>JAKVQO010000001.1:0-1438379 GCA_030462825.1 Kluyveromyces sp. yHMH660
GTATCGGCCTGGATAAATTACTTTTTTAAACCATTTGCCGCTACTCTTTGAAGTATTATGACACCACTGACGCAGTTGCTGCCAAGATTATCTTCTCACAACACCCACTGTCAAACTGTTAGAAGCCATAAACGCACAGAAACCTGCTGTAGTAACGTAACGCCAGAAGGGTAATTTCAGTGACCGATTGTCTACCCCTATTTGCACTCGGCAGATGTTCGCATCTTTGTGCAATAACTGCTTTAGCAGGACTGTAGAATCAGTGATCCTTATCCAAATTTGTGTTGACGGCTCCCCCCTGTAGACAACACGGACCTCGGAAATACTGACACTTACATTCTAATTTAACAAGCTTGCGCAAACTAGTCATTGACCATCTCGTGGGGACCCAACAGGCTTTTAAGAGATTCGCAAGCTTCTAGGGACGGCTATACTGAAGCCGGAAAATAGACAATAGCAAAGAGAACTGCAGCAAGCGGTTTTCAATCAACCATTACGCCCTCGAAACTAAACAACCTCTCTCTGTGAGTTTATTTGGATAATACCGATATTAGTGTTTGGTTAATTTAATTCAATTATACAATGCAGAATCACAGAGATAGTTTCCATGTCTCTCTGACACTTGAAGCAGGAAACGAAGTCCTTTATATAACCGAATTGCAGCAAGTAGCTATGTAAACAAGGAGGCATGACGTTGTGCCTGAGCGATTTAGTTGTGCTGGCTATTGTATCCAATGCCTGACACGAAAAGAGACCACAGCATAGATAAACCGCATCTTAACAGTGGAAAGAGGTAACGGAACAACTACTAGGACCTTACTAACCGATGTGGCCCTCTACTAAGCAAAACAGTATTGACGAATTGGAGCTGGCCACCGACGATAAACAATTAAGGTCCAGTCATTTCTGAGCGGTATGAGCTGACCACTTGTGGGAGTAACAACAAGCAGAATAAAAACCTTCTTTCGGCTATCTGAAATTGACCATTCCGCTTGATAAAGCGTTACACATTTGAACAACGATCCGGCCCGACCTAAAAATGGCTGCCTGTCAGAAAAAACGGGGACGCTGCAGCCTATGCTAACTGAAGAAAGTGTTTGCACCTAGTTCTCTGGATTTTAGAACATCGTAAATTTCTCGTAACTTTGAATTTGAAGTTGACCAAAAGAGCTGTCCAGCTACTTTTTGGTTCGTCAAATATTCTAGTTTTTTTTGCCAAGCCGTAATTAGGCCTTTTGTAAACAAATTAGGGATTTTCACTTTTTTGCTGCAGAGTTTTCTGAGATGTACGTATTTATTGGAAAGTACGAATGGCTTTTTTCTGAAAGGCCTCCTGCGATAATCATGCACTATTCTAACTAAACGCTTTTTGAGCTGTTTTCGTCCACGGCCAACTACAGAACAGAGAGTGAGACACAATCGGAGGTGAAAAAGCGCTTTTCTACCCGTGATGTGAATTTGAACAGTTTGGAGCTGCGTCGTAGAGGACACGCGAGGAAGATTAGGAAACACTACTTTTTTCTATTCACTGGCTTTTCTAAAATCCGCAGAGCAACCACGTCGCAGATCATGGCGGATATAATTAATACTCCTACCCTTTTCTGCACTGAATTTTATGAGACCAATCAATTCCACAACGACAATAGAGCAAGCCATATTTTAAGGCGACTAATATGAAAAGCAATACAACAATAAATATGGGCTCGAGGCCATGTGCGTATTCAGCGACCGATCTGTGAGATAGAAGATTTGTAGGCAAATTTGAACCGGAATGCTGCGGAAATGGTTTCACGTGGAGCAGGCTAAAAACACAATGGTGTAACAGACATGGTGCTTTGGTGTTCTGCTTGAGGCCGATGTGAAGGACACCGCGTCTTCGGCACCCTCCAAAAGATCTTCCCTGCTTTTTTTACTTCTCGTAAGAAACATTTTGTAAAATCTTCATTCAGAACTACGTAGGAAATCTCAGTAACAATGTCACGGTCAAACAGCGTTCTGACTCTTGTAACGAGACATCTCGATATCACGGGATAATCTAGAATAGTCTAAGTGAACTCATAGTAGTCGTTGACGCCATGCAATACTTAGCCAAAAGCTACGTCGTTAGTTCCACAATATTCTACGTTACCCTTGGTGACACCTGTATACAAGTAGTTGCTTTCCCTCACTTACGGTGAGCCAGGTCAAAGCGCAAGACAATCGAAGAGATTCCTAGCTACAACATAAACTATTAACATTATCAACATTTCAAATTGCCAAAAAAGAAAATAGGTTAATCAATCAACACCGAAGATTCATTCCAACAGGACATCGCGTGAAAATTATTTGTGGCACAAGTCTTGTGATCTCTACAACCTTATTTTTATGAATCCTGACCTTTTTGTTTCGAGAATAGCTTTTCCCTTAAGTCTACATAAAATTAAGCTCAAACAAAATGTTGCAGATGATCTTGTTTTCACCAATAGAATTGACAAGGCAAAGCCATACACCAAGAGCCATGTCAAAGGCTGAAAACATCCGTAATGATGAACATGAGCTGCTTTCTGTTAGGGAAGAGCCAGCTTCTCCTTATTTCGAGGGAGAAGAGCTAGGACGTGATTTCTCCTCCAGTATTATTCTTCACTGCTTAAGAGCAAATAAAACATGTTTTAACTTCGTGAAGGGAACGGCGGTAGTAGCGTGCTTGCTTTGTGGCATTGCTCTATATGAGTTAGATATAGCTCTTGCATTACTTGCCATGTCAATGATTACCTGCATGGCATTTCTATTTTGCCTGCTTCCAATAATAAATGTTTACGAATGGAATACGAAACCTCCTGATTCAGTGTTCAAAGACATCGGTAACGCTCTATTTTTCCTAAAGACTATAAATGACTTCAAACCTTCTTGCATTGACATGAATCAGTGGGATATTCTTGCAAGGATAGTCAACGAATATCTTTATGAAGCCGGCAGCTGTCCTAATAAACGATTCTTTTATGACGGGAAAAGATGTCAGGCCATGTTCATAGCCTTAGTAAAGAAACCAACTGATCCATTGCTTGAGGACTACATCGCAAAAGCCAACGAAACTCTGAAAACTTCTATGGACGAACTGTGGAATTCTACTGCCTCTATTTCAGTTTAGGACGGTACGCATATTGCAGTCAGTTTTTGTCCCGTCAACTTTGATCTGCCGATTGCTGACGGCTGTAAGATTAACCAGAATTCTGTCCCAAACCGAGCATAAATGCAGTCACAACCACCGCCATCGAATTGTACTTCCAACAATTGATTTTATGTCATAGAAATGTGTCGGAGTTTTAGCGTCATAAATATACCGAAAAGACAGCGGATAAAAGATATACTTCTACAGGACTTAAATACCAAACACATAAAAACAAAACAAGTAAGAATACCAATGGTTGCTCCTGCTCATAGCTGAGACGGGTATAGAATGCCAAATGCATGTATGACCTACTACTAAAGTCCACACAGAGGCTACTATGTCATTCCCTGAAGATATTTGACTTCAGTGTCCAAAACAAATTCTGACATCGCATACTTCTGGTTTAGCACCAGGCTACTTACAAGCCAATCTTTTGATTCTTCCAGGAGAAATTGCAGAAGACTTTTCAAGATTGTGTGCGCGGAACCCAGTTTCTTGTCCTGTACTTGCTGTCACTGATGCTCGCCAAAAAAGCTGAAAAGCAGCATCTTAATACATTCAGATTCTGATCAAGGGTTCGGTATTTGCACAGTTTCCTCTCAGTCCCACATCTACTACGAATTGGTACAGCAAGTAGAATTGACTGTGGTCAGCATATTCATCAAATTTTGTTGACCAAGTGGATGTTATCAAGTCCGGAAATTCCGTCGTAAAGCGATATTCACTAGCGAAGGTTCGAAATGAACAACTTAGGAGAAAAGCTTGCTGCCATTTCAGGCTAAGTGTACTAACACAGGATGTAACATTCGGTTACCTCTACGTGTTAACGGCACAGGGGCCGCACTGTACATTGTCAAATGTTGGAGATATTTGAAGCTACGTTTTCTTGTAATAGTTAAATCCTTGTTTCGGACGACTCAGCAGCACATTTGACGGGGCTTAGGAAAACTCAAAAAGCGATCAAATACCATGCTACTGTAAATGTTGATTAATTGTATTGACGTTTTACTAGTTAGAAACTGCTGGCCCTTAAACTTAAAACCATGGTAAAGAAAACAGAATATTCCCGATGACCCACGATCAAGACTAATTCTCTTTATTTTCTAATTGCCGCTATATTGTATAGATCAAGACCAATGAGGCAATAATTTGCGAAAATATCAACAAATCATTCATTTGAGGGGTGCGCCCATGCTTTCCGCCACCAAAGAGGCAAATGCCGTCAACAACATCTGAGCCTTACCTATCGTAAAACTCAAATTCCATCGCGAAAGTTACCGCAAATGCAGAACATCTCGCTACACGGGTTTATAGGTAAAACCCCTCGGTTATGCTGAAGAAAGCTGACCGTACAGACGAAGGTGTTCTCCACAGCTAGTACTATGTCCGTGGCATTGACGCATTTAGAACTTCAAATCTTAACCTTTCGATTCAAGAAGCATTAGATTGCTAGCCAGGATTAATACCATAATATGGCCATAGTTTCAAACGTTTACTTCAACATAATGTTAAATGCTAAAAACACCTGTTATTGTTAAAAATCAGTAACTTAAAACCAAGATCTCACAAGCTAAATTGCAGTTGTCGATACATTCATGTCATGCTTGTCAGCTAGCATAGACAGAATTGAATTTCTCGACCACAATGCTCGGCATCTCTATCCTACCCATTCTTTGCGACTAATAGAAAGCCGCTGTCTGTACGGCCGATTGATTGGTTGAAGAACCCCGTAACTGATAAATAAATTGTTACGTGCAACGATTGCATTTTTCTTTCCGCTTCTGCAAAAAGAATTACTAATGCTCTGATCCACTTATTTGGGACGTCTCGCAAATATGTTCATATAAATGCAGCTTTAAGAGGACGCATGAAGGAGCTTGCGCTGTGATTACAACAACACGCACTTGAAACACTCTTAGAAAAGCAATCGGTTATTCTATGGCGAAGGCCGGCAGCGATCAAATTTTTCTTTCGTAGGACTAGAAAGCACAATATGGGAGGAAAGACTTGGTTTGTTACAGGTGCCTCTCAGGGTATTGGTTTCCGTTTGGTGAAGAAACTCCTAGAGCAAGGAAATAACGTAGTTGCAGCAACAAGAAATGAAAAGAAGTTGAATGAGAAGCTGGGCCCCGCTCCGAACTTACTTTGTGTCAGCTTGGATTTACACAGTGAGGACTCGGTAAAATCGGCTATTGAGAACACAATAAACAGTTTCGGGAGGATTGACGTGATTGTCAACAACGCTGGGTATGCATATCAGGGCATCTTTGAAACAATGGATATCGAAAAAATGAAAGAAAACTTTGAAATCAATGTGTTTGGTGTTGTTAGAGTGGTGAAGGCAGCCTTGCCTTATCTACGCAAACAGAGAAGCGGCTATATCATGAATGTTTCTTCAGTCGTCGGATTCTGGGGTAGTTTACCCGCTTACGGTAGTTATACTGGTTCCAAGTTTGCCTTGTCCGGTATTTCTGAAGCAATGAGCAGTGAATTCGCTGATATAAATGTCGGAGTGACCATTCTTTATCCTGGTCCTTTCAGAACCGACTTTCTGGAGGAAAACCAGAAAGTCACTGAAGATGTCATTGATGATTATCAAGCCGCTAAAACAAGTATTGAGGCAACTAATGGTATGAGCGGGAAACAGCCAGGCGACCCAGAAAAGTTGACTGAATATATAATCGAGTTATCGAAAGAAGAAAAACCTCCATTGCATGTTTTCGCCGGAAGACCGGCATTTGAATACGCGCAGCAAGAAATTGATATTATTAAAGGTGATATCGAGAGAACCAAAAACAGAGCTATTGCAACCGATTATTGAAACTTTATGGTACAAACATCGGTCTATTTAGACATCTGCTTGTGCGTAAAAGAGGAACGTACAAAGAGTTTGGTTCTCTCATGTAAGACTTTTTATCCCAAATTTTTTGATAAGAGAGCTCATCTGTAGGTAAAATCTTTGTTTGCTCTGTACGACGCACCAGCAGCTAGCCATGAACTCTGATATCCTTCAAGGATGACTGATGCATTGGGATTTTAATAGCAGCTCGTCTGGATCCACCAAAAACGTCAGATGCCAGAAAAGAAGAATAACTGTCGAACAACTGTAGCAAACAGTTGGTGCTTTTGAGTAAATATACTACAAATAAGTTTAAGAATGGAGTGACATGCGGTACACCCTAATGTGCTTTGCCGGTCACTAAAGCAAGAAGTAGACTTTTGAGATTGGCTCCCGTTGTACCTAACAAAAAGGCCCCCAAGACCTAATTGATGTGTTTTTCTGAATGAAACCTAATGACGGATATTTTCAGCCAGCTAACAAACCTCACTGGTAAGGATACTAGTGTGCCCGTCGAGAAGGTTTTGCGCTGAAATCACAGAGAGAATAAACGGTTCCATTTGAAAAGTATGCTCATAGCTACACGACTTAGAGTAACATAGGCCAGCCAGGCTAGGTGACAGTCAATTAGGTACCCCCTCCGGCATACTCTCTTGTGTCTGCTTGATTTCAAGTATACTGTGTGAAGACTTCGCCCGTGACTTAGTCTTCGAATAGATCGTAGTAGAAGTGCCTGTAATAGATACATAAAACAGTGTTTTCTGGGATGAGCTAAGAATAAGTGCGCTATGAAAGCACTAATAAATGCTTTAAAAGCGCTCGAGCTGATGAAGGTGACAAAGAGAGAGGCACAGACAGTTGTACCACCTCCTTTGAGCGAGTGGACGCTACGGTAGAAACTCTCTGATCCAGTATAAATACGTAAGCACTAAGAGGCACGGCCTACTTTTAGGCAGCCGACGGACAATGTGAATACATGAGCTTGAGAGTCAGTCGGGGTATGTGTGTCAAGCACCAATATATATTCGTACATTGGTTCATTCATATGGTGCATCACACATATGAGACAACAAGTATCCATTGTAGTTAAAATAGCTTTTAAATCGTTGCTCTGAAGTGTTCGGCGAGAGCAGCTAAACATCTGGTACACCGTAGGACGGGCTTACCTTTAATTGTGCATGGATCTGTCATCCTGGCTTAACTGGAGCACAGTCTCACGGAAGAAACCCTCTGTTTCCACCTTAAAAAATTCCGCCCAAGCACATTCAGAGCGTTCATCTCATCGGTTCGAATGCTGGCGTACGTAAAGGAGAAAGCCTTGTGCCGATCGGCAGGATACGAGCTACAATCATAACATTAGGTCAGTGCGGATTAATTGAACAAAGCCGTAATTTGCCTGTTTTACCTAATAAGGATAGCATCGAAGAAAATCGTCTGCAGAAAAACTAGACCTCGTTTGGTCAAGTTTATAGAGCAAACCATCGAGATAAAACTATTTCCCGGTCGAAAAGTGGCAAGCTCAAACAGAGAAACATGGCTTTAGGAGCCAAGAAACAGGCTAGCTGTACAAAGAATGTATTCGAGTGCTAAACACACGACATACGACTCCAGCTTATCTTAAAATTCATAACAGCTCGAGAATTGCTATTAGATAGCACTTGGTAATAGCGGCTCAGTGGCTCGGGAAATCGGTTTTCGAGCAGAGGCCGATCCCCTTTGACAACTCCGAAACAAGTGAGCGCCTTCAGTTCACCCATTAAGTCTGAAAGGGCTTTCACTCTGTCCTCAGAAGCCTGCCAGCATCCGACCGTCTGACGTTAATTTCAAAATCTCTGCCCTTACCGAACTGGTCTCCGTAACTACGAATTATGCACCTATTTCCAATAAAAACCCCGCGCTTCCACCTCGAGGCCCCCGACATACCTGCAGCAGGCGTGTGCTCAGTTCAAAAGCAGGGTTACCCAGGCTTTACTTCGTTCCCATGACAAAAGGGAGGACAGCCGTACAGCCTAGCTACTAAAAAACACCCATAACGTGAGGCAGTCCCCACATACTAAACGCGGATATACGACGGAATTTCTCAGATATCCGCCCTGCAGTATTGGATTCTCCGTCCACCCGTCACAATGGTTACACCAATCTGAAAACTTTAATTATTGCTTGCCTTCGTAAGGTAGGGTCTGTTGTTCTACTCTGTTACGGGTTACTGCCATTTCTGTGCGGAAATTCGGGAAACAGTTACATATCAAAGGTTACAGTGCAGAAAACTGAGAAGAATAATCAAGTCAAATTGATCTTACTGCGAGGCGGACAACGCCCGATAGGATTGGGTCCAACTGGTCCTTGGATGCCAGTGGCGGAATAACTACAACACTTGCAATCGCCTCATGTCTTCATAATACTGAACAATCAGAGAGACAAAGTAGCGGCTGGCTAGCTCCCGTGTGGCGTGGGTTAGTCCTACCAATGTTAAACCAATGTTTCACCCATTTCGCATTACGATCTTCTGTGCAAACGATCTTTTTTTTCGGAGAGCATCGAAGATAGCTTCTCCATTAGGAAAACTCAGGCGGTAGTAATGGTTGTACGTAAGACGCAGCAACACTCGGTAACCCTGAGACAAGATTTATTCAAGTGTAACTGCAAACACAGGCGCGCATCCATCGCTCAAGACCTCTCAAGTAGATGCAGAGAAAGGCTATTGCGGGTACGGTGACAGGGTAGTCAATGATTCCTCACTCTGAGCGCGGAACAGGTGCAGAAGAAGGTGCAGTTCAGATTGAAAGATAGAGATTAGAATAGATATAAAGAGAACGAGCTGACCACTCTGATATACTCGATGTATTGTGGTTCGTTGATATTAACTGTCCGAATGTTGATGCATTATTGAGACTGTCGTTTGACAATATCCACAATACGAAATTAAGACACACCAGTCATGGAACAGATATCGATAGCTTCCCACTCTGGTAGTCTCGAAAACGACAGCAAGTCTTTCGATGAGAAGAAAGAGTTGAATGCTGCTGACGTAGAGAAAGGGACGGATAACCATAACGACAGTCTGTCTTCGGAGGAAGAGGAAATTATCACCAGGTTCAGCACTGTAAAGAAGTTGAGACAGTTGGAAATCGTGTCCAAATTCTGCAGAGACTGGAGATTTCAGACGGTTTTACTGGTGACTTCAATTATTTGCGGCTTTTCCTACAACTTGGACAACGTGTTGCGTTCCACTTACACCGGATATGCCACAAACTCTTTCTTAGAACACTCTCTATTAGCCACCATCGGTGTCATAAACGCAGTGGTCAGCGTTGCTGCACAGCTCATCTTTGCTAGACTCTCGGATCATTTTGGTAGGTTGCAATTGTTCGGTCTTGCCATCATATTCTATATTATTGGAACCATCCTGCAATCTCAATCTAAGAACATCTCCGTGTATGCCGCAGGTGCCGTGTTCTACAATGCTGGCTACATTGGTGTTCGTTTGCTAATGATCATCATGCTTTCGGACTTCAGTACTTTGAACTGGAGATACTTCATGATTGCTGCTCCAGATTGGTGCTACATTATCATTACTTGGGTCTCCGGTAATATCATCGAGAGCGCCAATCCACTTGTGCATTGGTCTTGGGACATTGGCATGTGGGCTTTCATCTTTCCTCTAACTGCCATCCCACTCGTTGCATTTTTGTTCTACATTTTCATCAGAGGTTCTAGAACAAAGGAATGGAAAGAACTGACGGCTTTGACTCAAAAGGTTGGTTATAAACAACATGTCAAGGAAATTTTCTGGAATTTGGATATCACTGGGATTTTATTACTTAGCGTCTCACTGGGTTGCATTCTGGTCCCATTGACTGTCGCCGGTGGTGAAAAGCAAAAGTGGAAGGATAGTCGTAACATTGGTGTCTTATGTCTTGGTGGTGTTTTGTTCCCAATATTTCTATTTTGGGAAGGCAAACTGGCCAAGAAGCCTGTTCTTCCATTGTCTTATTTGAAGGACAGAGGTATTTGGGCTCCATTGGCTGCTTCGTTCTTTATGTCCAATGCTTACTTGATCGTTAGTGACTACTTGTACGCAGTCTTGATGGTTGGTTTCAATCAGTCGGAAACCGCTGCTCAAAGAATTACATGGCTACCAAGTTTCGCTGGTGTGGTTGTCACCCCATTCACTGGTTTTATGATCACCAGATGGAAGCATTTGAAATATTTGACGATTATTGGTTGCATCTTTTACTATGTCTCCTATGGTCTCTTTTACCACTACAGAGGTGGTAGTACTACTGTTTCAGGTGTCATCGCCGGTACGATTTTCATGGGTTTTGGCTCCGGTGTTTCCACTTATCCATTCGTTGTCTCATTGCAAGCTGTCAGTTCACATTCAAGAATGGCCATTGTCACCGCATTGTTTTATGCTTTCAATCAGATCGGGAGAGCTGTTGGCGCTGCCATTTCAGGCGCCATTTGGACTCAGGTCATGTTCCGCGAAATCTCTAAAAGATTGCCAGGAGAGCCAGAAATTGCAATGGCTGCCTACGCTTCTCCCTACACCTTCATCACTGAGTACGCGTGGAATACCCCCCAAAGAATGGCTGTCGTGGCAGCATACATGTATGTCCAAAGAATTCTTCTAATTGTCGCTTTGGTAATGCTATGTCCCTTATTCATCATGGCTATTGTCATGAGGGATGTCGATTTGTCCAATACTGAGATAGCCTTGAAGACGACTGATCATGGTAACGTTATTATTTCAAAACATGAGGATAAGGTGTACGAGGCGTTCAGAAATATATTTGTGCGGAACCCAAAGAAGCAGTCATCATCTGCTGAAAAGAACGGACCATCAAAAAATTAGTCTAATTATAATCAACAACAAACTTTTAGACTCTATACTTCAGATTTTATAACTTTCTTAATTTGACATTTACGTTTTACGCTTTGAACTTAGAAGCGATTACTTACCCATGTTTCATTCAAGACTTTGCCTTGAAGACGTCCTTATATCAAATAGGTACTTGGCCGTTCCAATGCGCTTCATATGGCTGGTGCGTTAAAGTTCGGGCATTCGACGAAAGACCTGGTGCTGACGCATTCTCCGCCCAAAACCCGGTAATATCCGCTCCATTTGCGGGGATGTCCGGAAATTTTTTTTCAGTAACAATAGATGTTATGCGCACTCGCCGGTTATGCCCGTTCTCATATGCCTGAAAGACGAATACAACCAGTAAGTCTCAAGAAATTTCAAACCTCTTATTAAAATGGGTTGTTTAAGACATATCGACTGCTCTCACTGCTATGTAAGGAAATGTCATTATTTTGATATTATGTAACTATGATAGGAATTAACTGTCGAAAGGCTGCCCGGCGAAAAAGAGATACTCTCTGTTGGTCTTTCTTAACCACACATGACGATCGAAGACAACGCCCGCTATTATTAAGTCCTTAATGGACCAGCTGCCCTGGTTATATATCTCAGGAAACCTATCTGAGAGCGCAGGAAAGAAGGATCGGTAGAGGTCCATGTACTCGACCACGTCAGATTTTTCAATCGTTATACTTTCTGCAACTTGATCGAAGGTGTGCTTGATATAATGCATGTCATTGGGCAGATTAATCTGCGGAGCATTATGGAACCTAACTATCCATAGGATGACTGCTTGTTGTGCGGCATTCTTAGTAACCAATTCATCGTAAGAACTTACCCCTAATAATTGGGTCAGAGTGTTCATAAAAGTCGTGTCAGTCTTTAGTATAGATTTAAAGGATACATGACTGTAAGATTTCAAAATCATCTTGATAGTTTTTCCAATTTCTTCGGTACAGTAGTAAAAGATCTTTCTCTGGGAAGTCATATAGGTTTTCACAAGTTTTAGTATTGTTTTGTTTGGTATCTGACTTGGAGTGACCTTTGATTTCTCCTTGAATACGTCAACTTTTTTGGTAAAAATAGCATTGAGCTGATCCAATCCCTCAAGAACAGCCCTTGTCGTTATATTGTCTTCTGACGAAAGTTTCGAGATAAATCCAAAAAATAGAACCAGTTCCACAGGCAGCAGGTTGCCATATTTAATGTCAAAACGGATTGAGGGACCCACGATGTTGTCGGAATTCAAGGTGTGGATTGCTGTTTTCGCCTTTTCAACAGTTTCTAAATCTAACTTCAAAGAAATTGACGTTGAATCGTGGGCGTTATTATCGTACGCAAAACCATACCCTAGCAGAAGATCTTCATTAGATTTGTCCCCATAATTGTTGTAGATTTCGTCCCCATTTTTTAGATCAGCACCGGTGCTAAAGGTCACCACGTCATTCTCAAGCTTCCAAAAAACGGCCGTATCAGGCTTATGGTTCAGCAAATCAACTACAGGTAGCAAAAATGCGTCATTGGGCCTTGCGTCGGGGTTGTAAAGAACGCATGGAAATGCTCTCGAGCTAAATATCAAAGATGCCCACACATAGGCAGAAAAAGAGTCAAGTTCATAACTCTCCCAAATCTTGAGGTTGTTCCTATCCTGCGTCTTGTAGTATTCTTCTGTAGCATCAGACCATAACCCCAATTCTTTCAGTAGAGCCCGCCATTCATCAAGCAGCTCAGCTAGCTTTCTTTTCGTTTTAAGATACAGGTCAGATCCACGAATGCTCTCCAATTCATCAAACTGCCATAACAATGGACTATTGAAATCTTTCAGAGTTGGCAAAATTCGTATGTAAGGTGTCCACTTTTCATTTGACTCGTTTTTCAAAGCTACCAAGTACAATTGTGTGATGGCATTTGGATTGGCAGATGTACATTGTGCAACTTCAAAGTGTTGAAAAGCTTCCTCCTTAGTCAAAGTAAAGTTTCGAGGTACCTCTATCAACTTTTTTTCTTTGGCATTGTGTTCGCCTTTGAAGAAGGCTCCGACGCCTTCCTTGTTGTCGATTTTGAACTGTATATCATGATCTATGTTGCAGCCGTTCCTCGCGGCATGGGCTAGAAACGCCGCCAGCTTTAGTTCGTCTATCATATTCTAATTCAGATTGGAGAAACCTCAACAAACGGTATTCTATAGGAGGGTCAAGCTACGGCCAACGCGAATAATCAATTGGGCCTCTGTGCTAAAAGCTTCTAGTATAAAGCCTTCTTCCTCAGAAACAATTTTTGTCTTCTCAAATTACGACAATGTTCTTTTGCAACTGAAATTAATCTTCGGCATGTAAAAGAAACAGTTCATTCGGTATACGTCAAGGAACGCGCACAACGCTTCCAAATCCGCACCCGAAGCAATTATGTATCCATAACTTGTGCACATGGTATAGTATACCAATGAATATAATCATTGATTGATATAGATAGTATACGACAGCTTGCGTGCATTGCAATACATACAAAGAGGTAGATACAAAGCTTGTTGAAACCGCTCGTAACTGCATCGTCGGTAGCTTGCTGCAGGGTTACTGAAAATCATTTAATGAGAACCAGCGGCTCTGCTGACTTTTTCCAACACAGATTCGAAAGCGACTTCGGAGAAATCAGTTCCTTGGATGTCAGAGGCGACACCGTTTAGCGCTCTTCTCAAAGCATCCTTGGAAGATGCGTACACCATTTTGCTTCTTACAGGAGCGGTGTCTGGAGACCATGTGAAGAACACAATCTTTGACCTCTTGCCTTCGTTGTTACCCAAGTCATATTCGAAGTCGTAGACGGCGTACAGACAATCATCTTCCGGCAACTTTTCCAAGAAAGCGTCATAGTCCTGTTCTGCAGAAGTTTCCTTGATGATAATTTCAGTCTTGTCGTCATTCAATGAGTACAAGATGAACTTGTACTTCTTCCCTAATTTCAAATCGTTGAAAGCGTTTAAAGACTCATCAGCTACGGAAACACTGTCGAGAAGTATTCTACTTACAAGTCCGCTCTGAACACCATAACACAATCGCATTTCTTCCAAGGACAAAAACCATACTTGAACGAGAGTGACTAGCGGCGATTCAGACTGGAAGCTCGTAATACCGTGAGAAGCAAAGGAAGTTAGTAAATATGATACGCCAAAAAACGGTTCTTCGAACTAAACAGGGGAAGTGTACTACCCTCTAGGCGACCCAACATCCAAAATTATTGCAGCGTCTTCACTGTAACGTAAAAAGCCCCGCCCAACGCCAATGGTAGCAACCTGAGTTTTCCACACTCTTCTATACTTTCAATGGCACTGTAAAAATAACCACAATCAACCAGGTCCCAAAAAAGACACGCTGTCACGGCGGAGTTGAGTAGGCCCTTCGTATTCCCTAATTTTGTAGTACACGCTGTCTGCCCAATAAACATTCTTTGCCTTAGCGTTCTGGTAATGGCTGTTCTACATACCCTGATCTCGACATTGTGTTAGTGTTGGATTTATTTGATCTTATCACGACTTCCTGATAACTAACGATTACAGTATTCCCTTAATCATGCCACTGTATTTGTTGTCTTAAGGTTTTACCTTCTTTAGTTGATTGTTTCCTTTTCTCCTAATTCTTGACCAAAGGTCACAATTGCAGGATCACTGTTAACGAGCACTTGAACTATTGGAATACGTAAAGAATACCGTTTACGCTGGCATGGAGCACTTGGTACCGAATCCAACGCATCCAGCCCTTGATTAGGATACAGACATGGATATTTGCGGTATCTTGCTAGATTCATGACGAGTTGGAGTATTTAATTGGAAGTTAAAATAAGGTTTGGAACTTGATGAAGGGAAGCCAAAACACTCAAGAGTTGGTTGATGCGCTAGTTGAAAGGATAAGCTTGCTGGAAACTCGGCTTGGCGAGCCCGCAGAGGGCGAACCTTCCGTTCGGATGGCGGTTCGTGAGCTTAGCAGAGAATTACATGGTATTATACAAAGAAATGGAGGATCCATGGAGCTGCTGCGTCGTTTCGCGCTTGAATTCAACAGGCCAACTCAACAGAACGATGCCGAGATGAGGACATGGTTCTCGAGTCATTATGATGATTTGCTCGTTCTGGTTGAACAATTGGTCGATCTGGACTCAAGGATTCATTCCTCGTTGGACCAAAGTGTGAGTTCTTTTGCCTCTAATACACCCTCCTGTAACTTGGGGTTGGAAGACTTGCACCAAATAACCAATGATGCGATCCGATTAGTTCTCAATTCCTGCCTAGTGATTCGCCGGATCTTGTCACTAACAATAGAAGAAGAACATTTATTCATTGATGCTCAAAAGCGTATCAACAGACTCAAAGGCACATTAGACATGATCGAGAACGAAAACATTATTTGAAGGCCACACATTTTCAGACGGGGCGCGGATGCCCCGATTTTACGACGGTGCTACCTCATAGGCGCATAATATGGCACTACTCTCTATATAATTCAAATAGAATTGCATACAAGCTTCAGGCAACGTATTAAAGATCGTCATTAGAATATTGCTGGCAAATAGGCAAGCATACCTCTAGATTAGCAGCGTCAAAGACATTTCTACTTGAAGTTGCGAATCTTGGTGATGTTAGCACGTCTTTCGGCTCGCTAATACAGGACCTTCCTTATTTACGTAAAGGAGTATTGAGTTGCTCTTAAATCTCGATAAAAAGTAAAGGGGAAGAAAGCATCTGAAAGAAAGCACTGTGGTTAAAACACACCTTGGAACTTATCAAAACCGCTGCAACAACTTGCACTGCTACTGCAAAACATGCTATGACAGAAACAACGGATGTTGCTAGCGAGAATGCTGCATTGAATTTAAAGAAACGCTCACTTTATATTTTGGAAGGATCGGTGGACTCCATAGAGGAGTTAGATGGAGTTGATCCGTACACCTCCATCAGTGAAGTGCCTCAGGGAAGACATCTAGGATTGTTTTCAACGATAAATCTTTTTGTTTCAAGAATGATAGGAGGTGGCATTTATGCTGTACCAAGTAGTGTATTCGTCAATTGCGGAGGCAACTTAACCTTATTCTTTTCCGTATGGGTATCTGCCGCCTTTATTTCGCTTAGTGGGCTCTTCATATTCCTAGAGTTGGGGGCTGCGTTGCCGAAAAGTGGTGGCCGGAAAAACTTCCTAGAATTCTTATATGACAAGCCTAGAATGATGACAACAGTGGTTTTATGTTCTTATTCTGCCTTGACTTGTTTTGCCATGTCTCCAGCAATTATACTTGGCAAATATACATTGTACGCACTGGGGTTTAGTGAAAGGTTTGTCAATGAAGAATCATATGCTTCGAACTACATTGCAATAGCGGCTGTGAACACAGCTGTTCTGATGCACGGTTTTTCCCTGAATCGTGGGATAGTAGTCCAAAATGTACTTGGCGCCATAAAACTGTTAATTGTAATGCTGATGTGCTTTTGTGGGCTTTATGCTGTGTTGTTCTACAGTCCATCTGCTGTTCCAAGTGTTTCGGCCCTATCTGAGATTTCAAGAAGTTCACATGCAGTGTCTGTTGCATCTGTTACAGCAGCTTTTCTCCAATGTCTTTTTTGTTTTGCTGGATGGGATACGGTACATAATGTGACGTCAGAGATCAAAAACCCTAATAGAACTTTGAAAGTGGCTGGCCCACTGTCATTATTGATAACACTTTTCTGTTATTCATGCCTCAATGTGGCCTACGTAAAAGCTTTGAGTTATGACGAAATTCTCCATGCAGGTCCACTAATCGGATCAACTCTATTTAATAAGCTTTTTGGAGAAAGCATCGGCGGGACATTGATGACTATCTCAATCGTTTTATCTGCGGCATCGAATTTATTTGTTACAGTGTACGGTATATCAAGAATGAACCAAGAAGTCTTTAGGGACGGAATTTTACCATTCTCATTTTTTCTTTCAAGAAACTGGCCTTCCAATGCCCCTTTACCTTCCTTAATATTTTGCGGCATCACAAGCAGTTTTTGGTTATTTCTTCTTCCGAGATCGGGACCAGCTTTTGATTATCTCATCAGCTTTGAAGGTTATGGAAATCAACTACTTTTACTCTTTGTAGCAGTGGGACTTCTTTCAAGAAGAAACCGTCTCAAATTTCCACAGAACCATATCAAGACACCTTTCATTTGTGCTTTTGCGTTCATCACAGTTTCCTGCTTTTTGATAGTTTCACCTTTTTTTGGCTCGAAAGCGGACGATTTGCCTGCCCTATTACCGTCGTATCCGCAGGCAAATCTCATCCTTCTTTTGTTTTCCCTTTTGGTTTGGGCTTTGAAGTTCAAAATCTTGCCGTATACTTTTAATTATACTTTACAGAAGCATACCGTTACACAGCAGGATGGCTTACAGGTTTCTCAATGGCGAAAAATATCATCAAAATAACCAACCAAATGTTAATTGCCAAAGTTTGCTTAGACAACAACAACAATAACCTAAATTTCTACGTATTTGCATACTTTCTATTACTAGTTTATAATACATCCAGGAAAGAAAATAGGATAGAAAAGACTACGTTCCATTTAACTTTTTCACAAAAGATTCCTTGGCAAGCTGTATTAAAACTTCAACTTCACCACTGTCTTCGCACATTTGATAGAACACACTGTCACGGTTCAACAAAAGGGAATAAGGATGATCGTACTCTTTGACTTCGCCGGCATCCATCACCAGAATTTTGTCATAATCAACAATGGATCTTAGACGATGCGCAATTGTGAGGATGGTACTATCACTGAATTCCTCCCTGATCGTGGTCTGTATCTTGGCATCTGATTGGTAATCAATTGAAGCCGTAGCTTCATCTAGCAAAATCACTTTCGGCGACCGCAACAAAGATCGAGCTAAACAAACCAATTGGCGCTGGCCTTGGGACAAGTTCGATCCACCCTCCGAGACCTGGTTATCTAGATCCAAAAACTTGTTCAGGTTTTCAGATCGGGTGGAAGAACTTGCCGAAGCATCAGACAGTTCAAGTTCTTCTGACGACACTAAATTAACACGCTTTAAAGCTTCGAATATCTCAGCTTCACTGTATTCATCGTAGGGATCGAGATTTGACTTCAATGTACCACTAAACAGTGTTGGGTCTTGGGGAATAATAGTAATGGATTGACGTAGTCTTTTGAGGCTTATCGAAGTGATATCAACATCGTCTATTTTGATATATCCTGTTTCAGGATCCAAAAAGCGGAATAATGCGGTAATAATGGTAGATTTCCCCGCACCTGTTCTCCCAACAATACCAACCTTGCATTTTGGGTTGACAGTAAAACTGACGTTTTTTATAACTTTTGGTAACTTAGGATCGTAACGCAAGGACAGATCCTTAACTTCGATTTTACCGTTCTGCGGCCACTCAGGTGGCGGCGTAACATTGCCAGTGCCAGTGGGCTCCTGGTCAATACACGTGTATTCCTTTAATCTTTCTACTGAGTTCATATTCATCTCAACGTTGGAGTACAACCGCACCACCCACAATGCACCATCAGTGAACGAGATTGCAAAACCTAACGAAATACCTGCCAAACCGGAATCTAACCTTTTAATGTTCAACAAAATGAAACTTCCTGAGGCTAAGACAATTAAGGCTCCAATCATTTCAATCCTTAAGGACAACCATCTATTGCATACCCACAGGTAAAAGAATGGGCGGTTGTTGTCGTCGATTTTCTTCAAGTTATCAATCATAAAACGGCGTTCATCTGAAAAGGCACGTATTGTTGTAATTCCGACAAGGGTTTCCGAAAAGTGCTGATGAATTGGGGATCTGGACACCGATTCAAGCCTCTTCAACTCTCTAGAACCAGTCATGTAAAAGTATGCCACAAAGTAGTAGAGCAACATCGCCAATGCAGCTACAAACAAGAACTGCGGAGTGATGTATGCAATGACAACGATAGTTGAAATACACTGAACCAATGCCCCAAACGCTCCTTCCATGTAAGGCGTCAATTCTTGGTCAACAGATTCGATGTCTTTAGAGAAACGATTCATGATTCTACCAATTGGAGTAGAATCGAAAAATCGTAACTTGGCATAAAGAACGTTCTTTAAAACTAAATTGAAGATTTTTCTGGATGCTCTTATACCTGCGATAAAGTTGATAACAACTTCACAAGAGGCGCATATACCCTGGAACAGCCCGATTCCTAAATAAATCAGCAAATAGTAAGTGGTAGAGTGATCCGGTTTGGTAACATTCATCGTTATACCCCTAAACGACGTAACCAAAAACGAAGAAGATGATGCACCACCATTTGAGAACAAGGAAGAACCAAACTCTTGAGATGACTGTACGCTCGGGGTTGACATAACGGGAACACTCGCATTTGCAGCCCAACGACGGAGCCACCAGGCTTGAGAGATGTTGATTAACTGGGCAAATAGAAACAACATTGCGAGGAAAAATACCATTCTGAATCCTCCAAAGAACACAGAATACCATTTGTATACATCAAGTGATACAGCACCATTTGCTTTAGACTCTTCTTCTATTAGTTTACCGTCCAATGGGGTTTTAGCATCATTAGCGGGTAATGGTTCAGTCGACTTATTCTGATGTTGTAATTCTTGCGAATTTCTCAAAATCCGAGAGTTTTGACCCGAAATGTTTACGGATGAAGCCGTCCGAGACATGATCGAAGATTTCACTGCAGAATCATCACCAAGTGACCCTTTTTGTACAAGCTCAATAGGTTCTCCTTGCTCCTTGATATGCCCATTTTCGAGAACAACAACCCAATCAGCATTTTTCAGAGTCAACGCCACATTGTGAGAAACGAGAATGCATGTCCTTCCTTGCATTAACGGGCCTGTGATACAATTTTCATAAATCCACAATGCCGTGTGAGAATCGACAGCACTTAAACAATCGTCCAAGAGTAAATGTCTTGAAGAGGAATACAATGCTCTTGCTAGCGAAATCCTCTGTTTCTGTCCACCAGAAAGCGTAATACCTTTTTCACCGATCTCTGTTTGATCACTAGCAGCTAATATCTGGAAGTCTTTTTTTAATCCACAAGCGTTGACAACAGCGGTGTATCTGTTCTCGTTATAAGGACAGTCAAATAAAATATTATTCCTTACAGTATCATTTAACAACCATGCGGCTTGTGAACAGTACGCAATCGAATTGGTCATCCCGTCGGCTTCAACTACAAGTTCCTCTCTAGAGTCTAGAGAAGGTACGACTACTTTACCACTCATCAACTCCATCTCACCTAACAATCCCATTAGTAGAGACGTTTTTCCTGATCCAGTCGGTCCTATGATTACGTTGAGTTTACCTACTTTAAAGTCAACAGTAAGGTTTTTTAACTTGAAATCCTGACTAACTCGGTCCCAGGCAAATGTCGCGTTTTGCAAGGCAATTTTGTTCCTTGAAATAGTTAACTGATCGTATTTTTTCGTTTCTTCCTCATTCAAAAACTCCTCAACTCTGTCAAGGGACACTTTGGACTGAATAACAAAGGAAAGCATATCAGAAAGCATATCTAATGGGTTCTTCAACAATGAAAATAGAGAAAGCGCTGTAAACGCAATAGGTGTAGTTAATGGCTTTTTCTGAACGTAGATATAGACAGCAAAGGACGCAGCTGTTACAATAGATGGGGTGACAAACCATATAAATGATGAAAATGCCCAAACAAGAGATCTTCTCAACAGCATATTCAATTCAGCATCTCTTGTGCTCTGTATATCCTTCTCAAAGTTCTCTTCCCATGAGAAAAACTTGATGATTCGAATCGCCTGAAAAGCCTCATTCAATTTCTGGATTCTTTTGTCTGTTATAGCAAGCGACTTTTTCTGCAATTTACCAATGAGACTAGTGACCTTGAAATTCAATGGAATAAAGCAGATGATCAGAAAAGTTCCAACTAGGGCGGACCAACCAAGCAATCGATACAACAGAATTAGTGCAACAGTCGTCATAATCACGGCTTCAACAAAGGAATGTAGGTACGCACATATTTCAGACACTTTGAAAGCGTCCACTGCCATCAAGTTGATAATGGCTCCCAAGTTAGCTGAAGTTGTAGACTCTTCATCACCATCAATGTGTTTCTTGTCGTTCAGTTGTTGGGGATCAACCTCGTTTGTGGGCTCTTTTTGGCTATTTGGTGAGATCTTTCTTCGCAAAGCCTTAGAGTAGATTTCGGAAATAAGTATGGCTTTCATTCTTACACAAACTCTCCTTCCCAAAAATAAAGCCTGGCCCTGAAACATTGCTGTCAGTATACGTGCTAAAAACATCGAAAAGATGTACATCCATGCCAAATTGCTTGGAGCACTAGATTGATCTTCGACGTACTCTAAAATTCTTTTGAGCAACATTGTAGGGATGAAGCTAGAAATTGAACCCAGCGTAGCCCATACACCTTGCAGAGCGATATATTTCCAAAAAAATTGAATCAAATTGGAGGAAAAGGTTCTTTTGCTGGACCTATTTTGAACAAAATGGTTGAACCGCCTCACAACAACTACGGAATAGTCTTCCACCATCAATCCCCAAACATCTTTCATTTCGAGATAATTACGATGTGCCTTCCATAATAACTTATCTACCCAACTCCATGTTAAAAAAGTCACTAGCGACGCGGCTGGCTCAGAAGAAGGTGTTATGCTCGGACTACTCTTGTAACTGATCGCGAATCTGTTGCCGATCTTTGCGGTGAAAAGATCCAAGAACAAAACCAAGTTTAAGTAGAACTGTAGCTGATAAAAGTTGATTGTTATGGGGTCTGTAATATGACCAATATAAATGGATCGCATTGGTAGGATGGATCCACCAAATACGAAAAAGTAACAAAGAAATGATACAGCCCACAGATTCCCGGGCCCTGAGTTCAACCAGCTGATGTTTTGATTGATATTTGCTAGTCTTAAAGATGAAATGAAGAATAAACCGGACCAAAGTACTAAACCGGCCAGAGATGCATGGATAGGGAAATCTTCTTGGGAATCTGTGTATCTAAGCCACACAACGATATGAACGCATAATTGCAATGAGCAGCAAATCCACTCTATGAACACTCGTAACTTCTCTTTCCAGTCTCTCCTTATAAATTCTAAGGCATCATGCTTGTTTGAGTGAAACTCGGTCAACACGACGTTGTCAATCGAGAAATGTTCTTGCTTTAGACTTGCTTTCACCTCATTTGAGTCCGGATTGGTGTATAGCGCTTGTGAATTATTAGAGAGCAACGGTTTGTTCTCGTTCGGAAGACCAGATTCGCTAGGTCCTACGATCTCATCTATAATGCTCGGCTTGCTTTTATCTGTATCTCTGTAGTAGTGTTCGATTACGTTCTTCAACACATAGGCTGATGACGCACCTAAAAGTGTGATAGGAAGATAATAGTTAATGTACTGTACTCTGCCACATTCAGTAACGTCATCGTAATACCAGAATGGACACGAGTCTCGTATTGTGTCAGCGGGTGTCATGAAGTAAACCTTGTAAACCCCTTTTGCAACTCCAACGATAGTCGTTCACTGCTATGACACTCTTGTATCGTCTTTCAGTGAACGAGACCTTATTTCTAATTGAAACAAAAAAAGGAGTGTTTCATATGATATCAAATCTGGCAACACAACTGTAGTTGACAGGGATAGACTGCTAAACTTTACCCCAGTAGATATTAAGGTTTTGCCGTTGAACATTCAATTAACTAAACACTTTATATGCTAGTGGAAAAATGAAAAAATTGCGAACACAGCCATTAAGCAGTCATTTAACAGTTTCCAAAAAATTTTAAGGCGCAAATAGTATGAATATGACGGCCAAGTAAGAAGTACGAGTTGGTGCGGAAACTTTTGACATGGCCGCGGAAAACCTGCGTGATATGGCTTAGTACAGACTTCTCATACCTAGAAAACTTTGGGAAGATTTCCATGAGGATTCAATATATTAGAGCATATAATTGCAAGACTAAATAAGATTCTTAGAAAAGTGGACATGAATGTGATGCATGCATAGTTACGCCGCACAACACGAAGAGACCTTGAGCGGATAGAAGATTTGACGGCTCCTCGTCTTTGGGGTTTAAGTTTTGTTGGGCGTTATAGCGTATGGGTGACGTGGGATAAGTTGAGATAGCGTGACAAACTGCTGATATTGGAGTATTAGCGCGTGTAGCTATAACATTTACTTATGGTCTGTTATCATAACTTAGGAGTAAAACAGGTAGGATGGGGGGAATGCCGACTCAATCAGAGGATGCGTTAGTAGTAGCTTCCGGTTCCGCATGAGCTGGCTTGTTAGCAGCGACATCAACCGTTAGTTCTCTGTCCTCAAAGTTTTTACCATTGAACTCAGCAGCCTTGGCCTCGATGTCGGTACCCTCTGGAAATGATACAAAGGCAATACCTCTATTGAACTTCTTGGAAAAGAACACCCTCTTCGTGGTAGTATCCTTCATTCTTCTCATTGGTAAGATGACTGAGTCCTCAGAGGTTCCGAAGAAGGTGGCAATCTCATCCTTGGTGGTATGGTATGGGATGTTGTTCACGTATAGAGTGTCCTTCGATCTTTCCATCTGTTCAAGTGGGACCTGAGACTCTCTGGTCTTCTTTGGTGGCGCTGGCACAGCCTTACCACGTTGGTTAGCTCTGCGCTTTTGCTTCTTTTCTTGTTGCTCCTCTGGAGTAAGCACTTTAGTAACGTAGATGCTTTTGTCCTTGACAATCGTCTTGTCAAACTTGGTCTTCAAGTCTTCCACATCGACCTTGTCCTCGAAGGTAACGAATGCAAAGATTCTGGGATACCGTCTGTCAGATTGCAGCGTTGGTATTTCGACCTTTACAGAGTCGCCAAAAACGCTTTTTAGGTCTTCAGCATTGGTTTCTGGAGATAAATTTCCAACGAAGATAGACGTCTCTGGATCAACAATGATCTTGTTGTTGGTTTCAACAGTTTCAACAGTTTCAACAATATCGGACATTTTGCTTAAAGGATATTTTTCAGTATTCTTCAGTGATTCAATTGATGCAAGTTCTAAAAGCAGATGCGTATCTTGCAATAACTTGGTCTATGAAATGTATTGGGGTTCGAAAAAGGGACAGTTCAGAAGTCGATCTTGCGACTATAAGGATAATTCTGCTATAGCCTTAACAACCTCGTGGATATGTTCACTTGTAAAATAATACAGAAAACAGTAATTGTATGAGAATAAAATCTTCTAGATTTTAATGTAATATGCAAACTGGATAGTTGTCAATTACAGTAGTTGAACCAAAAAGCAATAAAAATCTGTCACGTCTGAAATTGGATCCAGTACTCTATAGCTGTGGGTACCGTGGACTTTCAGGTTTCCTATCCTCCCCTTTTTATATGAAACGTGAAAAACTTGCAGTTTTTGAAAAACCTGCAGGCCTTAGCCTTAGTAACGAAGATGGTAGAATTTTTCAAGGTAGTTAGTTAAGTAAAGCTGCCCGTAACAGTTGACGGGAGGAAAGCAAGTGATTACTACAAAGCTTGGACTGCTGATGTCTGAGGATTCGTCAGTATCAATGACTTTTAACCACTAACGCAATGGCGCCTAGACAAATATGCTAGCCCCACAAGAAACTGTTTACGGACCTACTGTGATAGATGGACCATTTACTGTAATCATGCTGGTTGCCATATGCAAACGCGTCCTTCTTAATGTAAGATACTGTAGAGAAGCAAACGGATGTTCGTAGAGAGTAGCACAGCTCCAGAAAACTGGGAAACTAATCATCACTGAGAGAATGACTGGTTTTGTGTGAAATTGGACAAATCACATGACCGCAAGTCAACTCACACATTTCTTGACAGTCAACGATTTAGTAGTCGTTCCTGTTTCACAGGGTCCTGATATTGGGGAAAGGGCAGGACGTTGGTAATTGTGTGCGTAGGTTTGCTGCGGTGTAAGTAATTATACTTTAGAGGTACTTCTGAGTGAGCATAAAGCTGGGTGTTTTCACAGTCATCTTCAGGTCAATCCAGAAGAAGGACTCATTGGAAAATTTGTATGCATTATCTATTATTCTAATACCCAAATGATATTACCCACATAATCTACTCTGCATAGATTAAGTACTAGTATACACACAAAGAAAAAATGATTACTCCAAACGAGTTCGAAACCTATTGGCATTGAATTCACGGCTGAAATGATGTGTACCATAAAAGATCGTCGATTTGACAACAGGATTGTACTGCACGCAGCATGACTTGTTGTAGGCTCTTCTTCAACACGAAAGGTACTTCAATAGGCCCCTATAAGACTGATGAGAACCATCAATCCTTCAACGAGACCCTATAATACCATATCGCTATAAAAGGAACCCAAGCCGATGCTAGTCTGGACAATAATTGTGTCAAAAAGCGATCTTTAAAATGGCAAGCATTACCACCAAATCATCGGAGAAACAATGACGTTCGGAATAGACTCTGTGGAAAGGAAATGAAAAGGAACATAGATTGAATCTGTTAAAACTTCTGAGATATAGAAATTGAGTTTATAATGTCAAGTTTAAGCGGATTCAGCAGCCTTAGCTCTCTTTTCGATCTTCTTTTGAGCCTTGGCACCCATGATACCACCACCCCAGTGCTTCTTGGATTCTTCGTACTTCTCCAAGTAGTTGGCGTTGATAGTAGAAACCAACTTGGCCAAAGCAGCTTCATCTTCTTCCTTAACCTCAGTCAAGGCAGCGACGGCAGAAGTCTTTTGGTTGACCAAAGTTCCCAATCTGGCCTTACCCTTCACGATAGCGTATGGAACACCCATCTTCTTACACAAAGCTGGCAAGAAAATAACCAATTCAATTGGGTCAACGTCGTTAGCGATCAAAACCAACTTAGCCTTCTTGTTTTCAATCAAGGAGACAACGTGGTTCAAACCGTACTTAACAACGTATGGCTTTGGGGAAGCTTCTTGCTTGGACTTACCCTCTGCAATGGCTTCAGCTTCCTTGGTCAATCTTTCCTTCTTTTCGGCAGAAGTTTCTGGTCTGTACTTCTTCAATAGCTTGAAGGTTTCAGCAGCAGTGTTTCTGTCCAAAGTGTTTTGGAATTGGGCAATGGAAGGAGGAACCTTCAATCTGATTGTCAAGATCTTCTTTTGTCTTTGCAATCTGACATACTCAGGCCATTTCACGTATCTGGACAAGTTTCTCTTTGGCTGGATGGATTGACCAATACCAAAGTTTCTTGGAGAGCTCTTAGTCAATGGGTTTGACTTCTTAGAAGAGGTAGCCTTAGAGGCTAATGGAGCTGGAGCGACCTTCTTACCTGGAGCCATCGTTACGTTTTTGCTTGATTCCTGGTGATCTTTCTGCTTACAATACAGTAGAATTTTAAGTTTAATCTCACATAATCTATGAAGAGAGTTGAACAAGCACTGTCACAATTTATATCATGGTTCGCGAATGTCATGAAAAAGTTTCATTTCTGAGTCGTGAAATACCGTCAGAGATATTTCCTATTTTGTAAAGAAATTAACGAAAACAGGAAAAAGAAGTATTTGGTGTACAGGTGTAAACAGTCCCGACGTAAATCATATTATTTGTGTATAGGATGGCATAGGCAGCAGATAAGGGAGTTTACTTCTGAACATGACAGTAGCGGGAATATTATATGGTCGACATGTGTAAACACCGTGTGTGGTCCGGCTAGCAGCCAAATCGGCGTCATGTTCAAATTAAGCACAGTACTTTAAAATTAATATTACATCTGTTGAGTGGTAAACCCTGCTACTTAAACAAATTCATACTATGCACTATTCGCTGATGTCGACCATCCATCCTTTAGATCTTTCAATGGCTGTCTCCCACATCTTCCAGCCTTTTCTTCTTTGCACGTCGGACGAAGTGCTCCTGAAAACCTTGAGATTGCTTGAACGCGAAACGCTTGGAGGAATAGGTTCACCTTTATTGACTCCTCCATAAAAGACCCATTTCTTGACATCACTTAAATTCTTCCAAATGATACGTTCATCTTCAGTCTTAAAGGCCATTGCAGCTGCAATAGCGGCTCCCAAAGCAGTACATTCCGAAGTAGGGGATCTTCTGACCTTGATACAGGGGCCCAAGATATTGGCTTGAATTTGCATGACTTCATCTGATCTAGACATACCACCATCCACGGCCAAAGTGGAAAGGTTTGTCTTTTCATAAGTTTCATCAACGATCTCTTCCAAAAAGTCTTTATCATCTGAGCCAAAAGCATCAGAGCTCATTGCCTTCATGATGGCCCTTGCTTGGTAACAAACACCTTCAACTGCTGCTCTAGCCAAATGGGATGCCGTGGTATGCTGCGACATACCCATGATCGTAGCACGGGCATCTGGATCCCAGTATGGAGCAAATAGACCACTGAAAGCTGGTACAAAAACAACCCCACCAGTATCTGGCACGGCAGAAGCCAATGGTCCAACGTCTTCAGCTCTCGGGATCAATCTTAAATTGTCTCTCAACCATTGAACCACAGCACCCGCCACAGCAACAGAACCCTCTAACGCGTAATGTGGTTTTCCGTAGTCATTCTTCTCATTGTCCAAATGTGGGAACCAGTATGCGAAAGTGGTTAAAGCACCATGATTTGAAATTAGTTTTGTGGTTCCTGTGTTGTATAGCAAGAAACAACCCGTACCATAGGTACATTTGGCAGAACCAGGCTTAAATGCTAGTTGTCCCACTAGCGATGCACTTTGATCACCCAGACACCCTTGTATTGGTACTGGTGATTTACGTTGAGAAAAAGCGTTCAAAAGGTCCCAGGCTATAGAGGTCAAAGAAGACTTGGCACATTCTGGCACAACAAAATTTCCGAAGTATTCTGAGCTGGAAACGATCTTTGGTAAATGAATCTTGTTCTTGTCAATATTCCAGTAGTCCAGCAATTCATTGTCATAGTTTCTAGTGCTCAAATTCATAAATCCAGTTCTGCATGCGTTCGTAACATCTGTCACCAAGACATGATTGTGAGTCAAATTGTAAATCAACCAAGTGTCAACCGTACCGAAGACCAAATCATTCTCTTCATATGCTTTGGCCACAGCTGGGATATTGTCTAGTAACCATCGCAGCTTAGAGCAAGAGAAATAAGTGGAAAATAAGGGCAATCCTGTCATTTCTCTCAAGTATTCTTGATAATCCTCTGGAGTCTCATCTCTTTTCTTTTGAACAATCTCGGTGGTCCTGGTGTCATTCCACACAATCCCGTAGTCCACTAAAGGCTTACCCGTCTTCTTAGACCACACTAACGTAGTCTCTCTCATGTTGGCGACCCCGATACACTTGATACGGTAGGGAGGGAGCCCGTTGGAGACTCTGTCCCCGTTTACATGATCCATAGAGATCAAATTTGCGGCAAAGCACTGCACCACGTTGATTAAAATGTTCATAGGTTTGCATTCTACCCATCCAGGCTTCGGAAACCTTAGCGTGGGCTCAACGTCCTTCTCCAAATCCTCGATCTCTAAATATTCGGTAGCTTCAATAGCGATACCTTCTGCACTGAAAATTGTCGGTTTCCTGCCAGGTCCGATACCGACGCTCGATCTCCGGTCATCTAACTGCCTTTTTCCACTAGCTGAGTACTTCTGAGTGGAAGCACTGGTACTGTATTCTATTTGGTGCTTGGAGACTTCCTGTCCTAGCTTGTTGAAAAGAATCACACGGGAGGACGTGGTCCCAACATCGATTGATGCAATGAGCGGGACTAAGTCCTGTTCTTCGCCGGCTACAGCCCTCGAGTCCCCAGTCATACTGCTACGATGTAGTGTTCTATAAGTAAGATACTCAATATTGGATCCTACTTGGCTGACTATATTCCAATTGTGTTTGACACCCGATGAAAATGACTTTATCGATGTCTGCAAAAATACTGGCTTATATACTAACATAAACAATATATTTGCCACGTTCGAGCCAATTATCAGTGCTTCGAAACTGCTCCCACACCAGGTCACTTACTCATGTTTCCTATCATGTGGAAGACTCAACTGAAATCCAAGTTCGAATTGCTTTCCAGCCCTACAGCCAAATCACCGTCTTTCGGAAACAAATCTTTTTTCTTTGCTGTTTTTCCAGCTTTTGGGCTGTTGCCGCCTCAACGCACAGTCTTTCGCAAGGAGTTTCTCCCGCAGTTCCGCGTGCAAAGTGCAACCCGTAGGAGTACGCGAATTCCTGGTCCAAAATAAGAACAAAAAACCTGGGGTTTACGCTTCGAAGACGAGACGGTGGGCTCGGGAATTCGAAAAGCCCAGATTCTTTTCGAAGACCACGGGCGGCGTTGCTATGTACGACATGTTCTAGGAGTTTTTCCGGGTCAGAAAATAGATGCAGAACGAGCGATACAGAACCAAATCACGGTTTCTGGGTAGTTTTTGGTCACTCGAGCCTTTATCCCGGGAGTACTAAACTTGGGCCAGACAAGCGTAGTGAGCTTTCTCTCGCCAAGACCGCCTGGATTTTACCAGTTGATATAGTCTTCACCCCACTCGGAAAATCTACTGTTCCCAGCTTAATTTACTTTCGAGTATCAGTGTTCAAATGGAGGGCGATCAAGGACTAATTTAGGCGCGGTACAGACAGATAACGGCGGGGGGTATATCATGCGAACGTACCTTTTATCATATGGCTTGACTAAACAAAACCGTCTATATATTTTATTGAACTTTTGTGTGCTACAGTTATGCAGATACGTCGGTGTTTTGCAGAAGCTATTAAGGCATTTTACCAGACACTTCTCCTGAAGGCTTGAAAGATATCGAATCGACGGCACAATAGTATGAGCAGTACTTTACCGCGTGTTATATCTCCATTTGTCCAGCAAATCCAACGGGCTCGGAGTCCATCATTGGCATGTCTTCATCGTCGTCTGCAATTGCATTTTCGTCACAATTCGGAACCGTCTTGGAAGTAGTTGCCAAATCCTGGTCGTCGTTTTCGAAGTCCACGTCAAAGAAGTCATCGTCGCTTCCAACAATCTTCTCGTACAAAAGCTTGGCCGCCGTGATCACTTCATCGTAGGAAATTTCCCCTGAAGGGAGTGAAGTATAAAGAACTCCGTTGTCTGCAGCACCTGGGAAATACCCCTTCGTCCTGTTCACATCGAAAAGCGTTGGGGTGACAACATCGAAAGGTGGAGTGGATGTGTATTGAGTGTAATACAACTTCATGATAAAGTTCACTTGCTCTTTAGAGACAAGCTCATTGAATGATTTTCCTAGTTTCACGCTGTTAACGAGGGGAACACCGTTCGATCCAATTTCTATCAGATCTTCGTCCTCTGGAATATCTGATGATTCCCGTACAATACTGGCAATCATTGCTTCCAGCGCTGCCTCGAGGTCCATATCGGCTCTGGGACCCGATTGTGTAGTAGATAAATACCAGATCGCCGTGCCTGGTTCGCAGACTTCGGCACCTGGCCCCAAAATCAAAACTTGTACCGCCTCACGGTTTCCTGTTTTTAATGAATCTGGCGGGAATACGACCATGGCGGCATTTTCGCCTTCGTTGAACCATTGTGAGCAATCTTTTTCAACCACACAGGTCAGTCTGTGTATTTCATACTTTTGAGGAGGTATACTTTGGCTATTTTCAGGATGTTGGGTGGGCGAGAGCACCACCTTTTCCGTAACTTTGACTCGAGATCCATCCTGGAAAACTGCAGTTTGAGAATTTGGATCGTACGATTCCAACCTGTGATTGAGTTTATAAGTGGCGCCTGCGACGGCAGCAGATCTGCAGAAACCTTGAGAAAGTTCACCAGGCCCTCCGTACTTCGAGTATAGAACGGGGAACGGACCGTACACATCAAAACTGGTCAAAAATCTTCTGATTCTGGTTAGCCCCTCTGGAGTCTTTGTCTCCAAATTCCTACACATTCCAATTGAGAACAGTAGTTCAAACACCTGAGGCTTGTCCAATTTGAATTTATCAACAACGAAGGTGGCGAGAGGCTGCTCAGCATACGGTTCCCATATTTGCGTGTTTTTTTCCCATTCCAAGACAAATTTGATAAATCTCATGAGATTACGTTTAGTCATCAAGGGTAAGCTTTGATCAGTGAATATTTCTTGTTTAGAGTTGGTCAACTTCTCAAAACAGTCATTTTCAAAGGTATGAAAATTCGATAAAGACTGGAACTCCAAGTATTGATGAACTCTGGATTTTATTAAGATCGAGAGAAGATCGGACTGTGCAAATAGAATTTTGGGACTAAGATCAATCCCAAAGTTCTTAGATCTGAACTTTCCTTGTCCCACTAGAGCTGAAACGTAAAGCTTTGCGTCGCTGTAAAATTTTGCCCCAGTTTTACGTTCATTTACCTGCGTTGTCCAGGTTTTCAATTGGTCGATAGTCATTGTAGCCCAGGTGTCTCCATAATAATTGTTAGTGTCGATATGTAGCACGTTAGAGCCCTGCCATGCTAATGCTGCTGATAAAATGCTCTCAATCAAGCCTGTTCCGGCAATGAGAACATCTACCTCTTCTGGAGTGGTATCTGGCAACGGATCTTCAATCCCGGCCAAATGTGGAACGATCAAAGAGCTAGACTGCAAAGAGCCATCAGGACCCGGAGAGAAAAACGAGGGACGGCGCTCTGCCATAGACGGACGACGTTCTGCGCTAAACATTTGTTACCGTTTTCTATTGAGTCAAACCTTCAGCTTTATTGTAGTCACTAGCACCAAAAAAATAAGGGGAGCGTTGATAAGACAAATACCTCGAATAAGGACCTTTTGAATATTCCCAAATCACTCTAACAAAATGCCAATCAATCTTAAACGATATAAATGGTAGCTGAACAAGTTAGCAGACGGCAAACGCGCAACAACCTTTCTTTGAACTGATACCTCCGAAACGCCTAACAGTTTTTGTCGTCACACTGAACTTTTTCCACAGAAAAGGACGATAACCGAAGAGGAGTGCTCACACAATTTGAGAAACTGCTATCCTATTCACTGCTTGTCTGCATGAAACGTGTTATGGGCCCAAAATCATCACAACATGCTTCAAATTTATATCCTCAGACTGTTGCTCAAAGACGTGTATTAGCTTTTTTAATACTGTCAATATTGGTCAAAATAAAGATTTTGTCATGAAGAAAATTTTTCAATTTTTCAAGGTAACGGAAAAGGACCATACTTTTATGCCATGCACAGAGGTGGTGCCAGAGAGATTTTTGGCTGATACTGCAGGAAATCTGTGTGCTTGGTCAGGCGAGAAAAAGTGTAATGTTCAATGATATGATAAATGGAGTCCCATTCTATGATATGAAGCTTCGTTCCTTCTTAATCAGAAAGGTTGCACAATATAGCTACTAATGCATGGTGTGCTTATGTAATATCGAGTGTCAGGACGGCATACAGTTGAAACTAGCATGGTTCGACACTTGGTCTTGGGAACAGAGGCAGCACTGAAGAATTGATAGCGTGTCGAAAATACTTACGTATCTACAACGTTACTAGGAGCGCCGCTTTCATGGCAAATAGCCACAGTAGAACCAGTCTTAGCAGCTTTATGTAGAAGAGTTTTAGCAGTAGCATCCAACCAAGAGCTCGATTTAAACTCCTGTGGCCAGACTATTAGCGTGTCGTTTTGGAACTTCTCGTTATCGAATAATGCATCACTTGAAACCGAGCTACTATCGGAGTCCGCGCTCAAGGTCTTAACCTCAAGTTTCAACAATAGCGTTGGTGGGAGCACGGCCTGTAAGCTTACGAATTTATCGTGTGATTCAGAAGTAACTATCACTTTGAGCTCTTTGACACTGAACCCAACCATCAAAGATAGATACAAAGCAAGATAATGGGATCTGTTCATATCAGAGTGTAGTAAATACACGATAACAGCAGTTGGTCGTTGGTGAACGACACGTCCGAAGAGAAGAATTAAGGGGGATGAGATTTTAGCGAAAAGTGCTTGGAAGAAGTCGTCCGGCAAATCATTGAAGGACAAAAGTCTCCCGAAAGTGTCAAAAGGCTCTCCTGTCGAATATGTGATAGGTAACAAAAGGGCGTCGCCTCTGGGGACAGGAACTTTGCAAATATAGCTCACCTTTTCCTGCAGCGACGAAAGCATCATTTCACCCTGAAATCTGAAACCAAAAAGAGATGCGAATACCCTTATCATTTCAAGTCCGTTGTCAGCTGGACTATTTGAAGTGTAGAGACTAGTTACTTCCAAAATTTCAGCCGTCCTATCAGTCATCAATTTCAAATGCTTAGCATTGATCAACAAAGGAAGATCTTCATCTTCTGCAGAAGTGACTGTAGGTGTTTCAGTATCAATTGATAACACCTTATTAAAGTGTTTTTTCTCAAGATCACTCTCAGCACCTACCGGATGGATATGTCTCCATGTCTGTTGGCCCATGCCAAAGGCCTTCAAAAACCATAGCGAGAGGGCAACAGCTTTAGAATTGTTGATTATCAACTCAACAGTAGACAATTTCATGCTTCTAATATCATTAGATTGAGTTACATCAGATGCAGCCTTCAAATTAGGAGAAGAATCCTCGATCTTCTTCAATTCGGAACGATACTTGGGAGGAAATATCCATATTGTTAATGGTGTAGTTATGAATGTAGAGATCAACGCCATAAAAATGAACATAGCATAAACTTTCTTTGTGATAATACCAGCATTTAACCCTGTTGTTAACACAACAATTTCGACTATCCCTTTACAGGACATTAAAACACCAACAGCGAATGATTCTCTCCAACGCAATCCGTTGAGTTTAGACATTAACGCACCAGATACTAGTTTTGTTGCAACAGCAATTCCAATACTCGCGAATGTATAGCCCCAGTCTGATCCTTTATTTAACAGCGTTAAATCAACGTTTAGTCCAGCTATAGTGAAATAGATAGGAATCATCACGAGATTAGGGATGTCTTCCATACGAGCCGTCAATTTGGATACGTAATTATAGTCCCTTGGAATGATTACACCAGCAATGAATGCACCAAAAATTGGATGTACCCCAATGATATCTGTGAAATATGAACTCAAAAGTACGATAACCAGTACAACTAATGTGGCAAGCGTAGACGGACTTTCCCTTTCAAATTCATGTATCTGAGTTAAGCCCCACTTTAAGGTAAGCCTTACTGGATAGGAACAAAACAGGAACCAACCGAAGGTACATAAAAGAATGTACACCACATTGATGGGGTTAGATTGTGAATTAGAAAGGATAATGCAAAGGGCCAAAAGGATCCAACCTACAACATCATTGATAGTACCCGAAGTCAATACAATAGTACCGACTCTTTCCTTGACTAGCTGCAATTCAGTTAGAATACGGCAAAGTACTGGGAAAGCAGTAACAGATAGCGAGACTGCTATGAAGACCATGAATACTTTGAACTCGATATCATGATCATCCATGTAGACATTGTACAATGGCAATGCAAACAAACAACCAAAACCAAAAGGCAAGATCAAAGTGGCCAAACCGATAGAAATCGCTGCCCTGGCATTCTTTTTTACAAAACTGACGTCTACCTCCATTCCAAGAAAGAACATGAACAAAATAATACCCAAGTTTGCCACAAGGTTTAAACCAGTCACTGAGCCAGCGGGAAACAGGGTCTTTGTATAATTTGGGATCTGGCCAAATACCGTCGGACCTAAAATGATACCAGCAATTACCTCCGATATCACTTTTGGCTGTCTCAATTTGGATATGAACAGGTGTAACACATTTGCAAGTACTAGAATCAAGGCTGCTTGGATCAAAAACAGCGTGATTGGAGATGAGGGGTTGAAATCAAACGGGTCTACACCCGATATAACGCCACCAATATGCTGAGCCATAATCAAAAGAAAGTATAATGCTCTCTTTAACAATAATACCTCTTGAAAACGTCAAAGGACTCTCAGCAACAAGAGATCAACTTGTGTTCTTAAACACAGCCTCTTTGAATGTTCCAACTCCGGGTCGCTTTCGTAGTCAAAAGTGACTCTCACCACAAGCAGAAATAGACAAACGTAAATGTCAACATACACTTCTTCTACAGCGGTTGAGTTTTTTCGAAAGTCTCAGCAAGGCTCTTTAGTTTATACAAATACTCTGTTGATGTTCATATCATCAGTTTATCTTCACAAATTGTCAAATAATCTATTTAATTCTCCTACCGTGATGCGCATTTTTGATAATACTCTCCACAATGAGCACAATGACACGTCTCACAGACTACAAAAGAACAAGGCGAAGCCGGAAATCATCATCACACGGTGCGCCACACCCAAAGTAACTGCTAATTTTAATGGGGCTTTGTTGACTGACAGGGCAATCTTCCAAGATAGCACATTCGAGTCAAATAAAACATACATAATAATTGATGTTTCAATTGAATGCACGGCTGAATGATATTACGGCCGGATAACCATCCTGAAGTCACGTGCATCACGGCTTTTTTGTCATTGTGACCGAAATGATGGTATGCAGAACAGGATCTAGAAGCCCATCGGTACCTAATTTCAATCCTCCTTCGAGACCAAATCTAGCAGAGGCTCTCTGTTCCAACTGGTGACTCATACAGCCATTTGGAGGACACTTTCCCTGTGTTTTATGATTCATCTGTCGCTTGGATCACTAATACGATCATAAATGGTCGTTCAGATTGATTTGTATTGAATGGTCCACAGCGTGCGGAGTTTAGCGTGTAGTACAAGCATTGTCTGCGGAAAATCTCGAGACCCTGGTTTTCTTGTTGACGGTAAACTCCGCCATTACTGATCGGATCCCGTTTCCAGCAGAAACTGCGGAAGATTCAGGCTACGAAAAATATTGGTCGAAGTGATCCTGGCACGGAAAAGTATAAATATGAGCACTAAGTCGGATGACTGTAACGATGCATGGAGCTAACTTCAACTAAGTTGCATTACGATTGCGAGTATGATTTAGTTTTACATCCCAAGCACAAGCCAAACAGACATGATTGCACACATCGAATCTGTCGTATAGGTTTTGATGTCATCGAATGTTGTATTTTCGAAGAAGCTTCTGTCGAATAGGAAGGCTTTATACTTAGATCAAGCCGAGTTAGGGGATTCTAATTCAAAGCAATGCAGTAATGAAATGCTGTATACTTTTGCAACTGAGATGGCTGATTTAGGATATCAGTTTTCTTCAGCAGCAGTGGAAGTATTGAAAAGCGTCTCCGTTGAAACTTTAAGCAGCTTTAGGTCCGCGACGGTACGTGTACTCGAAGAATCAATCGGTGCAGATAAAAAATATGTACCATTGTTCCGGCACTTCCCGGATTCCATACCCGATCGGACAATACTGCTGTCTGCCACAGTGGAGAGATTACAAGATTATGCTTATATCCTCTATTTCAACATCTACGGGTCTTGGTCATCGGAAGAATACAACGGAACATGGTTTGGTAGACACTTTCCAGATAATGAGCTATTAGAACGAGTTGACCGTCCTGCCTTGATTTTTCATCCGGAACTGATTGTGCTGGACATAGTCAGTAACGACGCTGTGTTGGATATATTTCGAAACTTGGTCTGCTCTCCAACGTCCATGTCTGACTCTGACAGGAACTTTGTGACAGAGGTTATCAACTCGAAGTTGAAATGGATCCAAGAGATACCGGAAGTCATTCCGTTTAAAGAGAATGCAATGTTCGTAATAGCTGCAACAACTGATGACACTGGTTGTTTTAAACAAAAGTTTCAAGAAATGTTTGCAAGTTACATATTGACAGCCACTGATGTATTGAGACTTGCTGAAGCTTTTTCAGGATCTGGTGCATGCCTCACTAGCCATGAAAGATTCAAGCTCTCAAACTCTCAAAGAAGGTTTCTGCTAGCGTCATTGGAAAAGCTAAATCTGCAAAATGCTCTTGAGGATATGCTCAGATTTCTAGGATTATGGCTAGTCCTTGCAAAATACTTACATGTCAACGCGTATGCCAAACGATATCCTTTGGCAACAAAAATGGTTCAGGCGATTAGAAGTAGTCCCAAGTCAATTAAAACTTTTAACCGAGCGGTGGAAAATGCGCTCAAAGAGATTAGTCACCCAAGGGACTTCGAAGTCGCTGATAAAACTCTTAAAGACTTACTTGAAATACTCAGAAAACGGCCTGGAGACTTTGCACGTAGACTTGATCACCTTTTGCGCACTTTGCCTGCAAAAGAACATCAGGTCGTGATCGCCAGTTTTCTGGAAGTCGCTCCTTCGGTAGCCACGCCACTTCTGCTCAATCTATCTAGTCATTTTATCCATCGTCATGATAAGGCTCCAGTTAGAGTGTACTTACCTAAGGGTGACAGCGTGAATGCTCTGATTGAAAAAGAAGACTCTCGAGATCTCCTTCCAAAAAGTCTATGTTCTTCGGTGGCGTACGGACTAGACAAGATATTAGTGGACAGATTCAGTCACCTTGATGCGCTAGGAAAGGTGTACATAGACCCGGTTCTTAAAGATTTTATTATTCCAATGGGGTTGAGAAACACATCTGCCGCAATGAAGACACTCGGAAGGGGATCAAAAATAACACTCGATGAACAAACAAAAGTTCTTAGGTTATTTCTCTATTGGGAGAACATGTCACCAGGGAATTCCAAGTTGTCATCTAGGGTGGACGTTGATTTATCCTGTTTACTACTCGGATCCAATTTCGAATCAATAAGTCAAATAGCTTACTACAACTTGAAAGGAACAGGAATAACTCACTCCGGAGATTTCACTGATGCTTCCCATGGAGCGGCCGAATTTATCGACGTGGATTTGGAAACACTGCAAAGAGAGAATGTCAAAACCAGGTACGTTGCCGTAACTGTTAATGCATTTACTGGTCAGTTATTCAACACCTTTACTGCTCAAGCCGGATTCATGGGCAGGGATGGCGTGACTGGAGAATTTTTTGAGCCGAAAAGCGTTCAGCATAAGTTTGATATCGTTTCGGCTTCTCCTTTCAACATTCCAATGGTACTCGATCTAAAAGAAAAGAAGGTAATTTGGCTCGATTTGGCGATTTCACGTAAACAGGAGCGGAGCTACATAAATCTGAACGACAAACAGTGCGAGGTTGGTTTACTTGTCAAATACGCAGTCCACATCGAACGAGAGAAGTGCAATCTGTTCAAACTTGTTGATCTGCATGCCAAAGCCCGTGCTGATACCATACACTATACACCAGATCCCGACAGCGTGTATGACAACCGTTATGACGCTGATTTTGCCCATAAAGTAGACGAAATAACAGGAAGGTATCTACTCTAATTTGCGTTTACCAAAGATTCAAGGAACGTACCTACGGTCGCTTATACTTAACTTGGCTTGGCAGCACGTTTCAGACCTCCTTCTAACCCACGCTTTTAACTGTTTGTTTGAATAATATCTGCCAAGCCAACGTGACTTGATAGCACACACAATCCATCCTTCTACTTACTATTCGGGGTTTTTAAGGGCTGTGAATACCTGTCATATCTTTGTAGCACGTTATTAGCATCCTTCTACATAAAAGTTCTATTGGCCCGCTAATATAATATCTACTCAGTAAAAACACTCTTCGAAAATACTCACGACACTGAGACGTGGCTGCCTTTAGCTTTACCGTGAAAGAGCTTGTGGAGGCAAGGAGTTGTTCAATCCCGTTCGATCGATTTGCGTACAACGGTTCGCTTCGCACTTTTATTGAAAAGCAGTGTGTATCATGAAACCAGTAATAATCAACAAGAGTAATAATCATCCGGAACCATCAACGTATTAATCTGGGGCAGAAATAACGGGAAGGCAACATGGCGTCTGAGAATAGAAAGGCAGATGTGAGCTCCTTGGATGATGATCTAAGAGAGCTCAGAAACCAGAAGTTTAGCGGCGATGATGTTCTCGAGATATCTCAATGGTTAGAGAAAGTGACAGGCGAGTCCTTACCCGATTCTGAAGTGTTGAAAGCTCTTAAAGATGGAACCGTACTCTGCAAAGTAGCCAACAGCTTGATTGAGGCGGATCGTGGTAATGAGGGGTCTATGAAATGGAAGTGTTCCAGCATTGCATTTGTTCAGATGGAACAAATTGCCATGTTTCTCCAGTTCGCTAGGCACTATGGAGTACCAGAGGACGAACTGTTCCAAACTGCAGACTTATATGAAGAAAGGGACCGTGCAAGTGTATATCAGACGATCAAGTCGCTTTCCAGATATGCTAACAAGAAGCACCCTGACCTTTTCCCTGTTATCGGCCCACAGTTGTCCACCAAAAGGCAGAGGCCTCCTGTTAAAGAAAAGCCGGCTCATTTGAATGATATTGGATGGAGTACTATCGAGTACGGCTACATGAATGGCGCCAACCAGTCAACTGAGGGAGTTGTGTTTGGCGGTAGAAGAAATATAATCATGGATAAAGGAGGCCCATGACTAGTTTCGCTTCAGTTACGTTCCGCGTTAAGGTATGTCGACCGTAGTTATTTGTGGCATTGATACATCTTGTAAAATATATGCTTAGTGCAGAGACCCTCAGTGTTTGATGTGTAACAACCTCTTTATTTAGGCGAAGTACACAACCCTATTAGGTAGTGGCTAAGAGGACTAATAAAAAAAATTAGTGGTTGCGAAGAGATTCGAACTCTTGCATCTTACGATACCTGAGGATTCCCAGACTGAAGTCTGGTAAGATACATATCTTGAATCAGGCGCCTTAGACCGCTCGGCCACACAACCAATTAGTGATATTGTTCTGACCTAAAAAATAACATAAATAACGAAGCATGTGATATGTTTAGATGGGCAGCTTTATTAAATATGATGCAGGTTCATGCACCAACATGATTGGCTACGCCTTGCTGATGATGGAACTTCCGAAAGGAAAGCATCATAATAACAGTTAGGGCGGAAACTCAATTAGTATTGATTTGTTTAGAGTATTGATGATGGTTAACTGGAGGACGTTATACGGTCCATATGATTATTAACCTGATGTAATAAACGTAGATAACTGTATGATGAAGTATGCCTATGCGTTCACTGAGCCCATTGTAAAACGGTAATAGCAATAGTTACGATGAAAATGGAGATCGGTAAAGTCAAGACGACATAACCCCAGAAAAGAACGCTTGCCATCTCGGCTTCGAAAAACTCGTTCAATTGGGTAATCTGTGTGAGTTGAATTGCCGGAGGAGAGACAGTTAGGATGAATCCCACAACCAAAAAGATCGGATCATCTAGAATGCTTACGTTGATGAATTTAACACATCCAGATATGATGGGTAAAATAAAACATGATGGCAACACCATACGTCCCATGATAGATGCGAACACCAACTTCTTGTGATTTTTTGTGAGAGCGGCAGTTTCCCCGGACGGATATAGGTTAGAACCTAGCACAATCAAGATCAACGGAATTGAAACTGAGCCCAATTCAGTGATTGCCTGGGACAATGTGTTGTTGATGAAGCCATCCTCTTGGAAAAACTCGTGTTGCAGGGGGGGAATTGAAGCAACAATTACTGAGAACAACATGGAGTATAAAGGCGGGTTCATGAAGGCGCGGATAGCTTCAACGTAGAATATTGCTTGCTGCTTGATTTTTGTGAAAGTACCAATGTAGTGTGGGCTATTACGAAGGTCAAGTTCATTTTGGATTGTAGCAGGACGAGAGCCTTCCGTCTGCAAGCTCAGTGATGACGTATTATTTGACTCATCACCCAGTCTTGACTGAGATTCCAGTTGTGAAGAGACTCTGTTGACATTATGCACAGAGTTTGGGGACCATCTCATTAGTTTGTTGTAACCCCAAGACCATCTTAGGACTTGACCTATTTGTTGAAATATCAAAAGGTACAAAATACCTCTTGAAGCAACATTGTCTCTGTTATCATCAGCAATCTGGTCCCAAGTAAGGTCTGGTAGCGTGTAAGCTAATGATAGCGTCAAAGATACAGGCAATGAGTTAGAGTTACCGAAGATGGAGTTTGCCACCACAAAATTTGTCTCATCAACGTCAAATCCAAACAAATACGAGAGCAGTCTTCCCGAAAAGAAAGAGATACCTGTAGTCAATGCATAGAACAGCGGAATGATCGCGATTTCCAAGATCTTGGCCACTGATAAGGACTTGGCCAATTTACTAAAAATCAAACATGGCGTGAATAAATCCACATTTAGTAGGGAAACGATTTTCTGTCCTTGTTTCGGTAGCAATCCCGTGTAAGCACACCAGAACCCTGCAAAAGATATGATCACAACCTGAAGCACAGACTGGAAAGTGAGGTAGCTGAGAGTGGAGAATGATAAACCTGTCTGTTCTGGAGAAGACACACCCGCCATCAATGAATTTCTTTGTGGAACGCTGATTCAATAACGGTCGTCTATAAGATAGCTTTATGCTAGAATTATGGAATCAACAGTTCACGTTTGCTATGGCAGCCAAATCCTGATGAAAGCTCAACAAGTTGTGTTTGCTCGGGTCTGAGTATGTAATAGCCCCTTGAACAAACTGAAGAATGTATAATTCTCTCAAGAGAAAATATTAACAGAACCAAAAAAGTGTACACCTGAAGTCGGTATATGCACTTGCCGAAATCCACAGAATAAGCCCGATGTTGTTCTAAGGGGCTCAGCATCACGAGCAGAATCACATCCATTCTTCCCTTTTTATATATATGACTACAAAAAAAACTGTTTAGCCTCCGAAAAAGTCAAATTACACACACCCTTTGCAGCTCCACGCACATAGTATGAGGGACGATAATATAATGCGGTCAGGTGCACATCTCTCACTTTACTGGAGCTATATCATTCTACATGCTGTACAGTGATATAGCCACTGCCAGCTAGCGTACACTCAGCTAATTATTTACCTTTCTCACCTTGGCTCGTGTAATATCCGTCTTATCTGCCGGCTTCAAATGTATCGCGTCTCATACACGGATATAATTGTGGATAGTAGCCTCGAGTACAAACCTTAGCGGCGAATAAATGTCACGGCTTATCGTTGCGCTATGAAGCTCCCTTATAAGATGTTGGGGCTTCAATGATGTTGGTGTTGTCCCACGTGATCACAGTCGTGAGTACTATCTACCATACGTGAGAATGGTAGTGCATAGCTCGTGCCAACGTGCCAGCGTTCTTTTGAGTAAGCTGCAGAGCTGATCACGTGACTAATGGCTTTTCCTAATGGAATCCAAGGTTATGTGTTCGAATCCCCTACTAATCATTAATATTTTGTATCGAAACTTAAAGATCTTTGTCCAAGGTGTTCATTTCCCATAGGTCGAACAATTAAGGTAACTGACAACGTATATTAAGAGCTAACGATCTGGCGTTTTCAATACGCTACCTGCTGCTGGATAAGGGTATAGTAAATTCTGTGAGGAGTTTCAAGATTAAAAAGTGTGATACTATAATTGTCCGTCTTCTTTACAGGAAATTGATAGAGATATACTCGAGACACAACGTACCGAGGCTCAAGCGTCACATTTCTTAGAGGAAGATAGCCGATCTGGTAGCATGGTGTCATCATCTTTGCTCACATTTTTCGCGCTAAGTTTTGCGTGTTTCCGAGGCTTCAGCTCTGCTGTGGACACCAGTGGAAAAGCAGGCTCGTTTTGTGATTTGAACAAGATAACCAAGGTCATCGATTCGCAGAGATTTGATGCTGAGGCACTACAGACCTATCAGGAACTGAAGCCCCAAATACAGAACCATTGCGAGGGCAAACAATGGGAGAGAATTGTCAATCAGATTAACTACAATTTGGGGATAATATATCTCTCTATGGGTAAGGAACAGCAAGCGTTGAAATCATTTACAGAGGTGACTGAAGCCGAGGATCCGTCATTCAAGGAGCTATCCTCATCGAGGTTGAACGAGCTTTTCAAGGAATATGGGGAGTGGGATAAGCTTACTGATTCAGAGTCCAAGAAGCTCGAACAAAGATTCAACGCTTTGTACACCGATATATCGAAGCATATCGACGATCCGGACTCACAGGAATCGGTACAAGCCAAATTTCAAGAGTCCCTGTCAATCGCGCCATTCTCGCTTAAAATGAGATCGTTGTACAACGATTTTCTTTTGAACCAACTATCAGACGTAGTTGATTTGAACATTGCACACGCTGCGGTGGAAAACGTACAAACCATACTAGATAAGTTGGGCAATAAGATTGAACTAGATACACGGCTGGCTTTGTATCATGAAATATCAGTAATCCAATTGTTTGTCTTGAATACCAGCCCCCAAACGTCATTGAAGAAATGCCTTAATTTGGACATGGATTTTCAGCAATGTAAGGATTTGATGAAAGTATGGAATCAGGTTTCGAAAAAGCTGCCAAAGCCTTCAAACATGATCAACGCTGATGAATATATTCAGTTTGACACTGAATGGAAGAAAGTCACAGATTTCTTACTAAACAACAAACAGAGTGTTGTCAAAACATACGGGAAGTCGCTACAGAACTACGAAGTGCTCTCAAAGTACCACGATGAGCAACTCAAGCTTATATTAGAGAAAAGACCATTGGCCAACAAAGAATGGGATTTTGCTTCTTTTGACTCGCAGACTGACTTCAAAATTTACATGAACGTCGTTTTATGCGAGTCCTTAGACATGCAATCCTCTTCAAAAAAAGCCATGAAATACTGTCACACTGCAATGAAGCAGTCTTTAACACCTGAAGAGATGCAAAAGTTAAAGCACTACATGAAGTCTCTAGATTCGCCACATACGATAAAAGAACTGTTGACTGCACTGTATGACACTTATCCACATATGGCAATAAATCTTTTGCATTCCGCCACTCAGAGGTTGATGGCGACAGCCAAACAAACACCTGAAATGAATCTTGCTGAACACTGGGGAATCCTATTCAAATTTTCAGAGGATCATAAACTATCTCACTCGCAGTTAAAATTTGTTAAAAACTTGGCTAATGTCATAACCAAGTCGTACCATGCTTGTCAGGAGCAACAGCGCCAACAACAACAGCAGTTCTTTGAACAGATGTTTGGGTCTCACCAACAACAATATCAAAGACAGCAACAACAGCAACAGCAACAACAGCAACAGTTTTCAGAACCTGATATAAAGACGGATAAAGATTACTACAAAATTTTGGGCATTGATAAATCTGCAACATCTAAGGATATCAGAAGATCATACCTACAGCTGACCAAAAAATTCCACCCTGATAAACAAAAGAGTCTAGATGAGCAACAACGCCAGAAGAACGAAGAAAAAATGGCCGAGATTAATCAAGCGTACGAAATTTTAAGTGATGAGGATACCCGTAGAAAATACGATCAAGCCAGAGGTAGAACTGGTCCAAACGGTGGGCACCAAGGTTTTAATGGACACAGTGGCTTCAACCCGTATGATAGGTCCCGTAATTTCTACAAGAAAAGGTCGAATTGAAAACGCGATTAGATCGCTTTTAAGTTGTTACCCATATACATAGACTATTAAGAAATAATAGCATAAGGAATAGAAAGGTTATTGGTAAAATGGTTGGGAGTCTGAACGCCCAAGCCTATTCTTGTTTAAATGAAGTAAATGAAACAATTTTGTTAGAGAGGACCATACAAAAAGTCGGTCTCGTACACTACCTGAAATGGCGTGCTGAACATGAAAGTAGGTATAATCACATCATTTACAGAATGAGATTGGATCCTTTGTACATGAAATCCTGAGGCTTGACAGCAGTACCATTTGTTCTTAGAGGGAAGTCTTCTAAAGACTTGGCAAAAGTAGCAACAGAATGAGCAATCAGTCTTGTGTTGACCAAGAATGCATCGAAAGCCAAGTTTGAAACGTCATCGCAAAGAGAATGGTAACACTCATCAAATGGTAGACCATTGTTCTCATTGATTCCGTCAGCACCAGTGGCAATACCACCAGAAGGAATTCCATGGTTGATGAATCCAACATAATCAGATCTTCCATCAAGTGGAATCAAAGAGTAAGTTAAGTTCTTTGAGGCGTAATAGTCAGTGTACAATTTTCTAATTTCTTTTGAACCCGCTGGATGATCCTTGTTATTAGCATCATAGACCTGGTACTCGTAATTTGGAGATGCCAACATGTCGTAATCCAAGAATAGTCTGATCTTAGAATTCTCTGTTGCGGATAAGTGATCAATATAATGAGTGGAGCCCAACAGTCCTTCCTCTTCAGCTGACCACCAAGCAAATCTAACCTTATTGTTAATCTTATAACGCGTTAGTTCCTTAGCAACAGTCAACAGCGCAATTGCACCAGAACCATCATCGTTGATGCCAGGACCAGCTGCCACAGAGTCAGAATGAGCACCCAGGACTATAACGTTGTCTGAGTCACCATGCTTAGTATCAACGATAATATTCTTTGTCTTGATCTTCTTCACAACAGAGTCCACCTCGTAGTACAACGAAAAGTCACCCTTATGCAATTCTAGATCAGCGACTAGCTTTTTACCTTCCTTGTATGAAAGTCCGACAGTCGCAACAGTATGCTTCCCTACTTTATCCAAAGAGCCCTTAATACCGTCGTTGGACTGTGGGTCATTGTCATAGATGATAGCTGCTTTGAAGCCATGTCTACCGGCCAACTCGCTCTTCTTGGCAAAGGAACACTGGCCCCTCTCGATCAATGCGATTCCATTCTTGGGCACTGACAACGTCTTGTAATCGATCTCATCACACCCTAAGTTTGGAATTTCAATCACTTTACCGAAGAAACCTTTCACTGGAGGAGTCAAGGCCAAAGGCTTTGCTGAAGGAACCTTTTTTCCGTTGGAAAAGGAAAGGTTGAAGGAGTTGAGTTTTCCACTTAGTGCTGGGAAACTCTGCAAAGAGATCTCGTAGTAGTCCTTGTGCTCATCCAATTCAGACAAGATATATTGCACTGTCTTCCAATGGCCCGCAGACCCAATAACTCTGGTGGGATGTCCGTACTCTTTGGTAGAAGCATTGGCACATTCGTACAAGTCCCACGCGGTATTATTCAATTGGTCGATCTCAATTGCTTCTTGCAACTTCTCCGAGTCTAGCGCAGGCTTCAAGAAGTATGGCAAGTGTGGCCATAAGGACGCACGCACAGAGTCATCGCTTTCGGACTTCAAAAGTTCACGCAACGCATCAGGCACTTCTTGGCTAGAGAAAAATTCTTGAACAAACTGTGGAATCACAGTGGCACTCACTGCATTAGCTGCTGCCAATGATAAAATACACCCTGAGACCTTCATTGTGTGATAAGGCTTACTTTCTAGTTCTCTATTTGAGTACACTATATATATGGACAAGACCTAAAATTCAGACAGCTCCCACCTCCAACTTAGACTACGTGAATTAATCCACTATAGAAGGTGTTACTCTAGCTCTTAAATATAAAATCGGTTGTGCAGTCATTGTCTCATAGTGGGTAGCCTTTCGTTATAGCAAACCCCTAAACTGCATTATGAAATATTGCTAACACTTAAGTTTCCCCGGTGTTGACTTACATTTCCGTTTAAACAACGGGTGTTTACACAGTATTATTATGTAACGAAGTTCGGGTAAGCCCACATGCCAATATTGATGCCGCACATGACTCCGCGCCAGTCTCGACATCTCTCGTGCAGTACCACCTGTCTCTGGCATCTGGATCTTATGTTGGTTATTGTGTAGGTGCCCTATATAGCATACGAATACTTACGACGAAAAGTGTCAAACGTGATTATATAAGTCGTTTTGACACTTTGCCATATTTTGGATTGGCTTAATTATGCGGTCCAGCTCACATCACCAGGTATACGAGCAGACTTCCTATAGAGAGCAGTGAATGGGATCTGATGCGCAGCGTATGCGCCGCACCGCTGTAAGTGTGGATGCTAGGTGTTGCAGGTGGGACAGATGTTGCGGTAGTAACTGAAGTAGCTGGCGTTGGAAGTGACGTGGTCGAAGCTGTGGTGGGTAACGGAGATTCTCTAGTTGACGTCGTTTCTAGTGTGTCTGATGATAAACTAGTTGAGGACTTGGGAAGCACAGTGGTTCCCGTCTTAACGGTTGGTTTCAGTGGAGATACTTCCGACGGGGTTGGTTCTGGCTCAGTTTCCACAGGGGTTGTCTCTGAAGTAGGTTTTTTTTGCTTCGTTTCTACCGGTGTCGTCTCTACAGGAGTAGTCACAGCGGGTGTTGTGTTGTCTGAAGTTGTCTCTTTTAGCGTAGTTTCCACTGGGGTGGTCTGCTGCGAGTTGCCTTCTTCTGGAACGGTCTCTATTGGCGGAGTTGTAGTCTCGGATGACATCGTTGGAGAAGACTCTGTCGTTCCTTCCATCGGAGTTGGGACTGTAGTTTTACTTGAGTGGGTCTGTGAAGAGTGAGTCACCGGAGTTGGCGCTGAGTTTTCTGGTGGTTTTCTGGACGTCTTTTCAGGAGGAGGCGCTATTGTAGTAGTAGTTTCAATTGTCTTAGAATTAGACGTTCTCGAAGTGCCTGTACTAACATGAGAATCAATGTTCTTGGTTTCAGAAATTGGAGTTTCCACTGGAGTTTCTGTCTCTGTACACCATGTTGTATATTCAGTGACTAAACCATTTGTGGTGGTAGTGACAGTTGATACAGACCACGATGAAGATTTTTTAGAGGATGTTTTTTCTGTTCTACCAGCGGTAGTTTCATGAGAGGATTTTGAGGACGCACTTTTGGATGATGGTGTTGAACAAGATTCACATTCAGTGACAATAGTGCTACTTTTCCACGACTCTGTGAATGGTTGAGTGCTGATAATAGTCTTCTTTGTATCTGTTGTTTTACTGCTACTTTGGGATTGCACTATGACGTGTGAAGATGATTTTGGGACCGTTGTAGTGCCGGGAGAAGAAGCCCTTGTGGAAAGTGTAGGTTGTGTTGTGGTCTTCTCAGAAGGAGAAGACCCTGAAGATCTCTTTGAAGATCTTACTTTTTCTTCCGTGATCGGGCACCATGTTGTGTATTCTGTGACCACGCCGCTTGTAGTTGTTGTCACGGTAGATAACACAGCGCTTGTGGTCTTTATCGTAATACTACCTTCAGAGTCTGTTGACGTCACTGGCACCTCAGAAGTTTTACATTCAGTACACACCTTTGGTTGCAGTGTTGAATGTGTCTTTATAGTAGCATCAGACTCGGTAGACGCTGAGCTGGGTGAGGCGGTTGAGATAGTCTCAGAAGCACTGGAAGAAGTTGAAATGCTCTCGGATCGAACCTCAGAGGACTTAGATATCGTAGCTTCTGTGACGGGGCACCAAGTAGTATACTCTGTCACAATTCCTCTGGTAGTAGTTGTAATAGTTGATAAAACCGCACTTGTGGTATGAGTTGTTACACTTCCTTTCGAGTCGGTTGTTTTAAATGAAACGACCGATGTTGTACACTCTGTACAGACATCAATAGGCACAGAAGTACTCTCTTTTGATGAGCTGGGTCTTTCTGTTTTTAAAGACGATGTTGCCGCCGAAGTTTTGTCAAAGGAAGTTTCGTCAGACGTGGACAAAACTGTTATAGAAGAACTAGTGGTACTGGAACCGATCAAAGTGTCAGTAGTGACTGAAGATTTTGCGTGAATTGGAGTGGACGGAAGATTTGTAGAAGTGTCAGTGATCGCAGACTCTGGTGAACTTGCTGAGCTTAAAGATGAATACAAGCTAGCCGGAGTGGAAGAAGGCTCCTTAGAATTAGCAGAGCTTGAAGATTGTGTTGAACTGGTTAAAGTAAAAGATGAACTCGAGCTTCTGGTGCTTAAGACGACGGTTGAGCTTGTTGGACTTGTCAAGCTAGCATCGCTTGTAGTTCCTGGAGTGGGAGGTATAGTCGTTTGAGAGCTTTGATACGAAGAGGAGGGGAAAGTGGATGTTGTGACAGAGGTAAAAGTAGAAAGCATGCATGAATGATTTTCGCAAACCTCTGTTGTTAGAGTCACGGTTATCTCAGTGTGAGTAGTTACGATGTCAAATTCCTCACTGGAGGAAGAGACCATAACGCTTCTTTCAGATGAACCTGACTCTGTAGGTCCAACACTACTAGCGGTATCTGTTATAGATATTCGTGACGAGCGCTTTGAGGCAAAAGAACGGGTGATTATCTCAGAAGTTTCAGTAGCGTAAGATGAACTATCCGCGTTGGTTAGCGAATCAGTGGAATATCTAAAACTACTGGTCAAAACGGAAGAACTACCGCTGGCGGTACCGTCAGTTGAGGTATAATCGGAGGAGGTGCTAATGCTTGGAGAAAGCTCGGATGAGACACTCTCTAAAGACGAACTTTGCGACCGCGTAAGGCCATCAGAGCTGATGTCAGAAGATGTGATGTCCGAGGCAGTCGATTTCAAGTATAGCGTTTCCGATGGTTTACTCGCTGTCAATGGGCACCAAGTCGTGTAAATAGTTACGACCCCATCGATAGTTGTCGTATGAGTGGACAGGGACGACGATTGGACAGTCGTTGAAGAAGAACCTTCTGAGTCGGTTGTAATAATAGTGGACGACTGTATGTTGGACGCGTACGATGAGGTATCCACTTCATTGAGTTCTTGTGAAGAAACGGAGGAAGAAACTATGGTCGGTGTTATATCCGTAATGAATTTTTCTGAGGCAGAATATGAACTGTCTGATGAATCCGCACTGGATTTACTGAAATAAATTGGTGCTGAGTTGGTGTAAACTGTAGAATGGCAGATATTTTCATCGCAGGTTTCAGTAGTCAAGACGACGGTATGCCACGAAGTCGTTACTTCCAATGAGTTTGAACTATGACTCAATTCCGCAGAGCTGGTGGAATCAGTTCCACTCACGTATTTTGAGAAGGGCCTACTAAAAGACTGTATCTCATGCGATGTGGCTTGAGTTTCGGATGGCACACCAGTTGTTAATGACACCTCTGGTGTTTCTGTCAGAGGACACCAAGTTGTGTACACAGTTATAGTATCATCAATCGTCGAGGTACTAAAAGAAACCAAGGCGGGAGATGTGGTCACTTTCTCCTCAGAACCTGAGGTATCTGTTATGGAAACCCAAGTGGTAGATGTTAGGAGTTCTTCAGAACTGATTGAAGGGTTTGTTACAGTTGATGTCTCATTTGGATAAAACGGTGGAAGCTGAGTCAAAGCACACCTAACAAAAAGGGCGAAGAGCAGGGCAGGTTTGGAGAAAATCATGACCAATCTTTTTCAAGCTTAATTTTTAGTCAATCTTTCTTTTGCCCATTAAGGTTGCTTCGATGACAGATTTACAACTCATGACAGTAACTATTCCATATTTCTGTCCCTCAACACTTCAATCTGTCACACAGTTCCTCTCATCGAGGACAGCTTTATATAAGATTTGCGATAACGAATTGAAAACACATCTCTTACATGTTCTTGGAGGTAGGCGGGGCGCCAACTTTGTTCTGACTGCCGCTGATCATCTGTTTGTATTGAGTTTTGTCCTGTTTCATGTTTGTTTTATCCTGAAGATGCTTTATGACATGGAACCGATCTTCCAATATTTGCGACAAATATCGTTTGACAATCAAACTTTGGAGGACTATAACACCAAGAATATATGAATCACACTTTTTGTCTACGTGTATCTTGCTGTGGCCTAAAAGTTTTTAGGAATTGAGTTTCTGTTTTGCAGCAAAGGCTCGAAGGCCTGGAAGTCAAAGAACGAGTTTTGTTCAAGTCCGGAATATTGTATTGTTATTAAAGAGACCATGGAAAGGGCACATGAGATCTTCATAGCGACATAAAATACGTACTAGGTCGTTAGGCGGATAGTCGAAGAATGTGTCAGAAGCTTAGCGACATATCCAAAGGCAGAAGAGGAAAAATCATAAGTTTTACAAAGATGGCGCACGTCTAAGAAGTGGCAAAGACAAAATCTTGAAATTATACCATTTGTGCGATACAAAGAACCATCAAATTTTGGAACAGCCTCAGATGTTAGTGGTCTAAGAAAAAAGCAGACTTTTCGCTCTTCTCCTGTCCACCTTGATCTTACGAGTCAACTTCGGATCGAATTTTTCCTCTTCAAAAGTATCCAAGGCTTCATCGTCGTAGGTAATTTTGTGCAACACTACCTCGTCTAAGTTTTTGTTGTAATGGCCTGTCCTAACTTTTTCCATTTTCTGCTGCAATGCAACCGTGCGTTTGTCATCGGGTCTCTTACCCGACACCTGAGCTTGGAATTGAATCATCTCTCCGACTGAGATATCCACTTCATCTTCCTCGGATTTCGCATGAGGTTCACACGCCAGCGTATAAACTCCAGTGCTTGACTTCGGCTGTTTTTTGCTCAGGCTCTTGCTTTTTCCCATCAGCGCGATATCCAAGAACTCATCATCAGTCTCTTTAAACTTGAAACAAAATTCATTCTTTGAGTCACGCAGCTCTTCCTTCGTCTTTCCAGCGGAGCCCTGAAACAACTTGAACAAAGAAAACATTTCTATAATTTGCTGTATTATGTCAACTTGGCAAATCTAAACGTAGTCTAACGAACGCAGCGCAATACCCTTGGCATACACAAAACAGAACACTCGCCAAATCTTAAAAAACTCTCGAATTCTCGCCTATAGAACTCAATCCACAGTGTTTCTAAAACACGTCCAACAACCGGTCACTTGGGCCCGGTATAAAACAGAGGATCCCTCTCGTTCCAAAGAGTTCAAAGCTCTGTTTATCAAGACTGTTGTTTGAAACTGACGTGTATGCCAGATGAATACGTTTTATATATTAGGAACGTGAAAACAGATTAAAAGAAAACAAAACAATTTAACTCCGAAAACTCTGAACGGAAAGGTAAACACACGTCCTGAGCATGTGCCCGTTGAGCCGTTGACAAGAACCACGTACTTGAAATGGATTGGATTTATGTAATAACAGTTGGTTTCTAAGTGCATACAGCATTTGGTGATCACAAACAAAAAATGACTAATTTCTCTTCTCTGTGTCAGCTGTCATCCGTCATAACACGTCGGCGGTTTAATTCATTAAGGGCACAGATGTGCCGCATGTCTATGAACTTTGTATCTGGGGCTTTCTTTACTATTCGAGTGGCTTGTGCTCTTTAAGTCGAGCGCAAATATGACTAATTGGCTATATTGCACGCGTGGGTAATTTCGATATTTGTAAACGTGGTTGTCCGAAGCTTTGTGTCTTTACTCAGTTGACTAATAGCAGTTTCGACAGCTTTAGAAGGTCTTCGTAGCTAAGTCAAAAGCCATGTGAAGCATCACGCGGGGAGGTCAAATATAGTTCTGATAATCGTATCCGATTGACGGTAAATAACGACAGAGAGTATCATAGATCACGTGATGTCATTGCTTGCATCGTGCATCGTCCGGAGTTTGTCCATGATACCGCATGCGTAAGGTCTCATCTCGTTGATTTCCATCAGCGAAAGGTTCTCTAATTGCAAATGAGACTCGTTCAAGTACTGGAGACCTTTTGCGACTTTACCCTGACGCACTTCTCGCAGATCTTGGATTTTGGAACGCAGCAGATGTACTGGGTCTTGGAAATCATCGCTGCAACGTGCAAATAAAAGGTTTGAAAGCACAAGCCAGTTCCAGGGCAGGTTGGAAAACCTGGAAGTGTTTTGAAGCTCAAACTCGAGATATTTCTCCAGCTGCATCAACGTAAGCCAACTGGGAATGACGATATTACACTTTCCTTGTTGTTTCAGAAGCAATGCAAGCCACAGAGTCACTTCGCAGCTATTCATCGCTACCATGTTATTCACAGCAGTGTCATCACATGTTATTAGAGACCATTGAAGTCCAGGGTCCTGAAGCTGCTGTTGTTTGGTCTTTCGTGTCGTGATCCTGGGCATGATTCGAATAGGTTCATTCTCAATGATGAATTGTATCTCTTCGGGCGAAAAGCCTATCTGTAAATTCTTTGGTAATGACATGTACGTAGTATGACGGCTTCAGAGACCCCGTTGATCCTAGGTAAACCTTTAAGTAACTTCTTTGAAGGATCTCATTTCCAAGCGTACCTGGGCATCAACTATAACTTTTTCAGCTCCTACTGAAATTTACAGATGAGATAAGGATTCGATCTTCAGCTGAGACAATGACGCATCGAAATAAAGAGCTTAGAGAAATAAAAAGTTGCTAAGTGGTTTATTCATGGGTTGAGGCCATGCTATCCATCTGAGAAAGTTCAATTCCAAGAGTATCATAGATGATCAGGAATTGGGTCAGATACTTGACCACTGAGGTCCGGTACCAACAACCCAATGCCCATGGAAGAAGCATAGTCATGAGCGTTCTTAATTCAACAGTGACTAAGCGTGAAGCCAAGGACTATTTGAACAAGTACACTAGCGATAACAATAAAAATTACTGCTTGATGTTTTTGAGGCACTTGTCTGAACAGTCGGTAAAGTCGCTTAACTCATTCTGCCAAACAGTTTCTCGAATTCAGACTTTGGGGCTGAGACCTATCCTGGTGTTAGATCCAGCCTGTCCAGATCTTTCGTACCAATCTCAAAGGCTAGACGATTTATTACATGCAAAAAATATGAAGTCAATCATAGTCTCAGACCCTGTTACTGCAACTACTCAAAATTCAATTGAAGTTAATGTACCTCTTCTTAATCCACACATAATACCCATAATTGAACCTTACTGCTACCACGAAACAAAAGCCAGTAAGAACTTGGCCAATAAAACTGCAAACTTTCTAACGTTACTTGTGGAAAGGCTGCCTGTAGCCGTGGATAAAGTCTTCATGATCAGCAAACTGGGTGGTCTCCCCTCTGTAGAGCGACATACGAACAGTCATGTCTTTGTCAACTTGTCGCAAGAGTATCTACATCTGAAAAGAACGTACCAAGCCCAACTTTTGAAACATTATGAGGCTCAAACTGACAAAAAAGAGGACGACTTGATGAAGTCTCTTACGCTATATTTAAACAGGGATAAAATGTTGGATGTTAACGAACAAATGAAATGCCACATGGATGATCTTAATATAATGAATGATACATTAAATGTTCTTCCGCACACTTCTACAGGCCTTATAACAACCTATTCTGCGGCTTCGAAAGTAACAGACAACAATCCATTAGTTTACAACATCTTGACAGATAGATCTTTGATTTCGTCTTCCCTTCCTCGATTCAAGCGGTCTACATCGAACAAGTCTAGAAGTTGGTATGAACTTCCGTCCCCAGATGAGGAAGAAGTAAATCAGGCCAACGATTCTGTTTTGGTAACTACTGTTTTTAAAAAGGGTATTGACATTCACATCTTTGATAATAGGACTCTTGATACTGACAACTCAATCGGGTTGCCAAACTCAGACAACGGTAATCCAACACACGATGATGGAATAAAATTAAATCTTTACAAATTGAAAAAGATCATTGATGCCAGTTTTAAACGCTCCTTAGATCTGTCGGACTATTTGAAAAGGATTAACGGTAACATAGCTAGCATCATTGTCATCGGAGACTATGAAGGTATCGCTATTTTGACGTTTGAGGGACCAAAGAATAATCAGTTCGTTTATTTGGACAAATTTGGCGTCACACCAAAGCTTAAAGGCTCTTTAGGGATTTCAGATATCATATTCAACCTTATGTTCCAAAAGTTCCCCAAGGAGTTAATATGGAGGTCACGAGAGGACAACGTTGTTAACAAGTGGTATTTTCAGAGAAGCACAGGCGTCCTTAATCTCTCATTAGACCTAGGGGAGCAAGATCAGAAGAACAGCATATTCAAGCTGTTCTATTATGGTGACCCAGAAATTGAGTCCTTTCATAACGTGGACCGTTTGAGGGACTATGCAAAATATGTCCGAGACATTGTTCCGAGTTGGGAGAATTAGTTGCCCTCTCGTACTGACATTCCATTTATACGGCCTGAAAATGCTCTAAGCCTATTATTAAGCAGTGTACCTGCGTCATGGTTTCATTGGCAAGTTGTAAAAATGACGGTAAATCCTGATAAATACACCGGACCTTCTCGATGCATTGATTTATAATTTACAAAACTTGAGATGACTTCTCTGAATTTCTCGTTTCCCCGGAGGATTGCAGGAGTACATTAAATTATTTATTTAATTATTTATTCAGCGCACCAAATATAGGTTACATCGACCACGCAAATACCGAAGAAAATACTTTCATCTACCTAAAATTAAGAAACGCCTTTCCGTTTAGCTAAAACGACATACATGCCTTTGGCACCAATTAGGCCCACCCAATAAACTCAGTCAAGTAGAAGTGCCTTCGCGGTACTATTTATAGATTTCCTCTACAGTTATTTAGTATCTTAGCAGATTCTACTTTGTGAATCTCAATGGCACAGGATGCAACTCTAATGGGTACCAGATCAGTACTGGCCGTCGTTGGACTCGAGCAGTTTGGCTATAATTTGGTGTTTGATATAAAAATCACAACAAAACTATTTTTTCAAAATTGAAGCTCGTATGGCGCAGTGGTAGCGCAGCAGATTGCAAATCTGTTGGTCCTTAGTTCGAACCTGAGTGCGAGCTTTATTTTTTTGATAAATTAATTATCAGATGCTACCTGTGGTAACAAGCCCTATATCAAATACTTAATCGAACAGTATTTAGGGGAGGGAGGTAAGGATCAGAGACCAGGTTAATACATCCCATCCCAAAAATTTACGACAACCATATAGCAAGGGGTGAAACACGACATTACATGGTGTAAGGAGCTGGAAACTCTGAAAGAAGCAATGTTTTTGAGCCTTGCAACCTATGGACTTCTTCAAGGTACATTGGGCTTCGCCTTCGACTTACAGCACGTATTTGGACTACAGGAATTCTCATGTCCGATAAGTATTCCTGTAAGCTGCTCGAACAAGACAGTGATAGAGGATGTTTGTTGTTTTGAATATCCTGGAGGAATTATGCTGCAAACCCAATTCTGGGATTACATTCCTCCAAAAGGTGTGACGGAACCAGACGATTTGGTCAAACATTTAGGACCGTTGGACTCTTTCACAAATCACGGTCTATGGCCTGATAACTGCGATGGCTCATATGCCCAGTTTTGTGATCGTCAAAGTGGCATTGATGATGTTTGGCATCTTTTAAATGATGAACAGTTCAATAACGCATATGTTCCAATCAATGGGACAGACCTTTTAAAATCCATGAATACGTACTGGAAAAGTAATACCGGTGATGATGAGAGTCTATGGATTCATGAATATAATAAGCACGGTACATGTATCAATACTCTATCAGTTGACTGCTACAAGAGATGGGGAGTCGAAGGAAATCCGAAGAAACAAGCAGTGTATGACTATTTCAGAATTGCCATGAAGGTGTTCAAAGTCAAGGACTCCTATAAATCCTTGGAAGATGCAGGCATCGTGCCAAGTGTAGAAAAGACTTACACGAAGGACGAAATAAAGGCTGCATTGAGCAACGGCCACTCGGGAAAAGAAGTTCATTTCTTGTGCGATAGATATGGGGCATTAAACCAAGTTTGGTACTTCAATTCTTTGAAGGGATCATTGCTAGGAGAAGAATTTGTTCCAATTAGTGCATTGCCTAAGGGAAGTAATTGTCCAGATGAAAACATCAGATGGTATCCAAAAGGTCACGTTCCCACTGGGAACAAACCTCCGAGTAACGGTAAACCAGGAGTAAGAGGAGTTGTCAGAGTAGGCAATGGTGAAGGGTTTTTGATCAAAAACGGGCATTGGTACATCAAGGGTACACCAGCAGATTACTTTTTGATCAAAGCGCCATTTGGCAATTATTACTTGAAAACTAGAATGGGGTACTGCGGAGTAAATAGCGCTAATGGGATGTTAGCATGTAACAAGAACGTTGCGCAGGCAGCACAGTTTGACTTCGATGCAAATAAGGGGTACATCGGGTTTAGCGGGGTCTTCGACTGGCACGCTACCAAATATCCAAGAGGAAATCAGCAGGCCCCTGTATACAACGGTCTCGCGGATGTCAATGGATATAACTTCCAGCTCAAATTTGTGAAAAGATGAAGACATTGATGTACCTCTTTCTCTCTTAGTTGAAATCAGTAGTTCTGTTATATACCGATAGGCCCATTTAACCTGCTATGTTTATTAACTTACTCGTATTATCGTCGAAATTAGACAGCACTCTTTGCTGGTTGACAGCGGCATCATTTTTAGCCTTGTGAGAATCATACGCTGGATGTTTGTTTGAACCAGGCTGCTTCCATCCTAATAAAACTCTGGTATCATCGGATTCATGCAATGCATTTCTAACCCAATCTGAAGTGCTTGAAGTCGAAGGAGCACTCTGTGGTCGATCGAGATACCCATTACTATTGTAGGCACGGACTTTTCCAGCGTTGTTCGAGCTAGCAAGCCCGGTATCATGCAAATGCGGCCCCTGAGCCGCCATCATTCTCACATGGTCTTCCAAGACCCCAACTTTGTTCTGCAAAGACCTATTCAACGCATTGGACTGGTACAGCTCGTTTTTCAAAGTCTGAATCTGCAGCTCGTGCTGGTACAAACGCCTTTCGAGGTCTTCTAACCTGCTCACCGCGACAGACCCCTGTTCCAAAGAGACCCCGTTGCTCTGCGAGAGTGGAATTGCAGGCTTCGCATCGGCTTTCCTGGCTAACGTTTCACGAAGCTGATGTCGTAGAAAATCATCGCTGGGCCCGCTATTGCCCGCCCCATGCTTTGCATAGCTGTTTGTTCCAGCGTTTCCGTTTCTTTCATGCGCCATTGCTGGCCTCTTGGTAAATTCAGCCCGTTTCGTGGGACTCTGGTTAGTCATGAGCTCTTGCAACGTCCGTTTCGAGTTCAGATACTCTTTCCTTATATTCTGCAAAGTATCGTCATTCTCCACATTGCTGAGAAATTGAGATACGTCCATCATATAATTGTTGTTGACTTGCCGATCACTGTTCCAAGAACTGAACCGGCCTGATCAATGGCTGCACAGCTACTGCCTATGCAATCGCTTCTTCTCTGTTTACACAAACGTACGGTAGATACTTTCCAAGATGCAGATATCCAAATAGTGACAGAAAAACGATCACGTGACTTATCCCTGTTCTGTCCAGCATCGTATACGGATACAAGCAAAGGCTCGGATGTCGAAATTGTGACAAACGTATGTATCACGTGATCTGATCTCGTCAATAATTTTACACTGCGAATCCGAGAAACTACACACACGGCGCTACATTACCTGCCGGCCACACAAGCAACGTTCATGCCGCATACTGCCGGGTACCAGCAAGTCCGGCTGGCGCTTGCACAGTTGCTGTTGCTCGCTTTTCTGGCTGGAAGTGGCATTTCTTGCTATTCTGATGTTCTTTTTCTACGTTCCACGGTTTAGTACCCATATTTATACCGAATGGACTAAAACTGAAATATATATAGCTATATATCAAGAATGGTACTTCAGTGTAGTGAATCGTGGATGATCCGGCGAAGCAAAGAAGGCAAGGATCAGCTGCAAAGAGCTGAGAACGCGTGTGGATTGTGCTGAGATATTGTTTTAGTCGGATCAGGAATTTTGTAGCTGATTTCGGCTGTTTCGTGCGGTATATTTAGCATAGCGGGAGAAATACCCTTTTACTGGAAGCCAAGTCGGATTGCGTTGACTCGTTTTAGGATAAGAGAGCACGCTGATGAGCGTAAACATGAATATCAACATGCCACCGAATGGTAGCGGAGCGAGTTCTGCGAATGGAGGGCTGCATCAGCGACTGGACCTGCAAAGGAGCCCGAACAATGGAGTTAGGCCGCTGCACTGGCAGCGGCATAACTCGACGTACGTCGATCTGATGGACCAGCAGGGCATCCGAGACTCGTGTTTGAACGCTGTGACAGTGGAAGATGTGAAGCCTAACCAAACCATGTTTTTTTTGGACCTCACAACCCAAGGATACCCCATCTCAAACGTTCAAAGCCTTCACGTTTCGTTTCCGAGCACTTTGCTCAGAAGGCCGAGAACTACCTTTCAGCAGCTGGTTTCTACTTTGCATATCGAAACTCAGGCGTTGCTTAAAGACTATTTATCCAGTAGCGATCACATAATCATTTTTGATGATCAGTCTACTCTGCATCGGTGCAATCAGCAGACCTGCTCGACCATTTTGAAGCTGCTGCCGTATCTCAAAGAGCAGAACTCGGCTTTCTCTATTAGCCTGCTCGAGGGAGGCGTAGCTTCTTACAGCAAACAAGGCCCATTCCCGAACAGCGCTGTCAATGTGCCTTGTTTTAAGATCAACCATGCTGACGAACAGAAATGCAAAAAGAATCATCCTTCTTTGAGGTTGCATATACCTCCAATTAACGATAACAGGAACGGCTTGAACTCGTTGCCGTCGTCATCAACCAAGATGTTCATACAGTCACTCAAGAAGGATTCCATTCATTACTCTCCGAACTCGATCAAAAAATACTTTATCTTCCATACACCGGAGGAGTTACCCAAGCATATACCCAAATGGCTTTTGCCCTACAACAAGAATGATCCTGATGTTTTAGAGAGGATACTTGAAGATTTTGAGACTTTGGAAGCGCTGGAAGTGGAGAGACTGGAGAAATGTCTTATGGCCTCGACATCTACAGGCAATACATCTTCGAACGGTGGCACCACTGAAACGTCAGATCAGAAAAGGAATTCTGTTCAAGTTCCAGAAAAAAGATCACGTCTCAACGGGTGTAAGAAGGACTATTCATTGCGTAGCCTTCAAAAGGAATATAAGCCTCATACTCATATGGCGGACTCGGATGAAGATGTTTTGCTTTCAAATAGCACAAACGGATGTGCCGAAGAAAAACTACGGAGAGCTATAAAGGAGGAACTAAATGACAGCAGTAAACAAAACCTAATTGGAAAGTTAAATACCGTGTCTCCTGAACTGCTGCCGGTTCTCAACAAAGAAAACGAATCGAATAGCAGCAAGTCTATGTCCGGTGTAGACTTGTCTAAGATAAGCTCAAACAAAAGCTCCGCCACAGGTTCTGATGCAGATGATGATATAGCAGAGACGCCTCTCGGAAATTATCAGATGACAAAAGGAATCCAATCCTTCACAAAGAATAGATACTCAAACATCTTACCATATGAACATTCCAGAGTGAGGCTTCAACCTTCTCCCATCTCTGAACCATCTGATTTGGACAAGAAGCAGGAAACTATGCTGTCAAACCCCGCCGGGAACGGCTCAAATGGAGATACTTCAAGCCAGGAAACAGTAACAGTTACGGAACCAAACCTACCCGAAGACACTGTGGGATATTTTTCGCAACAAAGCTCTCCCACAAGAGTAGATTCTACTTGCGCTTGTGAGAAAAAACATCTTTCCTTACCGAACACGGATTCAGATTCAGAGCCATTTAACGATTATTTCAATGCAAACTATTTGAGACTGCCAGAAATCAATCCAGATTTTAACTACATTGCCACTCAGGCTCCTCTTGCGTCCACTATTGATGATTTTTGGAAAGTAGTTCTCTCGAACAACTTAAAAGTCATAATTTCACTTAATTCTTACGATGAACTTGAAATGAAGAAATGGGATATTTATTGGAAGTCTCAATCAATTAGAAAACATAAGGTAAAAATAATACATTCTTACGAAGATGTCTTCGCCATTCCCGGATGTATTTTAAGAGTTATGGATGTTTCCAAATCGGATACTAAGACCAGGGATGAAGAAGAACAAAAAGAGTCAAACTCGCACAGGGTTTATCAAGTCCAGTACACTAAATGGCTAGACTCGTTTGGCATTAACATGAAGGATTTCATTCGCATATATCATGTCAAGAACTTGTTATTGAATGATCCGGACGCTTTGATCGAGGCTCTTGACAATAACACGCCGGATTTTTTGCAAACGTATAGAAAGCTGGAACTGGGGTCCGTGAATAGAAACATTTCCGGCTCCCCTGTGATGGTGCATTGCTCTGCAGGCTGTGGTAGAACTGGCGTGTTTATCACACTAGACTTTTTATTGGGAGTTTTAGATCCTCGGTCTAATGAATCTAACAAGATCGATGTTTGGAATATGTCCCCAGATTTGATTTTCATAGTCGTTAACGAGTTGCGCAAGCAGAGGATCTCCATGGTGCAGAACTTAACGCAGTATCTCACATGTTATGAAAGCATGCTGGAGTATTTCTATTTAAAGGAGCATTTTTAAATAGTCTAGGAGAAGATTTAAACTTCAAAGTATAGCATATGGCCAGATATAGAGGACTTAACCTCATCCAATGCACATTTCACTGAGGTTTTATAGCCATGAATAGCTGCAAGTTTTCCATAAGCACTTGATCTGCCGCCAAAAGACCTTGAAATGATGCCTTGTCCATGTGGCTTTCCAAGAATCCTAAAATTTCAGCAATGAAGGCTTTGGTACTGACAGTATGAGCAGGATCATTGTTTTGATACAATTTATGAAGTCTCATTTGTTCGCATGTAACATCCTGAGACATATCAGGATCTGAAAGGTGATATTTCTCGCAATCTCCTTGTGATGTTTCGTTGATTTCTTCAAGATCGTCCACCCATATCGATAGGAAAACTCGGAATTCCATCAAGAATGGTCTTGCGCCAGTTTTGAGAAGAGATGACATTCCTAAAAAATGAATTTTTTTGAGCTTGGGGTCATAAACAGAACCATAACACCGGCACCAATTGTTGAAAAGCAGACGCATCACATCATCAAGCGAGGTCTCATTGTGCACCATTTTTCGCTGATTAGCTGGGAGTCTCGAGTTTTCTAACGGCCCATCGATGCTCCCTAAGTAGTCTGACAGTAATGTTATCATATTGTTTGGTCCAGTATACGCTATGCGGGCAAGCACCTGGAAAAACTGGCTTGCATGGTAAGGCGATAACGGTTCTTCTAAAAAGATCGCATTAAATATGCCTTTAAAAGTGAAATTGTTCGAGAAATGGAACAGTACAGTCATTTCATTCTCCCTTAGGTCTGAGAGAGCAAGAATATCAAGGATTTCTAGAACCGTACCACAGGCATCGTCCCGCAGCATAAGTAGATTATGTGAGGTGTCCTTTAGAATCGAATTGAACGGCGGATATCTGTGAAAATCGGGGGCCCCTAAAAGCAATGCGTAGCTTTTCAGTATTTCTAATGACATAGTAAGCAATTCAGTCTGAGTTTCGACACAATGAAGTAGGAATGGGCTTATATTAAAGAACCTTTCATCTAGTGCTCTTTCTGTAGGATCGTAGTTTTGTAGTAAAGAAGCCCAAAGCTCCAAGCCGTCCTCCATAAGTAAAGATGAGTGCGGAGAGTTGGGATTACATGATGCTTCGATTATAGTGAGAGATATGTCCCACGTTACAGTAGAACGTTTTCCTAAAGACATGCACAAATACCTTAGAAGGCGAAGTAGGACATTAGCTAAGATTGATTGGGTTGAATCCGCGCTCACCATTTCCCAAAACTGTGGCACGATGTCAAGAACTTGCATGAGTAGCTTTTGGTTTGCCAAAGGTTTTGTTTGAATAATAATATCTGTCAAAGTATTCAAGACATATAGCCTTGTTTCTGCCAATGAGATATTAGGTAGTAAGTCCTGTAATAAAATAGTAACAAAACTCTCCAAATACGGTTCAAAAACAGTTTTTTCGAAGTCCCAGTCGTCAATCATCGTCCTAAGTGCTTGCACTACCGAGAGTTGTACGACTCTATCGGATTCCACTTTAAACATGTGTAAGAAGAATTGGTAGCACTGTTGTTTAGAATGTGTGGAGGCTTTGACTCCAACCCATCCCTCAATAACCAAGGCAACTCGTCTTCTTATAATGCGAAGATGGTCTGTCGAAATATCATTTTTCGAAGCTTCTGGTAAGAAAACTGTCTCTAAGAGGCGGTCAAAGTTTACCATTTCTGCAATTGCGTGGGAGCTTAGCTGAAAAGCACAAAAAAGTGAGTCTCTTCTCAAAAAGTCATCGATCGAAGTAGACAACTGCAAGGTTTCGGAGTTCATCTTATTCAAAAAATATGGTGCGAGCTTGTCTTGGAATGAATTGATCAAGTCCTGGAAGAAATTTTCTGCGCATGGCCTTATCTGGTATTCATAACTTGAGCTCATTTGTTCGTTGACCCATTCTTCAGGATCGATTGACCATGTTTCTAGGTCTGCAGGTCTTAGTTTCAAATACCAATCAATCAATAAATCCATGAGCTTCATTAGCAGCTCGTCTGACAAAAACTCCCTATTTAGCTTTTGAACGGCGATTTGGACATCAGATTTATCGGTCCTCGATTTTAGCATTACCGCACCCTTTTTGGCGATAAAATCAATAACCTTTTTGAGAATCAAAAATCCCCTAATGGCGATTCCTTCCCAAAACCCTGTTTGAGATTCGCTATTTTCCTGGTATACGTCCACGGCTCTTTCAATTATCAGCGTTGTGAAAGTAATCAATATGGTATGAGATGATGGAAACATGACAAAGTTTGCGGTAGAAGTCGATATCAGGTTGAAATAGAGCTTACAGTAGCACTTGATGAACTTCTCGTATATGTCGACGCTCTTAAAAACTTCGTAATTCTTCAACAGTAGTCGGAAATGCTCTTGTGATAGAGCTAAAAAGTCTACAACGGACCTATCTTTTTGAGGAGACTCGTATCCATCCACGGTTACTCTTCGTATGATTTTGAGAGACAGATATGAAATCTGCAGTTTTGCAATATCATCATTTTCGAGGGACTCTGGTCTTGTCCATTTGTTGAAATAATGCAGATAGATGCGAACTAACAAGGGAAATATTAGAGGTATTTTAGATTGCATGGCCGGTCTACACCTGCCGATACGTGCAACAGCTAAAATTTTTATGATTTGATTCAGATGTATCAAAATGTTGTACACTTTTACTTCATCTTTCCAAACAGTATCGGAGTTCAACAGGACCTCTAATTGTTCAAAAAGTTGGGGCCATTCAACGGGGAAGTCAATCCTTGCTATTCGTGCTGCAGCTTGAGCATTCTGAATGGCTAGCCTATCATTAGGCTCGTCAATCATTTGAAAAATACGACTTCGAATCTGGGATTTCTCATCTTTGCTTATCGCATTTATTCTAGTGGATCTCCAGTATTTATCCAAACCGTTCTTGAATTGGATGATTGCTAGCCACCTGACCTGTAAAGAAACAGATAAGTCCATGTAAATAGATTGTAGCAAGTAATGAAACGCCGGTTGCGTTTCCCATGCTTTTAACTGCTGCTCTGCCAGTCTTTGGACATTGGACCCTGCACTTTGGGGATTGGACGCTTGCTCTAACACTTGAACAAGGTCAAGTTCAGTAAATTGTGAAGACATCTTTCAAACAAGCCTGGACGCTGTGAGTTGCTTGCCTATCAATACAAGTAATTGAAATTGTACGTCACGGTTAACAAAGGAGCAGGTAAGAGTGTACTATGATGTGAAATGGGGATCTTTAATCCACTCTATCCGCACCGGTCTTTAAACAGAGGTCGGTAGTCTGCCACACGAAATGTTTTGCAGCTTTAATTCCAGGCACGAGACACTGCGCTGAACTAATAGCAGCAGCCAGCACTTAGACCTATTTTCTTGTGTCCCTTACACTTTAGGGCGTTGTGAGTCTGATTTCTTGGGTAAAGTTTACTATACTAACTTTTTGATATAGAGAAGGTAACAAAATAGGGCTCGCACTGAAAGTGATAGATAAAACAAAAGTCAACCTCAATGCTGGATGAACGTCAAATTAATTCCACGCGACTTAGTACAATGGCATGTTGAGAATGCGTATTCAAACCCAGTCATATTGTCGACTTTGTCGATACATGTTTTGATATTCAGACGAAAAGCGTACTACAAAGTATATAGACAACTCTGGTATATTGCATAAGAATTATCTGTTTCCGCGACCGTGCGTTTCAAGAAGCCCATCTGTGAGCCTCGTTGTCTCCAGCAAACTTTCTCTCAACGTATCCAAGCTCCTCTTTCACCCTACGTACCGTATCTGGATCTCCCATATTCTTTCCCAAGTTATCAGAAATCTTGATAGCATGGTTCCCGTTGACTTCCAATAGTTTGATAACAATATTCAGCGGCTCGCTCTTAACCGAGGGCTGCGACTTCCTTTGGAAATCATTGGTGAAGTTAGTTCCAATACCAAAAGTTGCTTTTAAACCATTGTCCTTGGCGACTTTTGCGTATTCTATTGCGCGGTCTGGATTGAGAGAATCTGAGTAGCATATTATCTTTGAGAACTTTGGAAGATGCAAGACCTCGTTGTAATGATGTGCGATCTTCTTTGTGTACTCTATTGGATCACCAGAGTCCTGTCTGACGCCTACGTACACATCTGAGTATGGCGGGTAAAATGCCTTCAAAAACGTATCGGTACCAAACGTATCCGTTAAAGCCAGGCCTGCGTGTTCTTTACCGAAAGTTTCAAGCCAATAGTCCATAGCTTTCTTGTTTGCGTTAGCATAGTCGTTGGTGATGGACGCAATTCCCATCATCCACTCGTGTGCCACGGTCCCGATAGGGTTCACATCGTACTTCATCGCGAACAAAACGTTGGAAGTGCCTAACACCAAGTCTGGTTGTCCAAAGTCTTTCGACGCCTTAGTGATTCCTTCCATGACCAAATCCTGTGCCTTGAAAGAGCGTCTGCGTCTAGTACCAAACTCACTGAACCTGATGCCATGCTCCAAGAGCCTTTTCGTCTTTGCGTACGCTTTCTCCACCTGACCCTCGTAGGTCCAGTCTGTGTCCACAAACTTGAAATACGCCTCAGAGACAAGCGCTAAAACGGGGATCTCGTACCAGATTGTGTTGATCCATAACCCATCGATTGAAATTTCAAGCGCGTAATGGCCTGGTGCGTCTTTCAGCTCATTAGCTTCAAATTGGATCTCTTGTTCAGGGTTCAACGTAAACCCCCCGTTAGCGATAAAATCCATGTATTCTTCAGGTAAATAAGGAATTGCGCGCTTGATGAACTTGAGCTCCTCCTCAGTCACCCGTATATCCTTCAACAACAGGAATTGTGCCTGCAACCAATCGACAGCCTCCTTATTGAAAGTCATCTGAGGTGACCTGTTGGTGTACCGGTACTCAACTTTGACGTCCTTAAAATGCATGTAAACGGCCGCATGCATGGTCAATTTGTACATGTCCGTATCGAGAAATGACGTAATTACAGGCTCCATGTTTTCTTACTATGCTTGCCCTGTTCTTTGTACTAGATGACAGACCCTAAAGTCTCTTCTTCTACTGGTCCCTATTCTCTGCCATACTAAAAATGATTTTTTCAACTATTTTCTTTCTATTGTCAAAATCAATTTTGGGCAGTCATGGTTCACCCTTATATAACCATTGTCCAAAGTGTTAATTCTCAAAAATCAAATTTGACAAAAATGAGAAAAGATAGCATATTCCTGCGAAGGTTTCTATGCATTTTGGACGAGAAAAAAGAAGCTCAAAGAGGCTTCCCTTGTGAATATCCGAGAACGGTCGAAAGCATTGGTGACACAGACCACTTCTCTGCTTGGGGCAGCAGCAAAGCTGTAAACTAAATCCGGTATGGTGAGTCATGGAAAGTTCACGCTTCAAGTTACATGACCGGCAAGTAGAGAATCAGGCAATCATCGCTTCAGTGAAAAAAGCTGGGAAGGATAGGGCCTCAGAGCTGTCGGCCAATTAGCAATCTTCTAGGTGTTAGACACCCCCTTGTTGCATGCGTTCTGTAGCGGTCTTGCTAGTGTACAGATGACGCCGCTTTTTCGGTGAGTGTTTGATCAGGTTATCACGTCCGAGTCACATTTCCTAGGCTTGAATTTTTAAATTTTGATGACAGTGTCAAACTTGATTAGATAATCAGAAACAACTATCAGCGTCAGGGAGAAAAGCTGGTGGTGCTGCGTAACGATTCAGAGTCGCAGCATGATCAGAATATTCCTAGGCTTTTCGATTTCTGTCTATATGTACACAGGTTGATTATGTGATGGTCTTCATGACGCGTTCGAAGAGTGTATCCATCTGGACATTCTCTATGTTTTCGAACAGACTGGTGAAACTGTTGGCATTGATGGTTTTCGTCTTTGCCATGTTTCCGTTGATATATTCGAGGTCGGTTTCGGAGTCTTGGAGGTCAGCCGGATGTAAATTGGCACTTAGAGCCTTTTTCTTCGCCAGTTCATGCAGCTTTTGCGTAAAAGAATCCGGATGCAGCGACTCAAACGCCTGGTCGTTGTTGGTTTCGTCTACCATCTCCGAGCTGGAAGTAGTGCTCACAATTCCTAGGCGAGACTTGGTGTCAAGAAAGATGAAATCAGCAGCGTGATTCCATACCAGGGCGGAAATGTACTCGCAGTGGTCGAACCTTCCAAGTCTCTCAGTAAGGTCAGAGTTGAAAATGATGATACGGCTTCTGTGGCGGTCTTCCACTTGGTCTTGAGAAGCGTTTTTGTTCCGTAGGTTGATTGCTAAGGCAATTCTGCCAGTGTTGGCGTCACATGCCATCAACCTTGCGAGGTTGCCCTGATTGTATAGGCCGTCGACGTAGGGGTAGATGTCGAAACTGCTTACCGTCGATTGTGATAGGAGGTTGAAAGATTGCAAGGATGTTTTCGTGGCAATGATCAGTGTTGAATCGTTCACTAGGCTCAAGGCCTGAATTGGCGTGTCTAATGTTCTTTCTATTGGCATTCCGTCGTCATCCTCCAGTAATTTAAAATCGTTGAAATCGACTATGGAAAGTTTGTCCTCAAATGCATGGAATATCAGTGACCCATCAAGAGACCATGCAAGCTGCACAGCATTTGAGAAATGGTTGTAGTTTGGTAAAAGAAGCTTGCTCAAGCACCAATTATTTTGCTTAGGGTCAAACTTCCAAAATTTGATTCCACCGTTGTTATCAGAAGTCAAACATCCCTGAGAAGAATTGATACTGCTGGGGGCCGTAACGACACTAGTTACTGGCACGTTGAGCCCATGGGGGTTAAGAACTTTAGTCTTTAGTTGCCACTCCTTGCTCTCGTTTAGTTCCCAGAACTTTAGCACATGAGACAACTCTTTGGAAGATAACAACCCCTCTGGCGCGTATTCAATCTCATAGGTTATCATCCACAGGCCGTCTAGTGTGAACTTAACATCCTGTACTACTGGATCCTGGATCGTTAATTCCAATCTGACCTTACCCGCAGCACTGCTTACGCTAGAGGTGATATACTGGTAATTCACTTGCTCGTTCTTGTACAAATCATAAGTCTGTAAAGACGCCATATGCGGAATGTAAAGATGCTTGGTAGTACGGTGTACACTCAAACAGGTGGTATAATCCTGTCTCTTCCTCTTTACAAGCTTTCTTTTCTGCTTCTTCATCGAACTCATCATGTTTGAAGAAGACACTGACGTTTTTGAGTTCACCATAGATATTGGCTGTTCCACATCGTTTGTAGGAGAGGCAAACACAGGGAACGGACCATTGATAGCAAGAACCGACGAAAGATCAGTAGCGTTTAGTAAAATAATCTGGTAATCTGAGTTGGTATCATTCTCCGCAAATTGCAGCACAAGCGCATAATGTTTGTCACCCACCGGTGAACACTCAAGAACCACACCGTTCAATCTTGGCAGAAAATGCTGCATGTTGGTTGACAACTGCCAGAAACTTAACACTTTCTCCCAGCCTCCGGACAACAAGTATTCATTGTCCTCAGTAAACCCTAAAGAGAGTACAGAGTCAATATGCCACTTTAAGAGTCTCTGCGACTGATCTTGAACGTTGATCATATTGATCACACCGGATGCGAATCCCACGGCCAATTGTTCTGCATTGTTATCGATGGCCAGTGATGTGACAAAATGAGAGTTCATGGAACCGCTGGATGAAGTGGAAGGAACTGGGAACTCTTGCGTAGACTCGTTCGATTCTTGTAGCAAAGACTTGATGAGTATCTGTTTTTTGGATTCCTGATTGAGGTATACCAACGCAAGATGCTCACCGTTGTTTGACCAAGTCGACAGAAGCACGTTATTAAACGTGTCCAAAAGTTTTACCGTGTTTTCCGTATGCTCGTACAGCCTGTACCTGTACGAGTTGCCCGTTTGCTCGCTGGTGAGAAGCTTCGTTCCATTGGCTAAAACAGCAAACAGATCACCAGAGACTTCCAGATCGTGGCTTTCTACTTCGTTCGCAAGCTTGCCCTTATACTTCAGGACAAAAGCTTTCCCATTACTGGTAAAAATCCTAACCTTATCCAATTCCTGGTCTACCAGGGGCTCGATATGCACCACTTGGACAGTAACGTCTTTGAAAATCTGGCTTAGCGATTCATTATTCGCGTACTTCAAAGCCTTGATACACTGTCTCGTGTCAATTGAGAAAACCTTCAGCTGATTGTTGAATGGAACTATGTACGCTGAGCCGTCCTCCGCAAGACAGCTCACAGATTTTCTTGTGGCAGATCGATTATGGATCCTGGGAAGAGCGACTTTACCTCCAGACACAACTGACAGGTTATACATAGGCAGCGCAGCAGGAACAGTCATTTTTGATCTATTTTCGAATCGACACTGCCTCACTCTTACCTAAGGTATATCTCTCGAGGTTTAACCAAGTACAGCACTCTTTCTGCTCTCATCAACTTGTGTAGCTCATCTCATCTCATCTCATCGCTTCGTACTCTTTTTTTCCAGATGCACTGTAAAGCAGTACTGATATATCACAAAATGTTACCCGGCCAATTATTGAATCAAAGGGATTGGAAATTTTTCAGAAAAAGAAACGTGACTGAAAAACAGGTTACATTCGTTTAAGGTGATATCACGTTATCTTGAATTTGAAATTTGAAGTATAAGTGAAAAAGTGACAAAGCTGAATACTGATGAGATGAGATGAACTTGATGAGTACATAAAGGGGGAATACCGCCAGTCTTAAATAGTTATTTCAGGTGGTTAGGCTTACCTATCTTACTGCAGTGGTTAAGGATATAGAAATCGCGGAGATTTTGCAAGATGATTGTGCCAGTGAGATGTTTTTCGTGCGGTAAGGTTGTTGGTGACAAATGGGAAGCGTACTTGAACATGTTGCAAGAAGAAGAACTGGAAGAAGGTGCTGCTTTGACGAGGCTCGGGCTAAAAAGATACTGTTGCAGGAGAATGATTCTAACGCATGTGGATTTGATCGAGAAGTTTTTGAGATACAACCCACTTGAGAAAAGAGACTAAGAAGAGCATATCTAGGGTCAGCCACAGGGCCCTAAAAGGTGCTCTAATAGCACCTGAAACACCACAGCACCAGCACAAACTGCATTGTACACTACTACCCACGTTTATTTTCACATAATCATCGCTATATAGGTATCTCACTAGATAGCCTTATGTATGATCTTCAAGACGCAGAAACTTGTTAATTCAACGCCTACATAAACTTTTGAAGGCGAGCTTCATCAAGAGAGCATTAGATTCAGTATGTACAGTTCTGTATTGAGCTACCTAATTAATTACGTTGGGCTAGCCCTTTGTAGGATTTCTTGAATACAAGAATGGAATCGATCTTTTCAAGAGCTAGCTCCAAGAGCTCCTTACGTTTTTGAAGTTCAATGTGTCTCGCTATTCTAGGATCCTCCTTCGCAAACATCTCCACCTGCTCGTCCGAAAGCACGCCTAATTTCTTGTCTAACTCGATAGGGAAATTGTAAAAAAAGTCGCTTAGCAACTCCACGTTCAAGAACAATACCGCTGTTGAGGTTAACTTGTCACTGACAGCGTTCAAAAACACTTCGGGACACTTATCCTTTTGAGTCACAGAATAGCAGTTGTTTTTGAGGAATTTTAGCCTGAAGTTCAATAGCGCTGACCTGTCCTGTAGAAACATAGCCTCGTGGCCTCTTTCCAAAAGTAATGCCGAGAATCCTAAAGTTTCCTTTCTGTCCGGATCCTGTTTCAAGAACTGTATGACTTGGTTCAACTTCCGATTTCCAACAGCATTTTTAATCATATTGAACCTCTCGTTACACTGACGTAACTCTTCTTTTACTAGCGACACAGAGTGTTCCTGCGCCAAAGACCAGTCCCGATCTTCTAGGTCGATCTCATATTTGAAGGGTTTGATACAATTTTCAACCTGATCAGCGGTGGAATAATATTTGGAATTCAACACGTTCACTGCAGTGTTTGTTACCAACTCTTTTATCAGCTCGTGATTTCTTAACTGCGATTGGTTGAGTATATTAGTCAACTCCTGTACAATAGCGTTGGTAACGAGACTCGTCGACAGTCTTCCCACACCGATCTTTGTCAAACTTGATTGGGCTAACTCGAGCTTTTTGTGCCAATATAATGCCGACGACTCATCCTCAAGCCCACGGCTTTTCGAAAGTTCTGGCAAGTTGAGGTCTTTCCAGTATCTGGCCGCTAAAAGATCTAATACTTTTTGATCCAAGACAGCCCTTAAAATTGATTTTAAATCATTCCTCGTGAACCGTTCTTGAAATTCTTTGATTGCTACTTTCAAAACATCAACGTTGTTGAGCAAATATGACTTTGGTGTGAGTTGACGATCATTGAACTCGACTTTGAACAGATAAGCGGCATCATCCAACTCTTGCTGGATTAAACGGGATGTAGGCTCTAGGGCATTGCTCATTGAAACCTCTAGAATCTTGATGAGCTTCTCTCTTAATTTTTTGGTTCCGACCTGACAAGAAGTAAAATCGTTTTTATGTTGCTTGAAGAATGAACGTTCAAATTGCTTCGTTTCGGTGATGGCGGCTGTTTCGGTTTCTGTTACCTTCTTAGAAAATAGTCCGCTTCTCTGTGTTCTGTTATCGAATAGCCTCTGAACCGAGCTTGGATGTGGGCTCTTGGTTATAACCCCCACGTATCCCATCTTCAGCGGATACTTTCTATTATTGAGTATAGCACGAGCGGTTTTAGCATCTACTAGATCCAATTTTGTAATGACACCAATAGTTCTTAGACCTTGAGGATCAGCTGTTTTCGATGCGCGGAGAGCTGCACTGTTTGCAAGGTCAACATCGGCTGCAGAAATGGCCAAGATAATATTTGGCTCCTCCAGATACTTGTCACATAACTGACGAATCTTCGACTTTAGTTCTAAAGGCTGATCCACAGCTTCTACTTGAATATACCCGGGCAAATCCACTAAGGACAAATCTGGTACTCTAGGCGATTTTATCGTAAGTTGGATAGGCTCGTCTGATACGGCTTCTGTACTAGGTACCGCCATGTTCATCTCTAGCAGTAGACGTTTCACCTCCTTGAAGTCCTTCAAATTGTAAATTCTCATATTTGGGAAGTCGGCAGTCACATCTTGGGAGTTAGGTGTATTTACAAGTGTCAATTCAATGGGTCTTCTTGTGACCATATTAGAACCTTTAGGCAAGAAATCTCTTCCAACGATAGATTCCAAGACGGAAGATTTGCCACTGGATTGGGATCCGATCACCACAATAGAGGGAAGAGTTAGGTTCGCTGACGTGGAGTCCACTTTATTCAAAATTGATCTAATCTCAATCATTTGTTTTGTGAGATTCAACATCTCTAGCTCCGTGCTATCATCTAATTCATCAGAGTCGTCTTCGTCTTCATTTTCTTCGTCTTCTTTATTCGTTTCGGACGAATTCAGTTCATCTTCGCGCTGACTCCTTCCACTACTTGAATCTTCATCATCTGATAGAGATGCAAGCAGAGTAGCTGCTGCAACAGCGTCCGATCCATTAGAATCTCCATTGCCTCCTCCGTCTCCTGACTGGTCACTTCGTTGAAACCATTCTCCGAGCTTATCCTTGACGTCTCCCGTGATATCTTTGAACTGGGAAAGTTTATCCTGAGTGTATTGCCCGGCTTCGTTCACTTTATACGCCACGTATGATCCAAAAGCAGCTGCTCCTCCACCGACATACGCAGGAATCCGGACCATTTTCCCCAAGACACCTGGAAAAAATGATGCAAACCTTTTGTTACTTAGCTGCAGAAACGCATTCCTGCCATTTGAGTTCAGTGCCCGCAGTCTCAAATCATTTGCAGCTCCAACAGTGATAGAAGGCCTTATCAGATGCCTGGGAAACACTGTTCTTCCTAATCCGACAGAAGAGGACTGTTTAAACAGTCCTTTTCGACATAAGCTGGCAAACATAAGGATACCAACAGTACAGTTACGGGCCCTTGATTATCCTGAAACTGACTACTGGTCCGCTGTGAAGCCAATCGGACTGCGAATTTAGTTCTGCGCACACCTGTTCAACCAATCGATGTTATACGCTTAAGCAAACCGTATTACTATTAAGGCCATTTTTCGTAAGACTGATGAAAAGTACGAAAGTCACGTGAGACCAAATAAGGAGAGTTTACGGATTGCACATAAGTAGTATCTCCGGGTAACTATACGGTAAACACTTAAGAACTGAATGTGATCAATTCGCACTGCAAGCCTCACGTTGAGAACTCCCCACTCCATTCGCTGTTCAGTACCGATTACTATTCAGATACCTGTAGCAGCAAAACGCTACTGAGCTACTGCCACCTGGCCGTGGTCACTTAGTTGAGTTTTTAGCTCCCGCAGGCTCGCCGTGACCGTGCGGAACTATGCAGGAAATACTGCAATTGCAGTGCTGGAGTGGAATGGTCGCCACACACCCTTCGCATTCCCATCAGTTAGTTACTGCGTACTGAAGCCCGGAAAATGGAACTCCAGATGGTAGAACCGCATACATCTGGAGAATGGACCGGACCCAGAAATTCGCGTTTTTGGTGAATTTTTTCAAACTGCAATGGAAATCCAGAAAAACAAACAAAACACGAAGTGAACGAGAATATAAAAAATAAACAAAACACAACTCTAGATAACTAATATGTGTTTTCAAGGAGACTTTGTTAATTGAGGGAAGAATAAATTTAATAGGGACAGACACGATCTTTGGAACAACTGATTTGTCCAGCGTATTTGTTTGTTTGAGAAGTATTATTGAGTGAAATTTAGAAGATTTTAGCGCTTCAGATTGATATTCTATAAACGTTTTTGAGGCAGTGCTTTATTGAAGACAGCAATAGATAATTTGTGATTGAGCACACATCTCAGTTGAGTTTACTACAGAAAAAAGGAATCCAATGGCTGCTAAAGTTGTCAAGACTACGAAGAAGTCTACTGCAGTGTCTGCTAGGTCGAAAGCCAAGGCTGCCTCCAAGGTATCGAAGCCCAGTGCTTTGCCAAAATACAAGGGTATGTGATTATTTTTTGGGTTTCCCCAATTTTTTGTGAGTTGGACAGCGATGGTGCACGAGCGATGCAACGGCTGACGGGAGTCAGGCTGCAGCGCAAGTTATGAGGTGTTAAGTCGAGCCGAAAGTGATGTCCTGGTTTGTTCTCAACGGCTTTTCAACGTGTGCTATATTTGTTTGTTTCTAGCCCTTTGTCTTTCCCCAACTGTGCGTTTTCGCCTCCTGGCACCTATGAAAAAGAGAAATCATTACTAACCGTCTTCGATCTTATTATGATCTGCCGATTCTACAGAATTGATCACCGAAGCCATTGTTTCGCTAGCCGAACGTGGTGGTTCATCCAGACAGGCCTTGAAGTCATACATCAAGGAAAAGTATCCAGTTGGTGAAAATTTCGATACCCAATTCAATTTGGCTGTTAAGAGAGGCTTGGACACGGATTACTTCTCTCAGCCTAAGGGACCTGCCGGCTCTATCAAGCTAGTTAAGAAAGTCAAGTCCGAGCCGGCTCCAAAAAAACCTGTTGTATCTAAACCAGCTACCGTAAAGAAGAGTTCTTCTTCTAAGAAGGCTGCAGGTAAAGTCACGAAAAAAACTCCAGCTAAAAAGACTTCGGCTAAGAAGCCTACAAAGAAGTCTACAAAGAAGCCCTCAAAGAAGTCCAAGAAATGAGAACAGGTTGATAAGCAGAATGTTGCTGGTACTGGTAGTGGCTGGTATTGTCTAAGCTAATGCTATTAAGACCTTCTTTTCCTTTTCTCACCTCAGTACTCTCGCAATTGTCTCTCTTCCCTCTCTATTTCTATCCCTCTTCTGAGTGGTGTTCTTTTGTACCTTCCTTTACTGTGACTGCCCTTTCACTGCTAATAGTTCAATTCAATTTCGGTCCTCTTTTGTCATTTCAGATTGATTAATTACAGGTTTGTCTCGACGCGCGGTCTTTTCTACTCAACATGTTGGCATGAATCATTGGCAAACTCCTCCATGTCACTCTCGCCTTATCAAGAATAGGAACATTCAAGGCTTCGCGTCTTGCCGTCGTAACACCCGCTCTGTTGAGTTAAAGGGCACCACTTGTATTATTGACTAGTGTAATATTAACTTTTAAAGGAAATCTTTCACGATTCCCTCCTGTAAGATGAAGACAATACTCCACAGCGTAAACCGTTTAGTGCTTGTTGTTCATGTCGCGCATATTTTCCTAATAAAGGATTACGTATGCGTAGCACCTTTGTTGCAAGATCCACATCGGTATCTGGCTGATACTTATCAAGATATTTGTCTAATTATCTACCATTTAACTTCAAATTGTATCCTTCTTCCTCGAAAATGAGCCGCGCTTCATACCTTATAACAGGAAAAACAGATTCGTAATACACACTGCAAATGGCTCTCGCTTGTGATCAGTAACTCCTACCGATAGCTCTCAAGTTTATTCCACCTCTTTCGTCAACTAAAACTGACGCTCACGTGACCATATTAAAGAGAACCGTCCGATATTCGGGTAACAGGACCTACCTATCTGAAAAGAAATTCCGGACAAGCCAATAAATATAACGAAGCGATGAGATGAGATGAGATGACCGGACCGAATTATGTAGATAGTGAAACTCCATGTCCGGTATATTGTGTGCTGGCTTGTGAATATTCCATTGTGCAGAGGCAGCAAGTTCTGTTTCAAGAACCAGCTCTGTACTTGATTTGTTCGTCTCAGGGCACCGGTGTATGGTCGAACTGAAGAATCAGTACTATGATCGGGACGTCGCAGGAATATAACATCCATTCGTTCGATTCGTTCTTAAAGAGGCTTCCAGAGCATGCGCAGCTGTCTTTGAAAACGCTCCCTTTGCTGGAAGAAGTTACCTGTCAGCTTTTAAGGTTTCTTTCTGCGAACACACTGCGAACTACGTTGAGTATTATCTCTGATGGACATGGGAAGAGATATCGTTTAGAGCAAAAGCTGTACAAGTCCTTGTTTACCATGTTTGTTAAATTGGTCACCATGTACACAAAGACCCCCTCGCTGCTCCGTGTGTCACATATTCTCCCGGGGATTTGGAAGCCGTATCATCCGCCACCATCATTTATACAGCATTACGAGGTCTACATCATTTTAGTGTTACGCAAGGTAAACGTCTGTATGTTTCTACTCACGCTGCTTGGAGAACTGCCTTTCGGGATCAGTTTTCTCGCAGACAATTTCGTGGAGATCTTCTGTTTCAACGTGGAAGCCTGCAAGATGGAAGATTATGTCACTGCTGACAAGGCTAAGGTAATATACGGAAGACTGCTAAAACCGCAGACAATTCTGTTTCTGGATCTTATGACCCAGTACTACATTACAGCTTTGATATCAACGTCGTCTGAACATACGAGTGAATCAGCTCTGTTGGAAGACATTTTTCCTGATACAATTCTTGACAAGTATAAGCATAGAACAATACAATCACATGGACGGACCATTGTATTGGAGTTTCATTGCATCGAAAGTGATTTTGTACAGAGGTGCGCGCGTCGTAAAATCTCAATTTTGGAGACGCCAACATTTGAGCAGCTGTGCAAGAAGTACGATTGGGAAGAGTGTTGTAAGGATTTGTACACTTATGCTGCAAAAAAGGGGCAGTCGTTGTTATATGGTAAACGATCCCACGTCCAGTCAGCAGCATCATTCGTACCACACAAAGAGCAGCAGTCAATTGCTCAACCTGCTTCCGTTCCTGCTGAAAACCATGAGTCTGACGTCCCAAGCATCACAGAAGAAACTTCCAAAGATACGTCACTGTCTTCAGATACAAACAGGATCAACCCCGAAGAACACAACGACAACCCTAAAAATACCATTTCTGCGCCAGCTCCGCCGGTTGTTAAACAGTTCAAGACTAAACCCAAGCAGAAGAAAAGATGGACAACGGAAGAAGAGGAAACTTTGAAAGAAGGGCTACAGCAGTTCGGTTCCGCGTGGTCAAACATCTTGTATCACTACGGGCCGGGAGGTACAGTGTCCGAGGCGCTGAAGAACAGGTCTCAAGTACAATTGAAGGACAAGGCCAGGAACTGGAAAATGCATTATTTGAAAAGCGGGAAACCGGTGCCACCATACCTCGAGAATGTTACCGGAGACATCAAAAGAGGGATGAGTGCCAGGAAAAAGGCAAAGACCCCGTCATTTTCAAGCACCTCAACTGACGCTTTAACGCAACCTGCATCTGAGCCTGAAGGTAAATCGTAAACGGCTGCATTGTTCTTGGAATTCTGAACTGTACTCGCATGGCAGCAGTCTTATGTACTACATTGCACATACTGCATTTCATATTCATCACCTTGGGGACTACACGCGCAACTCCCACTTCGATTAGCATCACATTGAATATAATTCTATACTTCGAAAAGAAAATAAAGACTAAAGGCCAGCTACGTCGGTTTAGACCTCTCGTGTAGTGTTTATGTGAGCTTTCAGGAGCTAAGGGCAGGCAAGATAAGCGCAAAGTATGCCAGACACTCATGCTCTTTTCACTTTTCCTTTTCCTACACTTGTCAAGCAAAGATCTGACGAATGTCAGCGACAGGTTTTGAGGTTTAAACTTTATAGCAGAAATTACCTGTACATTACCTGCCACCCTACACCCGAGGTTAGGCAAAAGGCTCAAAGCTCTTGAGCGCGGTATTTGTGGAGTTTTGCGGATTAGGTCAACTAGAGTATGCAGTGAGGCACTGTAATAACTGTAGTTTCTAATGTCTCTTTTATCTACTGTCTCTTCTGCTGGAAAGTGACAATATCAGGGGACAACCTTGCAGCCTCCAACCCGTGTAACTGGTGGTAACACTTGCGGTATCTCTCTGAAATCCGCACTTGCTTGCTTGGCTGCTGCTTGGACGTATGGGTCAGGAAGCAGAGTTATGCATGCCTTTTTGGAGGTGATAGAACTAGGTATATATACTCTTGAAGAATAGTCGTGAGTTTTAAAGACACGTTCGCTGAGAGCGCCAGGTTATTTAGTCGGGGTCTGAACATATGTGTGAGAGCGTATACCAGGTCGTTTTGATTGAGTTGAGTGAGGACTTTTTTTTGAGGCACTGAATCGTCATGATGCCAATGACTTCAAATGGGTATACGATAGGCCCACAAGAGCTGGTTGTGCAGAGCGGTCCCTCCGTCAGTATGCAACCTCAAGGTAGTATTTCTGATAAAATCCGGGCTGCAAAAGCTGAATGCAAGCAGCTATATGATCAGATCAATAGAGTAAAAGGTAAGATTCAAGACACCCAACTCATGAATCTTTCACATAACATTCCTTCATTACAAGGGGTCAATCTCCATCCAATTCGAACGTTAAAGGGTCATAACAATAAGATTGCAGACGTCAAATGGAGTCAAGACTCCTCATGTATTCTAAGTTCCAGTCAAGATGGTTTCATCATCATATGGGACCCATACACTGGTTTGAAAAAAAGTGCCGTACCATTGCTATCTCACTGGGTACTCGCTAGCGCTATCAGCCCGAGGAACGAGCTAGTGGCGAGCGCTGGTCTTGACAACCATTGTACCATATATCGCGTGTCACAAAACAACCGAATCCAACAGAACATCGTTTCAATCTTCAAAGGGCATACCTGTTACATTTCAGCTACAGAGTTTTTGAACGAACGCACTATTCTCACCGCGAGCGGGGACATGACTTGTGCCATGTGGGACATTCCCAAGAGCAAACGGGTCACTGAATTCATTGATCATCTCGGAGATGTACTTACCATGGATATTCCTCCAGCAAATACTGCCAGGCATGGCAATAACTTTATATCAGGAGGATCAGACGGATACGCATATTTATGGGACGTGAGACAGCCAAACGCGGCACAAAGTTTCTTCGTCAGCGATAGTGACATAAGCTCAATCAAATTCTTTAATAATGGTGAGTCGTTCATGACAGGCTCTGATGACGGAAGTGCCAGGTTATTTGACCTAAGAAGCGACTGTCAGATTTCAACGTATTCGTTATTCGACGGATTACACCAACAAGCAAACAACTATACCCACCCACCTACAACAAATCGCCCGTCTAGCAGAGGCCGTTTTGGTTCCTCGTCATCATCCACTTCTTCATATCCAGTTGTAAAGACACCGCAATCACTGACTTTCAAAGAAAGCTATATCGAGGACCAAGGCGTGATATCAATTGACTTTAGTGCTTCTGGAAGGTTGATGTTCGCGTGCTACGCCGATTACGGATGTGCAGTATGGGATATTATTAAGGGTGAGATGATTGATAAGTTGGACGGTCATCGAAATAGAATCAGTGCCGTGAAAAAAAGTCCTGACGGAATGGCGGTGGTATCGAGCTCTTGGGATATGACACTCAAAATATGGTCACCACTTCCACGCTAGATTATCATCCTCTAAATGATGCCATAAAATTAATGTAACAGTTATAAGTAATAGAAAACAATTAGCGTCTATTCTTCATGAGCATCGTGCTCACGCTGAAGATGACTTATCGGTTACCATTTCACACATCTTGGCAAGAATTTCGTTTGGGAGCTGAGACAAGAGAACTACAACCTCTTCTTCTTTATGAAGTCCCTTCTTGATCATTTCAACTACTGGTGGGAATGTAGTGATTAAAGAAACGACGTTTTGAACGTCTTCTACTTCAGATGAAGGTAAACGTTTGACCAACCTTCGCAGTTCTTGAAGAACATCCTCGCTTAGTTCATCGTCTGTTACTATCGGTACTTTACCAGTCTTTTCCAGCTCACGTCGCAGCTGTAGGTCATAAAGTGGAAATCTGGCCTCGTAATCGGTATTGTATGCATTCTCGTCAAAAGATAACAAGTGCCGTATTGAATAGGTAATCCCAAGAAATTTAACGCGCGCCACAATTCTCATCTCGAACTCTCCCCATCCTTGCTCATTCAAAATGAACGGAGGCTTCATCATCCTTTTCACAGGGTTTTCAAAGGACGGGTGTAAATGATAGGTGACATGTTCAAACACGGAAGCTGGCTGCTCTTGTCGATTTTGATCTAGTAAAAACAGTTCAATCCTCCACTTTCTAATCGGCAGATCGAAAACCTTGGGCTTATCGGGTAAGACTATCTGCTGGGTTCGAACCCTAATTATTCGTGTAACGGACGGCTGATATGACGCTGCGATGCTCATCTTCTTGTTAGTACAGTTTTTCCCGAGCAATGAGTGAGAATCCCTTTATCCTACTTACTGGTATTACAGCTTCGTTCATATCTTTCCGATATTAAATACGTTCTTTCCGCAACATGGAACTCCCGATCAGTTATGAGCTTATTGTTGTCGTTCTTCTTGTATATCACAAGGCGATGCTTTCGATATTTAATCATACCTTAAGCTTGATTATTTTTTAGTGTCATATAGACTACAAAGGAACACTACAAATCAACTGAGGTCGAAAGCGCATCTAGTAACCCCATTCAATGTTGGTGTCATCAATCTATGCCAATTCCATTTCATGGCAGGTAAAGTGTAGTCGAATGATAGAGTTACAGGTATAAAACATACGAATTTAGTTAGGGCTCAGTCAAACTACTCTGTGTTCTTCTTGACGTACTCCCATAAACTCTTGAGTAGACTCTCTGGTAGGCTATATAAGTCAATGACGAACTCACCCTTTTCGACATCATTTGTGATGTTCATCTCCGGTGTTCTGTTGTCTGTGATCATTTGCACCACACCGACCAAAGTATCTTCGTTTAATTTGGTTAAACCGAAAGCGAGCTTTTCTAAGTTTACTGATCCCTTTACGGTTGACGCAGTCGCTGTCTTTACTTTTTTGTTCTTGATATCTCCGTTTGTGGTCGCTGAGGACTTTCTCTTGTCGCCTACAACTGTGGCTGGCGTTGCGCTAGGTGTTGATGCTGCTGTTACAGTTTCCTCGATGGGACCGCTTTTCTCAAGCTCGGCTCTGAGCAAAGGCTTGTTGGTAGGTACTTGGATAACATGATCTACCTCATACGCGTCCTTCATAAAGTGTAAGTCATGAGTTAGCTTTCTTTCTCCGCCCTTCTCAAGGAGGTGACCACTGATCAACAATTCGAATCCACCCCAGCCTTGCTCCTCGATGCGGAATGGCGGTTCAGTAAAGGTTCTGTGGGGATTGGCAAACGTTGGATGCAAATGGTATACGACTTTGTCAAAGATCGTGGCAGGTACTTCGTTTCCTTTATCATCCAACAACACTATCTCGATGGTCCATTGACGCATAGGAAAATTCTCTACAGGAGGGGGCACATCCGGAAGTACCGCCTGCCTGGTCTTGATTCTTACTGTTCTCTTTACCGTCTGTTTCAATGAATCATTGCGCATTCATTGGCTCGTGTTAGTAAACCTTGCTGCAGTCTCTTTTGAGAACAGTGACGAATAACTAATACGTCAACATCTCTCAATAGTTGCTTGTAAAAACCACTAGGGCGTATTCAAAATAAGCGTAACATACTGCTACCATTTTGGGTTATTTCAACTCTTATCCAGGTACTTGTCTCCAGGGCTAGTGAGATACCTTGTACTCCGATTGTGTCTGATGAATACGTATGTTATGTATGTTAACTGTTTTCAATGAAGTTACTTTTAATAAACTGGTATCACCAATAAGAGATGAGCGCTGTAACTAAATAGAGTTACCTTGTGCTATTACCTGAGCATCAGTGCCTATGATGGGCATCAGTGCTGCCATTCTTACGAGGAGTGCTGAGACTGGTCGAGGTGGCTCCAGCTGAGGTTCTTTGGAGACTTGAAGTAATGAATACTTTATTCAACATTATATGTCACGTGACTACTCCATAACGCGAATCTCTGCTAGGGAAGCTAATGAATAAGCGTCTGGTTGAGCCACCTCGCAAATAAAGCACCCAATCAAAATGTTGAATTATAAGGTTTATGCAGCTCTTGTTAATGCTATATACAAGAATTTCACAGGATCTCTGCGGAAAGGCCTTTTCGAGATTTTGGAAGATAAGGTCAGGCGAGCCCCGGACTTTCACTTAGTTAAAAACCTTCTTGAACTGAGACGCGACGCTCGTCCTTATCACAGAGGTAGAGGCCTTCAATTCTGCGGGCAGAGTTTTCCAATCCAGTTTGCCAAACACTTGCTTCAACTGCAATGAAGGATTCGAAGCCTTCAATTGAGTCAAAAGTTCAAAGACCTTGGCGTCAACCTCATCCTTTGAGGCCACGGGTAACGAGGCCAGGTATGCATCAATAATCTTGATCTCATTGGCTTCTTTTTCCACTAAATCCTCCCTTTTGTTCTTGATAAACTCTGCAATTGAGTCCTTCCTCTGAGAGATGGACTTTGTGTACAGATCAGACAGCGTAAACTCGTTCAAGTCAGAATCCTTGTTAGCAATCTCCAAGTTCTTGATGTTGGACAACAGCCCTCTAATGGTAGTCTTCTTCAGGTCGTCTTTGGCAATCATAGCTTTCTTCAAATCCTGTTTCAGAAGAGCGACGGCATTCACATAGCCTTCGGAACTTGCATATCTGACAGAAACTCTGTTTGCCGCGATTCGGCTTGCTGGAACTAAACTTCTGAACATTCTGTCAATTGTATCGATTCAAGATATATCTTATCTCTTAATGTCTGAATATCGCGTAATCTACTATTGCTTGTGGATATGATTATCTATCAGTGTTTATCGGTTAGTTAAAGTGTACTTCTTTTCTTCATCTTTTTATGTATACGCTAAGAAAGAGACTTTCCGGTCGGGTATTGTGACCACGATAAGATTACGTCCTCTCAATGTGGGAGCATCAACAGCTGCTCGGCAAAGAGATTCGCCTAATCAGCAGTTGTCCTGCGCTCCTTGTGTCAGAGAATTGATTCTATATAAAATCTATACTTATGCTGTATGCAGGCCATTTGAAGTGAATATGATCAAAGATCTCATCAGGCGGCCGGATCAAGCTCATTTCTCACTTTCTTTCTCTAGGAACTCTGTCCAGAGAGAAACGAAATTTTGGGTACGAGATTCTGTACGGCTAGCATTAGGGTTTTGTATGAGACCTGCTTGAGTCTTTTTGTCTGTGTCCCAATTGAGGAAGCTAGATATTAGTTCAAGCACTTCGTACTTCTTGGGGTCGCCTCTGGGGATGGTGACGAAGGATATGAAGAGATTAGATATCAGCTCTTTATCCACGTTCTCAGAGTCGTTGCTCTGTTTTAACATCGCTAATGCTTTTGTTAGGTGTTCGTTCAATATTATCGCCTCATGGCGTAACTTTCCTATCTGCAGTACTCTTTCTTTTACTTCTTGCTCATATTTTTCCTTGAGTGTTACTTCTTCTTTCATGGACTTCAGTTGTTCTTCCATTGCGGACAGTTGAGCAGCTTTTTGCTCGTTGGTTTGAGTCAGCCGAGTGAGTTGTTCAGAGAATTCGTCAATTTCTGAAGCTCTCTGGTTCGATAGAGTCTCTATTGTTTTCTCAGAATCTGCCAATTGCCCTTTCAACTCGGAAACTAGCTGCTCAAGCTGGTTGGCGTTATCTATATTCTGCTTGAGCTGTTGTTGGCAATCCAACAGTTGCTCTTCTAGATTTTTTTTGTCCTGCTTCTCACTGTGTATCATAATCTCTAGATTCTCTATCTGAGACTTGAGACTCTTAATCTCAGAACTTAAGGACGAGTTCATGCTTGATTGTTCATTCGATTTGTTGTTCAGCTGTCTTTCCAACTCCTTCACTTTAGAGTCGAACTGTTCGCATTCGTTGTTTAGGTCTTCGCAAGCCTTATTAAGACTCAACACTTCTTCATTTAACGTGGATATAGTTTCTTTGTTCTCTTGAATCTCGGAATCAGCTGCCTTCAGGTTGTTTTTCAAACTTATATTCTGGCTTTCGTACTCATTTAGCTGTTCTCTAGTCATCTCCAGCTCCTGCTGTGCTTCTTTCATCTGACTGAACACAGTCTTCATAGACGAAAGTTTGCTTAGCAGCGTGTTGTATTTCAGTTCGTAGTCATCTCTCTCTTTCTTGACACTTGCAAGTGCGACGTCGTCGTTTTTTTCCTGCTCGATTTCTCTATCTCCATGTCCACTGTCTTCCGTTGGCTCAGATCCAGTCCCTTGCGGTACCTCATCTTCCCGTAATTCCTCTGCAGCTTCCTGACTGCTCTGAGCCTCCGCGCCAACTTCAGGCATTTTGTCCACATTGACATGTTTTTCTTCATTCTTGGCCGCTACTTCTGCCTCCTTCACAGAATCTGATGCGGTTGGGCCGTTCTTCCCATCCTTGGTTTCCTGGGAATTACTGGCCTTTGATTTGGCACTGTTATTCTTCTTTTTGTTCTTAGCCATTGCAGCAAAGGCTTTGTGATATCAATTCTCCCGATTCCTTCAAGCGATAAAAGCCAGCTTTTTTGAGCACTAGACCTCAGAAATAAACCATCTACTATCAGACAGCTAATTTATCTATAGGCGAGTCAAGCAACTATGTTTTCAAACGCTTTTTGTTGAGTCTTTCATTCGTTGATAGTTTGAACAGCATGGAAACAGCGTTTGTTTTTCGTAAATAAAGGAACACTCACTGAAAGTCTGCTATAAGACCAAACCAAAGCCGAAGAACTTTCAGACATTGAGAGCAGTCAGCCAAATTAGCAGTCCTTCAATAACTTGGGGTGTTGATTAGGTTAGTGACCGAGGAATTCCAGGCTTTTCGTTAAAAAAACGAGCGATTCGCGCCAAAATGAAGGACATCCAACAACAACTGATGAAGGCTAAGACAAAATCTAGCAGCTTCTCTGGCTCCAGGCCTTCTTCTAGCAAAACTTCTGGACCAATTGAAACCATAGATTTGGATCTGGATGATGATGATTTGGATCTTCTCGTTTCACAGTCTAAACGGAAAGAAAGTAGTATGAGTATACCAGACGAAGAAGAGGAAGATGAACCTAGGCAGGTAAAGAAACCCAGGAAGAATCAAGATGTAAAGCCACGTGAACCGGATAGCATCAAAATTCCTATCCACAAATCTGCTGTAGCTAAGCCATCGGCTGATATCGCTTCTACAAGCACAGTGGAAGACTTACTCAATTCGATACCATCTGTTGATCTTGATAATGTCACGACTAAAGAAGTAACAGGATTCGCTTGGAAGGGAAAAGACGAAGGAGGGGACGCAGCTACGTCTGCACCTGATCTTCCGGAGGGCCGTCCGAACTGTTTGTGTGGTTTGACTATTGTATTTACAGGAACGCTTCCCAACTTGGAGAGAGGTGTTGCGGAAGATTTGGCTAAAAAGTACGGAGCCCGTGTAACTAAGTCTATATCAAAGAAGACATCAGTCGTCGTGTTAGGAGAGGAAGCAGGCCCTAAAAAACTTGAGGCTATCAAAAAGAATAACATCAAGGCTATTAGCGAGGAAGGGTTCAGAACCTTGATATCGGGAATGCCCGCTGGAGGCGGTGATAATGTTGAAGCTGAAAAAGCCAGGCAGAAACTAAAAGAACAAGAGGAACAGGCTCTCAGGGATGCCAAGCAAATGGCTAAGGAGCAGATAGAAAGGGAGCAGAAGACTAAGAAAGACTTGGAACAAGGTCACAATTTATCTAGCAAAAGTATCGTTGCGGAAGATGATAAACTGTGGACTACAAAGTATGCACCAACTGATCTAAAACAAATGTGTGGTAACAAGGCAGCTATTCAAAAACTCAAGAATTGGCTGGAGAGTTGGAACTCAGGCAAAAAACCAGCGGACAGAGCCGTTATGTTAAGTGGACCTCCTGGAATTGGAAAAACCACAGCTGCCCACTTAGTTGCAAAGTCTCTGGGCTATGACGTCTTGGAGAAAAACGCGTCAGATATTCGTTCCAAAGGTCTGTTGAACGCAGGTGTCAAGTTCGCAATGGATCACAACTCCGTCGTTGGAATGTTTAAGAATATTATAGGACAAGACCACTCTCAAAATGGGAAGCGGTTTGTCATTATTATGGATGAAGTGGATGGTATGAGTGGTGGTGACAGAGGTGGTGTTGGTCAGTTGGCACAATTCTGCAGGAAGACTAATACTCCCATGATACTTATATGTAATGAGCGTAATCTGCCCAAGATGAGACCGTTTGATCGGTCCGTGTTAGATATACCATTCAGGAGACCAGACGCTCAAGCAGTCAAAGCTCGGCTGATGACAATAGCAATGCGCGAGAAATTCAAGCTTGATCCGAATGTTATTGACAAATTAGTCTCTGTTACAAGAGGAGATATGAGACAAATAATCAATCTTTTGTCGACCGTCACGACAACATCGAAAACCATCTCCGGTGACAATGTTCATGTACTGACGGACAATTGGGAGAAAAATGTTGCATTGAAGATATTTGACATTACTCCTAAGCTCTTGAGCGGAGGCATATACTCGGAGAATGGATGCAAGCAATTTCCGTTGTATAAAAAGATGGAACTATATTTCGACGATTTCGACTTCACGCCTTTAATGATACAGGAGAACTATACGTCTACGATCCCTTCTAATATCCCAAAAGATCAGACTCATTTAGGTGTTGTTGCGGCGGCTGCTGAATCAATTTCTGAGGGCGATCTGGTTGATCGAAAGATCCGTAGCGCTGACCAGCAATGGTCATTGCTACCACTTCATGCCGTTCTTTCCACTGTTCGACCAGCGTCCCTCGTTGCGGGAAGTGTAACGAAACGGATCAACTTTTCTGCATTTCTAGGACAAAACTCAAAGGCAGGAAAATTCCTCAGACTTCTTCAAGATATTCAATATCATACAAGATTAAGCACGTCTACTAACAAATTGGGATTGAGACTGCAGTACATGCCCACGATGAAAAAACATCTCCTTGATCCTCTTCTTCGTGACGGTACGGATGCTGTGAAAGAGGTCATTGAGTTTATGGACAATTACTACCTTTCAAAAGATCATTGGGACGCGATTATGCAATTTTATGTTGGAAGCGATGATACTACAATTGCTCTCAAAAAGATTCCCACTGCCACAAAATCTGCCTTCACCCGTATATTCAACAACACTCCCCATCCCACCCCAATTACCAAAGTTGGGATTTCATCTTCGAAAACATCCACTGCAGCTCGTCCTGATTATGAGGATGTTGTTGATAACGATGATGAAGTCCCTGCTGAAGAAGAATCACAAAACAATAGTGATGAGATAGACTTTAAGAAAGACAAATACATCAAGCAAGTCGGCAAGAAAAAACCAAAAGCGAAGACGAAGAAAAGTTCAGTTAAGAGTATCAAATAATGCAATCAGTTGTAAAATTAGTTTATCTATTCTATACCGTCTAATCTCCCCAAGAATGCATCTTTGATCCAATAGAAAATTTTCTGATAGACAATTCTTTGAGCGTTGTGGTAGTATATCGAGTGATCAGAATCTGGGAAAATATGAACATCGTAGTTTCTAACATTGTTCAAATTAAGGCCATCTATAAGTTCGTATGTGTTCTGAATGTGAACGTTGTCATCTGCAGTTCCGTGAATTACCATGAATCTTTTGCAGAAACGGAAAGAGTTATAATTTTTGATCTTAGCGGTACTTTCATATGGCTCGGACTTACTGGGACTTCCTAGATAACGCTCCGTGTAAACGGAGTCATAGTGCATCCAATTAGTCACTGGCGCCACTGAGACACCATATTTGAATGTTTGGCCTTGATCAGATTCAAGAGCCCTTAAAGTCGTAAAGCCACCGTAGGACCAACCCCATACAGCGGTACTTTCCGGATCAATCCAGGCTTTATTTTGGTTGATGTATCGTTTAGTCACCTCAATTATATCATGAGCCTCCCAGGTACCAATATTGTTAATGGCCCAGCTTCTAAACTTCCAGCCTTTTCCTCCTGTGCCTCTGGGTTCGATCTTGAGTACAACGGCTCCTAAACTTGAGGCTAAGCTTTCTTCTATGCCAGTTGTGAACTTTGCGTTGAAAGTTTCGGAGCCTGGTCCTCCATATACCTGTACAAGTAAAGGATGTTTTCGCGAAGTATCAAAGTTTTTAGGTTTGACTTCAATGTAGTTTATCTTTACGCTGTCGTTTAATATCATTTCGCGATAAGATGATATCGGGTATTCGTAATTGCTTAGGGCTCGGAGTAGATTGCTGTTTTCAGCTAAATTAATTATGGAAGTAGACTCTTGTTTGTCGACTAACAAAACGTCTTCAAAGAGCCCCACCTGCTTTGAAGGGACCTCAGGTCCCATATACTGCCTTACTGCAAACTTGCAACTAGGGGATGTAGTGATCTTCGAGTATTCAATTCGCTCAGTAGACTCTAGATTCTTGCCCTCAGCTTGTGTGCTCAATAAAACTTCATGTAACTGCTGTGACATCGGGTGGTAAGAATTCGCATGGAATAAAACACTCTCGCGCGCTCTATCAAATGCCACGATGTTTTTGACCTCCCATTCGCCTTTAGTAAGTTGTTTGGGTTTAGTGTCTGTAGTAGACGAGAAATAAAACAAATGAGGGTATCCTGCTTCATCTGGAAGTACATCTACGAATCCCGAGATACTTGAGTCAGAATTGTCCACTATAGCAAGTTCAGAGCATTTTTCGATCCAGCCATTGTAATCGTTTGAATTCTGAACCCGAAGCGTTCTTGACTGAAGGCTGGAAGCATCAAATATCATAGTATTCATCAATTTGGATTCTCTGTCCGTCATCTTGAAAAGTAGCTCATGACTATCGATCCATTTGGCATAGTATAGAAGTGGACTGTTTAAATCGTTTGGATTCTTGATATCTGTGATATTGCCTGAGACCGGGTTGTAATGAAGAAGTTTGATTGTTGGATTTGTCTGGCCTGGTAATGGGTATTTCATACTTTTCAAAGAAGAAGTCTGCTTGTTATTTATGAAGATCTGATAGTTGTAATTTGCCACTTGTGTATCATCTATCTTTGTGAACATTATATTACTATCATCTGGTGCCCACCAAACGGCCACATCATCAGCTAATATTTCTTCCTCGTAGATCCAATCGGTTTTTCCATTCTTAATGTTGTTTGAACCATCATAGGTGACCCTACGAGCTTCACTCTCATCTTCAATGGTCTGAACGTACAAGTCATTATCCTGAACAAAATAAATGTAACGATAACTTGGAGAGAAGTGGCAGTAGGATAGCCTTGGGTGAGGTGACTTTGAGTCCTTGGGTTTTATTGGTTTAAGAATGTTCTTCTTAACATCATAAAACCAGTACAACCCGGTGGATGAATGCCTATACTCTTGCACGATATTGGAGCCTATTATTGCGTATTCTAGCGAGTAACTTACAGTGATGAATTCGACGTTGTTCCGGACACCATTGAATTCAAAGTCTAGAGGAGAGATCGGTTTGTAGAAATCTTTATCAGCGAGCTGTTTCGCTACGATGGTGTCCTTCTTACCGTTGTCCTCGATTGTAATGTACAAGCCCTTGTCGTCATTTTTACTCAGGCGAGTCGACTGGGGCGGGCTCAAGAACTTGAACGTTTCCTCATCATTAGAGAAAGTCCCATTCAAAAAGGCTTCCACCGTAAATCCCCTGGGGTTGATGAAAGGCCTAGACTTCGACCAATTGCTCAGCTGATCTGAATTACTCGGCAGTTGAAACAGAAGGATCATTGCCAGCGCGCTGGCGGCCAGTATTGCGATCCACTTCAGCCATATTTTAATTCTTCGAGATTTTGAGTCTTGGTCCCACGAAAAGTGTTGGCCCTCCATGTCTGCATCATTCTCGGCAGCATCCTTCGTAGGCTCCTCAGAATCTGATTCCTGAAATGATTCCAGCTCAAAGTTCAGTACAGGCTCACCTTGCTTGATGGCAGGTAAAGATGAAACGCTAGAATTGAGCTTTTGAAGGAACATATGAGGATTGTGTCTCTTGTGGGTAGACATTTTAGCACTAAAGCGTAGAACCGACAACCAGGCCAACTGACAACCGCTGTCAGTCTATTCCTGGTTGTGACCTACTACCGAAACATATATATAATCTACAGGGACTATACACGTTAATGCCCATGCAGGGTGTCATTGTGTTTACTTTTCGTAGAGATAATCGTTATATGTTAAAGGTCCATAGCATTACGCATTGGGCAAATATATGAGCTGTGAGATAAGGGTCCACCTCAATTGTGAGGTTCCGTACCTCATGTTTAGGCCTTCGCATGGAAACCTCAAATCATGAGCACAGGTGAGAGAAGTTTGCGAGTGTAATGAATTACTTATACATAAGACTATAGAGAATAAAATCAGATTTATTCTTCTTGAGCAGCCAAAGCAGCAATCTTTTCGGCAACACGAGCAGCTCTTTCTTCCTTGGTCAACTTGACTTGTCTGTACTTCTTGGATTCAGCAGCGTATTGTTCCTTGGTGAACTTCTTTTCAGTTGGCTTGAAGGCTGGGTCCTCTCTGATGGCAGCGTGGGCTTCAGCGTAGATGTCTTCAACAGAGTCAGCGTCGATGTCGTCAGCCAAGTAACCCTTGAACAATTCTCTGTATCTTTCTTCATCGTCGTCGGCCAATTCTTCCATGTATTGGGAGACGTGACCACCGAAGATGTAGGTTCTCAACAAGTCAGCGTCCAATTCCTCGGCTTCGAAGTCCCAACCTGGGAATCTGTTTTCGGAGTGAGGAATGTACAAACCACCGTCAGAAGCACCCTTCAAAGCACCAAAGACTCTGGCACCAGTGGTGGTTCTTTGCAAACCAACGTCCAAGTAGACCTTGAATGGTCTTGGACCGTCTTCAACAGCTTCGGTCAATTCGTACTCACCTTCGACTTCTTCGACACCAGCGTAGGTCTCGTCCAAACCCAACTTTTGCAAGGTTCTTCTGGCCAAAAGCAAACCGGTAGCGTAAGCAGCAGACCAGTTGGTCAAACCATGAGTGATACCGTATCTTGGCAATTCATGGGAGTAAGCAGCAGACAAAACGATGTCACCAGTGATGGTGGAAGACACAATCTGGGTGATGATGTCCTTGTTGGTGAATCTGACGACCAATCTGTACTTTGGAGTGTTGTACTTAGCCTTGTGTTGAGAAACTAATCTCTTTCTGGCATAGTAGTCAGTCTTACCTTCTCTTCTTCTTCTGAATGGAGTTTGGTATCTGGAGTGGTAAGCAGAGGTCTTGATGTCCTTGATGAAAGCCATGGTTGATAGATTGCTACGTTACTGGGGTTTGAAGCCGAAACACAAAAACTACCAGCTAATTACAAACTCTGATCATCAATCCACTGATCAAACGAACTTAGTTAAACATGTTTTCATTAACCAACGATACGTTCACGCTGTCACAACTCGGGACATTGTTGGTTGATCGCATCGCATCGTAGTGCCAATGCTACAGCACTGAGCCTTGGGACACAGACGGTGAAACCAAAGTTTTCACACCTCGTACAACGTGATTTGAAAGTCCTAAAAGAGTCAGTAGCGATCGAGAAAATGGTATAGGGTTTGTGGGTTTTTGATGTTCTGCACGTGATCATATCTCCAATAGGAAAATATACGATTTGGGTGAGTATAAAAATGTCAATGTGTGGGTGTTACGGTACAGCAGATACGGGCATCCTTACACCCATGACTCAAACAGTCACATACGCTTTACATCATTACCAGGGTTGGACGTTTGGTTGTGGGCCTGCCGCTGTGATACCGGCTGGGTTATGACGCGAATTGGATTTGGTGTAGGACCACCTGATGTGATTGAAGTTGGTAGTCTCGTGGAACGCAGTGTTGTTCCAGTACAAGTTTCTGAGCCACAAGTTGATGTACGGATAGTCATCTCTTAGGGTTTTTACGTTTGTCTTGAACTGTTGGACATAAATAGTGTCAAAGCGGACCAGCGTCGGGAACAGCCTGACATCAGCTTCAGTCAGTTGGGATCCGACCAAGTAAATTGGTATTTTTTCCAACGGAGCGTGCTCTGTAGAAGCGTGTGAGTTGGTTTGAGTCTCATACTTATGGCGTAGAAGGGACTCCAATTTGTCTAAATTCTGATACAAAGTCTGTACTTCACGCTCATAAACGTCTTGCTTTTCTGCGAATGCCGCTTTGTACACGCAGATATTGATTGTTTCAAAGATCCAGCCATTTATCTGATCAATCTCCGAAGCTAAATCAGCAGGAACTAATTCAACGCTTTCACCAGTAGAGTCTGACAACTGTGCCACGTCCTCATTGTTCAAAATTCGAATGATGTCTGCACTCTCATTGTTCACGATCGTCTCAGTCTTTAGATCCCATAAAACGGGTACGGTGAACCTGCCCGAATATTCGGGTTCGCATTTGAAGTACAATTCTCTGAGTCTTTTCAAGTGGTAGTTGTGATCGATGGTCCCATCGATCCCAACTCTAGCAGGCTCCCCTGCAGGATTTGGCTCGATGTTGCTGTCGTCGCTCAAGTTGCCAGCGACGCTAAATGCGTCCTTATGGTCATCTCTCTCAGAGTTCTCATCAAATGGTAGAAACCTCCACCCTCTGTCATCCATGTGCCAGTGCACAACACTGACCCCAATAACTGACGTCAACCCTTTCACGGCCCGAGTAATCAACACACGGTGGGCCCATGGGCATGCGAGCGCGACATAAATCCAATATCTACCCTTTTCAGGCTTGTACAAGGGATGACTGCGTGAAATCGTTTCCCTAAACGATGTGATCTTTCTCTTTGAGCTGCCGTCTTCCTCTGTAGTTTTCGACATCTTAGAATATAAGCGTTTCAATCGTGCTTTCAGCGCTTCCTAACCCTGCACGACACCTTCCGAGCTGTATGATTTCAACTCATTATACTTAGGGGAGAGGTTCTTCTTGATAACTTATAAATCATTTACGTAGTTTCTAATAAGCACAGAAAGAGCACGGGATTTAGACCAAAGCCCCACCAAGGCTCATTTTGTCACCGGTGCGCGGTTCGAAATGCATAGGGTATGCCACTCGTCAAATTTCTCGTGCAGGCTACCGTCATCTGCACAGCCTTGATTTAAGTAATACCTGAACAACACGTTGTGTCATATAAAACATAAAGTAATTTTAAGACTACAAGCCACTAAGCCGTGACAGTCACGACCGGTTTTCCAGACCCTTGAAATGCATCCGGGGGCTGACAAGGCTGATACTTGTCGCTGGTTCTCTTCTATTCTGTTGATAGTTGATTAATCAGTCTCTCAGCTTTTTAGGGTTTATCATCAAAGAAGGCTTGGAATGGATTGACAGAAAACGTGTGATAAAAAGAGCGAGACAAGTTGGTGATTTAACGGTGAATTAATACTGTGAGAGCTGATACCTGAAGCATTTTTGAAGGTGTACTGTTACAAGTGATTTTTATGAGTTTAAACTGAGCCAATAGGTAGACTATCAAACGGACAGAGCGAAATCATGCCGCAGGTAACAAAGACCCAGCTACTCATCACAGATGTGGATAGTGAAAAGTTCGATGAGGGCTGGCCCCGTGAGCTTAAACAAGAGCTCTTCCAGCAGCAGTTTAAAGATATAGAGCCAGAATTCTACTCGCCGCTACCCTTTTTGCACAGAATAGTGATAATACTTAAGACAGAACACGAGGCTAAGAGGGTCTATGAGTATCTAGTGAAACACGTTAGAGGCCAGGACAGATGTTTCAAAGTGTATCTGACAGAGTCTCTAATCAGCAGACCCAGGTCGAAATCTTTTGATGATAGAAACCCGGCTGCTGCTGGAGATGGTGCACAATTTGAGCCTCGTTCGGCTGATACCATTAGTGATACAATCTCTAACGCCGATCAGCGCAGCGATAGCTTGAAATATGCTGATCGCCTCGATAGAGGGGCTTTCCGCTCTGCATCTAACCGTTCGAGCTCCGATTCAGAGGGTTCCGCGAGACCGGTGTTGTCAGTCAACACTTCATGGAACTCATCGGGCGAAGGAGTTGGACTCAGCGGCTCTAGAGATTCGATATGCAGCCCTTCTTCTTTGTCTCCGGAGCAGCCTCTTTCTCCCACTAAGGTCAAACTGAGGGACGATCAAGAGGAGTACTTTTACATGGAACCTGCACCTGCTCGCGCTACGTCATTATCTGCAGCACAGACTCCTATTGAGAATCCTCACACCGCCTCGATTTCAGTGTCAGATGCTTCAAGTGAAGGCCCTTCTGTGACCAAGGATACAAAAGATTCCAGACCTTCTCCCCATCCACGCTCTCCTAGCATTACCATTACAAGCATGTTTTGAAAGATGATATATTGTTGGTATGTATGTTAGTAGATGTCCTTAGGATATATTTACAAATAAGTTTACTACTTCTACGTGAAACTGGTAAGTGCCTTGAAACGAAACGAGTAGAATTTAGGTTATTTACACGGTAAGGATGTCATGCTGTGAAGAGTGTGCACAATCCCTGCTGTGCGTCCTAGCAATGCAGGCGAGCTGCCCAATGAAGAATGCAATAAAGTCCAGAATTTTGATAAATAAATAATCAGACTTGCTTGGAATCCACTACCTGGGGCCTTGAACTAATCCCCTCAGACACAGCGGTCCCGTCTGCATAATGTGCTTTGAAAAAGGTATAGTGAAGAATAATGTCATCGATATTCCTCATAGCGGGATCACTAGCAAAATCCGGATCAATGAAGAAGAACACTGGCATGTCAACCTCTTCTCCAGCGGCCAGCTTCTGTTCTTCAAAACAGAAACACTGGATCTTATTGAAATATGGAGATGTTTCTCCCGGCGTTATACTATACGTCGCCATTCCGATAATGTCTCTGTCACTCTTATTTACAGCTTTGTAAAAAGCCAATGCAGTCTCGCCGGGCAAAACGTGAACCTCTCTTTGCTGAGGAACAAATTTCCAGGGAAGAATTTGTGACACCTCACTTGTAAAAGACACTTTGATCCTTTTCTTCGTATCCACAGGCACCAGTTTGTCGTCGGTGAACTTACGTTTATCCGTGATTGGTATACCACCGTACCCAGTTCTGGCGCAAATAGCTCTGTATAACGGCACCGCAGCGTACGCAAGCCCCAGGAACAAAACGGCTACGCTAGTGAAGTAATACGCAACTGTCCTATCCTTGTATCGACGCTCGGCGTTCATCTTGTGATCCCTGATAGCTTTAATCTCTTCTCTTGTGAGTTTGGAAAGATCTAATTTACCGTTTGCATTATTGTTTCTCAAGAGCTGCGTAGTCCGATACAGTCTTGTCTGAATCCCCACACTCGGTTTACTCAAATGTGCACGCAAACTCGCACGCAGCACCATCGACTTCAACATTATGACTCAAATATTCCTATCAAATGTCTGGTTGACTACACTTTAACCCAAAAACACAACCAAATACCACTCAATCGAATCGCTTTGTTCTCTTGGCACTTTCAGGGATTAATGAGTGATATTATGGATGCTCAGATTAATTGTAAGCGGCCTCCAAGCAGTACGTTTTCCACTCCATGATTATTATCAGATGTTGAATGGATGGTCAACTTTTCAGATTCTATTATATCTGAAAAAGTGCATAAGGCTTAATAAGAAGTGATGTTAAAGGTTCCAGTGGAGTAAAAGGTTTAGACATTTGACTCTCGACCCGCGCTAGGAAGGCTTCAGGTTCACTGGTAGTCGGTGGTATGGCTGTGAAGAATTTAAATCAAGATGCCTGAGGGAAAAGTCGTGAAACGGAGAAAGAAGGTGAGTAAAGCATGTGTTTATTGTCGGAGATCACATATGGTATGTGATGGGAAGCTGCCTTGCAGCCGATGCGTGAAGCGGAATATAGGGCATCTGTGCTGCTATGATGAACCCGGGAGTACGGTTACTGCATGTGCTGAACATACTTCTGAGCACGCTGTGGGTGATGCGGTGCAGGCAGGTGCGTTGGCAGATCGGTCAGGATCAGGCGGAGGCAGCGAGCCCAGCTCGCAGCCTCCACCACAACAACAGGAGCATCAGTTTGATATACAGCCGGTCCCGGAACATTTAGCTCAGGTGATGCCGGAACACCATTCGGCCGCTGAGTCAGGCAATACAGGGAATCACAACTCTAATGGTGGGGCACTGCCGTCTTCAAATTTGAATCATGCCGTGTCGAACACTTCGTTGGCTCGTATCTCATCGTTGAATCAACCATTATTCCTGTCTGAACATATTGGGTCTGAGTTTAACTCTTTGAACGAGTTTTTAACCATGCTGGAGGACCCGATGCTAATCGAGCCAGAAACGTCGTTACCCCACAATATTAGCGAACAGATACCCCTAAATGGCACAAACTCTGCTGCTTCAGCTAATCAGTCACATTTCCGTTCGCAAGGTCTAATGAACCATGACATCCATTCTCAGGCTCACGTACAGACAGGTAATAACAGTAATGGGAACCTTGCTATTTTGTCAAATACGCCTTCGTCTCTACAGACTACAGCGCAGCACAATAACAGCAATAACTCGGCTATGTCTCCTACCCTGATGACTGACGACCAACAACCAACTCCAAAAGAGAATTTCTTCCTCACAGCAGCCGATCCTTCCACTGAGATCAACCCTGAGGATAGATTGAAGTTAGTTATCAACGCCAAATTAGAAGCTGGTCTACTAAAACCGTACAATTATGCCAAGGGTTATTCACGTCTGCAAAATTTCATGGACAAATACATGAACCAATCATCCAAGCAAAGAATTCTCAAACCGTTGTCCATCATTAGACCAGCCTTCCGTGCCATTGCTCGATCTTTGAAAGACGTGGATTTAGTGCTTGTGGAAGAAAGTTTCGAAAGAATGCTCTTGTCATACGATCGAGTCTTCACATCGATGTCCATGCCGGCCTGTCTTTGGAGACGTACTGGAGAGATATATCGTGGTAACAAAGAGTTCGCTTCGTTGGTGGACTGTAAAGTCGAAGATTTGAGAGACGGAAAGCTGGCTATTTATGAGCTCATGAGTGAGGAAAGTGCCGTAAACTTTTGGGAGAAGTATGGATCAATCGCTTTTGATAAAGGGCAAAAGGCAGTGTTGACCAGTTGCAACTTAAGGACAAGAGACGGCAGACACAGAAGGCCCTGCTGTTTCAGTTTCACTATTAGAAGGGACAGATACAATATCCCAATTTGCATAGTCGGTAATTTCATTCCTATTTCGTAAATCGTCGCAGATTCTTTTTTATTTCAACGGTATATTCTCTCGTGGCTTCTAGGTGGCTCTGTATATACAGGTTGTGATCTTATTTATTCAATTAAGAATTGGTTTATGGTGACCGCTCATTGCTGGATGCAGATCTTCGGAAAAGATCAATCTATAAATGTAGGCTGAACATTCAGGTTTAGCAGTTTGAGATTCCTTTGAATGACCTTGCCAATCGCAGTTCCGGGGCCAAAATGGTATGCAGTCGTGAAATTTGGTTTAGTCGAGAGTTCTTTGCAGCAATCATGGAAGTTTACCACATTGGAGCTACCCAGCACGAATTTTTCCAGAGCAGTGTTGAAGTCGTCAGATATTTGGCCGTCATAATTAGACACCAACGGATTCTCAACTTTCTCATTGCAGAAATGAGTATTGCTGTTCTCCGTCAAATTATTCCAAATGAAATCGTATAGAGGTTCTTGTATCGATCGCAGCACTTCGTTGTTATGGAACGGGATCCCCGAAGGGTTGTTTAACTGTGTAAATTTGTACCTTAATTTCGAGCTTTCGCATTCTTCTACCCACAATTTTACATGTGAGCTCAGACCCGTGATTACGCATTGGTTTGAAGCGTTGTCGTTGGCCAACTTGACGGAAGAGTACAGATCGCCATTGGATTTTGTCAATAATTCTAGGATTTCATGCCTTAGATTTCTGCTCTTGAGTCCCGTTACTGCCCAAAGTTCAAATTTGTCCGTAGAAGCAGAAGGCTGGGAAGATCTCAGGTATTTCTCAGTGGCCTCGATCATCAGTTTGTTTCTACGGAATGCAATGTCAACGATATCCTTACACTGAAATGCTAAACCATTGACGCTGCCATTGAGTGCGTTAAGTTCCCCAAGAGAATGACCAAGGACATATGTCGTGCCACCGTATTTCTTGCTCTTCGATCTCCAATCCGCGTAAAGTAGGTTAGAACATCCTGCAATGGTCTCAGGCTGGTCTAAAGACTCTGAAAACCTCAGCATCAAATCCACATCGGTAAAGGTAGCTTTGTGCAAGTACCAGTTTCCCAATTGCTCACGCACCACTTTGGACCCCTGGCCGGGAAAACTTAGTAGTCTGGACATCCGTGGTATCTACAACAACTTGTCGTAAGCCTCTAATCACCGGCTGCCATATGACTACTTGCCTCTTCTATGATGAGCCTGTGGTTATACTTACTATTACATGCCATAAATGACAACAAAATAATTTATGGTCCTACTGAGATTCGAACGGCTTCTCAGCTGCATTTCCGCAGCCACCCGGTCTCAAACCAAACGGCACACTTCACCCTGTATGGTTGTGTGGCCGAGCGGTCTAAGGCGCCTGATTCAAGATATGTTATCTTACCAGAATTCACTCTGGGAATCCTCAGGTATCGTAAGATGCAAGAGTTCGAATCTCTTCGCAACCATTACTTTTTCGATGCGAAATATGCCTTTCCTTGCGGTCCCGGCCTGTTAGACTGACTACACGCTGAGTCTTAGCTAACCCGCACGTCACAACATACAGCAACCTGGTCAGCCCCGCACGCTTCTCTGTTCACGACGGCTTAAGCGACGGACAGCTTCGGCTGAAACCGGAACAGCAACGAAATCACAACGAAACCTACATCAAGTGTAACAGCACTACCCAGTACCAACTAAAACTGATCCTCCATTTACCATTACTGATCGCATGTCTGCAATTCGATGACTCTTGCAGCCGATGCTGGATGCTCGCACTAAGTTCCGGGTACAGTCTCGAGCACACAATATTCCATTGGAAAGCCGACAAATTGTGAAAAAAAAATTCCTGAAAAATTGCCAATGGTACACAATTGTGTAAGACTCATCGCACTGTATGTGATAAGTTTTTGACCTGCCAGGTTTGATCACTTTGTCGGTTCCTTAAAAATTTGTAGATTAGTGTTTTTCTATAACCGGAAGAGTCTTATTCGTATATATAGAGCCCTGACGCTTATACTGTAAAGCCAAGAGTTCTGAGAACTTGAAAGGATAGACAAGCGTCGCAGCAGAAACTGAGTTAAGTTCTGAGAGCGAGGTACAGATCTAAAGCTGCTAGAGTAAGATTCGCCCACTGCAAGACAATGAGTGACCAGAAGCCTTTACCATTTGTGTACCAGTTCATGGCCGGTGCCGTTGCCGGTGTGTCGGAGATCTTGGTGATGTATCCGTTGGACATGGTTAAGACCGTCATGCAATTGCAAGTCTCAGGCGGTGCAGGACCCCAATACAAGGGTGTGTTTGACTGTTTGAAGCAGATCGCAGCAAAAGAGGGGCCTGGCCGTCTTTACAAGGGTATCTCTTCTCCCATTCTTATGGAAGCTCCAAAGAGAGCCACGAAGTTTGCTTGTAATGACGAGTTCCAGAAGATCTACAAAAATCTGTTCCACGAGGAGAAGTTGACGCAGCCTTTGTCTATTTTGTCTGGTGCCTCTGCCGGTATCTGTGAGTCCTTTGTGGTGGTTCCCTTCGAATTGGTCAAGATCAGAATGCAGGACGTTTCGTCAAAGTTCACGAGTCCCATCGCCGTGGTAAAAGATATTGTCCAGAAAGAGGGTATAATGGCCATGTACAACGGGTTGGAAGCTACCATGTGGAGACACGGTTTGTGGAATGCAGGTTATTTCGGAATCATCTTCCAGGTCAGAGCCCTTTTGCCACAGGCCACTACCAAGTCCGAACAGACCAGAAATGATTTGCTGGCTGGTACCGTCGGTGGTACCGTTAGTTCTTTGTCCTCTACTCCATTCGACGTCGTCAAGTCAAGAGTTCAAAACACCGCTGTGATCCCTGGCGTGGCAAGAAAATACAACTGGAGTTGGCCCGCATTGGTCACCATCTACAAGGAAGAAGGTTTCAAGGCTCTTTACAAGGGGTTCGTGCCAAAGGTCTTGAGATTGGGTCCAGGTGGTGGTATCCTTTTGGTCGTGTTTACCGGTGTCATGGACTTCTTCAGGACCGTCCACGAGAAGAAATGAGCTGCGTTCTAAGCATCTATCTCCATTAGAACAATCTCCTACCCATACCATCGTATTTCAAATTCAAAAGCGATCTTGACGGTCCACACCTTTGTGCTGTGTATAATAGAAATCTATGGGACCATCTGAGGGCCCGTTACTTTTACAAATCCAGGTGTTATTTCCATTCTTCCGGTTCCTGAAGCTCAATAAATTGACTCTCAATTGGAGACTGAGCCGATGCGAGTAGAACCTCATTATATCTTAGCCTGTAATCAGTCATAATATTTATAAATCCTGTTTAAGATCGCGTTTCACCTACGACAGCGGTCAAGCTCAAGAAAATATGATTTATAAACGAAATTTCCGGTCTACCAGCCCTCCACTGAATGTGATAGAAGAAACTGTGTCTCTCCTAAAGTGATTCAACAGAAAGGGCGTTAAGATGAACGATTTTGATCTCTCCGATGGACTTGACGCTTGCATGCAAATTAAAGATCGCAACGAAGCAACACGGTTTATAGTCCTGGATTTCCGCACGATATTATAAATATCAGGTTGGGGTTATAAGAAATAAAACAAAGAGAGATCAAAATTAAAGACGAAGGCATACCCTGCCTGTCAGTATTCACTGTTTTCGTAAGTACACTGGACAAGCTGAAAATTCTTTTCTTATATACGAAAAAATACATTACCCGGACTTTAAGGTTCCAATGTTGGCTCGTCAAACTTCACGCATCTCATTAGGTTATAGACCTTCGCTTGGGACTTACAGATACTGCTTCAGCTGACAGTGGTACTTGAATGGATTGTGTACGTGCCTTAGTTCTTCTTTACACGTAGTGGCATTGTTCTATATCACTAAAAGGACTTGTGAGGCTTAAGCGCTTTTTGTACTTTAGGCCAAGTGACTTACTACAAATAGGGTATCCCTACATCTGATTATAGTGCTCAATATGTCATTGAACATAGCCAAGGGTCCACAGAAGATATTGAAGATAAGATTTGCAAATGAGACTATATCAGACCTGCCGTTTGATATAACAAATGTACCGTCTAGTACCATAACGACGTCTTTCTTAAGAAAGCTCTGTCGACAGAGTAAACCAGAAGCCACCTCCGGAAGACGGATAAGGTTTATCTACAACGGCCGGCCGTTGAACTCGCATACAGACCTGGATATAGACGGTTTCAAAGACAACCCAGATGCCCATGAAATGTATATTCATGCCATTGTCGGCGCGAAGTTGAGTTCCACCGAGTTGGCGAACGAAGATGCAATGGATGATCAGTTTTCTAACACAGATGAGAACGGTACCACACAAGCGATTGGGTTCGACAGACTACGAAGTGTGGGCTTTTCAGAGCAAGAGATTGATTTGCTCCGTCAGCAGTTTTTGACCACTTACGGAGACTTAGAGAGCACCCCAGATCAGCAGAACTCCGATATCAGACAACTCGAAGAACAGTGGATGGAAACCGGAGCGAATGAGCCCCAGGGTCAACAGTTCAACTCCATCGGTATAGCAAACTGGAAGAGTAACATGGACCTTCTGATTGGTCTAACTATAGGCGCCTTGCTGGGAGTTTTCAGCTTATTACTGCTGAAGCAAGAAGGATTATTCTCTCGTCGCCAAAAAATGTCAATAATAGCAGGTGTTCTTTTCAATATAGCGTTCTGGATACGGCTGTTTTAAGCCATCCGATACCATGCATCCATATCACTTCGCGCATCATTTCCATAGCCTAATTTTTAGTTTTTATGTTATCGTTTTGCCTCACATCAATGCGTGCTTTTGTCGTCATCTTAAGGATCACTCAGCTGATCTATACAAAGTTGAATATTGAGAACTAATCTATTCGTGCTTGCTGTGCTTGTGATTGCCAGGGAACACATACTGAGCCAATAGATGCTCTATAGGCTTGTCAAACGCATACGGTAACAACGGGACAATGGCCAAACCAATACCTATAGGTCCCCAAGTTCTTAGTTTTGCGTTCTTTGGGAACTGTTTGTTGAACCAATTTCCACTGTATTTCACAAGCGAGTGGATCGTAAACGCAGGCAATCCCATTGATGCCACACTTTGAAAGATCAGACGCTCCAGACCGACCATTTTCCAATCTGGCGCGACGTTGTTCTGCAAGGTTTTACTGTCGCTAGACAACTTATCCCAGGGTTTCCAGTTCTTTGGCAACTTGTAACCTTCCTGTTTCAATTTAGCACGGTACGTGATATACGAGACATCTCCGAGGATGTAAAGCCATGAGATACCGTATCCCACTTGTACAATCTTGGATGGGAAAATGGGACGGAACGACTCACCGATATCTGACGTGTAAGCCACATATCTGTGTGCGGTGGCAGCAATAGTCCGTAATCTGCTGGCGTACGCAGCATAACGGATGTTGGACTCTGTAGAGTCTGGGAAGTCTTCATCGTTGACTGGATCCGGCTGGTAAGGTGGTATATGGGTGTCTGTTTCTACCATATCGATAATCTCTGACATTCAACTGATTAACCCCAATGAAAACACTTCTTCCGTCTTGGATTGAAGGTAGAACTAACTTGATTTGATACCAGACGCAAACTTATCAGTTTGTATCACTGTGATGCCAAATTAAAGAATTCTCGCTCGAGGATTGCGTTTATATGCAAGTAGTGCTGGAAGTTTGGCTGATTCCCTATTTTTCAAGCTTTATCGGTACGGCTATTTCTTGACAGCCTTACCGGATGAAAGAGACAGAACAACCAGAGGAATGCATCATACAAGCCTTTTTCGCACTTCAAGCACACCAAAAGTAGGATCTGTTATTGAAGTTTATAATCATGGACTCTACAGATGATACAAATATACATCGCGACGCTGGAGGCATGGTTCTAGTATACAATATGGAGGATTTAGCGTCGGAAAAAGCCGTATTTACGGCATATCACGTTTCTGCAACGAGAAGAAGGCGCTTATGAGTCTTAAAACCTCATTTACGGCACAACAAGTAAGCGTTCTCCTGCTTCAAGTTACTCAACAGTCTGTAGTTTCCTTCCAGTCTCATCAAAAGTCCTCCAAACGAGTAGTACACGGCTAGCAAGTCCTTGTTGCCCTTGACCTCTTCGAATTTGTAAGCTGTTCCGTACATGACATAATCGTAGTCGTCGGCCAGGGATCTGGCGCCAGGCGCTGGGGCTCTCCACGAGGTGCCCTGAGGTTCTTCCGACCCGTCCAGTTGCAAAGTAGTTGTGATCATAATGGCTAGCTGATCCTGGGTATTCACAGGGAACAGTTCGCTGTTAATATCCAGCGTCAACTTACATGTCTCCTGAGAAGTCGACTGGGCTTCAATGCGCGACACTTTGTTGTATCTGCCGGTGTCCACCTCCTGGACAGTGAATACGTCGTCAAATAGTGCAGAAGACATCGGTGTGAGGAAAAATCAAAAAAGAGTGTACGCGATCCTGACCAACAGTCCTGTGCTACTCTCCTAACAGCTTCACGGGCACAAAGTAGAGTTATACAGACCCTACACCCTCTCATCATACACCTCATCGCATAGTCAATAGCTTGTAGAACTGAAATTTTTGAGATTCACAACTTTCCACAGAACTAACTATGTGCGGGTAAGACCGCGCTTCGTTTTTGGCTCAACGCTGTAAGGAATGCAACGCCAGGCAGTACACAGGAGATTCGTAAGAAACATGCTTTGAAAACGGTTTTGTGAATGGTATATGGTATAGATTACATAGAATACAGACTGTTCCCGTGACACTGGGAATCAGAACTGATGCTCTGGATAAAACTCCATTCGTTTGACGGCAACGCGGGTGAAAAAAAAGGGACAGAAAAGGAAGCGATAGACGCACGATACAACACTCCTGCGTGTTTTGCGGACTACTGTATGGATGTTCCCTCTGTAGCGAAACCAGCCTTCAATTTGGCTTTGGTTTCTGACAATTTTTCGACACACCGGATTTTGAAGGAGAAATAAAAGTCTATACTCGCGCCTGTGGCTCGTCGCTACCGTTATAACTCCAAAAGGCCGCCGAATGCTAATTTAAGTCCATTCAATGGACATTAAACAGGGGTTGTGGTGTAGCTGAAAGAGAAGTGGTTCAGTTTCCACTCTGAAAACGCGCGCCCGCCCGCTCATTTCAGCTGGGTAGGGTGCCTCTTGTTCTTGTAGTCCTTGATGGCCGCCTTGATGGCGTCTTCCGCCAACATCGAGCAATGCAGCTTGACCGGGGGAAGACTCAACTCCTTGGCGATCTCCGTGTTCTTGATCTTGGCCGCGTCCTCCAACGTCTTGCCGCGCACTAGCTCCGTCATGTACGACGACGACGCGATGGCGGACCCGCACCCGAATGTCTTGAACTTGACGTTTTCTATCACTCCTGTGTCGTCGTTCACCATGATCTGCAACTTCATCACGTCTCCGCACGCCGGCGCGCCCACGAGCCCGGTACCCACGTTGGGCAACGTCTTGTCCATCGATCCCACGTTTCTGGGGTTCGTGTAGTGGTCGATCACCTTGGGATGGTACATCCTCACGCTCTGGCTCTGGCCCACCTGCATCACTCTTCTTCCTCCACCACCGCGCGTTAGCGCACTTGCCATCTTTTGCACTGCAAATCCCTGACTTCTGAACATCTCAAAATAGGTATACTGTCGTTTCTTGCTTGCTTGTCCTGCTCTGGCGACTCTTTCCCTTGTACAAGATACTGTCCCTTTCAATACCAACTATCAAATCAATTTCTGTGCGGGATCCTTATATAGTAAAGAGCCGTATTCAAACAAATGGGATTAATGCGAAAAGCTGAATTTTCAGGCTAAGAATTCTTTCTTTTTCAGATAAGCTTTGTAATATGATATCATAGGGGGTAGTCGGCTACAAACGCTGAGAGCATCGCCAGGACTCCGCAACGGCGCTTATATACGCTTGCGCCAAGACGATCAAAGCCGAAACGCCACCCGGAAACCTGAGCGCGACAGCACGGGCTCTGGCAGGGTGCGTTTACAGTGGCTTATCCTTGCTTGGGGCCGGGTAACGACACCCTACTTTCCGCGGCCGGTCTCGGCTATGCGCTGCGTGCGACGGGGGGCTTGTGGGCGCCGGACATAGCAGGCGTGCAGTAACTCCGTATTATATCCGGGCCGACACCCGAAAACGCAGACAGCTTGGTTAGCCCGTACGGTACGGAGGACGGAAGACAAGAGAAAAAACAGAACGCACATGGTGTCTGGGTGTATGACTCGTGCTCCGTCGGTGACCCGCGGATCACGTGACCCACGTGACCACATGGCCTGACAACTCTCCCCGTCTTTCGTTCGAACCCCACCGTGCCCTCAACTGATCCTATTTCCAACTCCCGATTTTCTTCCCCTTATTCTTCCTCGTTACGTAAACCCCCATGTTCTCTGTCGGATCCACGCATGCAGATGAGCGATTTCCCAGCACAAAAAGAAATGAGAAACATTTTTCAAGAAATGCTATTGCCGAACAGACGCATGGTAGCGGCGTGCCCGAAGTGGTTGGTACCGCAAGGCCCGATAGTATGGTGATTTGGGATTAGAAATGAAAAAAGTTCAGCTTGCCATAGTACGTAATGAGATTGAAAAATTTCTGGCAGTTTGAGCATCCGGTTACTCAGCGCATCGGAAGTATAGTTGATATATAGACGTGAGATTTGAGTCTTGCAGAGCCTGCATAGGATACCGGAGCATAGCCCCAGGACTGGGTTTTGCGACAGAGTTCTGGCACACGGAGGCAAGCCACATGCCGGACTCGTTAGATCTCGACGTGGATGTGGATTGGTTGTACAAGGGGAAGCGCAAGGCGCGGGCTGTACGGCGTGAGGATGCTGTGCGGCGTGAAGCGGAGCCACTAGCGCAGGGAGATGCCGGAAGCGCTCAGAAGGCAGAGGCGAAGAGCGGGACTCGCCAGAGGTCTGTTTCGCATTCTGTGGCCAGCACTAGTGCGGCCGCGCGGCCGCAGGAGAGCAAGACAGGGGCGGCGGGAGGAGCAGCGGCAAGCGCTGCTCCCGGGGCTGCTCCTGGGGCTGGGGCAGGACCGAATGCCAAGCCTGCACCGCTTCGAAGAAGCCAGTCTTTGAGCGAAAAGCCGAAAAAATCGTTGTTCGGGTCTTTGTTCAGCAGGAAACAGATGGTGGAGCCGGCCGCAGCTGCTCCGGCTGCTGCTCCAGCTGCGGCAGCACGGGTCCCCGATAAGCCCGTGCAAAGCACGGCGATTCCGATCTCTAAGACCCAATTGGCGTCGAGCAGACACCACATCTCGCAGTACTTGAAAGAACCGAACTCTCCGGAAGTCAAGGATTTGGCACCGATACAGCACGAGCGCGTGGTGCTAAACAAGAATTTGAACAAGGCCAACACGCCTCTTCCGATCAAAGAGCTGTCCCAGGTCAAGTTGAACAGGGTCGCTTTTGCAGTGGACAAATTTGAAACGGATCCGCCGCAGCAGATCCCCTCAAGAAGACCGAAGATGGGCAACGTACTGGTGCCCGATGACATGCTCAGTGCTGTGCCTTCGATTTCCCAGGGCATCACCACCACTGTGCAGCAGCCCGCACAGGACGCGGCGCCCAGCGCTCCGCAGAATGTAGCATTGGGACTCTCCAAGGACTCTAAGGAGTACCAGCAGGCCTTGGAGAGATACAAGAAGAGCTTGAAAGAGTCTCAGAAGCACCAACAGGAGGCTCACTACGCTGCTCAACGGATCGCAGCAGAAGTCGCTAGTTTCAAGGCCAGAACTGCCGCACAGGACTCCAAGAATCCTCTTGCTAGAATAACGTCGAGAACGTCTGCGTCCTCAGCAGCTGCAGCGGCTTCTGCGGAGGAGGAAACGTACGATAAGGCCTTTAACAAGGTCAAGGCGCTTGAGATCGACAAACCAATACATCTGCATGAACACCATTTCAAAGACAGTGAACCAGCAACGGCAGAGAAGGATGAAGCCACAGGGCTGCCTCAAGAAATGATGTTAGACGTAGTGTACACGAGATGCTGCCATCTACGTGAGATTCTTCCGATACCTTCTACGTTACGACAACTAAAGGAGAAGACTGCGCCACTTCAGACATTGAAATTTTTGAACCCAAGGCCCACGTTGATTGACATACTGTCGTTCTCAGACTTTATTTCGATTGTTCCTATCCACAATGTGGTGTTTGATAACGTCAGTCTCACTCCGGAGATGTTCAAAATCGTTATTACGTCCTTGGTGAAAAGCAGTGCACTTGAAAAGCTGTCGTTGAGAAACGTAGTAATTGATGCCGAAGGTTGGAAACTTTTGTGCAAGTTTCTCATGAGAAATCATTCTGTCGTCAAACTGGACATTTCTCAAACCAAAATCAGGCATGACCTGGACATCAAGCTATACAGAGCAAACATGGACTGGCCATTATTTATTAACGTGATGCAAAAGAGGAGTGGGAAACCGCTGGAAGAACTGTTAATCAACGGTGTATCTTTTGCCACAAATTTATTGACGTTCGATAATCTTTTGAACGCGTTCTCTTGTACCAGAAATGAGAGCTCACGTAGGCGCAAACTAGGAATTGCTCAATCACAAATTGAATCTTCCGAGCAAATCGAACTTCTTTTCAGGTGGATTTCCGAAAATGAGATTGTTGGTGTTGATTTAGGTTTCAATGATTTCCAGAATCTCACTAAACCTATCATCAAAGAGCTTTACCATCGGAACTTTGATTCATTGGAGTACTTCACTTTGAATGCAACAAATATCCAGTCCGTTCAGGAAGCTGCCTCGATCCTTAGGGAGCTGTCAAAGCTTCCGCGACTGTACTTTTTGGATCTATCCTCTTTACCAGCATTGTTCCCCGACATCTTTCCTTATTTGAACAAATACCTTCCTCGTTTCCCTTCGTTAAAGAGAATCCATTTCGATTCCAACGAGTGGTCTTACAAGGATATATCTTTGATTACCCAGATACTGCCGAAATGCAAAGAGCTGCTTCACCTGTCGATAATGAATCAACCTCAGGAATCATGGGCTGTTGGTACCGCAGTCTTTTTGTATGATTGTGTTAAGAATAGCCCAAAATTAATCAACCTGGACTTTAATTACGAGAATATCCCTGAAGAGTTGAGTTCAAGAATCGCCATTGCCTTGGTCAGAAATGCCCAAAAATCATTGGACTCTAATTGGCAACTAGATGAGATCTCTTCTCAAGACGATTTGCTATTTGACGGTGAGCTTATCTCAGAAACCGCTGAGAATATCTTAGATAAACTCAACGACTCAACTAAGCTGCAAAAGGATTCGAGGAAAAGGTATTTGCTCAAAAGGTACTGGGAGAAAATGGTCAAAGTTCATACCAGTGTTCAAAAGACTATTGACGATATGTTTGAGCAAAGAACTTCTAAGGAGCTGACTTTGCAGAGCAAGGAGAACCTTTTGAGGCTCATATTTATGGAAAACACTTTAGCCAATATCCTAGAGATCATGTCGAAGAATCCCTACATTCAGGAACTCAATAGGTCTCGTACATCAAATGACGATACGCATTCACTTGGGCCCGATAAGCCAGTTCTTAAGCATGTTGATTCTGAAAGACTTCTATTTGCCAAACCTCTGAGCTTTTCAACTGACACTGATGCTGAACAAGAGCACGACGCAGTTAACTCTGATCCTCATCTGATGACAACAGAGTCTGGAAGGACTATTGATGTCACTACTGGAAGGCCCATTTTAACTAAAACAAGCTCCAGAAGTTCTATCATTAGTAAAAAGCAGGAAGAAGAAGAAGGTGAATTGCATAAATGGGGGTTTTACATCCAGCAACAAAGGTCCATTTATCCGGATACACACTCTGTGTCGAATCATGAATCAGGATCAAGCAATGCCCCAGGCACGAATACTTCAGACTCGTCGAAAGCACCCATCACTGGTTCTAAAAACGTTGATGAAGAATCAAAATCTGGTGCTACTGATCAACTGCCAGGCCCATCCGTTTCATCTGGTGCAACACTTTTGAAGCCACCAGGGGCTGGGAAACTGATTGGTAAGATACCTTCTGGTGCTGAACTACGTGAAGCAATCATAAAGGCTAAGGGTATCAACTCGATCGAAGACCTCATTCAAAATGTCAGTTCCCAAAGAGTGAAATTAGATAACATTTACGGTATGCATGTGGAACCAGTTGTTCATCCCAAGCAACCAAGTTCAACATCGGCTGACCCTGCAAAACCTCAAGTGGACGAAAACACTGGGCTAGACGAAGGACACGATTCTAAAACAAGTGGCGTTCCCGCTGGCACTGAGAGTAATGATGGCTTGATGAAAGAGGCAGCCCCTAATGAAGCTAGTAATGATGCTGTTAACGTAGACGAAACCTATGACAAGTTGTTGAACAATTTGGTTCGTGTTCGTTCAAACAAAGATTAGATTATAAATCTCTGCATATAAATACATGAAGCACTAGTGATAAGTGCTGTACAATAAATAACAGGCGCGAATGTTTGTGATATGAAAATTGTCCCTAAATTTGACATTCGGCGTGCATGCATCTGCATCATTTAATGAACGCCTTAATGATTGGCTGGTAATACTGATCCATCCCGGTGATTATCTGAGAGGACATTCGACCTAACCCAATCATACCTGAAACACATAACAAGACCACCAAATTAACGGTCTTCTTTCTCGTTTTTAGGCTTCGTATACGCAAGTACTGGACCATGCCTGCGATCATATGATAAGATCCAAGACCTATTACAGCTACGAGAGGGCCATACCCGAGCCCGTATCTTATAATGGGATTTCTGTCTTTGCTGAGCAACCATTTGACAAAATCAAAATCAATTGTTATGTTCTTCTCTTCAGGAACCCACTTCATCAACGTAGCATGTAGTAATATCACTGGAGTCAAGAGCCATCCCGAGATTTCCTGCGGGTTGAATCTGACATTCTTCTTAATTCCAAGGAAATATCCGCTTAGACCTCCAACCAAGCCGATTTTGGACTGAGCGACAGATTCGCCGGTGATCATGGACAAGTCCTTATTGTGATGTCTTGAGGAACCCCTGAACAATCGTATAGCGCGTAAAAGGAAACCCGATGCTACATGTGCGCAAATTCCGCCCCACATGATCCTTGTGCCAATTCCAGATGTCAGCTCTCTAATCATCATTAAGGCATCATTAGGAGCAGAAGATGGCTCCAAAGCTGGAAGGATGAGCACATTAATTGCATGCAATGGAATGAATGTAACGAGCGGTACTAAAGACCACTTTTGAGTCCATCGTAGCCATTTTTTCGCGAGCGACAGCAGATTGTACTTCTTATTCTCAGCTTCTTTCTCTACTTCAGGATCAACATGAGTTGTAGGTTTTGGAGGTAAAGGCGTTAATTTTGGGTGTCCCATGAGTATTGAATCGATATACCGTTGCAGCACAACCAGCGGTAGCCCTTCAAGACCTCAACTGCCACGTTAAAGAACCATACCAGTTACTGATTTGGACCTCTTACATTCTGTAAGCCATCCTTAACTATTGGAATAAAAGCTTTAAGATTGTCAACCTACAAATTAAGAGATGAGCTCAGTACCTTTACATTCAAGAAGTAAAAACGAAAAGCAGAAACCGTTACTACAGCCGTCGTAGACGCAGGCCATTAGTTTAAAGGTGATCATTGGCTAGGTACGTTTAGTTCTGTTATTTGTGAGAAAAGAGCTCTTTGATAGGTTGACTTCTGATTGAACAGGATGTCGTTACCGAGCTGGGTTCCCAAGTACAACCCCAGAAAGCACGATCCACGGACGGGCGAAGAGCTCTATTGCATATGTAAGAAACCTGACACCGGTGAACTTATGGTAGGATGCGATGGTTGCGATGATTGGTTCCACTTTTCTTGTTTAAGGATCCCCGAGAAGTACAGAGACTTGGTGTTTTCCTTTTACTGTCCGTACTGCAGCGCAGGTATCACCGGCCCAGCACTTACGAATGGCGGGAAACTTCCGAAAACGTTGTGGAAACGAAAATGTAGAGTACCGGACTGTTACGTGGAGTGCGACGCGGATGCAAGAAGTAAATATAGCTCGAAACAGAATGGAATAAAGTATATGACGAACATCGTCGACAAGTTATCGATACCGGGAATCGATAAAGTGGGGCTGCTGAGACAACTGCTGAAGAAAACAAACTCTCTGGAAGAGTTTAGAAAGCTAGGACGTGACAAGTTTCCTGAAGTCACTGCACCTTTACCCGTGGAGCAATACGAGAGGTTGGTTCAGAACGATCAACAATTACAGAAACTGACCAGAGAACTGGAACTGGAGTCTGCGAAACTGGATAAACTAGATGGAGAAGAGGCTAGGATCAACAAATACGTGTCCTGGGTAAATGAGGTGAACGAGAACCTGTCTCCCACGTTCAATCAGCCACAAAGCCGGAAGAAATCGAAGGGATCAACTAAAGTCACTATATGTGGGTACCACAAGGCGTACATAATACCATGCTCCGTGCAAGAATTCTTGGCAAAACTTGTGGTTCTGAAAGAAGAGGAAAACTCGGATGTCACTGTTATCGACGGTGTATGCATCAAGACCAAATGTGCTAAGCATCAGGACTGGATCCAACTAGCACAAACTGAACTCTCGCAACAAAGAGATTCCTTGAAAAACGTACGGCGTAGACTCGATCTACTAATCAAAGTTAGAACCAACCAGTTAAGTACAATCTTTTTTGAACAGCATACTGCGCCGATCACGTCTGATTCACAGATGCACACAAGCCGTTTAGTAAAGACTTGAATTGACCCGTTTAAGTATTATTACTTTGTAAAGATCTAATACGACGCTGTTTACCAAGTAGAAATTTGGAAATATGCTGAATATGTAACTCTACAATCCACAACTGTCCATGAAACCTCAATTTGGCACCTCAAGGCCACTGCAGGCAGAGAGCCTCTCTCTCTTGATGTGTCGTCTCGATTTTTATATCAGGATAATACGTAGCTTGAAAACTGTAGCTCACCTTAACATATACGCAGTGCGAGTAGAGAAGCTGAGCTGATGAGTTGTCCTTGAGGTCTCTATCGCGACGCCTGCTGTGAAACTGCTAAGGATTCGCTGCGCTTGAAGGAGCTGGGCGAATTGATTGATTTTGACGTTATTTCAATCGGATACAGGGTTAACATCAAATAAAGGTCAGTAACATACATCATGGCAGTAGACATTAGGAACAACAAGGTCAGGAATGAGGAGTTTAAGATATGGAAGAAAACTATCCCTTCGTTGTATGAGCATGTATCATGTTTACAACCTAAGTTGGCCAGTGTTTCGGAGTCCACAAAGCAGGTTGCGAGAACAGTGCAGTTCACAGATGTTATATCAGAAGATGTCGACAAAGGTATACTACACACTTCCTTGCAGTACTCTCAACAAAACAAAATATACGAGATTGGCGTAGAACTCCCTCTGGGTGTATACAAGGGACTCAACTCTAAGGAGTTGCCGCAGCCTAGATACTCTGAGTACTTCACAGAACCAGATCAACACAAATGGGTTTTTGGTGATGAGATCATTGTCAAGCTGAAGCCAAATAATACAAGCTCTTCGGTCATTGCGATGAGTAGTACTGGATCACTTGGCTGGTTTGCGCCTGGTTCCAAGCAGCCTTCTGCCGTTGCCAAGATTGATAACGTGGTTGGGCTTAGATGTGACTTCGATGTTTCTCCGGATAGTAAACATATTGTGAGACTAGAATCGTCTACGGAGGTCACGCATGATAGCTCAGTCAAGTACTCTATTATTGATAATACAGACCGAGTAGGGACTGTTCTGAAAACTGTTTCGGTACCAAAGACAAAACTAGCAAAGTGTGTCAAGTTCCACTCGAACACTCTGTTCAGTACGCTTTCAGAAGACTCTGCTCTAAGATTTTGGGATGTCAGAAACAGCGATGAACCATTGCTCACTATGATCAATGACAAGAGCGGCGATCCTGAAACTGAGGGAGAGGGCAAGCTCTCGTATGTCGGAACCACAAAGTTATCTGAGAGTTTCTTCATCACTGGGTCCGACACTGGTATGATCAAACTATGGGATTTCCGTTCTCTACTGTCTGCCAACAGCAAAGTAGTGAGAGATGCTGTTGAAATGGCCCATTTGTACCAGCTCGATAACGAGCCTGTGGTCGACATCAAGATCAGCGCCTTGAATCCAGAATGTTTTGTCACTGTTGGAGCTTTCGGAAACGTGTACCATTGGGATGTTTCGTATTTGATCACAGAACTGGAAAGCAAGACAGACTCACAAGAATCTATCGTTCTCGATCAAGATGACCTGCAAGAACAATGCTTGAAATTCTTGCATACTGGTGGTGGTAGAAGGTCCGCTTTCAAGGGCAAAGACGACATACTGATCCAAAACTCAGTGACGCAACATCCTATTATACAAGATATAATAGGAACAGTGGACTGTGACGGATTTCTTACCGTGTACAAAGGCTTTTACGGAAGAGACGAGGAGCCAGCAGAATCTGAGTGAACAGTACACTTTCGCAGCAGCAATGAACCAACATGCTCACTAAGCTGGCTTTATCTTTCTTGTTCGAAAGTATGTATTTAATTGTAACTCTTTAAATAGTTCACGTTCACAGCAAGCCTTCTATTACATGTAACGACGTGTGTCCATATAGTTGTTCCATATGGTTCAAGTGGTCTAATAATTCTCCCCAATACTCGCCCTACTAGTGAACCGTGACACTGGTCTACTTTATTGTGCCCTCTTCTTGTCTTCTATAGCGCGAAAGAGCGTATTATCGGCTTAGCACTTTTACGTATTATTGAAAGATATGATCCGACTTAGACAACAGAAAGCTTAGAGCAACAGATCGCTGTATCAGTCGCTAAAAGGCTGGGGTGAGCTGGGATATATGCCATCAGGATACTGCGGGTAGACAGATAGGGAAAGTATACCTTAGAGCATAAAGTTTCTCGGAAGAAACGTGTTAAATTCCCCTTTTTGAACCCAGATCAAAAGGTTTCACAAGTTGAAGAAAGAGGTGCTTTGAGGACGACACGCCAGCTGATACATTACCAGTTATAAGATCGATAGCGGTTGGTACGGCTTGAAATAGGAAGAAGGTGGAAAGCATCAACATTAGTGACATCTTTTCGTTTTGGTATCTGAATTTGTCTCCGCCTAACTTGTGAAAAGATGGCTTCGATGTTCAGGCCTCCAGAGACCAAACGGTCCAACATTAAGCCTCCAAAACTATCGTTACCGTCGCAATTGGTCACCAATACAAGTAGAACACAGGACTCAGAGGACGGACTACGACAATATAGTTCTCAGTCAGCTGCATCGACTGCCAGGCCGCAGTCTTCTTCAGACTCAAACAGGTCGATTCGGACGTTGAAGCACAGACCGACGCCGCCACCTGTGTCGACAACTCCTGTTTCGGGCACGTTATCTGAGAGCACAGTGTCATCTTTAACAAACAAATTGCATGGGTTGAAGGTTAACACGGATCCCTCACCCACAAGTGATTCTCAACTGTCGTTGCAGAGGATGGACTCTGCGGCTTCGAATCTCATTTCTATGTACGATAGTGATACAACGACCAGCAGCCATTCTAGTACAGGAGCACTGCCGGAAAAACGAGAAGAGCGTGCTTCGAAGCACGATAATGATACTCGAAAAGAGGATGCGGATATACTGGAGTCTGATATATGGTACACGCATAAGATACACGAACAAATAGACACTTTAGGAGTTCTTGGAGAGGGAACCGGCGGATCGGTTTCGAAGTGCAGATTAAAAAACGGATCTAGGATCTTCGCATTGAAGACAATCGCTACTGTAGAGAACGATGGTTCCGAGAAACAGATCTTGCGAGAATTACAATTCAACAAAAGTTGCAAATCAGACTACATCGTTAGGTACTACGGGATGTTTGCTTGCGAGGAAAACTCGACCATTTTCATAGCGATGGAGTACATGGGTGGAAAATCGCTAGATTCTGTGTACAAGCATCTGCTATCCAAAGGAGGACGGATCGGTGAGAAAGTTCTGGGAAAGATAGCGGAAAGTGTCCTACGAGGTCTATCATATCTACACGAGCGTAAGATCATCCACAGAGACATCAAACCTCAGAATATTTTGTTCAACGATGAGGGCCAAGTGAAATTGTGTGATTTCGGCGTCAGCGGCGAAGCTGTCAACTCGTTGGCTACCACTTTCACAGGAACCTCATACTATATGGCTCCCGAGAGGATACAGGGACAGCCATACAGTGTCACGAGTGACGTGTGGTCTTTGGGCCTGACTTTGCTAGAGGTTGCACAGGGTCATTCACCGTTTGATTCGAACCAATTCGCTGTGAACATGCCTCCGATAGAACTACTCATGTTAATTCTCACTTTTACTCCACAACTGAAAGATGAGCCCGAAAACGGACTGACGTGGTCTAAATCCTTCAAGTCTTTCTTAGATTACAGCTTGAAGAAGGACTCAAACGAGAGGCCTTCTCCAAGACAGATGCTGCAGCACCCGTGGATGCTGGGCCAGATCAAGAAACAGGTCAACATGAAGAAATTCATACAGACTTGTTGGAAGGACTGATAGTATTCCTAGGAACCACATTCACTTCCCGTAAATTATGTATTGGATGCCCATGCTAAATTACCAGGTATATACTGACTTGTATATCCTAACAGTCGTAAGTTACGAACTGCAAAGTTTCGGTTTTCAGTCTGACCTTATTCTTGTTCAAACTGATCCACATATGTGTAGCTTAAAATCGGAGCAAGAGTCGTCATTATGAAAAAACTGATCAAATCTCAAAAACTTTAAACTCCAACCACTTTTACGAGAAGAATAGCTAAGGGCTAATCGTGCTTCAGACAAGTTTGCTAGCTGTTGATAACGGGTATTACAGATACGATCAATCACTTCAATTGTGGGTAGTTTTTGTTGGAAGAGTAAACCGTTGCTTGCTCTTTTGTAATAAGAACACCAAGATATTTTGAAACTCTCCCTTTTGACGTAATGAGACCATCCACTAGAATTGTTAGAGGCGTCTTGAGAGCCGCGCCATCCGGCGTTAAGACTGTCCATGCTCCGCTTTTGACCGGCTCGTTCAGATCCGGTGTTTTCAGCAGGGCTGGTGCTCAGTTGCCTAACAGGTTTTCCAGTGTAAGATTCTATGCCGAAGAAGCTAAGAAAGAGAGCGAGGAATCGAGCAAGAATGAAGCAGAAGCAGCAGAAGAGGATGCCGACTTGACTGAAGAGCAAAAGAAGATCAAGGATTTGGAAGCTAAACTAGCAGCCAAGGAAAAAGAAGCCGTCGAGTTGAAAGACCGTCTATTGAGGTCCGTGGCCGATTTCAGAAACTTGCAAGAAGTGACAAAGAAGGACGTTAAAAAGGCCAAGGATTTCGCGTTGCAGAAATTCGCCAGAGACTTGTTGGAGTCCGTCGATAATTTCGGTCACGCGTTGAATGCGTTCAAACCGGAGACTCTGGAGCAGTCCCAAGAGCTTTCCGACCTCTACACCGGTGTCAAGATGACCAGAGACGTGTTCGAGAAGACTTTGAAGAAGCACGGGATCGAGAAGCTCGATCCTATCGGTGAGTCCTTCGACCCCAACAAGCACGAGGCCACTTTCGAGCTCCCACAGCCAGACAAAGAGCCTGGTACCGTGTTCCACGTCCAGCAAATCGGGTACACTTTGAACGACAGAGTGATCAGACCAGCTAAGGTGGGAATCGTCAAGGAAGATGACAAATGAGCCAGCGCTAACCTTACCCCACAAGCCTTTGTTTATGACCCCGTTTATGAAACTGCTACCACTCGTCAAAATAGGCCATGAATCGTACAACTCGGCTCTAGGCGCGAACTTTACGTAATGTAATCAATCATACTTAATTTCATGTAAATACAATTGCATATACGCAGCCTATAGTACGATAATAGCTAACACAGAACAGAGACTCGAAGGGAAAAGCCCGTTGAAATCCCGCCTTCAAACTCTAAATCACTCCCGGGTTCCTAGCCTCGGCACGCACTTTTGTCCATCCGTAACGATTGATCAGTCAGGGGTAAAATAACGTCTGCGCGAGCTCAACAGTGTCAAACCTCATCACGATTCGTGAATTGCTTGTTTGGGCTGTTTGTTTAGCTTTAAAGAATTCATATAACAACACTGAAATCAAAACAAACAAACCAGAAGACTACTACTTTTTAGCTGAGAGAAAAGCGATTATAAGGCGACACACGCAATCCAGGTGACATCTGGAGGCGCGGGATTCAGACTTCTGATATCGCTGTTAGCACTGGAGTTTTCTGGTGGGAAAAAGAGAGGTTTGAAGGTGAGTTTACACGTTTTAAAAACAATTAGTGGTAAAAACCCTAGGCAGATTCGAAAAAGGTTTGAGGGTAGAAGCGTATACTGTTGTTCGATAACCGCAAGGAGTAGTCCATTCCAATTTGAAGAGGATCCCTGGTAATATCGAGTCTTTTAGTGGTTCAAAGAAGGTTTTTGCTCTAGGGCATAATGTCTACTGCGTATCACCGTCATACGTACTACGGTGGTAGCAGCACTGCATCTGCAGACCAGGCTCAGAAGAGCAGGACGAGTACCAAGCAATCTGAGAGTAATGGCAAAAGCAATAGACACAGCACTTCACATAACGGCAGAAGGCGGCAGGTGACGTTTGGGCCGTACATAATTGGTCCCACTTTGGGAGAAGGAGAGTTCGGAAAAGTGAAACTTGGATGGTCTAAGAGTGCGAACGATCAGTCTAAAAACGTCGCCATCAAGCTGATCAGAAGAGACACGATACCCAAGCATTCGGAAAAAGAAGTTAAGATTTATAGAGAAATCAATGCTCTGAAACATTTAACGCATCCAAATATAGTAACTCTCGAGGAGGTGTTACAGAACTCTAAATACATCGGAATTGTACTCCAGTACGCCTCTGGAGGTGAGTTCTACAAATACATCCAGAAGAAACGTCGGTTGAAAGAACCAGCAGCGTGCAGGTTATTCGCTCAATTGATCAGTGGGGTTCATTATATGCATCATAAGGGACTTGCACATAGAGATCTGAAACTTGAAAATCTGCTGCTTGACGAACATGAAAACCTGATCATTACGGATTTCGGGTTCGTGAACGAGTTTACGGCCAAAAGTGACCTGATGAACACGTCATGTGGATCTCCGTGTTATGCTGCACCAGAGCTGGTCGTTACAACGAAACAGTATCAGGCCAGAAAAGCAGATGTATGGTCATGTGGTGTCATCTTGTATGCGATGCTTGCCGGGTATCTGCCGTGGGATGATGATCCAGAGAACCCTGATGGCGATGACATCGCCAAACTGTACAATTACATTACGAAAACTCCGCTGAGTTTCCCGGAGTATATCGCCCCAGTTCCCAGAGATATGTTAAGACGAATTCTGGTATCGGACCCAAATAAACGTGTTACCATTGAGCATATCGAGAAGCATCAATGGCTGCATCCGCATTCACTTTTCCTATCCCTTAAACCGGATGACTGGGATACCAAGGCCAAGGCAGAGGTTAGCAATCTATTCAGACCTCCTCCACAGACCTCACAGTCCAGGTACTCAAGACCACATTCAAACTCTTCAATATCCTCAACTGAAAAACGCAATTCATTAATAATGGACTCTACTTTACATCTACAGCCGATTCCTCCACAGGAATCGCAATCTCACGCCATCGCAAAACCTTCGTCTCCTTCATCTGAACTGAGAACGAGCCCCGTCAAGAAAGACTATCATTCTCGGAGTAACTCAGCTGCATCAATAGCTTTACAGGCCGTGGTTGACGCTGAGCGAGAGTACTACCAAACTTCACAAAATCCTCAGCAGCAACACTCTCCACCAACGGCCGATGCCATTCCAATCATACGAACACAAAGTGCCTATTCAAGTTCAAGGTTAGCGGTACACAATGGCAATGCAGCTACATCTACTTCTCTAATGAACAGAAACAGTGTGATTGTCGAAGTCAGCCCGAATAAAGAAGTGGTGAGCTCTACTTCGAACATGGCAACCATGAATTACTCTAAATCGAGGGAGTTCTATCCGTCAAACTCACCTTCAAGAAATGCGGTGTCTTCTCCCAAGTTTAACACCAATTCGTTTGCAATGAACACTAGTCATCATACCAACAAATTTGGCTCTTCTCATCAAAATAGACCAAGACCTACTTCTTACCACCCCATTTCGACCTCTTACATTGAAACCCATCCGTACAATGCTCCAAGCCATGGGCCCTCCAACGTCAAGGAATTTTCATACAGTGCTAGATCTATAGTTATGGAGAACCATAACGAAGTTCCAGGTAGCTCCGTCAGCGATCAGAGCGCAAGAAATCAAGATCATCCGTTGGCTTCGGTCAAGAATAGCAATTTCCAGCCTGGGATTATCAGAAGAGGCTCTTTCTCTGCTAGCAAACCGTCTCCATCAATCGAATTAAAGAATGTTGAAGGGCATCTTATCAAAACGGATACTGATGATCACAAGAATTTGAAGCAACAACGTCGTAACTCCCAAAGGTACAGCACAGTCATCTCAGAAAACGTCATTGCTCCTGTAAATGAAGAGATCGAAGATAAATCAAGGGCAGATCCTCAATTAAAAGAAACACGACCATTTGAGTTTTCAGACGGGCTGAGTTCGGAACTGGGTAAAATTGCCTTAAACGAGTCTCGGAAAGGCGACGCCGCAATGCCTTTGAATAGCAGTGACTTCAAGAAACCGGAAACCCCTTCTAAGCACAGTGTATCACCTAAAGTTACAACAAATGAGGTTCGCCCCAAAAGGGACAAAAGGTTCAGTTTGTTGTCATTTTACTCATCGAATAGCAACACCTCGAAAAGTAGCATCACGTCTGAGACAACATCTGGGGAAAGAAAGATATCATCAGCTTCTCAAAGAACAAACGATTCTTCAAAGGTTTCTGGGTCCTCGGCTAGACATATCTCTGGTTCCACGAACTATTATGAACAGTCGAAATCTAGAGTCGCTTCGACTAATTCCAACAAACCTCACAACCGCCATTCGATGTTGCCTCCGAAGACAGCACCATTGGCTGATTCTACGAACAAACGTTCTCATCGATCTTCCATGATGGTTTCTTCAATCAAAGAAGCAGCTGATTCTAGTAAGTCTACTAATGGGACCAATGAACAGCGTGAGCCTAGTACTGCCAAGAAAGTTTTCGATTTCTTTAAAAGAAGAAGCATGAGACTCTGAGTCAATTAGAAGCCTATATCATTCTATAATCCATATTTTTTAATGACCTGCATCCTTACGTTCCTGCATATCGTATTCTTATATAAACGACAACAGAGCTGTCACACCGTGACGCTTCTTTCACTTCATACTGAATTCCAAAAAGGTTAACAAATTCGCATTAAGCTTTAAATTGTATGTAATAGAGATTGATACTTATACAGTTTCAACATGCTTAGATGTTAGATGGGTACAAGAAGACTCTGACAGAAGCACCGAAAGTCTTGGCTGGCAAGTTAGATCTGAAAGTAGCTCTAACAACACCGGAGTTACCGTGTGTTCTGGTGATCTTACCCCAGATAACTCTGATCTTAGAACCTCTGACTTCCTTGGAGCATCTGTAAACGTAAGCGACTCTCTTACCCAAGTAGAACTTAGCATCGTCTGGGGAAGTGACATCTTGAATCTTGATCAAAGAGACGTTAGGGTTGTTAACGCTCTTGGATCTTTGGTAGGACAAATGCTTACCCTTCACGTACACTGTAACAAGAGGAGTCACACAATCAGCGTTGAGTGTTGATTAATCGTTAGTAAATGAGTTTTTTCGACACGGTAGCCAGTAACAAAAGTGACAATGATAAACTGCCAGATCCGTAATCGACTGCGGTCACGGTGTATTGTCAGTAAAGCCAAGAAAAGGTGATAGCAGAACAGGCTGAATGGTGCACTAAGTTTGCCTACCTGAGTTGCCTCTGCATCCGCTGTAAATTCTTTGAGTCATAGTTTTTCTGCCCCACGAGGTGACTCCCCATCATGTATGAATATGCTTACACGCATCAGGGAAGCCCTGACTGCAATTCCAATACGTTATTCATAACCACATTCGAATTCGTTGAACAAGACGTCTGTCCTAGTCTCAAACACATTGCATTTTACAGCACGTCAGGCAAGTCACATAATTTCCCTACGACTTCTTGAATTCTGATACATAGTATCCCACATTCATTGTTAAATCGCTAATATCTTTCAGGTTCCACTCCATCCTGTTCTTAAGCTCCTGTTTCTTTCTTCACTGACAAAATAATCACTGCTAGTCTTCAAACAGTGCGCTAATTCGCTTTCCACATACATCTATGAGATTCAGCCATTGTTTCGATGATTCTTGAGGTTCTTTGAATGCCCTGTTAAACAACCACCAACTTCTCACAACGCACCTGTTCTTCAAATACCTACTATCAAACCCTCTAATCAATAGTGAAATTTGTTGATACTTTGTTAAATTGATTAGAGCGACAAACCTTACCAGACTGAACCCAAAGGTTTCCACCGTTTCCCAGTAGGAGCTCCGCCACTGCCAGGCTCGGACCTCTGCCCAGCGAGCCTAGAGCAGGGAGCTCCTTCCAGCATCTCAGGCTTCCGGAGTCACCAGCTGCGCTCGCTGGAAGGCTCAGTGGGGAGGAGACAGTCCACCACCAGCAGATACCGGTCGGAGAGGTTCCCTACTGGGCAGAGAACTATCCTCCCTGCCTGGCGCGTTCGCTGAGAAGACTGTAAAAAGAAGCCATACGTATTGCCTGATGTGGATTCCTTTGCATTCCTGGACGTCGATCGAGAAATCACCAAAGTGTTTTCAAATATGCACGGGTTTTAAAGAAAACAGTCCGTGTAAATTTAGATCACGTGACTGTTATTCGAGCCATGTTCGTCTTGTTTTCCAGCCCTTACCCATCCAGTGTATTATTCCTCGTATGCTAGTAGGAAAGGCGCGTACGTGAGTTAAAGAAGACAGCAGGATAGGGCTGGGAGCTGCAGGAGTGGACTGGACAGTCCGCGGGAATGAGCATCTGGAAACTCGTCCTGAAGCACCCGACCGTACCACCCGACTCTACTCTTTACAACTAGCGCGTATAACGTGTAGATTCGCTCCCAGTAGAATGTATTACCCGGACAACTGTATAAACCCTATCTCACCAGAGCGTAAGATGTTACCCGCACTGTAATTTCTTTTTCTTTAGATCTGACACAAAAAATATTATTTGGAAAACGTATAAAAAGCGAGGTGCTGGCGAAAGTAGTTCAGAAATTATGTTACGCGTTTATGCGTTCTTTTTTGATTTTTGCTTAAAACGTTGTCGACGTACTTCATAGGATCATTTCTATAGGAATCGTCACTCTTTGACTCTTCAAAAGAGCCACTGAATCCAACTTGGTTGATGAGCCGAAGAACCTTTGTACCCAAGAGTGAGAAGAAAAGAATGTATCATTAGCTTGGTCCACAACCCTTAGCGGTTTGGCCATCTACACCAACATTTCTTTGTTTTGCCTTTTGCATATTCTGGCGGGTGTGCCTACGTTGTTTGGATAGAGGTCTCAAGTGGTCTAGAAGTAGGAGTTTTCGGATTCTTTGCTTTTTAGACTCGAGGTTTCGCTTTAACTCCATTCTGACAGCGGCCACTGCTTTTTAAATTGGCGCGATGATCTTTGCCCAGTTTGTGTACCTCTTCGTGAGGGGACAAACGTATTGGGTGGGTACAAATGGCAGTCTGACAAGTTTTATATACCTCCTAAATTGTATCATCAAAGGTTTGATATACGATGTAGGAATTTTGAGCCAGTTATCTTTTGTTTGTGAAGACTGTGTGTTAGTCGCATGTCGTGAGTTCTTGAGTCATACATTTGTTACGTAAAGTTTAAAGATACAAATAGCGGTTTCAGTACTGCAGTCCCTTCACCTGTTGAATGATCCTGAGTGCTAATCTTTTAGAGTAGTATCTGGAAATGGCTAGGTTGCCTCCCATGTACCAGAAGTGTGGATGCCCAGAGTCTCTCCAGATAGTCTTTAATTCACCTTCTTTGTCAAACCCCCAGACCGGATCCAGCCTATCAGCTACTTTGTCCCCGAACAAACGCCTTGCAGTTTCTTTCATGTTGGTGTAGCCCGTGGCCATAACAACAACGTCTAAGCCCTCGAGTATCGTTCCGTCCGTGAACTCGACACCGGTCCCCGAGGGCAAAAACCTCTTGATGCTTTGTCCTTGTTTGATCTTTACTTTACCATCGCAGATCAACTTGGAACAACCCACGTCAATGTAGTAACCAGACCCCTGACGGAAGTATAACCCAAATAACCCGGTACCGCCGTAGCCTGCGTTCGTTTTGAAGCCCTGTTTCTCCAAAGAACTCAATAACTCAGCGTCATCTTTGCAGGATGCACGGTACTGTTGCTGCATTACCCCATTCAAGAACGACAAAGGCATCGAATGGAATATTCTGTCCGCAGTCTCGGTCTGTGGTCCTGTTTCATCGTACACGCCTCTGATGTTGTGATACATACCATGCTCCACCGTGATGACACAGGTGGAAGATCTTTGCAACATTGTGACGTCGACTTTTTGCTCGTAAAAGTCTTGACATATATCATGAGCAGAGTTACAGCCACCAACAACTAGGGCCTTACCACCAGAAAATTCGGCTCCAGAACCATGTTTCGATGAGTGAACAACCTTACCTTTGAACAGTTCCTGGTCCTGAAATTTTGGCATACGGGGTTCGCCGGAGTGACCTGTAGCCATGACCAAATGCTCGGGAGTATAAATAACGGTCTCACCGGTAAGGAAATCTTTCACTTGCACGGTCCATTTTCCATCGGTTTCGTCAAAGTCCGCCCCTAAGACCTTGGCGCTACATTTATAGTTCAAGTCCATCGTCCTTGCGTACCCCTCAAACCAATCGCCGATTTTGTCCTTTGGAGTAAAAATGGGCCAAGAAGGAGGAAAATTCAAGTAAGGCAAGTGGTCGTACCAGACAGGGTCATGAAGGACCAAGAATTCGTATCTATTTCTCCAGTTGTCGCCTATCCTGGGATTCATTTCAATGATCAAAGAGTTGATACCGAACATTTTCAAACGTGCTGCAGTAGTCAATCCACCTTGTCCACCTCCAACGATAAGAACTGTTGGTTGATGGGACTCGTCAAAAGTGGACTCCTTGGCTCTTCTTTCAACCCAGGATTCTCTTCCAACGTGTTGCCCATGGTTGACACCTTCAGGCCTGTTACCAAATATGGCTTCTGGATAATCCTTGAAATCCTCGAGCCCCGTGTAGAACGTGAAGCATTTCAACACTGATCTTTCCAGTGTAGGGTCGTACACTGCAGCTAGTCTGGCGATTCCCTTTCCGGACCCCAACTTGTTCTCAAAATTGTAATAAATCTGTATCCATTCAATCGGTGGACGCCCATTGCGGCCCTCATGCAGCACAGATTTACCGTAGCCAGAGGTGTACCGGTAGTCAGCCAAGGTGTCCAACTTGAAATTAGACAGCTTCGCTTTAACAAGCTCGGGCTCCAAAACGTGTCTGAATTTGTCGATTCCGACAAAAGAATGCAAGTCAAAGGTGACAGCCAAATGGTCTCTCCAGGCGGCATGGTCCAAAAACAGACGGGACCACAAACTGGCTGAGGGTTTCTTTCCCGCATTAATCTTGTTCATAAGAACGTTGAACTGGTCCAGCCATTCGTGGCACAAAGCTTCGATCTCCGCTTCATCCAACAAACACTCTGGCGCAGGCAGTTCTTTCCCATAAATCTTCTCTATTGGGAATTCATCTGGGTACGGTTCGTGCACAATTGGCGGGTACACTTCTTTCTGATAGAACTCTTCCTCGTGCAACATCTGTTTCATGTCATACGTCTTCTCGAGCGGAGACTGCTCGGTCTCATTAGTGGGAGCCGCGACAGCGGCTCCTAAACTAGCTACTGGAGACATTTTGATATTTTAACTGTCTTAGCTGCTTGTACCTGCACTCTGCCTGTCCAATCCCATCACAACCTATGAAGCACCCATCCAACTTCACATCTACACTTGAATCATCGGTCGTATTTATACTTTTATAACGCATAGCCATGCTTCTAGATTGTATCCTTACGGTGGTTCTAAACAGCGGCTATCATCCCTTTGGATGTCAAACGCAGGGCGGGGTATTCACCCCGCCTTTAACGCCTCGAATAGCCATCTGTTCCTAATTCCGCATCAGACTCTTTACTAGCCGTCGTGCTTTCGTCCCTTTGCTCCTGTTCATAGTCGTTTTTGTGTCACTTGTTCATGTAAACAACGAGTGGAAACTCCGGTATTTCGAGCAGAAACGGAAGTCTCGAAACAATGAGCTGCCCCACATACTCCGGGCTTATGCACGGCGGTCTCCAGTGTTCTAAAGTCCGTCATAAAAATGAGACGCACATTTGCTCCGCACTGTCACTTGTCAAATGGCGGGGAGAGTAAAGTCAGCTATGGCGTCTCTTAACAGCGAGACGATTCTTGGTCTCCAACTTTAAAAGGAGATAAGGTAAGCGGAGAAAAGCTGTCAGAGGCGCCGGTTCGAATCTCGTGAGCGAGTCATCTTTTACAATACGTGGATTATACAGTGGATGGTCTTCTTAGGCTGCAGGAGCCAAGGCATTGTCTATGCAACGGGTGATTCTTTGCAGCAGGTCTATCTGTTCTGCAGAGGAGTCTGATGACGGAGCGGAGTTCGAGTACTGGACGTAGCACGGTCTGTGGTACTTGAGCACCAGGATTCGAGCGAGCTTGTGGATTAGGTCATGGACGGAGAATTCGTTACTGTCGATGAGGTCTGCTATGCAGACCTCAGAGCGGGAGTTCTCGTTTGTGCTGCTTGTGAATTTTATACCGTAGCAGTATCCTTGTAAGGTCATTCTGGAAGATAATCTGACGATGCCACAGGCATCGTCAGATGGTTCAGTGGGGTCACAGTTGGAGCATATAGTAACGCTTAGTGGAGTCTTTTTATCCTGGCTGTCTTTGGGTACTATGCATCGCACCAGATTTTGGGTGCCCTGAAACGTGAACCACGTATCCTGAGCCGTGAGTGTGCTCATTTCAAGTTGTGCGGTGCGGTGGGCAAACTCGGAATCCTTGGCTGGCGCCCTTTTGCCTGGTAGTGGCTTATTCAAGCGACAATTCATATTAAATGTGATTCGTGAAATAAGCCGTATAGCGGTAAGTACAGAAACATGAAACAAGAAAACAGAGCTCAAGCCGGCAGTGCCATGAAGAGCGGCAGCGCACCTGTATGCTGTGTGGTGGCATGTTTGATGCCAGGATATGGGATAGGGTACCAGGGGGCCCTGCCCTGGAGACTAGCCAAAGAGATGAAGTATTTCAGACAGCTGACGTCCGGAACGCGTAATCCTAAGCTGCAGAACGCGGTGGTGATGGGTCGGAAGACCTGGGAATCGATCCCACCAAAGTTCAGGCCCCTGCCAAACAGACTGAACGTTGTGGTGTCGAGACAGGGCCCCGCAGAGGAGTTAGACCAGTTGGTTAAACACGCTTCAAAACTCGTCAAGGGCGCTGATGATTACGTGACTCGTCACGTGACTGTGAATACCAACGACCTAGCACAAGCGGTACAAATCCTGTATTTGAACAGCGAGCTGCTGTCGTTAGAGACCATATACGTGATAGGCGGCGGCGAGGTGTACAACCAGTGCATTCCGATGTCTCAACACTTGTTCCTGACTCATGTGCGCACGAAGAACGGCGTGGAGACTCCTCCAATGGACACGTTCCTTGAAAAGGCCCAGATAGAGTCCAATTTCAAGCCGCAGTCGTACTCCGTCCTGAAGCAACTTGTTCCAAATACCGTTGACCTGCCACCGGAAACTGCAGACTCCGAACCCCCAGTCATTTCGGAGAACGGGTTCGAATACCAGTTCGCTCTCTGGTCACGTGACACATGAATTTGGCCTCATCCGAATGCAGCTTACCACCTATTACGCACCGGCCTCAGTGCTGCAATTAGTCCAATGTGACGCATCCACTATTTGTGATCCGATCGCGTGGACGTACAGCCAAGCTCATCATGCTGTGTCGCAATGACGTCTACGTACAGTAAATAGAGATTTAACAGCATGAGGCAGCTCGAAAACAATCAGTATTCCTATCGTTATATACCGTTCTTTCGTACCTCTAATCTGCTATTTCCGCAAGTCAATGGTCGAAGCTCGGGGTCTCGTATGTCTTGGCCGTGCCATTTGTCAAAGTCGGCATATCAGTTTTTCCCTCAAATATCTTATAGGAACGAGCTCAATATCGAAATTCTTACACATCCACCTAAAAGAACCGAGATAGCATCTGAGATTGAAACTTCTTACTTTGATACCGATTCTATTCGGAAATTTGAATCTTGACACTTGAGGTCGATATACCTACAATTGACACTGATTGCTGTGTGACAGTTTTCTATCTGCAGGGGTTTTGCATTATTTAAGAGGCCTTTCGTTGCTACTATTGAGTGAGTCGGTTCATAGAAGACAGGTCAAAAAACGGTACAATGTCTCAGTACGCTAGCTCTTCCACCTGGGCGACTTTCCTTAAGTCGATCGCATCGTTCAATGGCGATTTGTCTTCGCTAACCGCACCTCCGTTCATCCTTTCGCCAGTTTCGTTGACCGAGTATTCGGAGTACTGGGCTGAACATCCGGATTTGTTCTTGCAGCCTTCGTTTATTGAACAGCCTGATGAGGAAGGCACTTCTCCAGAGTTGCTCCGTTTGCTTGGCGTCGTGAAATGGTTCATATCCACGTTAAAGTCTCAGTACTGCTCTCGTAACGAGTCCATGGGATCCGAGAAGAAGCCATTAAACCCTTTTTTGGGAGAAGTCTTTGTGGGCAAATGGAACAACTCATCCAACCCAGATTTCGGGGAAACTGTCTTGTTGTCTGAACAAGTGTCTCACCATCCTCCTATTACCGCCTACACTATCTTTAACGATAAGAACCAGGTCTCTTTGGAAGGGTATAATCAAGTGAAGGCATCCATTTCCAAGATGTCCTTGAACGTGAAGCAATACGGTCACGCGATTCTAAATTTCGATAGATTGAACGAGCAATACCTAATCACATTACCTCCACTACATATAGAAGGCCTACTAGCTGCATCTCCATACGTGGAACTAGATGGGAGGTCTGTCATTCAGGCATCCAATGGGCTGTATTGTACCATTGAGTATTCGGGAAAGGGTTACTTTAGTGGTAAGAAGAACACATTCAAGGCAAGAATCTATAAAAGCTTCAATGAATCCGATGACAAGAATAACGCGTTGTACACAATCTCCGGTCAGTGGTCGAGAATATCTTACATATCCTCAGGCAAGTCCAAATCTGGCGAAAAGGTATTTTACGATGCTTCAAAGCTAGCAGTTGAAACTCTAAGTGTTAAGGATATAAAGGACCAAAACCCTCTGGAGTCCAGAAGGGCATGGCAACATGTAGCTAAGGCCATTCAATCAGGAGACTTTGACTTGATTCATCAAAAAAAATCAAAACTAGAGGATGATCAAAGAAGTCTCAGGAAAGAAGAGGAATCGAAGGGAATTGATTGGGAAAGAAGGTGGTTTAAAGACATTGACTACGATACAAGAGACCCGGATAACTTTACCAAGCTTGCCGTATTGGCCAACCTGTCTACAAAGAACGTTCCAAGTGGTACCTCAGTTTCTCATGAAAAGAAAGACGCTAGCATGCTGCACTGGCGGTTCGATCGCGAAAGCTGGGAAAGGGAAACTGAAATCAAACTCTGAATCACTTGCCGTGGAGGTGTTTGACATTCTTCCAATGATTCTTCACGGCTCGTCAAGCTATAAAGTTTCACAGGTTAAGAATGTTGGCTAATAGTTATGTTAGGTAATCCCTAGTTTACACATGCAATTAATGAGTACTTATATCAAAATTGTCACGGTCCTAAATCTGATGGCGAGTCTGATGACAGGAACTTTTATATAAGTTCAGTCATCTTCGTAGTTTTCGAGATTTAAACTGACCATTCTTGAGGAATTGTCTTCTTGTTCTCGGTATACACCTACCAGGGACTGTGACTTCTCAAACATCGCATTTTTTAAAGAAATGACAATAAATTGAGCATCTGGGTTAGCATTTCGCTTGATGTAGTGAGCAATTCTCTCCACATTAGTGACATCTAGAGCTGCGTCAACCTCATCTAAGACAAAAAACGGACTAGGCTGGTAGGAATTGATGGTAAATAGCAAAGCCAAAGCTGCCATCGTTTTCTCGCCTCCTGAAAGATATTCCATGTCCTTGAATCTTTTCATTGGAGGTGTGGCAAAGTACTTTATACCACCTAGATATGGTTCGTCTTCGTTTTCAACTGTCAAAGAAGCGTTTCCTCCGGCAAGTTCCGACTTGTCATGTGGATTCTTAGTCAGAGCCCTGTAAATCTGATCGATGTGTCGATCTACATGATTGAAACATTTGTTGAAGAGCTCTTTTCGTTTAGCTCTAACTTCTAAGAACCTTTCTCTACACTTCCTTTCTCTGTTTCTTAATCGCTCATTCTCGGTGGAGACTTCATCCAGTCTATGTTTGGTTTCATCATACCTCTGAACAGCTTTTGAGTTAGGTTGAAGCTGCTCTAACGTATCTTCGACCTTCTTGATTTCAGATTCGAGTTCTTCCTTCACGTCATTGCCACAACTTGACCTGTACTTCTCTGATAACGAGGAGAAATCATAGTCGATATCAGAAAGTAGTGACACATTGTTCGAATCGAGGTCCTCTATTGATACCTCGTCAAGCGAGATTCCATTTGTCGGTAGTTTCATGTTGGATATCTTACAATTTTTCAAAATTCCCAATTGTTCAATATCTAGCGTTTCGATATCCTCTTTGACTTGTTCAACTTTACGTCTGGCGGATAGCATATCTGACTGAATTTCGGCAATATTGTTGTCAAACGCAAGAAGATTGTGGACCTTTTCATCAAGGACCTTTTGTTGGTTCGAAATGAGCTGCTGCTCTTCTTTTATTTTCAACTCCACATCACGAATTCTCAGAGATAATGTATCCTCTTGCCTTTCTAAAGATGCGACTGTCTCCTTCAAGCTGTCCAAATCATTCAAAGCTTTTTTGTGCCGGACCTGTGTAACTTCAAGTCGATCTTTCTCGAACTCCAGTTTGTTTTCAATAGTCATGATCTCTTTTTGAAATTGTTGCAGATCTCTAGCATGTTTTCTCATGACTTCTCCAGTTCCCTTTTCATATTCGTTGATAGAGAATCCATACTTGTCTGTAAGAGGCTTGAAAACTTGTTCCTGTAAAGCGTTTTTTTCATTCTCAAGTTTCGTCATCTTGGCCTTCATTTCATTCACGCGATGTTCAAGTTGTTTGAGCTGTGGTTCAAATTCTTCTGAAATGAGTTTCTCATTGTGAGTAATTTCCCTATGTTTTCCATCTAACGACCTTTGTAATTGTGAGATGTGCACCCTTAGACCCGAAATTTCATTATTTAACAATGAGATCTCGTTTTCAAGATCTCTTGAATGCATGTTTTCTAGTCTGATCTTGTTAGATATTTCAGTCAGTTCTTCACTGATCTGGTCCTTCAAAAGCATCAATCCTTGAAACTCATCTTTATTCCACCTATTCTGAGAGGTCTGTGAGATACCACCGGTAATTTGACCAGCCTTATGTATCAAAGCCCCATCCAGCGTGACCAGTTTCGCTTTGATGTTCTTTGCCCACTTCAGATCTTTTGCAATATCCAAATTATCACAAATAATCGCATCGGAGCACACATATTGCATTGCGTTCTCCAAATGCTTCTCATATTCAATGGCATTAATTGCCAATAAACACCCTTGTACGTTAGAGACGGCGAGAGAAGGAGGAATAACATCGATTGTATCTAAGGGGATGAAAGATGCAGAGCCAGCTCTTTGTTTCTTCAAGTACATGATACATTCGTGTGCGGTGGCAGTGGAGTCAACGATTATTGAATCGAAGTTTTTTCCTAATATGGTAGAAACAGCTAGAGAATATTTCTCTTTCTTGGGTTGGCACAGATCATGGACTAAACCTTTAACTCCTGGAAACAATCTCTTCAGCATTGAAACGTTTTCCCTTAGTTTACGCTCCTTCTTTGTCTCCCTTTGGTCTGCATTTAAGTCATCAATTTTTAAAAGAACATCCCTTAGCTTGTAATTGAGATCAACCTCTTTATTCTTCAACGACTCCAATGATGTCAGTGTTTGCTTCCATTCTTTGGATTTCATTGCCGCGGTCGAATTCTTCTCATTTAATTTTTGAGTTATATCGTTAAGGTCTGTCTCAATCGTATCAGCACCCACTTGCAGTTCGTCACTTATATGCTCCCTGGTTTGTTTCAGGCGTCTGCTGATTGATTCCACCTCTTCACCTAATTCCAATTCGTCATTTCTTAGAAGTGCCATCTTTTCCTCAATCTGCGATCCACCAGAAGTCAGATACCTTTCTTTCAGTTGCTCATACTGAACTAAATCCTCTTCAGAAAGATTGAAGTTACTCAAATTGGCGTGAATAGTTTCTAGTTCCTTTTCAAAATTCTGCTTCGTCTTTCTAACAACTGCTAATTGATTCTCGAACTGGTTTACGTAGGCCTCTTGTCTTTCCATATCTTTTTTGAAAGATGCAATTCTCTTCTCCAGGTTGTTTATTCTTTTCAGTGTTGCCAGACGTTCAGTCCCCAGCGGTAACAGGGAAGAGTGCAACGAGGCTTTCTCATTTTCCAGTTGGGATAATGTATCTTTAAGTCTATTCAGCTGTAATTCGTGTTTAGCGGTGGTGGATTTAACCTTGGTTAGCAGACGTTCCTCATCTGAGAGCTTGTTTTTCAGTTCCGCCACCTGGGTCTTGGATACAGCCAAAGTACCTACCAGTTTTTTTCTTCTTTCAATAATGTGAAACAACTCCCATAGCACGTAGCTCAACTTTAACGTGTCTCTGAGCTCTAAATTAGACCTATATTGCTCATCTCTTTGTACGCCTTCTTTGAAACTCTTTAGATCGTTTTGAACCTTCTTTCTAGCATGGTGAGCGTCTGTGAACTCCGCTAGCGCCACTTTATGCTCCTCCTTCAGTCTTTCATAATCATTCTTGTATTTGATGGACCCAGAAACTTGTTCAAGCAACAACGTAAGCGATTCAGGACCCTGAGACGCTATTCTTTCCACGTCTCCTTGAAACACCAAAAAATTCTTGGCTTTCACCAGAATATTTTCCCGTTCTAGTTCGTCATTATATCTCTTATAGCTTACGGTTTTGCCATTGATCTTGTAAATGCTATCTCCAGAGTCGTTGATGACTCTGGTAAATTTTGTTGCATCATTTTCGTCATCCTTTTGGTACAGACACGTCACATAAGCAGTGGTAGCCGTATTTTCAGCTTCAGATTGCTCCGCAGAGCTGCTACTCAAACCATTACGACGTTTCGCCCCAGATCCAGCATCTTCATTTTCAACCCTGCCTCTGTAGATCAAATCTACAAGCGCCGAAGACCGCAGTTGGTTACTCCGCACTCCTAACACGAATGAAATTGCATCCATAAGATTCGACTTCCCAGAACCATTGGGTCCAATGATACTCGTAAAATACGAGTCACCAAATCCTACAGAAACCGTATCCTTGTACGATTTGAAGTTGTGCAACTCCAATCCAATGAGCCTACCCATTTTAGCCGCCTATTCCTTTGATTCCCTCAGAATTTGCGTCCGCGACTAGAAATTGGAAACAGCTTCGCACAGCTGCTATCAGATGAGCCTAAGAATGCTCTCGATTCAGTCAGCGCTCAGTAGCTGGTTCTTTGGCCCTTCTTGTTGGTAAATAAACACGAAACAAAGTGAATATCAGTTCTTTATCTTTATATGGCGTTTCGCTATTTAATTAACCAGAACAGGGAACGCGTTTTGAAAACAAAGGCGATGAGATATGAGGCCGGGTAACTAGTGGGACAACGACTGATTCAACTATGAGTACCCAGGTCCCCCATGCGAAGCGCTTTATAAGCTGGACGGCCATGCATTTCGGTGCAGCTTGCTATCGAGGTCGGACGTAGCAGGGGCCCTGGCGAAAAAAGTCGACAAAAACGTGTAATTCATGTGTACCTATGAGAACTATATGATAAAAACTAATAAGAACTGAGCCGACGCACAGCGGTGCTGTTGGTCTAGAAGTAAAGCGTAGCAGCATTTCCTTCTAAACGCCAGATCTCATCTGTATTGGCTCGTGTGGTGAGATAGAAGCGTAGGTGTTTGAGACGCTTCTGAAGTTCATCTTGTGGAAGAAGTACACGTTGAACTTGTTCACCACGTATATGCCAACGAAACTTAGCAAAATGTAGAACAGCTTGAGCAGAGCCTTGGGCAGCACCTTCCAGTTGATCGTACGGTACTGAATCACGATGTTCACACCGAGCAGGAAGATGACACCGCAGCTGAGCACCAGCATGAGAGCGCTCACAAAAAGCCCCACTGAGAAGTTTGCATGGGTCTCTGATCTTTCCACTGTGTCGGGCTCATTCGAGGAGGCTCCTTCCGTAGTTCGGTGATTCATGTTTGAAGAGCTGGTATGTGTCTCAGAAGATGACTGGTACAGACGATTGCTCATGAAGACTCTTTTCAGTGACTGGTGCGTATCTTCTGCGTCATTTAGAGGCTAAGCTACACCACAACAAGAATACAAGACATCTACCGGATCACTTTCGGTCCCAGGTTCAGAGCACACGGATATATATACCAAGCAAGACCCTTTGTGGAAACTCAATGCCAATAATGTTTCGGCTTAGAGTTTATGCACCCCATTTATTTCTTGGCAACGGGGTCTTGAGAGTCAAATTTTTTCATGCTTTATAGGGAATCGACTAAGGAAGGTAACCACTGGTAAAGAGTGAGGATCAGAGAGTACAGAATAGTATACTTGGTTGTTATATACGGTATTGGGTATATATGACAATGTAGGCAAATCCTTGAGATTCGAAAGCTTTTCGTTTCGAGTAGACAACACAGACTCACAACGTAGAAGACCAGAGTGGGTTATGATCTATCTGCTGGTTTATTCTTGTTCTGGTGCGAGTTCGTAGCGTCTTGTCTCCATTTCTTGTAGCGAAATCCAAGATCTCAACGTAGCTATGGCCGACAGATTCTATTGCGGCGACAAGCTTTCGGTTGTTGAATTTGATGCCCCATACTTGTTCAGCGTCGGTAAGCAGCTTTCTGTGTATCAGTTTCCCAGTGCGTAAGTTGTAGACGTTGAACTGGCGCTCAGAGCCGCTCACCAGAATGTTGTCGTTCATCGAGAAAGAGGTGATCGCAGTCAGATTTGTGTGGTGGAACGAAAACTTCCTGGAGTAGTCATTGGAGTCCCAGCCACGTAATGACCCGTCAGCTGCTGCACTGACCAAGAATTTGTCCGACAAACTTAGTAAACCGACGAGCGCGGTATGTCCGTAGAGGCACTTCATGCTACCGTTGACTTTTGTAGTATTGCTGTTGATAGACGTTGTGGTTCCGTTGTTCTCGATACAGTCAAGATCCCAGACCCTGACCGTAGTATCCATGCTAGCTGAAATGCAACGGTTCCTCTTATGGTCGTATATCGTCGAGTAAACTCGGTCTGTGTGGCCGGTTAAGATGTACAATAGTTTCATGTCAATGATGTCCCATACCATCAAGTTGTGGTCATACGACCCACTGATGACGATTCTACCGTGTCCAGAGACGGTCCTCACAGAAGACAAATGGCCCCTCAAGACACCAACGAAATAGGGATTTTCCTCTGTCGTGTTATACACACAGGGCTCGCTGGTCTTCTTGTCGCCGGTCTCCATCGTGGGCAGTCTCCATACGTGTAGAGTGTTGTCTCTTGAACCTGTCACGACGTACTTAGTATTTGTATATTCAACAACCTCTAAACATCTGACCGTGGAAGTATGTCCCTTGAACACTTGAGTGCATTTACCCGTTTCAATGTTCCATATTCTTATGCTTCTATCAGTTGATCCACTGACCAAGATGTTTCCCTCAACAAATTTCAGAGCCCAAACCCCGCCTTCGTGCCCATTGAGCTCTAGCAAGAAATGGTCGTTCTCGGCGTCATAGACGTTTATCTTCTTGTCGTCGGCACCAGTAATGATATAGTTATTCTCGAACTGTAAACAGGTTACAACGTTCGTGCTGTGGCCGTCAAGACACGTTCTGCCTGGTTTATAGCTTGGATCGTACCAATTCTTGAGTAACCAGTTGTTCTCCAAAAAATCCAACCTAAACCTGTCTTCTGGGTTCATCAAATGCTTGTACTTCTCTGGAAGCTTGTTGCAATATGTCAAATAGTCATTATGAGTGACAAACCCTTCGTTAAGCATCAGTTTTTTCCACACCACAGAAGCATCTTTAATGAGCTTGTTCCAATGCTTATTGACTAACAAACAGGCAAAAATATCCTGCGACGACAAGTTCATCAGAATCTTGATGCTGATCTCGTTGGGCAACGAGTCGAATAAATCTCTCTTCAAATTATCTGTGATGACAGTGACCAGATCCGAAAGTTGAGTTCTGTCCATGCTTGTTACAAGCCTGAATATAAGACTGGCCAACTCGTTTGAATTTGACGTTGCCCCGCTAAGCCTGGAGATCGTCATTCCGATAACCTCATCTATCGTCGGTTCTTCCAGTTTTGGCGTATGGCATGGACTCGCAATAGGCGAGATGGGCAACGGCCCATCTTGATCTTCCACAGTGTTCGGACTAGACACGCCTTGCTGACTGGTCTTCAGCTTCTTATGACACTGCCCATCGCTATCACTGTCATCCTCTGCCTGCTGTGACGCGTAGCCTAACGACCTTTTAGTCTGTGCAGCTTGTGGGTTTAACTGGTATCTGTACGGAACAGGAACATCCTGTAAAGGATACTGCGGAACTCCCGGAGTCACAGACCCATCTTCCTTCATCTTTCGTTTCAAAAGAGCCCAGCTGAGACTACGCTTCAGCACTTCAACACCGTCTTTATCAGACCGCACAAACCCTTCAGAAACACACTATACAAAACTACATGTCCCGGATTCACGTCTTCATTCTCCGTATTGTATCAACTAATAATGTACATCACTTTTGTAATTTGTGTTGTAAGCACAGTACATAATGCTCAATACGAAACAGGGTAAGGATGTTCGAACAGATCCAGCCATGGTAGCATATTACTTGGACGGTAAGCAGCGTACCGGTGCTGGTGCCTGTTTAAATGGCCGGTGAGTGCTTGACCGTCCGATTCTTGAGGGTGATAATAATCACGTGATTATAATTAAACGTGAGTACAGAGTGTGGCTACCTGAACGAATACGGAGAGCATTTGCTACAATGGCTTACCGAGTCGCGAACGTCAATTTGCGAACGGTTTTTCTTTCAGCATGACTCTTTACCTGTCAACGTATCATACAAGGATTCTTTAAATCAGATACGATACCTTAAGAACGCTATAGGACAAAATTCAATAGTAGGCATCAGGCATTCATGGACCATTGAATCATTAAGGCAAGAGCCGGCATGTCAGTGTGTATTGTTGGTTCAGGAGTCATAGGGCTTACAGCTGCGTTGCGGCTAGTGGAAAGTAGGCCAGATGTCAAAACGTTGACCATTATCTCTAATCAGTTTCCTGAAGACCGGCCTATCAGCCATACGTTCACCTCCCCTTGGGCAGGCGCGCATTTTAGGCCTTTCCCACACAGGAAGTCGGATGTTGAATGCGACAAGAGGGAGAGCAAGTACACTCGGGACACGTACGAGTATTTCAAGCGAAAATCTGACAGGTGGTTGAGTGATGCCACCGTTGAGTTCATGAGAGGCATCGATTGGATTGAAGAGCCTAGTGAAGAGTACAGACAGTTAGGACCAGGGTTCAATGGCAAGAGTCTGTCGAATTTTAAGAAAGAGACCGGTGTTGTGCCTCAGGGCGTCACATTCGCGTACAGCTATGACACCTGGTGTCTGAACGCCCCTATCTACTTAAGTTTCCTATACCAACAACTGGGTAAGATGTGTCAAATGAGACATATACGGCTCAGAATCAAAAGGATCAGACTTAACAACCTCCGTGAAGTCAATGAGATGTATCCCGACGTTACTGTCATCGTCAATGCCTCCGGCCGTGGATTACAGTGGGATGGAGGATTTGATCCGAAATGCCAATTCGTCAGGGGACAAACTCTGTTACTAGACGTCGGTGAGAAGCACGATTCCTTGAAATACAGCCGTTGCACCATTACTCACCAGAGCAAGAGCGGTGATTGGACGTTTGTTATCAAACGGCCTGGCAAAAATGGAGCCGATGCCAAATACATCCTTGGTGGAACGAAACAACTGAACGACAATAGAGTCATGCCTAGGCATTCAGACACTCTGAGCGTGATCAAAAGAGGGCAAAGACTGTTTCCGGAGCTGTTACAGAATTACAAGATTGAGAATGTCAATGTCGGCTTCAGACCTTTGAGAAAAGGTGGCTCAAGAGTTGAATTGGAAAGATGCGCCATCGATAATAACGTTCATGTGAATGTAATTCATGCATATGGGCTTGGCGGTATGGGATTCGAGACTTCTGTCGGTGTGGCTAACCATGTTTTACAACTATATGACCGCACAACCTCGTCCTCAAAACTATAGCAGCCAAGGCAGATCCAATGCAGTAGATTTAATTTCTTTATACATAGTAAAATGTGCAGCGGCAGCGAATTACGTAAACTGCTGGACTTCATGAGCGTGAAGCATCGGCACATACAACTAAAACCTGAAATTCGACTCCAAGGATCAATTCCCACCAGACCTATCACCTGCACTATGCACTTAAGTAACGAAGTCAGCGGTGCCATTCGGACCTTCACCTATTTTTTGGCGTCCGGGACGCATTACATGTTAAAGCATGTAGACTATATTTCACTGTATGGGGAAGAACCCAGTGCAATAGAACAAGCATATGCAATTTTCGTCAATGTGCTGGAAATAGATAAAGAGGGCCGAGCGCTGAATGTGAAACACGCTGAGAGGAGGGCTACAGATTACCTCAAATCGTACTGTGATACTTCTTTCACCGTTGATCCACCCTATGAAGATTGGGAAATAGCCTTGCACTGAGGTTTCATGAGTTATACTCACAGAATGCTATGACGACAATTGTATTGGCAGTCAACGCAGTCTTCGATCGGAGTTGACAGCAGTGGCTCAGCGCATCTTAAATGTGTTCTCAACTGGACATAGTCATCGCAGGATTTAGGATCCGGGTAATATTTAAATTACGGTTTTCAAGCATGAAGTGCCATCGATAACAACGTAAAGTACTAAGTACAAACCTTACCAAGTGTAAGTAGGACAAGGGGTTGAATCGCGGGTGAGATCTGTGATTTTCTCGTGCATTGTGCTCATAATTCATTGAGGATAATTAAGCCAATCTTGAGGTGTGTTTTTCTGTTCTTTAGACTTTTTGAGAGATATTAATTGTACCAAATTTGATCGCTTTGGTTAGATTTGAAACCGCTAAAACACTCTCCACTGAACCAAACTGTGCAAATTCTAATACAGGCGGCATAAATTAGATTTGAGTTGCCGAAATTATCCATAACGTTCAAGATTTTAGTTGAAAAGGCTTACTTTACTCAGTAATTTGCAATGGTAAAACGAGTTTACGACCCTATTCATGACACTTATCAGATACGAACAACACCTGAGCCACCGACGCTAGCGCGATCGGCTGCTCAAGGTAACACAGAGGCTGAAATGGACGATGATTCTACCCAGTCTGAGTCATCCCCTGTAGCTGCACCGCCTGCTCAAGCTGGACTTCCATCTAGTGCTGTACGCCAAGATACGAAACCGTCGAGTGCTTCTGCTAGCTCAGCTAACTCTTCGACAGCCGCAGACTCTTCACACTCTGTTATTCCACCACCTCCGGCAATGGAGCTGATACAATACCCTGGGAACGAGCGAAAGTCGAAACATTCTCATGCAATGAATTTCATGACAACTACCCTGAGGCCCAAACCAAAAGCCAAAGAACCAAGCAGATATACACGTCACCTCAAAAAATCGGACGGTGAGCCATTCACTCGTAAGGATATTCAGTACGAATTTCTGTTTACTCTTCTGTCGGATTCAAGAGCACTATTTTCTAACCCATTTAAAGACTTCTTCCCGCTAGAATACACGCCCGAAGATGGGAATGTCGGTAACGTCACGGAACCAGAATACACTGCTAAGTCTTTCATCAAGTCCGATAAATTGACATTCTCCCAGTTGTACATTTTGACAATAGCCTCTTCGAGCAAATGTTCCAAAGTGCTAAGAGATAAGCTTCTTTTCGATCATCACGTAGCGTTTTCCACATGCATCTTATCGTTGCTAGTCAATATGGGGCGATTAAACACTACAGTGAACTTTTTCTTAGAAATGACTTCACAACTGCGTACATTCCATTCGATTCCTTGTTTGCAGCACTACAGCTCCGACCCAAAATCTCTCCAGGATACCCCAAGAATAAAATCAATTTTGAAGACAATACCTCTTGGTTCGGATATACCAATAGAGTTCCACAAGTGGTATGCTGGCGACTACCCTAGAAACCCGGAAGATTGGGTTAATCCAGTATCTCTTATCTTTGCGTTCTGTGAACAGCATGCGATTCTGGACTGGAATATAATTCTGCCCAATTGTACAACGAAGCTTTCAGTATACCAGTTATTCGATGACAACTCCTACTCTCCGAAGCTTAGAGTCAATTTCTTCTTGTGGTTGATGTATATACATATGGAAACAAATCTTACTCCAGAGGCATTACAATCGTCCAAACCACTGTTTGACGTTGAACCGAATGGTATGTTCATGTTCAAAAAATCTACTGAACAACACGACATTGACACACCAGTTGAAGTGGAATATGGGCAGGAACAACTTGATAAGCGTATCAGCTTCTTAAATCAAACAGGGGCTGAAAGGACAATAGTACAGCAAACTATGGAAACTGATGGCGAAACGGTAGAGACGGAGACCGTTTCGGGCACACCGGCGCCTAAAGTAAAGCGCCCAAGGAAATCTAAAGAAAAAGCTGCCAAGCCTCAAGCAGTTAAGCCACGTTCAGAAAACCATCCACCACAGAAAAGGAAGAAACGGGCTGTTTCAACTGTGGAGGCCAGCAATTCTGACGTCGAAGAAGAAAATGTGGAAAGTAAAGCCGTGTTGAAGGCCAAGTTGCAACAGAGTAGGGATGAAAGAGTTCAGCAGAAAATTGAACTGGATAAGAACTTCAAAATCAATGAGAATCTCACCCAGGACCAGTTAAGAACTAAACTGATTGAGGCGCATAAAATCGCCAAGCTAAAAACCCACGAGTTGGGCCTTATTAAACTCTTCGATGAATTCGAAGACGTACCTCTTGCCACAATTATCGGTATTCGTGGTAAGAAAAGAAAGAAGTATACTGACGGAATTTTAGGTTATGAAACAGACATGTTAGGAGTAATACGGCACTCAAAGAGGCTGATGCTTCAAAAGTTGAGAGAAAAACATAGCGAAGTAGATTCTTCACCGGAGGAAGAACACGAAGATGCCCCACCTTCTCCGAGACCTGAATTAAAGGCATCGTTAGCGTCATCTGAAAGTCGAAAGAAATAATCCAGCGACAACCACACTAATTAATTGTAGCTTTGTACTTAATTATTCCAAACTCTATTCCGTATTGGAATACGAAGTAATCTAATACTTCTTGTATTCTATTTGTCAAGATCAGTGTCTCTGGGTAAGGAGACGGTAGATTCCAGTAAAGACTGAAACTAATTTCCAAATCCCTGTACTGCAAGACCGCATCTGATATCGCTACGAAACCGCCTTCGTCTACGATTCTCACCATCATTTCTTTGTGTAATTGTTTCATACGTAGAAACTGTATTACCCCCATCATGGCAACGTTGATGTTCAAATTCTCATGCGAGTATCGTATCAGCGGTTCTAGCTCGATCTCAAATTCATTGACTTCTGCCTGTAAGGAAGTGATAGTTTCGTCCTCTATACCAGCTTTGAAGGAAGCTACAAAATCATTTTGCGTCAACAAGATCCGTTCCTGCTTACATGAGATTGTCACGTCTTGCAAGCCGTGCAACAGTAAGTTTTTCCGCTCTGCAACGTCTAAACTTGGTAGCACGCTTGGCAGCGGTTTGCTTGTCGTACTCTGCTTAGCTGGGGCTTCGTTCTGACGCAGTAATCTTAACAAAAGTTTATCATCCAGCTGGACGCTTCTGGGCTCTGCCACCCTAATGTTTGACAACTGACTCAGCAGGTCCTCTCTCTGTTTCAGCAATTGGCCCTTGTACTCCTGTAACTTGATCAGTTTCAATTCGTCGGTCTCTACGACGTCTGAGTTAGAAGACAATCGGTTCGAATGGCTACTAACATTGGCCTCTGACTCTGCAGCTCCGGAACTTGAGGTGAAATCCATTCTATTTGTACTGCTATGAACAGAGGTTCGGTGAATGTCTGAGAAGCGGTCATTACCAGCGTAAAATCTACCACAGAGTACTCTCTACCCTTTAATTCGCGATGGAGTATCGAAGTGAAGATTAAGGTTATTTTTCACCAAGATGTCAGTTAAAAGTGTGGAACCGTGACGACTGGGTGCCAGCTCAACAGTGTCAAAGCTAGTCCAATAAAGGCTCGAAGGGATTGAATCCAGACAACAGTTTAGGTCAATATTTTTTAATTGTTTCGTTCGGTAAATACGTTATGTAGAAATGTGTTATAATCTAGAGAGAGACGAGGCTAAAAAACCAGCGACAGCACCGTGATTGATGCCGTTACTCACGTTCACCAAGTCTTCTGTAAAAACAGATTTATGCAAGGACTAACTCTCTATTTTGGGTTCTTCTCGTCACCGTGAACCTGCTTGGAGATGTACTCGGCAGCTTCACCGATCTTAGCCTTGGCATCGTCAACGTACTCTTGGGCGGTTTCACCGAAGGTCTTTCCAGAAGCTTCGTCCTTACCTTGTTGAGCAGAGTCGTGGACGGTTTGACCTAGACCCTTGTTCTCTTCAGGTTGCAGCTTACCAGCAAGCTTGTCAGCATTGTCAGTGACGACTTCCTTACCCTTTTCCAAGTAGCCCTTTTGGGAGTCTGGTTTCACGGATTCAGATACCTTGTCACCGAAGTTCTTTCTGTTAGCGTCAGACATTGTTTCTTTTGATTGTTTTGTATTGGTTAAACCTTGTAGAGTTGGTCGTTGTGGTTTGAGCTTCTCTGGAAATAAGGGATACTTACACAAGAACATACTGCTGTAATAATACTCAACATAGTGCCGCTATATATACAAAAATTCATCAGCTCCTTCAACGGTAAAGCCAAGATATTCGCCACCCTAATCCACTATAATTAGCAAAGCAACTCAAGCTACACACCACATACGTATCCTTTGCCTCACAATGACCGCTCTCTTTTCGGCCTAGTTACCGATCAAACTGCTGTGAATTCCTTAAGGAAAAGATCAACATCTACGTTAAAGCAAAGCGACAATAGCAAAGAGCAAAGAAACAGAATTACCTCATTGCGTGCGAACTGCTTTTCCCTTGACGTGTCCAATTCGGTTCGTTGTGAGTCTCGCACGAGTCTTACGAGTCCTGAGAAGCGCAGCAGAGCCAGTACGCAGTCTTGCTATTAGGTAAGAGCAATGCACCGGTGGTTCCTAATAGCTCCCGAAAGGGGCGCCCGTAGCTCAGACTTTCGTACAATGTGGGGCCACTACGTAAGTCACGGATTGTGAAGCCACCGATGATGTAAGATTAGGGCTCATACGAGTATGTAACTTGACGTTGCCTAGGCATGGAACCGTCGCTCCGGTCCTTCGAGAGAAGCTCGAGCCTTCGGAACGGAAATTGGGTGAGTTTGATCACGTGAGTGGAAGTATTTCCATACAAACCCCAGTGTCAGTATACTCCGGGTAACCTCTACCGACGATGCATCAGTAACTGTACGAACGGCGGTTACGTTTTAAAATAAAAAGGGAACAGCCGTCTACGATCCATACCTCAAATAACAACAGTGTCGAACACCGCCAGCCAAGGTGTAGCGAGTCCGTATGGAGCGGAATAGCAGCGGAAGTGCATGCTTATGGGTAAGTCGGGCTTGACTTCGTGGTTGTATCGGATGTCTGATGCCCAGCTTATCCATGAGCATATAATTCACTAAGGTGTCAAGGGTGTGTTAAAACACCTGGGGTCTATATTCTTATCACGTGACACAAAATTCGATTGCAGCGTTATTTGTTACCCGGACAGTATATGCCGGCGTTCGGTCCCCGATTTTCTATGGCGTTCTAAATTCAGTTGACCCGCCTTCAAAGTGTCAGATTTCTGAGTATTCGAGCCTACGGAAAAATGGAAAGAAAAAGTGATTTATACTATGAGTAAAGGAAACTCAAGCGATGGCATCTTCGGATAAGTCGTTACGGAAGGTCAAACTTGAGTCTGAGCCGAGTTTGAAGGTCAGTGCTAGCAGGAACTTGTAAATTATAATCTGTGACCTAATTTTTGTTCTGTTCTGGCAAAAGTTGAGTGTTCTGTGAGGCATTATTTATAGAGGAAGAGCAGACAGTGACTCAGGGTCGGAAATCATCTGAAAGGGATAAAGGCAGTTGTACAAGTGCTTTACAAAGGATCGATTTAATTTGCGTTGGCAGTCATAAGCCAGAGTGAGAAACGGGTAGCGATTTTCGTTTGTCAGACACCCATGTTTAGAAGATTTTTGGTTCAGTACCCACGTCAGTTCCATACGGCCAGTCTGTTAAGACAAGAGTTCAAGGACCCGTACAAGGTGCTCGGCGTCGGAAGCAACTCCAGTCAGTCGGATATCAAGAAAGCGTACTACAAGCTGGCTAAGAAGTACCATCCGGACGTCAACAAGGAAGAAGACTCGCAAAAGAAGTTTCACGATTTGCAAAATGCGTATGAGATCTTGAGCGATGAGGAAAAAAGGAGACAGTACGACCAGTTTGGTGCAGCAGCCTTCAGCCAAGCAGGTGGCGCTGGCGGGCCGGGCGGCGCGTATGGTGGTGCTGGCGGTCCTGGCGCTCAAGGTGGATTTGGAGGCTTCGGAGGCTTCGATTTTGGAGGTATGAATTTCGAAGATTTGTTCGGAAGCGCATTCGGTGGCGGACAAGCTCGTGGAAGAAGAGCAGGAGCTCGTGGTGGATTCGGCGGCACGGGGTTTGTTCGTGAGTTCAAGGGTGAAAACGTGTCTGTTCCATTCGAGATATCGTTCAGAGACGCAGTGTTCGGCTTGAAAAATGCCAAGTTGACTTACCAATGCTACGATCCCTGTGGCACCTGTGACGGAACCGGGCTGAAAAAGGGACGGTCGAGAACCATTTGTCCAACATGTCACGGTACAGGTACGCAGGTGCATGTGAGAGCTGGTTTCCAGATGGCATCCACTTGTCCAACTTGCGACGGTGAAGGAACCATCATAAAAGAAGAAGATAAGTGTGAATCATGTCACGGGCACGGTTTCAAGTTGAACCCCAATAAGACCATCACGGTCGATTTGCCTCACGGATTACAGGATGGAGATACCATCAGAATACCCAACCAAGGTCACTATCCAGGAATGACTATTGATCCCTCAATGAAATCACAAACTCATATGACCAGAGGTGACTTGCTAGTCCGTGTTAGAGTGAAGAAGGATACGAGATTCCAGATTCAGAACACCTACGATATTGTTTACACCCAGGATATTCCAATCACGACAGCAGCTTTAGGCGGTGTCATCGAAGTCCCTACAGTTGACGAAGATAAGATCAGATTGAAGGTTAGCTCTGGTACCCAACATGGTCAAGTGATAAGAATTCCAAACAAGGGTGTGCCTCGTGGTTCAAGAGGGGACAGAGGTGACATGCTGGTCAAGTTTAATGTGGTCATCAGAAAACCAAAAGATGACACAGAACGGTACCTATGGGAGACTTTGGCCCATCTAACCAAAGACACCACGGCAAGAAGAACAATAACTCCTTCTGACGCTGCTAGTTCTGCTGGGAAGGATAAGGCTGCTGCATCGGACAGCAAGGATGATAACGAAAGCACCGAAGGCACGATGAAGAAACTGGAACATTTCTTGTCCAACACTCTAAAGAAAATCAGGGGTGAATGATCTGGCACTTGTTTTCTTCAGGAATCATCGAAGCACTTCATGTTTTCTCTTTTGAATTTCAACATCCATACCTCATATGCTTTTCAAGGCGTAACACACCTAACAACTTCCTTCATTGGAAGCTTGAGTTTCATGTAAATACCTGTATTGTAGTCGTTTATATTTTGCATTTTGCACCTATTTATTTGAGCGTTCTCGATCGATACTCAATCCCAAAAATATTCATTATTCCTTCCAAGATTTTTACTCATCGATATCATCGGGAGTCACAATTTAGCATCCTTTTCTTTAGTTCTCAGGTACAGCTTTTTAACTATTTCATCTTTAATATTATTTTACAATTCAAAAGGAACGAATTACTAGTAGTTAATTATTAGGAGCTTGATATTGTGTGAAATACACACTACTGTACTCAGCGATCGTGCCAAAGAACTCTACACCAAGCAGCACGCATACCAGAGACTCTAATGGCGACTCCCGACTTGAGAAAAGTATGTTAATTCGAGCTTCTTTAGCAAACCCTGCCCGGATTAAACGGAAATACTAACATAAAGTTTAACTCTTCCTAAAGTACATGGACAAAAAGCTTATACTTCAACTAAATGGCGATAGAAAGGTTATAGGAATACTTCGAGGATACGACGCTTTTTTGAACGTGGTGCTTGACAATCCTATACAAATCTATGAAGGTGGAGAGTCTCCTATGGGAGCGCAGTCAGTCATCAGAGGAAATTCGATCATCTCAATAGAATCTTTGGACAGTTTGTGAATGACTACACTGTTACGTCAAAAAATAAGCATAAAACTAACCTTCATAATACTCACTTGTCAAATCTGATTTGCATCTCAACTCCGGCTCTCTTTAGCCCACACTTCTCATAGAAGCCAACATTGCTGTCATCACAGTCCAAAATGACTTTATAGCATCCGTAAGTTTTGGCCAAATTGTATAGATACTGAATCAACGCGAAACCTAATTTTTTACCCTGTTGGTCTTGCCTTACTGCGATGTCTTCGATATGGCCCACGAGCCCACATTCGTGAATCAATTTCCTCTCCACGAGAACATTTCCTGTTGCAACTACTTCTCCGCTACAATCAAGAATCACCGTGCAGTTATACAGTGGCACATCATTAGTCTTCGCAGCATCCCAATGGTTAACTAATGAGTTAAATTGATCCCTGCTAACATTGCCAACGGTGGTAAGAACTTTCAAGACAGAGGTGATGCCTTCATAATCGTCCTTTCTGGCTCTTCTAATACTGTATCCTTGTGGTAATGACATTATCCGACAGAACCAACGTTGGTTAAAGAGTATTCTTGTGATATACGAAAGTCGAATTGCTGATCTCCAGTTAAGAACTAAGTTTAGCTCCAGAGGTCACACCAAGCATGAATTGATTGCGCTTACACCAGTAATAGTGCTGGAATCACTACGTATGGAATGTACACAAGGCTTAACAGCAGTTTATCCGGGTTACTCAGAGGTATCGGATCACGTGACATATCAATTCGGTCTGCAGCAGGCTCAGGATAGTACCCATAAGCCCACACATACCAAATACAAAACGATGTCGTTGTGATTACGTTCAGTGCATACAGGTTGGAGAGTCGTTCCACTGTCCGCAGCGTTTTTTTCACAGATTTCGAAGAACTCAAGCCAAGAAGTTTGATCAGACAGTACAGTGCTACCGGAAGTTGGAAGCCTAGCTCTATCACTGTCAGAAATTTGAGCCAAGCTGGAGGGCTCGCACACAAGAAATCATGGAAATTGTCGATATAGCCCTGAAGTAGACTCTTGGTGTATTGCATTTTTTCGGGGAGTACCGCATTCGAATCAAGCAGCACGATAATAGGAATGTTCACCGCATACCAAATCTTCCACAATCTAATTTTCCACAGCTGCATTGCGTACACTTCTTTACAGAACCTGAAAGTGTGGTTTTCTCAAAGCTGTCCAATTCCAAAAGAAGTCGATCGGTCAATCTGCAAGAAGCATGGATAACGCTCCTTTATTTCAGCTGCACTCGTTTAATCATAGTCGATGCCTCTGTCCGATCGTTAAAGATCTTAGAAAGTTGATGTTTACATTACCCGGACAATGTGAGTTAAGGTTTTGGCACACTGGAAACGTAGTCGTTGGACCTTATTATACAGCACATCGGTTGCCAATTGCTATTTGAGAGCTTCGTTGGTTTCGTGTTCGGGAAATACGAGATCTGAATCCTACCAGTCAAACACTGTGAATCCAAGTGATACTATCTTTACTTTTAAATTAAAATATATTGAGGGAAGATCAGCTTACGTGGGTTTGGAGATACATAGAGCGACAAAGAGGCAATTCCTATACCCATTGCAGCCTTCATTAGTGTAGAATCCATGAGTTTCTACTATGTTCCCGTTGAGAATTGAAAATTAAGCTGCGTTCGCAGTTTTAGGTTCAGAGTTTATTTCTGAGGACGAGTTATTGTCGCCTTGAATGTGGTCATCAATATTTGGCAAAGGAGCTTCAGCGATAGACTTAGATCTGATAGGCTCTGGAATGTAAACAGCGTCTTCGTCGTAAGTGAATTCTCCGATCTGGGCTTCGTCAGTACCTAGTTCCTCCTCCTCTGGTCTCAACCTTAGTCTCAAGAAGGGAACTCTGTCCATGATCAGCAACAAGCATGCCGTGACAGTACAAGTCCAAGCGATAGTTGAGCAGACGGCTGCCAATTGATAACCGACCTGAACGTAGTTGTGGTTTATCCATCCACCATCAATTGGGGCGGACTCGACACCAGCCAAGGCGTTGATGTAGTCTGCCGCGAAGATACCAGTCAAGACAGAGCCAATACACCCACCTACACCGTGTAGAGCGTAGACATCCAAACCGTCGTCGATACGCAGTAGATGCTTCAAATCAACAGCCAAGTTACATCCAGCAGCGGTCACGATACCGATGATCACAGAAGCCCACAATGGAACAAAACCTGCAGCAGGAGTGATTCCCACCAAACCAGAGATGGCGCCCGAACACAACCCTACAGTGGTCCATTTGCGTCCCGATCTGAAATAGTCGATAAACATCCAAGTCAAAGCACCGCACGATGCTGCTAGATTGGTGGAAAAAGCTGAGTACCAAGCTCTGATGGTAGCGTTACCGGCAGAACCAGGGTTGAAACCACCGATCCAGCCGATCCACGTGAACACGGTTCCCAAGACTACTGATGTGACTGAGTGTGGTTTGTACTTGGGCACGCCAGACTTAGTTAGAGGGTCATTTCTTTTACCCAAGATCAAAGCGTAGATCAAAGCGCCGTGACCGGAACAAATATGGACTGGCCCGCCTCCTGCGTAATCCAATGCGCCTAGCGAGGCTAACCAGCCCTCTGGGTTCCAAGTCCAGCAGGCAATAGGACAGTACACGATGGTAATGAACAAGAACAAAAACACCATCATCGGGAACAACCTAGCCCTCTCACACGCACCGCCGACCATCAAGATACCAGTGACCATCGCGAACATGCCCTGGAACCAAGCAAACAAGATGTCTGGGACCGTGGTGGCTGCAGATGGGGCGCCAAGAACGTTTTTGAAACCGAATTCGGACAAAGTTCCGATGAACCCGTTGCCTCTGGTGGAATGCGAGAACACCAAAGTGTAGCCCCACCAATACCATTGGAAAGTCACTACCGAAATTGTCATTATAGAGGCCCAGAGTAGCGACAAAGCGTGCTTTTTCCTGGAGAGACCCGAGTATAGCAAACCGATACCGGGCACCATCAGCCACACGAACGACCCTGCGACCATGATCCAGGCCATGTTGGCCTTTTCGTACGGTGTGTTCAAGTCTGTGTTCAAAGAGTCACCACCGGTACCGGTGTCTGTAGGAGTTCCTGTGAATATGTCAGTCATGTTTGAAAAGCTTGTCTGCTTGCCGATCCCCACAACCAAGCCTCATGGTACCAGAACCTACACAAGAACTACACTAAGGTTCAGCTTCAGCTACTGAAACCTCATCTTGCCCTGTATTTATACAGAAAGCGTTATACGCTAATCTAAGAAAGACCCTTGATTACATCAATTACATCAATTGCATCAACGAAACCTCAACAAATAGGATCCCTCGATCGTCTAATCAGATCCTCTTACACAGAGCTACAGACCATTGCTCCGAGACTACAGATGAACTGATTCCTAATCTCATTGTAAGTGCTTAACAATTTACAGATAAGCGCAGAAACATCACGGAGTTCGTACGCAGAAAAAGCGCGATACAATGAAGGAACCAACGCGTCTGCACAATAATCTAGAACTGACGCCGGTTCCCTTCGGTCCATTCCATGCCAATTAGACTAACGAAGCCGGAACTATCAGTCTCGATCTGTGCCGTAATTCTTGTCATAGATAACGAAACGTCTCTGCGATTATCTTAGGCGTCGGGAACGACAGCTCTTAGATAAGCAGCGGTAGCCGAACGCGTGACGTGACGGGTTTTAAATCGGGTAACTGTAGTCACGTGTATGCTAAAAATTTCACAGATTGGTCACGTGATATGATATATCACGTGACCAGTTTTTCTTGCCCTTCCCTTCTGTTTCCTCGCTCAATATCATGTTAGATCGCACTACAATTAGGGTACACTGAAGAGTACTCTGATCAGTACAGTGGTCAATCAGTAAGCCAGTCTGCTGCACGGTGTTTGGTCATTTGTCATTCTGTTGCGACTGATTCCAGAGAACCCTAGAAGTATGCCTGTTAACGTGTCCGTGCTCGTGCTGAATTTCCTGTCTATAGTGACGACAGCGTATGGGGTGCTGCACTGTGTACAAGTGGTGCTACCTGCGAACCTCGCCGCAGCAGGGCACAAGCAGTTTTTGACGAATATAGCTGCGGTAGTCACGATATGCAACGGCGTGCTGAACGTCGCGAACCAGCTAACCGGTGGGTCGTCTCAGGCCTTGCAGTTTTGGGCCCGGGAACTGAGTCTGCCCGTGGCGATGTGTCTGGAGACCATTGTGTGCGTCATCTACTGGCCGTTGCGCCTTTTCTTCATACATCTGATCATGCACGGTGTCAAGAGCCCCGATCGGGCCCCGCTTCCGCTGACCACAGACATGAGCGTGCATCTTTTCCCGATCTTGTACCTATGCACAGACTACTTTCTGTTGAAAAGGACCCCATTCCAGATTCCCGGCTGGAAAGTGTTCCTGGTGCTGCCACTGCTGGGACTGGCCTACAGGGTGTATCTAGACACTATCATTGACGCGCAGAGCAGCTATCCTTATCCGTTCCTGGACGTCGCAGAGCCCTACAAATCTGTCATCTTTGTCGTCGTCTCGTTGTCTGCCGGCTGGATATACACGTTCTACCAGAAAATTCACAGAAGACCTTCAGTGGTGCACAAGAAGAGAGCTTAGGTGCAACCCGATGGGGCACCCGCACCGGTTTCGATTCAAGATCTGATCGTGCTGGCAGCACACCTGCCCTGATGCGGTACGAAAAAAGTTACCCGGAACCAGTATTTCCCTCAATTCTCATTTTTTGACTGTTTCACGAAAATCTGAAATCTGCTTAGTATATAAGGAGCCAAGCTCTTCCGTCTATCTTTTACCATTAGAACAGAAGCCATTCTACGTACATTTGTGCTGTGTGCGTACTTTATATGATTTTTAAAAGACCAACATCATTTTATCGCTCCACGGTTATCCTTGTGTAAGATTTCGTTCTGCGCAGGGACCGGGTTACATGTTCCTCACTGTTTCCTGGCTTTTTTAAGTTAACTTGTGTTGAAGCGTAGATATAACACCAAGTACGTTGCTGGGCGCCTGATTTTGAGTTACTTCAATGATCAATTGGGAATCAGCTGTATCTACATTTTTCTTTTCTGAGTTTTATTCTTGGTTAGGCTTCTGCCTCAAATGCTTAGCAGCAAGGTGTATGAATCTTGAGTTATATGTATCTGCACTCTGTCGATTTATTTACAAAGCGTTTTTCCTCGTTAGGTAGTCGAATCTCGAGTAAGTGTACCCGATGAAGGGTAGATCTTCTTTAGCGTTGGGTTGAGGAGCTCCCTGTTGCTGCTTCATCATCTGTTCCCTCTGTCTAGCAGCTTGTGCCATGGCAGGAGAATCAGGGACATTTTCAAGTTCATCCGTTGGAAAAAACCTTGTGTCGGTCATGCTCGATAGCTTAGGAATGTATGGGGCCTCGACTTGTCTGATGGTGTTCCAGTCCACTCCATTGAAAAACGGATGAGACTTGATCTCGTCTGCACCACCATGTCTACCAAGACGATTCTCAGAATGCGTAAGAAGCCTTCTGATTAGATCTTCTGCTTCGTATGAGATGTGGATGTCATCAGGGAACTGCAAAGTCTGCTCGAAGTTCATGATTTTTCTATACGTTTCTTGTGGAGTCTCAGAACAGAATGGAGGCCATCCGATCAAGCACTCGTACATGATTGCGCCTAAAGACCACCAGTCGCACTCCTGACCGTAACCCTGATACAAAAAGATCTCGGGTGCAATGTAGTCCGGAGTACCGACAGTCGAGTAAGCCATGAGCCTTCGGGATTTTCTCCACGTTTGCATCTGCTGCCTGTTCGTCATTGTCAAATGAATGGCATCCACTAACATCGTATTTCTATTTCCATTCGAGCCTTCGTTTGGTAGCTGCGGCTTTTGCAAACCACCCAGCTGCTGCTGCTGCTTTTTAGCCTCATCCTCTTGTAGCAATTTCTTATAGTAGCTCGAATCGTGAGTCTTGTGGAACCCAGTACTTAAACCAAAATCAGATAGCTTTATATGTCCTCTGATATCAATTAGAATATTATCCGGTTTAATATCTCTATGAATAAAGCCCAGCTTATGGACGACTTCCAAGGCTAGTATACACTCTGCCATGTAGAACCTCGTCACATCTTCAGTGAAAATTTGCCATCTGATCAACATTGTCATCAAATCACCACCTGGTAGAAACTCCATAATCAAGTATAGATACTGAGAATCTTGGAAAGAGTAGTACAATGACACCACCCAAGGCGAATCGCTCCCGGCTAAAACATCTCTCTCTGCTTTAACATGTGCCAACTGGTCCTTGTTGTACATCTCGGATTTTAGTAAAGTTTTCATGGCGTAGATTTTCCCTGTGTCCTTCTTCTGCACCAATCTAACTTCACCGAATGCACCCTTACCGATAACTTTCACAGAATGGAAGTCTTCCAACGATAGTCTTGTCCTACGCAATCTGAGAAACTGTGATTCCTTTTTCCCTAAAGACACGAGCTGCCTATTTTTACGTTCCTCAGACCAGTCTTGCGAGGATAACTCGGATTCCAATTCCAATCTTCTTTGATTTCGTTCGATGGCGTAGCCTACGCTGCTTTGGTAGAAATTCTCAATCTTTAACTTGACAGCTGCAGCCTTGTCCTGTGTAGACTTTGTTAGGAGGTCAGGTCTTCTTTCAAAGTACATGTAGTTATTGACATTCGCTCCAGCCATCTGCTGCTGCTGGAACTGACTATGCTGCGGCGATTGGGGCCTGGACGACACATGCTGTGGAACAAACGACGGAGGCGTCTGCTGAGCTTGCTGCTGAATAGATCTAACGGGGCTCTGCTGCTGGTTACTCTGGTGCTGCATCAGAGGCGGAATATGCAGTCCGGTTTCGCTGTTCACTGAATACTGTCCTGGTGAAGAATGCTGCACGTTTTGGTAAACTTTGGAGTTCGAATTATTGTTATGCGAGTAAATGCTTTGTGTGGGTGGCGGCGTGGCTGGATAATTCAAGCTTGGCACGTCTGTAAACCCGCCATTCGTGTAATACTGATTGTTATTCCCGTTGTACATCTGCTGTTGCTGTTGCTGCTGCTGATACATCTGCTGCTGATTAACTCGGTCTTGCAAAGATTGATACGAACCCTGCTGTTTCAGACCATTTGAGTTATACATCGTCTGCGCTGGGTCAGCAAATGCTGGATTTCCGTGTTGAGAGTTTTCCTGTTGGCGACCAGCAGATTGTTGGTACTGATTTTGGTTGAAGCCACCATACATGACAAACAGCAGCTGTGTCCTTATTTTTGACTATTCCCAAGGTGAACAGCAATCTTAAAGTCAAGTACAGACACCACGGGGTTTATAATCTGTAAAAAAGTTCAGGTTGGTATGTTTCAGTCCTAATGTATAAACTGATTTTGGATTTAATTCTATGTTTTCGTTTTTCAGTATGTAACAGTGTCTAATTTCTCTTAGTGGTATAGACACGCTAGAAGACCTGATAAGACCAAATCAGGGCCCATCTGGATCATACAGCGTGTATTCTGCGTTAAGGTCATTAGGCTCTGGCGACTGTGCTATCTTATGTAGTGTGCTGCAAAGTAGAACGAAAATGCTTCGAATTTGGAGCAAGACGTAATTCCACACTGGAGACCCTTGATCCTAACAAGGCAATGTGCTATACTAATGAGATATGAGATTAGAAACAGTGATGATAGAGTATATGTGAATTCGTAACACTTTATGTATACAGTGTTATTAAGAAATTGACAAATGGTATTAACACAGCAATCTCAGAATTGCAAAGCTTGACCCTTTTGCTTCTTTTCACCACCTAATTCGAAGTGCTTACATCTCTTCAAGGCCAATTGAGACTTGGTCTTGCAGATCAAACATTCCAATCTCAAGACAACCTTCTTGGTGGTCTTGGCTTTCTTGTGGAAAATCTGCTTGGTTTGACCACCGAAACCGGATTGTTTACGGTCGTATCTTCTCTTACCTTGAGCGTACAAGGAAGCCTTACCAGCCTTGTATTGGGTAACCTTGTGTTGGGCGTGCTTACGGCACTCCTTACCCTGACAGAAAGTCCTTCTGGTCTTTGGAACGTTAACTGGACAAATAGTGTGCGTGCAATCAGGTGCATGATTGGTGCGCATTTGATTTCTGTTAGTAATTTGTTTCCGGGATTCTTCAACGCGCCTATATGCGTAGGCCTTAATATGCGTGTAAACGGAGCGGACGCCCCAGCTGATACCCAGGCGTTTATTTTTCAGTGAGCACATCGGTTGTTTTACATTGCAACCCTCGCCAATGTAATCTGACTTAACCTCTATCGGATCCTTGATCTGCATTCATCAACCCGTGCTGTTCATGCCTGACTGTACTGTCCCTTTTCTGAATCTAGTCCCACATACATCACTGCTAAAAGACTTTTCATTCTTTGGGCTCGGCCGTCATACATCGCTCGTATTCATCGATAACAGACAGTCTATCTCTAGTTCATCTTCATTCCGCAAATTCTTTCAAAACACACGCATATCTTCTCGCTCAAACATTACTCCACATACCCATTGCGACTGATTTGATCTCTGGTGAGTTACGTTCTTTTGAAGCCCAGAAGCTGCTCTAATATCGACTACTATGTACGTTAATGCCTTACTTCAATATGTATCATCCTTTGAAAAATCTCTAAGTCGTTCTTAGTTTAGGAAAGGGTAGAATCCCCAGCTGACAGCACCAGTCAATAGGCTACAAGGTGAGCAAGGCTAGACAGGACCCGCCCCAGCTGGAAGGAGTCTGCCCGGCCCATCCCCTACCAAAGTGGCGGTATTCCAGTCACCTTCCAGGCAGGGACCCTCTGGTTTCCACCACCTCCCTACGCGCGCACCCAGTAACCAAAAAAGACGCAAACCAGAGATCCCTAGATCATGTGACTACAGCCTACTTAGGAAAATTGATCTCCCCCCAAATTTCAAAAAAAAAGAATAAACAAAACATACTTCAATGGTGCACGGATGCACGGATACACAGTCCCAGAGTTTTTATACACTGACGCGAAAAAAGAAGGAAATACACGTGAACAAGGCGTAAATCAGCATAAGGGAACTTGAACCCTGGTGGAAAAGGGAAGTGAATTACATGCTTATTCGTTTCCGCATGCGAGCAGTTGTACCACTTAGCTGTCTTTCGCCGCTAGGAGATATCCACTTGGACCCACACACTGCAAAGGACACTGGCAGGCAAGTCTAGGGCCCTTTCGCATAGGCACAAAGACCGTACAAATGTCCTAAACGGGAAATAAAGTAGAAAATGATCAATTCCCATTAAGGAAGAATGGAAAACAGGTAAGCTTCTGCATACTGAAAATATGTAACACTTTTCTTTCGATGAGTCGACAGTTAGCTTTTACAAGATTAGGTTAATGAGCCTTTTTGTATGTTCTGTCCAGACTATGTGAATTAGTACCGTTAGAGGGACGTTAGCATACATTTTTGAAGTGAGAATAGAGGAGACTTGGATATCAGCTAGCAGGTTTCAGTCGGGAAAAGGCAATGTCATTCGGAGATTTCAGTAAAATCTGTGCTAAGACGCCGTTACCGCTTTGTTCGGTAGTCAAATCAACCAGCCATGTTGTTTTGACAAACGATACAACAGTGGTGCAGTCTCAACAGGATATCTTGAATCTAGGAATCATACCTGTGTGCTACGCAAGATCGATTGACGTGGCGAATACGATGATATACGAGATCGGAAATGCGTTTATCAACATTATAGCGTTATTCATGCTTATGGTTATCATATTCAACGTGAGAAGGAAGATAACAGCCATCGGCAGGAAAGAATACAGTTTCTTCTTCCAATCCTACATGGTCCTGTTAATATTCACTTTAGTGGTCGATTGCGGAGTAGCATCTCCGGGATCCTCAGCATACCCTTATTTGGTGACAGTACAACTGGGGCTGGCAGGAGCGTGCTGTTACATGCTCTCAGTCTTAGGATTACTTGGCTTTAGCTTGTGGGAGGATGGAACTGTAAAATCGATGCTTTTACTGTACGGAGTTTCACTAATCGGCTTTGTTCTGAATTTTGTAATGGGAATCGTCACGTTCAAGGAGTGGTTGAAGCCTAAAAACGATATGTCCACAGACACAACTGGTCTTTTCACTGTGATGTATGTCATCAATGCATTGGCTCTACTTACTTATATCGTTTCGCTGATCATAGTGTCAGTGAAAGTTTTGGTAAACTACTGGGCCACAGGGGCCATTCTTCTTGGAGTGTTTTTCTTCATTGCTGGGCAGGTCCTGATGTATGCGTTCTCAAATAACATCTGTGAAGGTGTCAACCACTATCTCGACGGGCTGTTCTTTGGAAGCCTCGGTAACCTATTCGCGATAATGATGTTGTACAAAAACTGGGACATGTGCACCGATGACGATCTAGAATTCAGCGTCAGTGTAGACAGCAATGGGTACACCACTTTCGACCACGACATCAAATTGTGAGGCGGCTAGGAACATCTCGCCCCAACTGCATCTCTCCCTTAAAGCATATCAGTATACGATTTTGGACGCATCATCAAAACGGCACCTATGGCCATAGTCTTTTTATCAAGCACTAACATGGTTCCACCTCATGTCGAGGCTAGTACCAGCGGCATCGCAACGTATGTAAACTCATGTCTACAATCAACTTAAAGTCTAATATTCAATTCTTTTAGCCTGCTCTTCACCTATCCTGTCCGTGCTCCAAGCGACTTTTGGCAGCAGACAGAATATCCTTATCAGAGATAAAGGATAGACTTTCCAGCAGCTCAGCAGTATTGAAAGGGTAGTTGCAGTTCTCGTTCACGCATATCGTAATCGCATAGTTCTGCTGTATCAGGCATCTCTGTAAAATACTATTACACTGGGGACATCTCGGGCTCTGCTTCAACGATGGCATATGGAACCTGACGAGGAGCTGTGTAAGATACTCCGATAAACGTTAACAAGCATAGGCAAACAGCTTCGGCACTTCAGCAGTTTTCATAAATGTAGCATCAGCACAGCTCATCGCATCCGGGTTTTTCTTTTTTTTCACATAGACAGCCGTTGAGCTAAGCTACTAAAAATCGAGATTCTGTACCTTAAAGATGTTGAAAGATGTGAGAGTCTCACAAACAAAGCTTTCCTTCTTAGTGAGCCTGTAATCTGATACAGTCCTCAGATATCTGATTTAAAGTAATAGGGTTGACTACTGGTTAAAAAGCAAGTTCATTGAAGAAACAATGTCTCGTGCAGGGCCTGAAACATCTAAACGATTACAAAACGATCCATCGTGCATTCGAAATATCTGTATTCTGGCACATGTGGATCACGGTAAGACATCCCTATCCGATTCTTTGCTTGCCTCCAATGGTATCATTTCTCAAAAGCTGGCTGGTAAAGTCAGGTATTTGGATTCTCGACCAGATGAACAGTTAAGAGGCATTACAATGGAATCCAGCGCCATATCCTTGTACTTCAGAGTGCTACACAAGGAAGAAGGATCGGACCAACCGCGTGTGAATGAGCATTTGATCAATTTGATTGATTCTCCCGGCCATATTGACTTTTCAAGTGAGGTGAGTACAGCTTCTAGGTTGTGCGATGGAGCAGTAGTCTTGGTCGACGTTGTCGAGGGAGTCTGCTCGCAAACCGTCACTGTCTTGCGTCAGTGCTGGCTGGAGAAACTCAAACCCATCCTAGTTTTGAATAAGATTGACAGACTTGTTCTTGAACTCCAGTTGACCCCTCAAGAGGCATACCTGCATTTATCTAAAGTCATCGAACAAGTCAACTCTGTCATTGGGTCTTTTTTTGCCGGGGAAAGGTCCCTCGATGATCAGTCGTGGAGAGAGCAGCTGGAACAGAACGTTGACGCAGAATACGTCGAAAGGGATGACTCGGATCTCTACTTCGATCCCAAAAACGATAATGTAATCTTCGCTTCTGCGGCAGACGGATGGGGGTTTACGATAGGTAGATTTGCCAAATTTTATCAAGAAAAGCTCGGTGCGAAGAGAGAGAACCTTCAGAAGGTCTTGTGGGGAGATTTCTACATGGAGCCCAAAAGTAGAAAGATAATCAACAGTAAAGGACTCAAAGGTAGAAATTTGAAGCCGCTATTTGTCAGTTTGATCTTGGAAAATATATGGAAAATCTATGATAATGTGCTAACGAAGCATGATCCAGAGATGTTGAAGAAGATCACTACTGCACTCAATATAACTGTACAAGCCAGAGACTTAAGATCTAAAGATTCCAAGAATTTGCTGAGAACCATCATGGGACAATGGATTCCCGTGAGTACTGCCGTTCTCTTAAGTGTGGTAGAAAAGCTCCCATCTCCTCTCGAGTCACAAAAACAGAGAGCAGACCTAATTCTTGGGTCCGCTGTTGGCCGGGAACTGGCTGATGAATCTCTACTGAATGGATTGAAGAATTGCGATAAAGATGCGCCAGTATGTGCATTTGTATCAAAGATGCTGTCTATTCCGAAAGACGAGCTTCCTATTCAAACGAACGCCGATCCTTTATCTGCAGAAGCAGCCATTGAAAGAAATAAAAGGGCACGTGAGGAAGCTATGAGAGCAGCAAAACAAGCAGAGCTTCTCTCAAGCATGAAAAAGGTAGAACTTACGGATACCGTCCCTTCAGAGAAGGCCGAGGATAATCTTTTCAAAAGGGTCGAAGACTCTGTAAATACCCCAGACATCGATGTGATCAAAGCCAACGCTTTGAAATCTAAACACAAACCTCCAGCCAACCAGAACGATGAAGTTAAAGTTGTCAGTGAGCTCTCTCCTAGGTTCGATTTAGGCATCGACTTTGAGTATGAGGAAGACTCTGACGAACAGATTGAAGAACAGCCAGACGATGCTGGGGCAATAGCAGGATTTGTGCCAGCAGGAGTTGATCCAAATGATCCTCTAGCCGCAATGTTTGAGTATGAGGAGGAAGTTGAGAGTGGAATGGAAGACGACGCTCTTGGTGCTGACGACGAGGACAACGATTTTGATGTCGAAGAGAGTGGCGAAGCTCTTATTGGGTTTGCCAGGCTGTACAGTGGTACTTTAAAAGTGGGTCAAACTATTTCGGTCTTAGGACCAAAATACAACCCTTCTCATCCCAGTGAACATATACAAAGCGCCGAAATCACGGAGCTATATCTATTTATGGGGAGAGAGTTGGTTCCTCTTGAGCAATGTCCTGCAGGAAATATCGTTGGTATTGGTGGCCTGGCAGGAAAGATTTTGAAGAATGGTACAATCATTGAGTCCGGTTTATCTGGTGTCAATTTGGCCGGCATGAACTTTCACAGTCAACCAATTGTAAGAGTTGCTTTAGAACCTTCTAATCCTACCCAAATGAACCGCCTAGTACGCGGCTTAAGACTCCTCAACCAGGCAGATCCATGCGTCGAAACATACGTCACAGATAATGGTGAGCATATCTTATGCTCTGCTGGTGAACTTCATCTCGAAAGATGTTTGAAAGATTTGCGGGAGAGATTTGCTGGGATTGAGATTACTAGCTCAGAGCCTGTCATTCCCTATAAAGAGACATTCATTTCTGCACCGGAGATGAATATACTTACTGATCCAGAACTTGGCAGAGGCTACACAGAAGGTGTTTTAGGTGAATATCGACTAGGTTTCAAGGTGCTTCCTTTACCATCGACGGTGACTGCTTTTCTGCTTGAAAATGAAGGAACGTTGAGGGAGCTGTCCACTGCAGACTTAGAATCAAATTCTACTGCTGAGAGAAAGGCTGCTTTTATTTCACAATTAAAGTCATCTTTTGAAAGCTGTGAGGATCAGATAGACTCTTACGACTGGGCTGAGCTTGCACCGAAATATATATATCTGATATCTGCATTTGGTCCGGAGTCTTCTGGCCCCAACATGTTAATTGATACCACTAATAGTTTGCACAAATTGAATGGGGACCAGGGAAGCTTTGAATACGAGTACTCCATCTTGAACGGATTCCAACTATCCGTTGCTGAAGGTCCGTTGGCTAAGGAGCAGGTTCAAGGCATGTGTGTCGTTTTGGAAAAATTGAGCCATATGACGGAGGAACAAATTAGTGCGATAACGGAACAAGGATATCAGCGCTCCCTTCCTAACTTTGCAGGCAGACTCATCACCAAAACCAGAGATTTAATTCATCACTCTATGTTGGAGTGGTCCAGCAGATTAATGTGGGCAATGTACAGTTGCGAAATCCAGGCTCCGGTCGAAGTTCTAGGGAAAGTCTATGCTGTGGTACAACAACGCAGAGGTCGTATCATATCAGAAGAACTCAAGGAAGGTACGCCTTTTTTCCAGATCGAAGCACGTATCCCAGTCGTTGAGGCATTCGGATTCAGCGAGGACATTAGAAAGAAGACGTCCGGTGCTGCTCAACCTCAACTTGTCTTTGCAGGCTTCGAAATGATCGACCTCGATCCATTCTGGGTGCCCAAGACTGAAGAAGAGCTTGAAGAAATGGGTGAAATCGCCGATAAGGAGAACATTGCGAGGAGACACATGAATTCCATCAGACGCAAGAAAGGTTTGTTCATTGACGAGAAAGTAATTCAAAATGCTGAGAAACAAAGAACATTGAAGCGTGCTTAGGCTTTGAGATACAAACTATTTTTGAGTGGTCATACTAGCATATATCGTATGTAGTCAAGACGCATGCGTTCGTACATTCTTCCCATCTTCTTTCCACTTTGCACGTGATCATCTGAAATAACTCTTGTGTCAAAGCCTTGTGGAAGAAGCTTCACTTTCTAGAACGATAGAGGCCGTTGTACTGAGATGAGAAAGGCACCGATAGATTAGCTTCCTGAAATACAGCTACTTGACAACACATAAGAACAGAAAACCTCATACCTACTGACATTGACGTGGATATCAAGATACCTTACACATTTTGACACTTGGAGTGCCCTCTTTACAGCATGGGAAATGGTAACGCATCGATAGAATTTGTGTCCGAGAATGGCCCAATCGATTTCAGTGTGATGATGCAAGAGGGTGTTAAAGCTTTAACTAAGATTCTATCAACTCATTTGCAAGATAACCCAGATCTCTTAAACGATAAGTCCATGAAGGTTATACTTAAAGACAACGATGGAAAACTTGAACCGGTATTTGCACCTAAAGAGAGTGACTCAGAAGATGTCGCAAGCAACGAGGATGATGAGACCAGCGATGACAACCGTGAAGAGGAATCCGGCGAAGACTACGAAGTGATAGAGTTTGACAATGAAGGAAACTATCACGTATGCGCCAAAGGTTCTGAAAACCGTGCTATAGAATACATAGAGGACAGCACTTTACCAGACGAAGAGCGGGAATCACTGAAAAACAGTGGGGCGAATAACACAACATACTCAAAAAATGACCAAGAACTGCCGAAAGGTATCACGTCTAGAAATCCAACCTTACCGATCTCGTCGAATCAACATGATGTAGTATTCGAGCACGATAATGGTGAAAATACAAGATTCCCACAAGCAGATAATTCCGAGGGCCAATTCCTAGATACCATACAAACTTCTACGGGCAGTGGCAGGCCCAGAAACCCTGAACAGATGACCGAATCCTGTATATGTGCACCGCAGAATATGCCAAAAGGAACAGAAGGCTATCAATATCCACAACAAGTGCCGCATTCTCTACCCAGTTTCAAGAGTTTATTGGAATACTCGATGAGTGGAAAGTATATCTGCCCGTTCTGCGAATACTACGTCGTGTTTGGTACTCCGCCTGTCAACATGCTGCGATGGCTCTCGGCTAAGAATCCCAACGCATCTGACACTGTTCATCGTATGGCAGACGACGGCTACTTAGAGACGGCAAACGGTTCAGAGAACCAAGATACCAACAGTAGTGCGAAACATAGTGGCAAGAAGAAAAAGAAATCTAAGAAGAAAGGGAAACGATAGATACCAGATGGTACAACTGAACGACCCAACTCAATGACCACCCCATGCATACGTAACAGAACTATATATTTAAGAATCACGTGACTCGATACAATCTGAACGAAGTTATATCTCGCATTAGGAGACCCAAACGAAGTGCAAGTGTCACCACTTCAGCGTGCATGCATGCCATGCATAATGATGGCACCACTAGTAAATTCAAGCCTTGTGACGAGCTCCTGTGCCTGCCAAGTTAGGGTCCGGTGCCTTGGCTACGCTTTGAAACATTTTGGGCCAAATTTCTCGTTTTTGGGCCCCAAAAATTGTTGATGCTGGCTCTAGCTGTTTATATGTAAACAAAGCCAGCCTTTACGTGTAAACAGACAGAACCTTCGAGCATACGATTGTCCAAGGAATTGAACGTCTCTCGCTCTAGAGTCATGTGCAGGACATCATATGCCGTGATGGAACCCAAATGCTGGTTTCACTTTCAGAACCCAGCGGTGCGTTTAGGCGCCTGATAACGATTGTGTTTCACCCATCATGCGAGAAGATGTACTTGAAATTCGAATGAGAACATACCAAACGTATAAAAGCTAGGAGCAGCGGCTGCTATTGTAAGCTGAAGAATTTGTTCAGGAATGTGTTTCATCCGGATTGATTAGAAATGCTTTAATGTATGCCAAAGAAGAAGCATTAAGCAAGAATTACCAACTCATTTATTCATTCCTTTAACGAAAATTACAAAGCTTGCCTTTGAACTGTCCGACGTTGAGCCCTCTTTGATCGTTGAAATACCTATAACGAAGAACTGTATTTCCTAACCTTTAGTCGTTCCCTTTTACGAGATATCTTGCAGTTATAACAAAACCCGGTGCAATTTATATCTAACCCGAAGTCATTCCTTATTGAACTCATTGACACCTATTCATTCCTTTTAAATTAAACTGCTGATATCGAGAAATGCATTTCAGAAGGTCGACCGTGGTATCATTCCTAGGATTTTTGGGACTTCTAGGTAAAGCTGCGTCTGAAGTTAGACTACTTACGTCAAATGGTGTTGTTTACAGTTACCAAGTCATCACGTCTACCATAAAACCAGCAACCACGTACGTTGAGACTGTTTACTATACCACAACCTTTGTGGAAGCTGTCACACTGGAAAACAGTGTGGTAAGTTCCAAGACAAAAGAAGAGGTGATCACTTCGACGTTTTCGACCACTTCTTCCATTACTGAACAAGCAGAAGAAACCACTAGTGAGGAAGCAGCTACGTCAGAGGAGCCAACCCCAAGCTCTACTTCATTTCCCGAACCAACGACACAAATAAGCAGCAAAACATCAAGCAGTTCGTCGAGATCTTCGGTGGAACCAACGCCATCTAGTTCGGACTCCCTATCGGCATTTAGTACGTCCGTCAGCGCATCCTCCACTTCCAAATCGTCAGACAGCGTTGCCGCTTGTGAAGTAGTGTATGAATTTACTGACAATGACGAGTATTACTCAACTTATGAGATTACTGGGACTGAATCCGTCGATGCAGCAACTACTTACACTAAGACAAGGACAGTGTTTCAAACTGTCTCTTCTTAACCGGTCTTCGATAAAAGAAGTTCGAGCCCCATAACGTTTTATCGTGCATCCATCGTTGTCACGAATCCTGGCGAGCAAGATTTGATATCTGCCGCACAGCTTTCCTAATAAAATAGTTTGTATTAATTAAATATCAATCATCAGGTCTTTCTCATCACCCAGTTGTAAAATACATACCCTCAACCTAATTTGTTACAATCCATTCCCGGCATTCACATCTCGAGTAGCAATCAATGGCATCGTTATCTGTGCTTCGAGCACTATGATATGATCTTGTCCTTATAAGAAGACTCCGGTAGCCATACCGATACTCGAAGCCTGTAACATCGACCGTCTTCCTGTCGGCGACCTTCTCTCCTTCCTGGCCTCCATTTCGTGCAAGTACATAGCCATGCATGTAAAAACATCTGTGCTAAATGGACTTGTTTCTGAGTATTCCACCTCTCCTACCTCGAATGTCGCTAATTTGAACACACGACGTTTTGGAATTGGAAGAAGAGAGTTAGTTCTTGCATAAGAGCCCCAAACAGGCATGCTTGCTGGCCGTCTTCTCGAAGTGTTAGAGTCTGGGAAAATGGTTTGCCTTACCATCTCAACCGGATGGCTTGACGTCAAATTGGGCGTTTCATCGTCCAATACTATTAGCTTGAAGTCGTTAGCTCCAAACACAGAGGTATAACCAGTGATCCCGAGCCATCTGAGGTTCAAAAGACTGCCAGTTAGCGGTTCAAAAAACTGGAAATCCGTGTGTCTTCTGCCCACTATATTGATCATCGTCACAATGTACAACGACCCGTCTGGATTGATGTATTCGAATCTGTGACGGACGGTCCCTGTTCTGTTGTCGACGTTACGAAACACGTTACAGTACTCCACCTTGTACAAAGACTTCACTTTATTCGAGACTATCAGCTCCTTGTTGGGCTCCAAAATGCTGTCTGCAGCGTCAATGTCTACCACTTTGTACTTATACACCTTGTTCACCGGTTTGCTCGTGTCAAAGAACGATTTGAGCCCCGACGAGACGTAATGGAACATAGGCCAGCCGATTCCATCTTCAAGGCACTTGTCCAGTTTTCTTCGATTCTCAATGAACGTATCGAACGCCTGCGTGGACTCCCACGCAAAGAATCCCTTGGACAACACGATCGACGCAAACGTGATCGTTCGTCCTGACTGGAACCTAGGGCATCGGTTCACATAACCTCGAACCTCAAAGTCACCAATAGTGTTAGAGTCCGAAAACACAGACTGTTCTTCTGTCGCACTATAAGGCGGTGGCAGCGAAGTTAACGTATGTTGGTCATCAAAGTCTGCCACATCAGTTCTGTTTCGAGCTCGATTTTCCATGATCGCTCTTTCCCTTATCCTTAGATGCGGCTACAATACCCTTATGTAACCAAAATTCGTCAGTACAAGAATTGGTAACCTTGAAACAACTCTTATACGACACACAACTCTATATATGTGTCCAAATTGTGTACCAAATGATATACCAACCGTATGCCAAGCCTTCTCTGTCTAAGCCTCGATCTTTTGTTAAGATAATCACTAAGCAACAGTTCAATCTTTATTAGCGTAGTGACTTAAACAAACAACGAAAGAGAAGGCATCGCGTTAGAGAACAGGGTGTGGTCTCGGGCTGTAGTTACCTAGGCAATCAGCGGGCAGTACAAGTCAGAGTGCGAGGCTGAATCGACAATGGATCCCGAGCAGGTCAAGAAACGCATGTCTCAGATTGAGCTTGAGATCAGTGAGATGAATGAGATGATCGACAAGAACCTGCGGGTGCACGAAGCGGAGATACAGGAAGAGCCGGAGGCGATTGAGACACCGGCGGAGACCGTGCCCGAAGCGCAGGAAATTGAGACCAACGCAGACGTTGCAGCGGAGAAGAAAGCCGAGGAAGAGGATGTAGAGTCTGGTGTTTTGAACCTGAAGAAGATGACCGCGAACCAGGTGGCCCAATTCGTGCAGAACGCGATCAAAAGCGACAGCGAGGAGCCGGAACTGCTGCCAGAGGTGGAGTCCGCGGCTCCTGTGGCTCCTGAGCCGGTATCGGCTCAACCTGAAGAAGTCTCATCCGTTTCTGTGGAACCCGCTCCTGCGAAACCCGCTCCTGCGGACCCCGCGCCCGTGGCTTCCAAACGCATGGAAGCGTCTACCAGCACTGAGGAAGACGCACTCGACGTAAAACCTCAGGCTGCGGTCCCTGAGACGGCTGACTCAGGTTCAAGCACGCGTTCCAAGCCAAACACGTACCCAGCAGCAGCACCGCTCCAGCTAGACACGGCTGCAGCGCCCCGCGTGCTGACTCCCAGGACACATCCGTTCCGCGTCGTGAGCGTGAGCCAGCCGAATTCACGCCAGGGCTCCCGTGTCTCCAGCACGTCTTCTATCGGCTCGAACGCACAGAGCTCGGACTCAGACATCAACCTGCAACAGCTGCAGAAGAACTACAACGTGCTCTCCATGAAGTGCACCAAACTGCAAAAAGAGATAGACTATCTGGATCAGTTCCAGCAGCAGAGCACGCTTACGCTGGAGGACAGGCGCAAACTGGAGTCAGCGATCCAGAAGTTGCAGGAGTACCTGGACAAGAAAAACAGACAGCGCTACGACGCAGGCGTGGTGCTGTCGCGCCAGATACGTAAGACCGTCGACATGGGTACCAACGGTCAGTTCTGGGTGGGCAGGACGTAGTCGAAGGGAGCTGGCTGGAAACACTTCGTACTGTAGCTGAACTCAGATGTAAACGTCTGTAATATTTTGATCTGTCTTGTGTCAAGCCAAGCCGGGCACTGGTCCTGCTCTGTAGGCACTGCCGTGGTCTCCTGGTGCCACAGCCTGCTTCTGCCGCTACGGCAGGAGATGATGTCCACGTGATAGTCACGTGCATGGTCAAGTGCCACGTGACACCGTTACCCTCCTTCTTCGTCTGCTTCTCAGATTTAAAGACGGTTTCCTATGTAAAGAAGAATCTAAGCTTACTGTTAGTCATAAGAACCAAGGCAGATCACAGAAACGGATCCCCAGCTGCTGCAGACACCGGAACACACGCAACAGGACCTAGAATCAAGATGTCTCGTGAAGGTTTTCAGATCCCTACGAATTTGGACGCTGCCGCGGCCGGTACGGCGCAGAGTAGGACGGCTACTCTGAAGTACATATGTGCCGAGTGCTCCAGCAGGCTCTCGTTGTCCAGAACGGACCCTGTGCGCTGCAAGTACTGCGGACATAGGATCCTGCTCAAGGCACGTACCAAGAGAATGGTACAGTTCGAAGCCAGGTGAACGGATCGCTGGCTGGAGCAGAAAACGTTTTGACTTTATCTATCATGCGATGAGCATGAACACATTCGCTGTTTGTTAAGACACATCAGAACCACAGTTTAGTATGCGTTTTGTAACCTATGTTTCTTTTTGTATACTGTGTAGTGTAACAGACTCATGATGCGACTCCAGGTAACGGCCAGGCGGCTGGATCTGATAAGATCCGGGCCCTGCGCCGTGCTCATCTTTCGTCATTAGCAATCGTTTCTTTTAGCGTAATTCGAAAAGTTACATCAATCTGCCAAAGATTTAGCTTTTGCGTAATGGGGGATTTGGCCCAGCTAACAGGTTTCTGTGCGTGGTATAGTAGGCCAGATACTGTGGACTGTAGCGTTAGAGGTTTGCTACAGATCTATACTGAAATCTGTTTCTGTTTGTGGGTTTTCGGTCTCTTGAGCAAGAAAGATTGTGACAGGCTTAGAGCAAAGAGGTGTAGAAGTGGTTTCCCAGCTGAAAGAAGAAGGTTAGACGGGCTGTAGTGTCAGATCTGTCCAGGGTTTGAGTATTTGATATTAGAAAACGCGTTTGGACACAGGTCTTGGCGCTTTTCAACAGATGAATCTTAACGAGAAACCTGTTACTTCGTTCGATCTGGAGCCGAACCCGTTCGAGCAGAGCTTTGCCTCGACCAAAAAAGGGTCGGCTGCAGCGGTGATAGAGAGTACAGCGGCCGCAGACGATAAGTTGGCTGGTTCTAGCGCGTTGGAAGAGGTAGTGCAGCCTTCGAACGGTGTAAGCCAAGCTCAAAACGCAGGAGAAACCAAGAATAGGATACCGGGATCGGACTTCCTGAAGTCGCCGCTACTGTACGGTGCGACCAGCAAGCCTCCTACGATACACTCGCCGACTGTCTCGAGCCCCGGAGGTTCGAGAAGGTTACCGCCTCTGAATCTGTCGCCAAATGCAAATATGGCGCCCGGATTGGCTGCTGGTGCTGCAGGACAGGCTTCGCCAAGCGTTTTCTATCTGAACCTGCCAAAGACAGGACTGACTCCCAACGAGTCTAACATACGGTCGGGGCTCACCCCAGCTGCTGCTGGCGCTGCTTCTGGTGGTGCTAGCGGGAATGCACAAGCCGGAACCAACGGACATAACAGCTTATCTGCCATCCCAGTGGCCCTGACGTCATCGACCGGGTTGACTCCAGGAAGGTTCTCACCGATGCTGAACTCGTTGCTGAACATACCGTCAGCACAACCCGCGTTGCCGGTGGTTCAGCCGAACAATCTCGCGACCACAGCAGGTGGTCCTATCGGTGTTGACTCAGTGGACCAGCAGAAAGACTTCAACACGATGTCAGGTACGAACGGTATGACGGCCCATGTTACTACCACGAACGGTAGAAGTCCAGCGTCTTCTGCCAACAACTCAAACGGAATGTCCGCGCACTCAAGTGTTACGACAACATACTCGTTATTGTCGAATGGCGGTAACGCTGCACCTAAGGAAGTGCTTTCGGCAAGCATAAATTTGGACAAGATGAACACTACGGCGGGAATGATGAAAAGCGTTTACAACAATAACGAAAACTTGCACAACCACTCTCAGCACTCCAGAAGTGGAGTGTCGTTGACAGACTCTTCCACACAGCATTCCGCGGTGGCTCGTAACCAACGAAAACGGAAAGCAGACAAGAATTTGGAAGCGAAGCCTCAGCTTTCTATCAATGATAGCAGTCAAAATACTGTCACGGCAAGTGGCTCCCCAAATGACAAGCACGGCTCAAAGAAAAGGAAGGGCTCTACAGGAGGAGCGAAGCCCAAGACCACGACAAGCACAGCTAAGCAGTCTCAAAGTAACTCAAACTCGACCGCAGAAAATAACACTGGCGGAGAGGGCTCTGAAGGTGATGAGGCTCAAAGGCGCAAAGAGTTCTTGGAACGTAACAGAATTGCTGCTTCCAGATTTAGAAGGCGGAAGAAGGAGTACATCAAGAGGATAGAGGAAGACGTATCGTTCTACGAGTCCGAATACAATGACATGACTGCATGTTTGGCTTCTTTAACAGGAATCACGCCGGACAACAACACTTCCATGGGGAACCCTTCCCTGATAAACTCGCTCAAACAAGCACTGATAACACAGGATCTTAAATCTGCTTTACAGCTCTGTGACATGCTGGAACATACGGTGCTCAACACGAGATACGTTCAACGAAATGGTGTAAACCCAAGAGAGTCAGTCAACAGGTCAGATAACATGGACGATTCTGACGCCTAACCTCTAAACAAGCACTCAAAGCCCGTTACAATTATTATTGTGGCTCAAGTAAGCAGTGGTGCTGTGCGACGTGCCGTATCAGCCCTCATCCACTGGTTCTAATTCTCTTCTGTAACTCTTAAATGCTATACGCATCTATATATATTAATAGACTAGCGCACTGCGCAAATTTTGATCTCAATGAATGATATTCATATCCCGTGTACATCGCTTCAGCACGAACACATCGTTGTTCTCTTATCAGTGACTTATATATAAAGAAACCTATTATACGTCTTAAAGAAATCAGTCTTTATTGAATGAAAAGGGACTTTGAGGACTACAACATCAACTCTTATCGAATTAACCACAGCAGGCTCCTAACTTCTCAAGCGCAATGCCGTACCAGTATCTGAGGAATGCCAGAAAGATCATTTGTATTGGTCGTAATTATGCAGCTCATATCAAAGAATTGAACAACCGGACGCCAAGTCAGCCATTCTTCTTCCTGAAGCCTACTTCATCTTTGGTGACACCAATTGAGCCAGATGCACAATCTCGTCTGAATGCTGAGGAATCAATTACCTACAACGGCTTGAACCAGGACGGCAGCAACCCAGGGCCCATCTTCATCCCCAAAGGCACAATTATACATCATGAAGTGGAACTTGCGCTAATTGTGAGCAAGAATTTGAGCAATGTGACCAAGGAATCGTTTGGCCCGGAACAAGTATGGGACTCGATTAGTGGTGTTGCATTAGCGTTGGATCTCACTGCAAGAAATGTGCAGGATGAGGCCAAGAAAAAGGGCCTGCCTTGGAGTATAGGTAAAGGATTTGATACCTTTTGCCCTATCTCAAAGTTCATTCCTAAGGAAGACCTGTTCAACAAGTCTAATTTGCAGGACTCATTCAGGCTCAAATGCTCTGTTAACGGCCAGTTGAGACACGATGACTCCACCGCTCTTATGTTAACGCCATTGCACACCATTTTGCAACATATTTCGACTATGATGTCCTTAGAACCGGGCGATATCGTTTTGACCGGAACCCCAGCTGGAGTTGGCGAGATCCATCCGGGCGACCAAATTAGATGCGAGCTGTTGCAGGATGAGAAGCCCCTTGTTGACTTTGAGTTTGACTGTAAACAAAGACCAGGTCCCTACGAGTACAAGGAAACGTAAGACGTTGTCCAAATGATAATAAACTCTTATTGTAACGTAACCTGATGTATAAACCTATAAAGACTGACATTTTCTAGATCACACATAGAGAAGCACTTTCACACTCCAAGCGTACATTTGTGGGGTTGCACCCACCTCACGGCTTCGGGTTCACCCTTCCTATATGAATAGTAGTCCGCTCATCGATCAGTTTGTGCTGTCTCACACTCACGTTCCCTGCTCTCAGAATTTTCAGACTCTGCTCATCCATTCTGTACGAGTGCGAATACACCACTTCTTTGATACCGCATTGAACGATCTTCACTGAACAAGTTAGACAGGGACAGGTATCGCAGTACAGAGTTGCATTTGGTCCGATTCTGTCCCTGCCAGCCTCCAAAAGTGCATTTTCTTCTGCGTGCAAACACAAACACGTCTGCAGCGACTTGTCATTGCCCTCATTACACCTGGGACACCCGCCCTGGTTACAATTCTTCATGTTCCTTGGTGTCCCATTGTATCCAGTCGCTATCACTCTACAATCTCGCACTATGACACATCCGACTCTGCGCTTCATACAGTTGGCACGGGACGCCGCTAGATTTGCCAAACGCATGAAATACGAGTCCCAAGAGGGCCTCAGAGGCGCAGTTAAAGACTTGTTGTCTATCACACTGCTGAGTTGCTCCTCTAGCTGTCGCTTTACGCTTTCAAAGTCCGTTGTCGAATGGATCACCACTTTGATCAAAGCGCGTTCGTTGATCGAGACGAGCGATTCTTGCTTCACGTAGTCGTTGTAATCCATCTCTATCAAGGCCTGCTCAACACTGCTGTGACACTCGGAGTGCCCATGGCACTCCGAGTGTCCATTGCACGTCGCGTCATGGCATCTCTGCCAATTCTGGACTCTTCTTCCCAGTGTGCAATCGACGGCTATATGCACGAAAAAAGGCCGTTTTCCCAGCAGTTCCAGCACTTCTATCGAATCTATACCCTTCACCACGTACGAGCTCATGAAATTACGCGTCCCAAAGTCCAGCAGCGCGTCCCAGCCGCCTAATTCCTCCACATCCAGCCATGGCGCGTCATATATTTCGCTTAAAGCCTGTCCCACCACATCAATATCACTGTACAGAGTGCCAGAAAGACCAATTAGCATCTCCACACCTTCTTTAAGAGTTAACACCTTTCATAAACCGGATAAAGCCTACACAGAGGGAGCAAATCCTGCGATGAGCTCCCTTAAACGTGATGGAATTCTGCCAAGAAACGTGAAAAGTTGTCAATTTTCACATTTTTCACTTTTCAATACGCTCTATAAGAGTTCCTACATAATAACAGATCTTCTTTTCGATCACTTCCACAAAGGACATCGAAGGAGATTTGGGATAGTAGCTTCTGTACTCGGCGTACGGTCGTATAGACAAGTGCAAAAGAAGGATTTGTATCGTGGGAAACTTTATTCTGAGTCTAAAGACGAGGTTTCGTATTTTACGTGTTTTTTACTCGTTTTTATTTTGATAGAGTACTGGGAAGTGTAAAGGTGTCAGTTCAGCGCTAGAGTCGTGGCTATGCTCGGAATCTCCAGGAACGTTTCTGTCACGATGTCGCGGATCCCGTGGCCACAGGTTCCGCAACGTGTTTCTGGTTTGCATTTGCGGAGCAAGACCAAGATGCTTCTCAGCCAGAGGTTTATGTCAAGCGCTCCAATAGTGAAATCAGACGACTCGAAGAAGCGAATGGCAAAATGGGTCGTAGCGACGAGTTTCACGTTAATAGTAAGCACATATTTGATAAATCAGCATTTCCAAAGGTTAAAAGAAGAAGAAAGTGATGATTTGGACCAGGAAAACGGGAGCGGAAAGAACGGTAAACAGCGGATCAGAATCTTCAATAACAACTGGCTGTTTTTCTGCTATAGCACATTACCACTAAACGCCATCTCTCGTCTTTGGGGGCAGGTGAACTCTTTGAATCTTCCGGTATGGATCAGACCATGGAGCTATAAGTTCTATGCGGCTCTTTTTAACGCAAACTTGGACGAGATGGACGATCCAGATTTAACACATTACGAGAATTTGTCTCAATTCTTCTACCGTACGATCAGACCGGAGACAAGGCCCATTGATTACGATGAGAATGTGGTCGCTTGTCCTAGCGATGGGAAAGTGCTACAGCTTGGAATCATAGATCCACATTTGGGGCATATAGAGCAGGTGAAAGGGCTCAGCTATTCATTGAAAGAGTTCTTGGGTACGCATGGACATCCTCTTTTGCAAAGAACTCAGTCAGAAGATAAACTAAACAGAGACTCAACGATAGATGATGATCACAGGGAGTTTGCCAGAATTAACAATATTCCATATACGTTGAACGACATCATCGGACATACTCCAGGATCTGACGACGATGATCATCTTCAGTCCTTTGACTACAAGATGGAAAAAAACCAGGCTATACAGGAACCAAACTCTTCAAAGACGTTGACCCTGTTAGGGGAGCTCTCACCAAATTACGTGAAGCAGAAAATTTCGTCCAACGATACCCAGCTATATTTCGCTGTCATTTATTTGGCCCCCGGTGACTACCATCATTACCACTCTCCTGTCAATTGGGTTTGCAAGCTTCGCCGTCACTTTCCAGGAGAGTTATTTTCTGTTGCTCCTTACTTCCAAAGAAACTTCCCGAACTTGTTTGTCTTGAATGAACGTGTCGCACTATTGGGCCACTGGAAGCATGGCTTTTTCAGTATGACTCCAGTTGGTGCCACTAATGTAGGTTCGATAAAGTTGAATTTCGACAAGGAACTCGTTACAAATGAAAGATCTCTAAGACACTGCAAACCACACACCTGTTACGAAGCTACGTATGAAAATGCCAGTAAGGTATTAGGTGGTGTTCCATTGATTAAAGGTGAAGAGATGGGGGGATTTATGTTGGGATCTACTGTTGTTCTCTGTTTTGAAGGACCTAAGGAATTCAAGTTCAATATAAATGTCGGGGACAAGGTAAAGATGGGCCAACCTTTAGGAAGGATTGAGAATTAAAGAGTTATAGAATGAGGGCAGTGGCTTCGAAGCATGTGCCTCGCTACGTTACGTAGCAATGTTTATAAATACAAAAGTTTACTTCTAGCAGTAAGTACGAGTAATGAACCGTTCATTTGATGACCAAAAGTCATCACCGTCGACAGAATATCGCAGACCAATACAGCATGTTAATATGATCACAGAAAAACAAGTAGTCAAGAAGAGGTCCTCGCTATAAGTCATGTCGTTTTCGCCAAATCTCAAGTTCGAAATCGAACAGGTCAATTCCGGTCAATAGGTTCAAGTTGAAATCGTCTTTGGGATTTCGATAATGGGCCAATTCAACGTCTTCAATATTTTTGTTGCAGAAGTCATGATAAAACGAGCGTTTCTTCTTGAACTTTTTCGTTCTCTTTGAAGATGATGCCGTAAGTTGAGATAGCAGTGTTTTATAGTACATTACTTTCAACTCATTGTTAGTTAAACTTTCACCTAGTTTCCCATAATCATCAATGGATCTCTTCTTAATATAAATACAGCAGCCTTTTTCGAAGAATCGGTCTATATCTATTTTCTCTTTTCCAAACTCCAATGTTAAGGGATAATATACTGGGGACTGAACCTGAATACTTCGAATACCTTCGATTACAGGGAGTAGACACGGTGACTTCATTTCTTGAGTGATTGTATTTCCTTTGGAGTCTATACTAGTAATCAGTAAAGGAACGTCATTGATGACTTCCTCCGAGGAGGCGTCTCGTGCAAGAAGGAACCTTTCACTAATTGCAAGTCTCCACAGATATTTCGTCTCCTGCAAGTAATAAGGTGGTGAGAAAGAAGGTATCACGGATATGATCAAATAAGATAAGTCCTTAATATTAGTTGTTCTAAGCGCGTAGTGTCCCATACCAAGAAAAAGAAAACCCAGTGCCATGTTCGTCATCATAAATTTACCGTAATTATTATCATAATCCAAGTTTTTGGGTCTTTCCGCTGTATTGCTGTTCAGGACTTCTTCTTCGACCTCCTCGGCCATGGAACTGGGATCAGTTCTAGACATTGTGTAGATATATGAGTTTCTCCCATGTGAGACCGAGTGAAGATAACGAACTCTTTTGTACACCTCCATATCTCCAGTGCCAGCCATCACCAAACTCAACGCCAATATGATACAGTTGATGAGAGTAGTCACTCCTTTGAAAAGCAACTGGGTATCCACATTTTTTTTCAAAGAGTATTGATACATTGGTAAAAACATATCCAATATCTTACAAAGCCCTTCTCTCAAAGAAACGGAATTAGATGAGGCACCTTTGATTCCGATGGAAAGACATCTTCCTGCTATTCTATAGTAAAGGGGAAGAACATCACTCGAGACTTCCTCTAAAATTTTTTGTCCTGGCAAAATCTTGAGTATCCATCGCCAGTCCATAGGTATGGCATCCCACATAATCATGTTAGTACACCATTCGCGGACGATGAACAAATCTGGACGTACATGCAAAGATGAGTCCAACTCTTGATCGTAGTTGGCAACGCTTATCAGATTTGCCATGGATTGAGAGTTCGTCTTCAAGAATATTAGCATTAAAGCAACAATTGCACCAAGCTGGGAATTAACGGGCATCCAATCTTCACCCACATCATTAACAGAGGTCACTATGCTCACAAGCTTATCAATGATCTTTTGATCCATGGTTCCATTTTTGAATGACATGTCAAAAGAATCACTGGAGCGTCCACTGGCCTCTTTTTGTTCAATACTCGATAAATCCGTATTGTAGTCATCAATATTGAAATCATCTGAATTTGTCCAAACCTTGGGGTTTACGCTTTTCTCGCCGCATCCCATGTTGACAAGACCTAGCCCAATGCCACATGCCAGCCTGTATCCTTCATCTGGTAGACTCTCATCATTTACTATAATAGATGATGTCAATTCTGTACAGAACAACTCCGATATTCTTCTGTTATGAGTGTTTTCATACAAGATACCAAGTCCCACTAATCCAGCACTCTGAATCTTATAGTCAATATTCAAGTTGCTAGAGCCAGCTGGTAATAAGGCCAAGACGTGAACGCTTAAAACTTTCGTTATCTTTAGACTCATGGAACCTCTCATACTGACGCATATACCGAGCAAAAGGCCAATACTAACATACGTGTTTTTTGGGCTCAAAAAATTGTACAACTGCCATTCTCCCAATACGGAAAGATGCCCACTCAACCCAATTGCTAACAAGAAACCTCCGTACTCAGGGTCCAGAACGTCTTGATTATTGAAATTTAGCCAGTTACTAGTAAGTTTTTTCTTGTTGGTATCTAGTGCAAGGCCTTTGGCCACTCCTCTATGGAAAGAGCCCCAATTTAGTATCTCATCTGGAAAAGCACTTTTCTCCAATGTGATTACGGTGTCATCGGATTTGAAATGAAAGTCTAAGCAAAGGACATCTCCGGTGAGGTTGTGTTGATTTAAGGTAGTGTCCGAGCACACGAAAGCTGCTGCATAACCGAAGCCTGTAGTGAGGGCCCTGTAAGCCATAGTTGTCGCAGTCCTTTTTTTGAGAGTCAATAAACTACTATAATCCATTTTGAGACTTGGTAATTCCACAGAATGGGATTTAGAATAGGAAAGAGTTTTCACAAAGTCTGCAAAAAGTTCTTTATAAGTGAATATAGGCTTCTTCGATGATCCTAAAGCGTCATTCCTGTTTCCTTGTTTCGGAGAGTCAGTCATAACATCCAACGACTCTTCAGCAATGTCATTATAGAGTTGCAAAATTGATCTCGGTCCCGTTTTTTTGTCCACATTTGACAACAAACTAAGCTGACCATGTTTTCTTGGGTTACTAGACGCAGAGAAACGTTTTATTCGCTTCAAATCATTTCGATTCGTAAGATCAAGATCTACTTTATCATCAACGTGATCGACGCTATTCTCCACATGCAAAAGTAGGCGCTTGAGAGGAATATACATTCCAACGGGCAAGGATTCAAGTTGCTTTTTGGTTATACCGAGCGCACCTAAAACCTCCAAAAGATTTACCGCTGGATTGTCTGTTAGCGCTTGAAAAAGTTTGAGGATTCGATTTGTCAGAGGGGTGACACTTTCATCAATATCGTACAAGTTGTTGTCAACAAGTCGAGATAGAGTAATAAAGGGAGTAAGAGGAAGTTGTGACTGCTGTCTTGCACTGTACAAAGTTTTGAAGATTGAAGGTGGTTCGTCAATTGGTTGATCAAAAACAAAGTCTAACGGCTTCTCTTTACAATCAGGGCGATGGTAATAATTGACCCACACTGTGGGCCAATCCATTAAACTAGTCAAACGTGTAAGTAATTGCCCCAATTTATCAGTCAATAATGAGTCATATACATTCAACTGAAACTCTTCTCTCATTAGGTGGAGAGCCATTGTTATATTCGCTAACCAAGATGAGTCTCTAACAAAAAGCGGATGTTTGAATGTGCCTGCCTCTTCGTCATAGTCCAGCAGAAGTGTTTTCTCTAAAGCGGCAAAATCCTTACCAAAGACTGTACCCTTAATTGATTCCCCGCTGTTTGTAATGGCATATCTTTGACACTGCCATAATGTTAAAAAAGCGTGAAAGTTTGAATCTAGCACATATCTAATACCTGCAAAAATTGATCTGAGGGAATGACCTGATGGGAATGTACAAGGAGGCTCTAAGAATTTCCACTCATCTTCACTTGCTAGAATCATCCGCTTTTGTGAAATATATGGAAGTCTGCTAAAAGTGTTATCATTTATTCGAAAAGGGGATGAGGTCAGCTCGTAGTATGGATTAAACAGTATGACCGAGTTGCGCTGTAGAAATGCGAAGTAACCGGAAAGGTCAGAAGAGTGGTAAACCGCAATATCATCTATTATACCGCGTTTTATGTCCATGGTTTTAGCCATTGAGATAGGAGAGTAACCAAACGCTTTGAACTTGACATCGATTATTGAAGAGTAGTTTAAGTTGAAAATCCATATCTTTCCCCAATGGTTAGATCTATCCAGTATTGCGATTGCTTGTTTATCATCATGTGTAGTTGAAACAACAGTCTTGTCAGCCGAACATGGTAAGGTCTTTACCCCAGTAATTCTTGTAAGGTAAACATCCTTCACGAATTCGGTCGAGGATCCTGCATCAGAAGTGTTTATTGTGGGTGTCATCTCTACAATGCGCTCCACATTAGTTGACAGGCTTCTTTTAGCAAGAGAGGACGAATTCAACCTATTGGGCGTTTGAACCCCTTTTGCTGTGGTATCTAATGCATTTACTGTTTCGAAATTTGTGTCCTCCGTGGACCAATTGTTCGAGACCGCCCTTCGACTGTATGCCGAAGCTTTTCTCAGATTGTTGTTCAGAGTGTTAGAAAAGACATAAGGTACATCTGAAGTCTTACGTCTTTGTATAGCTGCCGGAAGTGAATCGTTGGAACCGGACGTGTTGAAAGCTAAAGTACCGTAACTTTTTTTTCGTACCGAATTTGAGGACGCCAACGGTATCACGGGAGGCTTAGGTCCCACTCTTTCGTTTTCCCCTTGTAACAACTGTAGACTGTAGAACGTCAAATGACTTGAGCTTTTCTGATAAAACACCGCAACGCCATATGACTCCTGTTCTGGGAAATACATTAATTCAAGATCATTCATTTCCGCTGCATTTCCCGAATTTGAGAATTGAACCGATCCAAAGGGTGACATCGGGTGAGTGATGCATATGAAGTTATACGACCCTTCTGAGTTGCCTGGGAAATCTATGGATTCAGATCCCAAAACCCTTTGCAAAATTAAGCCATTCTTAAAGAAGCAAGCTTTAGATGTGAAGAAAGGAAGACTTACGACAAATGAGTCGTTATCGTTGAGGTAATAGAAATGAACTTCGTCTCTAAGGACTATGCAGAGGGTCAATCCTAGATCCTGCCATTCTTTGAAACCAGCAAATAAAACAGCAGACGTAAAATTGTACCTTCTAATACAGGAGCCATCTGACCACCATTCTAAGAGCGGACCCTTAGCCCATAGTTCACCTATTCCTTCATATTCAGTGACTCGTGAAGGGTAATCAGTTGCATTATCCATCGGTTAGTGATAGAATGTTGAAAGAACAGCGGCTAATCGTGACCAGAAAAACCTTTTCTCAAACAGAAGCGCGGGTTAGACCTTCAGTACCGAAACCTCGTCAATGACCTCGCCACCTTTCTGACCCCACACAAAATGCCACAAGAGAGCCAGCCGAGTTCAGGTACTGTGGCCGTTTGAGAACTTCCGTAATATAGAGTAGAAAGCGTTTTGGATCAAAACATTGATATTTGTTTTGTGTTTACAAAACACAGTGCGCGCTGAGGAGAACAAGGTGAAAGACGAAGTGTGGGGCAGCCGACGTATCTGGCTAGCAGCCAAGCCATTAGGTCGAAACCATAGGGGATAAGGGATACTTTCGCCCCAGGTACTCCACTGCTTGACTTTCGTGCATGGACTAGGTTATTCAGGAAAAAAATAAAGGGGCGAGCTGGGAATTGAACCCAGGGCCTCTCGCATGCTTTGCAGTAGTAAAACTCCGTTTATCGAAGCTTCGCCAGGCTATTAACCCAAAGCGAGAATCATACCACTAGACCACACGCCCTATTAACTGGTTTTTTCTTAGAGAACGGCAAGCTACAACTGCTACCGGATATCAGGGTCCCGCTTGATAGCCAACGTGCTGTAGCCGTCCGTTATCACCACGCATATCTGCCTACAGGCCAACAACAACCGAAGTCATCAGTCATTTACTGGCTATTAACAGAAGGCTCGAAACCATCCCAAATGACGCCGACAAATGTTTATGTTGTTGTGTTTCGAAACCAAATAGCAAATAAGTCTCTGATAGGTATGTAGCAAACTACATACGTATATCCTTGTGAAGATACTGCATGTCTCAGAAATGAGACTTATCACAGCGGCGAAAACGGGTATCCTGGAAAGCGATCACGCAGTATCACTTCTAACCCGCAGTCGTAGTACTAAGGCTTCCAGAGCGCTCACAATTCCTTCATTTATCTATATATACATAGGGTTCAAAGCCCTTTTTCTTAATTTGACGAAAACCGCTGTTGTTAGGCTTTGAAACTGTATGCTAAAAAAATGTTTACCGTATTCCTTTAATCTCTTACAACTTCCCTATTGTTAGCAAAGTTATAAAAAGACCAAAAGTGTTCGAAAGGGCTTGATAGGACCAGCTTGCAGGATAATTGAACCGAAAAGAACCTGAAACTGAGAATACGGTACTCTTCTTGTTTTAAAACGCGAGTGACTCAGGAAAGAAGCTTCATTTTGAATAAGAGCAAACTCAAAAGACCTAAGGACGAATTACAAGCGTGCAAATATGGCGGAATATACCTTCACTTGGCCAGCAGGCCCTTCTGACGTTGTTATTACCGGCGCCTTTGACAATTGGACCGGTTCACTTCCCTTGGTTAAGCAGCCATCCGGAGACTTTTCCTTAACTATGCCTCTCCCACCAAGCGAGGATGACAAATTTATCTTCAAATTCATCGTCGACGGCGAATGGGTCGTGTCAGACAACTATGAGAAGGACGCTTCTGGCGGGCCAGTAAACAATGTCATCTACATTTCGAAAGCGATTGCTAGTGCGGCGGCTAATGCAGAGTCTTTCACCTTTATCCCAGAGTCAGGGTTGAGTGCCAAGACTCAAAAGGTAAAGGCGCAGCCAGCACAAGGTTCGAACAAGAAGGGAAAGAAGAAGAAGGTCAAGGTCAAGAAGAGAATCAGAAAGGACAAGAAGACCGGCGAAACAACAGTTATCTCGGAGGAAAGAACGGAACTCAACTCGGAAGGCGAAGAAGAAAGCGAGGAAGTGTCTACTACTGCGACTTCTAAAGAGGCTACACCATTGCCACCTCAAACTGCCAACACCGAGGTTGCAGGGGCCGAGGAGGCTGCTGCTCCAACACCTACTGTGATGCCTTCAAAGGAAAACCAGCAAACTACTCTAGGAGAACCAGGCATTGCAATCATTCATAACGCTAGGGAAATCAAGGAATTTAGCGAAGTCAGAGACGTTGATGCTGATCAGCTCAATGAGCAATTGAATGCTGAGTTAAAGGCGAAAGAACAGAATCAAGTCGCATTAGCTGCAACCGCTGCTGCCGAGGCTGCCGAGGTCGCTCAGGCTCAAGATACCCCTGAAGCTCCAAAAGCTGAAGAGCCTCCAGTGGTTCACGATGTCTCCGAGGTTCCAGACGTCGCACAGGTGCCACAAGGCGAAGAGACGGAAGACGTTAAGATTGCCCAATCTGCAACCGAACCCGCTGTCCAAACCGAAGAGTTACAAAAGACTAATGGAACAACCGTTATCGAAGAAACCGGTATCATTACTTCCCCAGAACAGGAAGCTGAATTGATTCAGCGTACCTTGGATCCAAAGGTCGGAGGTGAGGCCGAGCTTCTCATCACAGAAGGTAACATTCCAGTAGAATCCATTGATGACGTGCAGAAGGAAGTCGAAAAAGTTGCTGATGAAGCTCTTGTTGCCCAAGAGGAGGTGGCTGAAAAGGTCACTGACAAATTGCAGAAAAGCGAGGAGGAAGCTGTGGTGGCTCCAGTTCCAGTGCCTTCTGAAGTCGAACCTAAGGGGAAGGATGATGCTAAGCCAGCTCAAACTGCACCGAAAACCGAACCAAAACCTGCCGCTCAACCGAAACAAAAAGCTGCTCCAAAGGCTGAAACGAAACCTGTTAAAGAGGAAAAGAAGAAGAAAAAGGGCTTCTTATCCAAATTGAAAAAGATCTTCAACTAAGACACTATCAGCAAGTTGTAAGCTCGCAATAGACAAATCCGAAAGAAAAGAGCGATTCTTATTTTCGTTCATCCAAGCGTCTCGCTGCCCTTTATACCTGAATCTGGACTTTTACCCTTAATTGATTATCACTAATCCTACAGAATGTCTCATTCATCCATTTTCTGGTTGTAATTGATACTGCCAAGGTCCCGGCAATAAACTTTGTCCTCTTTTATATTAACTGTTCGTAAGAGAATATGCTATATCATAATTGTAATCATTTTAATGAATATCCTTTTGGTAATACAGCAGCTCACAAAGAAAAAATTTAATACTGTCAACTCTGCTCGTTCGACTAGAACTCCGACTTGACTTTGAAATAGTGTGGCAGGTGACGTGGAAACTCTCTATCCCTGTGTATCTCAACTCCATCTCGTTGTATGCCAGTATCAGAAAAGCAATTCAAGCGCCAATATTAGAAAATTTTATAATGTATTGAGATGAGATGAGATGCGATGGGGTACCAAAGTAGTCGTCTGAATAAGCTTTACATCGCGACCTATTGTGCCTGGTACAAGACACTCGATCTGAGCTTAAACTGTGTCAAAATGTCAGATTCTGAAGAACAGCCTAAACCTGTTGACGAAGCGGTCAGCCAAGTGCTAAAGGATCCAACCAAGAAGAGAAAGGCCGAAGATGAGATTGAAATTGATCTGAACCAGCCCGTGCCGTTATCCAAGAAACAGAAACGTTTGTTGAGAAGGGGTAAGATAACTCTTGAAGAGCTAAATTCGAAATATAACATTGATTCCAAGTCCATTGAGGAGTTTAAAAGAGAAACATCAGAGAAGAGCTTGGACGAGAAAGAGGTCACCGACGATACAACCAAGAGCGAGGATTCTGAGAAGACTACCAAGGTTAAGAAAGACAGGAAATTTGGTGTGTGGGCCGGAAATATGGCCTTCGATACTGTCAAGGAAGATATCATAAGGTTTATTGTGGCTAAGACCAAAGAGAACGAACCAGAAAGCCAGATCACAGAAAAGGACATCATCAGGATAAATATGCCTGTGACCAAAGGAAATGGGAAAGCTCTGAGAAACAAGGGGTTTGCATACATTGATTTCAAGACCGAAAAGCATATGGAGGCAGCCATTGGGCTCAGCGAGAGTGCCTTGAACGGAAGAAATCTTTTGATCAAAAACGCTACTAGTTATGAGGGCAGACCGGACAAGGACGATCTAGTGGCCGCATCAAAGAACCCACCTTCAAGAATCCTCTTTGTTGGAAATCTGTCTTTTGACACCACGGAAGAGTTACTTAGAAAGCATTTCCAACACTGTGGCGAAATCACCAGAATTAGAATGGCCACCTTTGAAGACAGTGGGAAATGCAAAGGCTTCGCATTCATCGATTTCAAAGACGAGACAGGTGCTACCAACGCTCTGAAGGACAAATCTTGCAGAAAAATTGCCAGCAGACCTCTGAGGATGGAGTTCGGCGAGGACAGATCCAAAAGACAAGTAAGGAGAAGACCTGACCAGAATGACAGGGAAAGCAGGCCTGCCAGAGAACCGTCATTTGACATCAAAACGACTGCAAGGCCCAGTGCTCCTATCAAAGAAAGACAAGCTGCACCTCATCACAACAGCAGACCAAGAGCCCCAGCGTTCAAGGACTCCAACAACCGTTTGAAGAGCAGTGTCGCCTTAGCTTCTGCTCAAAGAGGATCTGCAGCCATCGTCCCATCCCAAGGTAAAAAGACTACTTTTTAGTGCCAAAATAACGGTTGTTCTGTATATTATGTAGTAATAGATCTATTCGCCTTTCCAATTGTCATCCAAACCCTTAGAGGATCAATTGGGCCACATAAACGTCCTCCATGTTCTGATGTCTCATGCTCATCGCATCGGAGATTTTCTTTTTTTAGTCCAACCTTTCAAAGTAGAAATTTGGGATTACTCTACTAATAGCAGCATACGGTAACAACAACAACAGGGAGTTGAATCCTGAAGTTTTCTGAGTTAACAGGTGGCGTGTTGCATCAGGAGTAAACGTTTCTCGAGTGAAAACATATATTATCAGTTTATTGCTGCTTCCAAAACTGCTCAGTCTGATACCCAAGCTGAGAAATCGGCTGTTTTGTACAGTATCACCGGACGTTTTATCTGCCTACGGTTCCTGCCAGCCTGTACACGTTTTGCAAGGCGGAGTTCCTAGTGTGTCCCTAGACCACAAGATGATGATGTTTAACACTTCGTCAGGAAGCACGAGCTCTGCTTCTTTTGCCTCGTCTGAAGGGTTCTCAAGTTCTTTGTTTACGTCTACAGAACCTTCGATCAGTCTCGCGAGTCTTCGAACAGAGTTCATAGATAGCACATCATCCCTGAACTCTACAGTTAGCGTAACCACGCAGTGGACAGAAAGCTATGCTACCAGTAGTAGCACCGAATTTTCAACCAGTGATGCCACATCGGTCGAGGAATTTCACAACTCTTCGCAAAGCGATGACGCCGTGGTAGTATCGCCATCGACTATCTGGATACCCAACACGTCAACCGTAGTATCTGTATCGCAAGACTCGGAGTCAAATATGTTCACCCTGGTTTCAATTGGCACTACCATGAGGTCAAGCCTCGTGACAAGCACTGTTTACCCAAACGAACATACCCAACAGGATTCGAACACTGACGTGACAGACTCAGTTACACAAGAAGAAAGCATAGTTACACCGACATGGCTCAAAACGAGCACAGAGGTTGCTTCATCGCAAACAGCGGTGTTATTTACGAGGAGCTACATCTTCACGGACAGCTCAACGACTTTTACCAAGGGACTTCCTACGCTGACGGTGATACCGACATCTTCCACCTTTTCACGACCTACAGAACCCGTGGTCACAGATTCATCATTCTACCGAAGATGGCTTTCAGGAGCGCTAGACTCCGAACCAAGTAGCAATCCAGAGATGAACAGAAATAAGATCATCGGTGGAGTCATCGGCAGTGTCGTTGGCGTTGCAGCTTTGCTCGCGATCCTTTACCTACTGTTCCGCAAGAGACGGAAAAGAAACTTGATAGAACACGAGAAGACCTTTTCTCATGAAATAGGTAGAAAGATGGGCTACGATGAGATCGAGAATTACTTTCCACAGAGGCCTGTGACTGCTCAAAGAACTGCTGTCAACAGCAGTTCTAGATTGCAGACAAATTCCAGAGGAATGTACCAGTCCACCAAACAGCTACCCACCACTCCGAGCCATATACAGCCTCCCCCAAAGCACCCGAATCCGATTGAGAATCCGTTCACAGACGGAAACGTGATGTCTCCAGACGAAGCAAACAATACGCAGGCTCGGACAGGGTCTGTCAATTCGTACCACTCGTCTTTGATCACATCTTCTACCATGGACGACGATGTGTCATCTACCACGCTGAGCTCAAATCGCAACACTCAACCATTTTTAACTGAGATACTTGAAGACTGATCTTTTCGCAAGCATATAACGAACTAATTGGCACTAGTGCCTGTGTGTTGATACCGCTGTCTTTTGAACCTTCCTATTCAATTCTGACCTTATGTATTGTTCTTAATTAGTATAAATCCTATTATCACCGTTCAAACGAACGCTAGACCATAGATGATTCCTAGAGACTTTTCTGATGACATTCCGAACCGCCAATACAACACAGCACCGTGTTGTTACTGTAATCGCTATCTTATATTCCATGGCGCCAGGTTTCCCGTCAGCGATGACCTAGTGCGCTTAGCCTTAATATGAAAAATTTGAAAAACCTTGTTAAGCTAATCCTGGTACAACTCTAATCACTAACAATTGATATCTGAACGGAGAGTCACCGTTCAGACACCGCAGCACATTAGCGGGGCTCTTATCTGAAAGATGCTATCTCGGAGTGTCACTGGTCTTTTCGGCCTCGGAAAGATCGCTGGTGTAAGAGGCTTTCAGGCTTCAGCAAGATATTTCGAGAGGTCTGCACAGGGTTCATTGTTTGGTGAAGTGACTGAAGAGACCAACCTTACGGATGATAATGACCCGAACAAGCTTTCTAACAAGCTGACGACTGCTACTGAGATGTCTGATGATATGGATGCGGCTACACAGCTGGCCGAAGCGAAAAAGAAGATTACGGCTAGCAATGATTCACAATTACAGAAATACATCGAGGAGCAGGACCCAATGATCACGTCATTGCCTGAGTTCTTGTTGCCCAAGGCCAAAAGAGAGTTTTACGAACAGCAGGTGAAAATCAACGGAGGATTTTTCGACAAGAGCGTGCGTCCAAAGAACCGTGATTTAAAAATATCTAATGAAGAACTTGAGGTTCTTGAGCCAAGTGTCTATGTGAAATCTTATCGAGTCAAGGCCTCGATGAAGAAAGCCACTGTTTTACTTAGACTGTTGAATGGATTGGATGTCAAAAAAGCCTTGACTCAATGTCATTTCTCCGACAAGAAGGTTGCTCGTGATGTCGCAGAACTGCTGGAAAGAGGCATTGCGGACGGTACCAGACTTGGTTTGGATCCAAATGACTTATACATATCACAAATATGGACGGGAAGTGACGGACAGTGGCAGAAACGTGTTGAATGGAAGGGTAGAGGCAGACGTGGTATCATCGAACACCCATACGTACATATTAAGTGCATCTTGAAGACGAAAAGTGTAACGAAAAGAAGATTAGAACACGAGGCCAAATTTAAACAAGAACGGAGAAAGCCATGGGTCCAGCTAGCAGATAAGCCCATCAGGGGATCCATGGGCGGTGTTTACAAATGGTGAACAAATCTCGCCAGCTTGGCTGATCTTTAATGCAACCTCATATCTGTGAAAGTCTTTACACTTTGTATATACCGCTTTCCAGCATGTAAATAAGAATATGATACTACAGAATCACGATATCAAAAAATTCAGTAAACGACTGTCACGGCACATCGGATTGACGAAATACCTAGTTCTTCTTCTTCTTCTTCTTCGAATCTTTTTGTGAAGCCTCTGCACCTTTTTCTACGTTGTCACCGTCTGTCTTTTTGGCAGCGGCCTCCTTCTCCACCCATGCAGACAACCTCTGCTGGAATTCCCAGTTGCTGTACCATAAACCACCTTGTAGCACCAATACACCAGCAAACATCATCAAGATAATGATGTTAGAGGAAGCAATCACGGCGATTCCCTGGTTCTCGGTGACTTCACCCCAGTTTCTGGCAACAGCGGATTCTACACCGGTCTTGACGTTTGTCAAAAACACACAAATGCCAAGCACATAAAGAGCTAATGAACCATACTCAAACAATTGTAATTCCGGGTTTGGCTTGTAAATCTTGATTAAAGACCCAATGAGCCCTAGAGTAGCAACTACTCCCAAAAACGCGATAACTGGGGTAGGAGTGTAATGAAGGGTCTGATAATGTTGCAATGCAAGATCAAAGTGTTCCTGCGTAGCTGCAGCGTTAAACAACACGTTGTAGTCGTAGGGCTGATTGGAAAAGGGAATAGCCATCAAGAAACATGTTGATCCGACAATTAATCCGGTGCCCACAGCACAAATATCTTTATAAGTCAAAGTCATTTCACTAATCTATGGTGAAGCTTCTTGGGATCGCTAGAGTCACCGGCTACTAGAAATCCAGTCGGACAAGCTGATAGTTTCTTAGCTTCGATGGCGAGCTGGTACTAATCATTGCAATCCCTATCAATTTTTTCAGATTTTACCTTGATTAACACTGATTGCAGAATACTAAAGGAAGCTGTGAGATAACGACTTTAGACACATATCGGCATAGCCCTGCCGTCAGTGAACTGGCTGTTCACGCACGGGGAGAGTCATATTGCCCAACTACTCATACACCAGGAATTTGAAAACAGAGAAACTGGTTTAGCGCTTTAAAAATACTGTATATATTTATTGACTAGTACATTTAAGCAGCAGCTTCAACGGCTTCAGCGACCTCAGACTCAGCTTGTTCAGTTGGTCTGTAGTCCTTGACAGAAGGCTCCAAAACTGGTTCTTCTTCCTTTGGCTCGATGATGGTGACAGCATCTGGCAAGGCCTTTGGACCGGAGGTGTTCTTAGATGGGTCCTTCATGATCTTGACCTTGATTCCCAAGACACCTTGTCTCAACAAGACGTGTCTGGTAGCGGTCTCGATGAAGTCGTTGACTGGCTGACCGGAGTGGATCAAGAAACCGTCAGCGAACTTCATGGACTTGGCTCTGGCAGCTCTCAACTTACCGGAGATGACAACTTCGCAACCCTTGGCACCAGATTCCATAACGTATCTGACAACACCGTAAGCGGCTCTTCTGATGGCCAAACCGTTCAACAACTTGAACTTCATGGATTCAGCCTGAGCGACAGCGGACAAACCACGGTCTTGAACTCTTTCAGCGTACAGAGCGATGGTACCACGCTTGTACTTGAATCTCTTCTCGACCAACATGGTCAATTCGTTGATTCTTCTACCGTTCTCACCGACGACATCCTGGACCTTGGTGGCTCTGATGATAATCTCGGTCTTGGTTGGAGTAACTCTGACTTCAACACCGGAGTAACCTTCTTCAGCCAATTCTCTGGTGAAGAATTCGTTCAATTCGGCGTAGAAAACACCGTCAGCTACAAGCTTTCTCTTCTTGGAAATAATGGCAACCATTCTTACTGTTGTTTCGATACGTTGAGGAGTGGGGTATGAGCTAACCTGCAGTCAACAACTAATTCAACTTCCATCTTCGCTAATGTCAATACATAATAAGTATCCGTTGAACAACGATTTTTCAGTATTGGACTGGCGATGAGCACAGACCCGTTGCGTGGTCACGGGATCTCAACTTTTCACGCTAACAATCTTATTCCACTGATTTCCTAAAACAGCAACTATTCTCAGCAAGAAAATTCCATTACCGGTGTATGGGTGGACAGTCCCAAAGTTAATGATACACCACAAAGGAACGGTAGGGACCACAGAATCCCAGAACGTCCCGCAGCAGAATCAGCAGCGCCGTCCTGCTCCTCGGTTTCGAAAGACATGTATCGACACAGAAAACAGCGCAATGCACGTAAACCCGAAAACGTAAAAGGTAAACAACAACGGCTAAGAGCTTCCTTTGAACCACAAAAACGCAAGAGCGCTTGCGTCACTACCTTGACGCTTACGGTGGGACAGGATGCACTGCACGCGGTTCTACGTGTTAAAAACCGTATCACGGGAATACAGGCTAAAACCTGTCACCGGCCGGCCGTGTGATTGGGTGAAAGGTAAATCCGAACAAGCTGCATTACTCAATGGAACAGCGTGTACCAACTTTCCGGCCCTCTGAGAAAGGCGATGACTTGCCTGAACACAGGGGCAGCGAATAGCCTTCGTTGTAGATCATCACGAGGCAAGCGTGGCCCCATGAACCCTGGAGCTGAAGCTGAAAAACAGCAGACATCTGTCTTGCAGAGCGTTGTCATCGCATCGCACAGAGACCACATAGCGCAGATACCTTTTTGGTCCTGATACTGACGCGCATTTTGCCCCTTCTGGTATACTCCAGGAGATCTTCCTAACTACGGAGCCAACTTGTACCGCGAGAAAAGTAGCTGAAACTCACACCAAGTTCAGACTTCCCATCCTATTGGAAGCGAGTGCAAGCGGCGATTACGGCGCGCAGTGTTTCCAGGGTAAGGTCGCATGCTCTGAAGTTTTTCAGGAACTGGTATGCGAATACAGATACTGAAAAAAGGCAGCAGAATGCGTAAGAGGATGAGCTTAGTGGTCAATTGAATGCGGTTGGCCTACAATTATACATCGTCGCACGCGTTGTTGTCGTGTCCATTTCCCCCATCCATTCTTGCCGGTTGTGTCAGTTCGATCGGTTCAGAATTGTTTACAGTTCGGCTAGTGTGGTTCATCAAGTGGGAACATTGACTGAAACTTTATATATAAGAAAAAAGTGTTTAACGTTCTTAGCACTTATATGTGGACCAAGGAGTACAGAGGAAAGGTGCAGAGGAACTTGCGTATAGGGCTGTATACTATTTGGGACTCAGTCAATTAAAAGAATAGCTGAGACTCTAACAGTAAAAGTGGATCGGAGCCGGATTTAGAGCAGAGAATAAGATTTTGCAGAGCGTGAGCCATGAGGTCCATCAAATGTGTCATTGTAGGTGATGGTGCCGTGGGTAAAACTTCGTTGTTGATTTCTTACACGACAAATACGTTCCCGCAGGACTACATTCCAACCGTTTTCGACAACTACTCGACGACAATCGCGCTTCCGGATCCCAGCAGCGCGGACTCAGAACCCCAGGTGTTCAAGTTGAATCTGTGGGATACTGCGGGCCAGGAGGAGTACGACAGATTGAGACCCTTATCGTATCCTCAGACGGACATTTTCCTAATATGCTTCTCTGTCAACGAGCCAAACAGCTTCGAGAACGTCCAGGACAAATGGTTCCCCGAGATTAAACACAACACGAACTTTGAAAATTTGGACCTTTATCACCAGAGCGGAAAGCTGCCCATCTTGTTGGTGGGAACCAAGGCCGATTTGAGAGATGACGACCATGAACGGGACCGTTTGCAGGAATCCAACTCCGACTTTGTGTCCACCAAGCAGATCAACGATTTGGTCAACAGGTTAGGGTTGATGGGTTACGTTGAGTGTTCTGCTGCTACGCAAGTTGGTGTTCGCGAGGTCTTCGAGAAGGCTGTGGAGTGTGTTGTATTCGAACCGGACAGATTGATGAGAGAAGCCTTGCAGCGCACACAGCAGGCCGAAGACGCTCAACAACAAAAACCAAAGACGAAGCAGGTGAACAAAAAGAGTCAGGTATCTGCTCAGCCAGAGAACGTGAGCAAGTCTCAAAAGACAAAGAGATCAATCAAGCGCAACTGTATCATTTTATAGACCGTTTCTTTCCGTTTTACTCTCCAACAAGATAAATTACCACTGCCATATCTTCCTAATGATAATCATGACATGATTTGTTGCTTACGAATTTCCCAATGAACACGCTGCCAAACAACTCTTTCTGATCCTATTTTCCTTTCCTTCTCTGTCGTTGGATCCAATCTAATGACTGCTATAATTCGAAACTATCTCCCTCATGTAAGGAGTACCATGCTCCACAGCGGATGGTATATCTTTGGGTATCTAGTTTATTTCTTTTTCCGTTATTTTACGAGAATATGATGCTCGTTCTTGTATACATGTTATATATGCGATTAGAATAGTTTTAATGCTTCCATTACTACGATAAGGTTATCAATAACGCATGGTGTGCTACTCGAACTGTCGATCAAACAACAGTTTTCATTTTTTCTTGCCAGCAGCTTTGCCAGCATTCTTTCTCTTCTTAGGCCCAGGAGTGTTTTTAGCTGTTTGATGTGTCTTTGTGGACTCACTGGAGCTCGTTTGCGCCGCTTTTCTCCTAATAACTGATTCCTTTTCTACCGCCTCAATCTGCTTTATAGTATTATCGTAGAGTTTAGCTTGAAGTTCTTTATCCTGGAACTCTTTCCTTTGTAGCTTGACCTCTGTGCAGTCCACGAAGTACTTCACTTCTCCATCAGTCCAGTTGACCTCTTCTAACTCAGGTGTCGTTATGGCGTATAGCATAGTTTGAGCCCCACGATAGCCGCTTTTAGCAAAGAGCCACAAGAAAGGATAGAGGACTATGCAATACAGAAGAACTAACTGTAACACAGACCCATTGCTTATCACTCTTCTAAGGCTTGGGGACCTCATGAGCCCTGGCTGAACGATTGTGACAGTGATATTCTTTCCACTCCGTCCGTCTTTCGCATTTTCTGTCGATTCAGTGAATAAAAGCCGTTGCAAATGCAGCATACTGAGGGATAATTGTAACTTGGAGCTTTGGAAATACTCTCGAGCGCTAGTGAAAGGAACGCTAAGCCATAAGGGGTCCTCTTCATTGCATTTCCCAAGTCCTTGAACGAAACATGTCGTGACAATGATTCTTACATCACGATCCGGAGGCTGCGCTTTGAAACTCGGTTTCATAAGATTCAGAAGGTGAAAGACGGCTGCGTAGTTCGTCGCCATTTGAATCTCAATTCCGTCTACACTCGATTTTTTCTTCTGCAAGCCCCACGGCTCGCAATCCCCACTCATCACAATGACACCGTCCAGCCTTCTTGGTGGCGAGTTGTCTAACCACTTCGTGGCGAATTTCCGCACCTCATACAAGTCACTCAGATCACACTGTTCTAAGTATATCATCTCGTTCCTAGTCGTCTCTCGCATGTTTTCACACCAGTCCTCTGACCATTCGTCAATCCTTCTGCAAAGGACGATCAGCTGTGCGCCCCTCTTGGCCATATCCATGATGACAGAAGTTCCCATGCTCTGTGTAGTGGCGCCGGTGACAATGTAAACTTTTCCATGTAGGTTACGCTCCCAAGTATTCGTCGGTCCTCTAGACCAGTACTTGACGGCCCCCAAAAGCCCCAAATAAGGAGACCATTTGAGAGCGGATCTCAAATATGGCACTGTATCAACGCCATCGATTACAACGGATCCAATAATGTTCAATGGCATGCTGAACTTACAGAAATTTCATATAGCACGTATCAGATATACCTTATCCTAATCCAACCACCAAATGTTGAAGATCAGCCGCCAAAACTATGGTACACACTCCTATATTCCACTATTCTTAAGACGTCTGTGCTCAATGGTCTTCATTTTCTACTTGTTGTCCATAAGAGCTTTATTGAAAAATATTCAGAGCTCATCTCATCGCATCGCACAGAGCTTTTGAAGAAACGAAAACAAAGGCCGAACACTCAGCTTGACCTTGAAACTGGCTATCGCAGTGTGCTCACCGGACTTGGAATTATATTAGTTTTATGGACGAACAGGTTCTTTTCACCAGTTTCACCAGCGGGACAGTTTCGTCTTTGCATGCTTTAGACCAATCTGCACTCAGACAGTGTCAGACTGAGACGAGGTTTTCCAGCTGCATCGTGAAGCAGAAGTACTTGTTTGCAGCACAATCTAGAAAAGCATTGATTCAGGTTTACGATTTGCATGGATCGAACAAACGTGAATCGGTGGAGCAAAGGTTGCCTGTCCCAGAAGTATTACAAGCGATTGAATGTGTCGAAGAAGATGGCCTGTTAATCGGCGCTACAGACGGCGGGAAATTGTATGTTTGGCAGCTGGCATCCGGAAATTTGCTGAACGTTAAGCCTATGGCGCATTACCAGGGTATCGTCAAGATTAAGAGCGTCTGCCACGGTAAGTATATCGTAACAGCGGGGAACGACTCCAGATTGATGTTCTGGCAAACGACGGATCTCGTGCAATCCAATGAACCCAAGCCATTGTTCATTATCCATGATCATTCATTACCAATCACAGATTTTGCATTCAGCAATACTTTGGGCCATTCGCTTGATGGAAAGCTGTTCACGGTGTCCAAAGACATGTCATTAAGATGTTACAAGATCAGCGTGAACCACGAACCAGTGTGTATTTCGACATTCACGTTCCCCTCATCATTAAACTGCATTTCTCTGGATCCCGCAGACAGAGCGATCTACGTCGGAATGGATTCCGGCGTAATTCAGGTACCGGTATACTACAAAGTCAGCAGCACAAAGATTGTTAATTTACTTCAGATCAATGAATCTAAGATCTACTCAGTGACCGAGATCTCACCGGTATCTTTCGAAGAAAATGAAGACCAGACCAAAGAGAAACTATACAGCATTGGACAAATTGCTTGCAAACGTGTATCGGCTAGCCATTGCACGGCTCTTGCCACTTCTTTGGATGGATCATTGCTGGTAATCGGCGACTCGACAGGTAAATGCACGGTGCTAGAAATTTTTGCCAGCCAACCTGTGAAAGAGATCAAAGCCCTGTCGACAAACGACACGACGGGTCCTGTAACGAACCTACTGGTATTTCCTATATCTCAAGAGTCTCAGTCCCTGTTAGATGTTACAAAAGTTGTCAAGCCATGGAAGTTTCCCAACCTGCAAAGATCTATAGTGGATCGAAACCGTGGAATCGATGACATTTACGTTCAGCTTCAGGACACATCAATAAGTAATGTACCCTGTCTGTCTGATTTTGAGACCTACCTGGACGGTGTAGCATCAGAAGAGCATACATTCCACGAGACGACAAGTGTCATAAATTCAACTATCAACCGCATAGACGATGTCAAGAATGTTCAAGTGGAATCAGAAACTGAAGACATGTACAAAACGAAGGACAAGCAGATAGCACAATTGAATGGCACGGTATCATCGCTTACCGATGCTTATAAGGAGCTAAGACAAATGCATGAAGATCTGATGAAGGAGCATCAAGAACTCTTGAATAAGAAGTAAAATATCTCCGAAGAAGCCTTCAAATTGCACAATCATGCTTATCTACCTCAAATTTTTGTAGTAACATAGAATTAACTACACATAGCATCTAGACGATAATAAGGCAGATCGACAATCCGAACTCACCAGGTGCCAATTACTTTGTCTACATGCTGCCCTATTATCTGTATTATAGTATGCTTCATAGCAGAATTTTTCAGAGCTGCCTGAAAAGAGATGAGATGAGATGAGATGAGATGAGATCGAATAAGTAAGATCCGAAGTGAGAAAGGATCTCCTACACAGCAGTCGCTCCTCTTAGTTCAGCTTCTAAGTTCAGCCACCGGAGAATACAGCGCGAGATATCTTTACACTAAACATGTCCGAAGAACATAAACTTACGAAGAAGCAACTGAAGGCTCAACAGTTCAAGAAGACGAAGGATGAAAGAGAAGTCGACAAGGAGCAGAAGAAGCGTAAGCGTGAGGAAGAAGAAGAAGCTAAGAAGACAAAGGAATCTGAGGCTGAGAGCGCGCCTAAGAAGAAAAGAAAGACTAGAAGAGGGAAAGGTGGGAAGACTTCAAAGAAGGGAAACAGGTTTATCGTGTTCGTGGGGAACATTGGCCGCAACATAACACCAACACAACTGCAAGCGCACTTTAAAGCTAGCAGCCCGGACCACATCAGAATGAGACTGGACAAAGGAATCGCTTTTCTGGAGTTTGATGGGGAAAAGGACCACGAAAACATCCAGAGACGAATGGACGTAGCCTTGCTGCAGCACAAGACCATGCTAGACGGCCGGAAGATCAACGTGGAGCTCACAGTAGGAGGCGGTGGAAACAGCTCTGCTCGTATTGAGAAGCTGAGAACGAAGAACGAGAAGCTGGACGCGGAACGTTCCCAGCGTATGACAAAACTGATCAGCGACAGCAGGAGCGGAAAGAAAAACGATCCTGCCGAGGCGAGAACGGAACTACAAACAGCACAGCCCGCTGCTGCCGCAGCGGGTATCCACCCGGACAGAGCCAAGCTGCTCAAATGAGTCGCAGCCCGAGCTCAAAGATCTACCAATGTACAGAATAGAGAATGGTGTATAAATAATCAAAGTCACGTGACTATCACGTTCGTCCCGTTATCAATGACGTCTTGTTCTTAGACCCGTTTAGGCCATGCCCACGATGGGCAAGACAAGACCAGATCAGGAAGCCAGCAGGCTGAAGACACCTAACGCCTTTGAAAACCCTCTATTAAAACGCAATCAACGGAAAAATATCAAATCTGTCACCCTGGTGCATATCTGTCCGCAGTGTTAACCGTGGTTCACAGGGTACTAGCCGGAGTACACTGTCTGAAGTACTATTCGGCTTGCGTAATTTACAGTTCATACAATACTGATATATATACGTCCATAGAGCACTAGCCAAGACCAATGCCAAGACCATTTCACGGCCCTGTCTTCAATCGCAGAACAGGGTATCGCTTATTTAAATTTCTTATCTATCGAGACTCGAACTGGGACATTCGGCCTTAATTCCAATTTTCAGTTGCTTACGAGAGTTTTGTGATTTTTCAGCTTTATAAGAAAGTTGATTCATAATTGGTGATTCTTGGCCTACTGAACGCATTTTAGGTTAAGGGGAGTTGACGATATCTCATTTCAAGGTCAACCAGCGGACCTCAGACATATAATTATTGAACAACCTTTGGCAGAATTTCCTTATTTAGCGTTTTTGTGGCGTAAAGAACGAAATTGGTTGGTTTAAGCATTACTTTTATTTATTTGTTGCACAGAGACTTCCACCCTGGGAATCTATTTTATTTTTGAGCTGTTGAGTTGTAGCGTCAGGGATATCAGAAAATCACTTTGGCCAGCGTTTGTGGGTTGTCGGCGGATTTTTGGTCTTAAATTTTGAAAGCCGTATTGTGCTATAACATTATCTGATCTCATGTCATCCTTGACAAAACTGTTACAGGAGAAGAGGAACCAAGACCCGCCTGCCAAGCCTAGTGCGGCTGGTTTGCAGAAGGGTGCTGCGGCAGAATCTCGAGTCTCATACGCTCCATCGCTTACGGTGACGACTAACTCGCCGCCAAACCAGAATTTTCAAAGCCATGTGCCTCTACCTGGCTCTGAGTCACCAACAAAGAACGTAAATCAGACAGGGCAAAACCGCTCTGGAATTGCAATAGGAAACGGGACGACGGTCACACAGGTGGATTCTAATGACGACGGCTCACTAGAAGCGTCTTACGAGTTCTCACGCTCGTTTATTAGTGCCAACTCTGCACATACAGCGACAATGTACGGGACGTCTGTCGCTAACAGGTCACGGTCGGGTTCCATTTTAATCTCAAATGATAGATCCCCTCAGGAGGTTAATGCTAAGCCTGTAAGTAGGCTCACCACAAGTTTGGGCAGACAAACAAATACTATTCCATCCCTTTCATCGAGCATACCTTACTCGGCGCCAAACTCGAATACCACGAATGACTCTAATGCCAACAGTGCCGAATCTTCTGTTTCCAACTCATGGTTGGACAAACATGGCTCCTTGCCCAAAAATATCTCGGCGATTGATTCCAACGTTATCTCTTCACCAAAGGTCGACTCTGTCGAACCAAGATTTGTCATTTCCAAGCAAAAACTACAGCAGAAGACTAATATGAATCAAGAGGCTATGAGATCTGATTCGAGATCTAGTTCCATTTCGTCACAGTTGGGAAACCTATTTTTTTCCAAGAATAAAGATAGCTCATCAAATTTACTTGCCTCATCGTACGGCGGCGCTGGCGTCTCTCATAGTAACAACTACAGCAACACACCAAATGTCAATGGTCATTCGTCGAACAATAATCACTACTCCAACTCGTACTCGGCATCAGCCTCTAGTGGGGGTAATCCTATTCCGAAACCAATCAGAGCTAGAGCTTCATCAATATACAACTCTTCCAGGCAGCCGTCTTCATCATATAATGAACATGCGCTTGGCTCACCTCAATCGCTCCATGAAAATCTTTCGCAGAACCAACACACACCGAAATCACGTCACAGCTCGGTCGTGGATTTGAAAAAATTCTTCAAGAAACACGGCAACGCGTCAGCTTCTTATAGTGAATCCCCTCCAATAAGTGCTAACGTTTCAAATCATAGTGGGAATCACGGGTTTGCTCCGGGATCGGTTGGCTCTAATGACATAGTTTACGCAGCTTCGCAGGTTCCAACACTACCGTTCAGCAAACGGTATGCGAAGACCGGTGAAAATCTTGGTGCGGGTGCCGGTGGTTCAGTGAGATTAATGAAGAGAATCAACGACGGCCAAGTGTTTGCCGTGAAAGAGTTTAGGTCGAAGTTTGAGCACGAGAGTAAGCGTGACTACGTCAAAAAGATCACATCTGAGTATTGTATTGGAACCACATTGCGTCATCCAAATATTATCGCTACTATTGAGATAGTCTACGAGAACAATAGAATTTTTCAAGTAATGGAATACTGTGACTATGACCTTTTTGCAATTGTTATGAGTAACAAGATGTCATACGAAGAGATTTGCTGCTGTTTCAAGCAGATTTTAACTGGAATAGAGTATTTGCATAGCATTGGTTTAGCTCATCGGGATATGAAGTTGGATAACTGCGTCATCAATAGTCAAGGAATTGTAAAATTGATCGACTTCGGTGCCGCTGTGGTATTTTCGTATCCTCACTCCAAGACGCTGGTGGAAGCTAGTGGTATAGTAGGTAGTGATCCTTACTTGGCTCCTGAGGTTTGCATTTTCACCAAATACGATCCAAGACCTGTCGATATCTGGTCAGTGGCCATTCTGTTTGCATGCATGGTTCTAAAGAAGTTCCCATGGAAGATTCCCAAGCTAAAGGATAACTCTTTCAAGCTATTTTGTTCTGGCAGAGACTGTGACTCCTTGAGCGCCCTTGTGACACGGACGCCTAAGCCTCCAAGTTACGACAATGCGATACAAGAAGATACGTCTGAAAATCCCGAGGGAAAGTCGAACAACCCAGCAGATCCAAACAACACCAACATTGGCCCTCAAAGATTGCTACATTCGTTGCCCGAAGAAACGCACCATATCATCGGGAGAATGGTCGAATTGGCACCCGCTTGCAGAGCAAACATAGAAGAAGTCTTGAACGATCCTTGGATCCAGTCCATTGACATGTGCACAGTACAAGTGGATGAACATGGAAATTATGTGGTGGTGCCAGGTCTGGACCATAAACATACCCAAGTAGACCAAAGCGAAGCTCATATTGCCGGTCTCGAAAAGAAGAAAAGAGCCAGATAGATCTAAACAGGCTAGGCTCGTCTGGTGCTTGGTATTTTGACCGCCGTCATTGACTCTTCCAAATTTAATTGTCATAGTAGAGAAGTACATGTACCATACCATATAGATGTAACATAAGTTTTACAGTTTCCACTTTCAAGCCGATGCGTAGACACAGAGTGTAATAGATAATCAGCCCACACCAACCAGCTCCAGCAGGTTCGTTCAGATGACAAGCCATGCAGTTTAAGACAGAAACATCTTTAACTCCGGGTAACATATCTAAAATTTTCATCTATACTTCAAGGTAGGCCTTGATCTGACAGCGATATTGAGATGATATCGAAATGTGATGATGAACGGTGGATGAAGAGATGATCTCAGTTATGAGGCATTTCGGTGTTCTTTGACAGATCCAGGATAGGCGTCAACGCGACTATGTCGAAAGTACTCAAAAACGTGGTAGTTAAACTCATTGTTGGAGCAGGACAGGCTGCTCCGTCCCCTCCCGTTGGTCCAGCATTAGGGTCCAAAGGTATAAAAGCTATCGACTTCTGTAAAGAGTTCAATGCTAGAACAGCTAGCTTTCAGCCTGGAACGCCTATTCCTGTGCTTATTACTATAAAACCGGACAGGTCCTTTTCTTTTGAGATGAAAAGTCCGCCAACAGGATTTCTCTTGCTGAAGGCTTTGGGACTGGAAAAGGCGCATGGTAAGCCAAATATCACCAAACCGGATGGCGTGTGCGGAGAGCTGTCCCTGAAACACATATATGAGATTGCCAAGATCAAGAAGACCGATGGAAGACATTCAGGTCTAGAACTAGAAGGAATTGTAAAATCCGTCATTGGTGTGGCCAAGAGCATGGGAATTAAGGTCGTCGCTTAAGCGGAGGCATTTGTGCATTGCATCATCATTTAAGCGTATGATATCTCTCCTTTAGAACGAATCATAGTGAGCGTCTGAAGACTTTATTTCGTGTATATAGAAAATAGTATTCATATAAAAGAGGAATAGTATTAGACCATCAGACTCGAGATACGAATAGCCTACGAGCGGTTTACGTACACGTCTGGTTATGAAGTGAAAGGAAAGTAATCAAAGAAAGAGTTGAGGAATCAGTGTAATCCTTTGATGACTGGGATGCTGAACTTAGTATGCAAATTTAGTGTGACATGGATTGGACCAAAATGAATGAGGGCAAGAAAAAGAGGTATTCAGGGCGAGAGTCTTCTTTTCTTATTCTTTTTCTTGTTTTTACGCTTTGATGGTTGATTGGCAGTAGAAGATGATGATGAAGGTGGTCTTTGCAGTTTTGGCACTCCTAAGTCTCCTAGTGGTTTAGAGTCTGAACCTGCTAGTTCAATTGATTTAGGAGTTAGTCTGGTGTATATCAAATAGTACGCATTAGGTTCTTTGAGTAGCTGCTTTTCAGAGATCTTGTTGATGTACTCGTCGTCGTATGTCGCCCACGAACCATCTGGTTGTTTACAGTGAGCAATATAATGACCACTAGACAATGATCTTCCTTCGTGAACCACAACGCAGATTAATTGGTATCTGACAGGCAAAGAGCTGATAGACTCATGGCAATATTCGGTGAGATCCAAAAACATTGGATATGAGACGGCCTGTTTCATCTTAGACGAGGAAGTACCGTTAAATCTAAACTTCTTTAAGTGGACCACCAAAGTTTCGGGAGCACGGATGATTTTGTTCGTCTTGATGGCATTTGTGATCATCTTACATTTTTCACAGTTATAGCCCTCCTCCTTACCAACCTTTTTGATCAGTTCTGGATTGAAGAAGTCGTGGATAGATTTCTCGATCGAAAACCGTCTTCTTGAAGACTGTTCCACTTCCAATGAAGTATCTGGAGAGGCTCCTTGACCACCGGTAGTCTTTCTGCCTTTCAAATGTAAAGAAAGATCGTAGAAAGGTTGTTCGGTGGTAGAGATCTCTCCACAATTGTTGCACTTGACGGTTTGTTGCAACAGGCCTCCAAAGGCGTCATAAATGATGGACTCTGTCATCTTACGACCCTTGGGAACAGAGTCCTCTTGTAAACGAGACATCAAGGACATAAAGTACTCATGCGAGTCCTCTTGATTCCACACGCTCATCATGCAGTTGATATCCTCCAATGCATTGATTAGTTTATCCGGGTTAATGTATGTATTTTTAGAGGCCTCTGGCGCCCACATCCTGAGAGTCGTTTCAGCAAGTAGCATCGACACTGAGCTAGGCTTCACAACGTCACTGTGGTCTCCGCGCAACAGCTGGAAGAAATAGTGCTGCATGGCTGGAATATGTATCATTGCTTGAACTGCAGCATTTGTGTAGCACGTGACCCCATGGTTTAACAACCCTCTGGGTTTCAGCTGCGTGAGTTTTGGCCCCCAATTCTTGACTATCCTGTGCGGCTTGTTGGATCCGTGGTCGTGCACGGACTCGTTCAACTGGTAGAAGCTACTTTTGTCCTGGAGCTGTGTGGGCGGAGTTGGCGACGGAGGCTGCGAGGACTTGTGCTTCAATTCGTCATCGTCGTCGTCGTCATCTTCGTCTGGCTCATCCGCATGCCAGTTTGGAGCAGTCAGCAGCGGGGACACTTTGTCCAATGCATGCTCCGCTGCTTCTTCTTTCAACGCCTGTTTCTCGTCTTCTGAGACGTGAAGATCTGCCCTTTCCTGGTCTTCAGAGTCTGACTCTCCAGAATGCGACACGCCGTGGAACGAGGAGTCGTCACTCTCGTCGTCTTCGAAGTCTGCGCCGAGCGCCACGCCTGCAGCTGGCTGCATAAAGTCGCTGGCTTCGTGAAACACTTCTTCCTCGTCTTCTTCGCCCGATGAGCTCGCTGGCGAGGTTATTGTGGAAGACGAAGAAGACACAGACCTGGAATCCTCGTTCGAGTTGGGCGTCGCCTTGTTGTCTAGAAGCGACATGGGGTGGTCCTCTTCCTCGGTGGACGACCCGTGGTACTCATCGTCGCTGAGCAGCACCTCGCTGCCCAAGCCCATCGGTTTCGCACTCGACTCGCCGTTCGAGCCCAGACCGGCCGCAGAACCAGCCCCAGGCTTCGCCGGATTCCCCTGTTTCTTCGTAGTGTACATCTTCAAAGCCTCTGCAAACGATGCAGGCGTCTTGACCCTACTCTGTGCAGCCTGCAACGCGCCGCTGCTCTGCTCTGTACCGGCTTGCCCTTGGGCCTTTGCGCCCTGAGCATCGCTAGCCTCCATCTCCTGCGGCGCTTTCTGCGTCTTCGATGCGATCACTATGTACGAACAGCCTTCTTGTTCCTGCTCATAGGCGTCCTCCCTATGCACGGCTTTCGCGAACTGTAACGGCTGCGAAACGATCCTGTCTACCAACGGTTTCACCGACTCTGACATCCACGCTGTGATTGCTGGGCCTCTGATGCTCTACAGGACGCGTGTTGCGATTTAACCCCGGTATACTTACTAAACTATTCCTTCAGATCAAATCCTGTGATGAGGTTGCTGAAATTGGGAGCACATTGGCCAACTTTGTGAAAATTTGAGGATCGTGAAAAGCACTCAGCTTTTGTGTAGAGTCACGTGACCCACTCACCAACGAGAGCACCAACCGCAAGCCGGGTAACCTCAAATACTACGCGCGCGTCATGTCACGCGTGCAGCTGCAACTAAAGCAATCTATATACGTGTCAGTTCTCAGAGATCATGGTCACGTGATCTGAACAAACGCAACGTCGATCCTCAACTTTTTTTCGAGTTCCCCTGCAACGTAGAGACGGCACTTTCCGCGCGCCCGGAAAAGGCGGAGACCAAATCCCGCACTCTCACAGACTCGACCTGATGTCCGTGAGACATGTCCCTGACAATGTCCCGAAAAAAGTCATTTTTTCGTCTGAGCTGCCAAGAGTGGCTCAAGCGTCGTAATTGGCCCAAACAATAAGCTTATCAGATAAGAGATACACAGGGAAGATTAGCCGCTGAACGGCTGGTACCGCACTGCTTCGGTGTTTTTGTTTACGTGGCGATAGTGGGCGTGTAGATTAGCGGCTGCGCGTTGAAATCCCTGCACAGGCGTTTGTTTACGGTTTTTAACTTTGGCTATTTGGTCCTTTAACGGCGGCTGAGCGTTGAGTTGTTTTGTGCAAGGACATCCTTTGCGGGGAAAGCAGCGGAAAGCCACCGAAGGGACACTGAGAGGAGGCCGAAAGGACATTGAGCGCTTTACAGGAGCAGGCCGGAAAAGGTGTGCCGAAAGCTTGAGGCAGGAGAAAGGTCTAAAGTGGAGCGTTACGAGCGCTCAGGAGGGGGGTAATGCCGCGCGACAGTACCTGTCGCGCGGCGTCAGCCATGCGTAGCATCACTCTTTTTTTTGTAGTCAATGGTGAGAGTCACTTATCGAAAGTAAACAGACTTAAGATAGAAAACAAAGATCGAGAAAAATCCGGGTATGCGCAAAGGGATCTCATATATAAAGAGCGGACGTTGGCAGGGTGTTTGCTGAAGGGGCGTGTCGAGAATGTAGAGCCGTAGTTAAGCACGAGACAGAGTACACCAAGAACCTTTGGTGTACTCTATACCACAAAGGCTTTTATACATACACAATGCTCAAGACTCCTGTGCCCGATATCTCTACGCTTTCTATCTCGTCGATTGCAGACTACTACAACTTCGAGTTTCCGGGAAAATCCGCCCAAAAGGAACAGGTGGTAGACCTGTTGGATCAGCAGGGGTTCATTCCTGACACGTTGTTGGAGAATGAGGTGGACTGGTTCTACGAGGGTCTCGGAATCGACGACTACTTCTTCTCGAAAGAGGTCCCAGAGACAATAGCCAACGTCATCTCGACGCTGTATGCCTCGAAGTTGGAATCGTTTGCTCAGAACCACAAGCAGTTGCAGGTGGAGAAATCGATCATCAATGGGTCGCATGCCATGTTTTTGGACACGAACCACAAGCTGGACGTGGAAATCGACGCCAAGTTCTTGGATAGCGAGGAGAGCAGCTACAGGCTGATCTCTTTCCTGGCGGAGAACTCGCTAAAGCTGTCGTTTGTGTACCAGAACGAGTACCCTGCAGCAGCAGCTGAATTGTCCGCTGAACAGCTGAATGCAGGCGACATCGACAGCATCAGCGACGTCACAATGATCACAATGACGTCCCAGGAGAACAAGAAGCTCTACGGACAGTTGATCCATCTGGTTTCGCAGCGCGAGGGCCCTGTGATCAAGACTTTCAACTCGGTGGCTAACGCTAACGAAGTCAGAATGTGTATTGCGTTCAAGAGATCCACGACAAAGAGTTATTACTCCGCGCTTTCTAGTCTATTGGCCTACTACCAGTTGAAACACTCCAAGCTGTACGTGGACACGTTCTCTAATGACGTGTCTATCATATCTATTTACTTGGACAAGTCTCAACAGGACCACGACATCTTGAAGGAACTAGGGTTATCCTTGCTACAAGTGGAAAGGGAGGCATCGTTGCTATATGCGATTCCACAGAACACGTTCATGGATCTATACAGATCTAAGCAGTTTTCTCCACAAGAAGCCATCTACGCTCATATTGGGTCCATCTTTATCAACCATTTCATCAACCGTTTGGGATCGAGCTACAACTCCCTAATCAGTAACTTGAACGTTAAGCCAGATGACACGTTGTTGAACGAACTTCTATCTAATTTGAAGAGAAAGCTAAGAACCGAAACTTACACCCAACAGATGATCATCGATGTTCTGCACAAGTACAAGGAGATCGTCTCGAAGTTGTATAAGTCTTTTGCTCAGGTTCATTACCCAACGAAAACCGGTCCAAACGGAAACAGCAGCCAAAAGTTACAAATGACTCTATCCTACCAGCGTCTATCCCAATTGGAACCATTCCAAAGTGAAGAAGAGTTCAACCTGTACTTGAACAAGATCTTTCCTAACGATTCAACCGATCTGTTGATCTTGAAAACGTTAAACCTCTTCAACAAGTCCATCTTGAAGACAAACTTCTTTATCACCCGGAAAGTTGCAGTCTCTTTTAAATTGGATCCTTCTCTGATCTTGCCAAAGAGCGAGTATCCAGAAACCCCATATGGTATCTTCTTTGTTGTTGGTAACACTTTTAAGGGTTTCCACATCAGATTCAGAGATATTTCTCGTGGTGGGATCAGAATTGTGGTCTCGAGATCACAGGATGTGTTCGACAAGAACTCCAAGACTGTAATTGACGAAAACTATGGACTAGCCTCTACCCAACAGAAGAAGAACAAAGATATCCCAGAAGGCGGTTCCAAAGGTGTTATCTTGTTAAACGCTGGTTTGACATCTTCTAAGGACACCTTCAACGCATTTACTCAATACGTGGATTCTATCATCGATATCTTGATCAAGGATCCATTAAAGGAGAACTATGTGGATCTATACAACAAGGAAGAAATTTTGTTCTTCGGTCCTGACGAAGGTACTGCTGGTTTCACCAATTGGGCAACTTTACACGCCAAAAGACGTGGATGCCCATGGTGGAAGTCTTTCCTAACCGGTAAGACCAGTTCTTTGGGTGGTATCCCACATGACGATTACGGTATGACATCCTTAAGTGTTAGAGCGTATGTTAATGCTTTGTCTAAGGAAGTCGGCATGGATGCAGAGAAGACGTTTAAGTTCCAAACGGGTGGTCCAGACGGTGACTTGGGCTCTAACGAAATTTTGTTGTCCACTGACAATGAAGTCTATGTTGGTATCGTTGATGGCTCAGGAGTCATCTGCGATGCTGAAGGATTGGACAAACGAGAGCTAGTTCGTTTGGCAAAGACCAGAAGCATGGTCAACAACTACGATAAATCGAAGCTTTCAAAGAGGGGTTTCTTTGTTTCTGTCGATGATATTGATGTCATGCTACCAAATGGCGTGTTGGTGGCCAACGGTACCAGTTTCCGTAACACTTTCCATTATGAAGTGTTCAAATTTGTGAACCGCATCGACCTATTCGTTCCTTGTGGTGGTAGACCAAACTCCGTTGATTTGAACAACTTGCACCATTTTATCAATAAGGAAAACAACAAGAGTAAGATTCCATACATCGTGGAGGGAGCTAACTTGTTCATTTCCCAACCAGCTAAATTGGAATTGGAGAGACATGGTGCTATCTTGGTGAAGGACGCTTCTGCTAATAAGGGTGGTGTTACTTCTTCTTCGATGGAAGTGTTGGCTGCATTGTCTTTAAATGACAACGATTTCGTTGGCAAATTCGTCAGTAAAGATGGCAAAACGAACACCGAACTCTACTCTACGTACGTGAAGGAGATTCAAGAAAAGATTCAATTTAACGCCAGACAAGAATTCGGACAACTATGGAAATTGAACAAATCTACTGGACTACCAATGTCTCATCTCTCCAACGTTATTTCAGAAACGATCAACAAATTGAACGATGACTTGATCGAATCCGATGAGCTATGGTCCAACGACTTGAAGTTGAGGAACTTCTTGTTGTTAAATAAGATCATACCAAAGTTGTTGATAGACGTAGCTGGATCAAAGCAGATTTTAAACAACATTCCAGACTCCTACTTGAAGGCTTTATTGTCCAGTTACTTGTCCAGTCACTTCGTCTATCAATTTGGTATCGATGTTAACATGGGTAAGTTCTTGGAATTCATCGGGAACTTGAAGAGGGAAGCCAATGACCTTCAAATCGTCTGATTTTCAATCCAGATAATACTGCGAACTAGTATCAGATCAGGATAGGTCAGCTACATTCAGATTTCAAATCTTGGAGGGCAAGGGCTCATCACCTTATAATTTTGATGATATAATTGTATATTATACAAAAATGGATGGAAAACAAGCTGAAATCCAACAAGGCCATCAGTCTTGAATCTTTTCAGCCAATCTCATCCTTCTAATGACTGCTCGAGGAGCTCACGAACTATATTTCTTTCTCTACATTGTGTCAACGCATGTCTCATTACTTTCTTAAATTCTGAAGAATAACGTTCCTTACATAGAAGAATATATTCATGAACCTGTAACTTCACTTGTAAATAAAGACGACAAATATAGTAGGCCGTGGGTACTTCCTCGACAGAGGCGTACGTGCACATGTCTAGACTGATATAGTCAAGTGGAATGAGTAAAAGATCGATGAACAGCGGTAAAAATGAGTTCGATCAAGTTTCATGAGAAACCTCTAAAGGATATAGAACAGTGGATTAAGGCAAACGATGATGAGAATGTCGATATCAACTCAGAACCACACCCATCCGCTGAATTGGGTCATACAAACTCTATTATGATATTGGATAAACTGCCGCTGAGAACTGCCAATGTGAACGAACTGTGGAAACGCAATCCTTATTTCTTTCAAAAGTGCATGGTATCAAGGCTAGCAGCAACTAAGATGTTGTCTCATGCCATTAGTGGGGGAGATATTGAAATAATGGGTATGCTTATAGGATATACTAGCAATGATACAATTGTGGTCAGTGACTGTTACTCATTGCCGGTGGAGGGAACAGAAACAAGGGTTAACGCTCAAATGGAATCGTATGAGTACATGGTACAATATCTCGATGCGTTCGTTACAAAAAAGGAAGCTATCGTAGGGTGGTATCATTCACATCCGGGGTATGAATGTTGGTTGAGCAATATAGATATACAAACACAGTCGCTAAATCAAAACTACCAGGATCCGTACCTTGCTATAGTGGTAGATCCTAAGAAGTCATTAAAGAATAAGTCTTTAGATATCGGTGCTTTTCGGACGGTACCGTCCCAGGACAAGAATGTGAACGATACATACTATCCTTTAAACATTCGGTTATATCAGCATGCACTGGACTCTTGCATTTCAAAGATGCAATTCAAATTCAAGGTAGATCCAAATATCAAATCTGATCCCAACGAAGGCGCAATATTGAAAGTTCTATTAGACTGTGTGGAGAATTGGCATCATGCAAAGAAACTTATGAAGTCGTCAGTCCCACTAAATCCGATCGACTCCAACGTAGTAAATCGGTCGGTCTCAGGAAATGATGATTTTGGTAGAGGAAGGTCCACTTCGGTGTCGACAGCATCTTCGTTGACAACAAGGCACACAACTGATGTAGAAATGGACGAACAGGAGAGCGAGCAAAGCAGCCTGGGTGCGTCTGTAAATCCTGTGCCCGGAGTGCAGTTTCAAGAAGCTGAGATTCAAAATGAGTACGAACTGAAGAAAAAGAAATTACTACTGCTAAAAGTGAAGCAGTATCACAAGCTTCGAACGTATAAACATTTATTCACTGCATCTGAATGAGACTCAATGTCGTCTTTGAAATGTCTGGCTCTTCAGCAGAAAACTTGTCACTTGTGAATGAGACTGCTAGCATGAAAGGGTCCGTTGGGTTCGTGGAGATACAATTTGCCCTGAGCCCTTCTGTTGACACGTCAAAACATCCTGTTGGAAGAAGGCCTTCTCCAACTGTCTGCAGGGGATCTAGCCCTCCAAACTCGATACAACTTTTGTCCCAAAAATGAATCCTGCCATTATATGATCCTAAGAGGAACCCTTTAGCGTCGTTCAAGCTGGCCTTGAGTTTATGCAGTCCAATTTTAAAGGGCACAGTAAGTTTATTTACCCTAGCATCCGCTTTTCTAGTGTCAATGATATCGATTTCTCTCGCGTTTCTTTTGAGACAGTAAAGGAAATGCCCGTTGTCCGATCGAATAATTTGGTAAACACCCTTCGACCAAGAATCGACGGGATTTCGTGCAGCGACAAGTTCCGATCTACATGCCCTTGTGTCGACCCGCAAAACCTCAGATTTGTAATTTCCTGCATAGCGGATGGTGTCATGCGCCTCATTGAACTGATCAAAGCAAGATATGATGGCGTTTTGCACCGAAGTTCCACAACTTTTCTTGGTCTGTTGGTGATCCCAGATGGGTTTATTCCGGTTGAAGTCGTATACGCTGATTCTGTTCCGGACAGAACCAGCCATAAAATGCACATTGTCCTCTAATATAGACATCGCGTGTGGCGTCTCTAAGCATTCAGTGTCTTCGTTCACAGTGGAATACTGAAATAAACTTCGTACATTACTGCAATGTGGTTCGAGAGAGTACAGTTTTATCGGCAGATCTTTCGTTGCACACAATATTGTCTGACTAGTTGCTCCTGTCTCGAATAGAGAGTAGCCAGGGCCCACCGCCGACGATATGATAGATCCATTGGTAAACCATCGAGTAAACGGGACCCACAACTGTTCAGTCTTTCCTTCAGGAATTAGATACTGCCTCACCCCAAAATCGTCAAACACACCACACACCGATGTTCCATCGCATGACCATGTCAAATCTCGGCAAGCAATACCTGTGTATCTTTTAATTCCTCTGTAGTAAGATGGTTGCAACTGAGGAAACGTGTAATTGTCCACTTGACTTCTAACTTGTTCAGTCAGCTGCTCTTCCCGGGCCCATATTTCGTTGCAAGTCGTTCCATGCAAACAATTTAACGTACTGGATATCACTTCCGCCATCAATGTGGGCTCAGAAAAGACATTGTACGCTAGCATTCTTCATATATTTCATGCGATGAGATAGTTTGATCTTGTATAGTAAAGGCTTATCGATAAAATGTAAGAAAAAGCTTTAAGCTATTAGAGATCAAACGATGAGATAGAATGGAAGGCAACAAAGCTTACTTTAGGGTTGCCACAGCTCCTCTTTTTGATGCCCAAACCGTCTGTCAAGGATATAGAAAGATCATAAAGTATCGATAGCGATCCAAGCACCGGACTGAAGATGGTGTACCGAGGGTTCGGTCTGGATCAGATCTCTCCTCCGGAGAAGAAGCCTTTTAACGAGCTGTCGCCAGAAGAGCAGGGAGAAAGAGGAGCTGAGATGATGGTACAGTTTATGACCTCTTGTCCCGGTAAGTGTGCCATTAGTGGTGTTACTGGTTTTGCGTTAGGTGGTGTTTTTGGTTTGTTTATGGCCTCTATGGCGTACGATACACCTTTACACACTCCTGCCCCATCGGAAGCACCAGGATTGGGAAACAAGGTAAAAGAACTAGCTGACTTGCCTCTAAAACAGCAGATAAAAATCCAGTTCAGTGATATGGGAAAAAGGGCATATTCTAGTGCCAAGAATTTTGGTTACATTGGTATGATTTACTCTGGAGTAGAATGTGTTGTCGAGTCATTACGTGCCAAAAACGATATATACAACGGAGTTGCTGCTGGATGTCTAACAGGAGGGGGATTGGCTTATAAAAGTGGACCGCAAGCGGCTTTAGTGGGCTGTGCAGGTTTTGCAGCCTTCTCTACGGCTATTGATTTATACATGCGTAACGAGAACAAGAAACCACCAAAGAACGATTTTAACGAATAAGGATAACCCCTATGATCTCCTTGATTGCATGAAAAGCATTGCGCAAAATTGTACACTAAATGATTCAAATCTGTCCATTGAAATGAAGATGAACAGCTTCGTAGTTCTGTCTGTATTGCATGTAAATATATCAATTCACATTACTTAGAGTTTCTTATTCGTAATAATACACCCATACGTTGCAAAGTACGAGAATAATGATACAAAATGACCAGATGAATGGTTCATAGATCGCATAAGCCGATGTCATTGACTCTTTCTTCTGTAAGATATCGATCAACTGGTCTAACTTCTGACTATTTTCTTTTAGTTGTGTTTCAAGTGTGACAACGTCTTTTGGGCTGACAGGCAAAGGCCTGTTATACGAAAGACTCCTCATGGAAAGGGGTCCGGACCTTTCAAATGCTGTCGCATTTCCTTTGGTCGTGTCTTCAGACTCAGCTCTTGTTGTTGCCCGTCGTACCTTTGAATTACTGATGATATTGTCCCATCGAGACTCTAAATCTGATCCGATGTCAACTTTCTTCTTTGGGTCGAGGTACGGCAGCGGCACTGGGTCTCCGAGTTGCTCTTTCAGCATTCTTCTCTTGGGAATATTGTTCATTTTGCTTGGTGTGCTCTGTTGAGACAGTTGGACTATACTGTTCTTAGATCGCAGTCTTGGCATGAAATGCGAGTTTAGTTCATCTGCAAATCCTTCAGAAGAGCTCACGGAATCCGGCGAGTTAGATTCTCTTGACGGCTTATATTTAACAGTGGCATCATCTTCCATGAGACTAACTGACTGGCAGATATCGTTAAGCACACTGGTGCTGTTGTTTGATACCACGGAAACCTCATCTTTAATCTTCGCGTCAAATAGTTTGTTTATCCGTTGTATTCGGGAATCACTGATCTTTCGCTGAGGAGAGCTCAGATTCAAGTAATTGGGTATATTTGACATCTCGAATGGTGGTATGCATGACGTCAACACTTGCTGTACATTCGTTGAGAGCCTTGTTTTATTGTTCGAACTGTGTCTAAAGCTTTAAAGATTTATAGCGCGTTGATCTTTTCATTAAGGTTCACAAAAACCAAAGCTGCTACAGAAAGAAGATAGCTCCAGGTTATGGAGCAGGGCCTGCTGGAACCAACTACAGTATGTCTTCCGATGTGGGAGTGTAGATTAATAATACTATAGATAGATTACATTAATGCAAAAGAATTAAGTCATACTTAGAGACAAGCATAAGGAGAACCCCTGTGAAGACATGCGTTAAAGTTTGACAAGGTTTGCCCTGGTCAAAAGTTAACTGGTATCCAGGAAGTTTGGCGGCGTTCTAGTTTATCAGTTGAAATTGAACTGTTGGTTAACGTTGGATCCGAACCCAAAGGTGTTACCAGCAGTTTGTGGGGCCATCGACTCGTCAACAATGTCATCTTCATCGCCAAAGTACTTTTCAATGATTTTGAAGGCCTTTTCGTAAATTTTCTCGTTGGCATTGGATTGAAGGTTGAATATTTTCTCCATGCCTCCAGCCTTTTCGATGAAGTCCGCATTCTCATTGATAGCAATGCCTCTGATTTCTTTGTCCATTTCACCCATCTTCAGGATGTTTTCCAAAGCATCTAGGGTGACTTCGATAATTCTGTTGTCAGCAATGTCTAATAGATCACACAGAGGTTTTATACACCCCTGGCTAACCAAATACCTGATAATCTCAGGCTTGTGAAGACCACCTGAAGAGGCGTTGGAGATAGCCCAACAAGCTTCTTTCTTGGTCTTGTATTCGGCCGTTTCCAATAGTCTAATTAATGGAGGAATCAAATTTGCATCGATGACAGATTGGATCTGGTCTGTGTTACCAGCAGTTATGTTGGAGATAGTCCAGCAAGCTTCCTTTCTGATTGATTCCTTAGGGGAGGCTAGCAAATTCCTCAGTGCAGGTAAAGCCCCACAGTTAATGACGATTTGTGTCTGCAAATCGTTACCGGTAACGATGTTACCAACAGCCCTTAGAGCCGGGGTCTGTACGAGTGTAGACTGATGAGAAAGTAGCTCTACCAGTCTCTTCGGAATTCTAGCATCCACTACGGCTTGAATAGAATTGACCGGACCATCCGACAAGTATGAGATTGCCCAACAAGCATCAACTAGAGTTTCTGTATCCATCGAGTAGATCAACTTGGCTAAAGTAGGTAAAGCTTGTGAAACAATGGACCAATCAGGTTGCGGCTTCTTACCACGGCACAAGTTCGATAAGGTCCAGGTGGCAGTTCTGATCAATGAGGTCTTGTTCAACTCAAATAGGTATAAAATTGGTTGCATAGCACCACATTGCAAAACGTAATCTCTATAATCTGTGGAATCACCAGCAACGTTACCTAAAGCCCAAATGGCTTGCTCCTTGACTTCTACCGAGTTTGAGTAAAGCAGCTGAATAAACAAAGGCACAGCTCCTGCATCTACTACCACTCTTGTCTGGTCGGAGGTGCCTGACGCAATGTTTGTCAAAGCCCAGGCAGCCTCTAATTGTAGCATTTCTGGCTGGTTTTCGCTCATGAACTGAACCAACGTTGGAACCACTCCGGTACTGATAACCAAGTCGATTGGAGGCCTGTGTTCTCTGGACAACACTTGCCTGAACTTCACAGTCACGGCCAGCTGTTGCTGCAAGTCGTTCGAATGGATCTGTTCCAGCATAGCAGGCAACTCTTGTTGCAATTGTCTGTAAAAGGACGAGTCCTGGTCGTCGTTATCATCATTTTCATCGTCCGAATCGTTGCCCACTGGCGCATTGAAATTTCTCCTCTTAGCCAAGGCTTCATCCCTCTTGACTTTTCTCAACTCAACCTGTTGCACGTCTCTACGACGGCGTAACTCGTCTGCCGAGAATCTGCCCTTGTTTTTAAAGTTTGTCCTCCTGTACTCAGGTACAAACTTGTTCGAAGTATCGTCATCCATGGTGCCAAATCTTCAAATTTCCTCTCTCAGTCACTCTTGAAATCAAGTTCTCAAAGTAAATAGTATCCACTCACTTTGCAAACGCTCTGCGTGCTCACAAATCTCAATTCGCGCTTCCTTGACTGCTCAATCTCAATGGTCCTTGAGCGTCAAATCAAATCCGTAACAAGCAACGGCTAAAAACGCTCAGATATGCAATTTTCTCACGTCTAAAACACGCGTAGTAGATTCAACACGTAGCAGTATTCAAAGATACACTTTTTGGACCAAATTCATACGAAATGGCTCCTACACCTGGTTTCTGTTTGACATCATCTTCTAGAATTGTTTAAGTTTATCAATTGAATATCCTTTCTTCCTTTTACTTCGTTGTTAGGACGGGGCTACTGAAACGCTTATATATGCGGTGCAAGGATGTCAAGTCGCTTTCTACGAAAATATCACATGACATAGATCACGTGATCTCCTGTCGACCAACACCGTCTCCCGCGACGCTTCTGCTCTGCACCTGTTGTTTGACACACGTTGTATATTTGAGACACTACTAAGTGAAACTACATAGTTATATCAGCAGGGTTTCAAATATACAGGGTCCACCTGGAATCGTAGGAGCTCGAGCTGAAGCAGTGCAATTGTCTTCCATTACGTCACTGGCTGAGCTCTGTACAGCACACACAACCTGTACAGACGGCCAAATGACGACAGGCGGGACAGCAATATACAGTCGAGCAAACGCCAAAATTCCAAGCGGGTTTCTGCTTTGAGAGATCCTTTCAATTTCAAATGCGAGAGCTTGAAGAAAGAGCACGGCTGACAACGCTAAACACACATAAACGTCCAGAATAGCTCTTTCTTTAAACGTCATAACTTGGATAAACCCCACTCAAAGCAGAAGAGTTGGCCAGGCCGCTGGCAGTTTCGGTCACACACAAAGAAACTGACAGCGTACTAGCCTAAGCACTTGCACGCAGTACGACGACACACACACGACACACACGACACACACAACACGCAAAATCAAGAAGCAACAGTATCTGAGCAGATGGCATAGAAAGCGTATAGGATAAACTAACGGAGAAAACGGAGCGAATGATCAGCTGACGTCTAATCGTATCTCTCGGCCTATTTTCCCGATCACAACAAGTAAGCAGCGATACCAGCGACCAAGTAAGAACCGGACATCTGGGCTAGAGCAGCATTGTTTGAGGAGTTGACAGCCTTGTTGTTAGTGTGGTCGAATCTACCGTATCTGTGGGTACCAGTCTCTTCAGGCTTGTGGGATCTAGAAGTGTGGTCAAACTTACCGTATCTGTGGGTACCAGTTTCATCTGGTTTATGAGACCTGGAAGTGTGATCGAACTTACCGTATCTGTGGGTACCGGTTTCGTCTGGCTTGTGGGATCTAGAAGTGTGATCGAACTTACCGTATCTGTGGGTACCGGTTTCATCTGGTTTGTGGGACCTGGAAGTATGGTCAAACTTTCCGTATCTGTGGGTACCTGTCTCAGCTGGCTTGTGGGATCTGGAAGTATGGTCAAACTTCCCCTTCTTGTACGTGGTTGACCCATTGTCACGCTGAGCAGCAACTGCTGACACAGCTAGCAAAGTGGCCACAACACTAGTAAACTTCATAACTCAATTGGAAAATTCAGACCTGTGCGTGGGTGAATTCTGTAAAGCCAAAAGCGCTAAATAGGACGTCTTCCTGTGATATGGAGTGTGCAGTGAGGTGTGATGCGTGGTGTCTTAGGCCAAGACAAAAAACCGTACACTTGTAATAGTTCTTCTAGAAATCCGTCCATGTGTTGTAAGGTTGAGAAATATATACAATTTTTGAGTGATATATATATCGAATAAGTTTCATTTTCGGAAATTATCAACAAAGGGCGAAAGCTCACAATTAGGTATACGACAACCCGACTACTCGTATACAGGGACCCTTAGCGTCTCGCAATGGCGCCAAGACGGGTAGCGTTAGAACGGCAGACTGGGCTTAGTGATAATGAAACGTCTGACCCAGTCTCTTGATCGTTCTTGTTTCTTTATTCTCGCTCGTATCTTAGTGCTTGTTTTGAGGGATTTATCCGTGTCAAGATACAAGCGAAGACTGGTGCCAGTGCAAAGGAGACACCCGTACATCACATACGTGGTCCCGTTTTAACAGAACAAGACTTGTCGAACGGGTATTATGTTACCCGGACTGATGTGGTTAATTATCCGGGTAATTGTGAATGATTTGAAGTTACCCGAATAAAGGATCCTGGCGATTGTAAAGCACTAAGCTTGATTTGCAGTAAGAAGTAGTATAGGTAGCGTTGGTATGTAATTAGGTGTACACACGAGTGACGGGTAGGTATTAGGATTATAGAGTTTTCAGAATATTATAAGGCAGAGATTAGCGGTAATTAGGAGTGAAAGCATACCAAAAAAAGACATGTTTTGCAAATCAGTCATAGTTGGTTCATTATCATATTATGTTTGAAGTCATATCGAATCGACGTCGCGTGGTGATCGCGAGCCGAGATCAAACCGTGGTGGTAGGGACCTGGTTGCCAGTGGACTCAGAACTCTCGGGGACGATACCTTCTGACTTGCCGACGTCTTCCTGAGCGACCAAGTTGTTGAAGGTGAAAGTGCCCGACAGGAACGTGAATGGGTTCAAAGACACGGTGTTCAGTTTCACCCAGCCAGAATTGCCGTAGTGTCTCACGACTGGGGTCACAACGTTCAAGATGAAAATGATCATGGTGCACAAGAAAAATAGCCAGCTGAAAGCAGCAAATGCGGCTGAGGCCTTACCCGATTTGCAGCTGATTGACGAGCTCGAGTCGTAAAAGTATCCTCTGCTGCCGGTGATTGGATTGTTGTACCACCTTGCGTAGCCGCACGAATGGCTGAAATTATCAGCAAGCACGATAAAGGCGCAGAACCAGAGCAGCATGAGAATGGTCTCCATAAGAAATCCGACGATCACAGGGCTTGCTGCAGGGAAGAACTGGTAGTAAATGAAAAAGTACAACAAGTAGAACAACGTGATCACGGAAACGGCAAGACCGAAGTTGGTCTTGCTATCGCCCCACGAAGCCTTGGCAATACTGGTAGCGGTCAACCCCATTACTAGAATAGCGAACGCGACCTCCAGGACACGTAAGGTCACGTGCAACCAGAAGTTTGCGGCCACAGCATATACCCAGTTGGTGGGCCCCTCGGTCTTGGTAGCGCTGGAAGGGAGCGGTTCTGGAACCGGTTCTGAAACCGGTTCCTGCACAGGAACCTCGGTAACAGGCTCAGCCAGCGGTTGATTTTGTTGAGTAACGTTTTCAATATTAGACATTTAAGTATATTATCCTTTATCTCTAGGTGATTTCTGTCCTTTTGGCGGTCCGAAACCCCTACTTCCTTAATTCAACCGGTATGTCAAACATTGATTGTACCTTCCAAATTACACGCAAAAAAACACTCTTTATATATCAATCGCAACATCACGCCAAGTCTGCCCCTCTCTGTGATGCCCCTTGTTATTAATTCGTCATTACTAACTGCTCAAAATGCTTCCGGAGAACACGTAAGAAAAACTGTTAAAAACCCGAGTCAGGTCTAAACTGCCGAGACCTTTTGCGAAATTCCTAGAAACGCACCGTTACACACCTACTGGCCTTCGACAGGGCTTTAGGTTTCCAAGGCTCCGATGGATGATAATCAGCCCATCTGCTCGAACTGCTGCGGACCAGAATACTGTGGCCTAGGCACAGGCAAGACCTTTCCTAGAGTGCTTCTAAGCTTTAACTAACATTGTAGCGCTTCTCTGTATTGGCGCCCTTATTCTGCTTTGTTGTCTGGGATCTCCGGGATTCCCAGATTGTCCAATCGAAATGCGCGTTCGGGATTTCGTAGCGTCGGGTAACGGAAAAACGGACTTTTCTCTGCGCATCCGGCGAAAATGGCGTGTGACAATATGACTATTTGTGGTGTGGTATGCTTAGACAATGCTTATGTAGTGATTAGGGGAGTGCGATGAGACGGAAAGGAAAGAGAGAGAATCACGTGATAGTGTCACGTGATGTAAACTCTTCTGTCTCTCTGTAGAGGGGGGACCTTTGGGTCTACGGGGCTCGACACCGGGACGCAGCCCATGAGGCCCTTGCTCTCGGCAAGCGACGAGTTTCTGGCGTAGGTAGGGTCAGCCTGGTAGTACTCGTCGATGATCGGATGCAGAAGGACCGTTTGGTTACGGATCGTTAGGATGCTGTTCGTGGGCACCGCAGTCCAGTCGCCGCGCTCGAACGTGAGGGGCTCGCTGGCGACCATGATCACGTCCTGGTTGCGGTCGAGTCGCTCCATGCGGTACTCGCCGGGCGCGGATTCGACGAAGCTGGACCCGCAGCTGAAGTGCAAAGAGGGCGCCTCGTCCGTGCTGGACGAGACGTAGCGCGAGATGACGACGCAGTCGCCGTCCGTGACTGCGAAGTTGAGCAGCGAGGGCTCGTACGGCGTGCCGGTTCTCGCCGCGGCCTCCTGGGTCCACTCCTTCAGCAGACTGATCGTCTCGAGAAGCGCTTGTCTCAAGATCACGTGATTGTGTTTCTTCCCACTCGGTCCGAGAGAAGTGCCGGCGCCCACAGCCGGGTCGTATCCCATCTTCTCCAGCGTGTCGAGAAACAGGGCAAACGCGCACTCGGAGTCCGTTCCGCCCTGGATCATGAGTAGGTATCTGTCCTCGATGTGGTTCAAGAGCTGGCGTTTGATGAGTCCGAAGTTTCCGATTCCGCCGTTATGCATGAAAGTCAAGTTGTGGTATGTGAAGGGATGGCAGTTGGTCTCGCTGAGCGTTCCGTATGTGCTGGCGCGCACATGCGCCAGCACAAGCCGCGATTTTGTCTTCTCGGCCAGCGTTTCGAGATTCTGGTTGTTCCATGCAGGCGTGATGGCTTTGAAGAGACAAGGCCCGTCCTCGTCCTCGTCTTCTGTGTAGTATGCCACGCCAAACCCGTCTCCGTTTATAGGCCGCGTCCTGTCGATCCGGAGCCGCGAGTCAAACGACTGCTTGATGATAGAGTGCTCAGGCCGCGTCAACAAATGCGACAGCTTGATCGGGTCCTTTCCCTTATATATGAGGAATCGACACATGTAGAATTTTTCCTGATAGCACTTTCCTTACGTTGAGGTAAAGAAAGAAGGATCTTAAAGTTGGCACTCTTGTTATGTCTATCGTTTATCCTACCACAGTGCAACACTCGAAAGATGCAAGCACCGTCCTTGAGAACATATACTTATCCTTCTTTTATACGTACTGAAACTGTTATCACATAGTTTCTATTGTCTAAAGACCTAAAATGTGTCATTTTCTTACTGAGCAGCTGATAGTACTGTGGATCCTTCGGTCACGTGATATTCTATGAGTCAGTGGTCGAACGTCACAGGAAGCCACACTTTTATCGCTAGGCCTTCGAGTCAAAGATAATCGTCACTGGACCCTCGTTAGTCAATTGGCAGCTCATCATGGCGCCAAAGACTCCGTTTTGGACTTTGTCACTACCCAAGCCGGCCTTGAGCCTGTCCATGAACGACTCATACAGCTCGTTTGCCAGCTCGCCTCTTTGCGCCAGATGGAAATCCGGTTTAGTGCCTTTGCTGGTACGAGCCATCAGAGTGAATTGAGAGACACATAGGATTTCACCGTTTACCTCTGAGATGTTCTTCTTCCAACCGTAGCCTGAGTCGTCGTCAAAGCCTCTGAAGGTGAGAATCTTCTTAGACAGTTTTTCTATATCTTCTAGCTTGTCGTCCGTGCCAATGCCTACAAGCAACATGTATCCATGTCTGATCTGAGATACTACCGCATTACCCACGGTGACGCTGGCCTGGCTGACTTTCTGCAAAACAATTCTCATCTTGCGCAGCTTGGAGAAGTCTGCTTACGTCAATTGGGATAGGTAAGCCTTAGATCTGCTCTAAGTTGTACTTCGAATATGACTCGTTCACCTTGGCAGTTTTTCTGATTTTTGTCAGTGCTGCTTTCTTATCGGGAGATACGAAGCCCAGTATGATGAACAGGTAACAGTGATGAGTTGTTGACACAAGGTGGTTGATGCTTTCTGGTTTTCGGGCTCACGCTCTCGTATGTCTAAGAACTGATGTTTATGTACATAGTGCTATGAGTAATTTCTGGTATGGAGAACGGGATTTGTATAAAGAGAAAAAACAGGAAACCCACAGAAGGAATATGCTGGCTGTGACGAATCACCAGACGTCTTCTTGGTACTTGCCGCTTGTCTTCATCATTTTGATGACATTTGTGGCGTCCTCGTCAGAGATTTTGTTTCCCTCAGAGACGATCTGGACTAAGGCTTTATGCACACCTTGAGCCATACCTTTAGCGTCACCGCACACGTAGATGAAAGCTCCGTCTTTGATCATCTTGAAGACATCGTCTCTTCTTTTGATTAGCAAGTCCTGCACGTAGGTCTTCTTCTTACCGCCAATTCTGGAGTGTGCGACCAACAGTTCGAACGATTCGCCCAATTTCTTGGCGTATTCCGGCCATTCGTCGGCATACAAGTAATCCTTTTGATCCCTTGAACCGTAGAAGAGCATGTGCTTACCCAACTGGGCCACGGCTTCACCATCGTCCTTATGGTTGTCTTTGTATGCGCATCTTTCTCTAATGAAACCACGGAATGGTGCCACACCGGTACCAGGACCGATCATTATGACTGGGGTACTTGGGTTCGATGGAAGTCTGAATTGAGAGTGACGAATGTGGATTGGGAGCTTGAAGTTTTGGTACAGATTACGTGGTCCCTTTAGGTCATAACGAACAGGAAGAGCTACTGGGTGGGTTTCTTTGTTTGGATCTTTCTTGGACTCACTTTTTTGCTGTGCGTCTGCCTCAATTTTGGCGTCGGCTGCTGCATCAACTTTGGTATCAGCCTCTGCATCTGCTTTGGCATCGACCGCTGCATCTTCTTTGGTCTCGGCTTTTGTATCTGCTTCTGTACTAGACTTGGACTCAGCTGTCTTCTTCTCTTTCAGCTCCTTGGCTGCTTCAGCGGCAGCGGCAGCAGCTTCTTTGTTCAATTCCTCAATATCCACATTGTTTTGGACAAGTTCGATGTTTCTCAACAAGTTGGTAGTGACACCAACAACTCTTTTACTTGCATCAGTTGGATTAGGTTGGTTTTCAACGATAGCAGTAATGTGAACAGTGTGAGGTTCTGCAGTGCTGGAAGATGAAATGGAATAATAACGTGGTTGAACGTGAGGCAGCGTTTCTAATAAGAAGTTCCAAGGCACCGTGGTCCATGGTTCGCCTTTGGACAAATACAGTACCGCATCCGCTAGATTGAAATGCTTAACTGTAATCTGTTTGGCAAACTCTTGCTTCTCTTTGGACAATTGCAGCAATTTACCCTTGACTTCTTCATTCGGAGCAAACTGAACCAATTGACCGAAGATGGCTCTTGATACTGGGCCAGTGATTTCCAAATAGTGTCTGACAGCAGCTCCGATCGATGTTGGGACAGTAAATGGAGGGTGCACGGTAGGGTCATTTGAAGTGAGATTGAATACGACTTCTGGCTTCAGGTTGAAAGTTTTCAAGAATTGTGCCACATGCTCATCGGAGTTAGAAGGTAGAATTCCAATGTGGTCACCTGTGGTATACTTTAAGCTGGATCCGGATAGATCGAACTCGGCATGGATACAGTTACGGTCAGTTTCCTTGCACAACTCTCTCGATTTTGAGATTGGAGCCAAGAAAGGCTGGTTTTGGGTGAACGCACCCTGAATAGTGTTTGAAGGCAAGTAAGCGCTACAAGGTTCGCCGTAGGAGACGGAATTCTCGTCATACTCTTCCAATTCCTCGTATTTGAACGCAGGCTCGAATTTTTCTTCGTGCTCGTCAAGATGAAGCACGTCCTTCAACGCGTCCAACGTAGCATCCTTCCAGGACAAGTAGTCTTCGTCCGTGGTACCAGCGCCGTCATCTGCGAGCCCGAAGTTGCCGATCATGGTAACACCGGCCTCCTTCAAGTACCCCTCGGTCTTCTTAGACGCACCGTTGTAAAACTCGTACGTGGAGTTCCCAAGACCGAACAAGGTGCATTTCAAATTGGACAAAGAACCGGGCTCGACGCCGCGCAAGTACTCTTCAAGCGGCACTGCTGTGTCCGGGAAATCACCCTCGCCGTAGGTAGAGATGAAGAACGAAATCGGAATATGCGACGGCAACTCGTGTAGATTGTCGAAGTCGTATTTTTCCACGTCAACGCACATCACTTTCAACTGGAACTTGGCGATCAATTCCTTTGAAAATTTCTTAGCGTAGTCCTCAGCGGTCCCGGTTTGGGATCCAAACAACACCAAATAGTTCTTGTCGTTCTCTTTCGCAACCTCCACTATGTCTCGAGACGTCGAGCTCACGTTAGTCAACGAATCATCCGATGAGAAGATCGCTTTCAAGGTGTCTCTTCCCAAATACGCCAAAATGGCCAAACCTAGTGCGCAAAGCACGGCAAAGTCCAAATTATCCAATCCTGCCGGCATTTTTCCTTACAGATTGTCCTTGTGATCCACAATTATCTCTAAAAAAGCTACTAGCCTCGCTTTGATCGCTGCTCGCTGCCTTTCGATGGCTCAAATGCTTGTTGAACTCTCGTTTAGCTTAATAGCTAAATCATGTACCTTATAAACCTGAAAAATTCTTAAACAGCAGATCGTGCCAGTGATCTGAAGGAATATCAAAGCCACAAAAAGTCAGGTGAACGGTGTAGCTCAATTGATAGATAGAGACTGATGCGATACTAATGAAGCCGTTAGCAAGTGGCGGATGTATCCAATTCGTATTTTCTTTCTGTCAGTGTCTACTTTATACGTACTCTTGATTTAAACGGTGTTTGTCTAACAAGCTTACGATCAATTGCGACAAGTGTAGTTATATGCGAAAAAGGGTGAGCTGAGTGTTAGCGAGGGAAAAGCTGTACGCGATGACTCGTCGTGTGACTCTGGAAAAGCCGGCTGAGTTGACTCCGGCAAGGTGCTATTAAGACGCCTTTACATAAGCTTGAAAAAGCGTAGACTACGGTTCATACGTCTGAGTACGTGTCGCCTGACAGCAAATGTACGGTGCTCTGCAGCGCTTCCAGATGCGAATCATCAAGATCTAATATCTGCTGGCACATTTGGATCAAAGACTCCTTTGGGAACTCCACCAGGGTTCTTCTTCCGATCGAGTATATGACTAATTCTTCGACTGAGCCCGGAGGATTTTGTACCGTTCTGTGCAGATAGCCGTTTCGCACAAAACGTGCTATTAGGTCGTGCGGCGAAAGTCCGACTATTGGGGTCCTGGGAGTGTCAGAGCGGATTCCGAACTTTTCGTAGTGTTGCAGCAGTTCAGACTCCAGGATAGCGTTTTTGGACAAGATGACAATGCACAGAGTGACAGCGAGAATGCCTTTTGTCGCCAGTTCCACGTCGTTCCCAACTTCGTTGTCCAGGGTCCTGTTAAAATTCTTGCTGTAATCTGACCCAACGTAGGTATCGCCGTCCAGTTTTCTGTGGTACATTTGCGCCGAGTGGTCCATGATAAACTGGCGGTACCGCGGCGGTACTGGCGCGGTGCTGGATCGTACCAGTACAAAAGACTGGCCTCGAGCCTTCAAGTCTTGTGTTTCAGAGTAATCTGTGTCATCTTCTGGGGTTCTCTGCGAAGCCGAACCAGAGCGTTTGTTTACTGCGGTCTTCGCAGCTAGCCCGTACAGATGGTATCCGAACGTGGAATCGAGTTTCGCATCGACGTAGTTGTACACTTCTGAGAAGGGCACAGGAGTGAGCTTTTCCTCATCAAAAATATCTTTCAGTTTCCGCTGCAGTTTCTGCCTGTTGAACACTGTGCTGCCCGCTTGAGACTCGCATTGCGCTAGGATATGTCGCACGAGAACGTTTCCGGCCAGCTCAACGTTGGAGCTGTTCTGAGTGTACAGCTCATCTTGTTCCTCGTCACTCATAGCTGAAAGTGAGTAAACTTGATAGTATGGACGGAATCGCAGAAGTGTGTAAGCCCAGATTGATAAATCGCTTCGAAAGCACCGCTGCTGCCCAGAGAATTCGTTGGTGGTCCCTTTACTCATACATCGCTGCTGTGCATTGTCTAAAAAGATATCTGATGCGATGCGTAAGGTTGTATTTACAAAAAAATGAAGGTCGTACCCGGATTCGAACCGGGGTTGTTCGGATCAAAACCGAAAGTGATAACCACTACACTATACAACCGAGGTTGCTGGTTTCGAGGGAGGTGTCAATTGACTAGTCCACCGGCTAACACCATGCTTGGATTGTAGGGAACCGGTTTTGAGCAATTGTCATGCCGCGTCCTGTGATCAATCAGCTATATGCGTGGCCAAGCAGAATCCAATTCGTGAGCTTCAAAACTGTCCTGGGCTGAAAGCAGGCCATCCAGAATGCAATGCCTTTTATTTGTTAACATATTTTATAAACTTCGCAGGATTACCTGCAACCACTGCGTTGTCAGGAACATCTTTAGTGACTACACTTCCCGAGCCGATTACTACCTTGTCACCAATATTCACGCCTGGTAAAATTGTAACGTTTCCTCCTATCCATACTTTGTGTCCTATGGAGACAGGCTTCCCCAATTCAAGTCCGGTGCAACGTTCGTCAGCATCCAATGGATGCGATGCAGTATATATGTGGACATTGGGTCCAAGCATCGCATCATCACCAATAGTTATCTTGCAAACGTCTAAAAACGTACAGTCGAAGTTAGCGTAGAAGTTTCTCCCTAGATAAATGTTGTACCCATAGTCACACCGGAAGTTAGGTTCAATAAAAGCACCATCGTGCTTTCCCAACAGTTGGTTCAGTATCTCTTTTCTCAATGCATCATCCTCGTAACTTGAGTTGTTGAATTTGTACGTCAGTTGTCGTGCTCTTAGCCTGTCTTTAGTCAGTTCCGGCACAGAGGGATCATACGGACCCCCTAACAGCATCTTTTCCTTTTCGCTTAGAGTCATATTCTACGTGCAAGCGTTCGATACCAGATTGAGTTGTGCCACGAATGCTCGCCCTGGTGACTATGACCTGATGAGACTGCAAAGCCGTTCAAATGAGTTGCTGTTAATCAGCAATCTGAGATCGTTTGTAAATCTTTCCCATAGTCCCAGTGTCATACAATTTCATGTAAAGATGATACTGCTGAAAAGAGGCAGTATAAAAACTGTCACAAAGCTCTAGAAGCAGAAAAGGCTCGAAATATTTGGTGCAGTTGACTTACTGTCATCACAATGCTGCTTGAAGAACAATAACAAAACTTGTACTATATAAATGCCATTCTAAAGCATGAAGATTAAATAAATCTGAAAATACACCGGCCGCTACATAGTTGACCTAAGCGATTCCTGTAAGTGCGAATCAAAGTCAAATAAGATGGCAGCCGATGTAGCCTTCTTTATTTCTCACAATGGTGAACTCTCAACCTGTTTGGTGTTCAGCATACTGGATAGTTATTGACCACTTTTGATGATCCTATGCGCTTGCAAGGCAAGTGAAAAAGCTTTAACTGCGTTGCAGAAGCCAAAGGGAGTGTCTGCGCTGTGAACATCAGGATACTCTCGTGCGTACATCACTGAGGTTTATATTTCTTAGCCTTAAGTTTCTAGCGAGCTGTGTTTTTCTATTACAATGAACGCATGAGAGCATACTAGAGCGGAACCTCTTGGTAGCAATGTTTTTGGGAGATTTTGATTTTCCGCTTTTGTACCTTCTACGATTGCTGTTCCGGCGTGTGTTTGCCGTACTCTCTTGTAGTGCTAAGTCATGATGACTATGGTCGCTCAAACTCAAAGTTTGTAACGTTTTCAGAACACTCATGCCGTAAGCGCTGTCTGGACTTCCTTCAAGTCCGTCTTGGCCATGGTGTGGACAAGACCTCATGGGCTTATATGATTCGTTACTGAACCCGACTGATCCAGACTGAATATGGTTTGGTTTGTCCTTCAATGAGACATTTGATTTAATGTTCTGTACATTTTTCATGCGATATTCAAGTCTCATGCCCAACCGCAGCGTTTCTGGCCGTTCCCCATCATTATATCCTGCGCCTCGCTGCTGCTGATGCAGGCCTTTATTGTCTATTCGTGTATTTTGCAAATTATTTGAACCTGAACCAGGACAGCCAAACATACTTGTTGTTTCTACACACAGGTGTGACAAAGGCTCGTTATATGTTCAACATCTAATCACCACAATAAATGTTTGATGCTGACGGCTGCAGGGGTATTCTCCCGTGTTTAGTTTATTCATTACCTTTAGAAGCATCATACAAGGACAGAGGAACTGATAGTCTTTTTCAGTTATAAACTTAATTAAAACTACAGCTATGCAGATCAGAAATTAATAACCGAAAGCATTGGACTTTGGGCCCTGCGCGATACTGGTCAAAGTAGAGCATATATGGAGGGATATCGTCAGAGCCATACAACGAATACGACACAATTCTAAAGCACCTGGTTCTAGAAGCTGGGTATATGGTAACGGTTTCTATGCAGTTGGCACAACCCCGGTTGTATAGTGTAGTGGTTATCACTTTCGGTTTTGATCCGAACAACCCCGGTTCGAATCCGGGTACGACCTTCTTTTTTTTGCAATTTTCATTTACCACGTAGAGTGCAGACATCTACACCCGTGTTATCCTCCAGTCCGCGCTGAATTACGCACTTCCACTACGTTACTACGTTATGCTCGAGGTACGATCCCCAAACTCCCTGGTCCATTCCTTGCTGTTGATATATTCGTGTGCTTATCGTTTAAGCAAACTGTCACCTTCTGTTCTTAACGAGCTTGATTTCGGTAAAAACTGAAGAAATCTATTAAATACATAATATTCACGAGATTGAACTGATGAAATAACTAAGAGATTCTTTAATTGTGATTCCTGTAGACGTCCAGCGCTTGCGAGAACTAGCTTACACTGTACAGTGGATCAAGGGTTGTAAAATGGGCAAAATCGCAGAGCTGTTTGTGCATCCTGTGGAACTTAAAGCGGCGATTAAGCTGAAGTTTCTAAGGAAATCATCTGCCGAGGGAATCACCATCCAATCAGCCAACACCAAGAGATGCTATGAACTGTTGAATCTCACATCCAGGTCTTTTGCTTCTGTTATCAAAGAGTTACATCCCGAATTGCGTAATGCAGTGATGGTCTTCTATTTAGTCCTAAGAGCGTTGGATACAGTCGAAGACGACATGACTATTGATCCCGAGGTCAAGACTGGATTACTACGTGAATTTGACACGAAACTGGACTTGGAAGAATGGTCCTTCGACGGAAACGGTCCTAATGAGAAAGATCGTGACGTGTTGGTCGATTTCACGTGCATATTGAAAGAATTCCACAGCTTGAAACCGGAGTACCAATTGGTTATCAAAGAGATCACCAAGAAGATGGGGGACGGTATGGCTGATTACATCCTCGATGAAAACTTCAACTTGAATGGTGTGCAGACCGTCAAAGACTACGACTTGTACTGCCACTACGTCGCTGGATTGGTCGGCGATGGGCTGACCCAGTTGCTGGTGCTGGCTGGGTTTGCTTCCAAGGACTTATACGAAGAGAATTCTCAACTGTATGAAGACATGGGTCTTTTCCTGCAGAAAACAAACATTATTAGGGATTACGCCGAAGACTTGGCTGACGGACGCTCATTTTGGCCAAAGGAGATATGGTCTCAATATGCAGAAAAGCTTTCTGACTTCACCAAACCAGAAAACACGCAAAAAGGTGTATACTGCATCAACCACCTGGTCTTGAATGCAATGTCCCATATTGAAAGCGTTTTGCATTACTTGGCATCTACGCATGAACAATCATCTTTCCAGTTCTGTGCAATTCCACAAGTCATGGCCATTGCAACTCTCTCACTAGTCTTTTCCAACCCAGATGTTCTCCGTACATGTGTCAAGATTAGAAAGGGAACCACCTGTTACTTGTTCCTCAAGTCAAGGACATTAAGAGGCTGTGTGGAAATTTTCCAATACTATTTGCGTGATATAAAGAAGCGAGTCACAGTCGAAGATCCAAACTATCTAAAGATAAACATTCAAATCGCCAAAATTGAACAATTCATTGAATCAATGTACCAGGAGCAACTTCCTCTGGGTGTTAAACCAAAGGAAACTTTGATCTACCAAAAGGTTTTGAAGAGAACAGAAGATGACGCTAAAGTCACAGTTGTCGAAGAAGATGAAGAATTCAAATTTAATCTTGGGGTCACTATGATCCTGACAATATTTGCCGCGATATATTTCTATGCTAAATGAATATAAACTGTTTGTAGTACTAATTCAAAGAGGTGAATTGGGCGTTCATTTATTGAGTTTGGTATTACCGCAGGTATGCCAGTAAGAGCCAACTGTACTAGAGTAAAGTTCGGTTGACAGTTCTGCTTCTGGTTCTATCATCAATCTTGGGACTGTAACAATTAAGAGGCGCTTTCTAATAGAGAGTTACTGAATTCAACGTCTATCTGGTCTAGAACAACTTTGATCTGTTCGCATACCAAAAAGTCATTGTCCTGGGCAAGGGCGTAGGACAGCGACCGTTTTATGGATTCAATACTATGAGTGCCGCTGAAAAGTGTCAGCCCTGCATTTTTTATCAAGTCATATAGAACATGAACTGCACTTCTGCGCATAATTGCAGAGTTTTTGTCCACCGATTCATCTTCCGATGTATGTCCAGCTTCGAAAGTTAGTATACCAAACACACAGTCCAAAATATCTTCAATACTAGACTGTAAAGCTGAGGCATTTACCTCAACGCACTGCCCTAATAGAGACATCGACGACATTCTGATTCTGTTGTCGACAGTGTCCCTGTTCCGTATGTTCTGCAAACATATTTCTACAAGTTGCTTCGCGATTGACCCAGAAAACAACTCACCTTGACTTAAAACGTAACTGTTAAAGACCTCACCTACTTTCAGTATATCATCGACACTCTTCTTAGAGCCTGGTGCCTGATAAAACTTCAGTAGCAGAGGCATGATTTCAGCCGGATTGAGCTGTAAAAGTACTAGTAGACCGCGAATGACGTTGAGATATATGAAAGGATCTTGATCATGTAATTGTGTCATGTGTATGGAGAATACTCTTTTAACGTCGATAACTGATGACCGTTTTTCGATCAAAGATCTGAGCTGGAAAAGACCGTGGGCTCGTACAGGAACCATAGGGTCATTTACATTACTCAAAGCCTTTATCAGCAACGCTTGATCTTTAGCATCGGAGCCATCACTAACTTCAGTCAAGGTCGGTAAGGAAATTAATGCTGAAATCTGCTGAGCGGTCTCAGAAATTTGGTCTTGGTGAGTGTAATGAAGGAGCTTCTGCCGTATCGACGTTAAGAGAGCCCGTTCTTTTGATTTACATCCTCCTGAGAAGGTAGGAATAACAGATGTTAGTAGCTTTAATGCTATTGTAAGTGCATTCTGTGAATTTGTGTTGTCATTGTCATTTAGGCTATTATCTCCTGTAGTCAGATCCTCATCTTCGTCATCAGAATCTGGCGCAGTATTGATTTCATCCGAATCTTTTGCATGGTCCAAGAGCTGCAAAATAATGATCAAAAGATCGTATGGCTCAGTAAGAAGTGATGATTTGAAAGCTTCATTCATTGTTTCTAAAACCTTGAGAAAGACCATGGATTGTAGACTATCGATGAAAGAGTCGTGTTCTTGCTCCTCCGGAAACACCAAGGATTTAGATGTATTCGAGTTACGTTGAGTTGATTGCATTAACCAATTGTTCAAAACTGTTGAAAATATTAGCTTGTTGACTTGCTGATCGTCAATTTTACCCAAAAGTTCGATATATAGCATCACCGCTGGATCAATGCTGCTCAAAAGCGTCTGAAATTGTTTGGTGGTTTTTTCTTCCAAGCTGAGTTTTCCGATTCCTAACTTCTCTGTGACATTTTCTGACTTGCTGGCGATGTATGGTAGTTGATTCCCCAGCTCAATCTTATATTCCCACTTATCATGGTCATAGCTTATCATGTCAAGTAGGATCACATGTAAAAATCTGAAGCCTTCTGTAACGGTCATATATGTCTTGATAATACCGAGAATTACATGATAGTAGGGCTGGTCTTTCTCAGTTGGCGGCAACTTTTGATTCGTCTTCAAAAAGAGAGCGTACTTCCACAGATACGAATAAAATTTCCCTCCGTCCTTGTACCCTAGAACTAGGTCTTGCAAAACATCAGTCATAGTTGTTCTACCCAAAGAAATTAAAACATTTACCATATCATTTAATGTCTTCACTGAGACATCAACACTATCCGGATTGTAAAGAGCATGATAAATCTTTTTGAAGAGAAAATCTCTGACAATACGTTTGTTCTTCATGTAGAACGCGCCAATGAGACCATTCAAACAGCTTATTAGAATTGGTTTGTCAACATGAGTTAGCCCTTCGTATATTTGAGAAAATAGTTTGGTGAAATATTCCACACTAGACAAAGACCTTGGCTTTGCAGTTACAATCATGTTTACTCTTTCGAATTTTGAGGTGTCGACTTGATCATCTTCTCTTACGCCTACCAAAAAGTCCACAAGTGACAACAATCCGTCATTTCGTTCTATAACGAGCAGACCCAACCTGCTTAACGGCCATTCCTTGAACTCTTTCTGTTTTATGGTTGACAATAACAGAGAATACATCTCAAATAAGGAATAAGTGTCACGAACACTTTCCAAAGCTCGCAATTTTTCCTCATAAGCAGCATCCTTGGTCACATACATCAACGACATGTTTCCGATAACCGTGTCGATGAATCCTGGGCCACCCTTGAGCAAAATCTGACGCACGTAATTCTGTTTCGGCAGTCTCAAGAAGATGCCTTCAAACACCTGCAGCACCTTCTTGAGGTCACCCAAATCGGCCTTCTGGCCGTCCAACTTCTTGTAGATCTTCTGGCCATCCTTAAAACTACTCAACTGTCTGTATTCAAGCGGAATGTCAATCTTTACAGGCAAATTCGCATTGATTCCATGTATTACTAACATGTTGATCAAAGTATCAAAGTGCTTCATATCGTGCAACGAAATCGGTATGATATCTGCATTTTCATCCTGTTTCTTGGCCACAGCGTCTACAAGTCTTTCCAAATACGATAGCAATCTGCTTATAAGCTCAGATTGATTGCAGCTCAGGTCTTCAAGGATACTGGATGACCCATCTTCAACTTTTATACCTTTCAGGAACTCATCGATCTCTTGAAAAAGTACATCTATCGGAGTATCACCCACAAAATCGAGCTTTTTACTCAACACGTCTGTCAAACGCTTCGACATAATACTACCGACGCCTGCTGAGCACAAATCCGATGCAAAGACCTCCACTTCCTGCAATTCTTTCTTGCGATGAGATACGTCTTCCCTTAACTTTACAGCTTAACTTTCTATATTCTCATACTGTGGCATAGTAACAAAAATTTAGTGAAAAATTATTGAAGATCATCGATGAGATGAGATGGAAACCTTGTTGTTGATGCTTTAACCCTGCCTTTGTCCTCGCCAAGAACACTTAATTGTGGATCACAGGAAGGGGCTATTGGAAGACAGTATGGACTTGCACAAGGGAGAACTGGACCAGGAAGACCAGGATGCTATCATTTTAGACGCAAGAGCTGGCGACCTGGAGTCCCTGAAGGACATCTTCACCACCCTGCTGGACCCCAGTACGCTGGTAGATACTTATGACGAGCTATCAAGGTCTACTGCGCTTCACATGGCTGCAGCTAATGGCCATTTCGACGTTGTGAAGTATTTGTTGGAGATCGCTCCACAGGACAGAGTGAAAGAATGGGTGAACAAGCAGAACGAAACAGGGAACACTGCCTTGCATTGGGCTTCGCTGAACGGCAAACTGGATATAGTGAAGCTGCTGTGTGAGGAGTACGACGCAGACCCCTTTATCAGAAACAGCTTCGACCACGACGCCATCTACGAGGCCGAGAACAACGGCCAAGAAGAGATAGAGACTTACTTCTTGACCAAATTCGACGTGGAACCGGATTCTGAGCCAGAACAGAAACAAACGGATACCTCTGCCGAGGTCCAAGTGAAGGAAGGCACTGAGATCGAACAAGTGACGAAAGAAGCTACGGAAGCTCTAAGAGAGGAAACGGCGAAACTCCATATATAATCGCCTCGCCGACTACTGGATCCAAGGTGCCCAAAGCACAGCCATGACTAAAAGTTACAACCCTGGCAGACGTCGGTACAGGCAGGCACGGCTTGTCAACCATCGGCCTGTCCTCTGACGGGTTGGGACCGTAGAATCTGTTACCCGGATTCACAATCACGTGCATTAAATATTACATTACGTACACAATGACTAATTTGTTCATGTCTTTGCCAGAGCCTTGTGGAACCAAGAAAAAGTGACTGAAACCGATTACTATTGAATATATAATAGATTGAATAAGAATTGATGTTAGATAAAGAACGTTGGCTTGGCCTTAACACTTTCTTGAAACCTTAGAAAGAGCATATATCAAGACTTCAGATAGCAGGGAAAGTATTGCGTGTGACTTTATCGGAAAAAGAGCACAGTATGACGGAAGTAGTGGCAGATTTAGGATTTGATCCTACGATGAAGAAGAAGAAGAGCAAGAAGGTTGTTCCTGAAGAGTTGGTTGAGCCAGTATCAGAGGGTACAGGCGACGATCTGTTTGCCGGACTGAAGAAAAAGAAGAAGAAGAAGAGCAAAGAGGGCGAGGAAAGCGCAGAGAAAGATGTTGACGATATCTCCGATGCCTTGGGAGAGTTGAAGTTGAAAAAGAAAAAGAAGAAGGCCAAGGCTGAGACTACGGTGGACGATTTCGAAAAACAGTTGGAACAGGCTGGTATATCGGTAGACGACATTGGCAAGGAGTCGACTCCTACGGAGATCGACTCCAGCATTCAAAAGGACGTCGGATTACCTTACCAGGAGCTTTTGTCGCGTTTCTTTACGATTTTGAACGCAAACAACCCAGAGTTGGCTGGCGACAGGTCCGGACCAAAATTCAAGATTCCTCCTCCTATCTGTCAAAGAGATGGTAAGAAGACCATCTTTGTTAACCTCCAAGAGATCAGTGAGAAGTTGCAAAGATCGCCTGAGCATATCATCCAATACCTATTTGCTGAATTGGGTACCTCAGGTTCCGTCGATGGACAAAAGAGATTGGTCATCAAGGGTAAGTTCTTACCTAAACAGATGGAAAATCTACTAAGAAGATATATTCTGGAATATGTCACTTGTAAGACATGCAAGAGTATCAACACCGTGTTGAAGAAGGAACAGTCGAACAGATTGTTCTTCTTGGTCTGTAAGAGTTGCGGTTCTACCAGATCTGTCTCCTCTATCAAGACCGGTTTCCAAGCCACTGTCGGTAAGAGAAAGAGAATGTAAATTAACTGATAAAAGTCATCTAAAGGTCCAAAACAAACCTATAATGCTCCTCGGTATTCCTTTAGCACACATACTACTGCTGTAGAGGTTGGAAATGGCATCGAATAAAAAACACAGTAGATTCAATATGCCAATTATCCAAAAGCTAGAACGAACAAAGGTGAACTCGCCAATATGTTTCGATCCATTCAAACTTGTACTTTCCAATTGATTATTCGGTTTTCTATACATGCATCATGACCACAGAATTATGTTCAAGCACCTGTTGCACTGCAAGTGGTTCGACTTTATCTTGGTGTAGTGCTGCACCTTATATCATTTCTGTGTATATGTTATTTAATGGGGAGTTCACGCTTCTAATTGTAAACACTAGCACTTATTTGCACTATTTGGCTAATTTCAACGTCATATTTCTGCGTTCTCTACGAGTTTGCGCAGAGCAGGACACCAGGAGTTAACTGAAACGTCTGCAAGCATCCACTTGGTGAATAACTCCGAGACTTTCTTTGAATCTTCCAGCTGTCCGAAAATATCAGTAAGAGCCATCCTTGTGCCTGGATTGTCAAACAGCTTCTCCAAATTCTTATCCACCTTGCTCTTATAGAACGCGAACTCTTTCTCCTGCAGTTTACTCGGTACAGACACTAGCCATTGGTATTTCTCCACCAACTCATCGGGACTCAATACATTCACCCCATTAGCTGCTTCTGGGACGATTCTCAGCTTTTCGCTGACTCTACGCTTCATACTTGGAGGTGGCGCAGTTGCCGTCTTGGTGTTTCCCGACGTATCTGTCACCTTTGGCACAAGCCTTGTAGGTGCTATACCACTTGACTGAGGGTACATGAAATTGGGACAGTCATTGTACCCTGGAATATCTGTTTCTCTACAGTTTTGGAAGCTCTGTGAGCGATTGAGTTCATTTGAGGGCATTGTCATCCAACGCTGGGGCACGCTCAGGGCTCACAAGCTTCTTCTGCTATCAATTTGTATTCGCATTATGAACACTGTGTCACTCTCAATGTAGACTTGTAACAGTATTTAAGATTTTATCAATAGTAAACAAGATCAAGCCTTCCAGCACACAGAACTACCATTAAACAAAAAAACGCCGCCACCGCATCAGCTTGTGACACCAGCCTAATTGGAGAAATCAGCAGATGTATACTTGAGGTTCTCCACCCATTCCAAGTGTAATTTCTCTGGCTCTACAGATGTATGCCTCTCTTGAATTAGACAAATATACTAATGTTGGCTTCAACTAGGCAAATCTATCAGAGCCGTCTATAATCAACCGCACACTCATAACCCGAATGGACATTCCAGAATTCTGTCGTCTGGCTAGAATCTAATCTTTGAGAGCGATTTAATCCTAGATCGGTTAGACGAGATGATGCGGACGAAACCCTACGCCTATATACCGAAACGTGTGGCTGCCTAAGTCTTTACAGCATGAAGCCGATCAGAGCAAAACTCTAACAAGGAAAATGCCAAACACACGAGCTTTCGGGAATCCAGGTACTATTGTTAGAATTGCGGTCATTGATTTTACTATTTTCACTTATCGATTGTGCTCAGATAAGGCTCTTTATCTATTTATTACTGGTCAAATCATAGGAGAATGAGGAAAGAACAGCAATCAATGCACCGCTTCCAATATCTAAACTGAGCTTCCATTTGGCGTTGATCGCATTAATATATACGCTTAGGTTTCAGCTGAGTTTTCAGACTTAGACTGTGCTATAGAATAACGTCATTGTATTATGCTTATCAATTCGGATATATTTTATCTTAATCTGGGTACATATTGAACATTGCAAATCTGAGTGTGAATGCAAGAACGTACCACAGAAGATAATCGTGGATTCCACAGCGGACTAATCATTCAGCTGTTCCTCAGATATCGGTAGTTTGGGGCAATCTTTGCGCCATGATTCTTTTGTCTTCTAATGTCAATGTGAGTACTGAGATTAGCCTTTGCAAGAGCTGCTGTCTGATCGCCTGATCAGATATCGCAGACTCTCATTGTGGCTGCATGTGGGGACTCATTTGTTTATGTACTTGTAGCGTCAATATAAATACAGTTTCGGTTTTGTCACCTTGTATCGATGAGATGGGTCCGGCTGGGTTTATGTCAAACATGACTTAATACAGGCTGCGCTGCGTGGGGTAAACATGGACAGAAGAGTATCTCAAACTGGCATCGATCCTCGAAATGACAGAATTCAATCGAATTTGAACAGGTACAGAGACTGGGAGTGTAGGCAGAACGATTTGATGGATCAGACCATCAGTGATATTAGCGAAGTTTTTGAGTCCATGAACTATTGCATCAACAATCAGGTATACAGAGAGTCCGGAGAGGAAGTGAATCGCCGACAAGGGTGCGGTACAGGCGTGTCCGCGTCACAGCAGCATAATTCCAACAAAAGGCTTAAACTAAGAAAGCTAGCCAGCCTATTTGTGCAGAATACCAACGGTCAGATTTTGAGTGACGACAATGCAGAAGTGCTTCCGTTCAAACCCATTCCCCAAACGATAGAGACAATGCACAAATCCGAAAATAACTGTTACAGTTATAGCCCGCACAAAACTTTGCGTATGCTTCAAACTATTGATAGCAATACATCGGAAGTGGCAGTCGACAAGGATCAAAAGTCTGACTCCATATCAGGCACTCACCAAAATTTGCTTGGTATTCCGCCACCAAGTTTTATTCAACCGGCCTTGAACACAAGCCGATCTGCATCTACAGCGATAGAACATAATAAACAGGATCAGATCTTATTACATGACCTGATAACAGGGGACATATGCGATACGCCTGATTGATTAGCTCGGATTCTTCTAAAGTGGCTCGTGATTTTCAATCCGCTTCCACCATCTGGAAACATCTGGCCCAAGACTTTCAATCATACCGCTGTTATTCTTTCGCACTGATTTACGCTTCCCATCCGTAAACCAATTCTTTACTATAAGCAACATTTTTCTATCTGTTTCGAGTAGATAAACCATAAGTCCATTATTCAATTTAATAAGCCTTTCTTTCGAACCTGCTTCCCTGTAACTTGCTGTCAAGTTACGTGTTTCTAAGATGGATGTCAGCTCTTTGTTCAACTCGAACATTTGAGACTCATTTAAGGTGTCGAAGATAGACATTTCTTTCTTTTTTGTCCCTTTATGCTTTCCTGCATTGTCAATAGGTATAGAGTGGTCCGTGAGAGACATGTCATGGCCGACTTCTGTCACAGTCGCAACTGCACTGTTTCTGTTAACATTGCTCGTCAGGAATTGCAACGTTTCATCTAGGCCTTTTATAACAAGTTTAAGAGCAGTTTCATCCTCGTCAAAACTGTTCTTCCACAAGGGAATAGAACTGTAATATTTGCTGTCCTCTTTATAAAACAGAGAATAATCAAAAGAACACGATCTTTCTTCAAAACCGGGATGCTGGTAGAATAGAGTTATTCCATTCCAAAGATCCTCTTGCAAGGACATAAGATACGACTCTTCAAATACCTTCTTAAACTTTGGCTCGAGGATAACTGCCACCAAGATATCTTTAAACCTCCAAAAAATGACGTTGTATCTTTTCCACGAGTCGAATTGTAAATGAAACTGTCGCATTTGATAGACTTTAGGAAGAAAGCTGGGGGACAACGGAGATATTAGCCAGCTATATTCATCCGATTTATCGCTTCTTGATTTATTTGGTCCAGTTTCATTATTGGAAGAAGCCCAAGGATTCCATGTGGGCTTTAGGTTGGTGAACAGTGACAGCGAGTTAGCAACGCCAGTTAGGTGACCTAAATCCTTCAATGCATCCATAGTAAAGGATATCGGGAGTGTAACATTATCCCATACAGACTTTAAACCTGAGTTATCCTCAGGCTCAGAATTACTTCCATCTATCTCGATCTGCTGTCCTGCCTTCGCTAAAGACATTGTACCAGCTAATCCATGCGAAGATATTGTACCGTACATGGAGCCTATTCCCATCAACCAATTAGAAAAAACAGGCAGACTCTTGAACTGAGAGTCAAAATTCGCCACAAATCCGTATTTCATGGGGTCTTTGTTGTTCTTCGGCAAATGATATATGCAAACGTCTTTCACGTTCAGGTAGTTATCCTTTGAAAGGAGAATATTGTTTTTGATGTACGTCTGCCATTCTTTAACCTCGCTGACGGAATTCAAGGCATCAGAGAACTGACAGCAAGGAAACATTTTATCATCAATAGCGGTGTTGATGTCCTGTACCAAGAAATAATCAGAAACTAGATTTATCTCGTCCCAAAACGGTATGTAGTGTTCGTTCATCAATTGTGTCAATCGCTGATCTGCTATATCTCTCATTCTCCCGTTTTTCATAACAAACTGTTGGTACGACTGGGATAATCGTACTCTGTATTTTCTCCACTGATCCTCATATGTCTTGTCGAATCCTATTGCGAGATAGTACGACGGCTCTGTCTCTAAAACTACCATGCTATACGATTCTAGCTCAAAATGACAATATGAGCTGTCACTTTTGTTGAACTCTTGAGCAAACCGCCACATCCCTTTAATAATTCCGATCTTCTGTTCTTTCTCATTATTTGACAGCATCTTCTCTGTCAATTCATGATAAAGCAGCAGCCTGCTCGAGTCATCCTTATTCTGATCATCATCCCGAAACGAAACAATGAACTGGACACTCATCAATTCGACAAAAATTCCCTGTTTCGGTCCTAGTAAACAGTTTTCATGAATTAGATTGACAGTTCGCCAGCCTGATGAACCTGTCAAACATGAAAGACGTTAAACCCCTCTTCACTTTTGCTGCTCGCAGCTGTTGTATTCATTGATGTCGTTATGTCTTAGCTAGAATCAGTTATGGCTTTGGAGTTTGATATGTTACCCGGCCAACAATCATCTCATGCGAAGACTGAAAAATTTGAGGCTCTGCAGGCCTCTTTAGATAGCGATGAGATGAGATGAGCTTAGGCATCAGATGGATTTGGTAAGTCTCAATAATCTTACCGTTCGATATCATACGGTGATTAGAACTTTGGTGGGTGTGAAAAATCAGGACTTGAAATTATGGCTTCTATATCGCAACCGTTTAGGCTTGCTGCGTTACCGAAGATCCAATCTCTGAACAACTATGCAAGTCAGAGCGAGTATCTCCAAGCAGTTGACAATCTCTCAGCTGCAGGCAACAAGGTAAACATAGGGATATCTGGCTCGAACATATCTCAATACCTGATAAATCCGACGCCAAAATTAGTCTTCAATTTGTCGATTCCTTCTACCAACATCGTCACAGCATGCGATGTCATCGAGAACTCAAACAAAGTTGAGACGTGGTTGTATGCGTTAGAGGCCAGGAAAGTGTCGCATCTGCATCTTGTCTCAAAACCTGCGGTCGAAGACGCTGTCTCTTCGTCGAGTTCTGAGGTAACGGCTCAGTTCAAGTACAAATTGAAGGCCAAAGCTGTCAGTGTGAAGGTTTTCCCGGAGACCGATAAGGTCCTTGTCGTATTGGAGAACGGGTTGATTCAGACCTTTAGCTCTGAGCTTAAACTGCTGAATACCGTTGATATTTCATACGATAATGTCAAGTACGTGAAGTTTTTCCAGGATGAACAAGGGAACAGGTTCGTATTTGTGTTATGCCAGCTGAAAGAGGACAAAACATGCTACAAGCTGTATCAGATCCATTCGTCCATCACTTGCACAGAATTGAACTCCATTATTTTGGAGAACATGTCCTTGGAGAATACTAAGATATGCTATCAGCTTGGAGTTCTGTATCTACTAAAAGACGGCAACAGCCTTTCCAGTTATCAGTTGCCTCATTTGCAGCTACAGGCGCGGATAGATCTACCATTTATTGCAAAAGTCTCTGTCGTATCCATCAAACCTGTTGCATCCAATCGTGTCTTGATAACAGCAGATAACAAAATTTATCTCGTGGATCTACTATACAATGCGCTTTTGTCTGAGAAGGAAGTAAAGAACATGAAGTACCTGCAGCTTTTGTCCACTGGAATTATACAGGACTCTACCGAAAACAGAAAGACACTGGCTTTGGTGGTGTCAACAAGAGCTGGGCCCAACCCAAGCAGCTATCTTGACATAGTTAATGTCGATGTCGGTTCGGGTACCTTGAAGCATTCAATGGGTAAGGGGTTTATGGTCAAGCCAAAACAAAAGCTTCAAAGTCTTTTTGAGCATACTGACGATGATGACGAAGACGAGTTGTTGACTCCAGATTATGACGATGTCATCAAACAATTGAAGATTTGTAAAAAAGCGGAAAACTTTGATTCAATATTCTTCAAAAAGCTATCTTTGAGCAAAGAGTATTATACCGACAATGACCGGTTCCTCAATGACTCTGACTTTCTTTCACAAATCATTGATATCTTGTTCCAAAATTATAACAGCATTTACTCAAAGGCCTTTACTTATCTGTTAACTCATCCTTTGTTTCCACCAGCACATACAGCCGGGCTTTTGGCCAAATTGAAAAGTGACCCAAGACTTTTCAAACAATGTATCGTTACTTGTCCAAATTTGCCCTTAGAAGACCTGCTACTTGAATTGTTCAATATAACAAATGCTGAGCTTTGCCTTGATATCACCTGTAGAATATTACAAGATTACAAGATAGACTCTATCAAGACTGGGATTAAGAAAATCGAAAAGATGGACGTGACAAATCTATTGGACATGATATTAGACTCCAGCAAGGAGACCTCCGATATTCAATTGAGCAGACCTCAAATTTTCCAGCTAATGAGCATTATAATAGACTCGATCGGACTCTTCTCATTGGATGACGACCATTTGAAAAAGCTATCAGCTTTTGTCAATGCACAGGTCGCAACGATGGAAGGCAATGTAGAGCTGCTACATCTACTGGATAATAAGACAAAGCCCTCCATATCAATAAACAGCAAAAACAAGTCATCAAGTCATTTATCAACCACACAGCCGCTATCGACTTATACAGTTGAGTACCTAGAATGCTAATTACATAGTTAGCACATGTGTAACATAAAATCTGGACATCAAGTCAGTCATATTACACCAGACGAAACAGTTATTTGTCATTCAATGTCAAACTGGTATTTGATAATCTCTCTGGGATTGGAGAAACAATACGTATTGCTCTCAACATCATCATCACAGTCATACAACACATGTTCCTCATATGTCACCTGGTTGTTCTTGTCTACAAGGATCACTATTTGTGAGCGAGTGCCGTAATAATCGCCTACAGGCAAAGAGGCACCAATGGACTCCGCGTTATCGATTTTCCTCAAGGGCGGTACATAGATGTTAGATTTTGTGACAGTATCAATGTCATCACCCTCCTGGTACGAGTGATTTGATGCCAGTTCGAAACATTTCTGTACCAGTTCTTCTTTTGAAATTCCGTGCGTGTTCTTCACTAATGCATCCAACAAGACGTACCCATACTCCGCTTTGTTCCACCTTGCCTCATTCTTTTCATCTGAAGCATGAAATATATCGTTAGATACCACCATATGCTTGCTAAGTTTGAATGGATCCGTGGAGTGCCTTAAATAATCAATAACGCTGTATTGCTCGGTCTTAACATTGCCATAAAACAAAGTAAACGGACCGGTGCGTTCCAACTCGTTATGCTTTGCATTGAATTTCTCCCAAGTGTTCCAGTTGCCAAAATCAGTATCCTTTCGCTCCTCCAAATACTGCAGAGGAACAATGCCCCTTGACCTGGGTTCCTTCTGCTGCAGCTCACTTTTTGGCACGGAGCCAGGGTCCAACTTCAAATTCAGTATTACTGCTATATTGCCAAACCTGTTGATTCCAAGCCACGTTCCATGCTCAAACCCTTTCTTCTCAATAGCCATGTCGTACGGCGAAAGAATAAGTCCATCGTGGTTCCAACATGTGGAATGAGTCTTCCGCTCAAAGAATTCGTCCCTATTGGAGATCAATACCAATTTGTACTCAGGATGCGCCTTGGTAGCCAGTAGAATGCACATTTTGCCACAGTAATTCTCAGGTACACTTTCTCGATATTAGCAACCGTTATATAACTAGAAGATCCAGCTCTAACGCTGTTAGCTCTTCACCAAACGTTCATGCTTTTGTATGCCTTAGAAGCCTGAAAGCTGATTATTGATTATATAGTTAAAGTGTCAAAATAGCTACGAACGGCTAAAAACTCAGGCTGCAGCATATTATTAGCAATTAGTAACTGAGCCAGGCGGAGTTCATCCGAACAGCTTGCCGAAGAATCTCTTGATAGCAGAACTCTTCTGATAGGAATCTATCTCTTTTTGGTTCTGCTCTATACGCTTCTTCAGCTTTTCCTCGTCAAGACCGCTTGATTTCTTCTTACTGGAATGTGTGGTAACTCGTGTGTCCAGTCTATTGAGTTTCTGAAGCGTAGCGACTTTAACTAGACCAGTTCTCGTTTCTACCTCATACTCTTCAGGGAACTCTGCATTCTCAAGCGCAGGCTGGTTGAAACCGGGGATCTGCTTCTTTTCTAGGTTGATGTTAGCGCCTAAAGAGTCGATACTATCAGTTTCGTCATTACGAGCATTATCTATCATGTACTGTTCCACCTCTTGCGGAGAAGAGATCTTCGAAAGAGGCGCGCTGGATGTCGTGTTAACATCGGGCATGATGTCGTAGCGAGTGAAAGAGGAGATTGCTGCCAGTAGCTGGACCTGGCAGGTAAAGCGCTCTTTTGTTGATAATTAAGGGTTTTGTAATTTTGTCTGCTGATTATGGCTTTATAAAGGTGAAATCTATAAATCAAGTGGTATTAAAGAGGATAGTTAAGAACAGATCACATGGACTTTTTCTATTTCACATGCTGATGAGTGAGTATCCAAGAAGCTCGCAGAAACGGTCTTTGGTTATGGCCATAATCAGAAGGCTTAGCTCGATGAAAAGACGTGGGTCTTTTTCCTTGAGAACATTCAGCGCATCGCTATCGATGTAGCTGATGACACATTCCGTGTCGGTGGTGATGGTAAACGCTTTGGGATCGTTATGCACATTGCTGAGGACTCCACGGGCTGTCCTTGATGACATAGTCTCGTAAAACTCGCCTTGGATCAGTCTGTGCGTTAAATTCACAACACCGGACTCGACTACAAAGAAGAAGTTGTATTTGTGATCGATTTCTGTGTTCGGTGGGAGCTTTTTCGTGCTGAAGTAAGGAATCAAGCTCTTCCATACATCGTATTCTTCTTTTCTTTTCTGCTCGTCGTGTGACCGGATCTCCTTTCTGTACTTTCTGATCGAGAGCATCAAGATGGGCAGCAACTGTTGACGCTCTTTCAGCTCGTGGTTTAGTTTCTGGATCTCCATCTCCTCCGAGTATATATTTCTAACTTCGGATACGAACTGATGGTTCCTTGGAGTGTTGATTGGGAGCCGGCTAAATTTGGACTGAGATTTCTTTAGTTGAGCTAGCTTGCGGGACCTCGTTTTCGTCCTAATCTTTTTGTACCTGATCAAGAATTCGTTTTCACACCATTCCAACGCGCCGTTCAAGTCTGAGAACAACTCAACGTTCTCTAGCAAACCAACTTTATCGAACGCGAGATATATCTGATCATTTTTATCAATCGAACTGATGATTAGATATATGTTTTGCTGTTCTAAAAACCTTTTGATTCTATTGAACCCCTCGGCGGCACTGTAATCAATGTTCTTCGACCTGATGTTCTTGAAGTCAAGAATCAAGTATTTGATACGTTTCTTAGATGAATCAGAGTCACTGATCTCTAGTAGACTGTTGACTTTTTCCTCGATCGAGATTATAGTTCCAAAGAAAAGGATGTTCTGCAGCTTCAACACATAAATTTGCTCACCAATGTTCTTTAGGAATTTGGATTGAATGTAGTCACGACATACCGTTGACTTGGCTACTTTTCCGTCATACTCACCGTAAACGGTCTGCAATTTTGTCGAATTCACCAAGAATGAGAAACATGCCAATAAAATTCCCACTATAATTCCCACCACAAAGTCGACAGCACCCATGGTTATGACAATTATTAATATCGTCAAATATTCGAAGGGCTGTACCTTGTTCCAAGTGTCAATGACTGCCTCTTGGATTAGTTCGTATCCAAGAAGGAAAATCAAAGATCCTACGATGCATATAGGAATGAACGAAATTATTACTGGCCCGATGACCATAACAATAAAAGTCCCTGCAGCTAACATAACACCGGCTATGGGAGATTCTGCACCTGCTCTGATGAAAAGGACGGAGTTCGTGTATACCAAATAGTTCTGTATCGATCCCACGAACCCAGAAATTAGATTTGAATAGCCATGCGCGATTAACTCTCGGTCAAGATCATATTTGTCCACATTCAAAGACATAGCAAGCGCTGGCACGTTGATAGGGACATGCAGTATGCCAAAGAAAGTCAAGGCAAGCATTGTTGGAATTTGTTTAGGTATGAGATGCCATTGAATGTTTTTGAACTTGTAAAGCTTGTAAAAATCATACCAGTTCTCTTTGGCATTGACTTTCGAGAAAATCCAACCAGCATCACGCAGCTTGTCCAACGAAAGGTTTGGGGCCAATGCCACAACAAAATGAAACATCAGTAAGGTTACAATGTAAAAAGAGGGTAAAACCAACGAATTTTGTATCCGTCTCTGTACTGCTACCAACATTAGCGTCAACGTAAGTGGCGCCAGCCACTTGAACAACAAATTTGGATCGGTAAACAACGATGAAAGGAACCCCCATGTGTATCTAAATTTAGGGACTCGGGTGCAAACCTCTAATCCAGTAATGATAAGGAAGTAACCCACACCTCCGATGCACCCAATCAATATATGACGTGGGAAGAACCCCACGATCTTGCCCAATTTTAGTTTTCCTAACAGAAAAAAGGTCAATCCAGTGACTACGGAACTGATAGCATAGCAAAGAATTGTGGTTGATATAACAAGTTCATCGTTGCCTTCTGGAACTGAATGCATAATAGAAATTGCCATGCTGTGAAAGAACGGTGTGATTTCAATCATTTCTGATCCAATTGAGGACGGAAATGACGATAATCCCAGCGAAAAACAAAGTTGACATATCACCGTTGATACGTAGAACATTGATAAACCAGTGGGCCCAAGATGAGAAAATAACGGTTCAGTAATAGGAAAAATGATCATACCATAGGATAATGCATCTAATATGTTTAATAAAAGTCCTAGCCCCACAGCTGGAGTGTAATGCAATATTTGAAACAGCAGATTCTTTGCTTTGGTATAATGGGAGGCATTTCTTTGAGCCGCAACACCATCACTGGGCGAACCCTCTGGAAGTAAGGATATGTAATGAGGACCAGCATCTTGGTTCTCTTCATCAAACGTTCCGTATTCAATAAAAAATGAATTATGCGAATTTGAGGGCACCAGAGGGATTAAATCTGTCGGTGATCCTCGCAGGTAAGGCAACTCCTCATCCGGGAGGTAACTCATTCCGTACTCTTCTTCCGTCTGCTTTACAATGTCATCTCCGACTTGGTCGTCATTCACGTAGTCTTGATTATCCATAATCAAATCCGTATCATCCTGAGCCTCATTGTCGTACTGCAATTGCGTATCGTTAGCTTCATCGAAGCCGTCATCTTCTAACCCGGGTGCTTGATCTCGTAAAGGCCCTTCTCCAGCGTCAAAAGTATTCGACAATATCGCAGTTTGTTTGTGCAAATTTCCTGATTCATGTATCATGTTAGACTTTTCGTTGGGTAACGTTGTTTTAGAGTGTGAATCTGGAGCGGAGCCCGAGGTACCGGCTATACTGTTTTTACCTTCCAGTGGTGGTGAAATGAATGAACTGACGTATGAACGACCCAGATATGCCGATGTGGGGCCGATAATGAAGGAGGGCTTCCTGTTTCGAGCACTTCCTTGCTGCTGTGAGGCAGAGTAAGATGAATTTCGAGTATCCGACATAGCAAGAAAGCAAAAAAGAACAAGTAACGGTGAACTCAGCCAGTTTGTCGATATAGCATGGGCAGTTGCGCGTCCTGCGTCTTGTATCTCAATTCATTGAACCGGAGAAAAAGTCAGACTTAAAGCACTTTACGCGGTCCTTAAGTCTTTTTCACGGTCATATTTAGAAAGTCTTCAAACGTGATTATCTTTTATCCTGCGATGATTACTGATTTGCATATTTTTTAATTTTTCTTTATCACAAAGAATCTGTATCAGCGGAATGTTCTTTCCCATGGAATTTGAGAAACGATACAAGGGAAACGCCCTAACGTCGCTGGTGAGCTAGGAAAATAGGCGTGGAACTATGCCGGGTTTGCATATTGCCGACTGAGCTCGCAGATGCCATGGCTCTGTCCGGAAACAAACACCAATTTTGTCACGTGATTAACGTCTTCTGGACGTTAATCACTTGACTTTACCCTGGGATCCCCATGCATGCGGTACACTCGATAGACTGAAGGATCCTGTTCCGTGAGCCAGTGCACGCACATTGTTATTGGTCTGTCCGTTGTAGATGTTCATCTATAGGAAGCGTGGTACATGTCCCCAACCTCGCCTTTTCGATTAGCTGCCCCTATATATAAATACTCCACCTCGGCGGCTACGTTTCTCTCCAGCCCGGGTAAACCATCTGTTTCCGTCCACGGAGTTGACACATGGGAAGCAACTTGCCAATCGTCAAAGTCACGTGATTATCGTATACATGAGAACTCGCGTTCCGGGCAGGTGCTGAGGTGACGACTATAGAACACGCTTTGATTTCCGTGCCCTATACAACGCCAATACTAGACCAACTGACCCTTCGGACATTCGCACTCATTAACTCCGATATCTGTACACCACAAGTCGGAAATATTTCGGAGTTAATCTCGTTGGGCTTAATTACGATACGCGTTAGCCGTGCACAATGCGGCGCCAGGGTATGATTACGTAAAAATCACAGCGAAATGTAGTTTCTAAACCTTCTCTTGTTGCCCATCGCGCAGAAAAAACTCCACCACAATAGCTTGTCTACTAATTGTTTGATATCCATGCAGGGATCTAAGGTTCCATAGCTGGTACCACCTACAGAATCCGCTGCGACAGAAGAAAGAGAAAGAACTGCCGCGAGGCGCGAATTGTCATCAAGCATTGCCAAGGCAGTATTTGACAAACGCATCCTGCATTGTTCTGGCGCTGGTTGTACTTCGTATTTAAGTTATTATGCACTGCATAATGGTTAGGATTTAGCCAAATTTGTCATTCTAGCGGATTAAGCCCGTAGCAAACGGACTTTGTCATCGAAATCTTGGAATTACGGGTCAAGCGGTACCCTGGTAGATTCAAAGAAGTTAAAGTGATTGATAATATATACGAGCGTACCGGCAAATGCAGAAGGGTGTATATAAGAGGGTTCAAATTGGACAGGGGTTCACTCCGAGAGGTGTTTAGGTAAAATCAGTATTATTTTCGGTGCATTGGTATAGGATCGTTCAATTGAGTAAGGACGACCATTGAGAATCATGCTAATGATGATATGTGCGATAACTCCTTGGATTCATGGTACTAAAGATTTTCTAGAGAGCATCAATCCGTTTAAGAGCAGCTCGGTGGTTGTTACGAGGGCAGACTTGATCAACAGCAAATACCCTGTTAAGAGAAAAGGATGAAACAAGGCTGCACACAAAGCATCGCCTTCTACTGATTGTTCTGGTATATGGCGCTGTCCTTGGGTGTGTTCCTGGCGGCCAAGGTTTAGCATTTCGGAATCTCTTGGCCTGTAGCTGTGTGCAGAGCTATGACTTGATGATTCTGTTTTTTACGTGTATATATGAGCTTACGTCTAATAATAATAGCTAGACTGATGTAATGAATCTGCTAGCGTACTACAAAGAGTCCTTTATTCACAGGCCACTGTACTTCGAATAGTCCACCCGTACTGGCGACAAGGAGTGCTCGGGGTCGTCTGAGACATGTGTCTCGGGCTGTGTTTCTGCAGGTTGGTAGTAGTTCCCTAAACGCTCAGTTTCTGGGATTTTGGGGTATTTCTCGTAGAAACTGTCCTGCACAGCATCTGTGGTAGGATTTGGGTTTGCAGTCTGATTGAGAGTCCCTCTTATCGGGCTGGAAGTGAACATCGGATTGACGTTGCGGACAGGCGACGGAGACCGCGGGAGCTGTTTGAGCTCTGGTTTGCGTTCGCTGTTCTGCAGATTGGTCATGTTCCGGCGCGACTTCACGTACTCTGTTTCCATATTGCCGTCCTCGAAAAGCTCTTCCAACAAACTGTTTTTTTCCTGAGCGAATTCCAACTTCTTCTTCACGATCACAAGCTCTTCTACTGCAGCTGCTAGCCGTTTCTCCAAATCATCGATTTTCTTCCGCAATAGGATCACTTCGTCTGCATGATTGACGGAACCCGTCAAAGTAGAACTATCTGTTGGTACCGGCATATCGCCTGTTCTTCTTTTGTATTTTCTTCTTCCACGACGCAGCTCATCCAGCATTGTTCGCTCGTATCTCCGCTCGAGCAGCTTTTGTTTGAATTTCTCATTAGCAACTATTCTGTTAATCTCAACCTGAGTGTTCGAGAAGTCTGTACTGGGCAGGCGGTAGTCTACGTAAGCGTGTTTCAACTCTTTGACGTCCTTCTTGGTAGAGTCAAATATGGATTTGATTTTGCCCCACGTTGATGATGGCTTGTCTACGGCTGCCGCTTCGCCTTTCCGGTCGATTTCAGATCTTCCACTTCTAGAAACTGCGGGCTTCCGAATACGATACTTGTCTCGAGTGTTTGCACTTCTGCCAATGTTCACACGTTTTAAAGGATACGTCTCATGTTTACGGTTATCTTTATCAACCCACCACGAGTTCCAATAATCCTTGAGTCCCTCCATAATGCCAAGGTACAATATTCCCTTATGTGTAGCTTTTGTCAATCCTTGTCAAGTTTTCCCTTCAACCTCCAAGACTTCGGGCAATGGAATTGCATATAATCAGTGCTTTCCCTAGCCAATTCAATGAGCCAATTTGCTGCTGATCATCAGACGCAAGGTCAGTTTTCTCTTAATGTTCAGTTCTGTTAGCTATGTTTTTTATGGAATACAATTAAAGGCTTTAAAGATGTAGAAACAGCCTTAATGATTGAAAAGATCATTATCGTTGTGATCCTGTATTCGCTGGCCTTTTGGCCTGCCTTATCGAAGAGCCAATTCGGCAGACGTCTTAACAGTCACAAACACCTGGTATTCCCCCACTGTGTACAGTAAAACTGCAATATGTCCTATTTACACGTGACTTTGGTCTTTCTCTTTCATTTACGCGTGTAACTGCGCAGTAACACGAAACGCTATATGGCAAATATTTAAGATACCTCATCATTGATTGAAAAGTTAAGGCAAAAGTTGAAAGCGCTTCACTGTATCTGCAGCTCTGTAATCGCACCCAACAAAGGCTGGGAATTGGTGTTCATTGCGCCTTGTGTTTGTTGCGGTTTTAGACGCACTTCATTAAGGAATTGGCGCCCGTGATTGAATTGAAGCTCGAGACATGGCTGGAGTTGTGCTGCCAGCATCAATACAACCACAACTGCTAAGACCGCTTGCATACAGAGTTTTGACGAAGAAATTCGGCTTAAATATAAAATCGGATGGTCTAGCGGCATTGGCGTCGTATATTGGTGGTGTTTTCGGTCTTAACTGGAGACAGAATGGCGAGACGCAGCAGTTCTTGGAACAATTTGCTGCGATATGGAGAGAACAAGGCCGCGGATTATTTGTGGACGAGCTCAACGTACTGCAAGTGATTAATGAGATCAAAGAACGTGAGAAAACAGAGAAGAGTCAGCATTTAGGGAAGAAGAGAGGACCCTTGCACAAACACAATAACCTAGATGCGTTTTTGAAAAGGCCGGAAAGTCCAGCAGATGTCGAAACGGCGAGTCTATCACAGGGCTCTGCTACTTCAGCTCTAAACGCAGGATCAGATTCGCCAATGATCTTAGACGAGGGGTCGCCCATGAACTCAGAATCTGAACATGCTAGTGCTGATGGTGGAGATGATCAGCTAAATCATCATGACCCACATTTTGACTGGACAGAATACTTCAAGATAATAAACGCCTTCGAGCAACAGAAGTTCACCTATGATAATACTAAGAGGCATTACCTGTACATACCTGAGCCGACGAGCAGGCAAAATAATGCATTATCTCTAGCAAGGTTGAAACTACCCGATATTAAAGCTAAGTTATCTGTGTTTAGCACGAGATATCATATTATAAAGGATAAAGTTTTGAGAAATGAAAACTTCCAAAGCACTGACATCTTCAATCCTCTGTCTTCGATGATGCAAATGGGCAAGAGTATTGACGAGGAAAAAAATATGTCGCCATTGGCATCCGCCACTTACATGAAGATAACCCAGATTAAAAACTTACTAGGCCACGACGGTAAGAACTTTCTCCTGCTGGGACTTTTAGATAGAAACTCGAAGGGCAACTGGAGCTTAGAAGATCCAAGCGGCTCTATTGAGCTGGATATACAGCAAGCTATTCCAACGAAAGGAACGTACTACGTTCCAGGGTGTATCGTCTTGGTGGAAGGTATCTACTATACTGCCACGAATATTTTCCTAGTATCTTCGATTACCCATCCTCCTGGAGAGAAAAGAGAGGACACGTTAGAGGCTATTGGAAATCTTGATTTGCTTGGCGTACACAATCCATCCAATGACAATTATGTGGCAAGATTAGACAAGGATTTAAAAGTACGATTGCATTACTTAGAGCAAGAACTGAGTGATCATAAATTTGTGGTACTAGGCGGAGACATTTTTTTGGATGAACCTAACACCATGGAAGGTCTCAAGAAGGCATTTGACAAACTAAATCGAGATCCGCCTGTGGCGATAATCTTTAACGGTTCATTCGTTTCTATTCCCGTACATCCAAGTTTGAGTTCCAAAAACATTAGCGCAACAGTATCATACCGTAACAACTTCGATGCATTAGCGACTCTCCTAAGCAACTATGAAAATTTGATCAATGATACTCAAATGATTTTTGTTCCAGGCCCTAATGATCCGTGGTCTTCCATGGTCAGCCTAGGGACCACCACTATGTGGCCTCAAAAAAATGTGCCATCTTCGTTCGTACAGAAGATAAACAGAACTTGCAAGAAAGTTCACTGGGGCTCTAATCCATTGAGAATTGCATACCTTTCACAGGAGCTTGTCGTCGCTCGGGATGACATAGGAGAGAGATTGAAGAGACATAATATTCTGTTTCCAACTGTTGAAGAAGAAAAATATGAAGAGAGCGTAGAACTTCAAGAACAGTATAGCAGAAACCCGGATGTTTCGGTTGGACAACTGATAGAAATCAAGCATAACTTACCTGTCAGCGTATTAGAATCGAGAAAACTTGTGAAGACTCTACTCGACCAGCAGCATATGTCGCCGTTCTCTTCTAGCATAAAACCTACCATATGGGATCGTGACTTTACATTACAGCTGTCACCCCTTCCCTCTAGCATTCTACTTTGTGATACCAGTTCCCCTAACTTTGATGTTACGTATAATGGCTGTAAGACGGTGAACTCAGGTAGCTTCATCTTCAACCGAAGCGCCAGATATGTCGAATTCTTTCCTGGAACTAAAACTGTGGTAGAGGAAGAAATTCCTTTCTAAAGCAGACTAAGTGGATACAACTGCGCTGTAATTGACCCCTTCTGTGCATTCAATAGACTTTATTTCGATATATCTAAATTTGGTACAGTAACTCATTTAAACAGCTTAATCAGAGGTCGTGCGCTGAAACCTTTCGGTTACCGTGTAAGGCATGCAGTACACAGGATCAATAGGTTGTAAGTTCTCATATCCCATTAGTGAAAGACCACTTATCCCAAAGACAGTGTGGAAAACATCGACTTCGTTATCCGGTCTATCAGCAATACCACCCTTTTTAGGGTCCTGACAACTCAAGATGAACTCCCTTAACTTTGGAAAGTCGATCCAGTCGGCCCTTTTTAGTATAGATAGAGTGGATAGTACCCACCAACTATAGCACACATCAGGAAGTTTGCTAGGCCTACCGTTAAGTCCACCCTCAGGAACCTGCCGTTCGGACAACCAAAATGTGATATTCTCGATCTGTGACTCTGTGAGTGCATCAAGTCTTCCCACTATAGCTAGGGCACCTATACACGTGAACGCCTGAGCAGCGTGAGATTCTGCACCTGGATTTAGTCCAAAGCCACCATCAAAGTTGTAACATCTGAGGATGTAATTTACTGCTGGGTCAACCACGTCTTTCCTTAGTCTGTGTAATATCGATAGGCAACTTAATGCTGTGTAAACGAAACGAGTATCAACCTCACCGAATTGATCTCCCTGAAAAGAACCATCTTCTCTCTGATTTTTCAGAATGAAGGACTCAATTAGGTCAACTTGTTTCGGATCCAAACGGTCTACTGCATTGTATGTAGCCAGGATCTGCAACCCTGACAAGGTGGTCAAAAGATGGCCATCGTGTCTTGGAAATGCAGCAAATCCACCGCTGTCTGGATCCCAGCAGCTTAAAACAAATTGTATCACATCTTCTCTGTTAAAAGTGTCAATAGAGTCCAACATGTATAGCGCCGTCAGGCCCCAGTATACACCATTGAGCCTCAAATGTTCAGATAACCAGTATTCCAAGTCGTCCTTCTTCTGGTCTAAGGAGGCGATATATTCAACATGCTTCGACTTGTACAATTCTGACTGGCTCATGAATGCTAGTGGTCGGATATATAGCTGAGCTGAGTTCACTACGGTGTACTCAATATAATTAAATGGCAATACTTCTTAACACCTCTTCTTAACTTTTGTTAGGCATATAGATATTCAGTTGGGCATCAAATTAATGTACTAGAAGAATTGAATCTTTACCTCAACAAAAAGCAGCAATAGGCTGGAGAAACTCTCAGCAGTTCGATTCTGATCAGTCGTATGCGGTATGCCGGACCTAGATGATATCCAAGTGGATATTGATTATAGCAATAAAGATGGCGAGTCAGTTGGGGATGCCTTGAGAAGATTAGAGTTTCAACGGAAAGAAAGACTTAGCATTGTACCGACGTTAGATGCCGATGTTAGGAAAGCTCTGGAGCTTCTAAGCCAGCCAGTAGAGCTGCCTGAAGAGGATAACTTCAGACGAAGAGAGCGTTTGAGTGACCTCATACAAAAAGATGACAAGTCTAAAGAATTGGTGTCAAAATATGTGTTAGCCTCAGGCAGCTATACCGACGACCCAGTCGCTGTTACCGAGGAAGACAATGAAGAGTTCTACACTCCAGCGTCTGAAGCATTGGTAGAACTTAGAAAATTTCTAATAGGGTATACTCTAAGACGGGCTAAGAGTCGATTACAAAATGAGAGACGGGATCTTGCGACAAGATCTGTGACAGATGTGCTAAGTAAGAGACGAAAGTTACAAGCGGACTTGGATAATATTTCCCTGGCGGAAATTCAAATAATCGACGAGAAACCAATCTCCGAAGTTAGAAAATCTCCTGATGGGAGCTCATTAGCCTGTTCTGGCTGGTCAGGTACGCTGTCCTTACTAGATCAATCATCGGAAAAGATATACGTTAACAAGTCACTATCTGATATCAGGGTTAGCGGAATCGACTGGACTCCAGACTCCAAAAATATTCTTGCATGCACGCATCAGGGCCAGCTTGCCTTGTACAACTGTAATAATTCGGACACAGTTGAAATTCTGGATGACAACACTGCTCGATATGCCCAGGTGCGAGTGCATCCGTCCGGGAATCTAGCAACATGCACATCATTTGATAAGACTTGGAAACTGTTTGATATACAGACTAAAACATGCATATTGAGTCAAGAGGGGCACTCTGCCGAAGTTTTTTCTCTAGGGTTGCAAAACGATGGATCTCTTGTCTGTACAGGAGGTTTAGATTCGATAGGCCTCGTTTGGGATTTAAGATCTGGAAAAGTTATCATGTCTTTGCAGGGCCACTCCAAACCTATTTACTCCATTGATTGGTCTCTTAATGGCTACCAGATTGCGTCTGGGAGTGGTGATGGTACAATAAAAGTCTGGGATATACGAAGGAAGGGAGAAGCACACACTATTTTAGCCCATAATAGTTTAATCTCTCAAGTCAAGTTCGATACAAGAGGTAGTAACTTCCTCGTCTCTAGCAGCTACGACAAAACAGTAAATGTATTCAATGCAGACAATTGGCAAAAAATCAAGACCTTAGAAGGACACCTCGATAAAGTCATGACTGTAGAATTTTCAGAATCGTGTATATTCAGTTCAGGGTGGGATCGATCATTGAATAAATGGGACTATTGAGATGTAACGGTAATTCGCTTTTTACAAAGAAAACCTATTTGTATAAGTAAAATGATACTATTATTTCACTTTTTAGTCCTGCCATTTGTGGCCATTCTACCTCGGCTTGGTTGAATTTTTGACAGCTTATCAGTGATATAAGCCAGCTTTGAGTGTAAAGCACCAAGGTTGTTCCCTTCTTGCTCAAGTTGAGACTTCAGAAGTTCGATTCTTTCCTGGGTAAGCCTTACAGCTTCTCGATTTTTGGATTCATTCTCATCTATTTTCGTTTGTAGGCCCTTGCACTCTTCTTGCAGACCCCTGTACTCGGCCTCACTTGATTCCAAGGATGTAGTAGCTCTCTCGATTTCCTTTGCCATATACTCTTTTTCGGAGTTTTTTGCCTCACAACTATGCTTCTCCTTTTCATGCGCCTCCTGTAAATCCGACAATTCCACGACTAACTCCTTCAGCGCATGCTGTTTTTCACCTTTGGAAGCCAGTTTACCGAGCAAATCATTTATCTCGTTTTCTGCAGCTTCTATTTGTTGATGCTTCAATTCTGACTGCTGTAAATAATCTTTGACTTTAGAGTCATTTTCCTGAAGCTTTAGCTCTGACTCGGACAGCTGCTTTTTGATATCATGGAAGTCTTTACTTGCATTCTCATAGTATTGCGTCTGAGTGACCTTCAACCGTTTAAAATCTTCTAACTCTAGTTTTTGAATGTCGTTTTGTTGGTATATATTTTCAATAGATTGGATCATGTTATGAGTGAGTATCTCCGTTGTAAATTGATAATTTAGATCATCCTTCTGTTTGCTGAATGCGGACACCCAAGTTAACACAGCAACATCTTGTTTTAACGGGTTGGTAGAATAATCGTTTTTTACTCTCTTGGACTTGTAATACCGCAACGATGATTTTTCTTTTAGGCTATTCCTATTACGACGTTTCCTATCATTGATGAATTGTTCCTTCAAATCATTCCCTGATTGACTGTAATTCACCTCTGTGAGTAACGACTTCTCCACGTCCATCGAGGTGTACATATTAATTGGATAAACATCAGGCAGAGGCCATGCCATGTTTGGATTGTCAAGCCAGTTGGAAAGATATTTCAAATTCTGCGAATAAATCGGTCTAAGATCAGGTGGTAACGTTCCCACTGTATCCCTCAGTGATACCACCGCTGATGTCACATTTTCAAGATACTCCCTGGAGTCCTTCTTGAGATATTTTCCGAAATACAATTCACAGTGATCAATAGAGTTTATTGTTGTCAAACGAATGGCAGGGGCAAAAGTGTCTGCACCTCTCTTAGGTCTATTTTGCTGACGAATTTTCTGAATCGGAGGGTCTTTGGGGTCGCAAGTAGGATCCAAACATACCACCATATCTACCCTAATATTTTTTGGAAAAGAGCTGACAGTCTGTTTGACGTTATCCGAGCAGATCAAGTGACACGTACACGAGAAGTTCTTAGGCTTGTTCTTTGTTTTGATGGTTTGACCGTCATATCTGATTATATTCACCTTATTACCCAAAAGCAATGCTTCCAAGAGATCCATGGTTCTGCCTGCTCTAGCCATAATCACAGTATGTGTTTCATACTCTTGTACTAGCGATAAAAGGTCTCTTAATACAGCAAACTTTCCAGAAGTGTCTGCGAGATGGCCGGGAATGTCCTTTGTGATCAACGATTTGGGCATGAAGTGGTCTATCAGTAGGTAAGGGTGTGTAGCCACGTATTCGCTGTTCAAGCACATCGATTTCATTGACCCAATTACGATCTCTTCCTTGTAGTCTGATGTCTCGAAATACTTTAAGATATCCGAGTAGTGCAACGACACAATCTGGTCAGTAAGCTCTTTTTGATATAAGCACATAGGAGCCGGCAGCCAATAATCTCCGGAAGTGTCTCCTGACACCCCCATGGTACGTGCATCAACAATGGCCGGGTCAGGCGCGGTATCTAAAATCTTCAGCAAGTCCATCCTTCAGTGTTCAACCAGATCCAATGATCTCTAAAACCACGTCTAATCTCAAAACAGAACTCCCCAGAAGGCAACAAAAAAATCTTTAAAGCAAAACCGCTGTTTACGACTTGTACAGTTGTCACTTCAAGCCGTGAGTACATATGTAACAGATATGACTCTGTGAAATGGCAATGAATAGTGTCTGATCATCGTATTATCTCTAGACAGAGGTCGAGTTTTGACGTTATGAAAACAATGGAATGTTCACACGTGACTGAAAGTTCGGGAATGATGTTGGTTGATACGACTTTGAGTACGTTAGTGTCGATAAGCAACCGAGAGGTAGTGTCTTAGTATACCGACGGTGTTCCAGTGCCGTATCTACCTTATCGACCTGACGTGAGTCAAGAAACTATGCTTTTGAGTTTCGGCTCAGAAAACCTGATTTAACTACCTAAACTTGAATCCATTATACAATGATTATATGGTAGCAGCGTCAGTGCCACCATGTGTTGAGAAATGAATGTCCTTACCGCATGGTTGAAGAGAGGAAACGAGATACTCATTCTTGATGTGAGATCGCAGCATTCCAATTCAAAAACACAATAGAACTACTAGAAAACAGACAACAGGGAGTTCTAGTCAGTTGTTATCACAGTACAATGATAGCATTAATCATTGTCACTGTCCGCTGCAACCATAATAGACGGTATGCTTTTGATATCTTGTAAATATGATGCGTCATCATCAACTGTGCTAACGTTGCTATCCAGTTCGCTGTTGACACGGGGCACTCTGTTCTGGTGTAAACCGTTCAACAAGTTTTCTTGTAGCTCTCTGTGTTGTCTGTGGTACCTTGAAGACGATACTGACTCATTGGAACCCTCTAATGAGCCACTGTCCTGGCGAGAGTCATCGACGTCAGTTTTAGGCAAGGCGTCTGTGCTTAAAAGTTTAATCCGTTCTCGGAGAGTCATCGGAGGACCCGTCGGAGAGTCCAAGTCATCGTTACTGTTTTTTCTGGTCTTCCAATGCGCCTGGGACATTGAATTCAACAAGTTCAACGAGTACTGTGGGATGCCGTATCTTTGCACTTTTCTTCCTTCAACCCCGTCTTTTGTAGCAGTCATCGATAATCCAGAAGTGACACTAGACCTTGAAAGAGGTCTGGATATCATGTGCTCTGACTGCTCATTGTCCGTATCATGATCGTATGGCTCGGTCATATCAGCCTCATAAATTGCTCTCATGGATGAATTGTCCATGCTTTGGTCATTCAGCGAAAGATTGGAATACACATCCCTAGAACCATAAGAAGACGTGGATTCAGGCATAACTCCGATATTTGTAGTAATGATACAATGACCTGTTTCACTAAATCCTAAGTAAACCTCGTATTAGGATACTCAAAACAAGTTCTATTTCAACTGATTACGCTATTTTTGATCCTGGTAGGCCTTAATTCCTTCTAATCAGTATGCGGAGCTTCCCTAATTTAACAATTATTAAAATGTGTTCACTGGTAGCACCTTCTGTAGTATTGACACACAATAATATAATTTCACACGGATTCTATCAGTATAATCCTATCAACAAATTAACGCAACCACACGTATCGAATTTTCCTTTTTTCGGTCTTCGAAACGTAGTTGGTGGTTGATTAGAGAATGTAAATGTGCGATGATGATCTTAATCCTTGAAACGAGAAATGTCTCCCCAAAAATCTTGCTCCAGATTTATTTGGGGCGAGTTTCTGGGCGAAAAAGGAAACAACAGAAAGCACCTCCTTAACGCTAGCAAGCGGCTTGCAACTTGCTTGACGATACGCGCTTATCATATTTGGTCAGTACAGAGCTACTAAGAGTTTGATGCACTGTGCACTACGTTCGTGTCACGTGATTAAAAGTTGCACGTGACTTATGCCATTCCGAATCCTTTCTTAAATAGAAGAGTGAAACTGTCAGAGTATAAAAGGCGTCAGCGGCTAATCATTCTTTCACTTCTACTTATCAGAATGAGTGTAGCTATGGTCTAGGCGGTTACGTGGAGAAAATGCCGGCTGGGTGGTTAGTAACTGAGGTATTAGACAGAAACGGAATTGAATATGTCCGCTAGTGTAACAGTCAGAGAGAAGACTGGTGTTGCCGTCAAAAGCAGCATCTCGCAAGATCAATCGCAAAAGTTGGTTCAGACTATGATAACGATGTGTTTTGGATGCCTGGCATTTCTTAGAGGGCTGTTTCCAGATGATAATTTCGTTGATCAGAAATTTGTACCAGAAAAATGCAACAGAGACTACGACAAGAACAATGCTTCCAGCATAAGGATCAAGACGCTTGTTAGAGACAAAACTGATGAGGCAGATTTATTTTTAGATTGGCTTGAAAATGGCGTATTCCAATCCTTGAAAAAGGGTTATCTGAAAGCTATTTCGTTGGGAATATTCGTGGATGAATGCGCACCAAACGACCTGATTGAAACTTACCTATTCTCGTTTGAATACAGCAGAGATTTCATTTCGGTCAGTGTTAATGGTCAAAAAAATACTGTCTCGCTACTAAATTCGAGAAAAATGGTTCAACAGCTGATGAGAAGATTCATCATCATCACGCAATCTCTGGATCCGCTACCAGAAAAGCGATTCCTGACCATGAGACTAATGTTCAACGATTCCGCTCCAAAAGAATATCAGCCACAGTTGTTCAAAGATTCTGCAGGAGAACCCAAAACAGTGATAACGGTGCCACAAGATAACAGCATTGACACATTTTCGGTGGGGTCTTTGAACACTTCCGTGCATAATGTGGGGATCAAAATCCTATCTTTGACCGATAACACCATTCAGGAGCAGCTAGCATCAGGAAATACGGTCCAAATTGATCCCTTTGACCTACTAAATGAGGAAAATATTCAATTGCCCTTGGAGACGCCTACAAGCCAAGTTACAGCGCCCAGTCAAACAACGAAAATGCTGCAGAGCTACTTGAAATCTTCACCAGTGAAATTCTATCCAACACAGGCCTTGTACACAAACGACAGCATCCCCGACATGCCGCTGCAAGAGGGGCAGAGTGAAGCTCCTTCAATTGCAACTTTTAAGCGCCTTAGATGTTTGCGATGCAATAAAATGGTTCTGGCTACCTGTTACGGTAATCATTCAGGATCATCAATTCCGGCTTGCTTGAGCTGTTTGGCAGAAGGAAAAGTTGACTTGAACTCCCCAGAGATGGCACGATTCACAATGACGAGAAATGTTTATAGATATATGGCGAGGAAGCCTGCGTTCCCATCCTCTGTATCTTACTTCTACTCACTTTTCTTCGGGGAGACGGTAAAAGAAGAACAACGGAAAATTGTGGATGATACGCTGTCAGTTTTGCTTATGGATGGGGTTTTCGTCGTCGAATCACAAGTGAGAGTTAGGCCATCTGGTGCTCCGCTCAGGTCATCGGGGTTGATAAACGTAGACACGGACGCGATTTTGTACCCAAAAGGGAACCTTCAAAGAGGCACATACGCATGGTCTTTCAATTACCGTGCTCCAAGGGCACATGTTTTCTATACCGAACCCTTCGCGAAGTCTACCTCTCATTTGTTAAGGTTACTAGAACAATCCAACTCTGTATTCGAAAATTTAGGGCTTCCACCACAAGCGGAGTCATTGAACTTGCAAAAACTGAGCATCACTGAAGAAGTGAACTCCAAACGAACTTTTCATGATACAATCGCTGCAGAAGAAGAGTGCGGTTCAGGCCTTGACACGCAAAAACTGCATCACGACAAAATAAGAAAGATAAGTATCTCAAAGAAAACGTTGAAAAGTCCTTGGTGATGTCATATTTCCTATTTCGTCTCCCATCAGATGTACATTGGCCAACCACAACCTTCGAAAAGCTACATTATGCTTTTTCGATGATTCAAAGCTCAAACCCCGAACCAAGCCTCTACTAAGCCCCCATATCCACCATTTGTGCTGCCTCAAACTTTAAAGTCATTTGTTTACGTATAGTAATTTCAACTGTAAAGTTGAAAAGCAAGAAACTGAGTAAGCATACATCCACAAACATGAATACCTGACCGCTCAGACATATATAAGAAGCATGTACTTCTACAACTTTCAGACTCGCTATATAAGAACAACTTCTGATTGAGGTTTTGCATTGAATACTAGTTGTAAAATTCTCTGAGCATGATTAAGAATAGAAGATTGGCTGTCTTGCCGATGAGGCGGTGGTTGCATTGCACTGCTTCAACCGGCAATCAATTTATCAAAAGACAGCGGCTACCTATCAACTGTGGTCAACCTGTACATGAGACTCGGCCATACCTCCTTAAACCTGGAGAATTGACCCCCGGTATCACGGCACTGGAGTATTTCCAACGTCGTGTGAAACTAGCAACCAAATTAGCTGCAAAGTCCTGCGCAATTATACCGGGTTCTCAGGTCAAGTATGCTTCGGGTCCCGTCTTCTATCCTTTCCAGCAAAATAACGACCTGTTTTACCTGACTGGTTGGAATGAGCCAGATTCTGTTATGATCTTAGAAAAACCCAATGATGATCCTGATGATGCTGTTCTCCATATGATTGTTCCCGCGAAGGATCCATTCTCTGAAAAGTGGGAAGGGTTCCGCACAGGCACTGAGGGTGTCAAAGATATCTTCAATGCAGACGAATCAACCAGCACAGAGAATTTGGAGAGGTACGCTTCTAAGATCATTAATAGGTGCGAAATCGTCTATTTCGATTCTGCCAAGGATTCCAAGAACTCGTCCGCCTTCTTCGGCAACTTCTTTTCGTTGAATGGCAGTTCTGTACGACAAGCTACGATAATGAATCTGATCAAGACTGCCTCGCCATCCAAGGAACTTAGACCTCTAAAGAACATTGTTGGACAAATGAGGTCAATTAAATCGCCAGCTGAGATTCGAGTCATGAGAAGAGCAGGTCAAATTTCGGGCCGGGCATATAATCAGGCCTATGCTCAAAGATTTCGCAACGAAAGGACGCTAGGTGCGTATCTTGATTATAAATTCATTGAAGGCGGTTGTGACAAGTCCGCATACGTCCCTGTCATTGGATCTGGCGAAAACGCCTTGTGCATTCATTACACAAGAAACGATGATGTAATGTTTGATGATGAAATGGTCCTTGTAGATGCTGCTGGTTCAATTGGTGGTTACTGCTCTGATATCTCGAGAACATGGCCAGTTTCAGGTAAGTTCACTGATGCTCAAAGGGACCTTTATGAGGTTGTCTTGGCTGTTCAAAGAAGATGTATTAATTTATGTGCGGCACATAACGTGTTATCTCTTCATCAGATACATACCAAGAGCATCGATTTTTTGAAGGAGGAACTGAAAAACATCGGCTTGAGTTTGAGTAATTGGGATATCAATGAAATTTACCCCCACTACATTGGCCACAACCTGGGCTTAGATGTCCATGACGTACCTAAAGTATCTAGGCATCAACCGCTTCAAACAGGGCAGGTTATCACCATTGAACCAGGGATTTATATTCCGGATGATCCAAAGTTCCCTGAGTATTTTAGAAATATGGGAATCAGAATCGAGGATGATATCGCCGTCGACATAGACACGTACACTAATCTTACCGTTGAGGCTGCTAAGGAGGTTGCTGACATCGAAGATATTGCACAAAATGGAGTGACAACGCAATTCGAACATGACGTTGTCAGTCCGCTCGATTAAGCACCTTTGGAGGTCAATTCTCGAGTAAACAAGTAAATAGCATTTATCATGTAAATAGTTTCAATATTCAATCATTGTAATGATCTGCAACATCATATGAGAGGTCGGCATCGCTGTTGTAGAATACGTCCTCTTGGTTCATAGGATTATCAGCAACACTGTCTGCAGCTTCGCGAATACCTATTTTTCTAAGAGCAAGCTGTTCGTCAACGAGGGACCTCATATTATCATTCTGTATTTTTAACTGAGCCAACTTCCTGTCTATCGCGGCATCTTCGACAAACATCATATCACGAAGACTGTTCTGTGCCGAAAACTCTTTATATATCACAAGGTCTCCTTGGATTTGGAAACAAAGGCTAGCCTCAGCTATTAGTTCTGCCAGTTCCGTCGATACTACCAAATGAGGAATGCCGAACCTCTCCGAAAGATAGCTGATTTGAACTTTCGTGGATATTCTCAAATAGAATGCATATATCTTCTGCCGCATCGTCTTGGACACTAAGCCCCATTTCTTCTGCAGGAAATAGTCCCATTTGCATACGGTATCCATATCGTTCTGCCACCACTGGAAAAATTTACCAAACTTACAGTCTATCAGTAGTTGCGCCTTGCCAGCAAGGACCATGAAACGCTTGTTGAACTGCTCCAGTTCCGATAAATGGAGAAACGTATCTAAATTGTCCAACGGTATGGAGATCAACGCTGAGACAGTGATAATATAGAACATAGTTTGATCAGAAACAAAAATATCGTCCTTCGGAAGTTGATCCATTAAATCAACAAGATCTGGAACCTCTTGTAATAACTGGACGAATTTCTGCAAGCACTGGTGAAACTCACCTCGCAGATACCAGCTCAGGATCAGTAACAATTTACACTCGATAAACGCTGATAGTTCAGTCGCGTCAGTAGTAGTGGGCAGAGCATTCAGCCTCGAGTCAAAATCTAGGATAGCTTTGTAGTGTGAATTGAGAAGATGTGTTCGAATCAGTAGCTTGGTACGCTGGTACAACCCAAGATGTGCCACCGCAGAGTCGGTATTGATGAATATAATAGCATCAGAAAACTTTCCATCGAGCAATAACTGCATAAGTTTACGCTCCCATTGCGGCAATCCTAAATAAACTGTCTTCCAATCCGCGTGCGTGAAAGTTCTGCTACTATCTGGGAATTTGGATTTGAAATGGTTCTCTTGTAACACAGCTAAAGGGTAAAATAAGGTAGTCATCGGCTTTTCTCAAGAGGCATGTACTCTGATATCAAACTGGCCCTTATTTTAGAATCTGTCGTGCCAGATTATTATGCTGCCACTTTGCATCAATAAATATTGGAACAACAGTGTTAGATCGATACGCTTCATTGTCTTTGGAAAGCAGAATCCTACAACTGTACAAAGGCAAAATTAGTTGATACTTTAAATGCCCATCTTTAACACTATTTAAAGCTCATCGCATGGTAAATTCATAGAAATACATCGTAACAGCGAGCCGGAAGCTGCGTACAGTAAGATTAGATGTTGCGAGCGTCATCATACCAGGCAAGTGTTAGGCGATTTGCACGAGATTTCCACATCACGACAGTATGCTCTTCTCAGCTAAAGATAAAGTTGGATCGCCTGCAGAAGAAGGATTTGATAGTGGACAGAACAGAGAAAGAAAAGAAGAGATTTCAGATTACGGAGCAGAGTAGGATACAGCAGCGTAAGAAATATGGGTATTCTGCAAACAAGGCTACCAAAGTATTAAGAGATAAGTACGCTATGAGAGACCTGGATTCAGACATGAAACTAGGCCCAGAGTTAGATTCTGACACTGATATCCTGGCAACGGTCAAAGACAAACGATTGATGTACAACATATTAGGTGTGACGAGACCGCAGCTTAAAGACTCTGTCCTTGTCGCGAAGGACGTACAGAAGTTTTGCAAAAGAGAACAGTTACAAAAGGCACTTTACCTCATCAAACTCGCCGGCCCAAATGGTGTCGTGGGTATGAACATGCTCATGCAACACTACCTACAATTTGAGAAAGACGGGAAATCTGCCATTGATCTGTACACGTACAGAAAGAAATGGCAAATACCACCAAACGAGTACACGGAGAGTATTCTTTTCAATGGATTGGCGCACTTACCAGATCCGATATCTATCAAGATAGCAGAAAGAGTGCTCAAGATCGTTTCCACGATGGCCCAAAATGCTAGGCTGAATACAATAAACCTAAATGCAGCACTAACAGCGTTGGTCAATTGTCGGGACCCCAGTTTCCTGTTTTCGTGCTTCGAACTGAGGCCAAAGGGTATTAGGAAGGATACAATCACGTACACGCAGCTCCTAATTGGATGCACAAGAGTGGAGGACCCAATAGAAGCCATTCAAAGAGCAGATGATGTGATGAACATGGCAGGTCCTAAGCTTATCGACTCACAAATGTTTTTTCATTATGCTAATGTATGGCATTCAAGAAAGGATCAAAGGTTTGTCAACTGCGTACTTCCACTGTTCAAAAACTTTTGTGACTTTGAACTGCCCGAGACACCAATCAAGGCTAAGGTACCAGACTTTGTAATACTTCCAACGCTGGATACATGGGGTCTCAAATCGAAGATTAAACTTGATGGACATAATGTTCATCTCATTCTGGAAAACTGTCTAAAAACTAAGCAGTATCAGCTAGGGGCTTTCTTCTTCGACAAGTACTGCATAGACACCTCTCTCTTCTGCACGAATAAGAACATTCTTGCTGCTATGGAGCTGTTAGAGAAAACGTATCCGAAGGAATGTGGTGACAAATGCAGAGAGCTTTTTTCTTCTTTGGAAAGTAAAGGGTTGATACGTGAACCGTTGCCAATCATCATCAGTACATATAGAGCTTTTGAAAGACAAGCATTAAAACAAGCAAACAATCGCGATCCCGGCAAAGCAACAGCGCTTGTTCAATCTTGCTTTGAGTTTATGAAGGAGCATGAGTCCCAAACTTCCACCGCAGAATCTTGTCCCAACAGCTATCTGAAATGGAAGCCTTGGATGTTCTTATGGAAAGTCATCACACCATGTAAAGATGTGCTGCCTCGAACCGTTAAGAAGGTCATATTAACCGAGCTTATTCAAACAATTCTCCACGATGACTCTTTGTTTCAAAGGCAGCGAGGCAGTTCCTCGGCATCCATGAGATTTGTTTTGCTTGAGGCGGTGCGATTCGTCAAATCCTTTGAATCGGAGTTCAAGCTTTTGGAAGAGCAGCTTCAACAAGTCATGGCGGAACCTGAAGAGTCTGCATCCTTAGAGAAAAGAAGGTTTTTATTCTCAAGGCTCTTAATCAGGTTCAGAAAGATGTTGCTGACCGTTGTAGATAACCTTGAGAATAACAGGTCCGCCAACAACGAGGAAGTTATTCAAAAATTCTCTAAAAACTGCAAGTTGATCGTACAAACCAAGATTGAAGAGCTTTAAATGCATAGCGTAGTCAAGATGTGTATAATTACCTGTGAATAGCGACTAATTCTACGGATTAGAATTTAAGCACTCGGATGTGCGACACTTAGGGAAGCAAATAATACGATTTATGACTGACTGAGAAGAGACTCTTATAGGTATTTACAAAGGGGGAAATGAGCATAAAGATATCTGTCTAGAAATGTATAAAAACGTTATTCCTTCTTGACTGTTCTTCTCTTCTAAGTTATGAACATGATGAAGCAAAAGTGCTGACTGAAAGATAATTGAGTCGGTAGGATATTCTGCAAATCGATTATTCGAAGAACTTCTTCATCTTGGTCAACCACTGGATGTACTCGTTGTTCTCCTTGTGCACAGAGTAATTGGAAATGAAGGAGGTCAAATCGGTGGTAATGCCTCTTGATTCCAAGAACGATTCGAAAGATTCTTGCAGAGTCTCATCCAAGTTCGAGAAAGGAGGACCGTGGTACTTCAACTCTCTCTTGACTTCAGCCTCGGCGGACTCGTCCAAAGCAGCCTCGGCAGATTCGTATGGGGTCACAGAATCGACGTAGAAAGTACCCTCTTGCATATTCATCAACAGCTCGAATGAAACTGCGGAATTGTCGCTGTTCTTGACGACGACAACGTTGACGTTAGCGAAATTGTCTGCTAACCCATCGTAGTCTTCTGCGACTTGGTCCTCAGACTGCTCCAAGACCGCTGGGTCTGCTGGCAAATTAGCCACCTGTGCCACGTCGAAAAACACGTTGATAGTCTCGTTGTTGAACTGCTTCTTGATGTGGGCCAGGTTGCGCTCTTTCTGATCCACAACCTCAAATTCGTTCTTGTTCAAGAACGAGGCCAATTCCTCGGGCAAGTCTTCTACCAACTCCGAGTTTTCCAGGTCCCATTCGCTGTTCAACACCTGGACTAGCTTCGTAGTGTACTGGTTCAAAGCTGGGCTCACTGACGAGAATTGACGGCCGGCAGTGATGAAAGTGGGGCGGGCAACGATGCTCTTGGCGAGCTGCACAGATGCTGGGCGTGCGGCCACACGGCTCGCAACACGGGAAATCAAACGGAGAGACATTTTTTAATGGTGATTCACGCTATGTATGGTCACTGGATCGTAGTCCGACTCAGCACAACCTCATCGACGATCCATCTCAGGGCATTGGCCATTGAGCTTTGGGCATCGGCATTCTTCGATATATCTTTCTGAGGTAACCCTCGCTCCGGGTAAGGTAACATCGGTCACGTGTTTTCTTCACGTGATATATAACGTCGACCGTATCCGCACGTGACTCTTTTAAAGAAAGTATTTCGACCGACTGTGTACTTGTTACCCGGACCCCAATCCCTGAAAAAGCCACACTGCTGCGTTCCCCGTTGCAGACGTTTCTGACGCAGAAGCACTTCTTTTTTGCGGTCTTACCGTATTCTGGAAGCCTCACTGGGTCCAGGCCCCGCTACAAACCGTAAACACAAAAACGAACTGTTTTTCCTTTGCCCGATCCGGAAACAGTTCCTGAAAACCGGAACAACCCAGCGCTCGAGACACCTGTAATCTACGTCACAAGGCAATTTGCAGGCCTTGACAGACAAGCCCCCAGTGTAGGTGTGTTTAGAACCTAAAATACGTGCTTGACAAATGGGCTCGAGCATTTGTAGCCTAAGCACCACTGGAAAAGCGGAGGGCAAGAAAGGGTGCGAGTACATGAGTGCGTGGGCTTCGGCAGTGTCTGCACAGTGTCTGCCAAGTGTGGGTACAGAGATCGATGAGTGATAGATGAGCTCTCCCTTTGAGTCCTTTGTTCGCATAGCTTGCATCAGGCAGTACGGGTTTCTTTTTTCATGAGGTATAGTGGATGAGGTTGGTTTAAATATGGAATAGCATGAGGTTGGCCGTCGATGCAGGCCATGAGGGTGGTCAGAAGGGTTCTTGATCGTTCTGTGACTGAGATTTGAAGTCAGGTAGGGTTGTGACATCCAGAAATTGCAGAAATCACGGATGGAACGCATGAACGGGCCGGTACCTGACGAGGTGCAGACGCCTGTGGACGAAGCGTTCGTATTTGCAAGACCGCCAGCGAGAGGAGGTGCGTCAGACAAGGATAAGGTTTTTGCCGATTGTCGCTCTTTTGCGTCGGACAACTCGTCGATTCTCAGCTCGACGTCTACGCTGGTGTGCGGCAATACGGCTGTGCCGGTGTCCTCGCCGTCGATAATACACGCGACTACGTTCCCGCCGGTCAGTGGAGCGCAGGCTTGTGCTGTGCCTGCGCCGCACAAGACGACGCTGTCGTGCTCGATGAACAACTGTAGAAGCATCGCGATGAAATCAAATAGTTTGCCGGTGATACCGACGATCCGGCAAAAAGAGCTGCGGTTCGCTAAGCACAAAGGCAGCGAGCTGATCACTGCGGAGGAGTTTCATGAGCTGATGCAGCACGCAGACTCGAATAAGAGACTGCTCGTGTTCGACACAAGACCGTTCATAGAGTTCAACAAGACGCACGTGAGGTCTGCACTGCACCTGTGTCTGCCGTCGACGTTACTCAAGAGGAAAAATTTCAACTTGGAACGGCTGATAGACAATCTGCCGTTCCACTGTAGAGCTTCCGTTTCACACGATCTGCTGGGCTCACCAGCAGACCCGCTCGACTGCACTGTGGTTATCTACGACAACGTCTCGAAACAGACGGACCATTCCGTGTCGCTGGCGTGCTTCGGTGTTTCGTCCAAAATTTTGGACCATCCTACTGTTGTGGAGAGAATAGAGGTACGACAGAGCAGTCCAAAAGTACTGATCTTGTCCGAGGGTTTCGACAACTATAATGAAAAGTTCCCGCAGGACGTGGAATCGGGATCCGAGGAACCCTCGGACCCGTACCTCGCAGAACCAGAAGAGTGTTTGCAGCCTGGTGTGCAGCGCTTGATCAGATCTGCATCAAGTTCTGGTTCGCCGTTCAGACAGCCTCCCCAGCTAAGTAACTTGTCCACGTCGCCTGCATCTTCCACTGGTGCGTTGTCGAATTCGCCTGTCTCAACGTCATCACCTTTGTCGTCACTCTTCGGGTTCAAGCTTCCGACAACTTCGTCGAGTAAATACACACCAACGTTCAAGCTGCCTCAGATAGAACAGGACATTTCAGATTTGGAGAATTACGTTCGAGCCGTGGAAATAAACGAACGATCCCAGAAGAATTCTTTTTTGGAGTCCGAGAGTTCCATGATAAACTTCAAATTTCCTCCTTCTGAAAGCTCCTCTAAACCAGAACCCTCGCAGAATAAAGATGTTCTTAACACATCAGTAAGGCCAACGCCAGTCACCGGAAAGGATGCCAGCAAGTTGGCCTTTCAAATCAAGTATGAGAACCTTTGTCGTAGAGTTGGGACTGATGAAGTGAACAAGGTCGTTCCATCTTGGTTTTCGGAGTTGATGAAGGTACCTAAACTGCAGTTTATTTCCAAGTTTCAGAGGCTAGAAATGTTGGAGAAGAAGAGACTCCATAGGCTCCTCGGCTCTTCATCATCTCCTGCGGCGATCGGAAATGCAGCGATGCATTCTCCGTCATCATCATCGTCCTCATCAAACTTTTCTACTGCTACTCCAGCCAAATTGAGAAGTCTGGAAACCATTGAGGATGAAGACGACCTCGAAGATAGCTTCCAGAAAATTACGATATCTTCCGGTGTTGAGTTCGGAACCAAGAACAGGTACAAGGACATCTTTCCTTATGAACATTCAAGGGTATGTCTGTCACATTCTCGTTTGTATGGTAGCAAGAGTACCGACTTCGGAAAGTCTTTGCCAACTGCCCTAGCAAATGGAGATGACTCCCAAAGAGAATATGAAGACACCTGGAGCACTTACATTAATGCAAACTACTTGATCAATCCGTTTGACCACAGTACCGCTGTGTTAAAGTCTACGAAAAGACCAGTTCGCTACATAGCTACCCAGGCTCCTTTGAGGGAAACCATCTCTGACTTTTATACATGCATCCTGAACAACAACGTTCCTTTGGTTTTAACCTTGACCGATGAATACGAAAATGGTATCGAGAAATGTTGCAAATTCTGGGCGGATGGTGTATATGATAGAATTAAGGTTGAGACGTTACAAGAATATAGTGCAGCTGTCTGCGACGAGCTTCAGAAGACAGATTCGTCCAAGGAAGAGAACCTGTTCGCGCAAAGATTTTTCAGTCACTTGCATGCAAATGACAAGCGAGGTGAAGAGTTCAACAATCGAATTGTTATGCGTAGAATTCAGCTAACGTATGATGATGGTAAAAGCACGTTTGAGCTTCTTCAGCTTCACGTCACAGACTGGCCGGACCTCGGAACACTGCAGAGACCTGATGAAATTCTTCAAGTAATCAATTTGAGGCAGTATATCATTGACAGTTTATTCGAAAAAAACGTGTACCCTCCCGGTTATATCCCTACAGTGCTAGTACATTGCTCTGCAGGGTGTGGAAGAACTGGCACGTTCTGTACCATTGATTCAGTTTTGTCTAATTTGGAGTACTTCGACACGCTCGATTCTTCTGCTCAGACGCCTTCTCGTACATATGCAGACACTACAGCAAACAGTTCATCATCTCCTACCAATTCGAACCAATCTTCTAATCTTCAAATATCCCCAACAACTAAAGTGGCTCCAATTAATTCATACAAACCTTCATTTCTCTCTAGTTTTGATCCTATCGTTACAACCGTCAATCAATTCAGAAAACAGCGTATTTCCATGGTTCAGAACATTAACCAGTTTCTGTTCATTTATGACTGTTTGTTGTTTTACTTTTCGACTCTTATGGAAACCACGGTGTCTAATGGCAGCTATCTCAACAACTGGCAGCTTATGACCAAACAGAATTCTGATCTGTGCATTGTGCGCCGATTTCTTGACAAGAAAGTCATTGAGTGTCTTGGTATTCAACAACGTCGAGTATCTCGTCTGAACGTCAGTTCGTAGTGTACGTGCGAACAACACGAGCGAAGTTGTTTAATCAGTCAGTTCGGTGTTTCATGAGACTCCTGTGGTTGTTTTTCTACATAGGTTTAATATTAGCACTACTTAACGTAATGATACCAATGCCACCACGGAATGGTGGCTATCTAATTTACAGTTTTCGTATTTGAATTTGAGCTTCCAGTGTCACCCTTGGCCATGCAAACTTGCAATGAGATTCGTCTAACCTAAAAGTACTTCATAGATTATTACCACGATGTTGATTCCGATAAGTGGGACTGCATATAGACATACAATAGTCATGAAATATGTTAGTAAAAGTTCACTCTGAGTCTTGCAGATTGGATATTGAATCAAATGATTGACATACTTCTCAAAAGTGTCTGGACAGCGCCGATCAGCTGTACCAGCTTTGATTTAGTCGAGTTCTCCTGTTGTCCAAAGACAGGTTGATTTGATTGTGTTCCAAGCCCGACTGTGTTTAAAACTCAATGGAAGCTAATGGTTAGTATATTTGATTGCGGCGATAACGACCGAGTGCCTCGGCAGTTTAAAAGATATTTGAGCTGCGGCAACATACTTCTCCTAAGGAACCTCTCTTCACTGAGTACAGCAATTGCGTTAATTAACAGCAATATAACATAGAACAATCTCCCAAGCCCGAAAATCATTGTATCAGTATATCATGTACAGTATGATTCTTGGTAAAGTGTACTGCTATTAGCGCCAGTCAAGGCTAATCATGTGTTACATGTCATACCAAAGGTTTCCTTTTCTCATCATCAAGTTATCAATTGTTTGTGATGAAAGCCTTAAATGTATAACTACATAATATATCGAAACGAATCAAGATGAGCCATTCTTCACGAACGAGTCGTGAAAATATACATGCCAGGGCCAAGTCAGCACCATTAATTAGGCCCAGTAAATAAGTTCTCGAATGGAAACAATATTATATTGTATTTGTGGTGATTTTACATATAAAGAGATACACAGAAAAGGATCTTGATTTATAGTAGAAGGGCAAATTCCAGCATCACGGTAATTAATGCTAATACAGAGATAGAGCTAAACAAACGTCAATAAACCAAAGGACACGAAATCAAAGTAATGCAACTTGAAGTATGATTGGTGATTGATGTTGTTATGCTTAATCAGCGTTACGTCTGGCAGCCTTCTTAGCGATTCTCTTACCAGTACCGAAGACCTTCTTGCCTCTGTTCTTTCTTTGCTTTCTTTGTTGTCTAGAAGCCTTCTCAACCTTCTCAGCCATACCGTATCTGACTAATCTGTAGGCTGGTTCGAACTTCTTGGCGTCAGAAACAGAGTTGTAGACCAAACCGAAACCAGTGGACTTACCACCACCGTATTGGGTTCTGAAACCGAAGACGGAAACAGCGTCCTTCTCGGCCTTGTAAACTTCAGCGATCTTTTCACGCAATTCATCCTTGGAGACGTTAGCTCTGTTTGGGTGCAAGACGTCGATGACGAACTGCTTTCTGGCCAACAATGGGTTAGAGATAACCTTTCTGGTACGGATAGTAATAGCGTCAGACTATTGATGGATAAATCATCAGGTGGCACACCAAATCGAGTGAGAATGGTGATACCACGATGTGATATGATTTTGTTAGTAATTTGAGTGGGCTGAAAGGAAACTGAGCGGTTTTCACTGTCAGAACTGAAGGAAGTCTCTTGCCAAAAGTTGGATATCCATTGTGTTTCTAGACCACGGTACCCGTTCAATTTATTCTGTCATTCAAGTTGCACTATTTCAAATATTGCCGGTTCTCAAATCTCCATGATCTGGTCCTTTTGATCCGCCAAACTTTTTGCCTGTGGACACTCATACACACAGTCTTTGTATTTGCTTGTAACTCTTCGCCATTGGACCTACTAAAAGCGCTTCACCAGTGATACGCATATGTTCTGTCTCGTCGTTCACTACAACAGTCCACGCGGCCATATAATCACTCCCTAGTCTCTCTTGTCACATGCTGACTTCTCGGTTTCTCTATACGCTCCTCAATCAACATTCATCAGTGTATCCATTAGCTTTCAGACACATCGCTCTTCCTTCAGTTTCATTATTCGATCGCTCTTCGTTCACGTTCTCAAACATACCATATCTGTTGTTATCCTTCTGTTTACAGCTTCTGTTCCAGGGTCTTAAGCAACTTTCAACACAGCTACGCACTAGTTCCACTTCTCCTACACACCTCTTAATGCTATACCTACTAAATTTCACTACATTCTACGAGTGAAAAATCGTGTTGATGCTGTGAGGACCTAGAATCCCCACCCAGTACAGCCTATTGGGAAACTGGCTCGTGAACCTGAACCGACCCTCCCAGGAATCACTACGGGTCAGTGGGCCTTTGCGCCTCCACGGCCTCGCTAGGCTGGTACCAGCGATGGGGCGTCGCAGTGGAAAGGAGAATCCAGGCAGAAACTGCTGCTAGGGAGGGTTGGTAGACTGGGCGTGGTCAGGAGACGGGCCCAGAGTGGAGTGAGGTTGTGGACCAGAAAGGACTCCCACTCTGAGATGCAGCCACTAAACAACTCAACTTGAAACCAAAAATACGCAGTTTTGCGCACGTGACACTTCTGTATTAGGAAGTTTCTATAAGTTTTTTTTGTTTCGAGATTGCAGGAATTATTTTTTCTAGATGCATATGGTGTACGGAGTTTTGGTACATGAACTGTCCCGCGTTCGTTGTTCAGTTTTCTCAATCTGACATGTGACAGTGACAAGAACTGGTATAGAAAAGGCATATAAGCGCATGGACGGTGTGCAGCCACTGATGTTGCCTTGAACCAACAGCTGAAGTAAAGGAGTGTTAAAATCCACTTCTTGAATGTTTGTTAGTCTATATGTTCTACTTACAAAAAAAAAAATGAGATAAACACTGGGGTAGGCCCAAGCTGTAACCGGGTTTAGTTGATTTGTGATAATTTGAACGCAGACAGTGTGACTAGGTTAATACACTGTCGCACTTTTGAGTTTTTGTATACTCATTTTCCGCTGGCAAGAAAAGTACCAGACCGCCAGGGTCAGATATTTGGGGCTTTGCAACAAAAAAGAATTTAAGCGGTCTGTCTCGCTAAAGCATGTACTGGGAGATGACAGTTTAGTGAGTGGCATGGTCAATGGCCATTCTGACAGCCTTGGTTTGAGTGTAGTTGTCCAAAGCTTCAGCACCCATTTCTCTACCGATACCGGATTGACCGAAACCACCGAATGGAACGTTTGGATGGAAGTTGTTGTATGTGTTGATCCAGACGGTACCTGCCTTGACCCTGTTGGAGACGTCAATGGCCTTGTTAACGTCCTTGGTGTGAATACCAGCTGCTAGACCGTATTCGGAGTCGTTAGCCTTGCTAATGACTTCGTCGACGGTGGTGAACTTGGAAACAGTGACAACAGGACCGAAAATTTCTTCCTTAACGACTCTCATGTCTTCGGTGACATCGGCAAAGATGGTTGGCTTGATGAAGTAACCCTTGTTACCGAGTCTTTGACCACCAGCGACAACACGAGCACCCTCAGAGGTACCAATGTCGACGTAGGACAGGATCTTGTCGATTTGCATTTGAGAAGTTTGAGCACCTTGGAAAACGTTTTCTTCGAATGGGTCACCAACCTTTAGGGATTCAGCGTATTGCTTGAATTTCTCCAAGACTTCTTCGTAAACGGTGTCCTGCACGTAGATTCTGGAACCAGCACAGCACACTTCGCCTGAGTTGTAGAAGATACCGAAAGCAATGTTTTCAACAGCCTTGTCTAGGTCAGCGTCGGCAAACACGATGTTTGGAGACTTACCACCAAGTTCCAAAGTCACCTTCTTAACAGAGTCAGCACAAGTCTTCATGATGTGACGGCCTGTAGCAGTAGAACCAGTAAATGCAACCTTCTTGATGTCAGGGTGGGTACAGAGTCTTTCACCTACGATCTTACCGAAACCTGGGATGATATTAACGACACCCTTAGGAATTCCGGCTTCTTGCACCAATTGTGAAGCGTATAAAGCGGACAAAGGAGTGGCTTCAGCTGGCTTCAAGACGACAGTGTTACCAGTAGCCAAAGCTGGACCCACTTTCCAGGACCACATCAGCAATGGGAAGTTCCATGGGATGATTTGACCGCAGACTCCTAGAGGTTCTCTCTTGGAGTATGAAAAGTGGTCTGCGCCGGTGTCAATAACACGGCCGTAAATCTTGTCAGCCCAGCCAGCACACGACCTTAGGTATCTAGCCACTAGAGCAACGTCGCCGCGGGAACAGAACAAAGACTTACCGTTGTCCAGCGATTCGATGGACGCTAGAGTCTCTGCATGCTGGTCAACCAAAGATGCCAAGTTGAGCAAGCATTGTGTTCTGAACTCTGGGTCTGCTGTGCCCCAGCCATTGTCGAATGCTTTCTTAGCAGCAGCGACAGCGATGTCGACATCGTCTTCACGTCCCTCGTAGATATGTGTAATTTCTTCTTCGTTAGATGGGTTCAACACTTCGAAGGTCTTGTGCTGTCTAGATGCCACAAATTCACCGTTGATAAATAGACCAGTGGGCTGCTCGTACGAGATACCATTAGGTAGCTGTACGGAGACCTTTAGTGGCAAGTGAGAGTATAATCTGATAAACCGCCTTACAGAGGCAACTTGAGCACGCGCTAGCATTGTATGTGTATGGTTTCTTCTTGGGGATCTTGTATAACACGTGACACTCTGATACGGTATGCAATCGTCCTTATCTTTGCCCTGACACCTTGCCTGAATGAAACAGAAACGCAGTCTTCATATTTATACGCACACAAGATCGCCCTCCCTGCCCCTCACCCAATTCAATCCCCTTCAAGCCCCCTCATTCGGGGCCTTGATGCCCACTGCACCTTGTAGGTGTGATCACCAAACCCCTCGATCAGCTGCCACTGCTACGAGCCCAGGTGTAATTCCCAGAACTACTGCAATACCAGCTTACGTACTCGAAACAAACATCATCACACAGAGGGGCAATGGCGATAAGAGCAGCCCGATAATGACCTTTACGAAGCGCTGGGGCACGGAGACAGATACTTAATTCCTAAAACGTCAGAGTCCCGATTAATCTCTATCGACTGCGTGTTTGGGGCTGACAAACGAGCGAGAAGTCTTCGTGCTTCTAATGGTTAGCACATACCTTGGCATGTAAAAAGAAAGGTACTCCTGTACGTACAAACGGCTGAAAGCGCTAAAGTCATTCAATCATCCACGCACCAGCCGGAGCACGGTGGAAAAATTTCTTTTTGTGTAACTATGTGGACCCTGGGCTCTACGAGGGTTTGAGTGTTTCGTTCGAGCGTGCGCGGTGAGGGGCAGAAAAGAGGGGCAAGACACAAAAACGGAAAAAAAGAATTGAAGGCGCTAAGCGTGTTGAGTGCACGTTTGTCGCTTAATGCCGGCGTGCCCCTCACTTGCTGGACGCTAGTAGTCGTCAGTTAAGCCGGAATACCGCAGCGGATTCGACGCCAAACCCACGCCAAGTGTCAATAACAGAATGCACGTGATGCAGTGAAGTCTGTCAGGAACTCGGTATGTCACGTGATCACTGGGATAGGTCCGAGTATCAAAGTATGAAGTATCTCTAGAGATTTGCGCCAGACACGAACCTCGTGTCGCCGAGTGTTCTTACATCAATCACATGGATCTCAGATGAAGTACAAATGCATATACTTGCGGTACGTTAGCCGTCCCGGGATGAGCCTATTGCTGTATGTAAATGCTACTCTAGTCATTAAACGTGTTTCTGTAATGTCTGCGGGTCTCGCAACAGTGAGAGGACTTATTGCGTCTTGACAGGCTCCTGGTACTTCAACTTCAAGAAGAAGTTCACTATGACCGCAACCAATAGGAAGAAGCAGAGCAGGGTGGGGCCGAACCTGTCATCGTACGGTCCGGACCCTCTGCGCCTGATTGCTGCAGCCCTCCAATGATACGTGACCAACGCGTAGATCATCGTGCCCATCGCTACCAGCGTGAAGAGCCCGGCGCTGATTTGACCCACCTTGTCACCAAAATTCAACAAACCAACACCGAGACCTCCTAGCATCACGGTGAAGTTCAACCACGAAAGGAAAGTACGCTCATTGGCGAAAAAAACCTTGGGCTCAACCCTGGTAGGCAATGCTATTCTTTTGCCTGGAGCCTTCTGTAGTAATGGTGTAGACATTTTCCTGGCTTAGCTAGTATTCTATAGTACCCTTTTGTGCAGCACAGTGATACCTTCTGTAGCACTGAAATAGCTTTAAAGAAGCAGATTATCTGAAACAGAAACTTTGGCTCTGTAACTTCGTCCGGCTATCGAATGACGATGTTTGTATTTATACAGACCCTCTAGAATATTATCAGAAACTATTTCTGAAGGTAGTCTTAAGTGAGTTAGATGCAGCCCATGAATGGTGCAATTTACAACTATTTCCCTAATTGCCAGTACGGTCTGTAAAACATGTGCAGTAATGCACTGAATGTATGTGCGATTCTGAAGCAGAAATGATTTCCATAAAAACGATAGAAGCACGTGGGTTACCCGGTTGACTTTAATTTAACAGGTCACGTGAAAAGAATATTCGGGTAACTGTTTGTCTCGTGCCTCGTTTGTGCCTTCACTTGTAGGGGATCCCGTAGCTTACAGGCCAAGACCATATACCTGCAATGAAGGTCCAAGAGAAATGCTCACCTTCAGTACCGCGAGTCTGTTGCAGAGTATCTTGGGAGCTGAACCTTGATCGTGTCATCTGCTCAATTGATATGGCCTTCGCTGAGGTTTTAGCTAGTGAGACCGAGCTTAACGGGCCTCTAACAAAGGAAAGATTAGTGTCTATTCTGAACACGACTTTTGAAAATGACGATTTAGAGACTATACAGGACTCAATTGCTTCCGTGCTGAGACAGCTCGGCCAAGTCTCGTCAAAACATAAGTTTATTGTAAACGTTACCGTTTTGAAACCCGAAGATGTAAATGCCACGCAATTGACTATCAATAATTATTTGGGCTCTTCCTGGGACGATAAATCGGACGGTGCATTTCATCACCAGATAGAGCGGCGCTCGAAAAGTGAACGGGACGGCGATACAGCAAACTTGCTCATAAGTGTGTATTGGATATCTGTTTGACAATGCAGCGTGAAGATGTATGTAGTTTTATACAAATATTCGGGTTCAGAATCGGCTTATGAAGGTTGCCGGAAGATCCATAGCCTTCAGCTTAGAGATTCTTTTCGGATCAGTCTGGACGCCTTCTGCTTGTGCTAAAATTCTCTTGGCAACTGATTTATCCACATCTTTTCTGCTGCGCAGAATATGTTGCAACACTGCCACAGGACAATCCCAAAACGTGTCCAGACATAGTTTCCATGTTTCGATGATTGAATCAGGGTCGTCGCAGCATAGGTCTATAAAGTACTCAGCAAATTTGAACCTTTCATCAATCATTTGCTTCTCTTCCTCTGGAACATACTCTGCGAACAGTTGGTAGAACAGCTTCAAATCCCTTCTAATGCAGTCCAAGAACTTATTGCCCTTGTTCTTGATAGAATGCTCGTATTTGAGACATTGCACATATCTGAGCAGAGTTTCTTCGACGACGGTCTCCAACAGTGAAAAGAAGATGAAGGGATTCATCGAGTCCTTGATATCATTCAAATACTCCTGAATGGTAGAAGATATTTGTTGGGTTTGGTTACCGCCATACCAAGCCTTGGAGAACACTTCGCTGTATGGAGTTCTAAGGTCATCGAAAATCAATTGCCAGATACCGCTCGTTGCGCATTTTGCTACGTATGCAAAGCCATCTAAAGTGTTTTCGATTTGTGCGGTAATGGTACGTTCATGAACTTTCGAAACATACGTTCCATATTTCTGAGAGATGGCCACTGCATAATCGGCTGCTTTCATTTGATCGTTGGCGGCGGCTACCAAGTACTCTATCAGTCCACCAGGGAACTCATTCTCTTTTGTCATACCTTCGGGATTCTCTTCAAATTGATGATTGAATTGAAGACATTTTTCTACTTGATCGTTTATCAACTTAACCCATGTCTCCTGTCTTGATATTAATAGGGTACAAAAGCGTTCCACAACACCAACGAGAATCTTAGCTTGACCTGACCCAGCAGCAACTTCGACTTGCTGGTTGAACATTTGAAAGCAAGTCTTTGTACCATCCAAAAAAAGCCAGTTGTCTGAGTCAACGTGAGGTGGAGAACTTCTTTCAGTAAATATGACAACTTCAGTCTTCTCCAAATTTCCAATCCATTCTTTCATCTTGTTCAGGATGAGTGATAGGTAATCAGTGAGAAGTTGATCTTTCTCTTTGTCACCAATAATGCTTTTCAGCTTGTCTTTGGTAAATCCAAAATCTTTCTTTAGCACAGCTTGGAAAGTTTTGTCGTACTCTAAAATGTCCAAAATTACAATCGTCTCTGGTTCGGACTCCACTAGTTCAGTAATTAGTGTATGGATCTCCTCAAAGTAGAAACTGAAATACCTGTCGAATAATTTCCAGTGCTCTGGTCCTAACATCGTTATGTGATCCCTGACCACTATAAGTTCATTAAAGACCCAGTCCAAATTATTAAGGACCTCAAATTTCTTTTCTCCGCTGTATTCTTTTCGTACCTCTTGGAACATCCCATGTATGGCATCTTTGATAGTGTTGAGAAACAAAGCTTTATACCGCCTAGGTAGTGTCCGACTTTGAATGGTTCCCTTATTGATCTCCGTGGCTATTGCGTTCATGGTAGGGTACTCGAAAGCAGTTGAATCACGGTTATTGTAGGAGTTCCTTTTCTCGGAAACCTTCTTCATCTTTTTTGATTCCTGTTCGAGTTCCTTCGCCTTTATAATGTTCCTCGTCGCTATTATCTTGATATCTTCGCATTCCTCTAGATGTATAACCTTAAACAAACGAATAATCAAAGAAGTGTTGTCAGTTCGCACGGCTTCGATCAAATCGTAAATGATTTCTATCAACAGTTTGTCAAACTTTTCGACTATTGTAGGAACTCTTTGGAAAACTTTCGACATTGTGGTCTGTACGTCGATTGAAGAGATCGACGCTAAGGTGTTCATTTGGTCATGAAAGTCTCTGGCATTGCACACCATCAGGTGTATTCTGAGCAACTCCGGACATCCAGACTCCAAGGGGTCGTGGCTCAACTCATTGTCAAGCAGCATTTCCAGCTGATTCAAAAACTCGTTATACTGTAGAATTTTCTCATGTATCTTCATCGTGTTATCCAGCAGTTCATGTATCTTTGTTGCATCGTTGATAATGTGGTATTGCTGAATGGAAGACCTGTTCTCTTTGCTCAAGCTATCGACTTTGCGTAGGTCGTCCTTCAGCGTCTTCATGTTTCTCTGGGCTTGTGTCATCAATTGTAAGCATGACTGAGCGTCCTGAAACCGGGCCTTGGACTGTTTGTTCAGCTGATATTCAAGGGCTGACTTCTCCTTGATCAGACTGTCCCTCACTTTGCGTATGTTTTCCACAGACACATCATCTTTCAGGAGCTGAGATATTCGAGTCAACTCTGTAGAAGACATTGTGTTGCTGCAAGAGATTCGCTCACGAAACCAATTAGATTATAACTCAGATCTTGCAGCCCTCGCGCGTATTCCACAGCAAACCCGAAACGGCCAAGGATTCAGCCGCTATGCCCGCTTTCTTTCTCTTAAGGTATCTGGTCTGTATAGCTGTATTCTATAAATTCATTGTTTTCCTTATATAACTACCGATGGATATGTTTCCTCTACGAAGACTGAGAACTAAACAGTTGTCAACAAAAAGTAAATTACAATGTTAATCGCTATCAACTGACTCCGGGTTGTGGTTCCTGCCATGTACCTTCGGGCCAATTGATAATTGCAGCGTTCGTGTAGTCTCCGCGTTCTTTTGCCGGATTCTTGGTGTTTGCATGAGCAACTCTCAGGTACAGAGTTACTGAACCATTTTCCGAGTTCTGAATAGATTCGTTTAACTGAGAGCCGAAGTAATCGTCTTCTTGTATCAGTCGAGATAAGTTTATGGTGGTGGAGTTCCCAACGTAACGCTCTATGTCGTTGATCAGCAAGGAATATCCGTCTAGCTCTTTAGGAACTGATGAGGTAACGTTTCTAACTTCCCATGAGACGACCTCAGGTTCTGAAGGGTTGAAGACAAAAACCGGTGGCACATATGCCGCACCAGCTTCGCCACGTAGTAACGACAGGTTTGTCTCTACAATACTAGCAAACCCCCAGGTTCCAATGCCGGAAATGACTAGGCCAACCAATATACCTTGGAACAAGTAAGCGGAAGCACCTCTTGTAGAACAAAACATGACAAGCGTCAGTCCTAAAATGTAATGGTGGATACGGAGACTGAGCCCTGGTATCATGGATAGTGCTAGAACAAGCAAGATTACTGCTAGAGCACTCTTGAAGTAAATGGCGAATCTCCCTGATTTCCATAGGGCAAACGCTTGGATCACGGCACATATCAATATTGTAGAAATGATCGATCCGACTGCCAGCAGAGCTCCAGCGAGTTCCTTTAGGTCACGTAAAGTGAGCCTATCAACAGGCAACCTGTCAAAGGTGACGTTGTTCATGACTCCGAGCCAGAACAGGGGAAACCAGAGTGTAATTTTGATCAGTGGAGAGCCCTCTTGTAAAGTACGTTTCACTGACGCTATCCATATGGCGTACAAGATGAAACATAGAGGCAGTAGTCTTTCAAAGCCAATGCTCACGAGCTGCGCCACTGTACTTGGATTTGTCGGGTCTGTAAGCAGAGGCGGATCAAACACAAGAACCAGCGTCCAAAATCCGGTGATCGTCAGTACCCAGTATCCAATTATAGATTCGTACAAGTAGAAGATCGGAAGCGTGAAAAGAATGTTTAGCAGCATTACCAGTGACCGTGGATCGTAACAGCCATTCGTGATGCCTTGTCTCATGTTTTTGAACGAAAATGATTCCGGAAAGAACGAATTGAACGCGACTGAAGGACCGGATTTCCCATCGCTGCTTGGAAATTCGGTTTGGCCGCCAGAACTAGCGACTCTGACACATCCTCCAGACAATGCAGAGATCAAACCGGAATGGTATGCACTGGAACAGACACCTGAATCTGCGCGGTACGGGCGTGATATCAGCTGGCTGTCCTCCATTGTCTCGTCATTTAGTAGCAACCCTCCGCCGATGTTGAACTCTCTGTACTTGACTCTTTGGTCACCGACAGTTACAGCGGAATAAATCCACGCTCTGTCACAAAACGCGGGGCATCTGACCAGTATATCGGTGTCAGAATTGAGCTTGCATAGATCCGCATCCAGTCCGCAAGCATTGTTGTCTCCACGCCACTGCTTCAACGGTTGTGTGCAGGTCAGAGCCATGATACTCAAATCTACGTCATTGGCCGAATCCCTCAACTTAGGAGCCCGTAACAAATAAGGCACGACCAAAGAACCAACCAAACTGAGCCAAAGTATGCCGTACAGTGTCAGAATGCCGTATCTGACCCAAGCGTTGAGGAAAACCCGCTGTGGCAGCTCGTCAACCCATCTCATTGCGTCCCACCGTAGATGGAAACTGGGGCTTTGATCCTCGGGTCTCTTAGGTCCAAACCATATTTTCGCCCACAAAGATCGTTCATCCGGGTCTCTCAATTCGGTTGCACGACCTACCTCTTCCTCACCGAAATCTCGCAGCTCAAAGGTCTGCAATTCCTCATCACTTATCATCGGGTGTTTCTTTCTGTCCCAATCAGGATTATTTCCCAATATAATGTGATCTAGAAAATGAAATCCGTTCTTTCTTTCGCAGAATCGGCAAGACAGGCAGCGTACGGGCACAAGAAACTACGCTGATCTGCGGTATCCTGAACGATAAGTACCGTGTCCACGTTTAAACATCCCCATATTTTCGCCTTGAACTGTGTAATTTTTATAGAGATGGTTCAACTGTTTTTCAAAGGCTCGAAGTCGATATGGAAAATGAAATTGAAACTTTATTCAAGATGGGAATTTAATGTGGAATTACATGATGGATTGTTATGAGAAGGAGTGGTCTTAGCACGGTGTTGAGGGCCTTTAGACTCCGAAGCTAATCAGGAGTTGTCGATAGGAAGTTCAAATTTTTGGCTGATGAATTTGAGCCGTAGTTCTGACGGGACAACGGGCTTTATTGATTCTGATTCTGCGATGACAGGTTTTGGCAACAGTGGTAATGGTAACGACGTTGCAGGCAGTGAGTCGAAACATAGCGAAACCGGTAGTAGGGAAGTTTCAAAGGGTGATCCTGGTGCTCTAGACGGGATTACTGAACAAAGAGCTGCGATTTCGGAGTTGGAAAGAAAAGTGTCGGCGATCGAGTCCGTTCTGCCGGGGACGGACGAAATTATTGAGAAAAGCATAGAGTCCGTAGTGGCTACGTTGAAAAACGTGTCTCACAACCACCAGGTTTTGGAAACAAAGTTTGAGGATTTATTGCGCAACCAGGCAAACTCGGATGCAGCTATCAACGAGTTGTCTGCGGAGTTAAATCGTGTGGGGCGCCTGTTGCAGGAACGGCTGTCTGCGACGTCAAGTTCGATATCTGCGGGCACAACGGGCTCCTCAGGGCACAACGCTTCGTATCAAAATTCAGGTGGTGTTTCGGCACACAGAGGTCCTGGAAGGCCGCCGAAGCGGGCTGTTTCGGTACTGGGTATCGGTGAAAGAAAGGGGAAACTTCCTTTCCACAGTGATCATATTTCGAAAAACAAGCGATTTTTCGTCGATCCTGGAGAAGAGCTCGAGCCAGCTGGTCCTCCTAGTGGTAGAACGCAGCGGGCAGCTTCTGTTTCTAAGGATGAGGTACCTCAGGAACCGAAGAAGCGGAGAGGCAGGCCTTCCAAAAAGAGTATTTGGGAGAACAGCGCTGGTTTGTCACAGAAACGTGGAAATGGCACAGCCGGCACTGATGGAATCATCACCAAAGAGGGTACTTCTGTAGAGGAATCGGAAAGCGTATCCAAGAGTACAAGAGGTAGGCGTAAGTCCCTGAGATCGAAGAACGGATCTATGCAGTACGATGAACAATCGGACTTATCCTCGTCGTTTTCCGGGGCCTCTGATGATGAAACACAGGAGGAAGAAGGCGATGAAAGCAAGCGCTCTTCAAGTGCCACCAGAGGTTCCTCAAGAAAGAATCAAACTGAGCTAGAAAGAAGAAGAGACGAAAGAGAACGTATGTTAGTTACCATGAAGTACAGTGACAGGAACGTGACAAGGAACTTCATGGAACTGAACAAGGATCTTTTCATGGCCATGAAACAAGAAGAACGCAAGAAAAGAATGACCGCGCTGCCTTTCGAAGCTGCTGTTGTTCTGGGAAAGTATCAGATGGCAAACAAGCCCATAGAACAGTTGGCGGTTGCGAAGACGCCGTTCTCGCTATCACAAGCCTCCGAGTTTTCTGCATATGCTCAGTCTCCTATGTCAAATCCACCGGACTCTGCACGCTCTGTAACTCCGAATGCAGGACCTACAGATGAGCATTATCCTTTCAGAGCAGTTTCTGATACTGCTGAGGAAGGGCACGGATCAGAGATTAAAGAAGCGGAGTCCGGCTTGCACTATGACGAATCGACATCCAATGGTTCTTTGAAAAGATTTGGAGACCATTCTAGCATGCTACCAGATGCTGATGGTCCTAGGAAGGTTAGAATACTTTCAATTTTGAATGATGAAGCTTCGGATGTGAAAGTCGAAGATGTAGAATCATCGCGCCGCAGGTCAGAACTCTCGAATTCTGCATCGCAAGGGGGTGAACTAGACAACATTAGTAGTTCCCAGATTTCTGCCGATTCAGTGGATCTAGAAGCCGATATGAATGGATTGAGTCCACATATTGAGCCCAAGAAGAAGAAGCGCGTATTGACCGTCAACGATCGTCGTCAGATGAGTAAGATGATTCCAATGCTCCCAGAGAAAAAGGACAAAAGAGGAAGACCAAGCTCAAACAGTCAGTCCTCAGACGCCGCCTCTTTGTTGATGTCATCTCCAGTTGAACTGTATTGTCGTCATGGTTTCTTCTATAAAAAAGGTTCTACTGTACCAATCACAGCTTGTGAGTACTTGGATTTAAAGTTCAGACATAAGGAAGATGAGTTGATCAAGCTTACAATGCATGAAGAAGACTACGCTGAATTGACGAGACAGGACAGAATTAATGCCTACTTTTTGAAGCCAGATATTGAAATCGAGACTGCTATGGCTTGTCAGGTCCTATCCAATGTCATTCTTACAGAAAGATATGTTAATTCACTGGAGTACTTCCTGATGGAGTTTCGCTGGGAAAACAGGCTGGTGAGTCTAGGCCTCAAATTAAGAGAATCTAAGAGAACATGGCAAAGACGGAAAGCCTTATTTGCGTTGTTTGAGTTTTGGAGAGATAAATCCAGAGACAAGAGAGGGTTCCCTAATTACACATTATTGCATGCAATCAAGGAGATGGAAAATTACAGAGTCTTCATCAACAGATCCGTTTCATGGTTCTACAATCATATTACGTTGCTCAAAATGATTCTATTTGATCTTTGTGACAACACAAGCACACATTGGAGAGAGTGGATGTTTGCTAGAGGCGTTGAGTTGCCGATTGTTGGTGTGAATGGGGTAGATATCAATAACATCAACAGGAAGATTGACAATATGTTGATCCTAGACTTCTTGGAGGACGGGAGTAGAAATAGCAATAAGAAGTCTAGTCTGATCCCATATAAAGAGGTCAGTGAAGCTCCTTCTGATCTTTCCGTTGAAAACAGTCACGAAGTCTATCACACAACTTCTCGACCTGAGACAAGAGATGACATTTCTGTAGACCAACCTCAACAGCTGTTAAATGCTGAACCAGAGCCTCATTCAGGACCGCCATCTGAACAGGGTCTGAAACCAACATCCCAGGTGCCTTCCGAGACTCAGACTCCTGCCGAGTCCTCTGTGGACACTCCTGCTAAGACTGACTTGGAACAGCAGGCCGTCGAACAACAGTAGATCCCAGTGAGTACTGGTATCTTCTTCTCACAAACGTCAGTTTCCAACTGACGTTTCTGTCATTTTATAAGTCATAGCCAATCGAATCTTAGGTTTTTCTACCTTACTATTATATGTATGTATCTTTAGTGAACACTTATCATTTAAACTAAATTCTCATGAACCGTGCAGTGTGTAGCGCAGTGCACTCATCTACTTTCATTACTTTCTTACATCATAGTACCGTAGATATGTGTTGTTTTTACAGTTGATATAGCACGTTAAGCCTTTCCGATGAAAAATATTAAAAGTTAAGCTTTGAGCTTAGCGATGAGAACATTTACTTTCGATTGGAAGGCTTGGGAGTTATTATGCAGTGACTGTCTGCGTCGCAGCCAAGCATCAACGTAGGTGCAAAACAAAAAATGTTGGTTGATCTCAATGTACCTTGGCCTCAGAAAGACTTTTCCACAGCACCAGCTGCGAAGGACATCAAAATATTGCGAAACACGCTCGCAACTTTACATACCTTGGGGTATACGCATGTAGCCCTAAATTTCACCGTGAATCTTCATGACAAATTTCCGACTTCTGTTAAAGAAATGAATCCGATTGAACTATCGTTGTTCGATGAGCTTGTTAAATCAACAGGAATAAAGCTTTACTCAAGGATTACCGTGGTGATCGATGACCTGTCAAAGGGTCAGTCTTTGACGAAGATATCTCAGGCTTACGATATCGTTGCTGCGATTCCGGTCAGTGAAAAAGCCGTCACGCTTGTTACTTCCACTCTAGAGGTAGATCTGATCTCATTTTACTACGATAAAAGACTACCGACTCTGTTAAAACATCATGCAATGGGAGGATGTGTCAAAAGAGGTGTTAAGGTGGAGATAGTATACGCTAATGCTCTGCGAGACGTGAGAACACGCAGACAATTCATCTCAAACGTAAAAAGCGTGATCAGGACATGCAGAAATCGAGGTATTGTCGTCAGCAGTGGAGCGACGTCCCCTCTGGAATGCCGGAATGTCATTGGTGTTACCAGCATACTCAATTTCATTGGCCTGCCGAATGACAAATGTGGAAAATCAATGGGTGACCTAGCCAGTCTCGTTCTTCTCAACGGACGGCTAAGAAACAAGAGCTATAAGCAAGTCATCTGCATCGGTAACGAAGACGTCGTCAACCAGGATTTCAGTGAAAATGCATCGTATAGAATTGTGAAAAGAAAGCTATCCGATTCGCAAGACGAAATACAAGTCAAACGACAGAATAACTATGAACCTTAAGAATCCCGGAGTAAATTTGGCTTGCGGACTTCATTCAGAAGGTCCTGATCAATGATGCCATAGTACAATGTACAGTGCCTAAAGCATGTTTAAAATCTTGTTATAGAAAATTATAGCTGTCAATCAGTGACCCCAATGAGGTTCAAATTTCAGCGCAAATTACATACCGACGTCTCAACTCCACACAGAGCATGTATACTTTCACAGATCCCCGTGTTTCAATCATTTTGACTTCAAACGTTATATTCTTGTTTTAAATGTTTAGCTGGAGGATTACGGTTACCCGCCCTACCAATAACGAAGAACCTCGGCGGCTATTTGTAAAAAGTATAAATGCCAAGGGATAAGCGCTAAAGCAGTTCCGTAATTTTTCATGTTGGTATGGATTTGATATCTTTGTGTAAGAAGTATTTGTAGATACGGTCGCCAAGAGACTATTGAGTGCCGTTATGGGTGAGTTCAAGACATATATACAGAAGTTCAAACGTCCTTCAATACTGAGAAGAGAACAGGTCGGGGACAAGAGACGGAAGAACTGGGAGCGAAGAATTGAACGTTCACTGAGAGAGTGCGACAGTGTCAAGGGCATACTTGAAGCTCGGCAATTGGAAGAGGATGCCGTAAATCTGAAGAATGTTGATGATGACAGTGAATTACAGAAGCGGCACAGCGCTTTCACTACCCAGCCTTTAACAAACAAGGAGCTGGATAACATCAAATACATGAACTTTGCAGCAGAAAGAGACTACCGGTGTGGCGAAAGGCCTGTGATTCCCTGCATGAATTTTACCGACAGGCAAAATAAACGGCTGGCAATCCGCCCTGGCGTCATTTTGAATGAAGAGACCGAGACTAAGGCCATCGTCAAAGACTTTTCTGACTTCATGGAGGTTTCTTTTAACAGCTTAAGTATTTCAGATGAAACAGGTAGTTGCCCTAACACCGCTAGTTCGGTTGGAGTTGAAACTGTTTGGAGCAAAGAGATTCAGATCTCGTAGGGATTAACCCTATTTGGTATAGTAATGGAATAGGACTAACCGTGCTCGCGAAAAAACAAAGGCGCTGGAGACCCAAAGATTCCAACGTTTGTGGCATACGAAGTTCACGCGCGGTTGGAAGAAAAGGAATAGCCAAGATTACTGGCTGCTAGAAGGGGCCAGGCGACTACCTAAATTTTCATGACATAATAGGCAATAGGAAAGGCTTACAAGCTGAGAACAAATCGAAAGAAAAATACAAAAGAGAAAAGTTATCGTGTTTTTACCCGAAAAAGGAATCCCTGAAGTTCTTAATTACTTTCCTCGAAACTTTAAGATGCGAAAATTGACGTGAATGCATTTCGTAAGGTCGAGATATGAAACAAGAGATGTAAAGCGAGCAGAAGACTTCTTACATTTATAAAGGACACCCATTGATTACACGGTATTCAATGCACTGGCTCTACCTAAGGTCCAGGACGCTGCTGATAAAGAAACCCAATTGATAGAGAATTGCCAACCAATACCACTGCATCATGAATGTGCCTCAGATTAAATCGATCTGGATCGATGAAGATGATGAAACCGAGAAACTATATGGCGTACACGGGCGTCATATGATGGATTCTGACGAAGATGATGAACTTGGCGTTGTGTTGATCAATAGTGATAAACCAGTATTGAAAAATAGAAAAAACATCGATCTGCCCCCATTACCGCCAAATGCCTACAAAGAATCAACCGGTAAGAGATCGTTCACCAAAAAAAAGAAAAGTCTCTTGAAGCTGTTCCAAAATAAATCCTCTAAGGCGGAGTCGCCGAAACTGAAGATATCAGTTCCATTTGGATTCAATCACATTTCTCACGCTGATTCCAAGGCAGGGTTTGAAACACCTGTATCAGCAAATGCCAGCTCAGAAAGCAAGACTCAAGAAGTCCAGGATGCAATTGTAGAAAGCCCTCCATCCAAGGCTCACTCTGCAGCTCCAATCACCAAAGCTTTTGTCACCGATGCAATTCCATTTGATAACATGATGCTAACGTCAAGAGCATCGTCCACAAAACGATCTTCGATGGGGTCAAGCACTTATTCAAACCCAAGGATAATGTCTACTTCAACAATGGCTACTTCTTTACTGAACGACGCACACTCGCGCTCGATATCTAAACTGACTAGTCTGGAGAGGACACATCTGAAACATAAGTACTCTAAATCAGAAAGCAGTGAACTTGACGTGGAATTTCTTAAGAATTATCAATTCCCTACATTATTAGAGGAACAGTCCGTACTTCAGGTGTCGACTCCTGATATGAGCAATAAGAAACATGACAAATTTCAATGGGAATCGCCTTCAAACTCTGCCGAGCTCTTGGAAACAATGATGCTGAATGACCTGAAAAACCTCCCTATCAGAACCATCACCCCGAAACACTCACTCAAGAGAAATTCTGATCCGGTGATGACACCCATACTGAGACCATCAGAACATTTGGACACTCCAAGAACAAGACGATCTGTGGATGATGTTCTGCTCTGTTACCTACAATCCAGTGATGCCGGTTCGTCATTGAACGACACAGCAAGTGAGTTCTCTTTTGCTAGGAATTCCAAAATATATCATAAACAAGCGGTTTGATTCGACAACCTGGTTATATGCCCCTTCATTCGTTATTGCATCACATATCATACCATTTGCCGTTTTTCATTCATTTCAACTCACCTCAAAGTCATTCTTTAATACATTAATCATCCAATCTGCATTCTTTGTGTACATTCGTTACAACTTGAACATATTGTTCTTTGCCTCAATTTGAACTTATCCATCACCATTTGAAATTGATCCTTGCTGATTGATCTGTTCGCATATGTATTGCTCCGTATTTTACTACATGGTGTTGATACATTCTCACCTCAATTCTTCGAAGTCTTCGATTCTATCAAGTAGATCCATAAGTTCACGTCGTAATTGAACTAGTTGAAACATTAACGGGATTGATGATTTGAAGGATGATTGAGACTGCCTTAGAGACATGGGCGTACTTAAAATGCCACCAAACATATAAATCGGATCCTTCTTGACCCTCTGTATCAGATTCTGTCTCTGTCTTCTCTTCCTTAGCTTCTCATCGCCGTCCGATTCTTCTGAGCCCTTCTTTTCAGTTAGATCATCTGTTTCTGTAGTTTCTTCTATCTCCTTCACATACCACTGAGAATCAATTGAAACAAATCTGCATCCAGTGTATGTGTCATCCCAATAATCTTTGCCGTAAGCACCTCTTAAGGAATCTTTGTTATGGTAGTTGGCCCTGCTTAGATGCTGAAATCCTTCTTTCATACTGGCCTCTAGCTGCTCCAAAAGGAGGTCATATCTTGCAAGTTTACCCACCAATTGAGTATACAGCACATCTTCTGACATATCAATATAGTCGGGTTCGTCAGTTCAGCTCAGCAGCGACAGAAGCATGCGAACTGCTTATTATCGTTAACTCACTCTTTCCCCTCTGCAGGATTAAAGATTCATTTATGTTGATAGTAAAACAAGTAAGTGCTTACGATTAACAACTTTAAAACCGTTGATTAAGGGCCGCTAAGAGTTAGTTAGGCCTGGCTCCACACCGGAAACAAAATGACGGATAGACTGACGCAATTACAGATATGTTTGGACCAAATGATGGAGCAGTTTTGTGGTGCTGTTAACTACATCGACAAGAATCATGGGTTCGAGCGTGCAAGCGAAACAGAAGATCAGATGTCTGATCGGCAAGCACACATAGTGGAAGAGCAAGAATTTGATAAGAATATAGATGAGCTCACTACTGATATAATACTGAAAACTAGACAGATAATGGCGCTCATAGATTCCCTACCAGGTGTTGATGTTTCTGCTCAAGAACAAATACACAGAATCGATTCGCTACAGAAACAGCTGTTGAAGATGGAAAATGAGAAGATAGCCGCAGTCAAGCGGAAAGATCTTCTCTTAGAAAAGGTACGGACCTTGACGAATGACTTCACTGTTGGAATCAATGATATTAAGGTGGAAGCCAAGACGACCAGCGGGTGATTGATTGAGAAGGCTAAGAAAATATACGTTGGAAATACATATATAGGAAGTCTGAGTGGTGACTAAAAGATCTTAGAGCGTTATGGTAATGCCTCTGAGACTAATTAGCACGCTATAGTGAGCTGCGATAAACATATTACAGCGTATACCAAACTTGGCAAGTATTGTATTAGCGATAAATTATTGTGAGGGCTATAACTGAAAACGTATACGTGCAAAAACCATCCCAGTGCAGATTCAAGTGTAATGTCATCTCTCATGAGCCTTGCCGGGGAAACCTCGGCTATTTCATCGTAGAAGTTCCAAGTCAACCAAGAATACATTTGGCGAAAGAATGTAACAGCGATAGAAACGGTGGAAGTTACCCATAGAATCGTTCCAACGCTGTTACTTGAATTGAAGCCAATTGGCCAGGAAAGAAACTCATAACCAGAGACGTTTGTCGCGTCAATATTCAGTTTTTTTACTACCCGAAATTGCTTCTCGACGTACTCAAGCAGAAGTTTATAGAATGGGTATGACTTTGGCCATTGATACTTCTCAAAATTGGGTGATTGAGGAGGTGAAACGTAGTCAATATAGAATGAAGCTCTTTTTATAGTTGGTGTCTCCACACCGAGTACTTCCTGCCTTCTACCTGCCCACTTTGGCATCCTTATATCATGTGAGAGCAGGGAGCATCGTCTAGCAGCGTTTCTCAACACAAACTTATGCTCGAAAGGTTTAAGAGGTGTTTTGAAGCCTCTGACATCTTGAATCTCTATACCCCAAGTTTCATCCTGAGCACCTTCGTAATTAATGTCACCTGTTGCTGAGATTCTTCTGTCGTATTTCTTGTCAGAAATTGGAGGTTTCTCCTCGGAGGCTCTGAGAAGTTGGCCCGTCTTTTTGTTTCTCAACTTGATTCGATCATTACGTTTGACAACTTGGTCAGAAACTTCTTCACCTTCTGGCTTTTTTTTGGCCAGTTCTATGATCCAAAAACTGGAGTCATCTTCAGCATTGTCAGAAACTGTTACCAACGTATCGTTAGATTTGGGATACTTTATATCAAGAGGTGTCAGATAGCCACCTAACGACTCTGAATGGCGTAGTCTTATCATGCTGCCATAGTGAATTGTTGATGACACATTCTCATGCAAGTTCAGAGTGTAGTGCTGAAAATCAGGGGTCATGTTCATCACAGAAGGAGAAGAGATGTCAAAGTTGTTGAAGGTGGTCGAATAGGACGCACATACAAAACTTAAAGGTAGAATAAAAAAGAAAAGCAGTCTCAAAGAGAAGTGCACGAACAATTGTTTCCCGGAAACGTCTAAATCACCAATCAAAGTCCACATGGTTTTACTGGAAATAAGCAGGAGCCAGATCCAAGTTACCAGTCCTATAAATTTGCCACCAATGGTGAAGATCAATGACAGAGATAGTAAAACCATGTTTGTGTACCAGGGGAGAGTAAAATCCTTAGACATTTGTAGCTTCCTCCAATGAAGGATTACCAACAATAGAAACAGCATGTAATAGGAGTCGTAACTCACTGCATGCACCAAATCCTGAAAAATGGACAATTGAGTGAAAGCCATGGTTAAAATTCCGCTTACCAGAAGCGAAACGTTGGAGAACCTTAGAACCTTGAATAAAACTACCAACGCCGTTGAGAGGGCTACATTGTTCGCCAGCTTCCAGAACTCAATGTTCAATGAAAACCTTTTTGTGACATACCCCATGATATTAACCAGTGTAGGAATACCTGTAGAGATAAAGAAAGTACCATTGGTCGCATCACATATCTCATTCCAAATAATGGTGTCATTCTTAGATATGACATCCAATCTCTCAGTGTGAATCATTGACAGATATATGACAGCGGCGATATTTATCAATAGGTCCCAGACAATTGAGTTTCTATCGTCACTGCTGGCCGGTTTCACACATGCCTGATAGTCATGCTTGAGATACGTTTTGAACCTGCCTTGTTTCACAAAATCACTAGCCATTTTGGTAACCGAGCTTGTGTGGAACACTGGTACCTGGATCCTATACTCCAATTGGTGCCAAGGATGTTAATACGCAGTAAAATTGAAATTGATACGGCGCTTCTTATGTATGAAGTTTATAAGCCATTTGATACCAGTGTTGAAGATTTCAGTTCTGAACCACGGCAGCCTTAAAGCTTTGATCACGTGATCTAAATCATAGATATCATTTCTCAAGATCAACCATTTGAATGGCATGCACCATATTAACGTAATATCAATTGAGTATCCGCACAAGCCTCTCAATATGGCCTTCTCAAATGATAGCATCCACAGTACTTGTTCTTGTAGCCGAATTAAACCTGATATCACCGTAGTGAAAATAATACGAGGTAGACCAGACTCTTAAATACTAATATGACACTGATACGGTAGATGATAACGGCTACAGCCTACCGTAAGGAGTATACCTAGTGGCTAATATAAAGTCCCTTGTCATATATCTTTGATGTTTTGCTTTATATTTGAAGCTTTGGATCTTTAGAATGACACAAAATAAAGCGAGCGTCAGTTTAATACTGACATTTACAATAATAACTGCTCCTAGCTGATATTTCACTAGTACTTGAAATCTGTCGGAGACACTGCTCTTAACATTATTTGAAGCTGGCTAGAAAATACGGGTCACTATGAACTTACCAAATCTAGCTGCGTTGAATCGACCTCCAGCGGTTACTGAACGGCATTTTATCGAAGAGTCATCTGGAACCACTGTTGAGAGTGAGCGGGAAAGTTTTGACTTCACCGCATTGATGAAACGGTTGAAGGAAGAGACACGGAAAACTTCAATGGGTAAAGAAGGCGGTAAAAACTACGAAGGAATCTTAGAAGATAAGATGAAAACAAGACCCACTGGGCTTCCCGTTAATAAAGAGAACGCAGACGTTGAAATGAATAACACGGACTTTGAGGACGATTGCAGTTCTGAGTCGGAAGCAGAACTTCCTTGGCGTCCATTAGATGAGATTGCTTTGAAAAGGAGGGCTCGAAATGGTGGAAGAAACCTTTTCAAGCCCATGGGAAATTTACAGAATAAATTTAGAGCAGAGGTCAACGGAGGACGGGACTATCCACGAATGTTTACATTCGATAGACTGAGAAATAAAGCGGGCGAGAACGGCACAGTCCCGAAATCAGAAGCAGTTCTTCCTGAGGGAAGTCCGTTTAGAAGACAAGGTTCGGGGCCCAACGAGCTATATCCTGATCATGATAATGATACCGAGTTTTTTCGAGTCGAAACTGTGCTTCAAGGCATCAAGGATGACATCAAGCATACTTACGATAAAGTCAACAACATCAATGATTTCATTCAGAGTAAGATAGGCAATAGTGTGATGGAAGACGATGTAGAAAAGCACAGTGAACCTTCGACCCCAGAACGAATCCCCGGAGGTTTCCCAGAGAGAATTGTCTACCTCAATCATTTCGTTGAGCCTCCCGAAAAGCAGCCGACCTATCTCAATGCGCTTTCGAACATGAAGTGGATCGTAACATGGCCCATAAAGTGGAAGTTGTCTTACTTTGTGATATACCACATGTTATCGTACTCTGACGTGAGCTACACTTTCTCAGGAAAATGCCAGAGTTTGGTGGACGACACGCGTCTCTTAAGCTTGCAAGAGGCTGATAATTTATTCGGTTGTTACATGACCTTCCATGTCATATCCAGAAACTTGTACGACATCACGTATTCTATTCGAGAAATATACGATATGGCATATCAATATTTTACTCAGTACGATGAGTTGAACCCTTTGTTGAAGAAATACTGGAAAGAGCTTTTCCTCTACGGTTTGATGAATGCAACCCTGATCTCCATCGGTGCGCTTGTACTACATATCAGCCTAGCTCCAGGGTTAAGGTCTTCTCCGGTGTATGCTTGCTTTTGGAACATCGGTTTCGGATCATCGCAAAGAATTGGCTTTGCTGTCATGCTAATCATTTTCTACATCGACCTCACACAGGAAGGATTGAACAAGTTCAAAGCTCAAGCCGAAAGCATGGAACGGGAACAGAAAAGAACAGGTCAGAATCTTTTCCAAAAGGCAGAGACCTCTGAACCAGTCGTTAACGCCGATGGTCAAATCAGAAACTGCGACGTTGACATTCTACTGCAATCGACACCACCATTACCCTCCGAGGCGTGCGAAAATCTATCGAGAACGAGTCCCCTACTCAAAAGGTCGTCTAATTTAATCAGAAACGACTCACTACGGCTCGTCTCCGTGCCAAGCCCGGAATCGATTGCCACAGACCAACAACCGCTAAAATCACGTGACGCACATCTAACCCCACAACGTTTAGCACCAACCACCATCTACGGCATAATCACCGAGATCCTACTGTTCACGTCAGAATTTTTACAGCAGCCTCTCAAAACATCTAGGAGGCTCATACCCAGATTATATACTTCCCTCAGGAAAGCATTCCAAACTCCGGTATAGTCAGTTATAACAAACCTGTAGCTAATAAAATTGCATTTAGTGAATCGCCAGCCGTTGTGATAGACCCTCTAATGATCTCTGGTAACCATACCATCAAAAGCATCAATCCCAGTCAAGCCACGAGAGACATAGCAACCTGTGGTCCATACCGTTATTCTTTCGTAATCATCTTTTTCTCTAAAATTCTGGCAATGACTTCATCTCATAGCTTTGATATCATCTTTTGATATAAAACACAAAACCTTTAATTCTATTACAAAGATCTTTAAAGGTTAAATACTATCACAAGTTAAAGGTTAAGGGTATTCTTCACTTGTCATTCAGGAGTTGAGAGAGTACTGGCTGGCCACGATACGAAACACATAACAAACATACATCAAAAATGGATGAAGACGAGAAGAGAGATATGTGTCCTATCTGTAAGACAGATCGGTACTTGTCTCCAAATATGAAATTTCTAATCAATCCTGAATGCTATCATAGGATTTGTGAGTCTTGCGTGGACCGTATCTTTGGTATGGGTCCAGCGCAGTGTCCATACCCAGGATGTAACAAGATTTTGAGAAGAAACAAGTTCAAGACACAAATATTTGACGACGTTCGCGTGGAGAAAGAAGTGGATATCAGAAAGCGTGTGTTCAACGTATTCAACAAGACGCTGGAAGATTTCGATAACGATCAAGATGCGTACGACAAATATCTCGAAGAGGTGGAGGACATAATATACAACCTGGATCATGGCGTAGATACGGAGAAAACGGAAGAACGACTACGCTCATATGAAGAGTTGAACAAACAGCTCATTATGGCTAATCTAGAGCGTAGTAAGCAGGATCTTGCCAACTTTGAACAGAGACAGAAATTCGAGAAGGATATGAAGCTCAAGAAGAGGGCTCTCGAGAAACAAATAGAAGATGAAGAAAGAGCCAACAAGGAATGGGCCAAGAAAGAAATTGTCAAACAACTCACCACAAATGAAGATGCCGATGAAGTCATAGAAAATGTGAAGAAGACAGTGAAATTGAAGAAGTCTTCGGCTAGAAGAAAGCTTGAAGAACTAAATAAAGTGTTGAGAAACAACCCTTACATGACTATGACCAACGGTAGAATGAAGAGGAAGGACTCTGTACCGTTAACACCATTCAACGGTGACAGAGATCTGAACAAACGTTTCAAAGTGGCAGAATCCGATTACAACGATACTTTCATCAAAGACTTACAGAAGAGGAAGGACTACATAGCATCTGGCTTCAGATCAGACCTCGTATACGACAGAATGTTGACAGAGGCATCTATGGGGCTGGGATGTGTCCTCAAGGAAGAGTTACAAACCTCTTAGTTGAATAGCATTCACTAATAAAGTTGACAGCTCGTCATTTGCTGTTTCTTTCAGTTTAGTCAATTTATAGTTCTGAATCGTAAGTGAGCATACATCGAGAGAATGTTTTCCAAAAGTTAGTATTTTATTCAATAAGTAACATGCCTAAAAGAGTGGTTTTCACTCGCTAACCACCCTTCCTTTAATGTAATATTAATGATCTCATACATACATCCTTGATCATTTCGAGATCAGCAGATGCTGCCAACTCTTTGTCAGTAACAGGAATCAGTGTACCTAATACAGCCGTTTTCCCATCATAAGGTTCCTCTTCACTATCCTGTATAACCTTAATGACGATAAGGTCCGTTGAATCTTCTTTGATGCCGAACCTTTTGAGGGCATCGCCAATATTGGAGCTCGGTGAAAGCGAAAGAATGCACTCGGAATGAATATTCCTAGTCCGCATTCTGTTGTATTCACTCTCTAAGATAGCTTTATAAACTGCACTGGTTAGCTGCTCAAGTGAAAGAACAGTTCTGGAATCAATGAATGCAAAGGGCAGGTCAGGGAGTCTGGATCGAAGTTCGTTAGCATTTTCCACTTTGGTGTATTTCTGTATATTGACCGCGTACTTCTGAAACTGAGGTAGCTTGTAGCTTAGAGTTAATTCTGGCATATCTAATCAAAGAATATTCGCAGCTGGTTGATTTCGAGATGTCAACAAACGACTGGTTGCCAACCTTCTTCCCTTCTATATCTCTATCGTTTTTAGCCTAATAGTTAAGATCATCTTTATAAGTTCGAATATGTTAACTATGAGAACTACCCGCTGAGAAAGGAGCAATGATATGAGCATTACCCCGCGTAGATGCGGACCTTAAACATTAGACGATATCATAGGAAATAAAATAATTCAACATGGAACTCCCGCCGGAAGAGAATGTTTGGGACAGCGTCTTCGAACAGAAACAGTTGAGCAAAACTAAGAATGAACCTGCTCCGAAGACCGCGGACAGTCATGCGCCGACTGAGACAGACGCAAGCACGAAAACTCCAGATGAGGCCAGGTCAGGACCCAAATTTGATAGAAATAATGAGGAGCATGTGAAGAAAGTACGAGACATATTAGACAAACTAGAAAGGCTTGATTTCACAACTGCATTAGATGATACGGAAAGGGGACGAAGATTGAAGGGGGTGGTGGATCGAATTGTGGACGAGTTTATTAAGAAGGCCTCAAGTAAAGACTTACGAAAAGATGCTATAATGTATGATGATCACAGTACAAATGAAGCATACAGAAGAGATCGGGATTACAAAGAAGATGAGGTCTTTCACAGAACTCAATGGAATCTTGAAAACACCTTAGCGAGCACTCCCAACGTTTCGTTTGCATGGAGTTCGAGCGACTCAGCAGAGGAGAAGACCCCAATGGAGGAGAAGGATAAAGAGCATCGGTTGGATAATCAAATGATCAGAGAACGATTGCGTGCAATGGCCATGAAAAGCGCACAGGAGATACGGCACAAGCATCTCATGGAACAAAATGACAAGAATCACTTGCAGTCAAAAAATAAACCAGAAAATAGCTCATCAAACGCCATAGGATTCAAGATGGACCCACTGGAACCGTTCGTGGCCAAGGCGTTGCCTAGAGAGAAGAAAACCCGTTCAAAACCAAAGCACCGGACTAAATTCTGGTTCTGGGGACGGCCACAGCACGCAACGACTAATAAATCGAAAGAACCCCATGAAATAGAAGAGCCCGAAGATTATAGCATAGATGTCTTGTCCCCGACTTCGAAATCTCCTACACTGTCTGTTCCCGAAGAGACAGCAGCCCGACCAGCTGGGCATGCTCGTGCATCCAAAGAAGATCCTCCCGAGTCATTAATTGATCTTATAGACAAGGAGGAGCCTAAAAGCTGCTCCATTCCGCCATTGTCACTGTCTTAAGCCTAGAAACACAGAGCTACACAATCAGAACATACCTATATACCTTTCTTCGTGTTGGAGTTCTTGTATGACGTTTTATGCATTCCTGGAAACCCTGGATTTCCTCTGCTGTGAGGCTTATGTTCATAGCTATTTTCTTGCCGTTCTTGCCCGTTTAGAAGCGAGTCGTCTTTTTTCAATTTATCCTCTTCGATCACATCGCTGTAAGTTGGTGGATCCTCCGGAAGTCTGCTGTCAGGAACGGGGTTTCTCTTCTCATCACTATGCATTTTGGTATTATTATCTGACATTGTATCAGCAAACCTGGCACACAGCAAAACTGTTTTAGATCTGTATATGGGCTTATGAATCAGCAAACAACCCTATACGGACAATCCGATCTGCAGTCAAAACGCATTGTTAATCATTACAGCGTTAAACGTTGAACCCTTAATTATTAAAGTTTCATTAGATGCCATTCGACATATGTCAACATAGAAGCTACCAGAGCTGAGAGGTGCTTGACATATATCTATCGTTGCCATTAGAAAGCACATAGGACATTGAGTAACATCAGTGGCCTAGGTGATGAGCGAAGTGTCGTCCTACGCATCGTCGGTGTGTGGTGTTGATTAGCATCACGGTCATGTGATCGGTAATGATGTTCGGGTAACATTTAATCTAGCTCTGAAAAATTTTGAAATTTGAGCTACATCGCTGTACGAATGAACTGCATTTACTATGCAAGATGATCTGGAGTTGACAAGAGTTGAATAACCTGCTGTTACTGTTCAATTGACGTTAGAGAGTATTGGTCAAAAGTAAGCTATAAACTAAGTCGTGGAAATGGTGCTCAGTTTGGGTCCTCAAAGAAATGCTAATAAGGTGATACAACCTGTTCTAACGTTCGTTCGTGGTAAAAGAACGAAATCCAAAGGTGGTTTGAGTGCCCAGGCTCAAAGAATCATTACACAGCTTTCTGTTATGTCAGCAAGCAGGAAGCAGCCCAAACTTTTGAAGCTTTCGAGAGAAGACTTGGTGAAACATGATATGATTCAGGCTTGCTGGGCTCAGTACCAGAAAGAGTTGAGAGAGAAAAGGACGAACCAGTTGGAACTGCAGTACCAAAATATTGAGAATGCAATGAACATACTGGAGCAAGTAGATCCCCAGCTGTACGAAATGGCGAACGAAAAAGAAAAGAGCAAGAGATTCCCACTGGAAATGAGAGTACCCACGGAATATCCTCCAAACACAGCGTGGTACTACGACTACAAAAAGAGAGATTAACTGTGAGAAAAGCTCACAGCAGGACCTAATGAAACCCAGCAGCTTATTATCCTAGAGTGTATCGATACAGCAGTTCATCCGAGAATTCTTGCGGAGCTGAGCGCTCGGGGTTGAATAAGATCATGTAAATAATGGTATTAGATTACGAAAGAAATAAAAATTTGCATCTGGTACACGGTACATTAAGGCGCGTATAAAATTGTTCACCATATGTATTTTCTCCAGAACGATTTTCCTGCGACGTTTTCGACGTTAGGAAGTAGGAGCCAACACAAAATCATCAATTCGAACAAACCTATAACAATTGGGAAAAGAACCCAAGTACCAATTTGATCGGAGATAATACCGATAATCAATGGGACAATTGCTCCACCAGACGAGCCCATAGAAGTCATGATTAAAAGAGACTGTGTCAGAATCTTCCTTGGCAAAATCTTGGGATGAGATACAACAGCCACCATCATTGGATAGATAGGGCCCACAAACAGACCGGAAGCTGCAGAAAATGTAGCTGAAGCGTACAAGCTAGGTATCAACCATGCCAGAAGTAATAGAGCTGCGATGATCTCAGTTAGTAGTAAGATAGAGCGCCTGCCGCCTATCTTCTTGAACATCAATGTTGTAAGTAGGAATCTTCCTAAGGTGAGACCACCCCAGTATCCCGATGCCACATAACCGGTTGTATTTGCATCACCTTTACGCTCCTCTAGCAAGAAACTGACCATCCAACCACCCAAAGACACTTCTCCGCCTTGATAGAAAAAGACGAATGCGCAGAGAAGCCAAGTTCTATAATCCTTTATTGAGTCAACGAAATCCGAACTCTGTTTGTAGTCAGCACCTTTTTCATGCAGTATCTGTAATTGCTCCATCTCCATCCTGTGAGTATCGGCTTGTTCGAATTCGGCCAAGTCCTTTGACATGTTTCTAAACGACCAGAAAATATTGATGAGATTGAACACAGCGATTCCAAGCAAGATGTAGTAATACTTGTTCCACTCATATCCCACATTCAACATGGACTGTGCGATAAGTGGGGCGATCAATGCACCAACTCCGTAAAACCCGTGCAAGAAAGACAAGCATGTGCTTGCGTTCGTGAAACTGGACAAAAACACATTGTATTGAGTGAGGCCAAGAGCTAACCCCATACCGTTGAAGAAAAATCCAACACAAATGACTGCGAATGCTGAACCCGATGAGATCAACCCGTACGCAATAATCTGGAACACAACTCCGAGGATGTTCAGGAAATGCTTAGGGATAATTTTCAAGATGAGTTGGGTGGTGACAGCGATGACGATGTATCCGACGGCACAGCTCATCCAAATCATCGAAACAATCGTGTAGTTAATATCGTAGTAAACTTCCATCCGTGGAATCAACGCACCTGGAGCGGCATCAGTAAGGCCTCCGCTAAACGCCCAGATGGAACATGCCAGAATCCTAAATTTGTTCATTGCAGGGTACCTCCAGTTCAATCTAGATTTTTCGTACAGTCTTTGATACTCTTCGGTGTCAAATCTTCTGGAGCCATCACCATCACCGCCAACGTCTTCACGAGTAAAGACGCGTACCGTTTGGTCTTCCAACTGTTCTGGCGAGTAGACCAACTCGTGCTCTTCCACGGAAAAATCTGCTGCTCCTGGCGATCTGCCATTTTTTTTGACTGACTGACTGTTCGTAGCTCCAGAAGAGCTACCACGCATGTCAGAAGCACCACTTCTAGTACTCTTATGCCCCTTCTGGCCGCGGTAAGCGTCCGGTGATTCCTGTGTCAGCGGAACTGAGTCTAATGGGTTTCTTGCCAACTCATATCCTGGAGTTCCTGGCGCAGATCCCGGAATTGAATGCAAATGCCACGCTACTCCCGTGGTGCTTACTTCCTCGGGTGCTCTGACATCCGCTGGGTCTAGATCTAGCTTGAATTTGTCTGCAGAGCTAGGCCGTCTCTGCACTCCTCCCATTATTTCACTTTTGCTTGGCAGTAAAATAAGTCAGATGATCCAATTCTCGAGCCTTTTCCTCGAGTAAAGTCTTATTTCCAAGTTAAGCCTTCCAAGTATCCCATCGCCAGCTCATACTGTGTCTAAACATTTTTAGTGCAGAGTCAGTCATCATCTTGCACCACACTGCTCGAGCCAAGGCTCTTAAATACAGTGCTCAATAAGCACGGAGGAATTTCGAAAAATTTCCATTAGCCTTTGCAGGAAAAACGGTAATACGCATAATGGAAAATGCTGTGGTAAGCGCACACGTCCCCCACTTAACGAGCAGTACGCATGTACTCTCGGCAGTGTAACGTCCGACAACAGAACAGGTGGGCATTTGCTCTAGATGCGCTACTTCTATTTTCGGCCGACAGCACACCACTCCGTGGTTGCATAAGTCTGGGGTAAGTATTGTGAGGAAAAAGCGCCGGAAAAACTTTATTTAGTGAGGGTTACAGCCGCCATATTGGTGTGTGTTTATAAGGATATCTGGGTCTGACATCTACTGTGGTTACCTGTGGTCCATTGAATACGTGATAACACATGTCGTTGAAATTCCCATAGGGGTGAGAGAACCGAGCTTTGGGGAACATAACTTTCTTTCAGTTGCCCTAAGATCCGTGTCTCGAGCTTCCTGTTCGCAGCAACTCCGGATCAATGTCTTGCTTAGCAGGCACGGAACATCGACGGAATGAGACAAATCAAGGGTTTACGGAAAAATGACAGAGTGGCAGTTCGAACCCTCGTGGGATCTTATAAAATGAAGGCAATGGTCACGTGATGTACACGATCACGTGATATCATTCTCTATCAGAAAATTCCCAGTTCGTTGCACGTATCAATAAAGGATTAACGAAAAACCTTGCACATGAGTGACAGGGCAGGTGTAAATGATTGGTATTCTGTGCTGTTAAGTTTTGGTTATTCTCCATTGTTCGTTCGACGTAGTTCACTGTTGTCACGTTCCTCTTTACGGCGTGTTTTGAAGAAATTTGACTGGCTGGCTGGAGAGCTTGAGAACTACGACTCGAAGCAGAAGACTGACTATAGGGTTGCAGACATTGCAGGCAAGCGAGAAGACATTGGCTGGACCATTTGCCGTATTATATTGTTATTTGTTCCGGTTCTGTGTGGAGTTGTAAATTGGACATATTCGTTTCCGAGTTTTTGAACAATGGAAGTATCGCCAGAGAGATACGCTCCGCACCTCTCGGAATTCTACTCGATGATGAATTCGAATGGCACGAGTAAAAATGGGAACAACGGTGCTCACGAGGGAAAACTCGGTGCAGATCTGAACGCGTCGGGTTCTTCAGCAGGATCAACGCCGTTGAATATGAGAAGACCTTCTTCCATACGATCTGGCCTCAGTGGGTTTAGCATCACGGATCTTCGAGCCTTGGTGACAAAAGAGGATATACACAAGACTGAAGCCAGCGTGAAAAACCTGGTAGCTAAAGTGTCAAAATACTCGCAAAAATTGAATGAGTTGGCGCAGTTTTCCACGGAGATAGCGTTTGAGTTAGAAGATATGGCACGCTTGAAGGGATGCAGTGATTTGAGCGCGGATAAGCTTGCCAACGCCAGTGGCTTGTTTCATCTTATGTCCAATCATGATAGAATTATCTCTAACTGCTGCGAGGAAGTTGTTGTAAAGGGACTGAATGAAAAAGCGGAAGGACTAGAAACTCAATTTAAGGCAGAAGAACTGGAGTTCAAGAAACAGTTCAAGGAGCAAAGCATAAAGTTGAAACTACAGGAAAGATTCAACTCGAATTTAGCCAAGAGAAAGATCAGAAACTTGGTTTCATACAGGGATAACCTCTCCATCCTACAGAATCAATTGGATCAGCTGGAATTACTTAAGCATGATTTCTACCAAAAGTCTTATGACCTTGTCGAGTCTACGTGTCAAGAGGCGCTCAGGGACGTGGCCACCTTAGCTAGGGCTCAAATTGAGATAAGTGAAAATATAGCAAGGAAAGGATGGTCTGGTGGAGGGCTGGATAATTTAATAATTGATGCAGATGATCCATTCAACGCCGGAACAGAGGAAGAGACTGAACTGATCACCGCTATTATCCCTGCTCTATCATCGTCTGACCATTCAAGGTCTGGCACACTGACTCCTACCAGATCCAGTGCCAACTCTTCGAATTCATCTCTTCCAACCAACCGTCACGAACAGCTACAATCTCCGGTTCGGCTGGGCTCAGCAGCAACAGACGATAGCCATAACGATGACAGCACATATAAAATCAATGGCAATGCGGGCAGTTCGTCAAATACGTCGAATAACTCAGAACATGGCGAGGAAGATGAGCGAGACTCAGCGAACTTCGATAACTCTTTTTCACTACCAGTTACCAGTACTTCTAATAACAAGGAGAGCACAACATCGCAAGGTGCCACATTCTCGACAGAGAATCTTCTGGGGGCCACAGACAATTTGAGCATAACAGACCAATCGAGCGGCAAGTCGTGAACTGTCGGCACCTTGCCATCTGTTAAGGGTCGCCAGTGATAAATAGATTTTATCATGGACGCATCTCTATCGTACTTGTTCTGTACATATAAATAAATACCTTGTAACAATAAACTTTAAGGAAACGATGCTTCAGACTGCTACATGCAACTGAACTCAAAGCAAATCGCCGAATTGATAAACACCCCAGCCCAAACTCTCCTGGAAGTTGTTGTAGAGTTCTTTTACCTTGAGATCATCTTCAAATGGTTCAGCAGCACCCAGAGCTACAACTAGTGGGACAAAATGCTCTACAGTGGGATGAGCTTTCAACAACAAATTTCTGCTTTCTGGTTCGGTCAACAAGCCCTTCAATTTATCAAGTTTGTTGTGCTGCTTTGGCAATATGATATTGTTCAATACTTGTGTGAACTTCTGGGTATAGTCCGTTGTACCTGAGGGCCGCCGCATATCATGCAAGTTATGAACGCTCATACCACTAGTGATCACTAGCCCTCCGCGTGAACGATAAGTGGACAAAATCTGACCCAATTTGAACATGCTATCAAAATCCATTTCGTTCTGCGTCAGGGACACTTGCAACAAAGGAATGTTGAGTTTGAAAAGCTCATCATTTGGGAAAGCAACTTTCAACGGGACCCAAACCCCGTGATCAATGCCTCGTTTGGTCAATTTCGCTTTCAAGTTAAAATTCGAGTGGTTTATCTCGTTAACCACGTCCTGAGCTAGACTGACATCGTTCTTTGAACGAAACGTTTCCTCATACATGTAATTTGGGAACCCATAAAAGTCGTAGAACAAGTCATTCTCGGAATCTAGCCCCATATTCTTCGGAATACCAACTTCAATCAGGTCATCTGCCGAAGATTGCCAATGAGCACTAACGTATATGATAAACTTCGGTTTGATATCATTCAAGATTGTTTTTCCAATACTTCTTGTGGTATTGAATGCGCCGATATCGCCTCCCCTGATGTTCTTCTCTCTGTCCGAGTACATGAACGTCGGACCTCCATGTGATAAAAAGTAAACGGGGCTCACAGCACTTCCTACACCGGATAACGCAGGGCTCAATGACATTCCCGCTGGTCTCGTTCCCTGTGGAATAAACCTGCTTATCCAATTCATGTAAAGACTCCGAATTAGAAGAGCTGCAATGACTGCACAAAATGTCTTGGCAATTAAATATGAATTCATCATAAATCAGATGTCATTGAAGCCCAGATATTTGAGTCTTGTTCCATGACTTTTATAAATTTACCGTTCTAAGTCATTTCCACTCAGTTTATGGCCTCAGTTAGAGAATAGCCATACTCGAAGTCATGCTGTTAAATCATCTTGCAGTAATGTTCTTATTAAGGCTTTACTAAAATTTCAGTCATCAGAGATTCGTTCGATACGCATTATTCAGCTCGGTGGCTCGGAACTGACAAAGCGATGCATTGAATGATCCATCTGTCATGGGCGCTAGTGCAATGTTGATGTTGATGCTTTAAGTACTATACAGGAATGGCTGGTCGGACGTGTCCGCGCAGGGCGCGACGAATTGGTGAAGATAGGTCACGTGACCTCACCAGAATTTATACCATGGTTTAGAAGGTTCTGCACCAGCAGCAGATGGGTTCCATTCCTTCTTTGCAAACTCGTCTCTTTGTGGAGTATGCATCATGGGTCGTTCCTTTGCTGCAACGGTCTGTTTAGCCATTGCCGCGACCTGGAAACTGCGTCTTCGACGCATCCTGCACTGTTCCCAGCCCACTATGGAACCCAGCATGAACCCTCCTACGCTCCAGTTCGCGGCGCGCGCAGGGTTTTTGTGATACAGGAACATGACAGACCCCACAACAAGCATCGACGTAAACCCGCCGATACCAGCGTCCCGGAAACAAGGAATGGACAGTAATCGCTCAACGCTGAAATCGTTCTTACTTACAGTTTTCCAGGCTTCTGTCAACGACGCGCGTTCTTGTTCCTTGGCAGCAACGCTGCTCGACTCATTTGCGAAACGAGGTTTTGTGTCCTCTAGTAGAAACTTCTGGCCTTTAGCGTAATTGGTGAGCACCTGCTCATCCGGTCTGTTTGCCGGGCTTTCGGCATTGACTTGTGCGTCCTCAGAAGCAGATTTCGAACGGGAAAATGGCCACACCATCCTGCAAGACGCTCTTCCAACTGTTGATAATCAGGCTTTTAATTTGTGCAAATCCAGATATTGCTCTTGGTGCGTACTAAAGCCGATTCGTGAGATACCTCTCAAGGCTGCCTCACGAATCTTTCACTGCCAAGTGATAAAGCTAGCTGATTCTTACATATTGTAGAAAATGGCTTGTATTTGAAGAGAAAGACAGATTCTTAAGCAATAACGCTACAGGCAAGCCCAAATCTTGCCACTTCGGCTGTATCACAGCTAGTAGTGGTTTCAAATGGAACATAATGCCCAACGAACATCTCAAACACTGTAGCGGTCGAGTTCTACATTTATGTATCTATATTCTGTTTTAGGTTTTGATATCGAAACAAAGGAACCGTTTATCGGTAAAATCCATCAAGAATCTTGACAATGAAATGGATGCAACAGGACACTCGGGGTGTAATCTGACAAATCCTTACATGGCCAAAAGTTAGCGTACGAGTCCGAGATTTCGAACTTGGTGCGCTTGGAAGAAAAGCAGAGGAGGAAACCTGCTGAAGAGCGTGTCTCATTCGAAAGACAGCTGAAACAGGTTTAGAACAGATGGATAGGTCCCAGAAAAACGCATATGACAACTATATCAACATGTATCCGCCCGGGCAGCGTGTGAAAAATGCGCCGTATCCGGTGGATGATTTGGCGCCTGGTGCAAGCACAGAAACGAGTATTCCGTACCAGATGTACGAGAGACAGAGCTCTCCGAGCTCGAGTCGGGCTGCTGAAAAGCAGACCAGCAGCCAGCCTGGCAGTGTGCCAAGTAGCCAGCAGAAGCGCGATGGTTCTGCTTCAAGGGATGGGCGAGATTTATCCGAGTTCAGCGAGGAGGCACTGGAATTTTACAGAGTTTACGAGCGTACCATCAGCGATGCTAACAACTTCACGCCGGATGTTCAATTGGAATGGTGCCGCACGCTGTTGCAGTACGCGTTCAAGCCCAGTTTTTTGGTCAGGTATAACATAAACGCCGAAAGGTTGAAAAGAGACTTGACAGAGGACGAAATGCTGCAGAATAAACGGACCATCTTGGAGCACGCGCTTCGAGTACTTACCAAGTTGACACATCTAAACCACGCACCGTCATTGTACCTTCTTGGAACGTTATACTCGCACCAGCCGTATATTAACATACCCAGACCGATGGAGATCGTGTCCAAGAACGACGCAAAGGCACTAGATTACTATCGACGAGCTGCGGATTTGGGGTCAAAGGATGCCATGTACAGAACTGGCGTATGCTACGAATACGGACGTGGGGTCGACCACAACTCGCTGCGGGAATACGACGCTTTGAGGTTAGCTCAAAGTTATTACGAGATGGGTGCCTTGCAGAAAGGAGACTCCGCGTCGATGTACAAGCTAGGAATGTTTTACTTGAAGGGACTGAAAACAAAATCGGGACAGCCTGTGATAGAGAAGGACGCGGTGCAGGCGTTGTACTGGTTCAAGATGGCTACCAAAGAAATCGATATTCCCTGCGATGACGACAAGACGGTACAGCTGGATTCCGTGTCACCTCAGGCAATGATCGAATTGGGCAAGATATTCGGATTTGACGAATTGGACGAATCATTGAAGCGAGACCTTGCCAGAGGGGGTATCAGGGAGAACAAGGAAACCTCTATCAAGTACTACTACCGCTGCGCGCACGATTTCGATCACTCGCTTGCCCAGCTCAAATTGGGTCATTTTTACGAGTTTGGTGAGATGGGACTGCCCGTGATTCCGAAGAAATCTATCGCATGGTATGCAAAAAGTGCGATGAATCACACAAAGCCCAACCCGCTGGCCATGGTGGCGCTCAGCGGATGGTACTTAACTGGAGCAGAGGGCGTGTTAAAGCCAAATGACAAGGAGGCCTTTAAATGGGCGTCACGTGCTTCAAAACTCAGTGACGGAAAGTTGCCCAGAGCAGAGTATGCCCTGGGATTCTACCTCGAAAGGGGACTTGGCTGCGATCAAAACCCGTCTGAAGCCATCAAGCACTATGAGGCTGCCGCTAGACTGGGCCACCCGCGCGCTAGAGACGCTTTGGCCAGACTTCAGCGCATGTAACGTGTAATTGTAACCAGTATGTGTAAGTATAAATCTGATATTCGAACGTCGACTACACTTGATATCAGCTATTGGTGCCTTTGTCCGATGGAACTCGTCCAATAGGCCATCTGAAACGGCCTACTTTGCAGCCGCACCTTGTTGCCCGGTGTGCCAGCCTTCGGACTCACAATTGTAGACTCATCTCATCGCCTGATCTTATTGGCCAGATACCTCGAATATTAGTACTAAGCGGAAGTGGAAAGAAATGAAAAAAATAATCTCATCGACTATAAGAGACAACATGTTGACAAGAAAAGTAAAGGTTAAACGTGAGCTACACAACGGTTGTAAGCGCTTATAACCTATATTTGGTGGTTTCATTACTGAAGTAAACGAAGCCTTTCTTTTTCCCCGACTTCAGCACTGCTTCTAGAGAAGATCCTAGGAATAGTTGTGTGCATCCTTGAGGAGATCATATTTTTCAGTTTGCCGAAGTCAGTATGGAGTCTATCGTCCGTCAGTCTGCCAGGGTATGCCCCTTCATGCACTCAGCTACGAGTTCTGTGCAGAGTGTGAAAGCTTTGAAGAACGCTAACTTGCCTGTTATGGCTAAGCAATGTCCTTTTATGGGGAAAGCTATGGAACAGCGCAGAGGTTATGCGTCTGCTTCTGCTGCTACATCTGCTACGTCTGCAGTTGAAGCTAACGCTTCTGCCGAGGTTTTGGACCATGCCACAAACGAGGCCTCTTTCGATTACCAGGGCTTATTCGACTCTGAGCTTTCTAAGAAAAGAATGGACAAGTCGTACAGGTATTTCAATAACATCAACCGTCTGGCCAAAGAGTTCCCGATGGCTCATAGAAAGACAGAAGAGGACAAAGTTACTGTCTGGTGCTCAAACGACTACTTGGCCCTTTCTAAGAATCAAGAGGTGATCGACGTGATGAAGCGGACCTTGGATAAATACGGTGCCGGTGCAGGTGGTACCAGAAACATCGCCGGTCACAACAAACATGCCTTGAAATTGGAGGCTGAATTAGCCGCGTTGCACAAGAAAGAAGGTGCTTTGGTGTTCTCTTCTTGTTTTGTCGCGAACGACGCCGTTCTCTCATTGCTCGGCCAAAAGATCAAGGATTTGGTTATCTTTTCAGATGAGCTGAACCATGCTTCTATGATTACAGGTATCAAGCACGCGAATACAAAAAAACATATATTCAAACACAACAACTTGCAAGAATTGGAACAGCTTTTGGCGATGTATCCCAAATCTACTCCAAAGTTGATTGCCTTTGAGTCAGTTTACTCAATGTCTGGTTCTGTTGCTGAGATTGACAAGATCTGTGACTTGGCTGAAAAATACGGAGCTTTGACTTTCCTAGATGAAGTCCATGCTGTCGGCTTATATGGTCCTCATGGTGCTGGTGTAGCTGAACACTACGACTTCGATGCTCACCGCAAAGCCGGTATCGCTTCTCCTGAATTCCGTACCGTCATGGACCGTGTTGATATGATCACAGGAACTCTAGGTAAGTCTTTCGGTACCGTTGGGGGTTACGTCGCTGCATCAATGAAATTAATTGATTGGGTTAGATCTTACTCCCCAGGTTTCATTTTCACTACTAGTTTGCCCCCAAGCTGCATGGCTGGCGCTGCTGAGGCGATTCGTTTCCAACGTTCTCATTTGGACTTGAGACAAGATCAACAAAAGCACACTTCTTACGTAAAAGATGGTCTTGCCGATTTAGGAATCCCCGTCATGCCAAACCCTTCACACATCGTTCCTGTTTTAGTTGGTAATGCCCATTTGGCTAAAGAGGCCTCAGACATTCTCATGGACAGACACCGCATTTATGTTCAAGCTATCAATTTCCCCACCGTTGCCAGAGGTACAGAAAGATTGAGAATCACCCCAACTCCCGGTCATACTGACGATTTATCTGACATCTTATTGGACGCTATGGAAGACGTTTGGTCTACTCTTCAATTGCCAAGAATCCGTGACTGGGAATCTCAAGGTGGGCTGTTGGGTGTCGGTGAGCTAAATCACGTTCCTCAACCTAACTTATGGACTGAGGATCAGTTGAGATTGACTAACGACGATTTACATCCTAATGTGAACCAGCCAATTATTGAGCAATTGGAAGTTTCTTCTGGAATCAGATATTAGAAGTTGAATTCGATATCAGCTCCTTAATACAGGGACTCAAACTGATGAGTACTTTCACTCAATTGTAATAAATCTGCAAATCCCTTTTAATAAACAAAATTCTACTTTGACCCAATACTTTGAGCTTTTCTTCCGTCTTCAAGATTCAAATGGAAACTGAAATAACATACTTAAACGCAAACAAGAATCAGTACTGATCACCTTTTAATATACACGAACTATTATACTACAGAAGCGTGGTTGTGAGCATTTTGCTTGGAGTAATAGCTTTTGCATCATTTTATTTTAAGGATTCAAGCTTGTCGTTCAGGACCGATGTCAAGAACTCATCTTACCTATTTATCTGATAAAAGCAGCCCTGTGGCGATCGTCCATGTGGACTACCATAGACATGAACAGACATCCCTCGCAGGTTTGTTTCATAATCACTATATTTATATACTCTTCTGCAAATAGCCTGTGTAACGAATATGAAGACCTTTTACCAACCTTGGGAAACTCTAAACAATTGGTGACTAAAAAAGGCGTAAATTAGTGAATGGCTTACAAAGGGCCATTCTACCCAGCACCCAATAGCAGTATCAGATTGAGCAGGAAACTAGCTGACGTAAATAAAAGTGACTTTTCAGGAGCAGTTGTAAACCCCCCTAAGTACACTTCGTATCGAAATCAGAGTATTGCTTTAGTATTCGAAGATATTCACTCAAATGATAGACTAGAATATACGAGAAAGGAACAGACTAACCAATCTCATTGTGTATGTGTAAAAATATATACGATTGTGTGCAAGTTTACCAAAGAATGCAAATCAATTGGAAGCAACCTTGTTCTTTTCGATTTCTTCCTTCAGATCACCAACAGAAATGTCATCGGCCTTGTCACTAACATCCTTGACAGACTCCTTTAGATCATTGCTTGGTACAGATGGGAAAGAGACGCCAGAAGTGGCTGCAGTGGATGACTGAGTTGGCTCCAATGGCACGTCAGCAGCCAACTTGGAAGTGGTAGATTGTGGGGATACTGAGGATTGAGGGATCTTTGATCTGACAAAGCCGGTGACAGGACCCAACTTCTCGTCTAGTTGCTTAACGTATGGAGTGGCCTTTTCTTGTACGATCTTCTGGTATTCGGAAGACTTTTCCTTAGCCACAGAGACACCTTGTTCCACAGCAGAGTCGATTTCCTTTTGGTAGGTCTTATACACAACTGGCACGGTGAATGCCAAGATGGTAGAAACAAAGGCGATAGTCCACAAGGAGAGGAAGGACACTAGCTTGTGACCGATGTAAACGACACCAGCAGCCTTGAACGAACGTTCTGGGGAGGCAGCAAAGACCAACTTTCTCAACTTGGCCTGGTGCACTGGCAACTGCTTCAAAGCCTCGTCCACGTATGGCTTGATGAAGCCCACGACGTTAGGACACTCCTGCACACCGTAGGTGGTCACGAGCCCCTTGTTCAAGATCAACTTGCTCAAAAACTCAACGGAAGCTGTGGTGAATAACACCGTGTACAAAGCCCTCAAAAATAGCGAGATCAAGTCCACTTTCTTCACTAGCAACAACCCGACAAGGGCACCACCAAGAACTTTCCCAGTCTCCACAGGGTTCTTCCACAATAGGATATCCAAGTTGGACTGCTTGTTAGAACTCTCAACTGACATTATGTTCTCACTATTTGCCGCTGCTTGCTTTCTGTCTTGCGCTTTGCTGTAAGGATGTCCTTGTTCAAAGTACTTCTCAGTATAATTCTCACCTGATTCGGTAAATTCTCACTCGTAAAGGGGGAAATTCCAAATGGATTAGACGTAATATAACTGAATTGGCACGGAACTCAAGTTGTAGCTTTTAAACCAAACGGAAGAAGCCATTGAACACTCTGTCAAAAGTTATCCGAGTTGCGTTCATACCCTCAAAATCCTTTTTTCTTTATCGAATTTATCTGATTTGGATTTTTCCATTTCTTCACAGTTTTCCTTGTGATTGCCCGAAAGATTGACGAGTGTTACAGCAGATCGCTCGGCAGCGGTTTGCGCAATACCGAAGTGCTAATGGGATGAGAGACGTATTGCTAACGTAGAGGCTGAAACGAGAGGGTTTGCTCAGCGTCGTAGTGCTCTGAGTGCAGAGAGAGTTGATACATGTGGGGTCTGGGTGTTAACACGTGACTATCAGCTGACCGAATTTTTTCCTTTAGGAAAAGAGTAACGCGTCTGCGGGGACTCGAACGCGAAATACCGCCACATTTTATTCCGCCATTCCCAGTGATCAGTAATTCCATAGGAATTTCGGAGTGGGTTCGAGGCCAAGTGAAAAATTTCGATGAATCATCTGGCTGGGAGTACAGGTCAAGGTAAAGCTGATTCGCCTCGAGCAGTATTTATATTATGGGAAGGTTAGAAGTTAGCAGCTGGACAACTACGGCACGTAGTCGAGTAGTCAGTCAGCAGGGATACAGACGGTAAAGCAGGTGGATTTGTAGGCCAAACGTTGAGTACGCTATGTTGAGAATCCAACGGATGTTTAGCACGTCACGTGCTCTCAGAGCTGGGCAGAATCTGACCGAGAAGATAGTTCAGCTGCATGCTGTCGGGCTACCAGAGGGCAAGAAAGTGGTCTCGGGGGACTATGTGTCTATCGAGCCTGCGCATTGTATGTCGCACGACAATTCGTGGCCCGTGGGCCTCAAATTCATGGGTTTAGGAGCGTCTACTATCAAGAATCCACGCCAAGTCGTGAACACGCTGGACCATGACGTGCAGAACAAGACTGAGAAGAATTTGACCAAGTACAAGAATATCGAGAACTTTGCCAAAAAGCATGGCATCGATTTCTATCCGGCAGGCCGTGGAATAGGCCACCAGATCATGATCGAGGAAGGATATGCATTCCCACTCACGATGACTGTGGCTTCAGACTCCCATTCAAACACGTATGGTGGTATCGGATCACTCGGTACTCCAATCGTACGTACGGACGCAGCTGCCATCTGGGCTACGGGTCAGACATGGTGGCAGATTCCTCCAGTGGCTCAGGTCGAGCTGAAGGGCGAGCTGCCAAGCGGAATTTCCGGTAAAGACATTATCGTCGCTCTATGCGGTGTGTTCAACAAGGACCAAGTGCTAAACCATGCCATTGAATTTACAGGAGATTCGTTGGACAAGATTCCTATTGACTACCGCTTGACGATCGCTAACATGACCACGGAATGGGGTGCTCTTTCTGGTCTGTTCCCAGTGGACAACGTCTTGATCGATTTCTACCGTAACAGACTGAACAAACTCGGCCGGTCACATCCAAGAATCAATGAGAAGAGGATCAACGACTTGAAGGCAAAATCTGATACATTGAAAGCCGACTCGGACGCAAAGTATGCCAAGAGATTGGTGATTGATCTTTCCACCTTAACTCATTACGTAAGTGGGCCTAACTCAGTTAAGATCAGTTCAACGGTCAACGACCTCTCCAAGCAGGACATCAAAGTGAATAAGGCCTACTTGGTGTCATGCACGAATTCAAGATTGAGCGATCTAGAAAGCGCAGCTGCAGTGGTGTGTCCAAGTGGAGATATTGAAAAGATCAATAAAGTTGCACCTGGCGTGGAATTTTACATTGCAGCTGCTTCCTCCGAGGTTGAAGCGGACGCAAAGGCTTCTGGAGCATGGGATAAACTTTTGAAAGCAGGCTGTAAAACACTACCAGCTGGATGTGGTCCATGCATAGGTCTTGGAACTGGGCTTTTAGAAGAAGGCGAGGTTGGAATTTCTGCTACTAACAGAAATTTCAAAGGTAGAATGGGATCTAAAGACGCTCTAGCCTATCTAGCATCGCCATCAGTCGTTGCTGCATCAGCTATCTTAGGTAAGATCGGTTCTCCTGCCGAGGTATTGGGCATTCAAGACCCAGTGTTCTCTGGCGTAGTTGCAGAGGTGCAAGAGTCGCCTGCCGTCACTACAGAGCCACCTGCGTCCCAGGACTCTGGCAGCGTAGAGATCCTAGACGGATTCCCCAGCGAAATCGCAGGTGAGTTAGTTCTATGTGATGCGGATAACATCAACACAGATGGTATTTACCCGGGTAAGTACACTTATCAGGACGACGTGCCAAAGGAAACTATGGCCCAAGTATGCATGGAAAACTACGATCCGGAGTTCCAAACTAAGGTAAAAGCCGGCGACATTTTGATCTCAGGTTTCAATTTCGGTACAGGTTCGTCGCGTGAACAAGCGGCTACAGCCATTTTAGCCAAGGGAATCAACCTGGTAGTTTCAGGGTCCTTCGGTAACATCTTTTCGAGAAATTCCATAAATAATGCTTTGCTGACGCTCGAAATTCCTGCTCTCATTAAACAGCTGAGGGAGAAATACCAGAACTCTCCAAAGGAATTGACACGGAGAACGGGATGGTTCCTCAAATGGGACGTCTCTCACGCAAAAGTGATTGTAACGGAGGGTTCATTAGATGGCCCGGTTGTGCTTGAACAGAAAGTTGGAGAGTTAGGCAAGAATCTGCAAGAAATCATTGTAAAAGGTGGCCTTGAAGGATGGGTCAAATCTCAACTCTAATTATTAACACTGCTATAACTGCATTTACACAACACAGTGTGCGACACTGGTCGCCAGCACCTATATTTATTAGGCTAATGCCATATGTCAATATCTTAATTAGCATTAGCTTTCCAAACTGTCTGAGAAATCAACATTAAAGAGCCACGACTGGCCGAACAGTTCATTAATGACTGTATTTGCAGTCTGTGAAGCTCGGATGCCTGCAGATGCCGAAGCATACTGATGGGATCTGAGCTTACCTCATCGCTATCGCTTATGCTCATCGCCAAACATCCCTACACCACATATTGTCTCGTCAGTTGGCATCGATAAAGAAAATTTTAGAGGAAACCTTGAAACAGAAAGACTAATAGCGAAGAGATGAGATTGACGAACGACTAAAGACTGGTCTTAGTTGTATTTGCGATCACTCTTCTGATTGTAGTTGTTTTCTGCGTATAGAAATTATAATTGGTGAGGTAATCTGACCAAATTGTACAGTTTGAAGCCTTTTTTGGGAGCGGTTCAGTTCTGTGAAGAGGTGCGTGAATATAGTCAACTGCTTGTTCCGATACCTCATATCCTTTTGACGTTAGTGGGATACCGGTAGTTCCACTGCCAATTCTTGTAAATATAGCAGATTGCACAGGCTTGCTCAACTAGTCAATTTTAAGCGTTATTGGTTCTTTTTGGGAAACAATCGGGATAAACTCATAGGTGGAGTTTCCGTTTAATACTAGGGTGAGAGATCTATACCGAGCACTTCTATGGCAATATGGGACAAAAACGGGTTATTCGTATTGGGGGCAGACGCTCCAAATTAGCAGTTATCCAATCGGAGCAGGTTAAAGCTTTAATTGAGGCCAGATTCAGCGACATGGAGTGTTCCGTGGTGTCTATCAATACTCTGGGTGATGAAGTTCAATCGAAACCTTTGTACTCATTTGGTGGCAAAGCTGTGTGGACAAAAGAACTAGAAGACCTTCTGTACGCTGAGGATGATACACGTATTGACTTGATTGTTCACTCGCTGAAAGACATGCCCACTACGCTACCAGACGGGTTTGAGCTTGGCGGAATTACCAGACGTGTGGACCCTACAGACTCTTTAGTGATGCCGATCGGCTCCCCATACTCTAGTCTTGCAGAGCTGCCCGATGGGTCAGTGGTGGGCACCTCGTCTGTGAGAAGATCAGCTCAATTGAAAAGAAGATTTCCAAACTTACATTTTGAGAGTATAAGAGGTAACATTCAAACAAGACTTACGAAATTAGATGATCCCGAAACCCCATTCAAATGCATTGTCTTGGCTAGTGCAGGTTTGATCAGAACCGGTCTTGAATCTAGAATAACACAGCGGTTTGACCCGGACACTATGTGTTACGCAGTGGGGCAAGGTGCTCTTGGTATCGAAATTAGGCAAGGAGATGAAGAAATAAAAGCCATTCTTGATGAGATCTGTCATCTTCCCACAACCATCTGCTGCCTGGCGGAGCGTTCTCTTATGAGAACTCTAGAAGGTGGATGTTCTGTGCCAATCGGTGTCATCTCAAAGTACGACGAAACTCATAAATCTCTGACTGTCAACGGCATAGTTATCGACGTAGAAGGTACCGAGTGGGTAGAAGAGGTACAAATCACGAAAATAGTTGATCAACGTGAGGATAGCATACAATGTGGGAAAGACCTGGCCCAGAAGCTAATCTCAAAGGGAGCTAAGAAGATTTTAGACTCTATTAATCTCGACAAGATTACCTAACTGGCGGTCAGCTGCTATCACGACTTTGCTTTCCCAACTGGCATGTTGGAAGTAAAGCTATCAACGTTCAATGGTTCATATTCCTGCTTTTTTCAACCCTGTAATGACCAAATACACTCTTGTAAGCGCTTTCAATCGAATTGCTGCTGCAAGTTTCATCTAATCACTCATATAATGACTTCTACTACAAATTCATGTAACATATGTAAATAGTCAAGTTCGCCCCAAACATTAAAGAGCCGTGGGCAAAATTTGCTGGCCGTCCTTTGCGCTATTTAGCAAGTGCTGCATTATCTATTGTACTTTTTTCAGATACTCTGCTCTTATTTTTACATAGTAACAAAAGGCTGATTTGCATCTCATCACTAGAGTATGACAAGCACAAGACGCAAAGCAGGCTGGAGTTGACCTCAGGACTGTTGCTAGGGTCCGGAGCCAATATGGACGAAGAATTTACCCTTCTTGGTGATCAAAAATTGTCGGAGCTCTCTCTCAAAGTCTGCAAGTACCCGAAGACTTTAGACCATTGGGAAAATCTACTACGGCATCTACTTACAAGAGCGTCTCCCATCTCAAAATCTATCAGTCAAGAACTTCTTCAACTGATACGATCAACCTACGAATCCCTACTGTATGAGTTCCCGTTTCTGGAAAACTACCATGTCGAATTTGCATTGTTGGAGTTCAAGCTAGGCAACTTTGACAAGTTCCATTCTGTATTCGAGAATGCGCTGCAATGTTTCAACAACAGATCTTTGCTCATATGGATTGAATACTTAAGGATTTGCAATAAGATCATTCCAAACAGCAAAGAGCTGTTTCGAAAGTACGACATTGCGGAGTCGTATATTGGATTGCATTTCTTTGCTGGAGAGTTTTGGAGCTTATATTTGAATGAAATAAAGCTGCGATGCAAGACGCCTCACCATTATGTGAGAACTCTGAGAAAGGTCATAGAGATACCAATGTATGAATATTCAACATTTTTCGAACTATGGCTCCAAGAAATTGATAACGTCAGAGATCTTTCGCAATTCAGACGTTTTGGTATCGACGAAGACTTGTGGAAAAAACTGAAGGTTAACACACAATTACAAGGCAGAAGGGGCCCACACCTACAAGAGGCAAAGAAAGGTTTAAAAAAAATAACAAAAGAACTTTTCCTTGTTGTTCAATACGACGTAATGGAGATTTACGAATTGTTTGAAAGCAAAATTAGGAAACGATACTATGTCTCTGCGGAAGAATTGGTACCTCATGAGGAAATGGTAACCATGGTCAAGTACTTCGATTACACCAGAAAAAGTAAAAACGTAGAGCTGATAAAATTACAATTTCAAAGACTGATTCAACCACTAGCTCATTACGATGAATTGTGGCTGCAATATTCTGAGTTTTTGATCGACGACTTAAATGATTTTATTGGAGCCAAAAACTGTCTCATGCAGGCACTGAGTCACGTAAACAAGCGTTCTAGAGTTATTTCGGTTTTGTCCGGGGTTCTGCTACGATTAGGCCAGGTTTCCGAACTCCAACAGTTATATGAAGATGTTTTAGTTGCTTATTCTAACGACTTGGCGAGATGTGATACCTTGGAACTTTTCGTAGATTACGTTGAATACCGGCTGTTTTTGAGCTCCACCGAATCTAAAAGTAGGTACAATGGCCTGAGTGACAGTTCAGAATCCGCCGAAACTCTCTTAGACGTAATTTTGAAGCGAATGAGTATTGAAGAGGATCCCGATAGACAGTTTGTTCTATTGAATCTTGTGAATGATATGTACAAGCGCCTGCCCCGTGACCTGGTCAAGAAGAATTTATATGAATATGCCATTCAGAATGAATGGAAGTCGTATCAAAGTAATCCTAAGTTCTGGTACATGTATTGCTCATTAATATGGTTCGATACTCAACTGTCGTACATCTACAGAAGGAAGCTAATTGTCAACGAAATTGTCCCGTTGGCATGCAAAAAAGGCCAGCTGGTTGTCGATGAGATGAAGAGGTTTCTACACAGATATCTACAGGATGATCTACATCAATTCGTGCAGTAAAGTCACAAAATAAGCTAAATAATCACTGTTGAATATTGTCCCGTCTTAAGATTTCGTCATCTCCAAATAGATATTCGCAGAAGTGATTGTTCCGTAGAGTCCAAGGAGTAAAGCTCCTATCTTCTTGTCTAATCTCCATTTATTGAAAGGAACGATGAATATGAATATTCCGAATGCCACCACAATCCCGATACAGTTGAGAATCAAAACACTGTCCACCTTGAAGTCGATATGTTTGAACCATATTTCCTGGTTGGGTGGATAATTCTCTTGCAATAGAACAAGCATTCCATCTATCCCCACCCCAAATAAGAAGTATAATAATGGACTACCAAAGCAAGAGCCTAGGGCAATTTCCAGCACACCAATTCTTGTAAATGTGACGTTGGACACCAAATCGCCGATTGAATTCCCCCAAGCGAATACAGTTAAACCTAATATTGCCTCTGACAGCTTGAATCTCTCCACCCAATCGGTCAATATGTCAATAACCAAACCAACCACAAAAGAAATGGAAGCCATAGAGAGCACAAATCCAAATAATGAAATGTACTTGGCTTGAATTTTCAATGTTCCACGGTAGAAAAGAGGTAGCAATATGCTACATGTCAGAACACCAAAACCAAACAACCATACATTAAACTCCCGTTGTGTCAAAAGGATAGTAAGAAAAGGTGAGAACGCACATTGAGTGTAATACGCTACCTTGAAAAGAACATTTCCATGTTTTGAAGTATAGTGAAGGGGAATGATTAGAGTCAGAAGGAAGACGATTGGTGTTGTCACTAGTATAACAGCCAGCTCAAACACGGAAGTTTTGAAGTCTTCATCCGTTAGATATTTTGCGATTCGCAGTTTCGATTCCCACTTGTCTTCAGGTTCAGCAGAAATACCGTTACGAAGCTCTAAGTTGAGATTCAAATCAGAAAAATCATCCAATAGGCCTGAATGTTCGGACAATAACCTGAAATTGTCTTCGCTTATAGATCTCAAGTTTCTTGGTTGTGGTTGTAAGAAATGACTATCACTTTTCACCGAGTGGGCCTCTATGTCTGATTCAGAAGCCATATCACCGGCATATGGTACCACTAACGAGTTATTATTCTTAATTTCAACGTGCTGATTGTGGTCATTTGAATTCAAAGGTAAATCATGGATAGTTTGCAAATGCTGGAAATTTGTTTCCGAGTTTGATCGTACTAAAGGCTTCATGACGGGAGAATTTGCTCTGCTGAGAACTTCATCAACTTCATGATCAAAAAAGTTGCCTTGTTCCCACAAATCTAGAGTATCATTGAGTTTCAAATTAGCCCAGCCTTTGTAATTCTTTCTCAAATACTCTCTGATTTTTCGCCTGACGTTGTTTCTACGTTCTTGAACTGTTCTCAAGAACCGCCCCATATTTGTATCTTCTAAAATCTCCGATTCCGTCACTACTATAGGCGGTATGCTTTCGTCAATGTTAGAAGTTTCTGGCCTTCTTATGGACACTATCAGATAACCTGCGTAGCATGAGTATGCAAAACACATCAAAAAGCACTCCCAGAATGCTATTCTTCCATCTCTTAATAGAAAGATGTTCATTAATATCAAAAAGGAGAACATCAACAAATCCCTAAGAAACTGATGCCGGCTGTAATATATAGTGTCCCAAATATCTAGATCTTGTGGCTGCACTTCGTGGTTATAATGTAATATTTCCAACGGTTTGGCCAGCTGAATGTTTCGTACCAACAACATAGAGCCGATTACCACAGTCAATAGAAAAAATATGGCGCCCAAAGACTCTCCAACCGCAAGCGTTGTTGCATCTCGTTTCATGGCTTTGTAGGTGCTTGTAATGTCTGGAATAGCATTTCCAAGAGCCAAAAGTGTCATACCCGAGATTCGATCGGAGATGAAGAGTAACTCTTTTGAGATGACAGCCAAGTTCGGAGTCAAGTAATCAGACGTGATAAGTCCTAGAGTTAGGAAACACGCTATTAAGCTCAACGGTGAGAGTACTAACTTTTCGAGCAACGTCGAAATCTGACCAATTCCGATGATCAACAGCACTGCAGCATAGAATGAAATGACCAGTACTTTTCTTCGCAGTAAAGCCATAGTGAATATGCAAGTAGGTCTTTAACAAATAACCAAGCCTCGTGTGTTGGTCCAAATGCTATCCTGTGGAAAGTGTCAGCAGATAAGGGTGTTTTGATGATCTACAAATAGAACGGACTTCGAACGGAAAGTAACAAATTAGATCCAAAACGGTTCAACAGACTCAATACTGAATTAAGTTTGAGGCACGCTATTCTCAAAGATCTCCCACGCCGGCTCGAGCGAATGTAACGGTAGAAACGAACTTCTGAGGGATTGTGGCAAACTTTTTAAAATCCTTAAGCTTGTAGCAATAGTCAAATAATCATGAAAAGGCTTTAGTTATATAACGAGAGCTGGTATCTGACATTCGGAAATAGAAAGATCAAGGGCCGCATCATATCCGTTATATCTTGGTAGCTGTATATCTATAAAGTGTCTTTCAAAGGAAGGTACCCAGGTAGTTCTAATGTTTGCTTGGCAATTTCGATATCGGTACGAATGTCAGCGATGAGGGCGTCCTTAGTAGTGTAATCCAGTTCGGGTCTGATATACCCTAAGAAATTGAACTTAATCTGAGCCCCGTAAAAGTCAGATTCGAACTGATGGATGACGTGTAGCTCTACAGTTTTGTTCTTGTTCTGGTAGAAAGGATTCCATCCCACCGAAAGAACCACTGGCAGAACTTCCAGGTCGGCTTTGGTCAATTGTGAGCCATTGTTGTAGTGAACTTCTCTTCCATCTGGTCTTTGTTCAGTCTTTGGATCACGATCTGTTACACTTCTCAGTCTACACCATCCGAAATATACCCCTGTGTCCAGTTTTTCAACGACCTTGGGCAGTGAACCGATGGGCACGTTGGCTGTTGGTATACCTAATTCTGACGATCCACGTCCAAAACCTACCACAACGTCTACAAAATCGGTAGTTATTGGAAATGGTGGTTGAGGGGCATCTGGAATGGGCACGTCTGTGTGTCTAGTCATTCTTGGGCTGTGAAGTGCTCGCAATGGCTGGTTGTTTCATTTCATCTGTTCAGCAGAAACGCCTATAATCTGTAATGAGTGGCATTTGAATCTACATTTTTACTAATACGCTGCTAGATAACTCAGACAGTGTGTGATAAAAGACTCAACCAATTCTTTCGTTGCGACTTGAGCCAGATCCAGGTTTCTACAGCCTAGATTGGTAAAGTGGTAATTCTATGTGAAGCAGCTGCATTTAATGTCTATAGGAGTATATACTGACACTGGTGCTCTTCCTGTGATGAAATGAAAATAGGAAAATCCCAGCGATCGATCATGCAACCATTTCGGGGAATGACGCTATACGGTTGGTGCTTTCCCATTCTTCGCTCAAGATTCGTAGTCTGGCAGCTCCAACGAATCTTTTGCTCGCCACACTGTCGGTTAAGTCTAGGGAAATGGCTTTCAAAAGCTTAAAGGCCTGCTGTTTGTAAGCAGAAAGAAGATGCGCGGCCGCGGCTTCCCACCAACATGCAAGCACAACGAAATGGGTGTTTGTTAAGAGCTCATTAGGAGTATTTCCTATCCGCGCCAACATTCTCCAAGACCAAGATATTGGGAAAGGGTGCTTCTGGGATTCTATATATTGTGGCGGTAACGGCAGTCTGGTAAGAACTGCAAACAAAGTTACTATACCTCCCATGCGTTCATCATACGAAATATCTTCTTCCCATTTATTATCGCTTTGGCGTTTCCAGCCCATTCTTAGTCTGCCTTCCTCTGTATCTATGCTGCATGTATAGCCTATCACAAAAGGACATTTCTTGATCATTCTAGCCAGTAATAGTTCCCTGAGCTCTGGGTACAGCACCAGTAGATTTATGGCAAGCCTGGCCAAGGGCAAAGCGCTGTCCGGTTTCACTCTCGCTTCGGCTTCTGCTTGTGAAACAATAGCCTTCGATATAAAGTTGAGAATCCAGTCATACGCGAGTTTTTCCGATTTGGTTTGATCCACCAACGATGTTAACTCATTCGTTATGGCAGTCAACTGGCTCACGCTGTTTGTAAGTTGGCCAAACTTCGGATTGATCTTTCTCTTATGTTGTGCTAAGACTTTCTTGAGGGTCGTATTCTGCTTTACGGGTTCTACAATCTGAGTCTTAATCGTCTGAATCATGTGTTTGTACTTGTGGAAAGTATCGCTGATAGATTGAAAGTCAGTGCATTCTGTGGACTCCCTTGTCTGGTTCTTTTCACGTTCCTCTTTTTCCTTTTGTGCCTTTAATTCCTCAGCCTTCTGGGCCTCCAATCGCTTTCTCTCTAACTCTGCTTTTTCCTTCTGTTTTCGGTCCGCTTCTTGTTTGGCTTTCTGCTCTTCCTCTAGCTTTCGTCTTTGCTCCGCTTCTGCCGTCTTCTTCGCCTCTTCCTCGGCTCTAATCCGTTCCTGCTCTTTCCGCTGTTTTGCCTCCTTGACGCTTTTGATCAAGTTTCGATTCTGGCGATCTATAGAGTCGATCGTCGTATCCCACGCCTTGTCCAGTTCCGAATCATCTGTTTGATGCCAGAGAGTCTCGACAGTATCGACAAGTTTTTCGCGCCTAGGCTGGCTGCTAGTACGATCCTGCGCTTCGAGTGTCTTTGGTGTATTACCCAAACTCAACACTGGTAACGCACTCTTCTGCAAAGCTATGCTCAAGGACGAGAGAGCCGACACTGTCGCCTCATCTACTACGTCTTCTAAAGACAGTGTTTCGCTGGAGCTGACGTCTAACTCGTCAGATATCTCACTCACAGAGAGCTTCGGCAGTCTCAATTGTAGCCCATCATCTGCATCACCCACGAAAGTGTACTCTGCTTCTTGGTCAAAGTCAGTATCGCTCAATGACCGGTCCGTATCGACCTGAGCATACAACTCATCAAAGGAGAACTTCATCTTGGATAGAACTATTCAAATCCAACAATCGTCCGAACTGGGTCACGACTCTTTCCAATTGCCACCTGCAAGGCCTCCTATATGCGCTAAATCGGTAAAAGATCCTTATACGACCTTTTGCTCCTAGACTTGGTATTACTTCCTCGTACAGCTTTAAGTTGTCAAGAGTGCTTTCTTGATAATATGCTGAAACCACGTGACCTTTATTATATGTTCACTGAATAGAAAATTTTCTGAAAGCCTAACAGTACTGAACAGAATTAGAGACTATAATGCTATATGATGATAAGACATCAAAGTGTCAAGAAAGAGAGAAATTGTGGGCCTTTATACCTGGTAACTGACGGTTTGACTCGTGGAAAGACGTGACACATCAATTATGCAGTCAATTCGTGGGTTTCATAGCAGTTCTAGGGCCTCAAAGGCTGCTTGTGCTTTGGTAAAGCCAGTCCATCATTTGGTGAAGATTGACAAGAGGAAGTTGTCGCCCAGGTTCCCTGAGCTAAAATACAGCAAAAATGATATAAGGTCTCCTGGTTTCAGGCCTGTTGCCACGCATCAGGACCGTGTACGTGAGCATTATTACAATACAGTGCAGAGCGATATGTTGTTGATCGGATATTCACACAAGAACGAGAAGAAACTGGGACTGAAGTACAGAGAATGGGACGGTTCTTCACCCTACCACATCAACAGAGAGCCCAGAAAGCCCAAAGGATCGAAGGCACAGCTGCCAGACGTCAAGCCTGTGGACTGGAAATCGATTCCTGACGTGGAATCTATCGTTATTAACTGCTACGTCAGAGACGCGAAGGAAAATCAGTACTTGCCAATATCGGCAGCGCTGCAGTTACAACAGATTACAGGGTGCAAACCAAAGACTTTGTACGCAAGAAACGATGTTCCCGCTTGGAAAGTCAGAAGGGGTACGCAAATGGGAGCAGCGATCACTTTGAAGGGACGTCCAATGTCGCAATTCCTTTCCACGCTGACAGAGATTGTATTACCAAGGATCAGAGAATATAAGGGTATTTCTAACAAGTCAGGGAACAGATTCGGAGGTTTGGCTTTCGGTATGACTAGCGATGAAGTCAGATTTTTCCCAGAGATCGATGCAAACCAAGATCTATGGCCAGTCACGTTCGGTATGCATGTTAACATCAACACCACTGCTCAGACCGATGTTGAGGCCAGAACTTTGGTAAGCGGCTTCGGCTTCCCATTCTTTGGTCCAGAAAAGATCAATTGATTAATGGGGTTTCGCATATTGCAATATAGTCGTCGGCGTCATACTCTTGTAAATACGTCAAACATAGAACCGATACTATGACCAATCAGTCTCGTGCAACTTTTGTTCGATAAATCATGTTTAATGTACACATAACGTAATAGAAATATTTACTTAATCTGTCATAACATCCCAATTCAGACACGGTCAACAGAGACAGTATTCATAGACCTTCCCATTCTCGTTATGTTGTCACCATTTGTTAGAGCCAATCCCTGGGTTTTTGAACGGATACGGATTTCACCTATGATTTCTTCACTGACAGGATCCTTCTCTATACAGAGGTTAGCCAACGCATCTTCTCCAAAGGTCGATCTAGAGTATAGATTGCAACTCAAGAACCTCGAATCCTTGTCTCCAAGAGCCTCTTCCGGCGTTAAAACATTCATATGTGTCACTTCAATTAGTTTGTTCAAATAATCACGTAAGGATGGCAGTTTGGACTTGATGCGGAGCTTATTTTCCCATTCGAATGCATTCCACATCTTACGGAAACTGTTATCATCACAAGTAGAAGGTTTAACGTAATCCATAGTGTCAATGTGAACGTCATTTAAAATGACATAGCGCGAATCTTCACCATGGCCACCGTCGTATACAATGTTACCAAAGATAACACCGGTGTCAGCGGAAGAAACCTTAGCGGTGATAGTAATCTTATGGAATCCATGTGGGATCACATTGCTGCTTGGTGGATGATCAATAATCTTCAAATCACCTAAGGTTGCAAACTGCACATGTAAGTTCTTCAATGTTTCCTTTGTTTGATTCACCAACAAAACATCCAAGACAACGTCAAATTGATGATTTGTGATGTAACATTCCGCATACACAGGATCGCTAAACCCAGTCAATGGGACGATCTTTTTCAACTTTGAGGTGATTGAGTTGGCTTGCAGTTTGGAGTAGGATATCGTACCAGTTGTTGCTAACTTAACATCCTCTTCAATTGTGTCCACAGGAGTATTATGACCTCCAGAGTTTTTGAATTGCCTAAAACTGATTGGTTTATCTATAGCTTCAGCATGCTTAGCTAGATAATTAGACTTTTTGACAGCTTTCTTCTGCTGATGCACATCTACTCTAGATTTGTATGATCTGTTAGTAGCATCCAAAAAGGCAATGTTTAATAGCAACTTCTCACTGTCACTTTCATTCTTGCCAGTTTCGTCCATCAAGACAGAAATTGCGTTCATGATTCTTTCTGCAGAATCCTCATCTATACGCTTCTCAACAAGATTGCTTTGTCCAACTCTGATGATACTGACAAGAATCAGTAAACCCTCAGCTTTTAGAGCGTTAATGACAGACGCATTCTTAGATACGTTCTCGAATTTTAAAACTAGCTTGACAATGGAATTTGCCAGTACTGAAGCAGTGAAGAAGTCGCTATTCAATATGAAACGACGTAATGGAGGTCTTGCTTCTTTTTCTTCGTCAGAAGTGGATTTAGCTTTCTCTGACATAGTTAGCGCGGATTCAGTAGCATACGTACCATCAGGTAGCACAACTGGCGCAGTCGAAACCAGTGGTGTCTTTTCTGCTTCATCTTCACTATCGCTTTGAAGCTTTTTTAGTTCGGATTGGACAATAGGAACCTCCCCTATACTTGCACGAATATGTTTCCAAGCACTCTGGATTTCTCCTTCCGATTGGGTGTGCTCACCCAAAACCCATAAAGCACCACGGTATGCTTTTGCTGACTTAACCTCGTGAAGTGAGTCTACCAGCGTGTTCAAAATTTCCGGTCTCAATGATGGGTATCTCTCAATGACCTGCTTGGTGAAAGAGATGACATCGTTGGCACTCTCGGATGAAAGGTTTCCAATGAAATCCAACAGCAAAGACACAACACTAGCTGAAACCTCGATGAACTTGATGGCGACTTTGTTGATTGCCTTGATTAATAATTGTCTGTAATCCAAAGTCTTATCATTAGTACTGTCAGCAGTAGATTGGAGTTCTTTTCTCAACAGCTTCACTACACTATCGACATTTCTCGAGGTGATCAATTCCAGAGAAATATCAAGCGCCTTCGCACGTACATCAAGATCTTGTGCGTTCAAGACACGTAAAATATCCAAAGTTAAATCTTCCAAGGAACCTGGGTTCTTGTCGTTAATTTCCTTGATTTTTTCCAACACCACCAATTTGATATTGTTGTCGGACTCCTTTGTAACTAAGTCGATCAACTTGTTCGCCACACTTGACGATATGGTTTCCTTATTGGTCAATACGGTCAATGTTAAAGCAGCCTCGTACATGACTTCAGTGGCTCTGGTGGAAACTAACAGGTCCTGCAAAAGTTCCACATATTGACCCACCAGAGATGGAGTGGTGACTGCATCCTTTCTGATAAAGTTTATGAACGAGACTTGCAACAATGGGTCCAAATTCTCGATTGAGGTCAAGTTTTCTTGTAAATAGTTCAAGGCAGCCTCACGATCCAATTCTGCGATGCCCAAAAACGCGTTTCTCTTACAGATGGGGTCAGTCTCAGCGATAAGGAAGGAGTCAATGACTTCACGAGCATCTGGGATCAAATGATCGCTCACCTTGTAGATAGACAGCACGGCTAAAATTGCATACTTCCGGACGTAAGCGTGTCTGTACTCCAGACAAGAACGCACTGAGGGCACCATCTGTTCCAAAAGCTCGGCTTCCTTCAGTTTGGTCAAGAATCTCAATGTGTTGCCTCTGATGTATTCATTGGGATGCTGCAAATCGTGCTGGATCGCGTTGCACACCAGAATCATCTCCTGCTTCAACTTCCCTTCACTGTCCAATTTTGGAACAATTTCCCAGTAGAAGTACAAAAGCTTCTTGAGTTGTTTGTTTTTAGAAGGCATAACAAATCTAATAATATGCATTAGCAAGTCGGACAACGGATTACCATCAAGCATTGTGACCAGGATCCGCTTCATGGTCGCAATCTTCTCATGATCGGACCCTTTTTCTAAAGATCTCTGAAAATCTGACAGAGTGTACGAAACCCCATTCGGATTGGGATCATACACCAATGTGTACGCAGGTTGCTCCATACTGACGGTCATGGCTCAACTGGTTCCTAGTATCGCCGCTAATGAACAATTGAGTGTTCTAGATACAGAGCTTTGTTGTGTCTTGTAGAGTATGGCAATGTGTTGAATCTTTTGAACAGCTTAGATCGATTATTTTGATTCAAAGTTTTGTGCGGGTAATGAATATTGATATATTTGAACATGTTTACTTATACTACACGCTCCCGGCACCTAACACCTTCGCAACAGTCCTTTAGCACTAGTCCGAATCCGGATTGGTAATGCGTAGACCTGTTCCATCCGAACCTTGGTAAAATCCGAAATCTTCAGCATCAAATTCATCATCATTGACAATAGTTTTGGATTCTCGCTTGGAGTCAGGCTCGCGCCTTATGGAAGGAGTGGCTACTATTACGTTATCATCGTTCATTTCAAATTTTTGCAGGTCCAGGATGGACTGAGGAGCGTAAGATACATCCAAAGTACCACTTCTTATTCTTCCGACATTTTTTGTGAAATAGCTTGAAATCGTGTCAGACCTTTTCAAACGGGTCTGAGAAATCTCGTCGTGGATTCTTTGTTTCGGCGTTTCACGCAACGGGGCCATGAGATCATCACTGTCATACGCTTCATCACCCGGTATATCATCCAGGATATCCTGATCTGCTTCCGAGATTTTTTCGTCCTTATTAAACAAGGTATGAAATTCTTTAGTGTGGTCCACTTTTGCGGACTCAGAATTTAACTGGAGACCAACAGCACTGCTGGATTCATTCTCCTCTTCTTCTTTTGTAGTCTCTAAAGACAACAACTTCTGTTTTGCCTTACCGTGCTTGATTCCCACTTGCCTTGTACTAGTTCTGATTGTCACCTTGATGTTCTGCGGTTGTTCAAGGGTATTCTTATTTTTGAGCGAGTACGGTAGATTGGGCGGAAGTTGCAGAGAGTTAGACGTAGGAAAGTACACTAATCGGAGTTCTTCCACATAACTTGATATTAGACGCACATTTTTGTCTGGAACCGTCGGCTTGGCAGAGCTTGGCTTGGTCTCTAATGGAGGTTGTGAAGATGTTGGAGTATTTATTGTATCGTTATCAGTTGACCATGTCTCTTTACTGGCGGAGGAACCTGCAGCATCGCAGAGTTCTGGATTTGTTAAGGCTTCCTGTTGCCTATTGGATGAAGATATCGATGACCTTTTCATCAGGGAAGGTGTCATGGAGTTTATGTCTGTGTCTATAGCCGAAGTTACTTCATCATCTGTGGTACTGTCGTTGAGAAAAAAGTTGGGTTTCTCTTCATTCACCACGCGATACTTTCGTCTTTCATTCTCATGATGTGTCATTATTTCATACAGTTGATCGTCTTCCGAATTGGCGTCTTCTGACCTTTCATTCTCTGAGTCCCTACCATAATCTATCTCGTGCTCTCTCAGATCAGCGTAGTCGGATTCGTGTTCAGAATCAGAGGAGACATCGCCATTTGTGACAACAAATCTAGAGGACGCAGGAATGCCTGGCGAATTTGAACGCGAAAAGCTCTCTATACTCGCACCATCATCTTGTGGCACAAGGGATTTGGTAATCGAGCTTTGGCTATCCATGAATGTTCCTCCCTTTGGTAAACTTACCGGGCTATTATTGTTTAACGCCATCGTTTCTTGCTTCCCATATAATGGAGAGACGTTTTCGGTGCTGTCTACATCTGAGTGATATGTTTCATTTGTAATGGATAAATCGTTCTGCTTCAAATTCTTGTCGAGGCTATCTGTTGAACCGTCAGTGTTCACTTTAAGATTCGACTCATTTATGAAATCATCTAAATGGTCAACCAGCTCCTCAACCTCAGACCTCTGCCGCTGGTGACCTAAATGGGATGTGTCACTCTGTACTGGCTCATATGCGGTTTCTGACTGGCTTTTTATTCCTTCGCCTTGCTGATCATACTCTAACCCTGGTTCTACTGCCTTTAATGTGTCATCTGAATCTTGTCTTATCGGGAATTCTCCTTTCTCATCATGATGGGCCATAGCCGTTTGTAGGCTACGTATATCCACTGGCGGTGGAGGCCTCCTTCTTCCCACAGTGCCTTGCCGAGCAAGCCTGGACTGTTGAGCATTCTCTTGTGTTGGACTTGATGTAGGCTGTGCAGAACGAGCTGCAGGAGCTGCACGCTGGACTGTTATACCATTATAGTTTCCTGATTCACTGTTCAATGGCCTCTTGTAAAGTGGTTTTGGCGCAGAATTTACTGATCGCGTCCTGTTCTTACCAGGGCTCAGCTTCTCGTCCTGAGACGTTTGTTTCTGATCCTGGTTAAGACCACCAAAAAATAAGAAGGACTTTCTCTTACTTCGGTCAAACATAGCGTTTGTGTTATTTCAATCAACAAAGGCTCTCAGTAGCTACCCCACAGCGTCAATCCCTCTGACTTCAGCCCTCTGCTCAAGTTGTGTTATAGACGTCATTTAAGAAATATGTTTACTTGCTTTTTCACGGCTTTAACCTAATGGACCATCAAGAGACAATGTGAAGAAACAAAGTGATAGAGCACTTACCGCCTTGTCACTCTGCATTGGCACGGCGGTTTCTTTCCAGAAAAGGTTCTCACTCGCTACTTCTGTGAGTTTTATCCGAAACAATGGGTCAAACTTGCACAGTATGGTATTATATAAGTTTTGAATACGTAATGATACAATCTACACATGTTTGACATTGGCCACTGTCATATGTGGCCACGTTCTAGCAGTTTGAGAATCATGTCAAGAGCTGCTCTACACTTTCCGCCTACACCACCAACACTAATAACTCTTGTGGTTCCCGGTGGGGGATTTACGTCACTCGGAACTGACAGATTCTGGAACCAAGCGGTGGACTCGTGTATGGTTTGTAAGTTCAGGACAACAACATTGCAGTTGGTTCTTGATTTTATCTCGTTAATATTATCATAAACCAGAGAAATATCGTTCCTTGGGTATGCCACGTAAGATTTGATGATTTGGAAAGAGGATTTTTCCGTCACTTTTTTGATAGAAGCCTTTATCGTGGCCACGCAATAATCTTGCAAATCCTGCGGCTTGATGTATGGGCTCCTTTCACCGTTGTTGTATGGCTCCGTGCTTCCCGATTTAAAACGAGATGATGTGTTGATGACCCTTGAAGGATGTGGTTTTAACTTTGAAGTTGTTTGAACATTGTTCTTACTAGCATTTTGAGTTGAAGTAGGTGCCTTGGATTGATCTACGGTGATTGCACTATTGTACTGGTGGAGCTGTTTCATAAATTGTTCCAGTTTTCCCTTGTCTGCTTCAAGAATAGCTTTATTTTTGGTTGATAGACTCTCAGGGTCAAAAAGCTCTGTAATAAACGGAATTTCACTTATGCTTGACAGCATTCTTTCCCTTTCTCTGTTCAAATTTTGCTGGAGTAATTCGGTTACTGATCCCTTGATAGGACGAAATCTCCAATGATAAATGCTGGTGACAAGGCCCAACATCCAATCCTTGAGGGACTCAGCTTCAAAGTACACTTCCTTAAAATGATGCACAGCGGTAAAATTGGCCATTTGGCACATCAAGGGTTTCGCTTTGGCAAGTGGTTTAAACACGACTTCAGAAGCTAAATCTGTCTGCTTAACTTTGACCGATTTGTGCACCAGTACTGATCCTCGAAGAAGGGATTGAGAATTGACTTGAGAGTACTCGGCTTCGCCAGAATCAGGTTCATTCAACCGATGCAAATAGTTTATAATGGCTGTCAACGCCACACATACCTGAAGCAGTGTAAAATCTTTTATTTCAATGAAGCATTGATGCAGAGTTATGGTGTTCATTTCCAGAGACCGTTTCAGGTCTGCCAAAAATATCGGAAGTTTCAACCGCTGAGCATTCGTAATAGCAATAAAAATACTGCTGTATTTGATCTTTTTTTCGATAGGTAAACTAATCACCCTCTGATCTTGAGTGATTCTTGGTAATGTCTTCCACAGATCATCGGATCTGGGCACATTCGATGGTTGATGTAGTTTTCTCTTCGGCAGTACGTCGGTATCAGCAGAAGCTGGTCTTGACCGCTTCTTCCCATACATTTCAATTCGTTTAAGATCTAGAATGTTTGTATGCCTGTTCAAACCTCTTTAAGCGTCAGACTGTGTTCAGCGCATGCCTATAATGTGTTTGGCTTTATTGAAGCTCAAAGAACCGATTTTTCGAGTTAACTTATTATGCGTAATATTCGCTACTGCGTCGAAAGGACAAGATGCAAAGCACCAAAAACCGACCCCTAGAGTACTCTGAGCCCATTTGCCTACTGGGTGTTCGAAAAATGATGAGATTTATCAATTGGTGTATGAATTATATACACTTCCTTGGTTCTGATTTCTAAACTATTTTATATTGTACAAATATGATTGAGGAACAATGCAGAGGCGGGACTCTGCAGCTCATCTCGTTGGTACGCTCAATGCGACGGCATTTTGCGTGACGACTAAGCGTCGGTTTGTATTATATGCCATGTCCCAGACATTGTGAATTGACGTTCACGTAGTCATCATGGAACTAATTGTGCAGATAGAGATGCATGTCTGTTCTGATCTATAACGCACTGACTTCCTTCACGATCTCATCGAATGCAGCACGGTACTCCTCCTCCTTGGCCTTTGCGTCCTTCTTCTTGTTGGAACCAGGCACGATGAAAACGACAGAGGTAGGTCTCTTAGTGGCACCAGCAGATCCTAAGTCTTGCTTTGAAGGAACAAAGATGTATGGAACGGATTGGTCTTCACAAAGAACCGGTAGATGAGAAATCACATCCTGGGGGAAGATGTCGCCTGCAATCACGACCAATCCCTTGTCTCCTTTTCTAAGAGCCTTGACCACTTCTTTCACACCTCTCTTCACGTTCTTGGCCTTTGACGCCTTTTTAACCGTCTTTAGGACCTTCTTGTTCAGTTTCTTGGATGCCAATGGTTTGGCGAATGGTAGCAGAGCAGGAAGTCTTGCATCATAGTTATCTTCTGAAGTAGCACTCTTTTCCTTGGCCATTGTTGTTGATTTGCGCTGCTGTCGGTAGGTTTCGGTGAAATCAAGATGCGAGAACCAATAGTGCTCTTGAGACGTCTTCAAATCTCGTCGCATCTTCTATGTGGTGAAACTCATCTCATCGCTCTTTTGTTAACAGAACTGAAAATTTTCCAAAAGTAAGGTAACGTTGAAAAGAAAAGAGCCCGGTGTCAGTGCAGGAATGGGACAGAGAGCTTGACATAGGTAAGTTGAAAGGCGCCAATTGACAGACTATGAGCTGTGCAAATTTCACTGTTGAGTCGTAGTCTCACAAAAAGATTTTTTGTTCGACTCTTCGTTACTGGAACAATATTCTATAACGCAGCAAATATTCAGAGCGACAACCTGCTGAAGACACTTTCCAGCTTGACGTTTAATGCAACGTTCCAATGGGGTAACGAACGTTTCGTTACTGTCTAACAGAGTTATGATCTCTTATATCGCCGACTGTGCATCAAACCGTCACTTTATACCGAAGTTGTTGAGCGACATATTAACGGTACAATCTGGGAAGCCATAAATCCTCCTCTCGGTAGCCAAGTTGGTTTAAGGCGCCAGACTGTAATTTAATAACTGTAATCTGGAGATCGGGCGTTCGACTCGCCCCCGGGAGATTTATTTTTTTTTTCCAAATTTCTGTTGACATGAAATTTGAGAGAAGCTCTGAAAGGCCATGCGATGAGCTAGAGAGTTGAGAAGCAGAGATATGCGTTACATCCTTTTGTTTCGTAGTCGAATGTGAGACCTCCGCCGGTGTTCCTCTAGAGTCTCGTTCTGTGTTCACTCCTATCCAAATTTGTACCAAGCGTAGGATAATTACTGCGTGAAATCAGTTAGAATGGCTGAACACTGGAGAGAGAGGCCCGCTAGGGTACAAGTAACTCAAGACGAGCTACCGTCGTCTGTACCGCCACAAACTGGGCTTGCATTTAATGTGTGGTATAATAAATGGTCTCAAGGTCAGAGTGGGTCTTCTCGATTTGTTAATCCGTTCGTATTGGACCCAGAGAGGGACTCTGGTTTAACCAAAGGTGATAAGGAAGGAAGAATACACTTTTGTCTATACTTTGCCAAAGGGATGTGCTGTTTAGGAAACAAATGCAGATATTTACATCACATCCCAACTGAAGAGGATTTCGCGAGGCTTGCCCTGCACTCAAATGCTTTAGACTGTTTTGGAAGGGAAAAATTTGCTGACTACCGAGATGATATGGGCGGTGTAGGGTCCTTCAAAAAGCCTAACAGGGTGTTGTATGTAGGCGGCATATCAGGGGCATTGAATAATAAAAGTTTGAAGCCACATCAGATAGAAAACCGGGTTAGGTACATGTTTTCAAAGTTAGGGGAATTAGAATCTGTAAGATACGTCGAAAACAAGAACTGTGCCTTTGTAAAGTTCAGGTTACAGTGCAACGCGGAGTTTGCTAAAGAGGCCATGAGTAACCAGTCCTTACTGATTTCTACAGACAAAGAATGGAGTCAGCGAAAAGAGGGTACTGGGCTGCTAGTGAAATGGGCCAATGATGATCCAAATCCAGCGGTACGAAAGAAAGAGTTAGAAGAACAAACCAAAGTGACACTTGAAGCGATCCAAAAGTTGGTCTCTGACAAAGAAAAGCATAGCGCAGAAGGTGGAAAATCATTAAAAAGGGAAGATAGTAATGGGTTGCAGGCAATCAGTGGTCAGAAACGTCTCAAAGGCGATGACATCTTTGATAAAGCGGTAATGGATAAATTGAAGCAGAGGAGAGTTATCATCAGAGAGAAAAAATGTGACAACAATGTAACACTTGCTGAACATAGCCCGTCAAGCGGCTTACTGGTTTCCCAGTACTCATCGGATGAGGATTAGAATTTTTCAGACAGCTTTTCGGAAGTGTGTGAAAACTATGTGATTACCGTTTTAGGCGTATCTTAGGCATATTTACATTGTATCAGTAAAGGTTCAGTATACTATTTATATCAGTACTGCATGCCTCAGAGCTGTCTCATCGATAGTTCTACAGATTGTATAAATATTCCCTCGCTTGGTTAATCCGTTCACCAATGCGGCGTTTCGCATCTTTAAGACTAGCATTTAAATGAGATCGTATTCCGTCTGACGCCAAATAATATTCCTGCACCTCAACTAATCATCCAAGATATAAATCATGGAGGATAGATCTCAAGCGCAATCCAGTAAAGATGAATCGGCAGAACACTGGGTGTTTCCAGGTTTGACATGGAACCCCAAATGTATTATCAGCTGAGCTGCTATGCCAATAAGAACAAGCACAGAAACGGTTATAAAAACCATCGATAGAAATCGACAGATTATATCAGAATGGGGTTGAACGCAGCTTTGTCATTGTTGTATAGTTGTTTTGCCTTCTTGGATATGACGTTGTCTTCAGCTTGTTTGGAGGTATTGACCATTTTAAACAGTTGGTTCATATTTCTCGGGTCCTCTGAATCGCCTAAAAAAGTTAATGCTGTACCTGCTTTTCCAGCACGACCAGTTCTACCCACCCTATGCACGAAACTATCAAAGTTCTTAGGGAATTGAAAGTTTATTACCAAAGAAACGTTTGGTATGTCAATACCTCTTCCCGCCACGTCTGTTGCGATTAAAATATCAACTTTCCCTTTTCTGAGGAGGTCCAAAGAATGCTCTCTTTGATCCTGTGACTTGGATCCGTGTAAAGTAGTTGCTCTAAATCTGCTTTCTTTAAGTTTGTCAAGTAACCAATCAGCGGTTCTTTTGTAGTTGATAAATATTATGATGGGCCCTTTGTAATGATTCAGATACTTCTTAGTTAATATTTCAAGCCTTTCCTGATCTACAGGAACATAGTCCACGATATGTCTGATCTTTGGATCGGTTTCATTGCCGCCTATTGTCACATAGCTGGGTTTTCTTAGATATCCACTAGCAACTTTTTCTATTTTTGATGAGAACGTCGCAGTGAACATCATTGTCTGTCTGTTTGGTAAGGAATCGGTTTTAGCTAGAATGGTTGTTAATTGTTCCTCAAACCCGAAATCAATCATCTTGTCAGCTTCATCTAGCACGAGGATTTCTAACTGCTTCAAAAATACGATCCTAGATTCCAAGCTATCAATCAAACGGCCAGGGGTAGCGACTAAAATGTCACATCCATCACGCAAATCTGCTGAAATTTCTTCAAGAGAATGCCCACCAACTAAACTTACAATCTTGCAGGGCCTCTTCCATAGTTTAGTTATTGCACTTCCCTCGCGCTGTATTTGTTGAGCCAACTCTCTTGTGGGTGCTAAGACTAAAGCCAGAGGTCCGTCCATTTTGGTGATTGAGTTCATCGGCGCCCGCGTAGAGAGCTTAATCAAGATCGGCAACAGAAAGGAAAGGGTTTTTCCGGAACCAGTGCTAGCTACACCAATAAAATCCCTTTGCTTGTGAACAACATTTGGTAAAGCACTTCTTTGAATCGGAGTTGGTTCTTTATAGTGGAGTTTGTTCGTTATGATATCCAGTAAGTCTTTTGGTATAAGATCCAGTTCATGCCAGTTTCTCAATGGTTTTTCTATCGATCCACCTTTACTGGATATATCAAAATCCTCGCACATAATTCGCCAGTCTCTAGCCGTCATCTCTTCAAACCTCTTCTCAGACCAGTGTTTCCCCAAATACCGGTCAGTGTCGACGTCAATGGACCCTCCCCCATCCACGCCTGACACATTTTTCAACAATTGAACGGATTTTCTCGCCAGAGACTGTAAATCGTCCGCATCATTTTCAGATTCCTCAACATCCCGGGCATCTGCATGTTCTAGCTGCTTTGCCCTTTTCGGTACAAAGATTTGCTCTTTGGTTCCTTCTTTAGGTTCCTCTAAAAACGCACTGCCGGCGTCTCTCTTTCGTATTTTACCTATTAAACCACGCTTAGTGCCTGGATTCTTCTCAGTTACCAGTTCATTCACATTCACAGGCCTTGGCATAACGTACACTATGTTCGGTGCGGCGTCAGCTGAATAATGATGCATGATTTGTCTTACCTAATACCAATATTGGCTCTGTAAACCTGTGAAGACCTTCAGGTTTAAATGATACTGGAACGTTGATCTTTTGAAAAATAATTTCCTGATTTGGAATGGCCGGGTAACAATCTACCCCATATCTGTAATTCTTAATTATAAGCCCTCTTGAACGATTCAGCTACTTCTTATCTACACTTTGAGTACAGTGAAAATAGCTAGGCCGGTAAGTCTTCTGAAATCCTGTTCAATACTCGGAACAATAAGGTGCTATAAGGAGATATTAAGAAAATTTGACGACGAGTCTTCAAGCGTTTCAAGGTTCCACTTTGCTGCTTTCGTGTAAATCTGAGAGCGGAGATAGTTTGACACTCAGAGTCATTCACATCATATCAAGCATCACCAGAAGAAACAACAAGGTTCTCAGCTTTTTTGGTCCTAGATGAGTGCGGATTGTTCGGTTGGTTCCAATCCCCTAGCGCAACTCAATAAACATGCCCAGCAAAATCCCTCTTTGAGACAGGGTGGATATCCTGCAGGAGGTAGCAATGCTGGTCTGCAGTTCAAGAGCCAAGTGTCTGAGATGTCTTCAGCGAACCGGATGCAGATGGACCAATTTATGAACAGGTCTGCAAGTATTGATAAGGGGCAGCTCGGGATGGCTCCAGTTCCGGTGCCTGGAATGTCGCAGGGGATCCACCAAAACGTGATGAGACAGAACAGTGGAAATGGCATCCTAAAAGGCTCTGGTCCTATGCCAAGTAGCTGGGGAAACGAGTTTAAAATGAGTAGCAGCTCGTCACCCCAGCAGAAGTTGAACGCTAGAGCGGGCTCATCGGAGATTTCAAACGCTAATCTAGGTGCCACGAACGGATCGATGCCCAGTTTCAGGCCGTCGATGTCTCGTTTAGGTATGAGCAGACCAATGATGCATAGTGGCGTCTCATCTTTACACAATTATTCACATTTATCTCATCAAACTCCGCAGTTTGCGCAACATGACACAAGTACTGCGGACAAGCAGTGGGATGAGCAGTTCGAAGCTTTAGAAAGGGACGTTTCGGACAATCTAACTTTAAACGAAACTCAAGAGGAGCTTGAAGACAGTATCGTCGTTGAGGATGGATACCAAACTGATTTTCAGGAGGTCTGGGACAAGGTTCAGTCGGAAACTGCCGAGGAAAATTATGACATTAGTGAGTCACAGTGGGAAAAGGATTATGCCAGATTTCTAACTGGAAAGGCCAATCACATTCCTCCTTACAAATTTGATACTGAGAACCAGTACGTCCATAACCCAAACGCCTATGAAATCGGATGCATCCTAATGGAAAACGGGGCAAAATTGAGTGAGGCCGCCTTAGCTTTCGAAGCAGCAGTACAGGAAGATCCCGCTCATATTGATGCATGGCTAAAACTGGGATTAGTTCAAACACAGAATGAGAAAGAACTGAACGGAATCAGTGCCTTAGAACAATGTCTAAAGCTGGATCCATCCAACCAACAAGCTTTGATGACTATTGCTATCAGTTATATCAACGAGGGGTACGACTTAACATCCCTAAGCATGTTGAACAGATGGTTGGAGAGCAAATATCCTGATTTCATGACTGGCTCAAAAGTTGATGAAAGCAATATCGACAGGTATAATTTGAGCAAACACGTCATAGGAAAATTCCTGCAAGTAGCCAATGCCCTACCTCAAGTAGACCCAGACGTTCAGTTGGGTTTAGGAACCTTATTTTATGCAAATGAGGAGTTCGATAAGACAATTGATTGTTTCCGTGCAGCTTTAGAGGTCAACCCGAATGATGAATTGATGTGGAATCGTTTGGGTGCCTCTTTAGCCAACTCCTATAAAAGTGAGGAGGCTATTCAAGCATATCATAGGGCACTCAATCTCAAACCTTCCTTTGTCAGGGCTCGTTATAATTTGGCCATCTCTTCTATGAATATTGGATGCTACAAAGAGGCAGCCGAGTCATTACTAACAGCACTATCGATGCATGAAGTTGACAACGTCAAGGTAAACGAATATGTGGGGCAATCAAATAATGTAATGGAGACCCTCAAACGTGCTTTTGTGGCGATGGATAGAAGGGACTTGTTAGAAAAAGTCGTGCCGGGCATGGACTTGCAACAGTTCCGTGGAGAGTTTCAGTTTTAGTGTAAAGCATCATCCGGGTTAACTATATTGTTAGAGTGTTCTTTGATCTTATATTCTGTTCTCGAAGCCAATTTGGTGTTACGTGCAATATCAACACAGAGCATTGACGAGCGGAGAAGTGTTTCCGTGCTTTTAGATTACGACACGGAAGCTTTCAATCAAAAGTTGGTTCAATTACAGAGTTTAACTGTAAAGAGTATATGGAACAGTTGATACAAAATTACATAGTTCATACAAGTACATTAATTAGAATTCATTTCTCGTTTAGGGCAGAATAGTGAAGGGTATGAGAAAATGGTATGGATGTACAATAGCCTCCTGCTTCTATAACTGAAAGTAGGCAATGGGAAAACGACACATCACTTATGCAAATCTCCTCAGGAAAAAGTGTGCCTAAAACGGAGGAACTTTCCGTCTTTTGTTATAGCATCAAGAGCATTAATAAATCATAATCATCATGGTCATCGTAATATGGCGCTGGTGCCTTGGCATCAACAGGGAAGGCTGATTTGAAAAATAGTTTCCAAAAAGTTTTCTTCTATGAGCGAGCAGCAATACGCAACAGAAGAAGCTCGGATTCATCCCCATAAATTGTTACTATTCTTAGTTCCGTGTTTGTTACCAAGATCCAAACCGCTGAGACTTCTGGTCAAACTATCATCAAGCATGTCTCCGTTTCCACCAAGAGAGTTTGATGTGTAGCCAGGCTTATTAGAGCCGGGAACATAGTCATGAATGGAATGAACGCTATAGTTGGAATGGATGGATTCTGAGGTGTGTTGAGGGAGTAAAGGCTGTTGTCCCTGGTATCCCTGTTGGTAATTCTGCTGTTGCAGTTGTTGTTGTTGCTGATGCTGCTGCAGTTGCTGTTGTTGTAACTGTGCAGAGGATAACTGTGCAAACCGATTCTCATTCATTCCAGGTGTACCTGGCTGAGATTGATACAAAGAAGGCACTCTGCTAGGATTTTGTTGATTCGTACCAATTTGTTGTTGTGGCGGCGAAACACCTTGATTTCTCAGTAGACTTGACGAAGTCATATGTTGCTGAGTGTTGGTCTGAAACCCAGAAGGGATTCTGTTTTGCATAATAGATGGCGTTGTACCCTGATTTCTTATACTAGCAGTGTTGTCCTGGTGCAAGGTAGAGGTTGACTGCAACAGCGTTGGGCCAGGTGATTGAGGTTGAGCCAAAGTGTTATTGCTACCCGCAGTTGCAGCAGTAGACGCGTTAGACATAGTTGAGTTATGAGCGGTTGACGTGGATCCTTGTTGGCCAGCAGCGCCTCCTAGTGCTGTGGAGGAACCGTTTGATTGAGAAAGTAGCCCGTGGTTCATCGAAGCCTGAGCTTGAAGCAAGCTGGTGTAAGAATGAGACCTAGAAATCGAGCCACCAGTGGAGGAAGGCTGTAGAGGTTGCATCATGTCCATTTGACCCTGCTGTTGGAGATGAGTCTGTAAAGTTGCGTGATCCAGACTCTTGCGCCGAATTATTATAAAGCTTGGGTCGTAAACCTCAATAAGTCCCAAAAATGAGCACAGGACGTTGATAATTCTCTTGTGATTGGCAGATAATCCGACAGGGTATGCCAACTCATAGTATCTTCTTTCTCTATCCTTGAACAAAAGCAGCTGTGAGTAAATTTCCAACGTATCCGGGTCGTTGAAGTCTAACTGTTGTGGTGGCAATAAAGAGTTTGAAGCAGCTGGTAGCGGTGCATAAAACCTCTCTGATAGTTGAGACAGCCCTTGCATGGACAGCATAGACATAGAATTGGCCGTATTTTGTGCAGACAGTTGATGCTGCTGGGTGGGTTGATGGTTGATTGTATGCTGAGTGTTTGTTGGAGCTATCCCCATGTTCACATTTGTGGAGCCACTATCCACAGCAGTCATGAACGAGTTGAACAACTGAGATGATGACTGGTTGTTGCCAAGCGGAGGAGGTGGTGCTACGGACGCAGCAGATGAAGACGGAGGAGCTGCGCCTAAGGATTGCAAAGAAATGTTGCTCATAGATCGGTGTTGTTCCTCCAGCTGCCCGCGTTTCTCACGCTTCTCACGTTCTATGCGTTCTCTTTCGGCCTGAGGGAGCATTTTTTTGTACTCGACCCTGAGTTTCCTTCCGCCAATTTCCTTGCCATTCAAGGACTGCACAACACTAGTGGTTTCATCGGTCGTTGTGAAATTAGCGAACGCTAGTCCTCTGAAAACGCCATTATCAAAATGGTAGTTGAAAGCGTAGGGCAACGGCAAGTCCATCTTGGCAATCACTTCCAAAAGTTGTTCCTTCTTAATGGCGAAAGGAATATTTTTTATCACTATAGCCGTTGGGATCACTTCTTCTGCTATATTGGTAGAGACATGAGACGCAGTAGGAGACGTCTGGAAGTAACTCTCGTTCTCAGGACCAGAATCCTGAGCATTATCGTCTGACATGGTCAAAAATCAAAAACGGAACACACAATAAAAGATAAAACTAACGCTCAGCGTTGAATGCGTGATATCCAACTATCAGAAACCCAAGTATAACAAAAACTGTTCTCAATTCGGGCTGCAGAATGAAAGCCCCCCTGGAATTATCACACGCTGTGTCCTGTCCAAGCCTCTGAGCCGCACAAAAAGTCTTCAGTGCAACACTTTTTCTCAAGCCTGCCAAACAGTACTATATGAGCCCTTAAAAGTCACTTGCTTAGCGGTCTTATCGCTCTTATGCAAGGACGCATTAATCAAGTGGTTTGATTCTTTAACTATAAAAGTATTAGAGTTTCTAAAGAATTCAATTTTTCTTTTTTCCTTTTAAATTACAAAAATATCAGTTTTGTCTCTAGAGACATGGCATGAGTACAACACAGACCGATATGCTTGTTCGTAAACTGCCTGTGCCTGCACGCGAGATGAGAAGCTGATAAATTTGCCTTTGGGGATCCTTACTGTGGGCTTTCCTATTGTAAATGAATAGCTAAATTCAAGATATGCCCGAGCGATCAAAAACGGTGTTTCTGGGCCTTGGCAAATAAGGCTTGGCACTGTCACATGGTAGCTGCACCGCTTAGAAGTAGTCGGTATATAGACATCTCGTTCTGCGACAGAAAACGTGGAACCGACATACGTACTGCTGGGACTTGCCGGAGTCTTGCTTCATATGATGTTGTCGGTGTCAGCGTCAGCTTTCAAGACAGGTTGAGTTGAGGAATGGGTCACGTGACCTATCAAAACCAGGCCAATTTACGACATTCGGTCAACTCAGCCACCATAATGGCACATAACACACAAATGGCCATGATCTCGGCTCCTGTGCTGGTCTTTTACTGTTTGCACGGCTGAACTGTGCTGCAGAGACTGGCTGATATCATGCAGGTGCCAAATAGTAGAGTCGAGGCCGGGTAACTCACACCGTCAAAATCGTTGCCCCTCCTCCACGTGACCATAAGGTGTTACGGTTGTTTTGGTCCCATCACACTTGACGGCGATCGCCTCAAATGAACGCACTTGGTGTCCGGGTAATGACATTTTGTTCAAACTGAAAAATTGAATTTTGTTGACAGGCCCTACAGAGTGCAACTGCAGCGTTAACTTGAAGCATACGTGTTTGAATCCGCTATGTCGGTGAAGGATTGTATGGGGTACCACCTCTTGGTGATTTCTTGGAAGGTTCAATTCCTGAGCTTGCTACAGAAGGGATAATAGTTCAAAGATGGAGAATTCCGTTCCAGGTGGTCAAAGAACCCTTCAGAAGAGAAGAAATGCTCAGATGCAAAAGGAAAAGAAGGCTAACCAAACGCCGGCTTCTCCAAGACAAGCAGGGTTTGGAGGCTCTTCCAGCTCTATTTTGAAGTTGTACACCGATGAGGCTAACGGCTTGAGAGTGGATCCATTGGTCGTGCTATTTTTGGCTGTTGCATTTGTGTTTTCCGTCGTTGCTTTGCACGTCGTGGCGAAGGTCTCTGGTAAGATCTTCTGAGCATCTCAATCCGTGCAGAGGCTCTGTTTAGAAATAGCATCATGGATTTTGTCCTGGGGTAAAATGTCGCTGTCAGCGTGCGATGCGGTATTGGAAAGCGCGACGGTTGTGGGATCATATTTGAAATGTTGGTAGTCGAAAATCTGAGAATTTGACCCCTTCAGAGTCTAGTGCGCCTGTAATTGAGTGAATTATCTACAAGTCGAGGAGTTTGCACGATCATTTGCAGGGTTTATGGCTTTCACCTCGGTTTGCACCCCTCAGTGCTGTTTTTATACAAGATTATAATGAAGTATAATAGATTTTAATCATCGAACCCTTTCGTACTCGAACGGCCGTGAAATAAATAAGTTGTTGCATGCATCTTACAGCTCCTTCAAAAGGAGCTGCACTACTTCGTTGATGGTTTGATGATGAACGAAATGCTTTTGCGTATCAGGGTCGAATTTCCAGCGCAGATCGTCATGGAGGTCGGTATAGCGTTGCTGCCATTCGTTTGATCTGAATTTGCCTCTAACTTCAACTTCGACCATTGGCCAAGACTGAGGACCAACTACGATAGCGATCGGGATCCCGAGAATATGCGACTGTTGGATCCTAGCTCCTAATGAAGTTTTGGCATCAAATTGGGTATAGGCCTCGCATTCAAGCAGTGTTTGGACGTGTTTGAGATTCTCCATAGATTTGTCGTTTCCGCATAAAGACACTTTGTATGGACTTACTGAGCTTGGCCATCTGAGGCCCTTGGCATCCCTTGTCACCTGGGCAATAGCACCTACTAAGCGACTGACACCAATCCCGTAACAACCCATCTCCATGATGACATCAGAGTTGTCCTTTTGGCGTACAGTTGCGTTCAGACATTTGCTGTACTTCTTGCCTAAGTAAAATGTATGTCCGACTTCAATACTCTTTGCACTTTCAAGAACACCTTCCGTCGGACAAGAACACAATTCACCTTCTTCTGCATCAACGATAGAGTAATCGTTCAGCTGTGCAAAATTGGTCTTCAAGTATGATTTCAGTGGGAAGTCTGGGAAATTTGATCTTGAATTCAACCTGACGTCCATCACCCTGATGACGCCACAGAACATGGGGTCTTCATTCTCGCCGAATTTAGCTAGAACTGCTTCATTACTCATATACCTGGTATCTTTGTTCAAATCGTCGTCCATCGCTTCTAATGCTAAGTTCCAGTTGAACTGACGTGTGGATGGATAATAGAAACACACTAGAGTATCGTTATCCTCGTTTAAAGCATACTTCACGCTGACATCTCCCAAATATTCGTTCTGTTCCTTTGGGTATGATCCACATTTTTCCACATTTGACACTGCACCGCAAGAATTACATTTCAACAATGTGTCCTCCCCCGATTCATGCAAGAAATGGTACTCCTTTGAAAGATCACCACCAATATCGCCTGAGTCTGCCACTGCACTTACAAAAGGCACACCGAACTCAGTGAAAATTTTGTCATACGTCGCATTGACTTTATCAAAAGTAGTCACTGCGTCTTCGGAGTTCAGATGGAAACTATACGCATCTTTCATTAAAAACTCTCGTCCTCTTAAGAGCCCCCCTCTAGGGCGCAACTCATCTCTGTATTTCCTTGTGATCTGATATGCAATAAAGGGTAAATCCTTGTAGCTCGTTAAATAGTGGTTCATAAGCCAAGTAATTTCCTCTTCGCACGTTGGCACAAGACAGTAATCTTTTTTCTTTGCGTCCTTGAGTTTGAACAATTCCGTGTTTTCCCACCGTCCAGTGGTTTCCCATATTGAACGCTGTGAAAGAGATGATAACGACACTTCGTGCGCTCCTGCGTCGTCCATTTGACGTCTTATGACATTTTCTATGTTTCTGAGCGTTCTGAGCCCTAAAGGAAGCCAGTGTAACAAGCCCGAGGATGCCTGTTTCACGTAGCCGAGTTGCTGTAACAGTTCATGAGTGGGTAGCTGCAATATATCATTAGTGATCTTACTTGGAGTGAACAAACATCGTCTGAAAAGCATTATCAGTGAGACCTTGGCCACCAGCACAAAACGTCAATAATTTCAAATCTCCTGGGCTCGCTTCCACCTCACAAAGTGCAGTCTAGGGACTGCTTTTGCTTCTTCTTTCAAGCTTTAACTACTCTTATCTCATCTCATCTCAACAGTATTGATTTCTGTCTTTACCAAGTAATCTTGTGTATGAGAACAGACATTTCACAAAGCAAGGGCCAATATCGAAGGCGATTGAGTGCTACCATGCCAGTAAATATTGATATCAGGCAGTTCCGACCCAGAGGTCAAGTCTTGTAAACATGCATGTCGCGGTTCTTTACCTACTACTCATCTGTCATTAGTGTTCACGTGACCTTTTCAACTCATCTAGTACTCTGGAAAACTTTGTACTAGATGAGTTGAAAAGAGTCATGAGATGAGTTACCGATTATGCACCAGACAATAAGTCCAAGATATGCTCTTAGAGTGTGGGATTTGACAGTTTAGAGGCCTCAAACCAGCGTACGGGCATGTTTCAAGCACTAGGTAAAACGCCGAGGGTCCCAAGCGCTGCTTTAAGCAGCGCTTTCAGGTTATCACTTCGCGGCGTTAGCACCAAGCCGTTGTCTGAGAACTTGACAAAGATGTTTTCGAAGCTGAAGGCCGACGAGCGTCTATCTGATGGCTCACCAGACTACGTGCGTTTGATCTTGAGATCTTCTGTTTATGACGTTATCGAGGAAACTCCTATCTCTCCGGCAGCCTCATTATCATCCAGATTGAATACCACAGTGCAGTTGAAAAGAGAAGACTTGTTACCGGTGTTTTCCTTCAAACTGCGTGGTGCATACAACATGATTGCCAAATTGGATGAAACTCAGAAGAATGCAGGCGTTATTGCTTGCTCTGCCGGAAATCATGCTCAAGGTGTAGCCTACTCCAGCAAACATATAAATATTCCAGCCACAATCGTGATGCCCGTGTCCACTCCGTCTATCAAGTACCAGAACGTGTCCAGGCTTGGGGCGCAAGTGGTCCTGTATGGAAACGATTTTGACGAGGCCAAGAAAGAGTGCGCCAGGTTGTCTGAAGAACGTGGGATGACTGATATCCCACCTTTTGATCATCCTTACGTTATCGCCGGCCAAGGAACTATAGCGATGGAAATCTTAAGACAGGTTCACAACGCTTCTAATATTGGAGCCGTCTTTTGTGCTGTTGGTGGTGGTGGTTTGATCTCCGGTATTGGATCCTATCTCAAGAGGATCGCTCCTCATATTAAAGTCATCGGCGTCGAAACCCAAGATGCCGCGACCCTGTACACTTCTTTGAAAAATGGTAGGCGTACCGCTTTGGATACCGTTGGAACGTTCGCTGATGGTACTTCTGTACGCATCATTGGAGAAGAAACTTTCCGTGTATGTCAAGAGGTGGTAGACGAAGTTGTTTTAGTCAACACAGATGAGATTTGTGCCGCTATTAAGGATGTCTTCGAAGACTCAAGAGCGGTTGTCGAACCTAGTGGGGCGCTTGCTGTAGCAGGACTCAAAAAATACGTGTCTCAGTTGCATCCAGAGCAGAACCACAAGAAAAAGACCTACGTTCCGATTTTGTCTGGTGCTAACATGAATTTCGATCGTTTAAGGTTCGTCTCAGAACGTGCTGTGTTAGGTGAGGGTAAAGAAGTGTTCATGTTAGTGACTATCCCCGACGTTCCTGGATCCTTTAAGAAGCTGCAAAATGTGATACACCCAAGATCTGTGACCGAATTCTCATACCGTTACAACGAACATCATCACAATAGCAAGGACGAAGTGCCAACCGCATGCATATATACCTCTTTCAACGTCGTAGACCGCACGAAGGAGATAAAACAGGTGGTACAACAATTACAAGCGCTGGGATTCGAGGCTGTCGACATCTCAGACAACGAAATGGCTAAGTCGCACGGAAGATACTTGGTCGGTGGTGCATCCAAGATTCCAAATGAAAGAATCATTTCCTTCGAGTTCCCAGAAAGGCCTGGCGCTTTAACAAAATTTTTACTAGGCCTATGCGGATCGTGGAACCTAACGCTATTCCATTACAGAAACCATGGTGCCGATATCGGTAAAATCTTGGCCGGCATCAGTGTCCCACCAGAAGATAATGAAAAGTTCCATAAATTCTTGCAAGATTTGGGATACACTTACCAGGAAGAGACCGATAACTTGGTGTATCAAAAATTCTTGAAATTTTAAAGCTCTTCTTTCACTTTCCCTTTTCTCCTACTCATCATTATAGACTTCGTTTCATGTACAGTATTTATACTCTATACCCATTAAGATATCATCAATTGTTATTAGGTTATATCTCAGATGTTAACAGTGACGCTGACACCAGTGACACTGCTAATTTATATAATGCCTCCTGTAGGGTTCGAACCTAGATCTTGTTCAATGTGATTATCTCGCTTTTGTGTCAGTTTGTCTCGAGCCCGCTCAAGAAACCCTTATTCCGAAAATGGCAATATGTAAACATTGAAGACTCTGAAGAGATGAGAATGTTCACAGATCAGGTAACGCAGTTCCCGCAAACGGACAGGGAAGAGATCTTGGATCTGAATTCTATAGTGTTTACTTGCACATCGCGAACACTTTTAATAATTTCAAAGATGGCCTCAGTCCTTACAGACAGAATCCTCCTTCAAAAGTTGTGTGATATTTCAGATCACACGGTGGACACAATCTACTACCGTTTCTTTGAGCCGTCGTCGTTTTTGTACTTTACTTCCACCGTACACAAGACACTGGACTTTCCACAGGGTTCATATAAAGAAAGAAGTACCGGTGTCTTTTGTATTGCTACATCGTACTGGCAAGGCTAGTTTGGGAACGTTGAGGAACAGGGAATAGAAAGTTTGCTAGGTATTACTTACTTTTGGCCCTTGGGTGAGTATCGATTTTGTTGATTGTGCTTTAGAGCCTTTTGAAAGCATCTGCTTTCGCAAATTATATCATCTGAGAAACGAGCCAGTGTAATCCAGTTTGAATTCATTGTGGATTTACGAGGTACTGAACTTGTGCTTGTTCAGTTTGAACCAACTTACCTAAACCAGTCACAACCGGTATTGGGCAGAAATGCGTGGTGGTATGGATGATTCGATTATAATACCTAGTCCATCAATGTACTTGGATGACAACGGAGCGTACCCCAAGCGACTTAGGACATCTTTGTCTAAAATTATGGATAAACCGCTGGAATATAATAACGTGGCCAATGTCATACCGCTGGGGCCTAGGTCAAGGTCACGTTCCAATTCGATTGGACATGTTGATACCAGTCAGACGCCCATTTCAAACATGCTAAGGTCTGCTTCGCCAATTAGAATTCCGTCTCTATCAACTTGTTCTACCACGGTTCAACCACCAAAGATGTACAGGGAAGAATATCTAATGAAAAACAACAACAGCAACCAAGTGTTGAAGCAGGTATCATTAGGAAGTCGAAATCCCAGCAGTAGCGCACCTAGAAATCAAAAGAATCTTATCGGCAGTGCAAATATTTCTGCGCGCTCTCAGAAAAGTCCCTTTGTTGGTCACACCAGAAAGCCATCGACTTCATCTCAGATAAGTGGTACAACAAAATATGTGGAACTGGAGCCACCGAAATTCAAAAGCCGATTCCCATCAGCCGATTCGTATACGTCAAGTTCTCCCACGGTGACTTCAGATCTTGAAATGCTGCTTCTGGCAGAGGAAGAGCTTCAGAACAAACTATGCAACGAAAGCACCGATGAAATCAATAACAATTTGCAAAACAGTACAGATAAAAGACATAGCATACTCTCAAATTTTATGAATGACGAACAAATGTGGCTGAATGACAAGGACAGTCTGCATTTCAACGACGACCTTAGTCTCGATAAAGACCGAATAGATTTAACTATTAAAAAGCTTGAGCTGAAAATCGATGAATTGAAGCTGGATAACGAAAAACTGCACTTAGACAACGACCAACTAAAGCAGAGCAACAACAGGTTGCTCAGAGCTAATGAAGAGCTTGACTTTCAGAACAGATCTTTACTGAAACATATCCAATCTTTACCCAGAATATCAAACACTGACTTCAAAGTCCGCGTCACGGAGAGAGGATCCGAAAACATATCTGAAAGACTCCCATTCAAGCCAGATGCTTTAGTAAAGGTTGCTGTTGAAGGAAAGATAAAACAACTTGAAAAAGAGCTCGCAAAATACAGAAGAATACAGAAGGCTGCTGAAGCTAACCTCAGTTCACGGAAATCTAGACTTAAATACCTAACTGTTGAACAGTTAGATGCATTGATAGAATCAAAGTCGGATGATGAATGTTTAAATGAGAATATAGCCTCTCTATCATCTGAAGAGGATCAGGATTCCGCTTCAGACACCTCTGCTGAAACTAAAGAAGTTACAGAGACTACACAACAAGATCATTTCGCTCCATCACGACTACAACATGGCTTTAACTTACGTTTGAAATTGGCTACCGATCATGAAACAGGATTGATCTCCGGAGAAGAAACTCTCCCATCAGCATGAGCAAGTTCGCACTATCATCGCTTGGGCTAAACATGTATTCTTTCACACCACACATTACGGACTATTCGATTGCTTCTATATCACATGATCTGAACAGCACAAAATTAAAACTGAACGCTGTCAACGGCGTTCCGCATGCTGTGCCGCTCAGAATTCAAACCTCGAGTCGTCAAGATTCCCAAGACTCTCTTAAAAAGGACTAATACCGAGGACGCATCATTTAACTTTACTTCGCCTCTCAAATAATATTACACAAGATATCATTCAACAATTCAATTCTTATTGACATAGGAATTAAGTAACTTCGGCGTCGACTATCGTTCTAAGCGCCTCAGCGATACCTCCAGCGTATCCTTTAGTAACTTCAGTGACATAGATCACGTGATTGGTGTCACAATAGATTCTCAACAAAGTTACCCGGCTATTAATATATTGTATATTGGGAAATTGATTCAGCTATAAGTCTTCACGGCAGAGAAGTACTTGATCATGATTAACACCGATTCTTGAACTGCTTGGGCTATTCTGGGTCCTATTATATGGACATTACAGCGACTGGAAAAACCTTGCTCTGAGAGACTCATCAAATTGTTAAAATGTCCCAATCTTCCGGGATATCTAGACCCAAACCATGGGAACAGAAAGCAGGAATGGAGAGACTAGCAGAGTCTGCATTGACTGCAGAGCCTAGCAACGCAGTGCAGTCGGTCAGTAACCAACCAGAACTACCATCGAAACCTAACGCTCTGGATGATGGCTTAGATACGTTGAATGGAGGAAACTCTGTACGAAATGGGCCGTCAAGTTACGGTTCCATGTATGGAGGAGGATACGGCGGATCTGGATATGGCATGGGTTCAATGTACGGTGGTGGATTGGGCTCTATGTATGGAGGTATGGGTTCCATGTACGGAGGTGGCCTAGGTTCTATGTACGGCGGATACGGTATGAATGGAATGAATGGAGGACCTCAGGGCGGATTTGCAGAGTCCACTCAGGCAACATTTCAGCTGATTGAAGGCCTTATTGGGGCAGTTGCTGGCTTTGCTCAGATGTTAGAAGCCACATACATGGCCACTCACAACTCTTTTTTCACTTTTATGACTGTAGCGGAGCAGTTTCAGTATATGAAGGAGCTCTTGGGGTCCTTCTTCGGAATATTTGCATTGATCAAATTCGTTAAAAAGGTGCTATACAGAGTAACAGGAGGCAAGATGGGAGTTGCTCCAACTAAAAGGCTTACGAGTGGCCAGGGTCAGAGCAGTGCGTCGTCCAACCAGTTGGTCAAAGAATTCCAGAATCAGGGCTCGGAGTCGAAACAGAGATCTAAAGGCAAAAGGATCTCTTGGAAACCATTAATAATGTTTCTGGCAGCCGTTTTTGGCTTCCCGTTCCTCCTAAATAAATTTATTGCCAAGCTTCAACAGGTGCAAAGAAACAAGCTTTCGGGTGGTTTGGCTTCTCAAAAGCTGGACCCAAACAACCTAGAATTTGCGAGGGCTATATACGATTTTGTTCCTGAGAATCCTAGAATAGAGTGTGCATTAAAGAAAGGAGATCTCATGGCAATCATGTCGAAGAAAGATCCACTAGGAAATAATTCTGAATGGTGGAAAGTCAGGACAAAACAAGGAAACGTTGGATACGTGCCTTTCAACTACGTTGAACTGATAAAAAAGAAAAAGATGGGATCGCCATCGCCACAACCTGCTGGAATAAATGTGAATCAAGATCTTGACGCCAGTTCTGTGGCACATCTTGTAGATAATGCATAATTTCACCGTGAAGAATTACGATATTGCTGCAATTGCACTTCAAATTCATAAAGGAATTATTTCATTCTGGACGAACTAGCTTAATGTATCACACTTTGTGGTATTTATAATAGATACTATGGTGATTATGTTCATGCCACATCCGTGCTGAATCCGGTAACTACATGGAATATAAAAGGGACACAACACAAACACAAGCTAGCAAATAAAATCACTGAATGAGATCGTAGTTGTAAAGTTCGGACATTATAGTACTTCATTGGAAGCAGCGAAGACAAGTGCAGAAAAGTGCAGTTCATGCAGATTATTCTTTCATTTTTTCAGCTGCGTCATCGAGCTTTTCCTTACCTCTAGCAGCGGCTTCTCTTCCCTTAGCCTGGGCGTGCTCTTTACCCTGTTCGGCAACTTCGCCTGCCTTTTCTGCTGCGTTGCTGGCCTTCTTAGAGCCCACGTTGAAGACTTCTTTCACCTTTGCCTCAGCTTGATGAATGTTTTCCCCAAGATGTTGTGTGGCATCTTCGGTCTTCTCGATTCCCTCGGCTGCTGCCTTACCAACTTTCTTGTTGACCTCGTCTAAAGTTTCTTTGATACCCTTAGAGTCAATATTAGTGTTGTGGAGAGAGCGAGACATAGTGCAGGAGTTGGTCACTAGTCTAGAAACGGCTGGGACTCTAGAGCCTCTGTAAATAGTCTTTGAGATCATCATTTTGTTTGCTGGTTGGTATGTGTCGGAATATCGATTATGCTGCGATGGCTGCCTCTATGCTGCTACACCAAACTTAGTTTAAAAGCTTCTCTAACTCGATTCAAAGCTTCCTACCTTCGAGGATATACAGCGTGTATTATATATGCTTTTGGACCAGGTTGCATGTTCCTCCCTTAACGTCAGGCCAATTTGCTACTACTCTATGATGTATTGAAAAGCTCACAATCCTTGCTATCGCCCTAATAACTCTAGTTATGTGTAGGCGTGAAGTTACAACTACAGAATCCAACACGTCCATCGCAAAGAGCTGAGGTAGAGTAATTACATAAACGTTACCAGTCGTCCTACTCCCGTTTTCCTTTACAAACTGAACATCACATCACCACACGCAACAAACACCGGAGAAAACATTCCTTCTGTTCAGGAAACTCCATGGTGTCATGGTGCTAGGGGAAGTATTCTAACACGGAAAACGTACGGTTTCCATTCCAATTCCGCCCTTCTTTCACTTGAATTGGGCTGTAGCCCGTCGATAGCAAATATTTATTCAGATATTGCTTTTATATTTTGCGTTCACTTAATCATAACAGAGAAAGACAATCACCCAGCGAACGGAACTTGGATAGTCCCTATACGTCACTGCGTTCAGTGCCGATGTATCTTGTAGTTACACGATGGACTGGAGAAACCAAGTCTGGTGATCCTGTTCTCTTGAGTTCTTTTCTGTATTTCATTGTTTTGTAGTTGGACATCATTTTGGCGTCAGATTAGATCCGTTGATGTCACAATGGATGGGAAGCACGGCTGCCCTCGAGGAGAGCGCGAGTCACCTTGGGTTGTTATTATGCGCTCAATAGTTTGGCTCGTCACTCGTTAATACAGTATCATGACAGTGTTACAGTGATGAATATAAAATACTGGTAAGGAATATGTTGTACTATGTACGTGCTATTGTATTGGTAGCATCAAAGTCATCAGTGATGGTTGTCGAGAGGATCGATCTTGAAGATCTTGTCTGGATTCATGATTCTCTTTGGATCTAGGGCGAGCTTAATTTTGCGCATCACATCGACAGCATCCTCTCCCAATTCTTCGATCAAATACTCTCTCTTACCCATACCGATACCGTGCTCACCGGTACAGGTGCCGTCTGCAGCAATGGCTCTTTTGACCATGTTTTCGACGAGTGTTTCGGCCAGCTTTCTCTCTTTTTCGTTGAAGATAATGAAGGCATGGAAGTTTCCGTCACCAGCGTGTCCGACCATTGTAGTTAGCAACCCAGAAGCGTTCATGTCTTCCTTGGTCGCGTTGATAACATCGGCAAATCTAGAGATTGGCACAGCAACGTCGGTAGTCCAAATGTTAGCAGCAGCGTCGGTCTTTCTTCCGGTGTCAATGGTAGACCATAGAGCCACTTTTCTAGCTTCCCATAGCATCAGCTTGCTATCCTCATCGGACGCAAACTCAAAGCTCGAGCAGTTGTGCTTCGAGGCCATCTTTTCGACTTCTGCAACCACCTCACGGATATTCTTCTCGGTTCTCCCGGCAACTTTGAAGAAGAGCGTTGGTGACTCGGTCCAGTTGTCTTTGGAAGTGGCACCTGCTTGATTGATGATCCTCATCATGTTATCGTCTAGCAACTCCATAGCGTTCAAACGGATATTCTCCTGAATCAAATTGGACGCGCATGAAGCAGCGTCAGCCACGGTAGGAAATGGAACCACAGCGACAGTTTCGTATAAAGGTTTGACATGACACTTGATCGTAGCCTCGGTGATAATTCCTAGAGTACCCTCACTTCCAACAAACAAACCGTCCAAATTGTAGCCCGCGGAAGACTTTGTTGGTCTTTTCTTGGACTTGATAACGGTCCCGTCTGCCAAACACACCGTGGTGTTAACCACATTCTCTTTCATGGTCCCGTACATAAAAGCTTTGGTACCGGAACAAGAGTTAGCAATACAACCGGCGATCAGGGCACCTGGACCGGGGTCGCATCCGAAAAGCAAACCGTTCTCGTGCAAATAATCGTCCAATTCTTCCCATGGCACACCACCTTGCACGACAACGTCCAAATCTTCCTTGTGCAACTCGATGATTTTGTTCATGTACTTACCGATGTCTATAACGACGCTGCATCCCGGTCTCGTGGGCACGAAATGACCTTCAAGAGACGTACCTCCAGAGAATGGGATCACGGGGATCGCATACTTGTGGCAGATCTTCAAAAGCTTGGAGACGTCTTCGGTGTGGCGCGGGAACAAGACAATCTCAGGTCTCTGGTCAGGCGTAGCGTGATGCGAGTTGAAATACGTATCCGAATGCGAGTCTAGCTCGGATTTCAGGCTGGTAAAGTTGTTCTCGTCGTTGTCCAGCACAGCCTTCAGCTCTACCAATGCCTCTGTGAACGTTTCCTTGTCACAGTAGACCGGAGGTTCCAGATCCTCCACTCTCGAGACCGACAACTCACCGATCTTCTTTTCGTCCGCTTTCTTCACTCCATCTTCCATGTTCCTGCCCAAGACATACGCCATCAGGCCTCCGCCGCTCAACGCTCCTCCGATTACACCGGTCCATAGCCCTGAGCTGCTCTTAGCAGTACTGCTTGCAGTACTGCTGTACCCTCTGGCCCGCAGCACACTGCGACGTGCTGGCGAACCCAAAGACCGTGCAAAAGCCGATCTACCGACAAACTTGAACATCGGATACCTTAAATCTGAGTTAGACTGGTTCTTGTTGTCTTATCCGTATCCCGTCCTATCCTATTCCTATCTGAACACTTGACTCCAGCATCTTTCCTTCTCTACATACCTCACCGTCTTATACTTATATATGCTAACCTTACAACGCTTTATCCACTACTCAAACGCGAAAAGCCTTAAACTCGCAACTACCCCAATCTTCTTCCGCTCCGTCCGCCCATGGTCACACTACCCAACCCACTCCAAGTTCTCCACTAACGCTACCACTCACTGCGGGTGTTGCTGGTCATCTGCTGCGATCTCCTTTCCTATTCCCTCAGCTCTTCGCATCTATCGATCTTTATCGTGATCTTTGCAAACCCCCACGCTTTACAAGAAGCGTGGGGGTAAAGGTTTGGATCGGCAAAGTGGACCGGAGATGAGGCGAGCCGAGAGCTTTTACTTAGCTGAGCTCAGCTGTTAGCACACCAGCCGACGGCTGCTGTGCTGCAGCTTGTGCTTGGAAGCTTACTTAAACATAAGACGTTATGCCTGTCTATATAACATAAGTGAGGGTTAGACGCTTGGAAATAGCGGACTTAGTGGCCTGGACCACAGCGATGCGAATGATGGTGGTGGCAGATGTCTAGGAGACTTCACATGAAATCGTCTTCACCGAAATCGTCAAAGTTATCGTTACCCATGTCGATGTCGTTGTCCTTCTTGAAGGCCCCTCCCAGGTTTGCCTTCTGAGCCTTGGCCTTCTTCTTACCGGCACCGCCTGTGGCGGTGCCTCCCTTGACACGGGCCAAGCGTGCCTGTCTCTCTTCTCTTTCCTTGTCCTTCATCAGGACGTTTAGCGTCGCGACAGTCTGTCTGATGCTTTCGATGGACATTGGCTTTGAGATGTCTCTGATCAGGTCAATGGCGAGCCCGCCCGAGTAGTTCAACAGCGAGTTCGCGCTGGTGCTCGTGATAGCTGTGGCGAGGGCCTTTCTGAGCTCCTGGTAGTCCTTCTTGGTTTCCAGGTTCGAGAACAGCGGATGGGACTCGATTGGGGTGTCCTTCGTGATCGCGGCTGGCTGCGACAGAGACAGCGCTGACTCCTGTAGACGGGCAGCACGCTCGCGGGGATGTTCTTCTGCGACGCCTAGGCCGCCAAACAGGTCTGCTGCGTTGTTCAAGTCGGACTCCAGCTCAGCTTTCTTCAACAGCTCCTTGCGGGTCTTTTCGTCCAATGTGTCGATCTCCAACAGAACGTTAGAGCCGGGGGATCCGTTTTTCCCCTTGCCGGCGCTCTTGGCCGCGGGAGCCTTTGGCTTGGGCTTGGGCTTGGGCTTCGCTGGAGCCTTCTTCTCAGTCTCATCGGCATCCCAGGACTCTAGCACTGGCTCATCGTTCTCTGCAAATTCGTCGTCCCAGGAGCCTAGAACTGGCTTGTCCTTGGAAGGAACCTCAAAGTTTTCGTCGTCCCAGGACATCTCAATCGCGTTCTGATACCTGTCGTACTGTGCTTGCCACTCGTTCCCAACAGAAAAGCGTCTGCTGTGTCATGTTACGTCCTCATGCATCGCTGCTCTTCATCGTCTTTCTTCCACTTGGCTCTGATGCGATGCCAAACGGGTGGGAAAGCAAAGGGGGTTACCCGGAAGTCACGTGATTCGCCGTTCTGACCAGTTTTTGTCCGTTTCATCCTGAAACGAGTCACGTGTTCTTTATCACTTGAAATTTTGAAAAGTGGGCTTTGTGCGTCACTTTGGACGGTGATAGCGGAATGTTGATAGTCAGAGCTCGAATTAGCGATTCTGCTGCGACTAACAGTGTCTTCAATAAGTGCTGAACTTTAGGCAGATGGTCTATCGCTTATCTTGGCTGGCCAGAAGCCTTTCTGTTGTGGGTTGGTTAGCAAAATATATAACTGCGGTGTTTCTTTGAAATTTGTCACTTCTGGTTTACTTGTGAGTCTTTTCCCTTAGTAGACTATTAGTTACTGAGCTTTAGTCAAAAGTGTGAGCGAGAGTTGAGGAAAGTTTAGGGTTCGGCCTGAGAATTGCAGAAAGTCTTTTCATGGGAGCTGCGGTTTGTTAGGGTGATAGCAGACGAGATTTTTCATTTTGTACTGAGTCAGGGTCCTTTTGTTGTCAAAAGGCTAAATTTCTGTCTGGAATGGGCGAGTACAAGGTGAGCACCGGCCGAGGCGGCGCCGGAAATATGATAACATCTAAAGAGAAGCCACTGCCTAAAGTTGTCGCTCAGGGCTCGCAGACTCCGAATATCCTGTCTCCAATTTACTCGACTGGACGCGGCGGCGCCGGAAACATGCGCAGAAATTACGATCCGTTGGTGACTCGTGTTGCGCAGGACGTTGACGATGACGACGTGATCGATGTGACGTCGTCTAACAACGCAGGCACTATCAAGAAAGTGAAGTCTAGACGACCATCGGAACCTCCGAAGAACATTTCTATTGGAAGAGGCGGTGCTGGGAACATTCTCAGCCCGAAATCATCGAAAAAGGCCAAGAACAAAGATAAAAACCACAGCGGTAGTGATACCGAGCCAAAGAAGAAGAAAAACACTTTCTTCAGCAAACTGAAAGATATCTTCAAATAAAAATATCCTCGATTGCATTCTCCCTTACTTTCTCCAACACCTAAATGATTAATGACTTATAGCAATGTTTAAAGTTCAAAGTAGAAACGAGTTTAACCATTAAAAACAAACGTTTAGACGTATTGGTTGATACTAATTAATAAATACAGTCATATAATAAATAATGTTAATGTTCTTGCTTCCACCGTTGGGTGGAATTCTACATTCCTATGCAGTAAAATATTGGATCATGCCTCAAACGGTCGATGCAAGTTCTTCCAATAATTTGTAGTCCCGCTTAACAATTCCTCCATTGCCCGGTAGATTCGTAGAGCCCATGAGATAGGTGTCAATGGCAGTAGCACACTTCCGACCTTCTTGGATGGCCCAAACAATCAACGACTGGCCTCTTCTACAGTCACCGGCAGCGAAAATCTTGTCTCCATCGACAGAGTAAGAAGAATCGGAAAGAGTGGTGATAGTGCCTCTTTTGGACTTGACAAACGATGGGTCGTCAATGATCTCTGGTCCAACGAAACCCATAGACAACAACACAATGTCTGCTTCGAAAATCTGTTCAGAACTTGGGATCTCAACCATCTGCCACACGCCTGACTCTGACTTTGTCCATTCGACTCTTACGGTTTTGATTGCTTTCACCTCTCCTGCATCATTACCAATGAACTCCTTCGATAAAATACAGTATTCGCGAGGATCTCTTCCGTAGTGAGCCTTCACTTCTGCGTGGCCATAGTCAACTCTCATGATACGAGGCCACTGCGGCCATGGATTGTCTTTGGCACGTTCGTTTGGTGGTTGAGGAAGTAATTCAAAGTTCAACACAGATTCAGCGCCGTGTCTGACAGAAGTACCCAAACAATCATTACCAGTGTCACCACCACCGATGACGATGACCTTCTTTCCCTTAATCTGTTTTTTAACAGTCTCGAGGTCCTTGTTCAACAAGGCTTCGGTATTGTTCTTGAGCAATGTCATCGCAAAGTCGATATTCTTCAGATCGCGACCAGGGATTCTTAGATCTCTAGGTATAGTTGAACCAACAGAGTACACTATAGCATCGAATTGGGATTTCAATTCGCCAACTGAAATATCTTTACCAACTTCGGCGTTTGTGACAAACTGGACACCTTCAGCAGCCAATAGATCTAGACGTCTTTGAACAATGCTCTTATCCAATTTCATGTTTGGAATACCATACATCAATAATCCACCACAACGGTCCGCCCTTTCGTACACTACGACAGAGTGACCCGCCCGGTTCAACTGATCAGCACAAGCCAAACCAGCAGGACCGGAGCCGATGACTGCGACAATCTTCCCAGTTCTGACCTCTGGAGGGCATGGGCTAATCCAGCCCTCTTTGAAAGCGTTGTCAATAATCAACCTTTCAATAGACTTGATTCCGACAGGATCGTCAATGATTCCCAATGTGCATGACCCTTGGCAAGGAGCTGGGCACACCCTACCTGTGAACTCTGGGAAATTGTTTGTTTCCAAAAGTTTGTCCAAAGCCAATTTCCATTGATTCTTGAAGACGAGTTCATTGAATTTCGGAATGACATTTGAGATAGGACAACCGGTATCAGCAGTACAAAATGGAACACCACAGTCCATGCATCTGGCCGTCTGTAGTTTGGCATCTTTTTTAGTGATTGTCGAAGATAGCTCTTTCCAGTCATTTGTTCTGTTCTTGGCTGATCTATACTTTTCATGCTTCAAAGTATATTTCATGAAACCACGAATCTTTTCGATTTTTTCCTCAGGCTTTTGCAAGGCTGCAGTGTCCTGGATGGCATCTTCGATGTCAATCACTTTGGGCTCATGAATTCCAGCCTTATTGGATGCAGAATGTCTGATTATATCAACCTCACCATTAGTTGCGTCAACTGCCTCATCGGTAGAAGTGTTTAGTTTCTTGAGGAAGTCATCAGTGGATTTTTTCGTAGCTTTGATCTTCTCTTTAGCTTCGTTGTCTAAGACTTTCTTATAATCAGTTGGAATGACCTTGACAAAGTTCTCCAAGTAGTGATTGAATTTACTCAGTATTCTTTTTGCCAATCCCGAGTTCGTATATCTGTAATGCTCTTGAATTAAGTTCTTCACAAATGCAATCTCAATGGGGTCTCCCAAACGTTGTAATTCTACAGTATCATGGTTAATTTTTCCAATGAAATCTTCGTAGTCCGATGTTAAGCAGTAAGCTATACCACCGGTAGCGCCAGAAAAGGCATTGAGAGATTCCATTTGAGACAAAACTACTGCTCTTCCCCCTGTCATGTACTCGAAAGCATTATTCCCCTTGATTCTTTCCACAACGACTGTAGCACCAGAGTTACGAACTGCAAACCGCTCGCCAGCACAACCAGAAATAAATGCATGTCCAGAGGTCGCGCCGTAGAAGCATGTGTTACCTATAATAACATTCTCGTCTGATTTGAACTTAGAGTCCTTAGGAGGTCTGATTACTAACCTACCGCCAGATAGACCCTTACCGACGTAGTCATTGGCATCACCATCTAAAATGAAAGTTAAGCCAGACGTCAAAAATGCACCAAACGACTGACCGGCAGAACCATTTATATTGACCACAACAGTATCTTGAGGCAAGCCATCTTCACCGAATCTCTTAGACACTCTGTACGACAGAGTGGATCCCAAAGCACGATCTGTGTTGATAATACTTGCGTCGATTGTTACAGGCAAGCCCTTGTCTAAAGTTATTTCTGCTTCGTCAATCAACTTGTTGTCAAGTCTGGTATGCAGCTTATGATCCTGTTTTTTGGTAAATTTTGTTGCCACACCAGGTCTGATGAGATGCGCTGGTGTTAAAATAGGAGACAAGTCGATATTCAATGCCTTAGTGCGAACATTTTCTCTTTTCTTCAATTTCTCAGAATGACCCACCATTTCATCAACGGTTCTAAAACCGAGTTTAGCCATGATTTTTCTCAGATCTTGAATCAAGTAGTAGAAGAAGTTTATTACATGCTCAGGTTGACCTTTGAACTTATCTCTTAGTACTGGATCCTGAGTAGCAATTCCTACAGCACAGGCGTTCAAGTGACATTTTCTCAACATGATGCATCCCATTGCGATCAAAGGAACGGTAGCGAGGGTGAATGACTCGGCACCCAATAACACTGCAACGGCAATATCAAAACCAGTTCTCAATTGACCGTCAGTTTGCACCACCACATTCCCTCTCAAATCGTTTAAGACCAAAGTCTGATGAGTTTCCGCCAGTCCGAGTTCCCATGGAAGACCGGCATATTTTATACCGGTCCATCTTGAGGCACCCGTACCACCGTCGTGACCTGAAACCAATATGTGGTCAGCCTTTGCTTTTGCCACACCTGAGGCAACGATACCGACACCGACCTCAGAGACCAATTTGACTGATATTCCAGCTCTGGGGTTGGAACATTTCAAGTCGTAAATCAACTGTTTCAAATCCTCAATGGAGTAGATATCATGATGTGGCGGTGGCGAGATTAAGCCAACGTATGGTGTAGAGTGTCTGGTCTTTGCAATTTCCTTAGAGACCTTGTGAGCTGGTAGCTCACCACCTTCACCGGGTTTAGCACCTTGAGCAATCTTAATTTGAATCTCATCGGCGTCGGATAGATAATACGAGGTCACACCGAATCTTGCAGATGCAACTTGTTTAATTGCCGATCTCATAGTATCACCATTAGAGTTGACTATCGATCTTTCAGGATCTTCACCACCTTCACCACAATTAGACTTAGCACCAAGACGATTCATTGCAACAGCCAAAGTGGAATGTGCTTCCATTGAGATTGAACCATATGACATAGCACCGGTTGCAAATCTCCTTGCAATCTCGGTCCAAGGCTCCACCTGTTCTATTGGGATTGCTTCCGAAGAGCTATAGTCCAGCTCCAACAAACCTCTCAAAGTACAGTCTTTAATTGCTTCCATCTCCTTTTTGACGTACATTTCCCATGCTCCCTCATTCTTGTTTCTGACTGAGTCCTGTAGAGCTGCAATGGCAGTTGGGTCATTAATATGCTTGTATCCACCATCTCTCCAATGGTATTCTCCAGATTCCGGTAAGTTGACCGATTTCTGAATCGTGAATCTGGATGGGAATCCACGCTCATGCATGGAAAATGAGTCCTGCGCTAAGTACTCGAAAGTGACACCTCTGATTCTAGATGCAGTTCCGGCGAAACATAAGTCCACAACAGAGTTATCGACACCCAACGCTTCAAAGATCTGGGCACCTTTGTAAGACGCTAGGGTAGAAATACCCATCTTCGACATGACTTTCAAAATTCCACCATCTATGGCTTCTTTGTACTGCTTTATCAAGGTCATATCGTCTATTGTGGTGTCATCGTTGTCAACGTTCCGTACCAAGCCCTCTCTATTCATCTTCACCAAAGTTTCCATAGCCAAATAAGGGAAAATACCATCGCAGCCGTACCCAAGTAGTACACAGAAATGATGCACCTCACGAGCCTCTCCTGTTTCCAAGATCAAAGCCACCTGTGAACGCTGTTTGTTGCGGACAAGATGATGATGGACGGCACCGATTGCAATCAACGAAGAGATGGAGACACGGTTTTCTGATAGTAGTCTATCGCTAATGAATAAGATTCTTTTCCCTTGATCAATGGCATCACTAGCCTCCTGAGTGATCCTGTCAATCGTGGCAGTGTATCCAAGTAACCCCTCATGTTTGGGAAACGTTATGTCAATGTTCGCGGTAGACCAAGAAGGATGAGCTTTTTCTATATTCTTTAACGCCTCAAACTCATCCCATTGCAATATGGGGGACTTTAACAGCAAACGGTCACACTGAGAGGGATGCATTTCCAAAAGATTGCCCTGTGGACCAATGAAACACTCCAACGACATGACGTTAGCCTCACGAATAGGGTCAATTGGAGGATTGGTAACTTGAGCAAAGAGCTGTCTGAAATAATCATACACAAGTACCGGATCCTCGTTTAAACAAGCGAGAGGAGCGTCATTTCCCATAGACCCTAGAGCCTCTTTCCCTGCAAGTGCCATTGGTACCAAAATCATACTCACTTGTTCGTAAGTGTAACCCAATGCTAACAATCTGGGATCAGTTTGCGACGAGAAAGTATCATTTGAAATGAACGTTGCAGGTATGAATTTCGAAGTCTTTTCCAACAAATCATCCACATTGATAATCTTAGACAACCACGATTTAAAGTCCTTCCTCTTTGCAAACGAGCGCTTCAACTTCTTCGTATCGACCATTTGGCCCAGATCAGTGTCGACCAACAACATCGATCCAGGCTTTAATTTGCCCTTTTGTATCACTAGCGAGTTATCAACGGGAATGACACCTACTTCAGAACCGCAAATCACACGATCGTCTGATGTAATATAGTATCTACAAGGCCTCAATCCATTTCTATCCAACGTCGCACCAGTGTAACGTCCATCAGTGAAGGTAAGTAAGGCAGGACCATCCCATGGTTCCATGAGACATGCAGCCCAATTGAACCAGGCCTTCAAATCAGAATCCATGTCTTTGTGATAAGCTTCTGGTACCATCATCATGATTGCCTCAGGCAAAGACAATACCCCATTCATCATCAAAAGTTCCAAGACGTTATCTAAAGCCGCGGAGTCAGAGCCACCTTCTTCTACAATCGGATAAAGTTTATCCAATTGCTCGCCGAAAACCTTGGATGCCATTACGCCTTCTCTTGCTCTCATCCAGTTCTTGTTACCTCTAAGCGTATTGATCTCACCGTTATGTGCTAACCAACGCAATGGTTGCGCACGGTCCCAGGACGGGAAAGTATTCGTAGAGAATCTGGAATGCACCAACGCCATATGAGACTTAAAATGTGCGTTTGTCAAGTCATGGTAGTAGTTGTAGACCTGCGATGGAGTCAACTGTCCCTTGTATACGATGGTCTTGTTGTCTAAAGAGCACACGTAAAACCAGTTCTGCAGGCCAATGGAGGTGGATGCTTGTTTTCTTAAGATGTATAACTGAGTCCTGAATCGAGTCTCATAGTTTTCTGTGAACTCTTGTTTTGTCAAGGGATGCTCAAGATCATGCAACTCTTTCAACACAACAATAGGCTGCAAAGTTTCCGGTTCTCTAGACAGCGCCACTGCGCCCAATATGGACGAATCATGAGGCACTGCTCTCCACCCCAGGACCTTTAAGTCGAGAGACTCTGCCAAATGCTCAAAAGTTTGCTTCGAGGCCTGTAGCTCTTGTTCCGAATCCTTCTTGAAAAAGACGTTCCCTACAGCGTACTGAAACTGACTAGGAATGTCGATTCCGACGTCCAACTTAAACTCTCTTTGCATGAACTCGTGCGGAATGCCGGTCAAGATACCTGCCCCGTCACCGTTTCCGTCAGAGGACACAGCACCTCTGTGCGTCATGTTGCAGAGCAAGAACCGCGCATCGGACACAATCTTGTGCGAGGCCTGCCCCTTGATGTTTGCCACAAATCCAACACCACATGCGTCTTTCTCGAATTCTGGATCGTACAACCCTTGCTTGTCCGGAATAACGTTAGCCCACGACTTGTACACATGTGTTTTTACCGAAAGCGGCCTCTCATTGAACGAACAACCGCCATCGTATGCCTCTTCTATCGGATCATAAGCATCAGACTTTAGCTTATGCATCCTTTTCTGAGACTCTCCAGCTATCGTATAAGAAACCTTCCCTTGTACTCAAATAGCTTAGTCTCGCTGTCGTGCCCCTTTCTCTTCTCTAACTACTAGAGTAAAGCTCAGATAGATCAGCGGTTAGCGGTTATTCACTCCTTGTTTATTTATACTGGTTTTTATATATTTACATTTCGTAGTAACATGACTTCGAAAAAAAGCACACAAGGGAACCGTGGAAGACAGCATCGGTATGACTATTAGCACTCTCGACATATATAGAGGTACCACGTCATGTCATTTTTAATTCTATTGGTACGCTACAGATAACGAAAAGGTGGGGAAAGCGGGGGCCCTCTGCCAGCTGAACATCGATCTACCGAGCGCTTCCATAAGAAAGTGCCTTGGACTGTGCGCTTCTTTCTTCTTCGCATGTAATTACCATTACTGATAAGCGGTTAATACCGCGATAGATAGTGGGCTCATGGGAACCAACGCATTCTGAAGACGCAAAAAACAGGAAATTAATGGAAGACGAATTTTGTCTGATTAGTAGGCTTTAGCCAATCATATCAGAGAACGGCAATCAGCGTGAGGCTGTGGACCCTCACTCTTAGAAACGGGGCCGGGTAATCACTGTCTTGACGTGGTGAAGAATATTGTAACCATTCGTTACCCGAATGTTAAACCTGGTCATGTGACTGTTTGGCAACAAGTAAATTTGATCACGTGGTTCAACTTCTTTTCTGAACAGCTGACGGGCCCTTTGTACACCTAATGTACAGCAACCGGACTGCGGAACGGCGGAACACGCTACAAAGGGTGTTTTTGGCTGTTTGTGTTGATACTGTCGGAATTTTGTGCCTACATTGAATGCTCGAGCTTATGAGGAGAGCCGGTTGTTCTTACAGGAAAGAGCTATTGTTATAGCACTGAACGTTTTAGCTTCCCGAAGTCCGGTTACAGTCGCTGTCAATTTTTGGCTCGTTCTTACAGACAGGTTGAACCCTGAGACGATTGGCAGTAAATTCGGTTAGCTGAGTCTTCCTTCCTACGGAATTTCTGCCGAATCTGAGTATCTATCAGTTCGAAAAATTGAACTGAGATTTGAATATCACTCAACCTGTCAAAACTAGCTCATCGCTTGTGAAACCCTAACAGAGCCCAGTGGCGAGGTTGACAAGGTTCTCAAGTCTCCACAGAGCGGACTTCCAATCTCTATGCTTGCACAAGCGTTGCCAGCGTCTGCGCCGGGTTTTTCAGCGCCACGCAGGCGTCATTCGAAGAAAGGATGCCTTACTTGCAAGGTGAGGAAAAAGCGGTGTTCCGAAGATAGGCCCATTTGCAGGGACTGTGCCAGGTTGAATCTCCCGTGCATCTATCCTGATAATTTGAGCAAAGAAGAGGTGAAGGGCTGCAAGCTTTGGCTGCAAGAAGAGCTGAAAAAGCGCAAGAACAAGGCGAAATCGTTACTAGATGGTGAAAGCGAAGCCAAAGCTCATGAGGCAGCCTGTCGCTCAGCACCGAATGACATGAAGGGGTCAAAATCGCACACTGAGGATGCGCTGTGTGCTTCTCTGGAGGATACCGTTCAGCATCATTTGTTCACGTTCGTTTCGCCGGAGACTCCGCCGAAATTGACGTCGGAGTTCAGTCCATCCATGCTGGACATGGTCTTGACAAACGTCTTGGAATCGGATCGTCATGATATTCACGAACTACATGACCTCAATCCGAAAATTGAACACAAGGATGAAAATGTCGATGACGCCCTCCGGGGACCTGCAGAGGCTGATGATGACGCGGCACTGGTAAAGTTTCAGCAGCATAGTCAATTCGCCGATCCACACATGTCCCAGCCTTTGTCTGAACCGCTTGTGATGGAGCTAGATCAAACCGGAGCTCACTTGTATAATTATTACCGTGATCATCTCGCTCAGGTCATTTGCATTGCGCCGGCAAGACAAAATTTCTACTTGCAGTGTTTTCTTCCAATGGCTCACAAACACAGAGGCGTCCTCTATGGAATTCTTGCTTGGTCTGCTCACCATCTTTCGATATCAAGAACTGTTGCCACGCTTGACGAGGGTGCGTCTTCAAGGCTGATTATGGATAGGGACTCTCATTTCTCAAAGTTGGCGAATAATTATACTCTAGAGTCTCTTCGGTGTCTATACGAGCCCCATGATAATCAGAGCACTGGGACTGCATCCTCATTCCTGTATTCTTTAGCACAGATTTTGGTATTGTGTGGTGCAGAGATCTGTCAAGGTGATGTTAATAGGTGGCAGATTCTGCTCAAAACAGGAGCAAAGCTAATTAAAGAACATATTGGGAGCTCCAATTTGATTTCATTGCTAACGGATAGCAACAGTTCAAAATTTGATGCCATAGATTTGATGACTAGAAACTGGTTACTGGCTAACTTTATCTATCATGATATTATGGGTTCGCAAACCACCAAATTCCCAATGGAACAGTATGAAACTCTATTATTGTCTTCGAATACAAATTTTACGGATTGGAATTTGCAAGTTGACTCGTTACATGGTCTCAATAGGCCTATTTTCAAGGTTCTCGGCGAGACAACGAATCTCATCAGGCAAATGAAAGATGAAAAGATAGGCGTCACTTCACTCAACTTCAAGAAGGTGATATTCCATGCTCTTGAGCTTAACCAACAACTTTTGAATGTCGTTCCTGATGAAAAAGGACTTGAGGTCCTATCTCATTGTACAGATGACAATGACAATGCTATAAATTACAAGGAGCTCTCAGAACATCTATTTGAGATATTTAGGCTATCTGCCCTGATTCATCTTAAGACCAATGTCTTAAAGGTTGAGAATAACTCGTTTGAAGTTTCCTTTTACACGAAAACTCTTCTTTCAAAGCTTGATCTGGTTCTTGGCACTAAATTAGAGTCCTCGCTTTGTTTCCCCATGTTTATATGTGGCATCAATTGCGTTGATCAAGATAGGCGAGCCATCGAGATCAAATTCTTGAAATATATCGAGACTTATAAATGCCGTAACGTGGTGCGGGCTCACGACATCATGCATAACGTTTGGAAGATGGATGATGAAGGGGGGTCCATAGGATCATCCGGAGTCAGAGAACGGGACTGGATTGATATTTGTGATGATATCGGTTGGGACATTAGTTTTGCATGATTGTACTATATACATAAAATACTTTAAAGTCAAATGGTGTAAAAAGACATAAGTAGACTAGCAATTATGAGCAGACCCGGTCGCCGGGCGATCATAACAAATCAAGGAAGGCACTGTGTTCCAATGACACAATCGATTCTCGTGAGGCAACAAATGAAACAGTACAATAACGACGTAAAGCACTAGTAATAAATAACCACTACGAAGAGAAGGTAACGGCAAAAATGGTGAAATGCAGAATGGAAGAGCAATAAAAATGGTATGCAAATGCAATCTAGGGGAAAAAAATCAAAGATCAATCTCTTATATGCTAAAAGCTCTGAATATAAATTCAGCTTAGCTCCGATTGAATTGTAGAAGTTTTGTGCATCGAGAGATCCAGTCTTTCCATCACGAAGGACATCCCTAATCTACTCTTCTTGATGTTCTCATCAAACTTCTGGTGAGACCAAGTCTCTATTCTATTTCTGATCCCCACTCCGAAACCGCTGCTGAATTTCACCATGGATTTTACCTGAGTGTCCTTCCCGTCTTTTTCAAATCTCGTATACTCTTCGACCTTAATAATCTTGGTATGGTCAAGATTTCTTGTGTATGTCAGCATTACACCCTGTTTCGGATCTACCACAGAATGCTCTATAATCCAGGACTCCGAAATTTTTCCCAAAAATGGCTTGACCCACCTAGGGAGCTTCCCCATCTTCTTGATCAACCTAATTGATATCAATTTTCCCTCATCATCGACATGTCTCGTCAAGGTATCGATACTCAAAACATGAGATGCGTATGGATTCGGATATCTGTTGAAAAACGCAATCGTCACTGTATCAAAAGTTCTTCCAAAAGTATGGGAATTGTTGTGCCAGAGAACCATCACTTCTCTCTCTAAACGTGATTAGTATCGCAGGGATGATGACAAAAACTGTGATACTATTTCACTAGTTGAGAACTTCCTGAAGCTAAATTCTTGTTAGCTTACTACCCTTGTAGAATTGTCCTCTGTACTCTGGATAGTTCCAGGCAGTTTAAAATCTTCCGAGGAGCCGAATTTGAATAATGATGTTGATAGCATTGTCATCATATCATTCCTGTGTTATACAGGAATTGAAGCTAGCTTCTCCTCTTATTTCAATTAATTTTCCACTCACTGAAAATGAATTATGACTTCTAGTCATGTGACATCGTCAAACACAACAGGAATGGAAGGAATATCAATCAGAGCCGGCTGCCAGTGGAGTTTGAGCTAGCGCCGTTAAGATGAGAAGATCACGTTATTAAATAAGTTATGCTATGTGCACTCTATACGAATCAAACTTTGAAGTCAAATAATCAATGCGACGACAGCGCCGATACATGCAAAATTGTTGTGGGATGTAAGTTGATATGCGGCATTGGTGTCATTTGAATGCAGATGCGTCGTTGTAGATGCTGAAGACGAGCTCTGTGTCTCTGATTTCGTGCTAGAAAGTGAACCTGAATCTGTGGTCGTAGCCAAAGTAGAGGATGGAAGCCACCAAATCTTAGATGTATATGTAGACCCAGCAGAATCAATGGATACTACAGTGGTAAGAGGTTCGTTATAATTTCTTGAACTTGTGATGGCCTTTGTTTCCGCAGTTGTGGCTGTTTGGGTGTCTGAATCGGTGTCTTTTAACTGCTTTGAAGATAGTTGCTGAGCCGCGGATGTCGTAGGTGTCTCTATCTGGCTGCTTTCGGCCTTTGTAGTCACGGCAGAAGTTTTCTGTTCCTGTGAAGTCGGTGAGCTCGTTTTGACTGAGTGTTTATCTCCTTGTTTTTCAGCTTGTGGATCTTCGTCTAACGATCCTAGCAATGCTGCTTGTGCTATGCCGTGTGTTAATATCAGTGACAGAAGTGGAATAAAAAACATTTGCTTCATGATCTAAAGCTTTATGGTTGTTTGGGCTTTATTATGTGGCAGATGTGAATTCGTTTGATATTAATCTTGGGACGTTGAATAGAGAAGTGTCGATAATTAACTGTAGGTCCGTCTTATTATATTCTGTCATCGATTGTTTTCGTCATTTTCTAGTGCTGAAAGCCACTAATTAAGGCATAGTTTTATTAGAACCCAGCGAAATATGCAGACACTTAAAACACAGTGTAATAAGAAGATGTACATTGACGGCTCTTAACTAAGAAGTTGAGCACTGTCGTTAAGATCACGTTCTTGGCACAAACATCAGCTGAGACGTTTTTAGTTGTTTGGACAATCGTCGTTACTTTCCTATTTTTAAGATTCAATGTCTATTTGCAGGGTTTATTATAGAAATTATTGAACCATCGGCGCAAGAGAAGAACAGAGTACGTAACTTACAAACATTGCATTCACAATAGAACCACACCGATGTTACTACGTTTCTCAACATCGAATGATTCATCTTCGGTGATACCTCCGGTAATGGGGAAGCATCTATAGTTGAACAAATAATAGTTTAAAAACCCATCACCAGGACCGAATTTCAGGTCATCAAGGAACAATGCATTGTCCTGGGAACTCAAGGCGTTGAAAACATCCATCTTCAGGTTGCCCGCAAGAATGCAGGCGTCATTGATCAGTAAATTTAGCCTCTTTCTTAGCTTACTGGTACCTTCAGCACTGAATCTATCATAGCCGAAGTCCGCATCCGAGGCGTAGTAGAACATGTATCCTATCCCCAAATCTTTGTACAAAGGATTGTTGATGATTGTGAACGGCAAAGAATAGAAAGAAACAAAGTCCGTAACATTGCCATTGTCGTCCTCGATCACGTATGAGTAGACAACGCCCTCTCTGGTCAAAATCCAGTGCTTGAACTCTTCTTTACTGTAGTCAGGTCTAAGATCAAATCTTTCTTGGTATTTGTTAAACAGTGCGTAAGCTTGGTCAATGTGTTTGGACTCCATAATTTTGATATTAGAAATCGGGGTCTTTGGTAAAGTATACTTTGCGATCATTTGTGCCTTCGTTGCATTTGCAGGTAGCGCAGTGAATTCAACATCGTGTAGTTTGGACCAGTTTAGAGGTCTGTGAGCATACCGACAGACAGATACAGGAGAGGGCAAAACAACCCCACCTGTGTGTAGTGCTTGCCAGATGTCAAACTTGTTTACTCTTCTGGTAACTTCTTTGATCAAGATGGGAGCCAATCTTTTCGATCTGAGCTTTTTGTGAACGCACAAGAAGTTGATCTCAACACTGCGTATTGGATTGGTTCTCACATGCAAATTGGTAGGTACTGCACTGATAAAACCAACAAGTCTCTTGGTCTGCTTGACACGGACACCAACCTGCCATTCCTCTTTCCATCCTGGTGGCTTCAAGGCCCAGTTCAGGAAATCGCGGGAGTAGTTAAACCTGAACGTCGAATCCTTATCTTCAACATAGTTCTCGTTCAACAAGACGTAGACGTCTTCCAGTTGCTCGTCGTTGTTCACATCAACGGTACACCATTCGAATTCACCCAACAGTTGCAACGGAGAGTCCGGAACATCCTCCGGTTTCTTCCCTGAGTCAATTGGTCCTTCTTTTTTCACCACTTCGTCGAATTTCCTAACAGGTTGCGTCTTCCAGAATTTGTACTCGTCAAATTCCTTCCTCTGCTGGGTTGTGAACTTCGAAATGTCGCCATCATTTACTTTCAATAGCTTTAAGAGCTCTCTCAGTTTTTCTGCCTTCTCTTGATCTTCAGCCATTTCCGAGTAAATCTTTTACCTCTCGCAATAAAAGCAATTGGATACCTGCTATCAACGTTCAAGAATGGTGCAACCAAATCCAATTTAAAACCAACCTATCTCTGTCTAAAAATCTGACATACAGTTCAAGTATAGCGTTGAATTTCAAGATTTGTTAGTGTCCGAATCAAAGCTTTCTGTAGGGAAAAGTGAAAACTCGCATCAACAAAATACAAATTCCTCTTTAAGACACAATTGTTTCACAAGCAGATGGTAGAAAAGAGAACAAAACCTATATACCACACTTCGCTAACTACTCTATCTAATGGTCTACTTCTCGATTTTATAAAAGTCCGGAAAGCGTGTCTTTTTGTCGCTCAAAGATAATCACTGTGCGTATAATCAACCATTTCCTTTCTTTTTCGGGATTCCCACTATAGAAAATTTTCGAGTATTGAAAAAGTACTGAGATGCGATGAGATGCGATGAGGTATCATGAATGGAAAGAAGGTTTTGAGGGCAGAAGTTTCATTTGGTATTTTTGGTGCACTCTGAACTTGCTCCACTGTAACTTCACCACGTACAAATAGCAGAAATGATCTCCGCTACTTCGTGGGTGCCCAGAGGGTTCGCCAGTGAGTTTCCTGAAAAGTATGAGTTAAACGATGAAGAGATGGAAAGAATCAACGGCTTGGCCAAACTGAGTCTAGACAACGCTAAACAGGACCTAGAAGCCGCTAAAGAAGCCGAAGAAAACAGTGAAAACGATGAAGAGATAGAAAAAGTGGCTGCAGGCGAGGGGCTGAAGGAACAGTTGGAGGTCGATGACGATTTAAAAGAGTTCGATCTAGAACACTACGATGACCCAGAAGATGAAGCTAATGCTCAGAGTGCCATGTTCATGGGTCTCTCTGAAGAAGTGAAGTTCTACGAGGGTGAAGAAGGGGAAGATCCCTACATTTCCCTGCCAAAACCAGAAGAAGATTTGGAACAGAAGGAAGAACTGCAGGTGTATCCAACGGACAACATGGTACTTGCGACCAGAACGGAGGACGACGTGTCATATCTGGACGTTTACGTATACGACGATGGGGCTGGGTTCCACGATTCTGACATTCCTGCAGAAAACGGCGACGACCTGGATCCTGATGTGGCTCAAGGACTAGTGCGTGATTCGTCTTTGTACGTTCATCACGACCTGATGTTGCCGGCGTTCCCATTATGCGTGGAATGGTTAAACTACAAGCCAGGTTCGAATGATGACCAGGCTGTAGCAAACTTCGCTGCAATTGGTACCTTTGATCCCTCCATTGAGATCTGGAACCTGGACTGTGTAGACAAGGCCTTCCCAGACATGATCCTTGGTGAGCCAACGGACAACTCAGTCGCCATGATGGGCAAATCTAAGAAGTCTAAGAAGAAGAAGGGTAAGACACAACACGTAACCACACACCATACTGATGCAGTGCTATCGCTGGCGCATAACAAGCAGTTTAGAGCAGTGTTAGCCTCCACATCTGCTGATCATACTGTTAAACTGTGGGATCTGAATTCCGGTGTTGCTGCCCGCTCTTTGATCAATATTCATGCCAACACCAACGTATCAGCATCCCAATGGCATCCAACCAACGGATCCATTTTGCTTACCGGTGGTTATGACTCTCGGGTTGCTCTGACGGATGTTAGAATTGAGGATGACAAGGATATGTCCAAATACTGGAGCGTATCTTCTGGTGAAGAGATCGAATGTGTGCGGTTCGCCAATGAGAACGTGGTGGTCTGCGGTACTGATAATGGTAACGTGTATTCGTTCGATATCAGAAATGGTGCTGAATCTAAACCGGTATGGACTTTGAAGGCCCACGATGCCGGTGTATCCTCTGTCGAAGTCAATAGACACATTCCCAACATGCTGTTAACCAGCGCAATGGGAGAGAAAGTGGTAAAATTATGGAAATGCCCTCTCGAGCAAGAACCGGGCAAGGGTCCCGGAATGGTGCTCAGTCGTGATTTTGGTGTCGGTAATGTTTTGTCCACATCTTTTGCTCCAGATACAGAAATCGCTGGTACAATCGTTGTCGGTGGTGTAAACCCAGGTCTAAAGCTGTGGGACGTTTTCAGCAACAGAACTGTCAGAAAAAGTTTCCAACCAGAGCTCAAGGTGCTTCAACAGGCCGCCAGAAAGGAGGCAGAATTGCTGGGCAAGAGTTCCAGAATCGCCAGAAAGTACACTAAAAACGATAATCCAGAGACCGTTCTTACCGTCGATGATCAGAACGACGAAGAGGACGACGACAGTGACGGCGAGGACTAACGGCGCATAAACTGAAGAACTTCAGCATCATATCCCTTAGACAGACCATCTGTACCATATATAAAAACTGTATACAGTAGTAATCTTTAACATGAGGCAAAAAATCCCCTCAGTTGCCCCGTACCAAGAGATTCTTGAGCACTCTGTTCTCTGGAGTGTCAGAATCTACATCAATGACTGTTACCTGAGTCCTCTTGAAGTTCCCTTGTTCTCTGTCTGCAGAAAACGAGATACTTCTGTCGGACCTTCTTCGAGGCCTTATGAACGCATCGCTCATGCGTCTGTACACATAACGGGCTCTTGGGTCGCTCTGGATCTCTTCTTCTTCGGCTTCCTGAGACTCGTCAGCGTACGCTCTGCTTTTCCATTCCTGGAGCACTGAATCCAAACTATCTACATGTCCGTCGTACACCACTTGGCACATCTGCTGGTACCTGGTAGCGAAAACGTCCTGGTTCCAGTCAAAACCTTGTGAATGCGCCATGGAAACGACATACTGGACCTGAGTTGCCTCCCCGTTGAAATAGCTAGCTTCTGGACCGGCGCCAGCACCGCTCCCACTGCTAAATCGTCTGTACCCATAACTGTCGTTCACCTCGTATGCAATTCCTGTCTCACTAGCCAACATGCTAGCGGAAAGGTAGAGCTCTCTCATGCGTGATTAAGATTCACTGTTTTAAGCTCTTCTACCATAGATAGTCCCAACCAACTCTCGCAGAAGCCCCAGAATTGAACCATTCACCAACTCTTGGCAAGATCGCAGCTATGGCATTGAGGTTCTGATCTACAGTCCTAATATACGGGAGAATCCCCTCTGCATGTTGCTTATGGAGATAACAGAAGCTTTAAGTCACGTGACTCTAACACACTGCCAGTAATCCATCCAAAAGATTACCCGCACACCAAAACTTGTCCGGAGAAAGTCTGACCAAAATACTGGAATTGCTTTTTTGTCCGGAAATTTGCACGTGACGTGTTATCGGCCGCGGTGTATGGGTCTTAGTCTGGTCAGGCTCATCTTGGTCTCTGCTCATCGCATCGAGTGTTGAAGTTTTGGAAAATTTTCAACTTTCCACATAGTGAAGAAATTGAAAAAGCTTACAACTTATAGTATAGTGGATTTGGTATTGATATGCGATGAGGGTGCTGAAAAATTGGAATAGTGGTTGCTTGAGCGGATTTTAAGAGGTTTGAGAGATATAATTCTGAAGCTATAATTTAGAACAGCCAAGCGTTGAGCGTCTGATACCCTGCGATATCATTTTCTCATTCCATTCAGGTTACATCTCTGGGGCCGAAGTAAGTTTCAACCATGGCTATTGAATATCTTTTGTTCGAAGAGCCTACAGGGTACGGTATCTTCAAAGTGAAGTTGCAGCAAGATGACATTGGGTCCCGTTTGAAGGAGGTGCAGAACCAGATCAACGATTTCGGATCTTTCACCAAACTGGTGGAACTAGTGTCGTTTGCTCCTTTCAAAGGTGCTGCACAAGCGTTGGAAAACGCCAATGACATCTCTGAGGGTTTGGTGTCTGACCATTTGAAGGCTCTATTGGACCTCAACTTGCCAAAAGGCTCATCCAAAAAGACGGTGTCGCTAGCCATCTCTGACAAGAACTTGGGTCCCTCCATCAAAGAGGTATTCCCATTCGTGGACTGTATCTCCAACGAGTTGGCGCAGGATTTGATCCGTGGTGTAAGATTGCACGGAGACAAGCTGTTGAAGGGCCTGCAACCAGGTGACTTGGAAAGAGCTCAACTTGGTTTGGGTCACGCTTACTCTCGTGCCAAGGTGAAGTTCTCGGTGCAGAAAAACGACAACCATATCATCCAGGCCATTGCGCTTTTGGATCAGTTGGACAAGGACATCAACACTTTTGCCATGAGAGTGAAGGAATGGTACGGCTGGCATTTCCCGGAACTCGCCAAGCTGGTTCCAGACAACTACAAGTTCGCTAAGCTTGTCTTGTTCATCAAGGACAAGGCTTCTTTGACCGAGGACTCCCTGCACGATTTGACTGAGCTGTTGGACAATGATGCCAGCATCAGTGAAAGAGTCATTGACAACGCTCGTATCTCCATGGGACAAGATCTATCAGAAACCGACATGGAAAACGTCACCATTTTCGCCCAAAGAGTCGTTTCTCTTGTCGAATACAGAAGACAGTTGTACGACTACTTATGTGAGAAAATGCACGTCGTTGCTCCAAACTTGTCCGAGTTGATCGGAGAAGTCATCGGTGCTAGATTGATCTCCCACTCCGGTTCGTTGACCAACCTTTCAAAACAAGCTGCTTCGACAGTGCAGATTTTGGGTGCTGAGAAGGCCTTGTTCAGAGCCTTGAAGACCAAGGGTAACACTCCAAAATACGGTTTAATCTATCACAGTGGATTTATTGCAAAGGCTAGTGCCAAGAACAAAGGTAGAATTTCCAGATACTTGGCTAACAAATGTTCTATGGCTTCCAGAATCGACAACTACTCTGACGAACCTTCTAACGTATTCGGTCAAGTGCTAAAGAAGCAGGTTGAACAAAGACTAGAGTTTTACGCCACAGGTTCTCCAACTCTAAAGAACGAATCAGCCATTAAGGAAGCCATTGAATTGTACAATAAGGATAGACCCGCAGAGAAGGTAGATACAGCCTCCTCCGAGAGCTCCAAGAAGAGAAAGTTGGAAGAATCCGACGAAGAGTCTGAAGAAGAAAAGAAGCCTAAGAAGGAGAAGAAGGACAAGAAAGAAAAGAAGGACAAGAAGGAGAAGAAGGAAAAGAAAGAGAAGAAGGACAAGAAGGAGAAGAAGGACAAGAAGGAGAAGAAGGACAAGAAAGAAAAGAAAGAGAAAAAAGACAAGAAGAAGAACTGATTATTTAAAGAGTACTTGATAGAACATCAGAATTTTTTCACCATTTCTTTGAACCTTTTTCACTTCCTCATTACAACATATTGTAAAACTACATTTATACAGCTCCTGTTATTGGGATCTTATCCTAGGTCACTTACAATCGGCTTTACATTAATCTTGGAGGATGAGGAGGCGTCAGGTGCTTGAAGGCATATGAACCAAAAGGGCAGTTTTTTTTTACAGTTATCTGCACAGCTCATTGACTTCGAAGCTCTGTCTGTGAGCTTAACAGCACACCGTCGTTTCCGTCCTAATAACTTCACTTAGTGTTTGAAGCTTTCATTTGATGAAGGTCGTCAGCCGCACTCTGATTCATGCACTTTTCTTACTGGGTTCAAGGACGCCCCTCTGCAACGCTATAACACTTAAATCTATGTTACATAAGCACATCTGTATATCACAAATCTCATTGTTAATTAGAATTCGGACTACGCTACATCTTGGGTCTCAAATATACAGACCACCTTGAGTGTTGGTACAACCATGCAATTTCCATAACTTCATGCATTCGGACACGTAGTACTTGGTTTGAGAAGGATACGAGCACAGTAACTTGGACATCTCATCCACGAGCGCATCCACAGTGCCAAAGTTGTACTTTTCGAATCCCGACGGACCCTCTGACGGAATTACGAGTATATCTAAATTCTGATGTGGCGACAAGGCCAAAATCAAGCTAGTCACTGAGCCACTGATGAATTCTGGAGGTACCAGCTTATGAACTCTTTTCAATTCTGTTAAACGATCTGAATTTACCAGAAGAGTGATTTTGTTGATGCTTGACAGCATATGTGCCAAATGTCTTGTCATGAAGTTGGTAATGATGGCGGGGTATTTCACCTCGTTCTCATCAATTAATACGATCAACGTATCCTGCATCTTCCACAAATTATAGTTAACTACGAACTGTTCCGCTGAGTTCATAACATTTTCTTCCGTATCATACATTCCAGGAACAGGCTTGCTTGCTTCCCACTCGTGCATATTGGCTAGAGTTCCTGAGATGACACCAATGTGAACCAGATTTATGATGCTCGTAGGAAGAAGCCATTTCAGGGAAAGAGGAAGCACAATACACCGGTTGAAAGGAGAAGTATCTAGCGATTCTGGAGTTGTAGTAATGTTAGGTAACGTCTTGTCGGCCAAAGAGTAAGGATCCGATTGAACCACGGGGTCTAGCTGATGTCTGGGAGACTGGTCATTTTGCCATTGTTTGAACTATAATAAAAGTGAGCATCGTTAGTAAAATGGGTCTAGTCTTCATGGGCCTGCGAGAACATAATTGAAAGACATACTGTGAGCATTGCTGGTTATGTTATACCGTAGTTTTCAGCTTCTTGCCCCTGCTTTCTAGACCTATACCTTACTCATCTTGGTACAATTTGTATAGTCGCTTAATTAAAGCTTGATTTCACTTAGAATATCAGTTAGTGATGAAATTTAAGCTGCAATGTTGAAAGTGCTGATACGAATAAAATGATCGTGCACCCTTCTTGTACCCTTTGATACATCACTGAGGCATAATACGAGGAGTGACATTCCTGTGATCCAGTTTAGATTGTAAGAAATGTCTGCCGAACAAGTCACGCAAAAATATACGCAGCTACAAGGCGAGCTCGAAGAGCTAATAGTTGCCAGACAGAAGCTTGAGACCCAACTACAGGAAAATAAGATAGTGAACGATGAATTCAACGGATTGAAAGATGACAGCACCATTTACAAGCTAACAGGCGGGGTTCTTGTACCTGTAGACCACTTTGAAGCGAAAGGAAATGTCGAGAAAAGGCTTGAATTCATCGAGACGGAGATCAACCGCTGTGAAAACAACATAAAGAACAAACAGCAGGAGCTTGAGGGAGCCAGAAGCGAACTGATGAAGCTTCGTGGACAGCCTGCTGCACTGGCCTGAGCCTGTGACAGTACTAATAGTCGCAAGATAGAACTCTGTATACGAAAAATCTCATTATTGTACGTGATATCATTTACTATGTATGCCAAGCATGCGAAAAAGCCACTGCACTCATCCTCTAGTCATTTGTGACTTCACCAAGTTTATCGAACTTAGAAGCGTGAACCACAAATACTCCTCTGTGTTGTCGTACGCCGCGCCTAGTTGATTGACTCTGTTTAGCTTGGTCTTGGCGAATTCCACAGTCTCTGAAAAGTTGTGTGACTTGTCCTGCGCCATGAACAATTCCGAGGACACGTACGCAGTAGATATGGCAAGCCTCTTGGAGTACCATGCGAAGTCATTATGGTCTTTTTCATTAGAAAAGAAGATCATATCATCGGTCAATTGATGTAGCTCAGGTAGCGCGAACGATGTCAAAAATTCACCTGGAACTGACATGATGGACAAAAGCTGCGACAGATGAGGTGCCACATGTTCGTTCAACTTCAAACGCTGCAAAAATAGCTTCTCCAAGTCGGGCAACTGCTCGTCGGTTCCTAGTGGCAGTTCGTCCACTAGTTGATGTCTTTTAGAGACCAGATGGAATTTTACCAGCTCTAGCACTGACGGAGAAACGTTGAAGAAAGAGGGGCTGTTGGCACTACCAAGCACGGAAAGGTACGATGATCCCATCCCCAACTCGTTCAAAGACGACACCAACGCTCTCTCGTTGAATCCGTGAACTGGAACGTGGCTCTTCAATGCATTGGACAATACTTTGTATTGCACGGAGTCCACCCCATAAGTCAATGGTTTCAAAACCTTGGGCAGTGCATGTTCCAGAGAGTTGGCGTGATACAGACGAGCAAATCTAAGCATTCTGCGATTTCTCGATATTCCGTTGGATCGAATTGCGTATCGAAAGCGCCTTCCAGGCGTTTTGAAGCACCACCTGAATGCTACAGTCTCAACTTCATCGCTTTAATGCTGTACAGGCTTTAACAGTGCTAAGAAATGCGAGAATACACACACGTGATAATCACATGAATTCCACGTGATCCACATGTTGAAATGGATTACATAAGGAAGAAGGGTAACTACCAATGTAATAGGCGGTTAAGTGTCAGTAAGAAACGTAAACAAGTTTCAAAGTAAAACAGAATGAAACTGACACTAGCAATTGTGTCAAAATGAAACGGATACAAAACATATATAAGGGGTCATTATGTCTGAGATAATAGCGACTACAAAGTCAACTCAGACACCAGGTGCATCATCATATATCATACGGTACGTATAGCTAAATCAATGGATTCATCAAATATTCAATCTAAAAGAACTCGGTCATGTGACCCAGATATTACCCTATACCAACACCACACAATTGACTTTCCGTTATGACTTACCTAATTTCCTTAGTCAGGACTGTTTCCCTTTTGGGAGATTGCCGAAAAAAGCCCTCGTTTCTTTTTCAAATCGCTTACACTTCCGCTTCCTTAACTATGCAGAGAGCGTCAGCGCTCGGGATGCTGTCATAAGGCCAATCGGACTCAGCTCATCGCATTATCTAGCTGGCGAATCACAGTAACGTTATCGCAGATTACAACAAGTACACGCTTCTATCAGTAAACAGGCGTGGCTAGAGAATTGCCTGTACTCGGAACTTTTTAGGGCTCGAAAGAAATTGATGCTGAGTGGTTTTCTGTGCTCTTGCTCTGAAAGAACAATAACTGACTGAATACTGCGGTTGTTACCTTTTATTTGCACGACGGAAAGGAAAGAGAAGAGTAAATACAGAGAATGGTAAAATGTACCGTGTATCGTGTCGGAGTGTACAGCCGGTTATTAGTAATTGCAGTGTACCGTTTCAGCAAGCTCCGGAGTTGCAAGATTCTGCCGTTATCTGTCTACAGTTGCAGTGTCATATAAAATGTTACACTGGCATAATCTTTAAAAGTGAAAAATTTATAAAAGCTTTAAAGGCATTTATAAGGAGGGGAGACTACATCAGATAAGTTCAAATATAGCACTACTGAGCACGCTTTTGTATCAGCGGAGTAGCGGAAGCACACAACATCAAGCCCAAATATCTCTAGTTTGTCATGAGTACTGTTGGAAAGCCTATCGAATGTACAGCCGCTGTTGCGTACGAGGCAGCTAAGCCCTTGATTGTGGAGAAAGTGATCGTTGCTCCTCCAAAAGCGCACGAGGTGCGTGTCAAGGTGTGCTACACCGCTATCTGTCACACGGACGCTTACACTCTATCCGGTGTCGACCCAGAAGGTGCGTTCCCAAGTATATTGGGTCATGAGGGCGCGGGCATCGTCGAGTCCATCGGTGAAGGCGTCACTAACGTGAAAGTGGGTGATCACGTGATCTTATTGTACACCGCCGAATGTGGTGTGTGTAAGTTCTGTAAGAGCAACAAGACCAACTTGTGTGGCTCGGTCAGAGAGACCCAGGGTAAAGGTGTTATGCCAGACGGTACCTCTCGTTTCACAAACTTGAAGGGGGAGCCTTTGTTGCATTTCATGGGTACTTCCACATTTTCCCAGTACACAGTTGTTGCAGACGTCTCCTTAGTGACGATCGACCCCACGGCTCCACTGTCCTCAGTGTGTTTGTTGGGTTGCGGTGTCACTACTGGGTTCGGTGCTGCCACCAAGACCGCTGACGTGCAAGAAGGAGACACTGTCGCTGTCTTTGGTGCTGGTACGGTCGGTCTTTCTGTGGTCCAGGGTGCCAAGGCTAGAAATGCTTCCAAGATCATCGTTGTTGACATCAACGACGACAAGACACAGTGGTCCCACGACTTTGGTGCCACTGATTTTGTCAACCCGCTCAAGTTGAAGGAGGGCGAGACCATCGTTTCGAAGCTCGTTGAAATGACCGACGGTGGTTTGGATTTCACCTTTGACTGTACCGGTAACGTCAAGGTTATGAGAGACGCACTAGAAGCCTGCCACAAGGGCTGGGGTCAATCTATCATCATCGGTGTCGCCCCAGCGGGCCACGAGATTTCCACAAGACCATTCCAATTGGTCACCGGAAGAGTGTGGAAGGGTTCTGCTTTCGGTGGTATCAAGGGTAGATCCGAAATGGGTGGTCTAGTCGCCAGTTACCAAAAGGGTGACTTAAAGGTTGACGATTTCATTACCCATAAGAGACCTTTCACCCAGATCAACGACGCCTTCGAAGACTTGCACCACGGTGACTGTTTGAGAACCGTCCTAGATCTAGAGTACTAATCCCAAAAAGTCTTTGACTTATTATTTAAGGCCTTTTCTTTCAAATGGCCACACATCTTCACGCACACATCTCAAAATGTATTATCGTCATCACTCTGTCATCATATTTAACAAAAGCATCATAGCTTTAAATCATATCCGTCATATAACTGTAAGTACTCTCAACTAGAAAATTTCATATCCCCAGATATCGTGGCTCGTTAAGGGTCTGAAGCATACCAGTGATTAACTCATCACTAACGTACATTTAACTGCATAGAGAACGGCTGAATACTGTCAGTGAAGGTACCGTCTATGTTGACTTTCCATTATTTATATTTCACTCAAGGCTATAACCTTCACAGTTCAGGCTAAATTTAAAGGTCCTATGACTTCTGTCTGAAAAATAGCTGCTAAACCTGTAAATCACAATGTACAGGCCGTAATAGCGACCAGGTAACAACTTGACCGGATCTTCTAAGGAAGAGTTGTTGACGTTAGCATTAGCATACCTTAGATGTGGATCGACCGTTTGTTTGGCGCGATTATCTTACTGGGGTAATCTGACGCACCCAGTAATATGCAATATAATAAGTTATATAAGCGGAGTTTAGTTACACGATGTTAGTGGGCACTGGCATCCAAGCATGATCGGATCTGGGATCTGGAGGCAAGGCAATGGTGTTGAATGCTTGCGACAGCGCTTGTGGCTGAGCTTGGATCTGAGGAAGAGTCTGTGCCTGCTGCGTATGTTCTTGCAAAAACAGGTCACTGCGACGCTGCTGTAGATGTATAGTCGAAGAGTTAGTGACAGAGCCATTGTATCGGTCTGCAGAAGGAGCGGCAGGAAGCGTTCCACTATCTTCGTAATTTGCAGGCTTAGGTAGTGATGGAGATGTCTTCGGACCACCGCAGCGCAAGCACACTGCATTCTTGGCGAAATTATGGTACCAACAGGAGACACACTTCCAATCGCCAGCTCTGAAGGGTACGTTGCTGCCGTTTGGCACCGAGTTCACAGGTTGTTGGATCTGGTTTCTGTGACCACCGTTGTAACTCATGCGATGATGCAATTGAAGCTTTTGGGACAAATCCTGGACCGAAGCGGCTGACAGATGATTGGATAGGGAATTGAGAAGCAACGTTTGCTGTTGCTGCTGGCTCTGAATGCTATCATTGTAGTCTGATGTACGAGGAGTGGAAGTAGCAGGCCTGGACTTCAGATTGCCTGTTGTAGCATGATTGGCGGGGACTTGGTTCTTTGCGGCAGCTTTGTAGTTCTTGAGCTGAGTGTTCGCTGGCATTGGGAAAGAACAGCGGAAACAAGCAGTACGTCTTTGAAAATTCGAGAAGCCACACGATGGACAGGTCCAATCGCCGGGTCGAGGCTTGTTTTTCGACTGCGGAAATGGAGAAAGAATGTCTTGGGCCTTTTCCAGCAGCAAATCGCTGGATGGTTGAATCTCGACGACATGTTCCACGACTCTTGGCTGTTTAGTGTTAGACATATTAGACAGAATGCTTCTCCCATTTAAGACTAGAGAGTCTAATGCTTCTTCGTGAGTTTGGTAAACGACAAATCCAGAGATAGAGTCCTGCTCATCAACATATAAGTTATTATTCCTTGCCCAATTATTGTTAACACTCGAGCTTTCCTCAACAACGTTCTTCACAGTCCAGAACGACGTTGGACGGCTACCGAACTGGGTGAACCACGATTCCAATTCCGATTGAGTCGTGTCTGGAGGCAAATTGTTCATGTATAGGACCTTCGACTTTTCCTGTATAAATTTTGTGATATCCGAGTACGAGTCGTATGGTTGTGTCAACACTGACGATTCATCCAGAGCAGATGTACATTTTTCATGAAGGGCAACAATCAACTTGCGGCATTGTTCTATAGCGTGCTCCTTTTCAAAATTCAGCTGAATAACATTCAGCTCTGATTGTCCCATATGTAAGTCTTGACTTGTATCGCAATTGAGGAACTGAACTAGATTGTAAGTGTTCTTGGTGGCAGTACGTTCGGCATTATCTTTGCCCTTTATCGCATCTCTGACAGCTGGGTGGTTGCATAGCAATTTTTCCACTTCTCTCCATAGATCAAAGACCTTAGGGTGTTGTAAAAAGGTAGGCAGTAGCCAGCTTTCATCTCTGGCCTGGCGTGGTATTGTCACTCGGAGATGCCAAGTCGAATTCAATGAACATAGAACGTATTGGTCTTGGGAAACATCGATTTTGCTTTTGACGTCCGATTCAAAATCTTGGATCACTTTCTGCAAGGGCAGACCGGCTTCAACGGCGACCTTTCTGGGCTCCTGCCATACGGGTACTAAGTTCTCTACCGAGAGAATTTGGTAAGATATGGAGGAGATCATTGTATGATCCTTTGGAACTTCCTCCGAGTAAACGGTGGAGCATTCGAACAAAACGTAAAACATTGCAACGTATGCTTCTCCTGTATATGACTTCCTGAAACTTTGTTGTCGGTAGTGTCCAATGTCAGCCTCTAAACTTTAAGCATAGACGAGATTCAATCTGTTGAAGTTGAAACAAGAGGACGTCTAACAAAGTCTGGAGCCGCTCCTATCTCAACCAAGCAATTCTATGATGTTTAGGCAAGTGTCTGGCGAGGATAAGCACTGATAGAGGGCCTCAGTCCAACAGCTTGTTGCCTCTTCCACTACTTCTCTACAAGACATCATCTGAAGTGAAAAATTTCACCATAGTAAAGAGATGCCAGTAATATTTTATTACAATACAGGACGACGGTGAGAAATAAGATGGACAATTACGCGATAATCAGCCTCTGAGCACCAGCAGAAAGTTCTGTTCCATTTCCTGGGGAAAACTCGTCATTTCCCATTTGTGAGAATACGTACATGCTATACAAAGTGTTTGTCGTGGTGATAATTACGTTACTCTTCTTCAGCGTCAGAATCCTCCTCTTCAGAGTCGTCGACACTTTCTTTATCATTTAATTCATTGCTGACGCCCTTCTTGTGCTGCTCTAACCAGTTTTTCTGCCATGCAACGATGCGATCAACATTTTTTTCCATGTCTTCGGTGGTATCACTCTTTAACTCAACCACAATTTCTTCTGCGTATCCGTCCAACGCATCCTGCAGGACCACACCCATGATCTCAGCATCCATGTTTTCATCAATTTTCGCACTGTGGTATCCTCTTTTCTGCAGTCTGTCATACAGCGTGCTGTTATCGCATCTCAGGACAACGACCAGATCTATCAAACGTTCTGGAAAGACGTCATTGACATGCCAGTCAATTATACAGCCACCTTTTCTTAAAAGAGGCTCCAGCTCGTCCAGGAGTTTGTCCTCATCAACGATATTAGACTTTCTGGCCTCATCATATCCATCGTAGCACCGGTGTTCCTTGGCAAAGTCGCTTATGTTGTAATATACATAGTCAGGCAGACGCCTTGACAAAAGCTCGCATGTAGTCGACTTACCGCACCCTGGCGTCCCACTAACAATGATATTGGGGATATTTCTAACCGACTGCATCACTCTTGGGCGTTTTTAGGATCTCTTGAAGCCAGCAGCCTGCTTAAGCTATTCTTTACCGTAGCTCATCGCCTTCCAACAGTTTCATCAAGTAAAGCCTTTAGGACATGATTTTTCAATATTGCACTATATTAGATAAAACCACTGAAGATAGTTGAAGTATCAACGAGCGATGTAGAAGGCAGGGTTTGCGCTACCAGGAAGGCGTCAAGAAGGCTTAGAGTTACCTGAAATTGTACCTAAGTACTGTGGGTTTATCAAATAACTGTTCTTCAAAGAACTTGAGCCGCAAAGTCAGAGCATATACTCTTTTCCACAATGGAGAAATATGGTTTAAAAGACTTGGTCCCAGTCTTGAGGCAGGACCCGATCTACGATTCGACAATGACATTAGGAATGGATCTGAATTCACTTCTGTATTCGTTAGATATCACTCAAGACACAAAATCGCATCACTGTCTGGACGCTTTTGAATCGCCGTGGGTAGAAACTTCAAGAAGCGAAGTGCAGCCGACCTTTTTTATACCAGAGTCCTTCAAGAACATAAAGGGTATGCTAGGAACAGACCAGATAGAATTCACAAGCGTCAACAGAGATCAACCGCGGATATCACTGCTGCAGGACGAAACGTTGTTCTATCTTTTTTACAAACATCCAGGATCAGTTATCCAAGAGTTGACATATTTAGAGCTAAGAAAACGTAACTGGAGATATCACAAAACGTTGAAGGTATGGCTCACCAAGGATCCAATGATGGAGCCAGTTGTTGCACAAGATTCTATGAGCGAACGCGGCTCGTACGTTTTTTTCGATCCTCAACGATGGGAAAAGTGTCAACGTGATTTCGTTCTTCACTATAACGCTATCATGTAAGCGTACTCGGTGCCACACCCTTCGCATATATGTATAATAACAGTAAGTGTGTATTAATCAAGCTAAGCATGGAATACTGTAAACTGGCTGCTTGGTAATGTAACTCGGTGACGAGTTGACAGCTGTGCAATTAAACAATTAAGCCTTAATGACGATAAATTTGGTTGAATTGAACCTATTTACAGGATTGCATCTATACCGAAAGATTGAAGTAGGAAACAGGTGTGATAGTAATGGCTGTATAATAAAAAATGTACAGTTCGAAAGACAACACGCTCTTTGTATATACATGGAGAAGTATTATTATTATTAGCGTTCGGATGTCCGTCAAATCAAATGCGTTCAAAGAGAAGTAAGCGGTTCATAATTCAATAGCATGGTATCTCTTACCTCTGAACCCACCAATATACATGTTGAACTGATATACTTCATGTGGGTTGTTGTCATTGAGTTCCCATTTAGTGCTGCCGAATACATTTGGCACAGGGTCCATCAACATGTCGAGCTCATCTCCGTATCTCTTTTGTACTACATTAAGGTCCCTTTGCAAATCCTCCTTTGAGAACCCTGTCGTGAAGATGGCACATTTCGTCTGAAGTAATGCTTTCATTGTATCACCCATCCAGAACTCTTCAGTCTCAGGAGCAGCAAAACCCGGGTGGAAACAGAAGAAAACGTCGTTGTATGGATCGTACGGGAAAAAGTCTTGAGCCTCATGGAACATATGGAAGAAGTCCGTGTGATAAAACAGTTGCATCGATTCGTCAATTCTTTTGACGATGGTTTCTGTCGAAGACTGTACGTACGTTCTCTTTTCTCTATCGTAAAAGGATTCAGGTCCAATAAAATGTAGTTCTATGTTGGTTTCTGGGAACAAATACTGCAGTTGTTTCCAAACGTGCCCTGGTAGTTGCGCTTCAGCACGAGTACCTAAAATGAAAATTCTAATCGGCGTATCTTGACCAACTTTGTATCTTCCGGACTGTTCTGGATACAAAGTGTAGCGTAGAGCAGCCAAAGACTTCAAACCTTCCAATGTAATTGGACCTTTTGGATTTAATGAATAAGGAGAATACTGATGTAGCACCGAGCCAATAGTGATAGGATAACTCAACATCTTCGTTACTGCTGCAAGCTGGAACTCTGTATCCATTGAGTAAAACGACCTCGTGTAGAAAAACAAGTCCCAGTTGGTCAAATTAACCATTCTGTCGTAGTCCTGGGACTGGGGAAAATCGAACTCTGGGAAGGGTCTTCCGGACCGCAAATCATGCTCATATATGTTCACTTTTTTAAGAAGCTCGTACTTCTTGCTCTTGTGGTAGTCTGTGTCTTGTTCCCAGGCCTCTCTTGAATGATGTGTAGGAATCCCAGACAACGGGCACGTATAATTGATGTCTTTATGCGTAACAGGACACTTGGCGATGGCCTTGATTCTGGCAGCACGCTCTCTCAAATCGGGAGAAGGCGACTGGTCCCAGGGATGAAACCTGTTTTCTGGCGTTGGATCATCAGGCGAGGCTGGAGGATCTAATCCCAAAGCGTTACGCACAAAACCCATAATCGGACGGGTCATGGGCCTGGCCCGGTACATGACAGCCGTTCTTGAACAAAGAATAGCCATTCTGCCGTATATCTAGAGGTTTGTCAACTCACAACAACACTTCACTGTTTATCGAGTAAAAATCTGTTAGCAGAAACTCGCCACGCTCACTTATTCTTAAGTTAGATGCCTTGATGATTCTTATAATGCTATGCAAATGATTCACTGAAGAAGGGATGCAGTCCGCAGAAACAAAACTTATATTGTGCTTTTGAAGATCTGACTAACAACCTCGAACTAATACAAATATTGACAAAACCGTAATCTGGACCTTCCTCAAACAGGAAGAATTGTTCAACGACTGTACTGATCTTTCGAAATGCTCTTTACCGTACTGTACCCTGTCTGATACAATCGCTGCAAATTTTCGAAATCTTCTGAGTTTCTAAAAACGTGACTATCATGTGACTAGAATACTCACGTGACTTAAAAAGACTATTTATTCGGGTAACCAGAATCCACTTCAAACGGTCTTTGTATCTGGACAGTATCAAAAATTTTGGAAAGCTGATGCTATAAGCTTGGTGCATAAGGCAGTACAGTGAGTGTGACTTACGAAAGATTTGAGCAGTATTGTAAAGTCTTGTGAGGGCTCATTTCCAGTTGAGTAAAATTACTGTTTCAGAACCCTTCGTTCGAGTAACTTGAAGCCAAGTGCGTGGTGAACTGTGCAGACATGTTCGCTACTAAAGCCATCATGGCTAGACTATGGAGCTGCCAGTCGGTCAGAAGTCTGAGCATAGCGAGCCAATTCGGTTCGAGTATCAGGGAAAGCGGTGTGATTCCCGTTTCAATGGCAGGATCAGGAAAATTTTTGAGCCAGCAACAGTCTGGGGTACCGTTTGCGGGACTCTTTTTGCAGAAGCCATTGAGTGAAAGTGACAAAGTATGTCAGGCAATTCGCGCCCCAATGGTTGATATAGTAAGACAAGAAGAAGAATACAGAATGGACAGTGTTATGAGGAAAAGGAGGACGAAGATGAAGAAACATAAGCTCAGAAAGAGGAGAAAGAGACAAAAAGCAGAGAAAAGAAAGCAGAGCCAGGGTTGATGTGGTTTCAGCGGTGTCCCTTACGTTTACCATGCTTTATAGGGTAGACCTTGTACATAGAATGCAATACCTGTTATCAAGATATAAGAAATTCGTTTGCAAATCTTGGCACGAAGTCTTGTCGTGCTAGATGTGATTTAAGATCTGTTCAGATTTGAAAATAATGGTTTAGTTAAGCCAGCTTACGTATTTTTACTACATCTTCTAGTGATTGTGCAAAGAAAAAGTATGAATGTCTTGACGCCAATTGAACCTTGTAGGTCTACCAGAGACCAAAGCTTTAGAGGCGTCCTGAGTATTTTTTGTGATTAGATGAAACGACGTAGGATCGTGTACGTTAACAACAAGTTGAAAATGATAAAGCCGAAAACTATTAGCTTTTTCATTTCCGGTGTCAACTTTTCAGAGTACTTCCATTCTTCAGAGAAGAAATGGACCAACTTGTAAGAGAGCTTGCCCATCAATTGTTTCCTGTTAATTTCTCCGATCTCAGCTACAATTTCCATGTTTCTTTTAAAAATTGATTGTGACACCTCAATGACACGCAGTTTCTCGGCCTCCGACAACTCGTGTCTCGTGGCCAACTCGTATCCTCTCTTGTATTGCCAGCGTAGTCTGTTTTCATCATCTACACCGTCATCGCTGAAAGTGAAGAAGTTCGTAGCTCTTCTCACCAGTTCTTTAGGTGACAAATGTCCAAACTTGGGGAACAAACCAATGTGACGGTAAAGGTTCGACTTCATCACTCTTCCACCAGCAAACAACGCTAAATATAGAACATGGCAGTACGCCAAAATTGTGTGTGGGTCTTTCTGCACATTGGAATGTATCTCATTGACGAACTCTTGCAACTTTGGGGGTACGTCGAATGTGTCCAGAAACTCCTGCAACTGGTTAGCAGAAGGATACTCGTCATTGTATAGGACCTGCAAGTCTAGCACCAGTTTGTCAGACCTACGGAATTCCTCGCACCAGAACTGCTGTAGGATCCCTTTCACTTTCTCGTCTTGTGCAGTGACAGGATGTTCCAATAGACGGTCTATTTCCTGCTCAATGGCATGGAACACGTAATAGTACGCCAGGATTCCCTGTCTGTAGATAAATCCATGTCTCATGGCAAATGCCATCTTCATGCTCATGTAAGCATTGATCTTGTTGTGCTCATCGCGTGTGTGGAAGTTAATTCTGTTTGCCAATGCACCGATGTCAGTAGGCGATGGAATAGTGGTAGCGTGGTCAGCTGCTGACATTGTAATTCGTTTGGTGTGTTATAGTTTTAATCCTTTCGTATACTGAGGTCCCAGGATACTGTTGTGTTTAAATTCAGCACGACTGTGTCAGATATTAAAGTTATGGCTTATATGTGTCAACCTCAGTCTGATAGTAGTTCTTCACACCAATGGATCTATTTATAATGTCAAACACCAACCAACAAACAAGCTATAGTTAGGTGCGTTCAAAACGTTTACTAATAGATGACTTTATACCACTCCATATGAGGGGAGGCGTGTCAAGGGTGTTCCGGATTTATCGGTACTGACAAACGTCTCGAGACTTCGTGTAACACCTGGTTTTCATGGAGTAGGGCTGACCCGGTAAGACCGATAAATACCGAGACATCACGTGATGTGAGTCGGGGTGACTCACATCACGTGATTCGATCTGTCGCCAAAATCACTCAGTATCAGATGCGATGCTAAAGCCGGGTAAAGATGATTGTGAAGTTACATTAGAGCAGTGACATATGCTATACAACCGCATTTCTTGCATGCATGCATGGGTCAGTTTGTGCGCATATGGGCCTGCGACTCATAAAATTCCACTACCTGATCCGATGAAGTAGCGTCTGTGACAGATTTGTCGTCTCTGATTCTCAAAAATCTTGGGAATCTTAGTGATACGCCCTTTCCGTAGACTTCAAACCCGGCCTTGTAGACAGGAGAGAGCGATAGGTCCGCAATGAGCACCTCAAATAGCATGCTGGGTTCAAACCATACGTCAGCTGGTGCGGCAGGGTCGAATATCACATTGGTACTTGGGTGTTCCACAGTGGTGTCCTTTAGTTTGTCATATAAAGTCTGTAGCATTTCATCGCTGAACCCTGTTCCAATTTTACAGCAAGTCTCAAATTCCTCCGTGTCAACATTGTAACACCCTAATAGGAAGCCTCCGTACGTGCCGGTACGTTTACCTCTACCGTAATACGCCCCTAAGACGACTAAATCAAGAGAATCTCCAACTCCCTCTAAATAGTCCTTTTTAAGCTTCAACCAGTTCCGTGATCTCTTGCTAGGTTCGTAATGCGATTCTGGACCATCTAGCATCTTGACCATCAATCCTTCGCAGGAGTCCTTCACAGATTGATCCAAATAGGCCTGTAACTCATTCAGGTTCGTAGTCGTCAACTCGTTGGCGAATTCGAACTGTCCTTGATGCCTGTTAAACGTTTCAAGTAGGATCTGACGTCTTTCGTTAAAGGTCTTGTTAATCAGCGGTTCCTCGTTCAGACACAAGATGTCAAATGCGAAGAGACACACTCTGACCTTGATGTCCTTCAATTCCACTCCCTTACGCTTTCTGGTGCTCAACACCTGAAACGGTAAAATCTTGTTTTGCTCCTGATCCCATGCAACAGCTTCACTGTCCACGATGAATGAGGCCGTGGCGTTAGGATCCCGTACATAATTCTTCAACTCAATTTCGGGATATCTTTCAGTCATATCCTCACCGTTTCTGGAGTATATTTTCATCGTACCATCCTTCAGCAAATGCAGTTGTGCTCTTTCTCCATCGTATTTGTATTCACAGGTGAACCGCGTGCCTTGGAACCTGTCAAGCACTTCACTAATAGATTTCGTTGGTTTAGCAAGCATTGGTTGCAATGGAATGCCAGGTCTTAGTTTGAGGTGCTGGTCTAGATTCATAATTCCATGTTCTAAAGCTGTATTGATAATCATTTCATAGTTTGGCACTTGGCAAAACGCTTCCCTGATCAAGGACTCCGCCTGTTCAACCATTTCCGGACTGGGCTCCTCGCCATTGTGTTCATGCGTAAGAATGGCTTTACTGACAGATATTAAGACTGTTTTCTCTGCTAGTCCAATTCTTAACTTTGACTCGAGGGACCTGATCAAATACTTGGCCTCATAGCCTTTGCATGCGGTGAGCATTTTCTTTATGAGAGAAACCTTGCGCGATTGGGAGTCCTTGCCACTTGCCTTTGCTATAGCGACCAAGTTGTTAAATACTTCACCTACAGTCAACGGTTTTGGTTTGAACATTGTAGGTTGCACATTTCTAGCTTGCATGGCAATCTCTCCTAAGTCTCCAATTTCGTGGTATTTGGTTCTGACTTGCTGCAGCGACTCACCGCAGGCCTGACTGATAGTCTTGATCAGTAGAGACTCTCCCAATCCCAATTCGAGCCCTGGTTCATAATCTGGTCCCAATCTATGAATGAAGAGATAGGTAATTGGAACCAGAGAGTCGGGGTCTCTTTCCAGCACAGAGTACATAAACTTGGAGCATATCGCGGTGATTGCCAATCGCGAGGACGTCTCCTCAACAGCTTTGAACGTATCGCATAATTCTGCAAAGGGGATCGCAGAGTCAAATTTAAGTGTGCAACCGTTGACAGATCCATTAGCAGAGCCCGAAGTCAAGCTTAAGCCCGTGCCTTTTTTCACAGGCGAAGGCGTGGCTGGATCCTGCTTCACAAGTGGTTCACTGACAGGTGCATCTGCATCCTCATCGGTTTTCGATTTCTTATTGGGACGCAGGAACCCATCCAAAGTTAATTGCTTGCTTCGTTTAACTGACATAGCCTGAGACCTTAGCACAACACCCGTCCTTGGAGATAATATTCTGGCACCAGGCAGTCGAAGCATAAATCTGTTGACAACTTTGGCTCAAGCGCTGAAAACTGAGCTTACTCGAACAACCGCCTCTTGGTATTAACTCATGCCATCCAGACACGAACTTTATCGCATGTCAAGAAAGAATATTCACGTAAAGTATCTTTCAGGGCCCATCACGCAGGAAAAGAACAAGCCGTAGCTCGTCAGATAACGCGAATCCCGCACGTTTTGGTACGCACTAAACAAATCTACACTTGCAAGGCCCCAGACTTCTACACAAGACGTGATAACGCTTCGCCTCAAAAAGGACAGAGATTAAGAATATTTAAGATGTACATTTCAGACCGCATAGCTGATTCACAGAAACAATAGATTCAGCACGACATTAAAGGCCGAAACGAAAGATGGGCCCCATACAGCCCATCTTCTGCCTCAATGAGACAAAAGATACTTCTTCTACGACTACCGCGAGCACGTTAGTAGGAAAACTTGGCAGATTGACCTACTTGTCACAACCATAGAAGAAAAGGTCGTGCCGTGACTCTGGGTGTCGGTAAATTAAAAACATTGTTGGTCTATTAAGAAATACGATAACAATCCCGAACTTACGAAGGATACCTCCATTCCCCTCTTCAGCTTCGGCAGGTTACACATATCTGAATGCGATTCTTTATATATGAAGCGCTGAAAAATTCGTGGCCGGGTAACCAAATATTATCTCTTTATTTACTTAGGGCACTCATATGCCGTAAGCTTTATTGCACAATAATGACAGATGCTTGTACTAGAGGAGTAAGGTGTCCTGGTTGGGATTAGCATTGTTGAAGATTAAGTGACGAGGCGTGATAATTATCAGTTTACTGTCTTGTATCGTCTAGAGAGAAGTCGTATTCTTTGGCATGTGGGAGATATTTTTTGTATTTTGAGTCATCTGTGATCCACAAAGCTGTTCCACTAACGTTGCTTATGCTATTTTCCATCTTTATTGATTTGGCGAACTCCTGTTGTGTAGCGTCCATGGAGACCGGTTCCTGGCCAAGATCTTCTATCTGTTTCCGTAGCATTGCGACATGTAGAGCCATTTTCATTTGTCTTTGCAACACCGATTTCCGTTCGTTTAGTATCTGTAGTTCACGTTTCTTTCTCTGAGCGTTGATCTGTTTCAGAAACACCTCTTGCATCTGCTGCGATTTAATGATCTGATTGTTCAGCTTGGCCTCTAACTTTATTCGCTCGTTATAGTTGTCAATGACGAGGTAAGACAGCGTTGCTACTCCCAGCACCAGTGCCAGTTCCAAAAACGGCTTCCTACTTAGTGAGTTTTGTGCAGATTGTGTGTATGGATATGGAGCCGGAGCTACAGAGCGATTGAACAGCGGTTGCGGAACAAATCTTTGCGTGTTTTCTGAGGAGTATTTCCTGACGATGCGGTTCATGTTGTCCGATATCTGTCACGCTTAATGCATGGTTGCTCAGTCAGATGTTCTAGCTTATTGTTATAGAGCAGCGGTAGTTAATGCAGTATCAACAGTTTTGAACATAGAGAACGTAAAGATACGAAAAAAATCGGACTCAGATCTAGGCCGGAGTAACCCAGAGGAAATTAGTCCACGCACACGAGTATGGTACACCCCAGGATGACACTAAAAAGATGAGTTTAGATTGTACATAAAACCTGCTATATAATCGATGCTTGCCTCATCAAGTCCCACAAATTGGTTCACAAGTCACAAATGAATGGCATTGGATATCTTGTGAATACTTCAACTCTTTCCTCGTGCCTCTTCTAGATGAATTATGATGTTTCGGTTCTTAAAGATCAACAATGGAGAAAAAGACTTGATGGAGCAACATGGAATTATACTAGAAATGGGCTTAATAGCTGTTTATTCTTGCGTTAGGAAAGTTGAATCTTTCAAGCCTTCCGCACTTGAAACAAACGAAATTGCTTTCATTTGATTCTAATATACTTAATGACGACGGGACTGGTTGATGATTTCGTTCATTTCTTCAACCTTAGCCTTAGCTCTACCGAAAGTTCCCAATCTCTTCTTAGCGACCTTTCTAGCTCTCTTTTCACCAGCGTTTCTGATCAATTCAATCAATCTTCTTTCGTATGGGGCCAAAGAAGCGACTTCCTTGACGATAGATCTAACGAAAGTGGTTCTAGCGGAGGCAGCACCCTTTCTGTAAGAGATCTTTGGGGCTGGGGTCAATTGGTTGACCTTCTTACCCTTGTTCAAACCAACAGCGATACCTGTACAAAAATAGACAGAACGATAGTTCTCATGTTGTTAGTAAAATTGGATCACATTATATTGTAATAAGAAGAGCCGCAGAATGTCATAGCTATCACAGAGTTTGGTTGCTCTTTCTCTTGAACGCAGTCAAAGTGTTCCCTCATAAGTCATCGCTCATGTTTCAGAACCTGTAAACCTAGTCATTGTGGTAGTTGTCCAAGCTGTGAATGCAGCATTATGATTCAGTACACCCTTCACTTTATAGTTAATGCATGTCCTGGTGTCAACTTGAATTCATCTTCTTTCACACACCATCAATCATCTGTTCTTCTTATCATTAAAATCTCAGTCCAAACATACCAGACTTGACGGCCATTTCGTTATTCTTTGTCGTTCGTAGGTGCTTAACCGAAACAAATAAACCGTGAAAGGAACAAGCGCCAAGAGAGCGTTAAAAGTATACCTCACTTGTTCACTTAATAGTGGCTAAGAGTTTTATTACGGTTCGATGGTTACGCTTCCTTCGTTGAAAAATTGACAAAACAGACATCAACACTATTACCCGGATAAAGACAGTACTCTATTCCGTTCAGACTTCTTTCTGTGAGCCTGGGACCGCCTACCGTTAGTGATCCTGTCAGCCTAGGAATCCAACCTGGGAAGGCAAGACCCGGCCCGCACTGGTGGCAACAGAGAACGGCCCCTCACTAGGTGGTTGACCATGCTGAGATGGCACTCTGAGAAGTTGGCGACCTAGGCTGGATCCCCCACGCCGGGTGCCATCATTTTCCAATATCTCAGGCGATCTGCATATTTCCAATTACGGTGAAATATAAACAAACTATAAATAATAAGATGTATGGGTCTTTTACAATATAGGTAAAGGTGTACAGGTGTAAAAATGTCCTTGCTTAAAGATTCCGGCCTGGCGTTGTCGAGCCTGCTGAGGCATTCCGATGCTTTACGTGCAATTGAATATTTACAGGGTACATACTAGACGAGAGATTCTAGATTGTATGCGCAGTGAGATACGTAAATCATCAGGTCATGAAGTTGAAGCGGCTTTTTTCCCTTTTAGACGTTCCATATCATACAGTGATGGTCGTTAGATCGAATTTTAGGGCTTTTAGTCTAGATACGATATCAACAACGTCGGATGCGGCATACTGATCAAGAAACTTCTTGTAACTTAAATGCAACCCATCAGCACTCTTTTCCATTTTTTCTAAGGCAAACAAAGAATGCAGCAGCTTCCTTTTACCCGCGGTGATCCTTAAAGGTGCACCATCCAAATTAATCTTGTAAAACACAGTGATCTCGTTCCCTTTGGAGTCTGTAACCGTTTCCAGGTCTTTATGCACTGGGTTTGCTTTTTTCTCTCTGTTCGATAAAATTCTGTAACGTAGTTTCCATCCGGTAGGCCCTAGTTCCTTAACCCTTGCAGCTTTTTCCTTTGTCAGGTAGTTGTCAATACCACCTTCCTTTGTTATTGTTCTCAAAACCTTGGCAGTCATCTTTATGCTAATTTTTCTGTCCAATGTCTCACTCCATAAACCTTTTCTGATAACATTAGGCGTCCAAGACCGTCTGGTCTTCTTCTTCGACTCTGAAATGTTGTTACCGAATTGAATGAATGATGCGCCGTACAATCCTTTATTACTTTGCTTAAAGATGGGAGATTCACCATATGGGTAGTCGGGGAACTCTTTCTTATCTTTAGGGATGTACAACGGTTTAGTATCCCCGACTCGGTACTCAGTAGCCGTTGGAATTTGTCTGCTTTCCACTAGTCTCCACTCTCTGAAGAGACGACTCATTGTCGAAAAGCCCCTTGTGCTTGAGAAAAGTTTCATGTCCAGGCCCATAATATACCAAGCAGGTGACACACTTTATTCGCAATGTGGTGCACTTCGACGAAGTAACGAGAGAACAGAAGCTCGCAGCTCAAGCTTTTAGCTTTTACTGTGTTGATCTTTGAAGTCTTGATATATTCATTGTTAAATCGAAATTTTTGTTAGTTGCAGCTATAATCGTATACAGCGAGACCTGAATAAAAAGTATCAGGCCGCAAGATAGAAAGCATTGATATAAAGCGTCCCAGATTGACGGAGATTCGTGTTTAATTAATTTTTGTGTCATGTTCTGCTTCTATACGTGAATAAACCTTTGAACTTATTTACAGAAGTGTGAGCTAGGAAGTCATAAATTGTATCATTTAAATGGTGATTTGAAGGACCAGGTTCCAATTCGGCTCGCACGCGGACTTGCCACATCCTTAGTCCATGTCTTGCCCGTACGTAGCTCATACGACTCTTTCTCTAATTCGTCTAGCCTTTCCCTGAGTTCCTGATTTTCGTTCATAACTTCCAAATTTCTTTCCATCGTTCTACTCAAATCCGCTTTCAAATCAGTTGGTATCTGCGAGTCTGGGTTGGGCAGAGTCTGTTTGTATATCTCCCTTTGTAGCTGTGTCTTCAAATCTTGAATCTCTTGTTTCAAATCCCGATTTTCGTCCTGTAACGTTTCCATACGTAGCCTGTTTTCAATCAATTCATTGGCAATAGTAATATGTTCTCGATTTAGTAACGAGTAATCATGTTCAAGCTTTCTCAACTCTTTCTGTAGCTGTCTGTTTTTGATCCTTTGTTCTTCAAACTGCTGCTGCCTTTCAGTTTCTAACTTGTGTATCTCTTCGTATTCTTTGACGTAACGTTCAAGTTGCAGAGGAGTAATCTTGATCTCTAATGAGTCCGAAATGAATGTATCAATATCATACTCGTCAGAACCGTCATTTTTGGCGTAATGTTGGAATAAATCCTCCTTTAAGAAATCCAGCAGTGAATCAAAGCTCAAAACTATCAAATTTCTACTGTTCTTCAACAACAATGTGAGGCCAAATTTCAAGATGGACTCGATACCTTCAAGCACTACAATGTCCATGATTCTCAGAACAAAGTCAAGAGGAAATTTGTAAGCGAACATAGTCAGGAACCATTGGGTAGCAAACATGCTAGACCTGATTTCCTGCCTTATTAAGTGGTTGTATAGTTGAGGGTTATGTTCCTCAAGAAGAGTGTCAAATTGGTAGAGTTTCAACATTAGGCCTGGCATGCCTGGTAGGAATAAATCCCGAAGTCCGTAAACCTTCATAATCTGTACAAGTAGTGAAAAGGCTTTCCATTCTTCATCACAGTTTATTATGAAAGTTGTGGCAATAAACCCCATTCCCTGAGTGTAGCCAACCGGAGGATCATATAAGGAATATGCTTTTAGTACATTGAACAAGGAATCTGTCTTCTCCTCCGGTATAAATTTGGTACGCATCAAATCCCTTTTGATCGCTTTTTCATGAGGAGATTCTAGCTCTAGCAATGACGGATACAGTTCCTCCATCTCTTTATAGTTAGAATTTGTCAATAACTGCCAAACGATACCCCGAATCTGAGGTGGAATACCTTTACCAACTTCCTCTTCCAGCTGCTTGGAGTTATCCCTCACCACCTGGCTATAGTTATGGACTAATTGACTCCAAAAAGGCCAGTCATACTGCACCAATTCTTTCTCAGTCTTATCGACCATGGAATCATAGGTTTCTCTAAGGGCCTCTATACCCTTCTGTGCATTTTCTCGCTCTTTCTCGTCCCTAAGTTCCAAGTCGGCATCATTCTGGACAAATCTATTCAATATTAGATCAAAGTCACTGCTGTCAGACCTCTTGTGCTTCTTAATCTGCTCGCGAAACTTTTTGGATTTCATTTCGTCTGTCAATGGTGGAGGGACGAAATGAACCGGTCCTGTAAAGCCCGTAGCTAGATGAGATCTTGGAGGAAGCGCAGGCTTCTCTTGACCTGCTAAATGGTCTCTTGGCGGCAATTGCGGCGGATCACTGGTATCACTTAATGATTCGATTTTCTGTACAAGATTCTGTTCGTTACTCTTCAACAGACTAGATCCCGATATACTATCCCCTTCTTCCCTTACTGCATCTGACTTTATTCCTTCTTTTAGTTCATCTGCGTCTTTCCCGTTCGAAACTTCAGAACCAGAATCATCTAGTGAGACGTCCTTAATTTGCCCCGCATGATCAGTTTTCATATCGGGACTCGTCTCTTCAACTGCACCTTCTGGCTCATCTCCAGCTGCATCCCTCATTTCGCCCTTAGATTCAGCTGAATGAACGGACTGTTCAACTTGATCTCCAGCATCTTGAAATTTACCATTAGAATCATCATCCGAGGCTTCTGCGGCAGTTTTTGCTTCATCTGTGTTATCTGCTATGTCCTTAGTCTTGTCATCGATGGAGGCGTCCAACTGCTCTGTTGAAGTTTCCATGTTAGGCTTCTCAGCTAATCCTTCAGTAGTATTCTCAGCTTCCTTATCAATTTCTGGGGTCCCAGTCTCAGTTTTTTCCTCAGTCTGGTCGCTCATTTTAACATACGCCTTTGCACAATCTCTAGCTTTGAGTTGGTAATTGACTATTCTTATGCCTCACTCTTGCACCATTGTGACGCTGTTATAGTTGCCTTATGGGCTGCTCCTGTCTTAAAAACGGTATTCCCATACTAGAATCGGGTAACAATTATAGGTCATGTGACTGAAGACGTATATTCAAGCCATGAGCTCTACACCCAGAGGGTCAGCATTGTGCTGTGGGAAACCCGCGGGAGATGATTCCGTTATTTGTTGAAACACAACAATGTCAGATTTACTCGTAACGGTTATATAAATGTGTATTTCTTTATGAGAAGAGAACTACAAGTGGTTTAAAAGAACAAGAGTCAGGTAGCTCAATGCATTCCCAATTGTCTGTACCTTTGGACAAGTCCCCAATAGTACTTTCTAGTATTTTTTCTCATACTTGGTCCCCATATGACCATGATTACGAACGTCAGGTTGCAAGCTAGAAGAATGAAAGCTGCCGAGATGAAAGCATTCTTCAGGCCAAGGTTTTCGATCCACTTGGTTATCCCAAAGGATACAGCGAAAGACATGACGTTTCTGATGATTATAACGACGACCATTGCTTCAGTGTCCAGCTCTTTGTAGCAGTCGATAACGTATGTCGCGGAAACTGCAATCCCGAACATGGAGCAGCCACCTAGTAGCCCAAGGCCAAACACTAACCCAAACCAATGAACCTCGTAATAGGCACCTACACCCCATAAAATACAAGCACCAACACCGAGAATACAGTAGACAAGGACGGTGTAAAGTCTATCCTCCGGAAGACTTAAACCACCGCGGTATTTCGCAATACGGACCTTCAGCCAGTCCGACATTACGCCGACCAAGAAGTAAATAATAAAGGAGAAGATCAAAGGAGAGAAGTACGCAAGGCCACAAGCCGAACTGGAGAAGTTGTACGGAGGAGCGGCAAGAATCAAAACCTCAGTAGCATTCAAAACATTAAACCAAATCAAAGACTGACCGTAAAAGAATCCTGCCCATACGATCCCTGGCAAAGCGAAGAGTTGAAATGGTGCCAAGAAGTAATGATGCAAAAGGAATTTTTCCTTCACACCACTTGTCATAGATAGCTTGCTTCTGAAAGTTTTCTTTGATTTGACGTCCCTAGGCAGAGTAGATGCATCTACGACCTCAACGTGACTCAGCTGATTTAATATATTTGCATTCTCCGCGCTCAACACGGAGTGTACTACGTTGGCTTGTTCTGTATCAACCAATGCACTTTCCGAGCCTGTTTCATTGGTATTAATTAGGTTATTCTCCTTTTCCATTGCGTCGTCAATTGTTGTGTTGATGTGAGAAAATGCATTGGAAATCACCATAGTATCAGTACGTGCCATGGTAATTGGCTGTCCTGTCTTGGAATCGATCTTCAATTTACGGTCAAAGTTCGTCTCTTCTTGGAATAAGAATAGAAACACTGCACAAACGGCAGCGAAGATAGCACACCACCACATGACCCATTCCCAGGATTGGCCTTCTGCAATGAAACCAGCAATGCAGGGGGCAATATAACTCGCAAAGAGTAGTGTAAGTCCATATGTAGCGAGACCAGATGCTCTCTGGTGCTCGAAGTACAGATCACTTACAGTGATCTCTGGAAGTGATTCAATGGCGGCGCCAAAGAAGCCTTGAACGACTTTGGAACCTATCCATTCACCTTTGCTTTTGGTATATGGAGGCCATACGCAAATAAGAGCTGTAGCACACATCGTAAAGACGTACACAGGACGCTTTCCGTATTGCAAGGCCAATGGTTGGAAGACGAAGCATCCAATACCAAAAAACAGGAACAGATAACCAGTAGCATTGTTCAGTTGACTCAACGATATCCCTGTCTGGACGGAGACGTCATTCAAGACAGAATAAATAGCAGCGCTAGGAACACCAACGCCTAATGTGTAAACTAAGGAACAACCGAGAGCTAGAAGCTTTCTCCATTTGGACCAATTCAACGGATCATCTGGGTCATCGGATGGTGTAGGCACCAACACAATCTTTGCGTCTTTTTTGGCACCGTTATTAATATCAACTAGATGAACGTTACCGGGTATAGCTTCAAAATCAATCCCATCATGAGAGCCAAATTCAACTTTTTCAGTCATGACTGATTCAGTATGTTAATGATTCGAGTGATCCTGAACATTGTGTAGGATCTTATGAACAGCAAGTCCATAGAACTTCAATTGAGGCCTTTGAATTACAATGATGGTCCCATATATACAGCAAAAGATGTTTAATGGAGATAGCATAGCATTTCCGTTCTCAGCTCGCTGAGATTAGATAGTTCAGGTCAGTGAAATCGATACTGCAACTCGTTTATTGATCTTCAGCAGTTCAAATCGAACAATTTGCTAAAAAAGTTGGGCCAAAACGCAGCAAGGACCTACATGCTACATGCAGTAGCATTCCTCACCAAAGGGACTAGTGTATGGCAGAATGGCCAAGCGACATTCATTGTGCTTTTCCGCTTGGAATGATAAAGACATCTCTACTCAACCTTATCTAAGACACATTAGGGTTGAGCGGGGAACACGGAAACTTTACCACATCAAAGACCTAAACCAATTGAACCAAAAGCAGCAGCGCACAAGCCGACCGGTGACTGCCTCTCCTAATTTTTCAGCTGGAGTGTGTTATCGCACCGCGATTAAGTATAGATAACGAAACGTAATCAAAGCCAATTTCCTTTAAAAAGATCAACATCGCGATTAACACATAAGTAAAGACGACAAGGTCAAAAGTGTCGTAGAAGTTCTCCTGAACATGGTACTTCTAGCTGCTGTGATTCCAACCCAAACTCGCCCTTGCTAGAGGAGATGGACATAGAGTCACATGTTCGCTGAAACTTAAATACGAGTAAGCACCGAGAGACTGTTCAAAACTTGCCAATGATTCCATGATGAGAAAGCCGTCATGGTAGCGTCAAAAAAATCTCATCAAATAATATCATCGAGAGGCCTTTCACAAATTATACTGAGAAGAATGCGGGTGATTCCTCTCTTTGCATTAAATCTACAGCGAAGATAAAGAAACCTCAGGAAAGACATCCATCACTGTCGTTTAGTTATAATAATGGTAAGCTTTAACTGACGCAGATTTAAAGTTTAAACTATTATCTACTTGACAGATTCTTGAAAGCAACTGTCTAGATTGCTCACGGTGCTCCGGCAAGTGAAGCAAATATTGTAGGCAAATGAGACTTATTGATACAATATACTTGATACGTATGAAGTGGAATGTTGTATACTGCAGTTAAGGGCATTTGGTCTCCTAGAAGCTATGACTTTTTAATTGAGGAATACAGAAAACAGCATTCATTCTGAATCTTGAGATGTTCTTCCAATGAGGGCTCTCAGAGCACATAATGGTACAAATAATATTAACTTGTGGGTATATAGAATCGGTGAAGAAGCGAAATGTATTATATTTTATATTGTTAGTTACACGGACATCATCTTTTGATTAGTCCAGCATGAATGAAATTATGCGATAAGGTGACAGCAGTTATCATCAGTCCATCACCAACCACAATGCTGAAACAGGAGCCTCTATCTAAAGCTGGCTCGAGAGTTCTGAGAATTGTGTGGACGAGAATTGAAGGTAAATGGCCGCAGTTGTTATAATAGTAACTGGAATCTGTCTCAGAGTACGGCTTGATATCTATCGGTAGATTTACTCATCTACTAGATCGGTTTTTTCCATGCACTCAAAAGGCGAGCAGCGCCAATGCGAATAGTGAGGACAGCACTGAACTTGGTTTCATGATATGAGATCCGCCAACGGAGGCAGAGCTGGTAGTTGCACTATTAGTTGCGGAAGCCGATGCCGAGACGGAACTTTCTAGAGTAGTGGAGTGGTTCTTTTGTTCTCCACTGGACGTCTCGTTGGAGCCCACGAACGGTACCAGGATAGCGTCTTCATTTTTTAGTGCAAGACCGAACTGTTGCTTCTCGACATCAAAAACGGCGTACTTATCCTGCAAAAAGACGTCTCCCAATATCCATGATTCATCTAAATCTAGACCCTGGATATTAGACACGCAGTATCCGAAATATGGACCTTCAGGATAAGCTTCGCCAAGATAGTTTTCTGGGGCAATCGTCCAGGTTTTACCGTTTAGCTGCAATTCCAAACGTTGGGTAGAATTGCACAAGATGGCAAAATTGGTTCCGTCCGAGATGGAGCCAGTAAAAAGCGTATGGAGATCCAGAGCATCTTGGGTAGGCAGAATCAGCAAAGTAGTCCCACTATCGACTATACCAAATCTAGTGTTAGGTGAATGCAAACCGGTTACATTTTCTAGGTTGGAGAAGTTGACCACGTTTGAGTCGACACTGACACTATCGATTTTTAGTTGCCAGTAGTGCTCTGAATTTGAAATCAATGGGGTGTAATGAACGTCGCCTTTGTATAAATCCTCTTCTAGTTCACCAATGATAAACAAGCCTTTGTTTTCGGTTAGAAGAGTGTCTGAAGATGCTGAATCACTTGCCGAATCATCCTTTGCATTCAGAGATCCAATAATAATGGAGAATTTCTCCTCAGAAATAGCATTTGACTCACTAAGAACTGAAATGATGCTTTGAATATTGTCAGAATTATTTGCTGGCAGACCAAAGATACCGCTTACAGGGTAATTGACGAAAATATCAGGAACTTGATCAGCTACACCAAAGGTAAAGTTCTGAGTCGTAGCTAACTTATTCACGATAATTCTATCGTCGAACGCACTACCCGAAGCCACACCCGAACTGTATGTTAAAGAAAACGAGGACTGCTCCGACTCTTGCTTCACATTTTCAGTAGGAAACAGTTTCTTGTTATGGCATGATTCGGAATGGCAGGATTCCCCATACACCCACAGGTAAGCTGATCCTGAATCGATGACAAGTGGGTAGCTTTCATCTCCGATAGTAACATTGACAAAATAGGCCTGTGTGTTGACATCTGTAGACAATATGGACATACCAGGCTTTACTGGAACTTCGATTCTTTTCGCAGACCCACCAGACGTGGTATTCTGTTGCTTGGCGGTTTTCTGTGGTATTTTCTCCGCTTGGATCAAATTTGCTGCATAGGCACCGTTCTTGACTTCGACTTTGAAAGCGGATTTGGCCTGCACGTATCTGTGATCTGGATATGGGTGAAACGCATCAACTGAATATAGGCTCAGTAGCAAGCAAAACAAAACTGCTATACATCCCACTCGGAAATCTTCATTACGTGAAATCATAGTACGGTGGTGGAAACGGAGAAAAAATCATGCACTGAAACGGAGGGAACGAAATGAAGGATCAGAAGGGTACTTGGTACAACTGCAAAAATCTTCTAGCCAGTTAATAAGACGCTTTTTGTCCAAAATTGGTGAAAGGTGGAAGATTTCAAAGACAATAGACTCTAAAAAGTGAAAAAAATACTGGCTCTCAAACACGCCGATTACTGCTATCAGCTGAAAACTTCTTAGAACCCTTCAAAGATGCCTTGCCCTATTTCAAAACAGTAAGAAGCCCCTAATTGATGCTCAAATTGTCAGGCCTTTACTTTTCATGTTATGTGCGTAAAGAGTTTGTTGATGTTTTGGAACGGTTTTTCATGTCAAAGGTATTTTCGAAAATAATACACGCATTACGAAGTAACGTTTTCCCAAAGTAGTAATAGTCGACGAGAACTTGGCCTCCGAACCTACTTATTGTGGGTAATCTCTGGCGTTTGGACGGCCTGAGTTGTATAAGACATATAAAAGTAATTTTGGCTTGTAGCGTAGCTGTTTGGTTACAGACGTTTGAATTGAATACATAGTGTAAGGTTTCCTTCGTACTAAGTAATCCGACAACGATGACACTGAAATCACTAACGAGCATGGCGCATCGGCTTGCTATAAATTAAGTAGAGGAACTCACAGTATCCGATCGATTGAATTAGAGATGTGTAAAGCTGAATTAAATTTTAGTTATGCGGTTTCTTCTTGCCTTTGTATTGTCCTTTGCAAAGCCATTTGGGCTTTTCCTACGCACCATACCAGCCCTTGAGCGCCCGAGGGGTTTTCCAGAAGGTCAGTTCTTAGTTCAAAGATTTTCCTCGTCATAAAATTCCGGATCCTGAGTTGCTCCCAAGATGTTGGCAGCGTAGACAAAGGTGTTATGGTGCAATTGTTCTAAGTACCTTGTCATAACATCAGAACCTGCTATTGGTTTGCTTGCGCTTTTTCGTTGGCCGTTATTTGGTACAGACCCATGGCGGCTGCCGTGATACTGGGGCATTGGGACAAAACCGTTTGGAAATCGTTGTGGAGTTTGAGGAAATCCTTCCTGAGGTTGTGGGAAATGCTGCGGTAACATGGATGCACTCATATAACGGGGACGTGCGTTGGAAACGTACGGCGATTGACGCTGATTGTGATGTGGCTGTGCATGCTGCTGTTTTTGGTGATGGTGATGGTGATACTGATGGGGAGTGTGCCCGCTGTGATTATGGTGGCGATGTGCGTGGGCATGAGTGAAGCCCTTCCTCTCATCCGGTCTGGGAGAAGGAGCGTTAACTATTATATCAACATCACTCGAGCTGGATTCGGAGCCCGAGCTTTCGTCTCCACTATCGACGGATTCTCCCTGCTGCACAGCAGAGTGAGCAGAATCCTTGTCGCTGATTTGGTGGTTGATCTCCGAATCACTTTCTATGCACTCGTCTTCTGCATCATCCTCCTCATCACTTAACGGGTTGGGTTTGCGAGGAGAGAGGGTTATACCCAAGCCCTCGGAAAAGTTCTTCGGCTCTTGCAATGACGAGAATCTTCTTTCATTGAGAGAATCGTCATTTCTTCTTGACTCGAAGCCAGTTTTGCTTCCATGTGCCAGGTTCATCCCGCTGTCGGATGAACGAGATGTTGCCTCGCTGGCGTTGCCATAACCTTGACTTCCACCCCTTTGAGCTTGAGAGCGCCTTGTAGGTTTTACCTGGCTGTTTCGCCCTGCTGTCTTTTTGGACACCAAATTTTTATTGACGTTGCCGCATCGATCTTTTCCATAGCCCACTATCAACCCCAAATATCTATGCTCTGTTTTATCATGGAAATGGCTTGTCTTGGAGTCATTGTAATCATCAACCAATTTTATCGCACTGTTAATGTTCATGAAATTTACCCAGCAACAATGCCCGTCAGGATGAAAGTTGATCTGCTCCATAAGCCCGTAGGCTGAGAAATCCTCCTTTAATTGTTCCAAAGACGGTAGCTTGTATTTTGTACGGTACTCTTCGAAGTCTGGGTCAACCATATACTTGTCTTTGAAAGCCTTATCCGGTAAACTCACATAAACATTTCTTGAAGCCCCTACAGTAACAGCCAAGGCGATCTTCTTGGGTAAAGGACCAGGATTCTTCCCCCAGCCAACTTTGAGCACGTTTCCGTGAAGCACAATCGGCTCGAGGATGGCATTCGCGTAAAATTGCACAGCAGCCGCAGTTTCGATGAAGGTCACAAAGCATATCCTCTTATGAGCCACCCATTTGAAGTTCTGGAGAATGCCACCACGAACGACGTTGCAAATATCTTCTGGCTTGGACCTTGGATTGATGTTTCCAATATATACCGTTCTGTGCTCCATTCCACCGTTTACTGCTTGAATGCTTTTGGCGTATTGATTCTGCAGAGTCTGAGTTATCTGAGCCGGCATGAGGGGCTCCATAATGTATGGATAATCGTTAACAGTCATCTCTTGAGAGATACGATCATGGCTAGTTGAAGTCAATGGATCAATGTCTTCAGACAAGTTACTCGACGAAAAATCTGTCGTGCCGGTTTCATGCAAATATAGGCTTGCTGGCTTTGTCATAACCCAAGAAGTGAGGTGGGTGGAATGTTCGTCAACAGCCGGGTCGCCATAGACCGAAGGTGATACCACTAACGAGAGATAATTTAGATTGTCAGTTTTCAAGTCCTCGGTAATTGTGTCAGCTAAGTCTATTTGTGATTTTGATGCTGTTTCTCCAACAAGCGGTAATGATGTGAAGCTTGCTTGAGACTGTGATCTTAAGTCGTGTGGTAAAGATTCCTTTCTCAACGAAATCGCACTACTTCTACGTCTGGCTGCATCAAGTTCGTTCTGTTTGTTACCTGAGGATGAGGAGACAAATTCCACTTTTGAAACTGCCTCCGACTTGGACTTTATGAACGTTTTGACCTCAAGTGCCATTGAAATGGACAGAAAATGAAGTATGCAATAGCTTTTCCCGAAATGTTTTCGTTTCTCCTCTGTGTTTACGATATCGACGTTAGTAATGACGTATCTTTTGGAGTTTTTCAAGAAAGAAAGGTTCTTCCAAATGTTATCCTTGTCAAGTTTGGGTCGGTTTTTGTCGAACTCAACGTATAAACTTCTCGATGCACCCATTGAAAGCACCTGGCCGCTTAGCTCGTCCAACCAGTCATCGTCGTCTTGAATTTTGACGAATCTAAACGAAAGCCGTTCGGAATGAAGACCCTGTTTGATCTCTGCGTACCTCTGTAGCATACTGTTGTAAAAATCAAGGCACGATTCTTTGTCTAGGAAACTGAGCAAGAATGAGTTGCTCTCGGGCTCCGAAGAGTCCCCCGAGATTATACTGCCATCCGCAGAGCGGGTCTCCTCTGCGCTGTCGGAGGTCGGAGTTTCGTGTCTTTCGTCCTCTTGGTTCGAAAGCGTCGTGTCTTCTTCGCCTTCGCCGTCTTTCGACGAAGCTTTGATGAGATAAATGCTCTCAATGAGGCGATTCTTCGCGACCAGGCTCTGAAATTCCGAGATCTGGACGTCTGCACTGACGTTGGTGAAGAGCACAGATCTGCTCCTGTAGTGGTCGCTTCCCTTCGGTAAAATGCTATAACGGAAACGGATCGGAGACGTGTAGTCGGTAGCGTCAATTCTAGATTTTCTACCTGCCGGCGCAGGCGCGCATGCGGACGCCGAGCGACTCGACGCCGAGTCAGAACGCGATCTGGACGCGGACCGAGAGAGGTATTCCGAGTTTTCACCATCTTCGTCTGTCGTCGTGCTGCTGAGCCGCACGCGGGCGTTCAGCCCGCCTGCCGGCTCGTCCTTATTTCTGCGCGCCTTCCTGCCCTTCGGCGCGGGCCTCAGCTTGGGCGGCGCCGGGGGCTGCATGCCGTGCGTGTAGAAGCTCGAGTAGCTCGGGTTGCGCATATTCATGATGCTGCTGGACCCCGAGCGCGGCAGCATGCCGCCGACCGGCGTGCCGGCCGTCTGCGGCGCGCCGAACATCGGAGACCCGATCAGCAGGTGGCTGGGCAGCAGCGTCACCCCGTACACCGGGTCGAACGGCGTCTGCGGCATGCTCACCGTCCCCGGGTGCGCGTAGTACACGTACTGCGGCACAGAACCATGCATTCCTTCCGCTCCGCTCTGCGTCTCGTACATCTGTTCGTACCCTGCGTGCGGCCTGCCATACACCTGGCCATGTCCGTTCATGGGAGGCCCCGAATTCGTAGGCCTCATACTAACAAAACCAGAAAAAACCGTGCTAACGAACGAAAGTCTGTGATTCTAAAGATCAGACACCCCTTGCACACAGATCGCACACAAATTGATCTTTCACGTCTCTCTTTCTCCAATGGCAAAAAAATCCCCTCTGCCTTTGTACAGATCTAAATCTGTCTTTAATCCTTTTTTATTCCAATTTCCTGTTTATTGCAAACAAATTCAAACACAATAAGAAACCAAAACCCTTCAAACGTTCACGAGCTGCGCGTTGTTGTCAATTTCGAGACTGCTTGCTCTGCTTCTGTTTGGGAAGAGATAAAAATAAAAGGTCAGTGACGAGTCTCGTGTTGGAAGCCGGGTAACGGAGAGTCTTTACGGGAAGCTCAGAGTAGGATGCTCACAGGAAGCCCAGTGGAGGAGTAGTAAGTGAGGGTAAACGCGGGAGAGTCTGTAGCTCGGTAAGTCCGTTCTATTTATACGCGTGAACAGCGTCTGATTTATGGGAAGAGCTATATAGGGAAATACAAGCGGGTCTGGACATACGTCTGGCAGAGACGAAAATTTTCGCACTAAATACGGTGTGCGGGGTGTTTCGTGCGGTTTTTCGTGCGGTTTTCATGCGCTACGCGTATCAGGTACGATTCTGCCAGCGTAAGAGATCTGAGACCGAAGCGTCTGCCCCGGAGGCAGTGGCAGACACCGATTGTCCGTTTAGACGTCTTCTGGGACCCCTGCGGTGCTGTGCCGGGTGACCTAGCAGTTGCGCCTGGGAGTCGACGCTTTGGAACGCGAACTGCGAGCCGCTGTGTAGGTCCTGTGTGACGCTTTTCTCGTCGGTCTTTAGGACTATGCCCGTGACCGCGCCGTCGCGGGTCGGCGTGCCGCCGAGCTGCGTCTTTGCGTCAGGGGACCACGCTAGCAGCGGCGCGAGTCCGAGACTGGCGTCTGCTGCGAAGGAGAAGCCGTCCAGCGCCGGCTGCGTGCGCTTCTTGTTCAGGTTCAGCCCGGAGCCCTGTTTGGACTCGCCGCGCACGTTGCTGTACGGCAGATTCGTGCCCGAGCCGCTGGACATGAACAAGGAGCCCAGTTGGGACAGCGATGGGCCTTTGTTCACAGATGCCGAGTGGGCGTTGGCGGCAAGGCCCGTGCCGCTCATGCTGTTGATGTAGTAGTCCTTCAAGAAGTCGCCGTTGCTGGGCACCTTGAACAAGCTGTCGCTGTTGCTCAGGTTCAAGAGGTTCGTCATGCTGGTGGCGTCCTTTAAAGTGTCGGCGCCTATTTCGACGGGATTGGCGATGTTCGTGCCGCCGGCGGCAAATTCGCCTGATAGGTTCAGCAGCGAGGTGTCGTTGCTGCCCAGGCCTATGCCGTGCGGCAGAGGTCCGCCGTGGTGTTTGTGAAGGTTTCCGTTGCTGTTGGAGTACGCGAGCGGGTTCCCGCTTGAGGCGTTGTCGATCGTGGCGGAGCTGAACAGCGCCTGCAGGTCGGCGTTGCTGAAGGGGTTCGTGTTTAGGACGGGGTCCATCTGGAAGGCTTCCTGGATGGTGCTGTAGTTACCCGGTATTCCTTTCACGTGACTTGGCACGTCTTTGACGAGGTCCTCGGACTGCACGGTGTCCGTGGTGTCGCCTGTTTCGATCGTTGTTACGTTTGAGGCGCTGAAGTCGTCTTCCAGCTTGACTTTCTTGGCAGAGCTTTCGGAGGACTTCGGTTCGCGCTCGCGTTTCTTCTTCGCGGGCGCGCCGGGCTGGCCCATCAGCTTGTTGTAGTAAGCGATCTTCTTCTGGATCAGCTTTTCCACCTTCTGCGGGTTGTAGTTCACGGGCTGCAAGATTAAGTTGATCGAGAGGTCGAGCAGTTTCAGACTGTGCCAGCTCAGGTTGCTGGGCAGGCACAGTTTCTTGTCGGTCTCGAGCTCTTTCAACAGGTCCAGGAGAAGCGCTTTGTTATCCTGGAACAAAGCGCCGCCCTTCGCGTACTCCAGCGAGCCGCGAGCGCTGAACAGTCCGAACCGGGTCTTGGTTCTGGCCAGGTTGATCGGCAAAGCGAGGTATTTTTCTTTCAGTGCTGTGAGGACGTTCAACAGTGTGTTTGTGGCCTGCTGGAGAAGCACGTAGGAAGAAAGCGACCTGTCCACAGATCCGCTTTCGGAGCCTTCTTCGTGCACTGTAGGAACGGCTTCTGCGACAAGAGGCTTCGTGGCAACCACCGGAAGGTGGATCATGCACTTGGCCATGAAATACAACGCCATCAGGATAAAAGAGTTGCGTAAGGAGCCTGAGCTCGTCGGGCGAGACATGTTTTCCTGTTTTTGGCGATTGAATTCGTCCATGTTGATGCTTCCGTTGACGTCAAGCTGGAAAAACAAGTCCTCGGACAAACCATGTCTCCAGTTGTCTAGAGCGTTCTCGTGCACCAAAGCGGCCTGCTTGGTCAACGAGGTTGTCATGCCTCTCTTGAAAGTCGAGTCGAGTATATTCCCCATAACTTTCGCAAACCGTATGACCGACAAGGAAAACTGTGACACTTTTCCTTCTAACGCAATCATTTGGCCCGCCAAATTAACCTGTCGGTCATCTCCGCTAGTGACAGGTAGAGCACATTCTATTTCGATGTCCTTCAACAAACGTGGAACACCGAGTTGAAGCGCGCTGAAGGCGTCCAGATAGTAGATGCTCCAGAAAAGAATACGCCGCTCACCCTGCTGAACTTTGGAGACCGTTGAACCGTCTCCTCCCAAAACTGCGCTGGGGCATCTGTGTAATCTGAGTTGTTGCGACATAGACACGACCTTGCCGCGAAGCTCGTAAACGGACGAAGTGTCACCAACGTTTAGCATGTAAAACAAGAGCAGCGATAGAGATTGCAGCACCTGAATGGAGGTGTTTCGGGAATTGAAATAAGGGTTCAACCATATGTGGGTCATTAGTTTATCATAGTATTTCATTAGGTTTGTGAATTTCCCTTCTGTTATGTTCTCTCTTTTAATTTTGGAGAGTAAGCCCATCTGGACTATTATCATTAGAAGACATGAGAAGATCTTGTAAGAAATGGATCTTGTACGGTTATTGAAGATGGTGTCACTTCTGGAGAAAAAGTAAGGGTCGGTGACGTTTGTCTTAAACTTCTCATAGTATATGTTGAACTCGTGCTTATCAAATAATGGAATCAACTCGTACCAGTCTTCGAAAAACAATTCCATAACTTCTTCGATTTCTTTGAAGTTCAAATGAGTTGACGAGTAGTCTACTGCAGTGTGTGTCATAAAGTCCAATTTGAAAACGTTCTTCCAAAAATGTAAGACGTCATCGATCTCCCATAGGTTCTTGTTCTTTAGGATTTCAAGTTCAGGAGGAATTGGAGATATATTATTCTCCTTCAATGACGCCAATACCGATGCCGTGTAGAGACACTGTTTAGAAGTGAAACCATGCACCTGTCCGATCCTCGCCAAAAGCTGAGGTACAAATAGAATCTCCTCTGTAGTTCTTGGTATGGATACAGCAACCAGCGTCGCCAGCTGTGTTCCTTGCTTATATTTTGATAAAGACGAAAGCGCTTTAACAGCTGGTAATCCAGGGGCCTCGTTCTGCTCGAAAGATATTCCATACGGGTCTAAAATTGCATTGATTTTAGCGTTTGGTTGGTTGCTGTTATCATTATCTGGATGTTCGTGATGTTCATGATCGCCAGCCGTATGATTCAGAGATACGTCAACGCTATCCCTCGGAGACATGATCCGCGGGGAAGGAGCAGTGTTTGCCACTTTTGCAATCGGTATTGAGGGTTCAGAAGATGCAGAATTGAAAGAAGCACCTGGACTAGCCTTCTTGTTCAATAAATAAAGGTTTGTAGAACTCAGTCTTAACGATCCGCCGTTAGTCTTTGATAGCTCTTGTAGCATTTCTTCATCCTCCGTAGAAGGAATTTCTGCAGTATGTTCCTCTCTGCCGCTGAACTTTGAAACCAAGTGCAGCTGTTCTTCTTTGAGGTCGCAAAGGGCCACCAACCTTCTGTTTTCCGCCTCAAGTTCGCGAACTCTTTCTTCCAGCGTTTCGGTATAGCCCCGTGGAAAAGACCTCCGACTCAATTTATCACTCACTTTGCACTCAAATCCGACAGCAGCGCACTGGGAGCACTGAGGACGTTTGCCATCACACCTTATTTTCTTAGCTCTACATCTATCGCATGCTTGCGCCACTCTATACGACGGTGTACAAGTTCCGTTTGTACTGGACCCCGCATTGGAAACTGTTTGGCTGTTACATCGTCCTTGGCCATCTGAATCTCCCTGCGAACAGCCCTTAGAGGGCTTCTGATTCTGAGCCATGGCACTGCCAGTTAATGACGACAAGAGAGCTGCGTTGATTTGTGAACCTGAATTAATGAGGCTTGGTAGAGAACCCTGTTGTAACTGTAGCAGAGACGGCTGTCCACCGCTGCTGAAAACGGAACCGATGTTTGCCTTACCGGTGCTACTTCTGCTGGTATCAAAGTCCATCCGTGATATTCCATTTGCAGGTGACTCCTTTTTTACCCCAGATTTGATGTTCGTATTGCCTGTGGCAGAGTCTCTCATCGTTTGCTGTTCCTGTAAGCCTTGAAACGAATTATTCGTACTGTTGCGGCCACTAGAGCCATTAAAATTGTGGTCTAATACGTGGTTATGATGTGCTAGGAACGACTGTTCATCATTTCCTGACTTCCAGCTCATCGCATCTGAACCTGTCATTCCCGGACTTGCAGGCGCACCAGATACAGGGTTCAGACCACTTAACGACTGTGATGCTAGTTTTTTGGAAAAGGTGCTACCTGTGTTGCTATGAAGCCCGCTCAACGGTACAGGTCCAGTTACTTCGTCGCTCATGTAACCAACGGTGTATCACTAACCTTGCTTAGATCAGCCTTCTTCTACAAGCCCGCAAAAAATGTAAACTCGCTGCTCAAAAGACAAAAATGGAAGAATCCAAAGAGACCGCTTTTAATGACAGCAATTTGCTTGTTAATGCACTATTGAAACACGCACAGATCTTCGTCTCTGCCCTATAACTTCAACTTGAGCGGAGTCCAAAGTGACTCTTCCTTCTGCAATATTGTATAATTTCCAAAACTGATAGAGAACATTACGAGAAAATTGAAAAAACACTAAAATGCTGACATAATTGGTCAAAATAACATAACCAACACCGCTATAATAACTGGAAGAATGCCAAGAGAGCGTCAAGATGTCTTTACGTTGCACCGCCGAGTTGCTTCAGCCTCACGTAAAAAAAAGCTGAACTAATGGCCGTATCTACCTGTTTATAGTGGAGAATTGTTCATGCTGACATCCTTTACAGTACGCCGAACTGGCTGAACAATGGAACAGATTGAGAAATCGAAGAGCGATAGTTCAAGCACGTGATATAAAGGACATTAAAAACACGTGACACTAAAGTTGAGATCGTCATGTATTAATGCCAATGCGCGTCATTAATGAGAAGCTTCCAACGTTTCAGTAACGTCTAAATGACAATCAGAACTTTCTTATCGGTTGTGTTGGCAATGACGCACTGCCGGTAAGTCAATCGGGGACTCAGGGCCAACAACCCATTGACACGAGCGGTGCTCTTCTTTTCGGTTTCCTTCCAGTTCAGAATGTGGCTTTCACGTGGAGTTAACAAGTTCATTCTTTGGTACCTTCTGCTTGCAGCTATTTATGGCGCTCTAACTACTAGAATCAAGGCACACAACAGATGGTTCTTCTCTGAGCTATTGCCCTCTACTACTGTTCGAGAACTAACCTCTGTAACTCTAGTAATAGCGCACCCAGATGACGAGGTTATGTTCTTCAGCCCTACATTGGCGCAATTCAATGACAACCTGCCATTGGATGTGCCAATAAATGTCGTATGTATGACCTCGGGGAATGCAGATGGACTGGGCGAGATTAGGAAACAAGAGCTTGTTGAGTCTTTGAGAATTCTGTTCCATGGTAGACGGTTTTCATGTAATGTGTTAGACTTTGAAGACGGAATGGACGTAACATGGGATCGAAACCAGCTTCTCAACCAATTGGCTAAGTCTATTCCAGATTCAAATCCACTCGTTCTAACCTTCGACCAGTATGGAGTTTCAGGGCATATCAATCATATTTCTTGTGCTGAAATCATCAAGGACCTGCCATACAAAAATAAACTATACCTACGAAGCGACCAACCCATTTACGTGAAGTATTCCGCATTCTTGACCGGACTGTTTAAATTAGGCGTCAGTGCGATCAAAACGGAAAATGAGGAGCCTAGGTTTTTCATTTCAACTTTACCCCAGTATTTATTATCAGCATCTGCAATGTCATTGGCGCATACATCTCAAATGGTGTGGTTTAGAGCCTGCTGGTGGCTGTTTAGTAGGTTCTGCTTTATAAATGATTTTGTGGTATCCGCATGATTGAATCCTGCCCGAATTGAACCAAGATTCTTCAATTACACATTTTCGAAATTAGTTGCACTTTTGGCGGCAAAGATTTAGACTTTTAAAACTATTTACACCCTGCACGTTTATAGTCCAAAAACTTTTAGTTATTGATCTTGCTAAATCATTTACATGCTGCGAGAATGAGAAGCTTCATAGGATGTTTGTTCCGAAAAGTGGGAAGTCAAAGTCATCCTCATCCTCCATGACACCTTTCTTATTTATTCCTTTCCGTTGTGCATTATCGGCAGCTGTCTTGAGTTCTCGCAGATATAGCTCCTCCATGAACTTGCCGTTCGCCTCATTGAGTTTCCAGTTGCTGGTGAATTCTTCACAAGCAGCAGCGTCATGATGTCTTGCCAGACGTTTCAGAATATACCTTTGATAAGAGTAGAGAACAAGCTTCTCGGATATGAAAGTATTCCTCTCGGTCTTGAAATAAATGTCTTTGAAAACTGTCTGTACGTCTTTTAGCACAGAATCCAAATCATTATGACGAGAATTGAAGTACAGCCTGTAAAGCATCATTTTTCTATCAAATGGAACTGTCTTGCCTTGTAATTTGTGATAGTGAAGAAGCAAGTCCCAGCTTATCCTCTGAGATTCTGCTGCATCTGACTCAGCGTCCTCGTTACATCTGCATTTATTCCAGTGCTCGACAGTAGAAATTACCAGCTTCCTCCAAGTGTGGACGGATATATCGATGTTTGGGTAGAGGTCGATAAAGGACCGCAAGTATAATAAAGCAGTATTTTGTAAGTTAGCCTGACAGAACGTCTCCAAAATTGATAATAACAGCTGGGAATCAGGATGCAGTTGTTTCAAACCAGTTTGAATTTGGATAGGATGCCCCTCCTCGCTAATCCCGTAAAAGGCTTTAATGTACTTTTTGATGAAGTCCGTCTCTCCGTAGTGGCCCAAAGAGCGTATCAACAAGGCATCTAATTCAGTTGTTCTCAGCTGAGAGTACTCTGGATCTTCCAACAATCTCTTCAATAGCGAACGAAACAACGGTGCCGGTACGGTCTTGAAGGGAGCAGCCTGAGACCGATTAAAACTGTTGGTATTTATACCAGTGAAGGATTTCGTTAAGGATTCGTAAAACTCTATCATCGAATTCTTTGCCCAATACGTGCTCGTAGCTCCGCAGTACAGCCTTAAGTACATCTTGATAGTTTCCGTATCTTCTGGAAGATCCTGATTTTTCGAATTCTTTAGTATCAAGGAGAACACTCCTCGAGCGAAATGGATGTCATCCATTTTAAGGAATAGTTTGATGAACTGATTGAGGTCTTTCAGTATCATTGCGTCTAGTTTTCTGTGTCTTGGATTCACAACAAATACACGATAAATGTGATAGATGCGACGCCATACCTCGTTTCCTAAAATATCTCTGTATTGCTCGTAGGAGTTTATCAATCGATTAACAAATATGGACACATCCTCAGCGCTGTAATTCTCCTTGGAGTACTTCAAGTACTTTTCAGCTTTCTTAACTTCCAACTCGGTTTTCCACCGAAGGTGTTTCAACGCTGCTATAGGATTCTTAGAGATCAGAGAGTTCTTTCTTTCATCGACAGAAAACGCAGTTTGCGGATCAGTACTAAATTTGTTGTACAATGCATCTACTGAGTCATTCAGCGTTGGACTGACCTCAGATGCATCGGCAGAATACAGACGAGTGGATCGAACATATACCGATTTGACTTGATTTTGACCCTGTAAAAAAGCCAGTTTGTTTCTCAGGGTAGCATGAATGTGGCTCGCGGTACGCATATCCAACTTTGATCTACGGAACAAGGCCTAAGAATCCAATTCAAGCCAGCACCAATGCATTTAATATTCTCAACATATTGGACATCGCTATTCTTGGTTTTGATCGGAATATTTCATCAATACATATTTTTCAAAGTCTCGCTAAGAGCTATAAAACTAGGAAGTCTTTCTAAAGCGTCAAATTTCACATCTATACTGTGAGTATTTATAAGTGTAGAACTATACCAGCTCCGAACCGGAAACTCTACATCAAGAAAGAATTTACACTGTTCAGGCTTGCTCTAGAGGGATTAACATTCCTTCCATGAAGTAAGTCAATTATTTTTGCAAGGTGTTTTTTTATTATGGTTTTGTTGACACTATTCTGGGCTTCTACTTCCCATTCTAAATTGTGATATAGGCACAGCGCTACAAGCATGATACTCACGGAGATGTCCTTACCCGTGTCACATGCTATCAAGACTGGTTTCTGCGTATTGAAGCTGGGATCTAAAAAATACTTTTTCAACATGGAATTGATTGTAATAAGATGACTTCGCAAGTCTCGTGAACTCTTCTTTGAAGAGCTCGGCAGATTGAAAATATTAATGAAATTTGGCAGTGACTCTGAACATGAGCGCAACTTTCCATCGCATAAGATTACAAGGGAGTACTTCTTCCCTAAGAGATCAATTATCTCTTGTGTAATGGAAAAAGATGGCATTATGGTCCCAAGACATAAATGGTCTGTGATGCTGTCAGTTCGAATGAGAGAGGCTATGTTGTCAGAGCCGGAATTTGAATAGGAGTATTCAGTCACTGAAGTTAAACTAGCGCAAATCTCTTGTATTTCTTTATCCGTCTTGTTCACACACGCCAGTTTGTCAACATTTTGCCAAAAAATGCTGGGAGTCAAGCGATCAGCCCACAATTCATGATCGTCAGCAGCACCCTGTACATAAGTAAACCCATGCTTCTTGTCTGTGCCATCCTGACATTGGTAGCTAATAGTGCACAGCACAATAGGTATTATGTCGACAGGCGCTTCCCACTTTCTCTCTGACATTTCTTTGCCCGAAAAGATGTCATGATTTAACTGTAACAGAGACGAACCAGGATAAACCCAGATTGGCCTCAGCAGTTTGAAATTTGAGCTGGATACATTGAGAGTTTTGCAAAGGGATTCGGCTGATAGGATATCTAGCTTTTTTAGCTTCAGGACCAATTCAGGTATCTTAGCCAGAATTCGGTCATGCTCCGATGCAGGAACGGTGTTAGGAGGTGTGAACAGAATTTGTTGATCTTTGAAAGGCCACTGTTTACCCTGTGCTTCTAAAATCATATAGTTCAGCACTGCACACCATATCGGGACGGTTTTGGACAATGCATCTGGAATTTTTTTTCCTCTTCTGGTGCTATCCACGATCACCACCCCTCCTTCTTCAGCTAAAATCGGAAGAAGGTGAGTATTGAGCCGTCTTGTGCTGAAGTCCCACTGATTGACGTGCCCGTCTGTCGATTTGAAATAGCTTGTCGTTCGATATGAACTGGGATCAACGTACCACAACCCACATCGCTCATTAGGTATCAAAGGATATGGAAACACGGGACGTACTTCAGTTGTTAGAAATTTGTTGTCAAATAGAATACTCTGTAATCTATTTCTAAGCGACTTATCCTCTTTTCTGATAGTTTTATCAATCTCTTTTAGCTCTACAAGAGTAGCTTTATCCATATCGACGTTGGATTCTTCCACACCAACCACGCTCAGTAAGAGAGATTCTCCCCTTTTCTTATAGGAGACAATGACAAATGACCTCCTTTCACGAATGCCGCTGCGCGTTCAACCATGCCGCACCGAGCTTACTATGGCGTTGACATCTAATGAATCTCATCTCATCGCATAACGTTTAATCTGTACTACACAACAACTGAAAAATTATGTCCTAGCTGCATGTGACACGACCATGTCAGTTTTCTTGACAACTCAACCAATTGCTTCTATGGCCAAGTTGGTAAGGCGCCACACTAGTAATGTGGAGATCATCAGTTCGACTCTGGTTGGAAGCATTTATTTTTATGTATCATATACTGTAACGAAAGCTGTGCGTCAAATTCGAAGGGGTATCTAGCTATGCCAAAAACTTAAATTTAATTTGATATCTGTGAGGATGCGCTCAACCTGTTATGAGCTAGGTCGTATGAGCCTAATAATGCAGTGAGATGGCATAAAGCTGCAGTAACAACTAATACGTGGAATAATTGATGCGCGTGTCCCCATAGATCGAATTTTCCTGGAGAAAATCTCTCAGGGACTCGTATTGCGTACACAAACGCTCCTAAAATGTAAAAGAACCCTTCCAGAAGAATCCATTTCAACTGGACTCGATTCCATGTTTCTGTTGAACCGTAAACAGCAAAACCTGCTACAATCGGAAAGACAGCTGAAAGTCCAAATAACACAAACATAAGGGCTCTGTAGGGCCTCCACTCTCTAGATCGAAACTTCTCATCCAACGACATATAGCCACATATTAATCCAAATACTGACGTCAGGCCTGAAAAGCTATAAAAGAGCTTATTACTATCGTGAAATCCGTAGAATAAAATGCTGATCATAGAAGCCGAGATCAAGACAGAAATGGCTAAATAATCCAACTTGTTCCCAAAGGTTGCCACTGGTAGAGAGTGACACTTCACACAATGGAAGATTGCGCTCATCGACAAACATATCGCACAACCAAGGAAGAAGATGTCGATGATAAAGTAATCAATAGCAGTGGTTGTCGGATACTCCGTAACAATCCTCTTCGTAGCAAACAGTATGATCAAGAAAGATGCAACACCTGGGATCAGATGCGTGTATATGTTGACGGTTTCGTTGTGAAGATAAAATAACGAATGAAATAGCTCTTTCCAGCTGTTTGTCTCTCGCACATAGTAGTTCAAAATATGTTCATTGTCTTTTTGCCACTCGGGAAGTTCATCCCAGGAACACAATCTCCTTTCATCTCCTTTAATTGTGTTTTTGAGGTCTGGTGACTGTTCCACTAATACGGTCTCCTCCGTGACGACAGACCTTCTTCTAACACTCATATCTCGATGAAATCCTCCTTCACAAAAAATTCTCGAGCTGAGTTCTGCAGTTCTTAGTCATTTCAGCCCGTTGTTGATTACACAATACCCGCGATACCCATAGCTGCTCAGCAGAAACGCTCAATGTTGTGAGATGAATTCTCTTTATAAATATCTCATCATGCAGCTTTTTTTACTTAAGTATACATTATGCAGGGTTGGCCATTTTCCAACAGAAATGCAATAAACGCAGCACCTTATCAAAAACGGATTAGCGGCAAGCGGCGTGCATGCCAAAATCTGCTACCTGACAGTTGTGTAATGCAAATGATCTCAACCAAGTGCATTATACACCGGGTTTCCTGCGTTCTATTTGGTCCATTCTAGTTTATTGTGTTCGACTCTATGCAGATTTCCGTAGGAACCGGTCTATTAACGGAACTTCTAACTATTTAAAAGTAAACTATTGGCAGTTGACGTTATCGAATTTATCGTTTGAACGACACATTTTTACCTTTAGCTGGTTTCGATTTCTTCTTCACGGCCTGAGGCCCCACACTTTCTACGGCATAAGGGTCAAATCTCCTCTTTTTGTTCTTACCTTGGTCTATTTTCTTTCTGTCCTTACTCAATATTTCGGGCCCAGTGGTGTAGTCTATTACCTCAGTGGAAGGTACCACGCCAGAAGGTTTCCTGTTCTTTTTATTCTGTGCTGAAGGTTTTCTAAGTGTAATAATTTCAGTCTTATCCTCCACGTCTTCAGATAGGGCTTCCGGTGATTCCACAGGCACTACAGCTTCAACTGGGTTCTCAGACTCCGTTTCGGGGTTTGACGACGGCAGTGAGATATTCTGCGTCGCTTTTTCAGTGTACTCCTGTTCTAAGACCTGTACGAAGCCCTGATAGCGAGCCGAGACGTCTTTCTCTGACAAAGCCCTCTTTCCAGCAGATGTATAAGTCACTGCTGTACGAGGTGACTGCATCAGACCTCCACTAAATAGCAGTGACGGCCCAAATTCAATCTCCGGCGAAGAACCGACCTGTGTCAGAGAGTTCGTTTGGGCTGCTAACGCGTTAAACAAATGTTGTATCGATTGAATTTGTGAGGTTGTTAACACCTTTGCAGCATCGAGATTCGCCGACTGTAATGCCGCTTTGACTGGAATAGACGCAGTATTACCTTCCTTCGCCTCTTCCAGAGTCCTTTTGATTAGATTAGAGATGGCTTTTGAATTTGCCCTGACATGTTCAGACACATAAGAGCTGACGGAAAGCACATTTATAGGTTCAGTCGGAGCTCCTGCAACGAGAGAGACCAGAAGCTGATTGGGCATCACATAGCGAGGCGATTCGTCATCCCTCCTTGCGATAGTATCTCTCCATTCGTATAACTTGCGAAGTAACGGTTCCTTAGAAGGTGGGATATTATATTGAAACATGATGTTTCTCCAAGGTTCCTCTTTTTCAATAGCAGTGAAAACTTCAGGAGTGGGAACCTTAGGTCTAAACGAACTGTATTCAAACCTTCTCTTGGCAACTTTCCTTGATTCATGTAGTACTTCGGAGATCTTGTTACTTTCGATGAGCATGTTCCTTAGCTGATCAAAAATATTGAGAAGGAAATGAGTATCAGCTCTTGCGTAGGCTAACATAGGTTTGGTCAAGGGCCTTTGCCTCCAATCTGCCAGCTGATACTTTTTGGAAGTCTTGAAATTAGCAAATCTCTCTAATAAGTATGCCAGGCTGTGTTTTGGAAAACCCAGCATACGCGATGCATGATATGTGTCAAACAAACTGACAATATATAACCCTAAGTCACGTTGAAGCCATATAATGTCCATAAAAGCCCCGTGAAGCACTTTGGTCACTTTTGGATCAGTGAAGATATCATTCAAGACATGCAATTCGTCTCTTAAAGCGATAGTGTCCACAATCCAGTCTTGGTTTCGGTCACTGATTTGCATTAAACAGACAATTCCGTGGTACGATCTGTAATCGTGGTGTTCCAAGTCTAACGCAATTTCAGTAGCTTTGCTCAACTCGTCCTTCATTTTTTTTAGCCCTTCAACCGTGTCAACCCAAGTAGCTTCCATGCTGTCCCAATCTTTGCTAGGAATGGGGTCGCTCTTCACAAGAATTGCATCATTGTACTCTTGAGTATCGATTTCATACTCGTACGGATGAGGCGAGTGCGCTGGAATTCCGTCCTCCTCAGGAACCATCTTACGAACAGCTTCTAGAGGTTTGATGGCATTAGGTTTTTGCTTCAACAACGGTTTGAAAGGATGAGATTCCGTGTTGTCAACTGGAATTGTAAAACTTAACTGAGGCTTAACGATTCTTTTCGCAGGATTAGAATTTGACCTGTCGTCATCATTCAGATATTTCAAAGAGGATCCGTTCCCACTACTGTTGTTCCCGCTGCGGATATTATCGAGTGCGTGATCAGACTTCTCGAACAAATTATCCATCGTGTTGCTGATCACTTTCCAAGAGTCGGCAAACGCATCCTTTCCAGCCTCAACAACGTCACTGTTTGGGTCAATAGAGAGAAGAACATCATTTATCAGAGACAAGATGTTAGACGAGGTTTGCTCTAAAGAAGAGTTCACGTTACTATCCAAACTTTTGTAGAATTCAATGTCCTGGGCTGCTAAGGCACTAGAAGACCTCACTGTCTGTACCAAGTTAGTAAGTAGCGCATCCTGCTTTTCATTTCCTTCGGATGCCATAGTAACTTTAAGCCTCGTATTTTCTTCTTCCGAGGTTATGTTCGAATGAATACAGTCCCATCTAACTAGCAAGAAGAGCCAGAGATCGTGTCCAGTACAGGCTCAAGAGATGCGATGAGCTTAGACGTAAGATTTCATCAGCACTAGCGAGGAAGTTCGGTAATCTGAAAAAATATCAACATTTGTCCGGGTAATAGTAGAACTCTATCTCACGACTCAAAATGTAAAAGAAACCCACACAAGACATTTATGGTCAGAATATATATCACTTTGACTAACAAGAAGACGAGCTGGTATGAATCAGGAGTTATCATATGCTTCGTACCCACATGACTAAATCATATAGAAATAAAGGACAACTTTGGAGTTAATCAACATTCGCGAGCAATTTAGCCTTTTTCGATTAAACAGACGTTGTGTCAGTTTTTTAATAAAAAACTTCGGCGGCTATTTTATTTATGGTTCTACGCGAAAACAGGTAGAGAAAGATGTCACTGCTCAGCATACCAATCAGAAAATATTCGTACTATACTGTCATGGAACCTGCTCCGAGCGGCTTTTCCACCAGCAAAGTTCCAACTTTAGTGGATAGATGGAGTCATGTAGTGTCAGATGGCAGAATTAACATGTTGATATCAACGTCAGACGGGGGCAGTTTTGTGATGAAGGTAGTGATGCAGCCTTACTCTCAAGAACTGGAAGTTGTCGATTTTTTCAAGCTGCGAGAAACCTTCAGGGGGCTGAGCCAAGAACCTTTTCAGTTCTCCGCGAAGGCGCCATCCATATCCTGCAAGTACCTCATCAAGAAAGACGATACAATTTGTATTAGAAGATTTCAATTAGGGTTTCACAATGGAGTAGATTTTGTCCAGGCGAAAGAAATTCTTCAAAACATGGGATTCGTGATCAAGCCGGCAGTGAGTACACGAAGTAACACTGTTGTGCCACCAGCACAATCTTTCTTTTGTTCTCAGAATCAGCCGACTTCGTTCCCTAGAAATCATAACAATAATGTACATCCTTTCACAGATCCGAGTGGGTTGAACTATAGCCAGTGGAACAATTCGCAACAAAATGTGTTTACCCAAAATAACAATTTAGACTTTATTTTGTCTCGAAGCACCCCAATGCCCGCTCCAAAGGTTATCAATTCTAATGAAATGATACAGAATGGTATAATCGCCCAACAGACTCCAGAGCCTTCAATTGAAAGTGTATCTTCGAAGGAAAACTTAATCCCGAATATCGCGCCTTTATTCGTTGGTAAAACAATTTCTGATGCAAATGCCAGACCAATCGAAACCCCATCTTTGGAGCACATTAAGGAAAAGTTGAAGGATCCTGCCTTCATTGACTGGGTATGTTACAAACTATCAGATAACGATCTGCTACGAAAACTATACTAACAATAACGTCATAAGCGAGACTGTTTTGTTAAGGTAAACAGAATTGAGGAGATGGTCAAACTCGAGCTATCAGAACAAGTAACACAGAATCGGTAACAGTATTAAGGGAACATAAAAGTCAATGGATGTCGCAAAATTAATACTTTGAATGGACGTTATAGTGGTTGTAGTAATATTAGGGTTCCCATGCAAAGTAGCATTGTTAGTTGAGTTAGTGTCTTTTGTATGTGAAGAGCTAGTGCTTGGGTACGGTGGTGTGTTTGATACCGAAAGAGCAGTAGGAATCGGTTCAAATACACCAGAAGAGCTCTCTGCATCAGCTGTAATGAAGTCTTGGGGAACCTTGAATTCTGTCATTGAGGCCTGCGATAGTATGGATGAGTACCATGGAAACGCTGTGATGAATGTTTTAAACTCCGTAAATGGAAAACTAGTAGCCAAATCTTCTAAAAGTTGTGTGGTCTCTGTTACATCTTTCAAATGGTAATAATAATTGGCAACATCTTGTGGAAGTGTCATTCCGGCTTTATTCATGTATGAAGTGTATGAATTCATGTTGACGTTGAAATCATCCAAAAATCCAATGAAGAACGTAAGGTCCGCGGAGGCCGCTTCTTGTTTTGCAGATAATAAAGCTTCATTTGAAACCTCGCCAACAGCGAGGCAGCACACCCACTGCAGCAAAAAGAAAATACCTTGTTGTACGAAACCGTGCATCGTACTTCAACCTCGGTGAATCTGGTGCAAACGACAAAGCTGTAATTTCAATGAGATTCAGTAGGTTCAGGACCTCACCAAATGACTATCCCTGTTTATATACTTCAGCGGATTTCCTATTTGGGACTTGTATGATATACCAACCTGTAACGATTTATTTTCAGGCTGCGAAGAACGAATACTGCGGACATTTTGGTATTTTAGACCAGTTGCGGCTTGATTGATTGGCCTTTTTGAGGAATTTTCGTCCAGGAACTGTCGGAATTCATTGGTATGTACACTTTGTATCGGAAAGGACCGTATGTTCATCGAAGAAAGGCCGTTGGAGCTCCTGCAGACAATGAAATCATTCAGAATCAAAGCAGTCCTGTCGAGAGTACAATAACAGCTTTCGAACTGCATTCGAGGTTGAGTACCGGTTTGTTGTTGCTGGTGTACATTCAGCAATTTCTGTCATTTTATCTTGAGAGTAATCGTCTCATAGGGTTGGATTTGGTTTGTCAGACGCATATGATATGTGGTCTTTTAAAGGTAGACCAGATGAACCTCATAGTGTGCATAACATCTGAGGTTGTGTAACAGCTTCTTGAGGTAGTAACACAATGCATCTTGAATGTCTTTTAGATGTGTATTCATTTTGATCGTAGACTACGTTCCATCGTATTGTCGTTTACATACAAAAACTCAAAAAATGTCACTCATTTTGGATCTTAGAGAAGGATGATTACTGAACACCTCAATAAATATAATGCGTTTTCGGCAAAGGCTTGTTTTATCTTGCTAACTACTAGCTTTGTACCTTGGTATCAAAATTCCGGGTTGCTTGATCAGTCATGAATCAGCCGTCAACGAGACTTTTGAACAAGTATTTGCAATTGGAAGATGTTGCGTTGCATTGGCTCAGAAAGATCAGCTATTTGAAACAGTATACAGGAGACCCATTGAGTGCCCGAATAACTCTGTTCCTCATTGTGATGGGAGGATTTGCATTGCTCAATGAATTATATATGACCTTGCATATGAGTGCTCTTCAGATGGATGCTTGGGAACAGCTGAATAATACTAAGCTCGATGCAGAATTCATTAGAAATCACAGGTTCATTCATGACGATTCGTACCATGCAACGGAGTGGCTTGATGAAAAGTCGGGCATCATAATAGAAGAATTTGAATCCAGAGAGAAATTCTTTGAGAAACCAGTGCATGTTGCTCACATTTATTTGAAATGTACAGTTGTTGACAGTTCTACAAATGAGACAAAGATATCAACTCCAATCAAGTTCCACCTAGAGTTCTCTCCAGAAGAGTTTGAAAAGGAGAAAAGGCCTGAATTTGGCTGTTCTCTGAAGGTACTACGATCTAAAATATATCACCTGTTCAAAGATGGTGAGCTATATGGAAGATATGTCTCTCCTGGCGCATCTTTCAAGATAAGCAAAAATATTAGAATATACAACACTATGGATGAAGAGCTACCAGCAGAGCTGGATGACATACAGCTGTGCTTTCTGAAACTCGAGACAGGCTGCTCAGTCAAATGTGAAGTTCTAGTATAGCTAGTTTACGACGTAACGACCTTACTTACCCATTATAGATTACAAGTTGCTACACAACACCTTCCACTCTAGGAACTCCAATATCAGAGCTGTGTAGCTGGTTTTCACACCATACCCAAAGCTTCATTATCTGTACTAATCGTACATCATTTGGAATATAATAGCTGTTGAGATTTTCCCCAAACTCCTCAAATATATCACCCTGTAACCGGCTCATGTCGGCATTGTTGGTCATGGAGCTCCCTTGTTTTTCTTCGACGTACGAAAGTTCTCCCGAGAGCTTGTCTGATGCTATGGAATCTCTTGGAATGGACTTTATGACGTTGGTCAAGGAGGGCTTTTGATTCGACAAGAAACTAGAACCAAGTATATCAGGGAGGTTGGTTTTCTGTAACTGACTTGTGATTCTTGGCAATATCGTATGCAAAAGCTTCCGATTCACCAAGTCCGCCACCTTTGTCCTCAAATTCAAGGAATACAACTGTTTAAGTTTTCTAGGCAAAGCTGCTGATCCCAAGGTAGTCCCGTTGCCAGCATCGGAATCGTCGTTTAATGGGAAAAGAAGCAGTGTCATGACTAGTTCCACTTCTTTCATATACTCTTTCTTAGAACTCGCCTTCATCGCCAGTTTATCTTGAGCATATGAGATTAAGTCCAACACGAACTGCTCCGGATCCTTATCATCTTTCTTTGAGTTGTGCGCCCTAATCATCTCTATTAGGTTCAAGAGCAGAAGTTTAAAATTTAGATCCTCATCGGTGATGTGGTCATCCAAGTTCTCAAGGACCTCTATACCAAACAATTCGGTGATCTTCTCCATCGCCAGTAATATTTCTCCTTTTTTGATCAACTCTTTGATGAATGCCCTTTTCTTTATCATATAAACCGAGTTAAACTCCTCGATGTCTTTGTTCGACTTTACATACCCTAGCTCTTTAGCCATTCTGATGCTAGACTCCTCATACGCCATTACCACAAAATAGTTTAATAATAACATGGGAATAGCTGGCTCATTAGAGGGTTGCTCACTGCTGTTGTCGTAGGGGTTTGCTTCTTGAACAACCTTCATCCATTGCTCTCTGGTGAAAGACTTCTTCTCATATGTTGATTTGAAGTTCGTCATCTCTCGGTGATTTACCAGCACTTATGAATCCTGTTGCAAATCGGTTCTTGGTACTGCTTCCGTTCTGGCAATGCAGCGCTCGCTTACCCTTTTTGTTGATGTTTGATATTTCGTCTGTGATTCCGTTTCTTAAGGTTAGAAGGGCTTTTCTTAAAGGCCTGAAATATGTTAAGGCTGGTAATAGTAAAGAGTTAACAAATTTCAGTTAATTGAAATTATAGAGTCTTGACGCTTCGTCACGGCTGGAAATGGATGCTCTATGTAACCTATATAGTACTATAAAACTATGTCCAAAACTTGAACCAGGTAGCTGATGTGTTGAGACTAGCTTTGAATGAAACCTCCTGACTTATGTCAAAGAGTGTTTGGAAACTCGATCAACCATAAAAAAGGAACCATCTCGCTAAAATCTGGTTTCCTCTATACCCCACTTGACCGTAGATGTACTACGCTAAGTGTCAATGACAGATGCAGGAAATTGATCGTAATAACAGGATTACAGCCCGTTTCTCTCACTAAGAAATGAAACCTAATCATTAGTATGACAAAATTGTGTCGATTTCATATAGGAACGCAAAACCAAAGAGAACGATCCATATAAAAAGTTTAAAAAGTAATATTAGGGGAGCCTTGATGCCGTATTTTACATCTTTGATAAGATCAGCTTATAGATCTAACCCTCGATAAACTGAGAGAACCCATCCTAGAAGAATCCAAATAACTATAGGACGAATACCAGCTGTCATACCAGACACAATCTCAGTCTCCAGATAATTTGCAATAGCTAGGAGATCATTTAAAATCGTAAGCTTGGTACCGGATTTGTTTAGTCTCTATTAAGCTCAGGAAAGGTCCGCTTAGTTGAGAAGATGTCATTAATGGGAGCAATGACGACGTCTTTGGCACACAGAGGTTCAGAAGCTTCTAACGTTAGCTCTGTTTCGTCTAGCGCAACGACATCCTCCATAACACCGCCTCTAGTGACCCAAGGTGTTAGTTATAACAGCGTTACCTCCATTCCAAATCTCTTGAATTATGATGGACAAACCGGCTCTGGAATCAGGACAGAAAAGACCTCACACAGCAACGACGGTACAGCAAAGTCGCTCGGAAGCTATCTCCCGAGTTCGGGTTGGTCGTCACAGAACTTAGAGCTGAACAACTATCGCTTTGGATATCATCAGCGTGTGGGATCGCTAGACTTTTTGGCTGACACAGCTATTGATCAGGACATGAATCAGGAAGAGTTCAAAAGAATAGTGAGGAAACTCTCTGAATACAACGCACGGTTAGCAGCTAGCACCCAAGACTGGCGCAGCAAAAACATCAAAGAGGTACAGATGGATGAGGTAACTCAGCTCTCGTCGGAGACAAGATCACTTTCAAAGTACACTGATCGGCTACTTGAGTTGAAGAACATCACTGACTGGGACAGTAAGAAACCTCAACTACCAAGTATAAATCAGCTTAGAAATGAGCTACAGAAATCGATGGTCGAATTTCAGTTTCCAGCAAAACCAGCGTTAAAGAATATCTTCAACGTAACTGTTAAAAGTACCGAGATGCAAATGCCGAGTCCCACTGCCAGCTCCAATATGGAGACAACGTCTTTCGACTTGAACCAACACAGGGTCACTAAAAGTGACGGCTCTATCATACCAGGCAGTAATACCTATAAAGTGGACAAGGCAAAGCCAAAAAAGAAGGCTAACATCTCACATCAAAGAAAAATTAGTGTTGCAGCAGGAGATGGCACAGAGGCTTGCAAACACTGTGGGGAAACGGTGACTCCAGAATGGAGACGTGGTCCGTACGGTAACAGAACTCTCTGCAATGCGTGTGGTTTGTTTTATTGTAAGCTAATAAGGAAATTCAACGTCAAAGATGCCAACACTCTAATGCATTACCGAAAGATCAAGGGCCCAGAAGACCGGAGGGTTCCAGATCGATTGACCGTCCCACTCCCGTTTATCAAAGAGTTGGAAGACAACAACGAATTAGATGAGGTATTCAATTTGAAACCAAAAAGTGGATCCATCAGCACTTAGATAGGACGAGCTTCTCAAGTAACCCAATAACTTTAAGCCGAATGATTTTATGCTTCACGAAAGCATGTTGTCGATGTGTAATAATACATAGTAAGTGATGTAACAATGCAAAAACCCTTTATGTCCCCATAGCAAGCAGCTTGACATTCATTCTTCATACCTCTTCCATACCTCAAACCAGCGTTCCATTTCTTCATATCTAGAGAGGTTTACAGTCGGTATGATCTTATCCCATTTCAGTTTGATGGAAAACTGACATAAGTCTTTGAATGACGAGTGTTCAGAATATGGTACATTGAAATAGTAAATCTTTCTTGCCGACCGATTCTGTTTCGTAAAATGTTCGATGTTGAAAGCAGTTTCAGTGCTTAATGTATCACGGACCCAAGTTTCTCTGCGATAATCGTCCCATGTTAAATATGATTTATCGTATTGATTTGTGAAAGTCCATCCGGTTGGTTTGAAAACCACAATTGAATCAAATAAATGTTTGACCTGCGAAAGGTATTTGTCCAAGTCCGTGTGCATGGAAACCAAATGTACATTAGATTCCTTAAGATCTGTGGTTATAAGGTTGTCCGGAAACCAAGAAATGTACTGTTTCACCAATTGATATTTGGTGTGAGGGATGTATAGCTTTGAACCTAATTTATTTGCAATGTGAATGGCCAGGTGCTCTTTTCCGATAGAGTAACTCAATACAACAAATAAAATAGGTTTCCTTTGAAATACGTTCAGATAATGAGATATAGATCTCTGTTTCTGGGAATTATTCAAAAAGCTGTTCAAACCATTCTTTGATAATAGAGAAGCAAAATCCGCTGTTACTTCACACACGTTCTTCAGATCAGGAAACCTGAAATAGGGGTTCAAGTAGGTAGTATCCAAATATATGCAAGTCAAAGAATTGTTTCCGGTTAAGAGGTTGACTTCGTCAACGATCCGTTCGTTGGCTCTGAAGTCACCGGTATGCAACATGTAAGAATCTGATTTCATGTCATGGAACAGAAAGATAACTGAGCCAGGACAATGGTTTGCGTCCAGCAGGATCACACGACAATGCGGTGAGAAGGAGATCCAATCGTTCAATGGTAAACCTATAAGTTTGCATTGGTTTACTTTGAACTTCCATTTCACCAAATTAGCTGTATGCTCAGATGTGTAGATAATAGAACCATGACACCAGCTTTTCTTCAAACCACCGTAATGATCTGCATGAAAGTGGGATAAGAAATAAAGATCTATACCCGGCTCCTTGTCGCAATTGAAACAATCGACGGCGACAGTTACATCGTGGAACGCAAGTTTTCTGAACCACTGCATGGTTCTTTTTCTAGTAACTTTGACTTCAGATTCTGAGTTCGTAGCAGCTTCCACTTTCAAACTGACTCCCAGGTCCGCAACTGTGCTAACAGTCTCCTCCGATTGAGTTTCTATTTTGGTGTTAGATGACAGCAAAACTTCCTCTTTTACTGAAATCTCAACCTCAGCCTCTACAGGCTCAGTATCATCTTGTGTCAAATCTATGACTTCCATTTCCGCGAATGTTGTCTCTGTGGTAGTATTTGTGGTTGTATTTGAGCTACCTCCGATGGTGCTCTTTACCTGGAATAAATTTAAGTCGAATAAAGTTCGAGCCTTAACAGACGTGGGCGCAGCTGTGCGCCGAGTCCTCTTGGCCACACGTTTCATGATGGTGGCATCGTTACACAGCAAGTGACTGGAGCTCTATAATGATTCTTGTAGCCTGAGAAGCCCTCTCGTTTTTATTACTCAGATCCCGCAATAGTGACTATAGAAGTAAGCAGACCGTTAAATCGCTATTGTTAATTATAAGCCTTAAACCGAAGAACTATCATAGATCTGAAGATATTTCTAAAAAATGTGGGGTCGTAGACTCCCAAAAACAATATGGGACTACTGCAGATCATCAAGGAGCAGCGATTGAAGGATCACTCGCAAAGAGTGCTGGTGCTAGGGCTCGATAACAGTGGTAAAAGCACAGTTTTGAATCAGTTACTGCATGAACCCATAGACAAGATTCAGCCCACCGTGGGATTCCACATCAAGACACTCAAACTGAAAAACAAAGTGCTGCATATGTGGGATATCGGAGGCCAAAAGACGTTGAGGCCCTTCTGGTTCAACTACTTTGAGAAAACCGATTATCTTCTATGGGTCATCGACGTACTGGATTCGAGGCTCGAGGAGAGCCTGCAGTTGTTGCAAGAGATTGTACGAGAAAACGACCGCATCAACCTGCAGTTCGAAGTCCTGATATTGCTGAACAAGATCGATCTTCTCCCGAACACCTTGACACAGGACTCGGTCTCCATTGATGAATGGACCAAACAGAAGGTCGATCACGTGATCTCAGAGACATCACGTGGTCTGAACATGGACCCTAGGAATGTCCGGGTCATCCCGACCAGCGCTGTCGATGGTACCGGGCTGGATACCGTCATTACCCTCCTTGAGTCGTAGCAGACCCTCCCGTGGTACTTGACTCCACGTCATAGGCCTTGACCCAAATCGAGTGAATTCTCCGGGACAAGAGTGATAAATGACTCTTGGCAGAGTTCCTGTAGGGATTCCCCTAAGACAGAGATATTTGCGCCGTCGTCACGTGAATGTCCCTTTTTCTTCACTTTTCGCTCTAGTATCAAGTTGTCAAGTGTGTGTCCCACAGTTCCGCTTCCCCCTCCGGCTATCGGAACAAACCGGGAAAGTTTTCATCGCCCGGGAGATTTTGTACCGAAAACGCGATTCCCCAGTACCGGGTGCGAGGTTTTGTTAGTCGGAATAGCTCATCATCTAAGATAGCCAGGGTAACCGCGATGATTCCCTCACAGCCATTGACCAGATGGAGACCGAAGTTTACTATACAGAAAAGATTGTCATTATTCGTCGTTAGAGTCAATTGTGAAATTTGATACTATATAAATGCTGCCTAAATGTTAACTAAGATATTATATCATAATTGCAGAGAAATATTCCCTGCCTTTGGGTTACGAAGTCTCTTTGTATCCTTTGCTTTCGAAAAGTGTGTCACACTCTTCTTCTCTCATCGTCGCAATATGGTTAGTGTTACAGTTCTAGGTTCTTCTGGTGGTATTGGTCAACCACTATCTTTGTTGTTGAAGCTTGACCCTCAAGTGTCTAGCTTGAGATTGTACGACTTGAAGTTGTCTCATGGTAATGCCACTGATTTGTCTCACATCGACACCAACTCCCAGTGTAACGGTTACAACAGCGATGAAATCGCTGTGGCTCTAAAGGATACCCAGTTGGTTATCATCCCTGCCGGTATTCCAAGAAAACCTGGTATGTCACGTGACGACTTGTTCAAGATCAATGCGAAGATCATCAAGTCCTTAACTTTGCAGATCGCTCAGTATGCGCCAGGTGCCAGAATCCTAGTGATCTCCAATCCAGTGAACTCCTTGGTTCCAATCGTCTACGAGACTCTACAGAGCATCGGCAAATTCGAGGCCGGTAAAGTCATGGGTATCACGACTTTGGACATCATCAGATCGCACACTTTCCTGTTGGACATCATCGGCCGTAAGGCCTACTCTGTGGAGAAGTTGAGAGACGTCGTCACCGTTGTTGGTGGTCACTCTGGTGAAACCATCATTCCTATCTTCACAGACCAGAAATTCTACAGAAGATTAAGAGACTCTAAGGTGTACGACTCTTACGTGCACAGAGTCCAGTTCGGTGGTGATGAGGTCGTCAAGGCTAAGGACGGTGCTGGATCCGCTACCTTGTCTATGGCTTGGGCCGGTTACACCTTTGCTAAGAAGTTGTTGAACAGCTTGCACTTGAATACCGCAGAGGACAACCACTACCCAATTCCAACCTTCGTCTACTTGCCAGGCTTGCCAGGTGGTAAAGAGCTACAGAAGAAGTTGAACACCTCTGTTGAGTTTTTCGCTACTCCTGTCAAGTTGGAGAAGGGTATCGTTGTTGCCGTTGAACACGACTGGGTCGACAAGTTGAACGACGACGAGAAGAAGTTGATCGCCAAGTGTTTGCCAATCTTGGAAAAGAACATCCAGAAGGGTCTAACTTTCTCCAAGCAAACCAAGTTGTAAACGCATCTCCGTTAATGAACACATATAGGTCTACGTACACTACAGTAAACACATTCCTCACACCGTTACACAGCGCTACAACCACCGCTAGAGCATCAAGACTCCCATAGGTTTCAGTCACGTGGCCTTACTTATGCGGGTAACCATATTCGAAAACTTTCCCCAGATTTTCAGTGTCGAAATGAAAGAGTAACCTCGCGTCAAGAGTCACACAACCATAATACGCCACTTCACATCCCACGCCATTGCCACTTCTACACCTTTATAGAACGGCACTCGTTGAACAACACCCAACACCGTCATCAGACAGTACACAGCGCCACACATGGTGTTCAACAGACTCAAAAACACGATCAATCCGATTCTGAACCCTGAGGGGATCACGTGGCCCAGAAAAAAGTCCGTGGTTGATGCCCAGCCAACTGTTCAGCCGGTTGACAAACCGGCTGAACACCAAAATGAACACAGACACAGGACCCGCACACGCGACAAGACACAGTACTCTGTAGAGCTTGAGATCGACTCAGTGATCAAACAGCTGGCATTGCACACAGACGACTCGAGCTCAGACCCGTATGACTCAGAGAGATCGGCGGAACCCGAGTCGTCGAGTGAATCCGATGGCGGTCTGTTGGGTCACGTGACAACGTCGAAACACAAAGGAACGGACCCCACGCTCAACACCAAGCCGAAACAACGGCTCCAGCCCGTATTGCACAGGGTAACAGGTATGTATTCCTTCGGCCATTATCCTGGCCCCCGCATCTACTAAGCAACAAAGGCGCGTTCTGCCCCTCCACCCTTTTGCCTTGGTCCGCCACGATTTCCTCTTTGTTTGAACTGTCCCGGACGAACGGAAGAGTCACCAGTTCCGCAAGCGTGATGAAAATTTATCGATTTTTTGCAAAGCCAGCGTAGCCATAGTTAGTCTAGCCCTGCGATCGCTACCCTGAATTGTGACACGACTAGTCTGTATCTGCAGTTTTGAACAAGCTTAGCGTATAATGACTTAAGCAGAGAAGAATGATGAAAAGTGGAATTATAGAGAAAAGTATTGCGATTCTAGTAGAGATTGAGTTTATTTAGACAGGGATCATAAAACACATTTTTCCTTTGTTAGGAATTCAGTGGTGAAACGTTAGGATTGAGTACTGTAGAATACTGCTTGATTTTGGCTGTAAAAGGGTAGTGCTGTGGTGGTTTCAAATCAGCTTCAGGAAGTTTCCCAGTTTTTTTCATCACATTGAAGTCGAACAGACAGCGTGGTTTCAAGAAGATCTAGTGGAAAGCCTTGATTTCAGGGATCTGTCTCGTGTCTAAGTCGTGGTACGGTGGGTAAAGAGCTAGTGAGGTTAGAACGGAGAGCCATAGGGCCTTTTTTGTGACAAGATACTAACTGTAAAGGGACGAAAAATTTGTAGACATGGAAAAGGACCCTTTAACTGTGGGTAATGGCGCGAGCAGCGAGGCCCTGACCCGCAGACAGGTGGTGAAAGGACACTCTGATCCCGAAGAAACGGTGACTATCACGTGCGGAGCGCCGGAGATCGTGGGGAATGGATCATTTGGAGTTGTTTTCAGGACAAAAGTGCAAGAAACCGGGGAAGACGTCGTGATCAAGAAAGTGCTACAGGACCGCAGGTTCAAGAACCGTGAGCTTGAGATCATGAAGTTGATCAGCCATCCGAACCTGATCGACTTGAAGTACTACTTCCTCGAGCAATCGGACCACGAGCTATATCTCAACTTGATCGTGGATTACATGCCCATGTCGCTATACCAGCGTCTCAAGGAGTTCATCTCGCTACATCAGCCAATGGACCGTTTTGAGATCAAAATATACATGTTCCAGCTGTTCAAGTCGTTGAACTATCTGCATGAGGTGGCCAAGGTGTGCCACAGAGATATCAAACCGCAGAACATCTTGGTGGACCCCCGGTCGTTGTTGTTAAAGATCTGTGACTTGGGATCCGCAAAACAGTTGAAACCAAATGAGCCAAACGTTTCCTACATTTGCTCGCGTTACTATCGGGCCCCAGAGTTGATTTTTGGCGCTACTAACTACACCACGAAGATAGACATCTGGTCTGCCGGTTGTGTCATGGCAGAACTACTCTTGGGGCAGCCCATTTTCCCGGGAGAGTCAAAAATAGACCAACTGGTCGAGATTATCAAAGTTTTGGGCACTCCAACAAAGGAAGAGATATGCTCGATGAACGAGAACTATTCAGAGCACAAGTTTCCGCAGATTAGACCCATTCCTTTGAACAAAATTTTCAAGAAAGAGACCCAAGAGACTATAGACCTTCTTTATTGCATCATGAAATACGACCCTCGCATCAGATACTCGGCGCAGCAATGTTTGTTCAATGCCGAGTATTTTGCAGATGTAATAGACAGCTCCGGATCTGACAGTGCGGCGGTCACCGAATCGTTGCATCTGATGCGGTTCAAAGAAAATGAGCTGTTTGGCTTAACTTCTACAGATCGGAGTAGGCTAGAGGGGAGACTTCTATAACAACATGTTTCCTTCCGTCAAATCCACAGCCGTGCTGTGAGGAAGCTCTCATTTGCATATAATGAGACAGATGCATTCCTGTCATTTCACAATAATATCTTTTTGCACGCCCATCTATTTCCTAATCTCTTAATTTAATGTCTGTCAGCTGATTCAATTTAACGAGGCATGATGTCTGGTGGCCAGTCTGATTTATCATCACTTTCGACTTACACTTTATTTGCATCGCTTATCCTACTGATGTCTTTGAAGAAGTATGGTACTTTTGTATCGTTACGGTACCGACGTCTTTTGAACTCAAGGCTTCAGCACTGTAACGCAATTAATTGATTCAAACTCTCTCAGCGGATACCAATTTCTGTATATATGTATTCAACGTGTATGTACTATCCGTTAAACTCATGACTCATGTTAACTCTTTTAGTTTTAACTTGGCAGAGTATGTACTCTCTTTATTTGACACTGAACTGCAGCTATTCCTTAGGAAAACCGGATTTTCTACGATTTCTGATTTAATGAGCTTTAAGTTCTAAACTGACAAAAGAACCGTGCAGATCACGACTTGTTAGTGGCCATTAGGAACAACGGGATTTCCACAATCAATGCTGCAATGAACTATACCGATCGATATAATGTACCACCCCTCATAACGCTTCCAGAATACATTTTTCACAGGCTTTATCAGCTGAATTGCAAGACAGTATTTGGTGTTCCAAATTACTCTACTGCTAAACTATCCCCATCGCTAGCCGCAGCACGGCTACAATGGATCCAAACCATCAATCAATTGAATACCTCTTTTGCTGCAGATGCTTACGGTAGAGTAAACGGTCTGAGTTGTTACATTACGAGTGAATCTGCAGAATTGGGGCATGCCAATGGCTTTTTTGGATCGTTTTGTGAATACGTGCCGATCCTACAATTGGCCGTCTTAGAACAATCCCACGATTTAGAACGCCTGATTGGAGACGTATCCATTTTTCATGATATCGTTGATGATCCGGCTGAGATAGACTCATGTCTGCAGACCGTTTATTGGGGCAAACGACCGGGATATTTGGGACTTCGATCAATTGATATTGAAAAACGGGTACCGAGTGATTCTCTGAACTTCAACGTTTGTGACCAGAATCAGCTGTCAGGAGGCAACGGGCTTATGTCAAGCAGTTCTCGTGCCGTACAGGACACAATTAATCAGATTTTGTCCTGTTTGTACAAGAGTAAAAACCCACTCATTGTTGTCGATGCCTTAATTGACCGATATGGGTTTAATGGCATGGTCCAAAAGTTCCTAACAGACGCTCAAATACCGTTTGTGACCACATTAATGTCGAAGGCCTCAATTGATGAAAGCCTACCGAATTTTGTTGGCACTTTCTTGGGAACCATGTCACAACCAATAGTACGTGAATGCATGGAAAACGCAGACCTTGTACTAGTTCTTGGCTGCATGATCGACAACTTCAAGAATTCGTACTGCCGCTACACTTACAAGAGCAAGAACCTCATCCTCATTTGGAATGATCGCGTGAAACTGGATGGCAGTGTAACACCTGACCTACCGCTTCACAGAGTGTTACCGTCCTTGCTGAATGCGATTAAAATGGAAAGACTTCCTCAGAACAAACCAGTAAGAGTGCCCGACATGGTGCCTCGGGTAGATCCTCAGCCAGTTACTTTTCTACGACAAGAGTATCTGTGGTTTAAGATATCCACATGGCTTCGAGAGGGTGACATAATAATTTCGGAGTCAGGTACTTCAGCTATCGGGTTGCTGCAACAGCGGTTCCCTAATAACACAAAACTCATATCCCAAGCTATTTGGAACTCCTCCGGATACTCTGTGGGCGCCTGCCTCGGAATACTGGCCGCCTACAGGGACAAAAACGACAAAACCCAATCTCATCGGGTCATCATGTTTGTTGGTGACGGTTCCTTGCAGTTCACGTTCCAAGAACTCAGCACTATCATCACAGAGGGCTTCAAACCGTACGTGTTCGTGATCAATAACCAGGGTTACACCGTGGACAGAACGTTGAACCGCGAGAAGACCCATCTGAACGCCACGTATTTCGACATTCAGCAGTGGGAGCTGCTCAGGATCCCCTCGCTCTTCCATTCCGCGCCCTACTTCAGGCGCAAATGCATGTCCGTCGGCGAGCTCAACAACTTGTGCAGGGACAAGCAGTTCAACGACGCGCCAGACCAGCTCAAGATGGTCGAACTCATCCTTCCAACGATGGACGTCGTGTCGCTTCTCTTGGAGTCACGTGACGACAGCGACGAAGACGAACATAACCATCACGTGCAACAGCCGCCTGCCAAACGGATACGCCTGTAAGTCTGTAAAGCCTCCCATGTAAGCAAAAACACATACGCACACACGTTACCCTGCCTTACGGTGGCTCAAACACTCCTGTCCATTCAACTTCCCACAGACTCCGTCACGTGACCACTCCCATCCAGCTTGGCCAATCACGTCTTTCCCTCACCAACACCCATGCACTAGGTCGGACCCCCCCACGGATAAACTTCGTTGCGCAAGGCGGTACCCTCCGGCTTACCATTACCCGGATTTTCCTGCCCCACCAATTAGCGCTTCCTGTCCATAGCCACCGATGTTTCCGGGCAAATGTCGCAAGATGACAAAAACGCAGAGCGCAGACACCGCCGCAGTGCAAACGAAAAAGGAAAGTGAAAAATTTCGCATTTTCCGTATTCCAGAATATGCTAACAAAATTACGCACCGTAAGCAGCAGTGAACTTTTCGCAAGATATAGCGCATTTCTGTTACAAAAGCATTGTCGTTGGTGGCTCGGGATTATCGCTGATATTTGATTCGAGATATCTTCTTTTCCAGATATATAAGAGGTGAATAATATTTCAATTGTATTCGAGACTTTTATTATGTACATATCTTATTCAGAGCAGTGTATTAGGTGACATATTTGTTAGTTTCAGATATTCTGTAAGAACAAAGCACAGTACACAGATACAGATACACAATATGCCAGCTCCATTCAAGAAAGGTTCCGAAAAGAAGGGTGCAACTCTGTTCAAGACCAGATGTTTGCAATGTCACACTGTTGAAGAAGGTGGTCCACACAAGGTTGGTCCAAACTTGCACGGTGTTTTCGGCAGAACCTCTGGACAAGCCCCAGGTTACTCCTACACTGACGCCAACATCAAGAAGGGTGTTGTATGGGGTGAGCAGACCATGTCTGACTACTTGGAAAACCCAAAGAAGTACATTCCAGGTACCAAGATGGCCTTCGGTGGTTTGAAGAAGGAAAAGGACAGAAATGACTTGATTACCTACATGCTAAAGGCCTGTAAATAAGCGGTGCCAGAAAGGTGGTTTTCCACAAGTCTCAAATGATTATGATTATTTATTTATTGATGTTGATGTTCCCAAAGAACAGCATGATATTCTATGCGTGACAGGTTCTTCATACCCTGTCACCTTTTCTCCCCCTATTTTATCCACGATATTATTACCCGTGCAAGCATAATCAGCAGGTGTATGGTTTCATCAACCTTTATCCAACCCTCCGCTGTCTTTGAGTACTGGCCTGGATTGGTTTCATGCGTGTCCAACACTTGTATATGTTTTTGGATTCATCTGGCTCGCATGCTCCATCCTGTATTTAGATTCATGCCAATGCCCTCTCTCAGTTCTCGCCAAGGTGGTGGATTTTACCACATGTAAATATGTGTAAATGTATGTATAGCAACACCTCAATCAATACAAGGAAGGATTAGTGATAAAGACCAAGACTTAACTGTCAAAGCTTGAAACGGGAAAGGTCAGATTCATAATTACGTATGATTGTTACAAAGTGACGTTTATATGCAAAGTTGGCCAATTATACCATGGCAAGAATCAAGCCGGAGATAAGACCAAGGCTGGTCTTGAATGAAAAGTCTTTGTGGGCATCTGCACTTGACACACTTGAGGCTGTGTCTGAGGAGGATGCGCCACTGGCTGAACCTATGTTTTGAACGAATCCACTGGCTGCAGATGACGTGGCGGATGCAGATTGGGAAGTCCCGCTGGTGGTCGATTCCTTCTTAGCGTCTTTGTCAGAATCAGAGTCTAAAGATGTTGCCTTGGATTCAGATGTAGTCTTAGATTCAGATGATTTGGAAGAGGATGACTTGGATGTAGTGGATGAAGATTCGGAAGAAGAGCTGCTCTTGTCCGGAGTATTGTCATCCAGCCCAGAGTTATCGTAGTCCTTCAAGACGGTGTTAGCGTCAGTAATCTCAATACTACCTTCTAGCCAATCATCATCTCCAGTATATTCGTATGCTTTGGAACCGTCCTTCTTCGCACTAGATGGAGGATCATAACAAGTGATATTCACACTTTCGAGAACAGCGTAGTAGTATCCGTTATCTTTGATATCATCAGAATCCCAATTGATCTCGCCACCTGACCAAGCGACGGTACCTGGTGGATTAGTAGCATTACCGCCTGGCCACAGCGACAACTGAATTCTAGCAGGGGTCTGTGGGTATTCGTACCTCTTGGTGGTGCTGTTGTAGGTATCGTTTTTAGACAAGGTTCTGCCCAACTTACCATCGATCTTCCACTGGATCTTGTCTTCGGTCCAGTCGAGTTCGTAAACGTGGTATTCCTCGTCGGTCTTGTCTGCAGTCAGATTCTTCGAATTTGTATAGTTTAAGGCACCTTGCCAGTACCAGTTGGTCTGTGCCGTGTCCAAATCAGCCCCTACCCACTCATAATCAATCTCATCCTGCACTGAGGACAGCAAAATAAAGGCTGAAACGACACCGGCACCGTGAGAAGTCTTGAATCTGGTCTTGACGTTACCGTACCACATGTAGTGAGTAGAAGAAATCACAGAACCACCGCTATATTTAGGCATAGCCAGCAACAGGGCCTTTTCATCTGGATAGTCCACTGGGTATCCTTCGTAAGTCCAGTTGGCTTTGCTGGCGTCCCCTAAGTACGTGTACTGATTCGCCATCTTCGATGTATAGTTGTCGAACACAGTTTCGGAGTTCTGACACACAGGCAGAGGCATGCATGCTTCCTTCTTATAAGAAAATTTAGGGTTACAGCCTCCGAGACAAAAGCTCCCACTGCCACACGTCCCGTACTGGTTGCAGCATGGCTTGTCCTCTGGACAAGCCTTGCCCTCACCACATTCCAGATCGTCTGCACCAGCAATGCCGGAAACCAAAGCGTTAACCACAACAGCAGCTAGTGCCAAACTCCTGCCTAGAGAAATCATCTCTGCTTGACTCACACTCCGTGCTTCAAGTTTTGCAAGATGATTCCATCAACTTCACAAAGCTCAACTTGTTCGCACCATTCTTAACATGCACATGCCTTTATATACAAGTAAATTAAACCCAAAGAAGGAAGGATAAACACTGCGAGAATTTTTCTGCCTCGTTTTGGACTCCGCACGCATTATGACTACAACACCGCACGACAAATACCACCCTCAATTGCCTGAAAGTTGGAACTCTACCACATCATCTTTCTTCTCACCAAATTGCCTATAGATACCAGCACTTATCGCTACAGCCTCGAGACTGTGATGCGAAATCTGAAAAATTTTGAATGGTCCGCCAAATTGTATTGCCCAATAGGGATTAAAGTAGTACAAACAGTGCAATGGCACCGTACTAGTGTCCTGGTCTGATACCGCCCCGTTACTGGCGATACTCTGTGGTGGATTCTCGGGAATACCATGGAGCGGCCTTTGCCAGTTCATTGGGGAAAGACGTAAGATGCAGAGCCTTGTCACGTGACTTTTCTCGGTCTACACCGACTTCTCATGATCGGATTCGAAGCATGGTGCATGGGTAATGTCGACCACTTCTTCCTCTTCCTGGTCGTGTCTTGTTCTTCCGGTGTGTATCTCGTATTTTTCCTGGTTCTTTCCTGAGAGCATGTGAGTGAAGGACTTCTGAGACTCTCTGACGTTCCAGTTCAAGGTTCTGCTGATGCCGTCGATGAACTCCGTGCTGCGGGCTTCCAGCGTGGGGAACGAGTATGGGCTAGCTGTGATCGTGATGTAGTCGCCCTTTTTCATCTCAACGCGGCTTTTGCCGTCAAATGCGGCCCATGCGGTGCTTCGGCTCGTCTTGGGAACTTTTACCTTCAACTGCATGCTGTCGGGTAAGATAATAGGTCTGAAACTCAACGTGTGCGGACAGATAGGCGTCACAGCGATGGCGTTGACGCTGGGGTACACGAGTGGGCCGCCAGCGCTTAGCGAGTATGCCGTGGACCCGGTTGGGGAGGCGATGATCAGACCGTCTGCTTGGGCGACCGTGAGCAAAGAGCCATCGCCGTAAAGCTCTAGCATAGAGATAAAGGGACTGGGGCCTCGGTCAATGGTTAACTCGTTCAGCACGTGGTGTTCGCTCTCTAAGTGGTACTTGATCTGCGTCTTATGAGCCTCTTCGTCCACTTTATGTACAAGTTTCCTGTAAAGCTGGCAGCAAAGTCTCATTCTCATCTTGGTCTTGATTCTATCCTGCAGTATCTTCGACAACTCTTGCCTGAAATCTTCGAATTGAAAGTTTGTTAAGAACCCTAGCGAGCCCAACGCGAACGACATCACTGGAGGAACGTTTTTTTGGAAGATAGATGACACGTAGAGTACCGTGCCGTCTCCTCCCAGCGTCACTATCAAATCAAAGAAGTCCTCGTTGTGTTTGACAAACTCCGGAGACCAAAACTTAATCATTTCTGTGCCACATCTACTGTCGCTGCAAAGCTCCTTCGCGTTAAAGGTCTCGCTTTTTTCAAAGCCGGCGTCAACGTAGATATCTATCATTGGATAGTGCACCAACAGCCATTGTACCATTTCTCTGGTCAAATATACCAGGGAATCATCCTGTTTCTTAGTCACAATCATTAATTTGTGCACTTCTAGGGTAACCTTCGTATTGGAAAGGTTCTTGGACAGCATTCGCATCCCGTGCGCGGTAGACGAAAGTTGTGCGTGCGAGTAAGCTTTTCGCATATCTTCGCTTCCAACTGACAGTTTCCTGAACATCCGTTCAGTACACAGAACTTCGTCCATTTCATCACCAGCATGATGTTCTTGTACATGACGCCTTCGAGCGCGGTCCGAACCATGCGGTCTGTTCTCTTGTTCTTCGTCATTATCATCCTCTAGTCCATCCCTCATGAAAACATTCTGGAAACGTTTCGCATGTGGCTTGTTCTGTGGGTTGGCTTCAAAAGTTAAAGGAATACTGCTTCTGGAAGAACTATTGCTGCTAGAGGTTAACGCGCCTGCGCTCAAAACCTTGTCTAAGGACTGCCCCTCGACCATCTCAATTTCTGATCAGTTGTTTAATGCTATTAGTCACCGACTGAACAGTTCACCGATTCAATTTCTTTGCTCTTAGAAATATACGAGATATGGTTCACCTTTAAACTGTGATGGGATTTTAGATATTGATTATTTCCGTAGTTAAGCCTTAATTGAAAGACCAACACAAGAACAGGGAAAAAGGCTCCAGCAATGCACAGGGTTGTCCTACCGATGTTACGACTGAGACAAAATGATACCGCGTAGAAAGTCATAAATGAGGCCCGAAAACTGGCCTTTTCTGTTAGTTTCCATGGCTAAATGGGATTTTACTTGAATTATATACTGTAGGATTGCAAATAATGTTGCAAAGAATCAACTTTCCTGTATAAGTTGAATCCAATGTACAACTCTGATGCTATATTCGGCTACTGGCTGTATGAGTCTTAATTTTACTGGATTTTGGATACCTTACAAGACCAGTTTTTTGCTTCCAATAGAGGTAAAGAAGCACCTAAACACCAGCCTAGTTCGTTATTGGCAATTGTCTTGGCAGTTTTTAACTCTCTATGCAACGGGATATCGTAACCTGTGTGCAGTAGTGAAACCTGGAAAGAGAGGTCCAAACACCACTGAGGTTCCTTGCTCAATTCGGACAAAGAGCCTTCAATACCGCTGAAAACAGATTCCCACACTTCTTCACCGTTACAGACCGTTCTTGCCAAGTCTTGCAACTCTTGTAAACTGAAAGATAGAGGTAAACCTAGAGGTTGCGTTCTGTCGTAGAAGTACGAGAAGACGTACAAGTCCGAGGTCTCCTTGAAGGTGTGGACCAAAGAAGGCTGGTGAACACCGTTGAAAGAACATGGGGGAGTGGAACACTCTGCATCCTTGTTCAATATCTTGTCTGCGAGGAACCTACACTGAGACCCCGCTGGGACTTTGGGACCCTTGAAGGTGACAGTATAGACCTCATCTTCGCTCAACTTTACCCTTTCGTTTTCGGCCAGGGTTCCTGGAGGCAGACAAGGTGAGTTCAATTCGTAAGACTTGGTAGTTTGGCCCTTAACGATAGTACCCTCTTTGATCGCCGTTTCGACCAAAACAGAGTTGATCTTGTTTCTACCTTGCATCAACCCATATCCTAGATGGGAGAACTGGTACAGGGTGTAGTCATGGCCACCAAATGACAGATCGTACTTGTGTTCACCTTCGGCCATTCTTTCATTGGGAGCGAAGCTTGGTTCGAAAACGATCTGAGTGGAACCACCACCCAAGTCAAACACGGCTGCAGTTGGGAGCTTTGACCCGGCACCAATGTTACCTAACAAGTAATTTGCGGTGACCCACGCGAATACACCTTCTTCTTCACCATCCATGATGGAGACACCGTTACCGTCAACAACTGGGAATGGATAGTCATCCTCCAAATGCTTGCGAACCTGGGCTAAGATCTTGGCTGATTTTCCTTCGCCCAGCATCCTCAGGCCGGCAGTGGCCTTTACTGCGACAGGAGTGCATCCTCTTTTGTCCTTTGGAACGGCCTTTAAAGCGACTTCTAATAATGGATCTAACGACTTGGCAGCACCAATCGCGTCAATATCAAAACTGGACAGTCCTGGTTTGAGCATCTCAAAGGTCTCATGAATCAACGCTGGCGGTTGGCTGCAGACGTCAAATTCGTATACGTGAACACGACTGCCGGTAGATCCAGCATCGATCATCACGACGTACTTGTGATCTTCGCTACATTCACCACCGCTGGTCTTAGACTTCGATTTTGAAGCACCTGCTTCCGCAACCTGCTCCAATTGCTCCTGATACTTCTTTTCAGTGGATCCAGCGGTAGCACTAGAGCCAATATTACTGGGCGCAGACGACTCTGGTGCATTCACGCCGTCTGGCATATCAACTCTGTTGGAACCGCTCAAAGACGCACTTTCGTTCGAACTGGAAGATCTCAACAACAAAATCAACATTACCGCCGTGAAAGCACCTATAAGGAAACGGTAGTTCCTAACCACCGAATTGACATGCATTGTAGTTGTTCTTTCTATCAGTTTTATGTGTATCTCAACTCTTCTTAAACTTGGCTAAAACACGCAATAACGACCGTTAATTCACGATTTCTTCACCCACAAGTCCCAACAAATCTATCTCAGCTAATTCAACTGAACTTCTACCGCCATAAACGCGTCTTGAACGTACTCTGACGACTCTGATTCACCAATCTCATCTTCAACACGAACTTGATTCAAAGCTTGACATAAAATTTCTTGTCAATTAGTTGGCATGACATAAAGAGTGAAAAATCGAACTAAAGCCATTTGAGACATAACGACAACATCTGTGATGAGCAGGTGATTTGTTGAGGTACGCTTGGTTCTGGCTTCATAGCAGCGAGGCAAGGAGATATGAGTCGAAATGTGAACAAAGCAAACTCGGTTTTGGTGCGTTTTCAGGAAGCACAAGCAGCGGAAAATGGAGGATATCAGGACTTTTCTAGGTTGAAACGGCCTACTAGGATCAACAAAGTTACAGATTTGAATGAAGCTCTGCGATGGAGAAACGAAATTGTACGAGAAATCGGACAGCGTGTGACGCAGATCCACGATCCGTCTTTAAGCGATAATCAAATCGTGGAAATTAACGATGAGTTGAACAACTTGTACCAGGAAAAAGGGAGATGGGACTTCCATATCCGAAACAAATTGAAGGGACCAGACTTAAAGAAACGGAAGCAGCTGAACACTACTGGTGGCACCCTGCTTGAGGGAAAAAGATACTTCGGCAGAGCACTCGAGTTACCCGAGGTTCAGCAGCTTCTGAAAGAGGCGAAGGAGAAGAAAGACCAGGAACGCAGCGGGAAAGAGAAGAAAGCTGAGCTCCAACAGAAGGTCAAGAGGTGGAAAGCCACTCTGAAAGACGATTATTTCGTCGGTCCTTCTGACGATGGCTTTTTACAGCATGAGGCTGCCAAGAAAAAGGAACTGCGAGCTCACATACCAAAGTCAGATAAAGAACCTCTCGTCATCATTCCGGAAATGCACATACCGTCTCTGAAAGAAGTAGAGCTTTGGCTAGTAAAAAGACGGAGAGACGAGCTTAAAAGACAGCTGGGACTATGAATGTCAAATTAGCCTTGTAATTTAATTCTTCTTGCATAAGTGCATTGTAATAATATCTCTATTTACGTATAAACGTCTTTTGCTATGCGATGCAGCATGATATCGTGAGTTTGTCTCTCCTCAATGTAAAAAGGTAGTCCTCATTGAGAGTCGTGACTTGGCAATCTGAACAGTTGAGTGCCTCTTGCAAACAATTTTGACATTCTACGAGTCGAATTTTCCTTTGGTCGTTCATTCACAGGTTCCGTTTGAGGCTGTATTTGTTGACCAAATACCCATGACTTTTGTTGACTGTCAGTTCTACCATGATGTGAGGAATGTGGCGAAGCTATTGAGCTGTCATTCCAAATGCTATGGAAGGACGGAGAAAATGCGGAGTCCGGATGTGAATGGACAGATTTGGAAGGAATTACCATTGGAGATGATGTGTGTCCTATGTTCAACCCTGAATGGAAAGATACGACATCATCATTTGAATTTTCATTTATCACACCTTGTATCGATCTTTCAGGCTGTTTGAACTGCGGAGCTGGAGATAGGGAAGATTGAGATGAGCCCATTGATGCAATGTGAATGGGAACATTTTGCTGTGGGGCGGCATTCAGCTCATTGGCCGGGCTGAGAGGCCGGGAAAGCTGACTGGAGCTATTCCAATAATCATCTAATTGATCGTTAGTAAAAGAGAGCATAGTATTTGCTTTGTCACCAACATCTGAAACCATGTTCTCTAGGCCAGAAATCAAATGAGACGAATCCTCGTATGCAGCATTGTCATAAAAAGCTTCATTATTTGACAATACAGGACTCGCTACACTGTCCTGATTTGTGATGGCCTCTTGACTATGCTGGCCGTGTTGCAGCCAAGAGCTAAAAGGTGCTGATGCAACGGTCTGTGCCAGTAAGGATCCTTGGGCGTTGAAAGTTGAGTATGAAGAAGGATCATGCAACTGTAACGGACGTGGAGCGGGTTGACCCATGAGATCAACGTTTTGAACACCACCTTGAGATGATTGTCTGGAAATAGAATAAGTTTGTAGAGTGAGATCATTTTTTAACTGGCTGTTAGTAGCCTGGAGATCTTTCCACACTTTCTCCAGTTGATCTATTTTCTTATTGAATCTGTTCTTTGAATTCTTCCACTGTCTATCGAGTTTAGAGTCAACTTCAAGTTCTGATTTGATCATTTGGACTAAACCGGATTGTGCAGGTAACGAGTTGACCAAATCTTCGCCACTTGGTGACAGAAGGCCAGATTTTGACGACGTCGAATCATTGATTTTTTTCATGATAGCCGACCAGTTAATGCTTGAAATATCAGAAGCTTGACTTTGGCCGTTAGCTCCTCCATTATTTTCTTGGTCTATAGCTTTTTTAGCCTGATTTAACTTCCGATTCTCCTCCTCTTGGTTCAAAATCTCAGATTGCAAACTTTTAATACGGTCTGAAGTATTAGAGATGTCTTCATTCAATTTTTGCAAGGTTTTTCGATAACTGAGTTCAAGAGCGGCTTTCTTTTTATCCACGTCATTGACTTGGGCCCAGGCTTCCATATCGTTATTCATCTTCGAGATCTTGCTTTCCAGTTGCTTGATAGAACGTTCTGACTTTTCTCTTTTCAAGTCATACAAGACTTTCGAAGATTCCAATGAATTGATGGTAGACTTGATAGATTTCTTTAGTTCAATTTCGTGATTCCATTGAACTTTCAAATTGTCAAGTTCCATTTGCAGTTGTTCTTTCGTGTCATTAAAATCCTGCAAAACCATGGAATGCTGTTGTAGAACGTCATGCAAATCTTCTTGGGAGCAAACCAATATACTTTTCAAATCCTGGATGGAAAATTGTTCAAGATCATTCAAGGTAGTCAACGAATAGTACGAAGGTGTGAGAGATTTCGAAGACTCCGTAATCATCAGCGGTTTCCTCCATTTCACATCTGTAGGAATCAAATGGGTCACCTCGTCTATAATCTGCGCTTCATCATGTCCTTCCAGTCCTAACATGACATGATGGTTGGTGACATGCTTGGCATCCTGTGGAAGCGTCATCACGAACACGTTAGGCAACTTATTGGTGAAGCCCAACTGATTAACCGTCACCAGATCAATCTGATAGTGCTCTGCAGGAGCCAATCCGCACAAGGAGACACAAGTATAAGTCCTTTTGGTGTTCGGAAAATTGGCCACAATTTTCCCATTCAAGTACAGCTTGTAAGACAGGACTTTGAACCGGTGATGCGATTCCTCCGAAACACCATTCCCCGAAATTACAGAATCAGGTTCATTTTCCCAATGCAAAGTGATGGAATCGCTCGTAATCTTGTCCACAGAAACCTTCGTCGAATGTGGCAACTCAATATTCAAGAGTTCCACTATCTTGATCACTGGAATGTGCAGAAACTGGAAAAGCCGGTACCATAGCCATAACGTGGCAAGCAGCGTACACGCCGCATAGGTAATCATAGATACCAGAAAATTTCCACCGTCAGACGGAACTGACAAAACGTATTGAAACTAGCTTGAGAGTGATGGTAACGAACAAAACAGGAAGCTATCACTGTGAACTCGGCTTTAACTATGTATCATTTTGTGCAAATAAGCTTTTCTTTATTTTCATTGTTGATGTTGGACTTTTCACTTTCCATAAGTGAAGGGAACCAAAGGGGGGACCCTTGAGGAACTAACTCTCCAATTCTAAGAAAGGCGACTATATCAGTTCGTAGGCTATCAGTGGTCTCGCCACCTTCTAATATCACCATGATTGCATACAAAGTGTAAGTAGTATATATCAAATGTCATCTGTGTACACTGTAGAAATACGAAACCTATTTCAACACGAAATGATCTCCTCTGAGCTTGAGGTACGCCTGCTCCGCGCCAGGAGCCATAGGTTTGATTATCAGTGAGTATATTTCGCTGTTGTGGAACCTCAGCCCGGTGCTTGGAGACTTATACTGGGACTTTAGGCCCGTCACGTCGCAATACTTCTTGGCTGGCCTTGTTGAAGGAGGAGCCTGCACGTTAAAGTACGATAACGCGGTGCGCGCATGGTCTGGATCCTTGCTTTTTTCGTCCTCCGTCTCTGGGACGTTCGTTAATCGTTTCCACTCGTCTGAGATCAATTGTTTGGCGTTCTTGTTACGTTTCAGATGCTTGTGCCATGTAGGCCTCTTGAATCGCAGTCCGGTGGTATCATTTTGTGCAGCAACGCTTTTGAGAAATTCAATTCTATCCATACCTGCCACTGCTATTCTGAAGCCTGGTTCACTGTGCAGGAGCTGTATTCGCTGGAGCCTATTGTACTCTTGCCTTGATTCATAAGTGCAGTCATGGAGGAATTAACATTTCGGCTTATACCACTCCCACTCACGTGACTTAAACATACCGTGAAAATCTAAATCACGTCACGTGACCCACTCCTCTCTCGTACTGTCACGGAACGTAATAGCGTCCTCAACTTCTGCTGATAGTCACCTGGTCGACCGAGGTTTCCAGTGCCCACCCTAACACTCAAGACGGAGTTTGCGTTCGCTTTGCACCACCTTCGTTCTCGGTCATAACAGGTGCCTGGTCGTAATCATCCGCACCTACCAACCTTAAAGTGCTGTATACCAACCTCAGCATACTGCTTACGTAGAGAAGCTTCTCTTTGTACAATGCACAGCCGCATGAAGCTTAAAAAAGAAGGGTGTTTTCGGGTTTAACAGTCCTTTACGCCCGTAACAGACGAGGCGAAATTAAAAAAACGCCTTTAACGCCTTGAAGGTGTATGTTTGAGTCCAGCCATGCAAAAGGGTCCTATCTCGTGAACGCTTTTAATTCCGAAACCGCACACTGGCACTTGACTAATGCATGAGTACAGCGCAAGAAGCACTGTTGTAAACCATTTGCAATTAGGCGAAACGACTTAGATTGACAGGTGCGATAGGCATTGTTTCTTGGCCAAGAGATTACTGGAAAAGATGCGTTGAGGTTGCGCGAAAGGAAGGAGGTTGGTGGTGAGCTTTTCGGTAGTGCACCCCAGATCACAGGTTCGGTAGTAAGGTGTAGCATTGGCTGTAAAGACCGTTAGGGCGGGACATTGATCTGATATCTATTTGGCACAAATAATTTTTAGCTTTTTGTAGGTTTCGGACTGTGGTGCAGTCTAGGTGAAACTGTTAATTAGGTTTGGGTATTAGACGAGACTGATCTGCTCGAAGAGAAGAATGAACTGTATATAACGGTGCTGGCTGGAGCCGAATGTTGGGATGCGGAAGCTCGACAGGCAAGGTATGACTCGTTGTTAGGGTATAAGAATGTTTAAAGTCTGGTGCTACAACCAAGTAAGCAAGAATAATAGCTAGCAAAGAATAACACCTCATCGCAGCTTCGATGGATACTGCTATTGAGTTAGACTTCGATAAGAAGAGGGAGGCCACCAGGGTGGCCTCAGACGGTCAGAAATCGAGCCACAAGATGGTGCAATCGTACGGTGTGCAGAAAGCCGAAGTTATGAATGAACAGTACAATAGGAAGTACCACAAGTTGATGATCTTCATCAGTATCTTCTTGATGTCATATGTGTTTCGTTTGGACAGTATGGTGCGTAAGACGTTCACTGCGCATGCTATCAACTCGTACAAGACCCATTCGTTGATTTCCACTGTGGGTGTCGTCAGAAGTGTCGGTGCAGCTGCTGCAATGCCACTTTACGCCAGATTATCAGATACCATAGGAAGGATGGAACTGATATCCTGTGCTATCGTCCTATATGTCGTGGGGACCATCATCTGTTCTCAGGCCACAAATGTTACCAGATATGCCGCTGGTATGCTGTTCTATCAGTTTGGGCTCAGCGGATTCGGTATCCTTTTCAAGATCATCTCTGCCGATTTTTCTAATTTGAACTGGAGACTATTCTGTATGCTAATCAACGCATCGCCCTTCATCATCAATACTTGGATCTCTGGTGACGTCGCTTCGAGCATCGGGGCTGATAACTGGTCCTGGGGTATCGGATTGTGGGCCATCGTGTTGCCTGTATCTGCCATTCCACTAGCAACGTGTTTCCTACACATGAGATACAAAGCCCAGAAGAGTGGTGACTGGAACAAATTGGTGCCACCTCTACAGACTGAGTCTGGTCTAAAAAGATTCTTCGATTTTGTCATTTGGGAGTTAGATATTGTTGGTGTGCTTTCGCTGATGTTAATCCTAGGGTTGGTGTTGACACCTTTCACTTTGGCCGGTGGTGAGAACACCGAGTGGAGAACCGCAAAAGTTATCGTCCCCTTGGTTATTGGAGGCTTTGTTATGATCCCAATATTTGCAATTTGGGAAACCAGAATCGCCAAAAGGCCCATCTGTCCAAAGAAGCTAGTCAAGAAGAAATCTGTCGTCGTTGGTATCATCATCGGTGTTATGGTCGACTTTATTTGGAGACTACAGGGTGAATACCTTTACACCATTCTGCTTGTTGCCGTGAATGAGTCCGTCAAGTCTGCTACCAGAATCAACTCGTTGTACTCTTTCTCCACCACCGTGGCAGGACTGTCGGTCGGTCTTTTCATTGTGTACTACAGAAGATTAAAATTCGCCATTCTATTTGGTATAGCGCTATGGTTTATCGCTCTGGGGGTTATGGTCCACTTCCGTGGTGGCCATACAAGTCATGGCGGTATCATTGCAGGACAAGTGCTGATGGGTGCCGGTTCAGGTTTCTTCTCCCACACGATCCAGGCTTTGTTGCAGGCTTTAGTCAACCACGAAACGATGGCAACTGTCACAATGATGTACAGTGTGTCATACACCATTGGTTCTGCTCTTGGAAGCTCTGTTAGTGGTGCCGTGTGGACCCAGGTATTGCCCCACCAGATCAACAAGAGAATTGCAAACGCTACGATGGCCAAGCTGGCCTACTCCGCTCCACTATCCTTCATTAAGAAGAACAAATGGGGCTCTCCAGGAAGGGAAGCTATGGTAGACGCGTACCGCCATGTGCAAAAGATTCTGATCGTCATCGCTCTGTGTTTCTGTGTCCCACTTCTATGTGCCGCGCTGCTATTAGAAGACCCGGTGCTGGAAAGCGTCCAGTCAAACGAAGACACAGAGACAGAAACAGAAACAGAACCTGACACTGACACTGAAAGCACACGTTCTACACACCCTTCGAAGGTGTCCGTAACAGCAGACGAGAAGGTCTGACCTCTATAATCCAAGTTAATTTTACTACGTCACGTGCTCACATACATGCTTAAATACGTACTCTTCTGAATTTGATTTTTAATACTAGCCGCGACAGCGTCTACAGCGTCAGCTTCAAACAGTTCCCATCTCGTGTATCCGGCCACGTGACCTCTTATTACCCATCCCACATACCAACCCCACTGAGCGGTCCCCCACGCGCCAGTGGCGAATCCTGCCCTCACGGCACTTGCCATTTTAGGCAAGGTCCGCTTGCGGCTCTAAAATTTCTCGGAATTCATTTCCACAAAAATGCTTCTCGAGGGTGCTTTTTCTTTGTGGCACAAAATAGAAAAACCGTTGTAGGACAGTTTATCCGCTGCGCTACGTCTTTTCTGTGAGTCGAGGGAGCCCAGTTCCCGGAAGTAAAGAACCGCCCAGAATGTAGCCGTAAACCCTGTAGTGGAGCAGGCCTTGCCGGTGCGGGTAATGTTCCGTTTCTTGGCGCGCGGCACTTTTACGAGTGCTCTGGGCCTAACGAGAGGTTTAGCCAAACCCGTAGCCGGAAACAGTATTAGGAATACCCGTTGCACAGAACGCAAGGCCCGAAGGTGTTGGAGCACGCATTGGTAATGAATCTGGAGGGCCCTTAGCAGGCAGTTTCTTTTTATTGCTCATCGGGTAATGGTTAGGCAGTTTTGTTAGGGTGAAGAAGTTACTCACAGCGGGCATTTAGCAGGTGACGATGCATGGAGTTTTCGTTTAGGTAGTATATATAGTAAGGTGTTGATATTTTGCAAGTCTTGAGCCTAGTAGCCCTCAGGCGATGATCTTTCAATGGCTGGTGTGTAATTGTAGTGGGATAGGCCCAGATCAAGGTTCAGAACCTATACTGTTAAGCTTACTGTCGGTGAAAAATTTCCCAAAACCATGACTGCTGCGAAGACACCTGCTGAGCCGGCTTACACGTCGGCTGCCAACGACCTGCGGTCGGACACGTTTACTACACCAACGAAGGAGATGATAGAGTCTGTTTTGACGGCTTCTATTGGGGATGCAGTGTACAACGAAGACGTTGACACTACTCGCCTAGAAACCATCGTAGCTCGTGAGGCGGGCAAACAAGCCGGTTTGTTCTGCGTCTCTGGAACGCTGTCCAACCAGATCGGTCTCAGGACACACTTGTACCAGCCCCCATACTCCATTCTTTGTGACTACAGAGCTCATGTCTACACGCACGAGGCTGCAGGGCTGGCTATCTTGTCTCAGGCCATGGTAACTCCAGTGATTCCCTCTAACGGTAATTACATGACTTTGGAGGACATTAAAGCACACTACATTCCGGACGACGGCGACATTCATGGAGCGCCTACCAGAGTCCTATCGCTCGAGAACACCTTGCACGGGATTATTTATCCGCTAGAAGAGTTGATCCGTATCAAAGGATGGTGTCTGGACAACGACATCAAGTTGCACTGTGACGGTGCCAGAATCTGGGACGCTGTCGTTGAGACTGGGGTCTCTTTAAAGCAGTACGGAGAAATTTTCGACTCGATCTCGATGTGTCTCTCTAAGACAATGGGTGCTCCAATGGGGTCCGTCTTGGTCGGTGACAGCAAATTCATCAAGAAGTGTAATCATTTCAGAAAACAACAAGGTGGTGGTATCAGACAATCCGGTATCATGTGCAGAATGGCCTTATGTGCCGTTAACGGAGACTGGAAGAAGAAGATCAAGTACGCGCACGAGTTGTGCCACGAATTGGCAGCCTTCTGTAAAGAAAACGAGATCCCATTGGAATCACCAGCTGACACAAACTTTGTGTTCTTGGACCTACAACGGGCCAAGATGAACCCTGACGTTTTGGTCAAGAAGGGTCTGAAATACGGGGTCAAGTTGATGGGTGGAAGAGTTTCTTTCCACTACCAGATCACAAGGGAGACTCTAGAGCACGTCAAAGCTGCTATCCTTGAGACCTTTGAATACGCCAAAGAGCATCCATTTGACACTAACGGTCCTACGAAAATCTACCGTAGTGAGTCTACAGATTTTGATATCAACGGGAAACCAATTGGCGATATCAAAACCTTCAAGTACTGATTATCTCAGCGACTTGTTGCAATTATAAGGCTCAAAACCTTGCATCATTCTCATGTTCCTGTTTAACCACAAGACATTATGAACTATCACATCATACACAATATTGGCATTATCGGATTAAAATTAATTGTTTCTTCTACCATATGAAGGGTAGACAACAGTCCTGAAGACACGCGCACTGGCAGATGCAGTATCTGTTCTGTCTCTGGTAGTGTTCGTGATTGAGACAGAATCTTCGAAACTCTCTTGTCTTGTTTCTGTGCAGATATCAAGAGAGAAATAGAAAGATCTGCGCTCTGTCGAAATAGGACTTATGCTAGTTGGATACTGCGGACTCGTGAGGAGCAAATTGCTGGAGCATCAGCAGCTCCCATTTCTCAACGCGTTTGGATCGATTGACACTAACCGCAGAAAGAGCACCCATCTACACATACAGCGTTGTAGTTATCGTCATATTGATCAGAGTTTCTGCGATGTGAAGGTTGCACCCTCGCATCCCAGAAACTTCCGTGAGTAGCCTACACCATCTCTTATGATCTAACTTCCTATGGTTGTTATCGTATTTTTGTTATTCAAATGGATACCCTCTGAGAGTTGAGGCGTTGTACTCTAGGCCTGCGCCGATCCTCAGAAGCATCTATACATTTGAGAACCAATGGCACAGATTTACAGCTCTGTACTACCCTATTGCAGCGGGACAAAGGTGGTCTCACGCGTTGAGATCGACTGATACGTTTGGTTCGTTTGGTTCCACAAACTCATCTTACTTAAGAACACAGATAGATCTACAGGGCCGGTCTCTTTTGGAAACCAAGGATAAGAAGAGGACGTTACTAAACACGTCTTTGGATCTCTACACTCATTCTTAGCTCTTTCTCATGTTTGGGAGATTCAATTCTGGCGTGTACCACTTTCCTGGCTTCCCGAAAACCCAGCACTCTCCAGTGATCTGTACCTATACAATGTTCTTATATACTAAATAAAGGTCGCAACACCTTAAAATAAACCCTTTTCAAAACGGCTTAAAGTACCGGCACATGATGATGCAGTAATCACATAGATATCACTCTCGGAGATGCAGCACAGCCAGTGCGTCACCTGACCTAAACAATCTATTACTAACTGCTCAGTGTTGGCGTTTTGTTCGATGAGGTGAGCGGTTCTGTTGAAGGATTTTGAGAAAAAAGGGTTTCTCGTATAAATATATGGTGATCTAAAGGAAACACAAGATACCTTTCAAGTATATGCTTTAAAAGTTGTACTGTTGGCTTAATTGAGGTTCGGTCGCCACAATTAACGAATGCGACAGAGGTACTTGAAAGTATCTTTTATTTGTGTTGCTGCATATCTTTTTTTTTGGTATTACTCAAGAAACTCCAATTCAGAAGCGATGTCTAAACCTGTTGTTGTTATAGGGTCTGGGTTAGCTGGCTTAACCACCTCTAACCAACTTGCTAAATTTAACATTCCTATTGTGCTGTTAGAAAAGACAGCTAGTATTGGTGGAAATTCGATCAAGGCCTCGAGTGGTATCAATGGTGCGCAAACCGAGACTCAGGCTACTTTGAAGGTTGAGGACACTCCAGACCTTTTCGCTGAAGACACAGTGAAGTCTGCGAAGGGAAAAGGTGTCGTAAAATTGATGGAAAAGCTTGCCAAGGACTCGGCAGGGGCTGTGAGCTGGTTGCAGAAGGAGTTTGACATTCCATTGGACAAATTGGCCCAATTGGGTGGGCATTCTGTCGCCAGAACGCATAGATCCAGTGGAAAACTGCCTCCCGGATTTCAGATTGTGAGCACCTTGAAAAAAACGCTGGAGTCTTATGACACTAAGCTGGTGAAGATCCAATTGAATAGCAAAGTGGTCGATATTAAGCTTGATTCGGACAACAGGGTCAGCCAAGTCGTGTTCGAAGACGCTGACGGAACGCATTCCATTGACACGAATAACGTTGTGTTCTGTACAGGAGGGTTCGGTTTCAACAAAAAGCTTTTGGAGAAATATGCGCCTCAGCTAGTCAATCTACCTACCACCAACGGCGACCAAACGCTAGGCGAGGGTCAAGTGTTGCTAGAGAAGATCGGCGCGAAGTTGATTGACATGGAGCAAATTCAAGTTCATCCTACAGGGTTTGTCGATCCCAATGACCCAGACTCCAACTGGAAATTCTTGGCTGCTGAAGCTCTAAGAGGCTTGGGTGGTATCTTGTTGAATCCAGACACTGGGTTGAGATTCACTAACGAGTTGAATACTCGTGACCTGGTCACTCAGGCGGTTCAAGCTGAGTGTAAATCTCAAACCTCATGGATTGTCATGAGTGAAGACTTGTACCAAAACTACAAACCAAACATTGACTTTTACATGTTCAAGAAGTTGGTTTCTAAAAAGACAGTGTCAGAGTTTGCTGAAGATCTACCAATTAGCGCTTCGGAGTTGATATCTGAGTTGCGCACGTACTCAAATACCTCTAAGAAAGACCAATTCGGTCGTCTCCATAAGGAAAATACCTTCCCAGTCTCTCTGAATGAAGAGTCTACTATTTTCGTTGGTAAGATTACACCAGTGGTTCACTTCACTATGGGTGGTGCCCAGATTGATGAGCAGTCTCGTGTATTGGACGCCGAGGGTAATCCTGTCGCGCATGGCATTTACGCTGCCGGAGAAGTCTCAGGCGGTGTTCATGGTTCAAACAGATTAGGAGGCTCCTCCCTATTAGAATGCGTTGTTTATGGTAGACAAGCTGCGCATTCCATAAAGGCCCAATTGTGAAATAGGGTGATCTCAGACCTGGACTGACTACAAATCCTGTTATACCGCAATTTCACTGATCTTTGAGTTTAGAAGTTTATTTTTAACTTGCTAGTTGAAATTGCTTGCTTCAAATAGCGTGGTCCAACAACGGTAGCATTTTGTGGTCAGCCTTACTTGAAATTGTCGTGTAGTGTCTCTTTTTTACTTAAACCTTAATACATATTTAATGGATGAATTCTAATAAGACCGGAATATCTATAAAAACTGGTAGATCATCAGCAGAACCACGTCAATGAATTCTGAGCGCATATAAAGCACTATAAACTTATCAGAACTGAATCAAGTTCATCATGGTGAAGGCCTTATTCGTTTCTTTGATTGATAATGAAGACAGACCCCTGCTAGTACACACAATCGGGGAGGATTCACCGGAACTGACCCTTCGATATAATGTCCTTTCCAATTTGGCACTTGACTTCTTCGGGGATGCAAAGGGCAACAAAGGAGTGCCACCCAAATACCTGTTCGAGATGGATGAGGTTGTGGTATATGGAGAGTGTCTTAGACAAAAGGGGCTCAAAGTGGTTATAGGCATGAATATGCGAGATGATAAAGGCATCGAGTCATATTTCCAAAAGGTACGGCTGTGTTATTTGCAGAGCGTTATAAATCCATTCAATGAGAACTGGGTAGAACAAATCATGATAAAATTGGATGCTCTAGAGGTGAATTGATACACTGTATTTTTGTTTGCATATACATGGGCTATCTCTATCAACAATGGCTTATTTACAGATAATAATGAAGAGACCGTTCCTAAGTTACTATCTTTGGAAAGTAACGTCGATGAAGTGTTGCAAAACGATATGACCTTCCGCAAAGTCTGGATCTTCATGTCGGACAATTGCTGCTGCATGCGTACTTGGAGTCTTACGGATGTAAACAGGATATTTTGACCATGACAATTTGTTTAGGGACTCAATGATGTCAAGCTGTTGTTTTCCAATGTCAAGATGGAAATTTGACAGCAAACTGAAGGAATCACATGTGGCTGGTGTTGGCTGTGACACGCCAGAGCTCATTTGTGACATCAACTCATCTATGGAATATATCTCCAAATCCTTAACTGTGACATTGATACTAGGTTCAATCGCATGAATGCTCTCCGAATCGTTGATGTTCTCCACTGTGGCTGTGCGAGTTTCCTTCCTCTCTATGGCTTCGAACAAACTCTCTATCAAACTATCTCTTTGGTCTGTCAACGACTGTTCTATCTGCATTTCATAATTGTTGCTAGTGGCTTCAAATAATACCGAGGAATTTGTACTACGATTATCGTCCTGGCCATCATCAATTTGATCCGTAGAAATGTCCAAGACTTCAGTGATGAACGAGGCGGAGTATTTTTTGGCGAATGCAGTCGCTCTGATGGTTGATTTGATGGTTTCCATTATACCAGATAAGATAAACCAGAAAAACCATAGCGGCGCAAATATGACTAAGTTAATCAAAACCGCAAACCACCTCAACGTTTTACGAAACCAGTAATTCAGGAAGTAGTAGCTTTGAGGATCTATTTCAACTTGTTTAACGTCACTTGCAAACTCGTCGTATATGGAGTCTGAATCTTCCGCTAAAGATGTGATCAATAGCGGTGATCTATTATTCAGGATGACTGGCTCGTATCCCTTCGCGAATTCAAACCTGTCGATTGCATTTCTTTCGTCCACGTCAATGAAAGGATCGTTTTTCGATATTCCAGAGGTCCACCAAGCAGTCCTTTTGTCGTTTACGATGTTGGCATAAAGCGACCTGTGTTTGAACTGCTTGAGCGCTCTATAAAACACAGAATTCCGTAGACTCATGACGTATAACAACGGGTATCCGTTATACCCATCCTTCAAAAACATCTGTTTCCCGCTGTTTCCCAATAGTAAGGGGACAATGGCGTTGAACAATTTGACAGCCACGTTGTTCCCCGGTGCCAAGACACCGATGTGCGGAGTACAGAAAGTGATAAAATTCACGGGCTCTATATCGTTCTTCTTGAACAGTTGTGCTTGGTATAGCACTCCAAGTGCATATCTGCATATCAGACCGCCTAACGAGTACCCTATCAAGGAAAATTTGACCACTTTCCCGTCGTAAATATTGATCTGCTCCTCGATTTCTTTCGAAACTCTGATACCACACACATCTATTCCATCATACGTTTTGTATCCCTCATTCAACCTCGTCTGATGTACCACGATCTTTTCGCTGCCCTGGCCAGCGTCTGTATCGTTCAGCGAAAGCAAATAATCACGTATTTCATTTAAATGAGACCTGTTGCCCCATAGTCCATGCACTAACACAACCAAATGGATTTTCTTCTCATCATTCAGCATTACTGTCACCCTTGAAGCTTCAAGTCCCAGTAAACACCGCCTTTTTGATTTGCAACTCCTTTGAAATCTTGTCTATAATCACTTATACAGTGTATATTTCTAATACTTCACGAACTTATCACAAAACCAGGCTCAAAGTCCTTATCTCAGGCAGCTTCAAAATGTTACCTACCTTTAGACCTAACGTCAGCCCGCATATTCCATATAAACTCCAGAACACATCAGATAACTCTGCCAAAAGATCTGCATGTGAATCAAATCGCCATTATATACCTTTTTGAATCTCTGATCTGTTTACGAAAACTGTCGTTGATTGAATGATATCGAAATCAATACGTATTGAACTGATAAGAGGCTGAAACGCGTCAGACCCTCGCTGCTACTGAAGTGGTGTAGAAGCTGGCTGGGGTAGATGCGCAGCTTCCCCACGAACAGGGACCAATGGCTTTTCAAATTTTAAGGGTCTTATTCTCACTAAAAAAATTAGTCGAGAAAATGCGCCAGCCGGGAATCGAACCCGGGGCCTCAGTATGGGAAACTGAGATTTTACCACTAAACCACTAGCGCGTCTTCTGATGGACTGAAGGAGTGGTACCAGTTTATAGGTTGGCGTAATCAAATGAACCGTGTAGCATTTTTCAACGTCTCTACCAGAACTATGCGATGAGTTGAGATGAGATGAGGTAAACTGTGAAAGGTAGTGAGTATTCACGGCCTGTTACGTGCGGTTTGGCTAAATCTGAGAGCTCACAGATAATTTGAAGCCACAGACTAAGTCACTACACTTTTATCTGGTGTTATCAGGAGTCTTACGCAATAACAGGCAGTTGCCAAGTTACTGACAAGCTTCACCGACGAGATCGGATAGGTCCCTTCCATTCATTTGAAATACGCTGCTTTGGGAGCGCCTACCAAGTTGACACTGATACGTTTAGCTGCTGGTCCTTTGGTTGCCAAACGACTTTCTTCTACGAGCAGCTCCTCTAATAGACTGATAACGATGTACCAGTTGATCCCCGTGACACATCCATGTCTGGACACGAAACAGCCGTTGCTGCTGCTTCAATCTGACCATGGGAACAAGTACTTCTTCGGAAAAATCGGAGAAGGTTCTCAAAGAGCCTGCAATGAGTTGAAGGTGCGGTTTGGTAAACTAAATGGGATTTTTCTCACAGGAGAGATGGACTACTCCTGTATCGGTGGATTGCCAGGTCTGGTTCTGACCGCTAGTGATCAAGGAAAGAAGGACATCAGTATATTCTACGGATCCAGTGTTTTGGACTACGTGGTGAGCACTTGGCGATACTTCGTGTTCAGATTTGGATTAGACCTCAAAGTTACGACGTTGAAAGATTCGGAATGTTTTACTGACTCCACTGTCACTGTAAAATCTATCGTAATTTCGAAAACGGACAGTCATGAGAGTAATAATGCGGCAGAAAGCGCCGCCAACAAATTTGTGAAGGGCCTTAAATCCATCATTGGGCGCATGTTTCCTGACGTTAATTCTACTGCAGCTGAACAGGACCCCTCAGCCAACAGTAATCTTAACATTGATATACCAAAAGAAGCAATTGGACCCCAGAACTTGACAACGTCCTATGAGATTTCGTTTCCGGCAATACGAGGTAAATTCAACGTTCAGGGGGCTGTCAGACTCGGAGTTCCAAAAGGTAAACTGTATGCAGAATTAAGCAAGGGAAATAGCGTGACGCTAGAAGACGGAACAGTGATACAGTCGAGCCAGGTGTTGAGTGAAAGTCGAAACTACGGTAAAGTGCTTATATTGGACATCCCTTCAAACGGGTACATCCCTGAGTTTACTCGCAGGTTCGCGAACTATTCACAAGAACATTTATCAGCAGTATATTACTTTCTGGGAGACGAAGTATCTATTACGGATGATCTTTTCAGATTCATGGAGGTATTTGAAGATGGTCAAGTACAACATTATGTCTCACATTCGAAAATCTCGCCCAACAGCATTGCATATGAAAGTGCCACAATTGCTTCCTTGAAACTTAAGGCTTTGCAAAACGGTAACTACAATATTCCAATTACCGATAGATTGTACTCTCATGAGTTTTTCCGTTGTTTTGATAAGGAGCTACCGGAAGGATCATCACTTATTCAGCAACAAGAAACTCCTGTATCTTGCAAGCTGAAGTCTGAGAATGTGCACGTCTTTGAGAAAATGAAAGGTATTACTTTAGAGCCCTATGTTCACGGAAAAGATAGAATGACGATAGTCGAATCTACTCTAGCCACAGCAAAACCGTCTTCTACCATTGATGAACTTTATGAAAGGCATGTTACTCCTCTTGATATCCAAGGTTCAACACTTCAGTCAGTCGTAACTGAGCAGCGTCACATCAACAATTTCAACACCAAGGCAAAGCTCAATGACATAGAGCTGATCTCTTTAGGTACTGGTAGTGCGTTACCTTCGAAATACCGTAATGTTGTTTCTACTTTGGTCAAGATCCCATACAAAGAGACCAACGGTCAGATTATTAATCGAAACGTAATTCTTGATGCTGGTGAAAATACGCTCGGTACTATTCACAGGATTATACCAGATACAGATCTTCCAAAATTGTTCACTGATCTCAGAATGATCTATCTAAGCCACCTACATGCCGATCATCATTTGGGGATAGTGAGTCTAATCAAAGAATGGTACAAGTATAACAAAAATACCCAGCAGTGTCTGTATATTATCACGCCATGGCAATATAATATATTCGTACGTGAGTGGTTTACCTTAGAGGACGCTGATATCCTTTCAAGAATTGACTACATCAGTTGTGAACACTTCAAAATGGGGGATGAGATTAGAATGCAGAGTAGACCTTTGAGTATTTATACCGGAGAAAACGGATGCCACAAGAAACAATGCATTGAATTTGATGAGAGCACCAGTGTCAAAGACACCGTCACAATAAAGAAAATGATGAATGATCTACGTATTATGTCATTTAGGACTTGTCCAGCTAACCATTGCGACTGGGCCTATTCAAATGCTATAACCTTTTTCATGAACGCTGGTACTAAAGAGTTATTCAAGCTCTCTTACTCCGGCGATACAAGGCCAAACTTCAACTCATTTGCCAGAGGAATTGGCAGAAACTCAGACTTACTCATTCATGAAGCAACTCTGGAGAATGAGCTAAAGGCGGAAGCGGTGAAAAAGAGGCATAGTACCATTAACGAGGCTATCAAAGTATCGAATACCATGAATGCCAAGAAGCTACTATTGACTCATTTCTCTCAGAGATATCCCAAGGTTCCAAATACTAATAAAAGCATTACACTGAGGACGAAAGAGCTCTGTTTTGCATTCGATGGGATGATTGCAACCTATGAAAAACTAGGTAAGCAGCAGGAAAAGATCAAGCTTTTGGGTGGAATTTTCAGAGAGGAGGAAAGTAATGCTAAGAGCGAAGAAGATTGATAGATCTCAATCATGTATGTAGAACAATTGTATCTACTTTGTAAGCTACAAATTGTTTTGATAAAACGTTTCCCAGATCTCTATGCATTCCTTTTGACTTTCGATGGCCGATTCGAGGTATATCTCCATATTATTTCTGAAGTCCTCGACTGTCTCCAGGCTATGTTGATTCAGTTCTCTTCTGATAACTTCTCCAATAACCTGCCATTGCTTCTTGATCTGATTGTATCTGTTTGTGACATGACTTAGTTCTTTTTCAAGAGGAGTAGCCCGCTCAGAATTGGTAGAGTTTACCGATATCTTGTTAAACTGCTGTTGCTTCTTGTTCATGTCATTTTCCACAATGAGGAGATAGTAGCCGAGTTTATTTCTCTGGTTTAAAATTGCTTTCACGCTTCCGATTGTTCTTAGATGGTCGTCAATAGTAACACCAAGAGTGAGAGAATCCTGCATCGAACTCCTGGCGATGGATTCTTTGATCCGCAAATGAACATCGGCGAATTTCTTCAGAAGATCAGTAGTGCGATTAGAAATTTCAAGCTCTGCTAAGTTTTTCATTGTCTCACTGAATTCATTTGTTACTGAGCATAGATCTGCCCTTTGGGAGTCGACTAATTCTAACGCTTTGTATAACTGCTTCAGCTGTTCCTCTAATATAGTAAACTTTTCGGTTGCATCAATGAAATATTGATCAGGCTCTTTGTATTTTGGCATCGAAGAAAAGCTGAGACCCATGAATCCACCAGTGGCTTCTGCGTCTAGACCACCATTTTTCAATACTTTTTCAGCCTCTTCAGGCCCCAGTAATTTCAATTCTGAAATGTATATCTCAGAAACATCGCTGCTGTCGCGAGAAGCCTTAGATCCGGAAGTCTGCTCTTTCATTTTACTGTCTTGAACCCAGTTTTCAGAAGTGAGAAACAAAGCAAAATCTTCGTCTTTTTGAAGCCCCGGATTGCGTGAAATGTATTGCAACATTCGTTCCATCTGTGCTCTACGATTTTCGATGAAATCACGTTTGAATCTTCCGACAGCTTGCTTCTCTGGAGGGGGTGGAATGATCTTACCCCAATGATTGTGCTGGAGCTGCCTGTATAGCCACCTAAAGTCTCTGTAACGTCTTTTCACCCGGTGCTCCCGCTCTCCCAAAAGACTTGATTTACTGACAACCGTGTACTCTACATGGGCTGTGGTTATGTCTCCAATCTTAGTAGGATCAACGACAGAGATGTCAAATTTCACAGTCTCTGCATGCTCCTTTTCGGGACCCTTTTCCAAGGATCCTTTCAGCTCCGAAGGCAGATCAAACGTCCTTCTATCACTTGCACTGATTGAAAATAGCGGCGCACGCATTTCACGCTCCATGGATAGCCTGCCATCCGTTGTATGGTCGGCCAACGACTCCTCAACAAACTGTTCGTTTTTCTCCCTCTCGGCGAGACTCTTCACCAAGGGATCTTGCACATTAGCACTGGAGTTGTTATTTTCTGTGTTAGGAGCATTCCTGCGGACCCTAGCACCGGAAAACAGCTTGTTCAGCTTGCCAGAACCAACTTTGGTCGGCGACCGAGGTTCAGCAGTATTCCCATCCATACTCACGGATGCATCGACGAAAGGCAACGGAGATTTGTCAAGCCCGCTAAACAAAGGGTCGTTTTTCTCAGGAGAGTGTAGTTTCGTTTGTGTAAGCTCATGCAACGGATCTTCTTCGGGGGCCAAGGAACCCAAAAGTTCCAGCTTGTTTACGTCTTGATCTACACCAGGGCTGCTCACATGTAGAGAGCCAATACCAGCAGAAACTTCCGCTGCTTCATCTAAATCGCCACTAACTCTGCTCAAAGAAACATTTTCAGCAGTCTGTACTTGCTCAGGCTGCTCTTCAACTCGACTCTCATCATCATCCGGCTCACCAATATTCGCAAATGTTCGGCTCAATTCGTTGAACGGATTCTCAGTAGGATTATCATCCCACACAGATCTAGTTATGTCACTGTCATACTCCATCTTAGATAGTCGCCTGGGTCTCTCAAGCCGTCCCTTGGCGTCTATCGGCTCTGTTGTGGTTTCACTTCTATAGGGGAACGAAACAAGTCTTCAACTTTTCATATAAAGGCTATAGATCGTAATCACTAAAGCTATACTGAAGAAGAGCTAAAGAAAAATGGAAACCAACTACGAGGCCACCGGACGGCAGCTCCGCTTCGAGAATCAGTATTTAGTTGCCTAGAATGGCAAACTCAGTTACGAGATCTAATGCCTTGAAGAAATCAGTCTCGACCGCGAAGGATGAAGACATGAAAACTAGGAGATATTCGCTATGGAATTTCTGGATCTGTTCCACTACATTGAAAGTGCTTTTGTTCCCTGGTTACTACAGTACTGATTTTGATGTACACAGGAATTGGTTGGCCATTACGCATAATTTGCCAATGAACAAATGGTATACTGAGGCGACAAGTCAGTGGACGTTGGACTATCCACCATTTTTCGCATACTTCGAATGGGTCTTGTCTCAATTCGTACCAAACTCTGTGGCGAGGGATGGATGCTTAGACATCGTTCCTGTTGGTTCATTTGGGATGCCTACAATCATTTTCCAGAGAACAACTGTCATTTTGAGCGAACTGGTGTTGTATTTCGCTCTGCAGGTATACATCAACACCAGTGAATTGTCAGAAAAAAGTGCCAATTTGGTGGTAGCCAGTAGCATTGTACTGTCACCGGGGCTGCTGATCGTTGATAACATTCATTTCCAGTACAATGGATTTCTCTTTGGTATAATGATTTCATCGATCGTAGCAGCAAAGAACAAGAGATATCTGCTATGTGGTGGTTTATTTGCCACGGCCCTGTGCTTTAAACATATTTTCTTGTACCTGGCACCGGCATATTTCGTCTATTTATTGAGGGTGTACGTGCTGGATTTTAACAATTTCAAGTTTAAGTCTTGTAAGGATCTCGTTTCTGTCGTTAATTGGTCGCATCTCTTTAAACTGGCAGCTGTTGTGACTTCAATATTCTGTGTGGCATTCTTACCGTTTATTTCCACCTTCCCTCAGTTGTTGTCCAGATTGTTTCCCTTTTCAAGAGGTCTGACGCATGCTTACTGGGCTCCTAACTTCTGGGCAGTGTACTCATTCACTGACAAGGTCCTTACTATCCTTGTTCTCAGATTTTCTTACTTACGCAAGTTTTTAGGACTTGTGTTGACATCGATGCCTGCTTCTGTAGATGAAATCTATCAGAAGATAGAACTCAATAACTCAGGAACCCGTGGTCTGGTTCAGGATGTTTTCTTCGTTGTTCTTCCACAGATAACACCAAAGTTAACCTTTGTTCTAACATTATTCTACCAAATCTTGGCTGTCGTACCCGTTCTGTTTGATCCATCTTTCAAAAGATTTGTGGGCTCGCTTACGCTCTGTGGGTTTGTATCATTCCTGTTTGGTTGGCACGTTCACGAGAAGGCAATCATGTTAGTGATCATTCCATTCTCATTCCTTGTTCCATTTGATAGAAGACTACTGACACCTTTTACACTGTTAGCTAGTGCCGGTTACGTGTCTCTATTTCCTCTACTCTACGAGTCTCAAGACTTCCTGTTGAAATTCTTATACACCTTCATTTGGTGTATACTGTACTTCTACGCCATGGCACAAACAAGCAAAATCAATCGTACAAGTGTGAGAAGAATCTTCTTCTTTGATAGATTAGCCATATGCTATTACTTACTTTTGATACCGATGGTTTTATTCGTACAAGCATTGGACGTACTCAAACACAGGTATGCAGCATTGGCAAAATATGACTTTCTTGGCTTGATGATATACTCCCTATACTGTTCGATCGGGGTGTTGAGCTCATGGATAGGCCTGTCGTGGTTGTTTAACTTCGACGAGCCAATGTGGAGTTAATGTAAATAGTAATAAACGTATAATTGTATTGAAATTATGTCCATGTAATAATGTTACAAGTCCTATATGGAGATTCAAGAGAAGTATAACGAGCAAACAATTACTCCTAGTCTAAGAAGTTGATTGTTGTGATGACATTGAATATGATGCAGTGAGTTTTGGGAGTGTCATGGTAGGAATGTGCGATGAAGAATCAACACGAGCTAGTTTCCGTTGATAAGCCTCTTTAAAGCCATTCTAGCGTCATCATTTGCTTCCAGCTTTTTGGTTTGGTTCTTACGTAGATTGATTGGGTGAACTGAGGCTGCAATGGGAGTTCTAGTTTCATCATTTATCTGCTTTTGAAGAATTGGAGTGAACTGCGCTGTTGCTGTAGATGTGTCTAGTTTCAGTAAAGGGGTTGAGGGCAGCAGTGTATGCTGTAGCTGTTCAGTCTTTGGAGAGTTTAAAGATGGAAGTTGGAGCTTCATGCTATTGCCAGAAGACAAGGACCTGTTATTGGATTTAGGAGAGTTGAAGTTGATCAAGTATGAAGGAGGAGTGTTGAGATTCAAGCCCCTTTTTGGAGAGTTTAAAAAGGAGAGTATGTCTGATACTTCTTGAGTATGAGAATTCATCAAGTCAGCTTCATGATGATCATTCAACAGTAGTGGATCGCCTGAAGATACTTTGAAAACGTATTGGTTAGGAGATCTGAACAGGTTTTTATTGCTCGAAGAGTTTTGAAGCTTGGGACTGACTAAAAGCTCATCAATGATAAAGTTTGGAGTTAGACCAGTTTTAAACTGCATTAGTTGTGAGCATTTCGGTGTAAGAGGTTCAGCGAGATTTCCACTTGAATTCGGAGGACCAGCAGGAGATGAAGGGATAGTGAATCTTTTAGATTGATCTGGCAATGGTTTGTCGTCCAATGTCTTATTCTTTGCCTTCATCTGTCTCAGAAAACCCATCACCCTTTTCTTGTCAAATCTAGCCACACCGCTCTCATCGACATCGGTGACTTTTACTGGAGTTTCTAACAAATGTTTTGGTGGTTGTAATTTATTAGAAGGGGAAGCTGCGCCGTCTGAGTTCTCAACTACAGAAATCGAGTTTGTCTCAATACAGGCCTTACCATTCTTTCCAACATTCAGCATGAACTTCCATCTCTTCGAAATTGACTCATCGCTGTTTTCCCATCTAGAAGTCTCTCTCATCTCAACTGCGAGTTTACGCTTTGTCTGGATCGGAGATTCAGAGTCAAAGATGACTGGGGGTGAGCTTTTCACGTTATGAGATCTTGAGACAGAGGAGAAAACATTATCCATCGGAGTGCCGGGTGCCGAACTGGATGGATTTCCCATAGATCTAGCGTCATGGTAATCTAAACTTTCATTATAGTCACCACTGTTGTCAGCGTCCCCCATCGATGCGAAGTCTCCATCCCCCATTGATTTCGGTCTATTACCAGGGCTTTTAGACTGACTTGAATTTGTGGGAGACGAGTTCATTACGACACCTCTGTATCTTCCTTTCTTGGTTGATCCGGTCGCCGAAGAAGGAGAAACGTCGGTCAGACTACCTCTTCTCTTACGTTGAGGTGTCTTGAACTTCGTTGGGGAATTTCCCACTCGCATCAAAGGCTTGTTGAACGACTGTTGTGATTTCTGCATTTGCAGAGAAGACTGCGCCATAGGAGATTTCATAGGATCTGAGTATTCCTTCAAAATGGCCGGTCTACCACGTTTCCTCGGGGTGCTTACTGCACTATTCACGGACTCTTCTTTGTTCATGTTCGAGAGCTGATCAGAGTATAATCACAATTTAGCAAGTTCCAATCGTTCTGACCCTGAATAAATTGTCACAATCCAAGACTGGCCAATTTTATACCGTCTTTTACGGTTCTTATAATCTCAGATGTACCGGTTAAATTTGAATTCGTGTAGGTAACTGTCTCTCGTACCAATCCTTTTTCCTTTCAGCAAACACTAGTTGATGAGGTAGATCTCTAATATATCCCCGTACAGGTACTTGCTTATGTCTGGTCGAACGCAAAGCCTTAAACCTCAAGAAGTCCAAATCCAAAGGAATGTCACAATTCACAATCACTCAAGTCAAAATGTGTAGTGAAGAAGTGAAGGTTTCTTCAGATCTGTTACTGTCTTTTCCTTAACAGATTAATTAAATTGTCCTCAACTCATTAGCTTTCCTAATTGGGTAATGACACGAAACGAATCCTGCAAGTGATGGGAAGTTAGTCACGTGCCTCCATGCTTTGAGGTCACTCGCCAACTGGGCGTCTAACTGTCAGTGGCTTGTGTAGTAGTGTCCAGGCAGAGTTCTACCGTATGGCTTTTACAGTGAATAATAAAGGTGTGATTCAGACGCTGTCGAATCTTTGACATGCCTTATCCGCTTTTAGACAGCTTGCCCTATGATTTCTGAACTGAATATGACATTCAAATTGGATATATACATTTGCAACTAGCTCAGCCTCAACGGCTAAGGCTACTTGAAGTAAGCTAAGACACTACAGTCTATTTGACAGATAAATATAAAAATTATGAAGCATTTGGACATGACTGGAAATACTGAATATAAACATAACAGAGCATCAACATTGACAGGATTCATCTCTCTTCAGCAGCGGTTTGAAAGACGAGAACAAAAGAGAATCAAAGGACGGATGACGGAATCCAAAAAATAAATAAAGAAGTAATCGCATACTCCAGTGAAAGCAAGCACGATAGGATTGATCGCTCAAGAGGTGACTTGGTAGAGGGGAATCAATTCTTTTCGGTAGATACATTTTTGTTCTCTTAACTGGTGCAAAAAAAATAAATAGAGACGTAACAAAAGTCAAGAAGAAGATCTCATCAGGTCCCAAATGCCATCTGTGATATGTTACATGATTTTTGAATACAACATGGTGTGATCTTCGTGAGCCGTAAATAAAGCAGAATGGGACACACATGATGGCAGGAGAAACGCCACTTCTTAATGACATAAATACGGGGAGGAGGTTCATTTCCCCAAAGCTCAATATACAACTAGGCAAAAGAAAGATCCCCTTGAATATTGTGGACGTGCTTGAGTATAGGGAATAATATGTTCATGAGAGTCTTCGTGAATTCTCTGTTTATCTTTGTTCCGCCTTTCAAGTTTCTCACGGCAGATCGTATTGATCGTAATGAACCGATTCCTGAAAATGGAAGGCATACTCAGGAAGAGAAGTATAAATAGAGTAGTGTCGAATGTTGTTTCAAGGTTTCAGTATTCGGATGAATTTTTCTTGAGTTCAATAAAATCGTGGAAAGAAGGGTCAGTCACAACCGTCTGTAAACAGCGTGTTGACTTGAGAAGTAGAATAATAATGGAATGGCGTAACATGAACAAAGAATCGAGATTGCCCTGCGACAGGATGCATTACGATGAATGAGTCTTAATAATCCCATTGCAGGAAAGCTCTCGATTCTTTGAGTCTGTTGTCATTATTCTTATTTCTTTGGTGGGTTGAAGACGATCTTTCTCGATTTTATGGAAGCCCACTTGAACTTCTTGACCCAAACGGACAACAAGTATAAGGAGGACAACACGATGATGGCCTTTAGACCCAATCTCTTTCTTTCATCATGTTCTGGCTCGGAACACCAGTGCAAGAAAGTGGTGACATCCTTAGCCATTTGAGAGGTGGTAGCTGGGGTACCGTCTTCGTATTCAACCAAGTCATCGAACAAGACTCTGGCCATAGCGATGGAGCCACCTGGGAAGTATGGGTTGTAGTTAGCGCCTGGAGGCAAGACAACACCAGCTGGTGGGTCGTCTGGGTAACCGGTCAACAAGGCAAAGATGTAGTCTGGACCACCGTGTCTGGCCTTGACGATCAAGGACAAATCTGGAGGTAGAGCACCTTGGTTGGCGGCTCTGGCGGCTTGTTCGTTAGGGTAAGGACCTGGGACATAGTCGGCCAACTTACCGGCTCTCTTCTTAGGGTTACCTTGGTCATCTGGTTCGTCGTCGTATTCGAACTCCTCAGCCATGGCTCTGACTTCTTGGTTGGTGTGGGACACACCGACCATGGTTCTCCAAGCGACACGGTCCAAAGAGTGGCACGCAGCGCACACTTCACGGTACACTTGGTAACCACGTCTGATGGAAGAGTGGTCGAAGGTCTGCAAGGGACCGCTGTGCGACCAGCCGTATTCTGGAGCGTGCAAACCGTGCTCAGCAGCAGTCATAGCGTCTGCGGTCAACGACTCGGCGTACAACATGGTAGAAGCGGCGATACCGGCAACGGCAGTACCACCGACAATGGCTTTTTGGACGTATGCACCCTTCACGGCTTGTCTAGTAGCGGCAGAAAACGACTTGAACATGGCTGAATTGTGTTGTTTATTATGTCTGAATATTATCTGGTTGGAATGCCCTCAAATAACTCTCCGAATAAGTCTGCGATTTCTCGAGTGCTCCTGGCCAATAATTTGAACTAGGACGGTTGTAAGGCTCACTGTACTGAAACAATTACCACAAATTATATCACAAGCAAAAAATAGCAAACAGGTACAATGGAACAAGTGTAATCAGATAACAAGTAAAGTAGACTAAAAACCAAACCTCAGACTAAAACCTACAAGTTACAGCCAATAGAGACAAACTTTCATCAACTTATGCTAATAACTGATGAAGTTATCTTTATATTGTAATGATCTTTGAGTGAAAAATTATTTTTCTTCAATCAGGGCCAATCCTGAAAAAAACTTTCAATGTGGATTGGACTACGAAAAGCCGATACGATGCACGTCCGGCTGTACCGCTGAGGAACCTCTTAGCTGGGCACAGGACGTGACAGCCGGCTGCTGAGTCTGATGCCAGCATCGATACCGATCTCTACGTAGTTTCGTTGTTCTTACTGTTCATTTGCGGACTTCTCTGCCCAATGGCTGTTCTCTTGATTACGCTGTTATTTCTCGGGCTCTCGAGCGTGCATACCAGAAGCGCTAAGGAGCGATATCACCGAGACCGATATAACTGCTACATCATTTTGAACGAGGTGGGGTTCTAGTGTGTATAACAGAGAAGACTCCAGCTTCAATTCTATTGGCCGGTGATCAGGTGATGAAAGTCGAGCGGATATGTGTCACGTGGTAAAAAAGGAGAAGAGACGAAGGGTTACCCGGAGTTTTGTCTTTTAAGCCTTTAAGCCTTTATAGAGCCGAGCACTGACTGACTGGTTCATTCACTGATGAGGCACGTTCAAGAGCGGATGTTAGCGTCCGGGGCTCGGTGTGGTAGATTTCAACACAACTGCGACATGGACGACGTGCGACATGGGTTTCTCAGCACGCTAGATCATCTGCCTTGCGACGTGGTAAGGACGCTATGGACTATACAATCATTGGATCTGGGAACCATAGGCGATGAGCACAGGGACGAAGAGATGCTGCGACAAGCGCAGCATCTGCTGGAGCTGGTACGACAAGAACGCAAGAAAGTAGCGTTTGAGAAACACGAGCTGGAGCGGTTTAGAGAGATAAAGGACAGGTATGATGGGTATGTCAAGAAGCAGCCCAAATTGAAGCCGTTGACGCATCAGCCGTTGAAGATTAAGATATCGCTGAAATCGAAACGTGAAAAGCAAGAGCAGGCTCAGATTCAGTCGCAAGCGCAGGCGCAAGCTCAGAGTCTGGTACAGCCTCAGAAGGCCAATGCCGATGCAGAGTTGTACTGTTTCTGCCGTGACGTTTCCTATGGGCCGATGATCGCGTGCGATAACGAGACATGTCCGATCGAATGGTTTCATTACGCGTGCGTCGGACTGACTTCTGCACCGAAGGCGAACGAGAAATGGTTTTGTAGCGACAAATGCAGGCAACAGTATTACAAGAGACATCCAGACCAGAAGCAGCCAGGGTCCCACAAGACTAAACTTAAGAAGAATAAGAAGAGCTGAACTTGTGTAGTTTAATATCATCGTTTTGGGCAATAGCTACATTACATCTTACACTATGTATCTACATCACCGGCAAAAGTTCCTGTGAGGAACTTTATCAGCAGGACAACATTGGAAACGCACACAAGAAAGAGTGAACTTACAAGTCCTTCTTCAAAGTACCCATGAAGGCGTGCTTTTCAGCTGGGGTTTGGAATCTACCCTTACCGAACTTGGAAGCAGTGTCGATCCACTTCAAGGTGACTTCTTCCAAAGCCTTTCTCGAAGTGTTGGTGTACATGGACTTTCTCAAGGTGACGACTCTCTTTCTGGTACCTGGGATGGAACCCTTCAAGATAACAAAGTCGTTCTTGATAGGACCGTAGTGGACGAAACCACCCATTGGGGTGATGGTCTTCTTGGTTCTGTCGAATTCGGTGGCGGCGTTACCTTCGTCGTCACCCTTACCGATTCTGTAGACCTTGTGGTTGATAGAGGTTCTGTGGTGGTAACCTCTTTGACCAGCTCTGGCGACGGACCACATGACGTGGGCTGGATGCCAAGCACCGATACAAGCAACCTTTCTCAAACCTCTGTGGGTCTTTCTTGGAAGCTTCTTGGTACCCCATCTGTGGGTGACACCTTCGAAACCGTAACCCTTGGTGACGGCAACGACGTCGACCATCTCGTTTTGCTCGAAGACGCTGTCGATGGCGACGGTCTTTTCGAAGTGTTCCTTAGCCCAGTCGACCTTCTCGGAGATATTACCACCGTTCAACTGGATTTCGGCCAAATGAGCCTTCTTCTGAGCCAATGGGGTCTTTCTGACCTGGGTGTGGACTAGCACTCTGACGACAGAAGCGTACTTCTTGATTCTGGCCAATTCTCTTTCGATCTGGGCACCGTTCTCGGCGTACTTGCCGGAGTACTTGGTGAAGGCCTTCTTCTTGGACTTGTACCAGTTCTTGTAGAATCTTCTCTTGACCTCGTCGGACAAGTGCTCGGCCCAGACGGTGGTCAAGGATCTCAAACCTCTTGGAGTTTCCACGTAACCAACAACACCAACGACGACCACTGGTGGAGTGTCGACGACGGTCACGGCCTCGACGACTTCACGCTTGTGGAACTTGGAGCCCGGTCTGTCCAAGTCTCTGACAATGGTGGTCATACCGGCCTTGTAACCCAAGAAAGAGGTCAAGGCAACGGCCTTAGACCTGTCGTCCTTTGGGAAAGATCTGACCTTACCTCTGATGGAGGCAGCTCTCTTTCTTGGCAAGAAACCTAAATGACCGTGACGTGGTGCTTCGTACTTTCTGTGAGACATCTTCTGAAAGTTTGTGATGGGGATTGAGCAAACAGAAGAAACCCGTTATCGTTAAACAATTCTCCATTCAACATTCGACTGTACCTCTGTTCAATTCTTGCACATACTCTCTTATATACGCGATGAGCTCGAAACTGAAAAATTTTTCAGTGCGAGTGCCTCGACGAAGACATCGTTCTGGACGAAAAACTCTTTTGTGCGGGTAATAACGTCACGCTCCCGTCTCTAATCACGTGACACATCTCGCCACTCGCCAGGTCTCCCCTCCTGGGTCCACCCTCGGCAAGCTCATCTCCGCCATTTCCTCCTGTCCGGCCCTCCCATCCCGCCTACCGGCAAGTTTCCCTCATCTCCGCCAGGGTCACCCCCGGGTCACCCCTCCCGGCCCGAGAATACCCCTCACTCTCGAACCACTTTCCCCTCCGGAACTGAACACCTGACTGACAAAAGGAGGGTAAAGCGGGTGGCTGCCTGTGGCGACTATCGGTTTGTGCTCCGAGCGCACTTGCAGTTATCGGAGAGCTCAGGTCAGTTACGTGATGCCAGTTTATGCAGCGAATTTGCAGTGTAATTGGCAGCGTATTTTGCAGCGTATTTTGCAGCGTATTTTTCAGCAGTATATAATGAAGAGATGAGGCATAGTGCGTTAGGTTTGTTAGCGATGGTTGGAGCATTCGTTAGTTGGATAGGTTAGAAGTTTCGGTCAAAAGCAGTAGATAAGCTCGCAATAAAGCTTTAAGACCGACTCCCAGTGTAAGAAAGCTTTGAATTAGAGAACTTGGATACCATGATTGGCAACAGTTTGGACGATACTATCATCATACGAAAGAACCTTTTGTTGCTGGACAACGTGACCAATTTGGACAAGCCTGCAATCGACTATTTTCACCACAAGTTTGGTGAGAGCTACTCGATCTGCGAGACGTGGAAGGTGCTGCTGAAGGTCGGCAAGCACAAGGTGTTGCGGCTGCCCAGCTGCTCGCAGGAAGATGAGGCAGACTACAAGTACTATTTGAAAAGACTGCACCACTGTCTGTGGAGACGGTGGTCGATGGAGCACTTCCATCTCAAAGCGCGGTACGACCCGCTGCGCATCAACTGGAACAAAGAGAACGACATGACCGTGCTGTACGGCCCGCAGCTGTCGGATGACTGTGTCGCTGCCACGCAGCTGATGGTGGCAGACCGCATCAAGTCGCACGCGACGTCGCCGCTGGACGCGGAGCTGGACTCGGACTCCTGCACGTACGTGCCGCAGTGCGGCTCGTACTCGTCGTCTCCAGCAAATTCGGACGCCTCCTCGATCTTTGAGAACAACAAACCGATCCTCGTGAAACGTACGTACTCTTCCCTTTCCGCCGCCTCGAGCCAGAACTCAGCGAAAAATATCAGGTTCAACGAGAACGTGCAGACCAGAGAGATCGACCACTCCGGCGTCATATACGACGGGACCAGTGCCATCAACGACAACTGGGCCAACGAGATGATCCGGCGCCGGGACTGTTTCATATTGGACGTAGGAGACTCTGACGACGACTATGACATGGAGCTGTAGATCGAGCTACGGATTCCGAGCAAAAGAAAACTTTAACGACCCCCATTCCTAACGACCTTCATGTGTTTTATTCATTACATGTATAATCTTAATAGCATAATTTTAACGACGATAATGACAGATTTTACCTGGGCTTCGGTGATAACATTAGAATTACTTATCGTTGGTTAATGTACAGTACAGAAAGACTATGTCTCAGAGATTAGCGGGCGATTGGATGCGTCGAATCAGGAGAAATTGGTTTTGAAGAATTTGTGCTCCATGGCCTCCTTAGCAGTCAGTCTTTGCTGATGGTCGTAGCGCAAGAGATGATCGATCAAATCCACAAGCTCATCGACTGCCAATGGGGTGTTGTCGTTGACAAAATAGCTCCAAGGTTTCCGGTCGTAGCTTTTCATGATGTCGTTGTATTCGCTAGGAAGATCCAGGCCGTAATGCTTCAAGTACGTGAAAAGCTCCTGAGTTCCTAGCACTTTGGCTATCTTCACCAACTGGTCCGCGTTGGTGCTTCCCTTGAAGAAAGGTTCCTTCTTGAAGATAATCGCAGCAATCATGCATCCGACGGCCCACAGGTCTAACGAATAGTCGTACTGGTTCAAACTCACCAAGAGTTCTGGGCCCTTATGATAACGAGATGCGACTCTGATGTTGTAGTCAACACCTGGGTGATAAAACTCTGCCAACCCCCAATCGATCAACCTCAATTTCCTTTCAGTTGGATCGATCATCACGTTCTGAGGTTTCACATCACGGTGCATGATACCCATCGAATGGCAGTAGTCTAGCGCTGTCAAAAGCTGAGTGAAATAGAATTGCATATCAGGCAAGGTGAACGTTGGGTAAAGAGTACGGAAATCAACGTTCTTCACTTCTTCAAATATCAAAGCGGGTATCTTGGATCCCGGGTCCTGTACGATGTCCAATAGCCCGATAATGTTGGGCCCGCCAGTCAAATTCGTCAAAACTTTCAACTCTCTATAAATCTTCTTCATCTTCACAGGTTTCAACACCTTGATAACGCATGGAATGTCGTTCAGTACCGATTTTCCCTTGAACACCTCACTGTATTTCCCACGGCCAATCTTGTTAATAACCTCATAGTTAGAGATTTTACCCCAATCGATCGTAACACATTGCTCATAGTCCCAATACTCTTGTGGGCGCTTTTCGCAAGCGTCCTGATACACCTTGGCCACGCTGTACACTCGCTTGCTCTTCTGGTTCAAGGGAGAAGGCTGCAAGGTAGACATCTTGCACTCCTGTTTCTTCACGCTTTCTCCTCTAGTAGCAGAAAGAAACACAAACGGCTTTACTGGCAGTTCGACGTAAAAACCAGACAGGATTCCTAACACGCTTTCAAAAGTCGAATACCAACGGATGCCAAACACCGGATTCTTACTTCAGTGGACGTAACCAAGCAACTTTTCTTCAGCTCTAGATGTTAAATGCAATTTTCATTAGCGATGCCTTCGATATCTGAAATAGAATCACAGAACCTATACAGACGGGTTGTCCTATGATGGCCTGCTGTGAATTTGGCAAGCCGTCACAAGCCCTTGAGAGTTCAAGACCGTAAATTTGCCCCATCACCAAGCCTGGGAAGAATTTGGTGTTTATTCGGCTTCTTCGCCAAAAGATACGGCTAAATAATTTCAAAGGCTTCCCGATTATAGGATGCACATATGACGCTGGAGCAAGAGCTGGTACTACGACTCGATGTGGGACACAAGACTATCATCAGGGACGTTCAGTTATGGAGGGAAAATACAGAGGAAACTGGGCCCTTCTTGAGCAAGAACAAGCTCGGTGAACTGGTTGGAATGGTAAATATCGCGAAACTTCCGTTCTGGCTGGATAAAGAGAACCCATACCAGTGCTATACCACCAGTGAGACCAGTTTCAACTACTTTAAAGCAAAACTGATGAGACAGCGACACAGGTATCGTGGAATCATATTTAAGGTAGTCAATACGAATACCTTGCAGGATCAAGCAGAGTACTGGCTATTTTACAAGAAATTGAAGACTGACGTCGACGCAGCGTTCGTTATCGAGGCAAGAAGGCTTGATCTGGTAACCAAAACTCGTCTGGATAAACGTCTGCATTTCGAAAAAGATCCGACTGTCCCTTTACCACCGGTAGCTGGTCCTTCTGCAGCGACGAAATCGATTGAGTCCATACTGGAAAAGAACAAACGTCAAAGAATTCTCAAGAGCAACTCTTTGAACAAACAGGTGCTGCTCAATGACCAGCACCAGCAGTTCGTTTCGATGCTATCACAGTGTATACTTTCGGGGTTGAGGCTGCGAGCTGTGCCGCAAACTCAGTACGAGAAACTGTACAAGATGACGTATAAGGCATCCGAGTTCGCGTTCAGAAACGAGTTGAAGCAAACTGATCCTATACAGTTCGAAACGATTCAAGACTGTGTTGAAACGTTACTCAAACTGTTCACCAAGACTTGAGTCAGTCTAATATACATTTCGTGTACTATATATAAACGCTGCATCACAACATTAGCGTCTGCTAACGTGCCTTGTCTTACCTTTTGGCTGCGCCACTACCTTTAAGCTCATCGCTTCTCATATATAAGGCTTTACGTAAATACGCACCGTGCTTCCAGCAACAAAGCAGATAATGTATAAAAGTGAAAATAATGGCTGGGTGGCGGATACCGGACAACTGTGGTGCATATCACAAGCTGGACTCGGTACACTTAGATCTGCACAAGGGCTTTCTTGTCATATTAAGGGCTTGTTGACTAATAGTAGTACAGTTGAGTAAGATCGAGTCTAAATTAGGGTACATCAAACAAGAGGTGACTACTAAACTGGTATCAGCGCTCAATTTAACTACAGCTCGAAAACTCAGTGATGCCAGAGGTTGAAGAGAACACGGAAAAGAAGCATTTGTTCATTCTTGTTCATGGACTATGGGGAAATCATTCCCACATGGACTCTATCAAGGAAATGCTGGAAAGAACTTTGGACGATGTCAAAGATGTGGTGATATTCAAGCCAGAGAACTCCGGGTATTTGAGAACGCTACATGGAATCAGGGTGGTGAGTTACAATGTCTTGGATGAGATTTGCCAGTTTGTGCTTCAATATGGGCCAGAGAAGTTTGACCGTGTGAGTTTGATTGGGTATTCCATGGGTGGTTTGGTTTCTCGGTTCATCATTGGTAAAATGGTCACCGAATGCAAGGAAATATTCCAGCACATGACCCCCATGCTATTCATGACGTTTGCCACGCCGCATCTGGGTGTTCACTTCTATTCATCAAATGATCTAACAAAGCGGAAGTTCTCTAGACGGTTACTGACTTCCGTGTTATCGGGTCTTGGCAAAACCATTATCGGGAGAAGTGGTGCTGACATTTTCATAAGTAACGCTAATGATAGGATATTGGTTGAGCTATCACAAGGTGAATATCTCTACGGTTTGTCAAGATTCAAACACAGGGTATGCTTTGCTAATGTAAAGAACGATAGGACTGTTGCTTTCTACACTTCCCTGATTTGCAATTGCGATCCCTTCATTGAGACAGGAAACACGTTGGAATATCACTTTAACCACAACTTACCTATCGACCTCGAAAACTATCCCGTGCAGCCGAGGATATTGGATTTGGACAAATTGGACCCCAATGTCTCGAGAATCAAAGAGGAAACACCAGTGCCCTTTATACATCAACTGCGTCGGGTTCTCGTCGTAACGCTGTTATTAATGATATTCTTGCCCTTCGTATTCACGGTGAATGTTTTCGGAACCTGCTATAGTTACGTTACCACATACCATCACCATACACTGTTACGCAAAGGTCAATGGAAACCAAACCAACGGGTTAGCTTACTTTCTTCTATCATAACGTCGTTCAGGAATGTTATCGGTGACACGATAAATGACGAGCAAGACAAGGGTAAGGACGATACCTCGGACTGGTCCCTTGAGAAAAACGCTTTGAAAAGGTCTATCACCAATGATTCTGCCCAAATGAGTGATGTTTGGAAACAGTTTATCCGTGCATATTCAAAGGAATGGCAGCATGACAAGTTTCCATCACTTCCCTTTGATGATAACAGAACACTAATCTTCAACAACCTGTCCAAACTCTCCTGGATCAGGGTTCCAGTCTACGTGAAAGCCATGAATGCGCACGATGGAATTGTTGCCAGAAAAGGGCTAGAAAAGGCCAGTCCTTATGGAGTTGCCACAGTGATGTTTGCGTGTGAGCTGGTGAATCACTTATTGGACTAGATCCCAGTTGAATAACAGTCGATCTATATTTAATATTTAGCCTAGCGGCCGTCTGTCTTGTAAATATGCATACCTCAGTTATCGAACGAGAGCTAATCAGAGGGATGACCGGACTCTGCACCAGAGGGATGTATCATAATTATTGTACATAGCGCGGTCAGGATCACGTTAAGATCATATCCACTTCTCTTCCGGATTGGCCTTGAATTTGACGTACTCTTCATGATTGAAGACCGATATTTCGGTCTCATTCTCAATTCCGTAGTCGACAAGCTTCTTTTCGGAGTCATTTATGTCCATCACCCAGTCATCATCGTGATCAAAGTTGATCACGAGATTGACAGTCTTGGAACCATGTGCATGAGTGTACACTTTCATCGCATCGTAGACCACATTACGGAACGGTCTGAAGGCCCCGGTGGTCTGAATGTGTTTCTGCACGTCTTCAAACAGATCTTTAGCAGATTTGTGCTTCAGATCATAGTTGGTCAAAACGATGTTCTTGACGTTTCTGTATGGGAACGATTTGATAACTCTGATTGTTATGGTGGCATTCGTTAGAGGCCTTGTCGTTGAAATTAGGGGCTCTTCCCTGTCGTAGTCAATTGAAGTGGTCATCGCTGCAGGTTACGTCGCCGATAAGCTGTTGACAACTTTAGTCTCCGCCTTTTTACTTGTGCGATGAGTTCCTTTGCCTACTATTGAGATTTCAGAATTAAGATATACGAGAGGACTTGTGCAGACAGAAATAAGGTATAAAAGAGGAAAAGAGAGCCAGAGATCAGTCTGGAGTTAGATCATTTGGCACTGGCACTAGTTGATTGATAATAGACATACGATTAAACCATACTCGCTGCTAAGATCGTACCTTACTGAGAACCAAGAGATACTTGATAGTGCAAAAAAATAAAAAATAAGAACTCCTCATAGGGGGCTCGAACCCCTGACATTTCGGTTCCTTGCAAGCGTGCTTAAAAGCCGAACGCTCTACCAACTGAGCTAACAAGGACGAGTTCTCATGGGCAGAGACTAGTCAAAGAGAACTCATTCCATTAGAGTAACACGTGGCACAGACCCATCTTTTCACAGTGATGCGCTCCTTTGTGGCCCATAGGAAGGGTATACCATTAGCCACCTAAACCACTTGATGCTAAATACTTCCCAATGTTTCGCCTGTTCGACGGCAATGACGTTTAGCATGTCACTGTCAGTGTCGAAGATTCTATGCATCTTTTAGAAATTACTCGATTGGGACCGAATTGTAAATAGACGAACATTGTATCTATATTGAAAAGATGAACAAAACCAGACATCAGACACTCGTCCATATGAAGCTACAGTTCAGCTTGATTGATTGGGGTATTGGTTAACTGATCCCTCGGTGCCCAACCAAAATGCAAACAACACCTATATCGGAAGTTCCTGATCCGAGTGACTATTTTAGGCTAACGCCGGTGAATTTGAAGACGTTAAGGTCACCAATTAAGTATTCAGAGATGGATACTAAAACCAATGACAATGTATACAGCGAGAATTTCAACCTCATCTCAAAACAATTACAGAACTTGTTGCAAGAATTGGATGTGATATATCGAGAAGTTGGATACTCTAACAACGAGATCTCTAGAAAAGAGAAACAGATCTTTCATAGCCTATCCAACTCCATCTCTAAATTCTTTGATGAGGCTAATGAGGAACGTGATACACTTAATGCAGAATACCAGAGCGGATGCTATACTCTACAGTGCATGCTGAATACAATCGACGACAAAAAAGGGGTAAGAACGATACCAGACCTATTCATGAGAAATAGTCTTCTGAATGGAAACCCACGCCCATCTGTAGAAGACAACTGCTCTAGTCCTCAGAGAGCGTCGACTTCTTTACTCAATAGGATAAAAATCCTCAACGGTGCTAAGGAGCATGTGCTCAAAGCGTACTTGCCAAATTTTACCAGATATCTTAGTACAACCAAGAAGCTACGACACTTGATGGAAAGAGTGCCAGATATGGAAGACCAAATTATTCCTGTAGACCTTAAAATCCCAGAGATGAGCTTATGCCTTGAGTTCGAAGAAGGCATCAGGGCGAGTAGTGGTGACACTCAGGCGTTATTCAAACTCTTTCAAAGTGCGAAGGACATCATTTTCCATCAACCTCAATTTTCTAATCTCTCGAAGGAGTGCGTTCAATCCCTAGAGTTATTGGTCAAGGCGTATACCGAGGAGTACTCCAGAAGACTCCAAGAATACAAAAAACTGCAGTTTCAACTAATTGAAGAAGCCAAAGTTCTTTGTTTGGATCCTTCTACAGACCTGACTGATGGAGCCAGACTAGAACTGTCTCAGAGCCAAGAATTGACCCTTCCTTGGAGTTCCATTACCACTCTCCAAAATGCGCTTAAAAAGGCTGAATATCTACGACAACGCAGAACAAATGAAAAAGAAGAGCTACTGAGTAGATGTCATGCCTTATGGACTAAGCTTAAAGTACCTGAACAAGAGCAACGGATGTTTTTGGACAAAAACTCTGATCTATCGATACAGACACTCGAAAACTTAACTGTAGAGTTAGTACGGCTGGAACAAATGAAGAAGAAGCTAATCAAGGAATTGATTAAAGACCTGTGGGATAAAATAAATGAATATTTCACTGCGATGTCGTTTACGGAAGACGAGACAGCAGAGTTCAATGAATCTTTCCAGCGTCTATCTAACAATTCTAAGTCTCTTCAAGATGATGAACGTGTACTAGAGTATTGTGAATCTCAAATGGAGACACTCAAGAGGAAAATGGATATCTATCAACCGATTTGGAAGCTCATGGAGGAGTTTCATTCGTTGCAGAATGATAAGATAATGCTAGAACAAAGTACCAAGGACTCTTCCAGATTGCTTGCTAGAAACTCTCACAAAATATTGCTAGAGGAAGAAAGAACAAGGAAACGTCTATCGAGGTACCTTCCTAGTATAGTACACGAATTGAGAGAAAAATTACTTCAATTTCAGCAAGAGTTCAAAAGGCCGTTCCTGGTGAATGGACAGGAATTCCTTGATATCGTTCTCAAGGAAGAAGCTGATTTATTAAGCAAGTATCCCAAAAGCAGAATCAATATGAAGGCACCCTCAGTCAAAACGAGAGACTTCAAAAAGACAGTACCAAATACTCCACTGAGGACTCGTGTAGCGGGCTCTACACGCTCTTTGTCCCATCCAGCTACAATCAATAGAATCACCAAGGCAAACTCAACCCCATCCACACGAACCGCGAGCTTATCACAAAGTTTAGTTTCAACATCTCATGTCTCCGTTAAAAAAAACTCTTCCTCACGTATACCAAGCCTCTCAGTACGGCCAAGAGTTTCTTCTGAAAACCAAATGAGCATTCCATCGCAAAATGGTCCCAAACATTTGACACAGTTGGCGCCCATCTCCACCAACACCTTGAATATACCAAGGACACAAGAGAAGAAGTCGAAGCAGTCTGTCAGTCCTACGGAGCACATTACCACAAGTTTTCACCTCAGCAAACAAGACACAATACAATCAGATATTACTTCCGGATTTAGAGCGAGACTACCCAGTAGTCCTATCAAAGAGCCGTTTGGATCCGTGTACTCAATGGTCAAGTCGCCAGAGGGCAAAATTAAACTTAACATGAGCGTGAGTAATGTTCCTGTTGACTCAAGCTTCTTGAATGATAACAATTTCAATGAATGGAAGCAAAGTCAGTTGGCCAAATTAAAATTTGGCAATGATGAAAACACGAACTGGAATACCAGCTCCATATGATGTTTTTGATTTAGATAGTGTCGTCGTTACAAAGTGTATAATTCACGAATCAAGTCTTGTAATATTAATATACCAGGAGCCAGAAGGCCCTCAAACGATGATTGCAACAATCGTTAATTTCTAATGCATTTCAGATTTTCTTCATTTCGACGCCTTCTGGCAGAGCAGGCTCCACCTTTCCTTTCGATACTTCTTCCCAGTTGGTACTCAACGACGTTCCATTACTTTCAACAAATGATTTCATCATTGCTCTTCTAGTGTCCTCATCTGCGCCCTTGTACAACTGCTGAAAGAAAGAATCTGCGGATTGGGTCTTGGATTCCTCATCGTCGCTGTCAAGATCAAGTTTTGACCAATCTATAACTTTTTTCGATGACGATGGATAAGACAGAGTTGATTGAGCGGAGGAATTTTCCGCGGCACTGGACGACGATATAGGGACATTGTCGTTTGTACCTGTCTTTTCTAAAGTCTTCCAATGAGATTTTGTTATCTTGGTCATGGTTATTTCTATCTTCTTGGAGAAGACCGACGTTTGAAGCGAATCTGCTTCCACAGGATGGCTTAATTCAATCTGATACTGGAATTCAGAGCCATTTTGGGGAAGAGAGTACGATACGGACAAAATAGAGTCTGAAAGTGTCACAGCAACATCTTCTTTCGATACTGGCAACTCTTTGACAAAAAGCGACAGAGTAACGGTGTAAGAGCTTTGATACCAGTCTGTCTTGAGGCTTGATGCAGGCTTAACAGACGCATTGTCCGGTTCGTTACTTGTACTGAGAGGATCAGTTTTAGACGTAGAACTGGTCGTACTAGATTTCAGAGGTATATGCTGCTCTACAGCTTCCGTGTGCTTCTTCTTGTTAGCCTGTTTTTTCAATGCTTGTTCGATGTTGTGCTTCCATATAGGCAGTGTATCGTCTTTGTAATCGCACGACTCGCATTTTTCAATATGCGCTTTTGCTAACTGATAGTTCATGCAGTTGTAGTTATGAATGGATAACCTGAAGTAAACAAATCCGATTTTAGTCCGGTCGCCTCTCGCATTGGCAATTTCAAGCGCTTTGTCCAAGAAATCACTTGCGGCTTGTAACGTCTCTGGATTGTGCCATGAGCTGTCACTGAAATACAGTTTTTCCAAACAAACGGATTTGTACACATTGGCATTCAAACAGTTCGAATCCTGCGTTAAAACTGAATCATACAGAGCTAAAGCCTTCCCTGGTTCCTTCTTGTCATATAATAGATGGTAGGCATCCTTCAAATCCTTTTCAATGGGCATCCTTAATATCGGGGTTTAAAACTTGAACCCGACGTTTGTCAATCTCTACAATTCTCAGTGTTATTCCTGGCACCCCAGTACCGCATCCAAGCAACAAATACCATAACTGCTTTGTCTAACAATGCCTGTTCATACTCATCATTTGTATTTATACTGAAGAGCATTCATTAATGTACCTTAATCGATAGAAACACAAAGAATCTTAGAGCGAAGCATGTTACAACAACATGCACCAGCTACAACGATTGTGGAATGAATGACACATCAAATAACCAACAAAGAACTAATGGAGGCTCTAATACATCAAGAGTTGGAGCTCAACGGTAGGTGAAGTCCATCATAGTCACGTGCCATCTTTTCTCTATCTAAAAATTTTAATCCTGCTTATGGGAACCCTGCGATGAGATGAGATGAGATGAGATGAGAACAGTAAAGGCAGAGGTTTGAGGTGAACTTCACTTTGTTTTCAGCTTCTTTGGGTCCAGACTGTGCGAACTACTGTTGGATTTGATACTCTGTACTGTCAAGTGTGAATTCTCTATTCGTCGAATACAACGTCAAAAGTTTTGACCAGACACATCATCTGATAAAAGATGACCGAGCAGCAGCCCCATGTTAGATCGTTGGTGCTTGATGCTACCCCGTTGATTACTCAACCCTATACACACTATCAGAACTACGCAGAGAGTTTCTACACCACACCCACTGTGTTGCATGAAATCAGGGATGAGAAGTCCAGAAAGAACTTGGAAATATGGCAGTCGTTGGGCAAACTGAAGATCAAACATCCTTCTGCTAACTCGATCAGAAGAGTATCATCATTTGCAAAGCTGACTGGTGATTACTCCGTTTTGAGTGCTAACGATATCCACATCATCGCTTTAGCTTATGAGTTAGAAACCGAGCTGAACAAAGGCGATTGGAGACTTAGAAGTAGGCCAGGCGAAAAGCTTTCCTATCCTGCTGTTGAGGCCGAGACCCCAAAGAAGGCGAAGGAGGAGCCCGCGGATCTGTCAAAGGCTTCCTCTTCAGTAAGCCAAGATGCAAAACCTAAGAAGAAGACAAGAAGAGGCGGTAAGAAACAAAGAGAGAAGAGAGAAGCTGCTCTGCAAGAATCTACAGAAGAGCTTGAGACTAAGGAAGTCAAAGATGAAACTATATCCATACAAGAGGGTGTATCTGGGTTGAATCTGCAAAGCAGTAAGGAAGGAGAAACTGAAATGGAAGCAGAATCCGTAGCGAAGGGAGACGAAGTGGATGACGAAGAACTATCAGATGAAGACGGAGAATGGATTACACCAGACAATCTAACCGAGGCTATGATCAAGGACAGCGGAGAAGATACCACCGGTAGTGAAGGTGTTGTGGCAACTTCTACTGAGTCTGTATCGTCGCTGGATTCCCCCTATAACCAGGTAGCGTTAGCCACTGGTGATTTCGCCGTCCAGAACGTGTCATTACAACTGAATTTGAACCTGATGAACTTCATGTCGGGGCTAAGGATCAAGAAACTTCGCAACTACATGTTGAGATGTCATGCCTGTTTCTTGTTGCTATTGATGCCCAAGGATGGCAAACCTAAGCATTTCTGCCCATCGTGTGGTGGTGCAGGTACACTATTGAGATGCGCCGTTTCGGTAGATTCTGTCACCGGTAAAGTTACACCTCACTTGAAGGCCAATTTCCAATGGAGAAGCAGGGGTAATCGGTACTCTATCGCCAGTCCGCTGTCCAAGAACTCCCAAAAGAGATTCGGTAAGAAGGGTTTCGTGCATAACAAGCACGAACAAGAGGTAGAAATCCTAAGAGAAGACCAAAAAGAGTATGAGAAGGCCGTAAAACAAGAGGACTGGACAAGAAGACACAATGAAAAGATCCTGAACAACTGGATTGGAGGAGGCTCTGCAGAAAACTGTATTTCTCCATTTGCCATCGACGGTCTAAAACACCATCAAGTCCGAGTAGGAAGAGGCCGTTTCGCTAACAGCGTCAGAAAGAGATAAAACGTCATCTCCAATTTTTAATACCCACTCATCATCTCATCCCACTGTAAACTACATACCTTCTACTAGTATAGAGTCACTTTCATTCTCTATTTATTGTCTCATAAGTTTGTTTACTCGAACTTTCACAGCATGAAGGAGTCGCAACTCAATTCTCACGTATTTCCCCCAGCAAGCAATTTCGGTGCATCTCAGCCGTAATATGAGCTAAGATCAGATGGCAGCAGAACGAATAACTCTTCGAGCACTTGTCCATCACGTAATTGGGAACTGCTGATATTCGTTTTTAGTTATATAATGAGCAAAAGAGTTAACTTGGTGGAAAAACTGGAAAACATGGTAGATGAATTTGAAAGAAACAGAGTCTATAACACTTCTGGCCCAACCCTTAGGGCGAGATTTCATTCAGGTGGCAGGTAAAACTTTGTTTTCAGGGATAAAGTTCGAAGTTATAGCAGGGAGGCCAAATATTTCAGATTTAGCCACATTTCAGCGATTTACGGTCCATTTAAGCTCGCATAATTCAGGGATCAGAGTATATTTTACAAGGTTATATTATTGGTGTTCTTGCAGGGCGACTAAATTACATTTGGACATTACACAGTTGAGGAAGCAGGTTGTTTAAACAGTTCCTTGTTAAATTCAGCACAGAATTTTGGTTATAGTATCAAAATGAAGCCGCCAACTCCGCACTCTAAAGAGAGTCAGCCCTCGTTAGTTTCCCCCAGTTTTGTGAAACTGGAAGACAAGAGGAAGACAGAAATTTTGGGAGCTGATCATGTGGGCACACATCCTTCTATTACTCCTGTCGAAACGCCTACTATCAAACCAGGAAGTCCCGCTATCGGGGTTACAAAATCAATTATGAATGTCAGCGGGACATCAGGAGCCGTTGTTAGTAATACTCCTGCACCTGGATTGAAAAGAGTGCCTACGGTAACTTTCACAGATGCTAAACACGCTGCTCTCAAACAGCAGGCTGCCAATGAACAGGCTGCCGCGTTGGCCGGAAGCGGTCTTCCTCAGACGAAAATAGTTTCTCCCAGTGGATCGGATAAAGCAGGCTCACCACCTCCTCTCGAGTTCACAGTCAGTTCAAGACAGCCAGCAGGAAATTCGGGCACAAACTCAAAAGTCTCATCTCCTCATAATCGTTCTCTGGAAGATATTAGGTCAAAGACCTCTTCGGGACATCCTTTGCCACAGGGTGTTTCTGAAGCCGCAAACAAACAAAGAGACCCAGTCACTCCAGTGAACGGCACTATAGATGCCAAAGTCGACAGTGCGCCTCTGGGTGTAGAAGCGAACGCCCCAAAGCCTGAAGAACAACATCCTCATTTTGTGGTGGACGACGAGTTTCATTCGCCTACCTTCAAATCCAGATCCAGATCAAGCAGCATCTCTCCTCTGCCTAGTCAATCTGCTACGGCATCTAACAGTTCTTACAGAGCATCCAACTCTCCGATTCCAGAAGATGACCAAGTGCTTATAGCCAATGAAGTGCCGATCGAAATCGCGCAAATTGTTGCACCCAACATTCCAAAGAGAGAAGCTGCGAAGAACGTCGATCCAAGATTGCCTCAAGACGATGGAAAGTTACATATTTTGTTTGGCGCCACGGGTTCTTTGTCTGTCCTCAAGATAAAATCGATGATCAAGAAACTTGAAGAGATCTACGGAAAAGACCGGGTCTCCATTCAAGTTGTTTTGACTCAGGCAGCTGCGCAGTTCTTCGCTAATAAATCATCCGGTAGGAAAAAGGCCTCGATTTCCGGTCAATCACAGCATCAGCAACCTACGCAGTCTGCATGTCCTCTCCCAGGATCTTCACCTGGTCCTCATGACCCCGTTACTCCTAGCGCTACGTCAACTGACGCGAGATCTAATACCCCGCAGCCTGCCGAGAACAATAAGACCACGGACGGAAATGCCATCACAACTGCAGCCAAGGTAGAACTACCCGCCCATATTCAGGTGTGGACTGACCAAGACGAATGGGACGCATGGAAGCAGAGAACAGACCCTGTGTTGCACATTGAGTTGCGTCGCTGGGCCGATATACTTGTTGTTGCTCCTCTCACTGCGAATACACTTTGTAAGATTGCGTTAGGCCTCTGTGACAACTTATTGACGAGCATTATACGTGCATGGAACCCGTTGTTTCCAATTTTCTTGGCACCTTCCATGGTTAGCAACAGTTATAACTCTTCTATCACAAAGAGGCACCTCAAGATGATCAAAGAAGAGATGCCTTGGATTACGGTGTTCAAGCCTTCGGAGAAAGTCGTCGGGATATACGGTGATATAGGGCTTGGAGGAATGATGGACGGTAACGAGATCGTGGATAAAGTTGTCATGAAATTGGGTGGATATCCTGAAGATGACGACCAAGAAGGTGACGACGACGAAGATGACGACGAAGATGATGAAGACCAGGACGATGGTAAGAACAAGGAAGAGGACGACGACGACGACGATGATGACGATGATGATGACGATGATGATGACGATGATGATGACGACGACGACGATGATGACGATACTGATGAAGTCAAAACGCTTCACGAAACAATTACAGAATCACGCGCATCAGACGTATGAGCCGTTACATTTTCACCATTCTTCACTCTTGCACTAAGACATCAATGCATCACGCAATATCCAATCCTAGCATTCTTCCATTCTCACATATATGATCATTATATAGAATATTCTCTTAATAAGTTGTAACACTTCATCAGGAAAGCATTCATTTAGAAAATACAATCAGAGATACCCCGGACTTTTGAGGTGCTTCAACTGGCTTGATGTGCGCTCCCCTCAAGGGCATTAGACTGTCGGCTTGGTGAAGTGTACGGTGTTGTCACGTGACTTTGTACCAGGACTCATCATTTCTTTTTCTGACTAATAAATGCTAATCTTCAATATATAAGAGTGGAGAAAAGGCTTTAACTGATAGCGATTCATATTCCAGTTCATGATAGAAATCTTTCACAGGCACTCAGGGAAGTTATCGTTATTCGGAATAGGGCATCAGTACAAGGAGGAACCAAGCTATAGATCTCAAAATTTCGTCAAAAATTTAAAGGCGTCTGCTTTAGTTAGGGAGATTTTGAGTGTCATAATCATCAAAGCATAATGACAGTAAGCAAAGAAGCCCTTGTGTTGATCCATCCAGCGGTGACAGAGCAGCCTGAGTTGCTTGAATCTGTAAAGCATGGCTCAGTTCTCGTGAATACAACGATTTCTGAACAATATTTGATCAATAAGTTGAACGATGGCAGCGTATCATTGGATGACGACAGGTTCGATATCATATACTACGTGACACCAGAAAGACGTGAAGATATACAGTTCCCCGGAAAGCTCATACCAGTGCTTTGCAAAGCGTTGAAACCAGAAGGAAGACTATATGGTTTGAGCGACAACCTCAAGGTCGATGCCTTGTTGAATGGGTTTGAGATCAAAGGCATCAACGAAACAGAGTATTTTTGGGTCAAGCAGGATGTGAGCCAGAAGAGCGCACCTGTCTCGCTTTCGCTCAGAGGTAAAAGAACTGAGTCCAAGGGCACAACAGCGCTTCCCACTTTCAAAAGAGTACCAATCGAGCAGAAAACCGGAAATACAGAAATAAAGAAACTTCCAACATTTAAAAAATTGGCCGAGAAGGTCGCCGCAGTTAAACTAGCGGATTCTGACCTGGAAGACGATGACTTCGAAAGTGACAGCTCCAAAAATAATGCTAAAACCAAGTTTTTCGATGATATTTCAGATTCAGACACAGCCGATTCGATCGACGAGGACGATCTAGTCACAGCTACGGACGATTCCATAACAGTTATCACATGCGGTAAGTCCAAGCAAAGGAGAAGGAGAGCCTGTAAGGACTGTACATGCGGTTTGAAAGAGATGGAAGAGCAAGAAATAGAATCCAGGAGGGTGAAGCTACAACAAGTTATCAAATTCTCGGAAGAAGAGTTGACAGAAATCGATTTTACCATAGAAGGTAAAAAAGTTGGCGGATGTGGATCTTGTGCTTTAGGGGATGCTTTCAGATGTTCTGGATGCCCCTATCTTGGTCTACCAGCATTCAAACCAGGCCAGCCTATCAACCTTAACAGCATTTCAGACGATTTATGAGCGGCATCAAGATGTCGCTGCAAAAAGCATTTCTTAATTAGTTTCATGTGTATATGACGCATAGTCAGTGATTAACACACAATATCTTTATTACCATGTAACGAGTGATTTGTCTCGTGACGTTCCATACGATCAGCTCGTTACTTTTCGGCTGAGATAACGAACGGATTTTCGAATGTTGCATCATCGCTGATAGTGGCTCATATAAAACTCGACAGCCATTTCTTGACCTAAAAATAAGGGAATTACATCTACAGTTACAACAGACAGATGGACAACCCAGAACCCAACGAGTACTGCTTGTATCGGGCTCTGCGCTTGGTGTTGTGAGCAGTTTTACTATAGAAACAAATGTTTGAAGACGTGAGTGAAACTGTACGTTGTTCTGAAGATGAGGTAAGTCATGGCTCTAAGGTAGAAAGAGATGTGGCAAACGACGAACTTAAGATAACCCCTAGTGTGTCTAAAGTGACCAAGAAACACGGAAAGAAGAAGAAAAGTAAGGATAAATGTACTTTTGAAAACTGCAACAGCACAGCGGTGAAGTTCATCGGTGATTGTAACTTTTGTGACGGCCATTTCTGTTCGAAGCATAGGCTTTTGGAGAACCATAACTGTAAGGGGCTTGATTGTTGCAAGGATCAGATGCGACAGAGGAACGCCGATAAGCTACGTAAGGAGCAGCCTTTGACACCGAAGATCCAAATTTGAAATCGTCATGAACAAAACGACAGGTGGTTTCATTGTAATACACTTGAGTACATTTGAAAGACGCCAGAAAGATTTTGTGCAGGAAAAGGTGCCAACTAACGGAATTTAGCTGGCCCAATGGCGGGGTGGTTTGGCGGTTAATGTATTTTTATCAGCGACGGCTGTCTATTAACACTTCTTTATATACCCATTTTATCTTATATATCACGCTGTATACAGAGCACCAGAATGAAGATATTGACATTGATGCTGATCAGTTCAATGGTTTTTGAGAGCTTTCGTTACAGCCTGCAAAACGTCGTCCACTATCATAGTGGGCTCGCAAGGCAGTTTGTCGCCATCGGCGTAAACGCCGGTTTTAACGAGACATGTATCCCATCCGTAGTTAAATGCTCCTATGATATCACTGGCTGGATTGTCCCCCACCATGTAAACCTTTTCAAAAGGCGAGCTCTTTGGTGGCTCGCCCAAAGGTGGTAAAACCTGTGTTCTAGCATCTGTGTTACCGTCAATCAATTTTTGTCTCCAATCTATCAATACATGGCTGGCAAAATCATACGTCAGCTTCGTAGGCTTACCAATTATAACATCGTTCAAGTTCTCCCCTCCGTTTCTGGCTGAATACAGACTGTTGATTATGATTCTGAAAGCGCCTTGTCCAAATCTGTTCAAGTGATACTTGTTGGCCCACAGTAAATCATTATTTGAGAAATAGATAGGAATCGAGGGATCCGCGCCTTGCGACTTTCTAAGGGTTCCAAGGTGACCTTTATCACTGTTCAGAAGATCTGAGATAATTTGCACGTCTGTAGCCCAATCTCTAGGATCACTGAACATAAGTACAGCGTCAAAAGGCCTTTCAACTAACAAGTCATGATCTCTAGCATATTTCTCCAAATATTCATCAGAAACAGCTCTAAACGGAGATATGTCCTTATTATATCTCAAAATATCGGCTGGACGGATAACCTCTTCAAATCCGTACGCCTCAGCTACCTCTCTAACAGTATCAAGCCCACAACATAGCACTTTCTTGTACTTTGGTACTAAGGCTTTAAATGGAGTATGACTCTGGACTATCTGTAATGGGGAAATATCGACATTTAAAGCATCAGATATGAATTCGATACGTTTACTTTCCAAAACACCACCACCGTTAGTCAACAGAATGTAAGGAACTTTCTCTCTATTCAACAGCTTTAGAGCTTCAGAAGCTCCAGGAATAGGACTCTTAGATCTCAGTAAAACACCGTCAATATCAAATGCAAACGCAACATTCGTATGATAGGATCTCCCAACTAGCCTTTTAAGGGAGTGCAAGAGCATGGCTGTTCAACGCTTTTTGAGAGCATTGAATAGCAGGCGTTGATCAAGGCCTTGTGTGTGTATCGGAAAGATCATTGTTGCATCTATAATAACTTTTAATAACGAATATGAATGAAATGGGCAGTGGATGGTAAGAACAAGCTTTAGTTCTTGAAAGATAAAATGGGCCTTGAATATTTGAAGATGCAAGGGAACAATGGAATTTAACCAGCCAGGGCAAGCTTGAGGTCTACGACGGAAATTCCGTGGAGACAGTATGCAGATTTATAAAGTGCTTAAATACTGATGAGTTTCTCAACATTGTCTTCAAAACTATCATGCTCGTATCCTTCTTCAATATGATATTTGTTGGAATCATCAAACCTCAAGAGATCAGGGTCCGTTAAAACACTTATTGCCTTTCCAACGACCAATAAACCAGGCGGTCTCGAGCCAATCTCTTCAATAGTTTGAGGGACGTTTTGTAAGGTTGTGCGTGTAATTCTTTGGTCCGGACATGAAGCCCTTTCCACAATTGCTGCTGGAACATTTTGGTCCCAACCTTTAGCTATTAAACCGTCGATCAGAATCTTGGACCTGTGCAAAGCCATCAAAAAGACAGTAGTTCTTGTCTCAACAAATTCAGGAATTTCTGGTAGAGCGCCCTTTCTTCCTGTTCCGGTACAAATCAATACTTGATCTGCAACGTCTCTTTGCGTTGCTGGAATATTAGATACAACCGTGGCAGCCAATGCTGATGAGAGACCAGGCAGCACCAAAGGGGTGAATCCATGTTTTTTGAAGAACAAGAATTCTTCTCCACCACGACCAAAAATGTAGGGATCACCTTGTTTGAGTCTTACAACCTTTAAGCCTTTTTTCAGACCGTCCAAACCCTTCTCCAGTAGTTCTTCTTGAGCTCGCTCAGCGTTCCCTGGGAACTTCCTAGCTATGAAAGTCTCCGTGTTTCTTGGAATCAGCTGCAATACTTTCTCTGGCACTAACTTATCAGCAAGAATTAGGTCTGCTGTCTTGATTTCATGCAAGGCACCAATGGTTAGCATCGACACCGATCCAGGGCCACTACCAACTAATGAAATGGATGCTTTTTTGTTTGAAGATGGGTGCAGAATTGAAGCGGAGGTTATTCCCACCGTGGTGTCAGCATTATTTTCGTCATCAGGCGAGATATCTTTTTGCGACGTGGCTCCCGTCGTGGTAGCGCTAGATGTCATGTCTGAAGCTGTTGGGATCGAAGGATTTGATAGCTGTTGATACTGATCTGCCAAATGATCGACTGAAAGCTCTGCCAATGATGAAAGAGGGTAATATTCCATGATCTGCGAGAGCCACCTACTACGTTTGAGCCTCAGTTGTTTTTCATTCACATTAAATTCGTGCACAAGCTTGTTCAACTTATGAGATTCCCAAATGTCCTCATCAACTCCAAAACCCAGATCTTGTAAATCTTTGTTTAAAAAATGCGATTGAAGCACATTGTTATGGTCTTCATATATGATTCTCTCCCTCAAGTGTCCCACGTTCTTCACCACTCTAGAGATATTACGAGGCAGCCTAGAAACTACCTCTCGCTTGATTCTGTTTGCCAGCAAACAGCCTTGACCGTTAGTCGTTACGGCAATCTGTAGACCGCTGTTTTCAGGATCGTTGTAAGTCGAGCACATGGAAAAGGTGCAAAACTCGGGCCTCTGATAGGTGTTAATAGGAATCCTGAGTCTTTGACACTGCTCATAAATGTCAGCAAATAATCCTGCTTGCTTTGGATCCAGGTTCAAAAACACTCTGTCCACGATGCCACTGACCTGTTTTCTACCCAGACTTGTCAAGTCATTGAGACTAAAAGACCTGTCCAAAAGCACCAAGTCCGAATTGTTGAACTTCTCTGCCAATTGTTTCAAGTGTGATTGGTTCTCACTCCCTACAACGACACATGATGCGCCAGCATTGAGTATACTTTTAATCCGAGCTTGAGTCACGTTGACTGAGTGCGTGCCGATTAGCAAATACCGTTCACCCACAGAATTTATCGTTGTTATCAGTGGCGTTCTCCGCACCTCGGCAAACTCATGACCGAGAATTTCGACCGACATACTTTATCCTAATGAATATACTCAGTCTAATTCAACCTCCACAGTTCTTGTCACTATAACGTCTGTTGTCTTAACTGATGGGATTAGGCGTCTGATCCAAAATATTAAGAGCCACGCTAAATGGAACTAAGTGAGAATCACAGGCATTATATATACTTACTGCTGCAACTTGAAGTAGTCCACATAGCTACTGTCGTTGTCATACTTGTTATAAATCTTACTCATCTCATCTCTATCATGGCAGCTGTTCAGTGGCTCACTAAAGAGCCACAACTGTGTTGAGCAAAAGACACATTCACGTGACCAGTTTTCCAATAACAGTCACGTGATCAAATCTGTCGTTTAATCACTAATGCTGTCATCTGATCTGTATCTGATCTCATCTCAAGTGAGTCCAAATAAAACAAGAGTTATATTAACCATTGGATGTGTTGATCGGCACCTGAATGTTGGCTACCGTAATTGCAAAGTTCTGATTATCAGTGAAGCAAAGAGACAGCGGAGATTGAGCAGTCATGGGGAAACGACCATTAGGTTTGGGTAAGAGCAAGAAACTAAAGAAGCAGAAGAGCACTGGCGAGGGTGCAGAGAGTTTATCCGAGGCCAAGAAGGACGACTCGAATCAGATTGATGTGCTGGTAGATGAAAACGAAGACGTGGATGATGAGCTGGTGCAATTGAGAGGTCTTTTTTCGACTTTTTTGAACGATAAAGACAATCAACTGCTGCTGAATGGGGTGGTGCATGAATGTGACAGGCTGTTACGAGAACAAGACAGCGATCAGTCTTTAAAACTAAGCGATGAATTCCATTCAATCTATGCCCAGGCTTTGGCTGAACTGACGGTTTTCCTTGGAGAAGAAGAAGATGAAAAGAAGAAATACAAACTGATGGACGAGTTCTTCGAAGCAGCCGTTGAGAGGCACCGGCTAGGTGCAGAGAAGTTCCCAGACTCTGATTTGCTCTCTCTGGTGCATGCAAAAATTATTCTGCAAAGGATCCCGCTTCAGTATATCTCGCAGATTTCCGTACTGGACCAGATTGACGAAGAGTACAAACTATATGATCTGTTAGAGACGGCTAAAGACTCTTTCAAACTAGTAAAAAGCGAGTTGCAGTTGACGTACGATGTTCTGCTCAGCTTCTATGATCTTCTAGACATCATTGAAACATTCGAGGACAAAGAAGAGCTAATTGATGGTCTAGATAGTGATGACGAAGGCGAAGAATTGGCCAACGTTGTCTTACACGAAAATCATCCATTGACCAAGATCAAGAAGAACATGGGTAGCAATTACAATTGGTTAGAAAAGAACCTCCTCAGCTTGTTTTCTGAGGTTTCAAAAACCACAAACGACAAGAGGAATGCAGAGCAGGACCCAGCAGACGGTATCACCTCTTTGTTCCACGACGTGGCAAGAACATTGGGTCAGTTATATTTGAATCTAGCGGAAGAACCTTCTAGGACTTTCTCCGATCTGATGTACGGTGATGATGAAACAGAAGCGTCTGAAGAAGATATGGAGAAAGCCAAAACTGCTCAGGCGAACGCAATTCCACTGGCACAAAACGCAATAAAGTATCTGAAGGATGCTAGAATCGATGATGATCCGCAAACATGGGTCGACGTGGCTGAGGCAATCATAGACCTAGGTAACATCCATGACTATGAATCAAAGCAGCAGGAAGACTGCTATACCGAGGCCGAGAAAATACTACGCAAGGCCAACAAGGCTTCGCATGGTAAATACCAAGATATTTTAGATAATTTATTAAGCAAAGACTAAGGCCTTTTATGGAGGCCTTACCAGTTTTAAATCATACCAAATTAATCAGAAAAACAGCGCGATAGGTAGAATGGCGCTTAGCACTAGCAATAACTGAGCTGTTTGTTGTAACAATTGTGAAAAAGGGCCTTCATTCGTCCATTTTAAGTTATAGTCCATTTACATTGATCTGGTCAGTACATAATATAATAATATTATATACAGATTATATGATCTTTAAGATTTGAAGAAACCTCTAGGAAATGAAGATTAGCCACGGACCCAAATTAGCTGCAAAGAGACCGTCAAACCCCCACATTATAATGAGCACAAATACAGGAAACTCAAGCATGATAGCTTCGAGCAATGCAGCGAACCTGCAGTCTGCCAAGAGTATTAAACAAATCGGTGAAACAGTATGGAAGAATCGCACTGTCAAGATGAATGCGGAACTATTCACTCTTACGTACGGCTCCATTGTATCCCAGCTGTGCCAAGACTATCAACGAGACTTCAAAAAGGTGAATGATCAGTTATTCTCAATGGGCTATAATATCGGAATAAGGCTCATCGAAGACTTCTTGGCTCGTACGGCCATCCCCAGATGCGATAACTTCGCTACCACAAGTGAAGTTATTAGCAAGTGTGCATTCAAGATCTTCCTCAACATTACGCCACAGATTGCAAACATGTCCACTGCAAAGAATACATTCTCTCTAATCTTCGAGGAGAATCCCTTATCAGATTTTGTAGAACTACCTATGGATGCATCCAAAGAGCTATGGTACTCGAACATACTCTGCGGCGTGCTTAAGGGCGCACTTGAAATGGTACAGCTTGATTGCGACGTGTTTTTTGTATCGGATGTTTTGAGAGGTCATAGTCATACTGAGCTGAAGGTAAAATTGAATAAAGTCCTGGAGAATGAAATGCCTGCGGGCGAAGATTGACTGTAATCTTGCTTTGGATTGTCATGGCATGATTATAGCTGCCTTAAAACAGTTTACGTAATATTATATATGATGATGCATGATGCAGCAAACGGCGTGTTCTCATTCTTTGAATTCCTTTTTCCTGCGTTCCATTATCAAAGATGATATTCTGGAGTTGGTTTCAAGAAGTTCGATATCTGTCGAGTCGTCTGAGTCGTTCCCCCTATCTTCCGCATATACGGAAGCTCCATCCGAAAAAATGGGGACTTCAGTCAAAGATCCTCTCGAATTTACTTTAGATAGTGAATGTGGCGATGCAGCTTCTGCAATTGAGTTTTCGTAACTCTGCGTTTCTTTCTCAACAGTCCTATCAGTATGACCTTCCACACATTTCACCTGGAAGTCTGAAAAAACCTCCGGCCCCAATTCATTGCAGACCTCTAATACTTGCTGACTTAACTCCTGTCTAGTTTCCCTTAGTTTGTGATACGTACGGGATGGATAAATCAATGAGAGCACCAGTGGTTTGATAGATTTAACAATATCCATACCAATTTCACCAGTAACGAAACTCATGTACGTGGCCAGAATCAACACAGCATAGCAATACATGAAATAAAGAACCTTGCTGTTAAAGATGAAATGTGGAACAATTAGCCAATCATATAACGAAGGATATCTTCTCGTCAAAAAGACCATAACGAGGGAATACACGGTGTACAATGTTGGCGCCATCGTTAAGGCAACAACAATCTTCCAAGTGGCTATGAGATCATCTCCTTTGATCTTGACCGTTGATTTCTTCAAGCCTTCAAGGGCCTTCTTCTTAGAGAAATGATGGCAAGTGATAAAGATTGGGCTAAACAAGATGACACCAGGTAACGAGAGTAACGCCATGAAATAGAGCTGGACACTTCTTAAAAATAGCGTAAAGGCCACAATAAATTTCTCTTCTCGTGGATGCAACTGGACCACTTGGTGATCTTTCAAACCTATCGAAAAGAGTTTTGCATTGTAGTCTCTGATAGCGGTTATCAACGCCTGTATCCTGGGATTACCCTTGGTCTTGGAGTAACCTAGAAGCATTCTACGATTCAATTCGACAACCATAGATAACGGAAGTTTATTTGCATCTTCTCTATCACCAGCTTTGCTCTTTACAGATGTCTGATATAGTCTTCTAGCAGTTTGTATGGCCATCAGCGTATCATAATCGTCTGCATTGATGGTCACAGAATACAAGGCTTCTTCAATCTTTTTCAAAAGACGTGAGACAGCGGCCTTGGGGTCTTTGAGGTACTCTGCACCCATGTCCTCATCCACAATGATGGGTTCTGCATACTCCAGCGTAGCCCTTGATCTGAATTTCTGTCTATGGAAATAATGCAATCCACAAGGAACAACGTGGATCTTGAGGCCCGGTTCCGCAGCAGCAGCACCCAACGCCATAATAGCCACACCAGCCTTAATTGGTAGTAAAGAAGGTCTGTCATGAGAACCACCTTCAGGGAAAATTCCCACGCAACCCTTGGTATGTAAACTGTTGAACACCTTCTGAAACACGGTGGAGTTATCAATACTTTGTGCATACAAGAACGGAGTGGGTTTACTGACGCATTTTCTGACACGCTCCGAGTCTCCAAACGGTTTTTGCAGCCTGACCGTGTCCTCATCTAGGATCTCCTGGATCACTGCGCTACCGATGTACCCAGGCAACCCAATCATCGATTTCGCGGAGAATAACTTGAATGCCGAAGTTTCGACGTCGTCGCTGGCACCCTCAGCACGCACCAATTTGACCAACGTCGGATCCGCGTCGTAATCTGGCACATAGATGTTCAGACTGGGGTATACGGGAGCCAGGTTGTCTTGCACGCGGGCCACAGGGACTGCCCCGGTCCACGATCCGAACAACCTCACGTACCTGTTCTTCTTGATCGAGTTTTCTGCGGTGACGAAACACGTCTGCCTCGAGCGGGAGCCCGAGATCTTTCTTGTTTGCGACATCACAAGGCATGGATCGATGAACTGGTTCGCATGCGGCGCACACACCAGGATGGCTGCCGTTCCCTTGGGCGGGACATGGTACGAGCCACGCACCTTGATTTCTCTGAAGAAAATGGTGAACACCACATCGAATATGAACACCGCCACGTCATACAGCCACGCGCGCAACGTGTATCTCTGGCCAGAGTAGTGGTTCACAAAACTCTCGTCTACTCGCGGAACAGTGGTAGCCATATCGAGCCTCGGTTGCGTTACTCGCCTGAAGTCCCTTGCTGTCCAGTATAATCCATCCAAGAGGATCAGCTCCACTGTATGGATCTGCTCTTCTGCTTAGTCCAGACTCGTCAAATATCCGTCTCTGCAAGCCTACTGCATCAAGAAGACGTGTCAACAAGCTGACTCGAGCCGATGCGTCTGCATGCAGCGTTGGGCTTCGAACATATTTCTGCTGCTCATGCGATGCGCTGCAATGCAAGAGGACTCGGCCTGAGAACTAACCCCGAACCCTGATCGCTAATAGAGGCTGGGTAACGCAAACAACGTCGATCAAAAGAACAGATCGAACGGTCACATCACGTGACCACGTCTTCTCTTTTTCTCTTGTCCGCTTCTATGCGTTCTCGGCCGCATATCCCGATTATTCCGGTTTCGGCTAAACTTATCGCCGGACGGAAGAGCCGGGGAACTGTATGTCCTTGTCAGCTCAAAGATGTTCCGGTATTTACGTTCTGAACGTTACCTTGCGGATTACAAGGTGGAAGGTGCACGGGGACGACAGCAGTAGCAGCATCCTGAGTGTGGCTAAAGATAAGCTTTGGGGAAACACGCACCTTGTGCGTAATTGCTCAGCGTCCATTTTTAGACGTTTCAATTGCCGAGGTTCAGTAAGTACTCCTAGAGACATGCGCTCTGACTAATGCATCAGGTAGACCCATTGAACTAAGTCAAGGGCTCAAGGCTGAGAAGGCGGGGCTGAGCAAGGGCCCTGGCATTGCGCGGTCAGAAAGCTCTCTAGTTGTGCAGTTTCCTCTAATATCCGACAAATGCAACGTAATTGTGAGTCCGTTTTCACAGTGTAGATTGCGGGAAATCTATGTTTTGACTTTCAAGTATTGAACCGATGAGATTTGATTTGTAAAAGGCTCAATGCCGTCGAAGACGTATATATAGACGCAAGTATCGGCAGGTGAGAAAAGCCAAGGGTTTAAGGTGGGAAGTTAGAACCAGAGATCGTGTTGGATAACGGGTAATTGATATTGGGGAACAGTTCAGATACCAAAGGCAGTCAAAGCAGATATATTTTAATGTCCAGTACAATTGCTAGCGTAGCTACTACTGTGGCCTCAGCACTTCCCAGTGCTTCGGCTTCCGCGAGCTCTGAGGATTACTACTCTGGTGCCATACCGAACCTTAGATTTAACTGTACAATGGCTGCATTGTTCTTTTTGTTCACTTTGTACCATGCTGTGGTAGGAGCGTATACCAAGCAATGGTGGTTCGGCGTATCGTTTGTGTGTGCGAGCGTGTTAGAGACGTTGGGTTACATTGGCAGAGCTTTGGCCCACATGGATGGAGGCAACCAGTCAGACTTCTTCATCATGCAGATCGTGTGTTTGACGATCGCTCCGGTTTTCACAATGGCAGGTATCTACTACCAGTTGGCGAAGCTGCTTGAAATATACGGACACCGATTCGCCCTGTTGCCCACGCCAATGTCTTATTCCTACATATTCATCGTGTGTGACGTTGTTTCACTTGTCATTCAGGCCATCGGAGGTGGTACTTCAGCTTCGGCCGTGAGACAGTTAAAGAGCACTGCGACTGGCGACAATATCTTTGTTGCTGGTCTTGCCGTGCAAGTGGCTTCTATGACGGTGTTTTTGGGTCTTTGGTTCCATTTCCTTTACGAGATCTACCTGAAGACCAGAGCAGATTATTTGCATGTCTCCCACTGGAAATGGGGCAAACTGTTCAAGGTGTCTAGATTCGACATTGACCATAAATTCAGAGAAAAATACGCGGTAATCAGAGAGGGTCACCGCTGGACGTTTCATTACTTCAATTTGGCTTTCACGGCAGCTGTGATCTTCGTTTACGTGCGTTGTATCTACAGAGTTGCCGAGTTAGCTCAGGGCTGGGACGGTTTCTTGATTTCACACGAATGGTACTTCATCATCCTTGACGCTTTGATGATGTCGTTGGCTACTTTGACATTATCCGTTTTCCATCCAGGCTTGGCTTTCATGGGTAGACAAATTAGTGTTCCAGTCACTAAAACAAAGAAAAACCAGGAGGATGACGATCAAGATCCGAGCTACTTTGCCTCAGAGAGCAAGAACGATCAGTTCAACGATCCAGATGGTCAACAACAACCTAATGAGGATGCCTCAGATTACGGCTCAGAAAATAAAAACAGAACGTTGTGAACAAGGCTCCGTTTCGAAATTATTTACTTCTTTCCGCTTGCGTCACCGCAGAGTCATTTTTATGTCGAAAATTATACTGATTTCATCGACGGTGCTGCACGATCTTCTCCATGATCCGCAGGAACAAGCCCTTTTGACCCAGTAGCGCCAATTTTTCGTTTGCGCTGTCAATTTGAATTAACACCATTAATAACTCTATATTCGTACAGATTTCTTGTGATATAACCATTTTGTATTAGCTGGATTTACGCGACAATCATATACCGACACCGTATATCCGGAGCATCCTTGTAACGTTTAAAGGTTACGGTTTCCTTGTTGAACAGCCGTACGTCCTGCTATTATTAGATCATCCGTAAATGCCGGTGTCCCTTGAGGCACGGTCCACGCTCGGCGTAGCTTGTTTCTATAGTTGAAGGAATTACCTCAGCCTCGTATGACAGCCAACTTAGTATCTCGAATGTACTGTCTGGGTAGATTGATCGAAATGTGCTCATTGTCCTTCATTAGCCCTCGGCTTTCATTGATGTCCATCCATTCGGAGGCGAACTCATTCAAATCCTCTAGTTCCAAGGTCTTTGATCCCTCTGTGATCTTCGTGTACAACGTCTTTAGCTCGGTGAAATCAGGGATAAAAGTGGAATTCTCTCTGTCATACTGAGTTTCCTTCGTCCAAGTACGGTACAAATCCGGTGATATATTGGCTTGGGTGATAGGGTACGTTTTCCATTGCATAAGGAATTTGATCAGAGTTGAGAAATTGGGTGTCCATCTTTGAGGGTTGTCCACAATGAATAGTTTGTGGTCCGGAAGTATGTAGTGCAGCTGAGAAAAAAGATGAACTAGTCTGGTAGGGACGTATAGTTCATGTCCTGTGTTATTTTTGTCCAATCCATTTAATTTTGCAGTCATATTACACCAGTAGTCCATCTCCTCAAAACTTTGCGATATGAATCCATGACGGGAGTCATATTCGATATACGCTTGCCTCCATTTTTCAAGCTCGGCATCATACTGTACTAAGTCACACGGTAGATATTTGATAACATCATTGAGCATCGTGACGAAAACTGGATCCTCGATATGATAATCAGACGTGTTTGAGAGTATGCCCTCATGCATGATGCGAATCTTGGAGTTTTTGGTAGGCGTGACCATGGTGTCAGAATTGGTGTCATATAATGGAATCAAATAGTACTTCAATCGTCCATAGACTTCATCGGTAGCGAACTTCTTAAAGTAACTGCAGATGCCCTCCGCTGTTCGTACTGCAGCGGGAAGATCCGTGTATAAACAGGCGATATTGAGATCATAGTATGGGTAGTAGTTTAACTTGTATTCCACGTGTAACCACCTTGCCAAGCAATGGGAGAAAAGAGGTTGAAGTCGGTTGACCTCGTTGGCAGTCGTCAGTGAAGTCTTCGAAAAGAAGTTATTTCTCCTGCTGTTCGTTATATTGTTCCACTCGATAAAATCCCTTAACGAGACGCTGAACGGAGCATTCGGCAATCCTTTGGATAGGAGCTCCACCGTCTCAAGAAGAGGAAGAGACGCTTTGGACAATTTGTTCATAATTATAAATCCTGGCCAGCAGAATAGAAGAAGAAAAGATCAGATCAACACCGACACTCCTATATGTAACTTCAAACAAACTGGATGGTTCTCAAGTATCCACTTGTAGATATGTTCGTTCCTAGTAAGCCACTTAAGCAAAATTGATTCACCCATCGGCCACTCTGTTCACAGGACAGTTTTCCTTCAATGGTTCGATATTATATATTGAAGCGAATATATCGGACCAGGATTTTGATATTTGGACAAGACAGAACCAACGCTAGACATAATGGCCAAAAATTTATCCAATGGGCTGTAGTTCGGACCTATCTGTGACACTGAAATTAAGGAAACTAGTGAGCTTTACAGAGTGTGTTTTAATGGGCAACTCTTTTCTGTCATTAGTTTCTGTACACCGTACAATAATTCCCAAGGGTAAGACTGCAATAAACCTACATAAGCTAGCTAAAGGGACCACTTCTTCCATATATTGGTGTGTAGTAGCAAGTGGACGGTTCGAATTACGGTGTAGTGATTTTAAGCCGATGCTCAGAGTCTCGAACGGACTGTGTCTGGCCCTTCCTCTGATATAAGATCATTTCAAGCGTAAAAGCCTTTTAAATATGTAAACACTAAAATGAAAACAGTAAACAATATCAGACATTTGTACGTGATACATAAAGAGGCCGGTAGATTCACTACTCCTGCCAGAACACTACGGTCATACTTCTATGAATAAACATGAAGGAGCCATTAAAAAATTTGAAGATTTCTAGCATCTTTGGATCGTCTTCTGGATCTCGCACATGCTTTTCAGCATCTAAAGACCTAGTGGCATATGCTGCATCAGGAGGAGTGGTTGTTGCTCGACTGGATCTTGATACCCAACAAGTCGTTAGCCAGCGATTTTTCTGCGCCTCGTCAAAACCTCAACGACAGGACTCTTTTGCAGCAGGAAATGTATGCAAAGACCAGTATGGATTATTGAAGCCAGAACACAGCATTGTGATCAAGGGAGACACCTGGAACGATAGCGATGAAAACTCAGAGAAAACGGTGACAATTGGATCAGACCTCTCACCAGCCAGATGCTCACCATCAAAAATCAAAGACAGGATCAAGGATATCTCGTGTTTATGTCTTTCCGCAGATGCCAAATTCTTGATCGTTGGTGAAACGGGCCACCAGCCTCGGATCTTACTGTACTCTATGGCACCAAATTCTGACGACTTCCCAGTGTTTGTAATTCATCAGCATAGCTACGGAATAGCTCAATTGCAGTTTCATCCTGAGGACAGTACCATTTTTACCAGTCTTGGCCTGATCAACGATGGCTTTTTGCATATATGGAAACTCTCAACAAACGGTGTACGACTCATTGCCAGCAATAAGAACTCAACCATCGTATTGGGACTCAACTGGTACAAAGACTCGGCAATCGTAACCTACGGAGTTAGACAGATAAAAGTTTGGAAGTTCGATAACCCTAATAATCAGGCAAACAGTGGAAAACTTACTATTCCGCGAACCAGAACTGCTATCAAGGGTAAGAACATCGTTCTTGGATCCTTAATAGAGTCCACATTTATTGACTGTGAGTGGCTACGGGACGATGAATTGTTGTTTTTGACCGACACGCGTCAATTGATTCTTTATCGGAATGGCTCTTTAATCAGTCGCTATGATTTGGATGCGGATAAACAGTATGACAATGTTCTTGTAGACTGGGATTATGACAAACTATGGTTCTCATTCGACGAGTCTGTAGATAGCGTTCCCTTGACCGTCGTTTTGAACAACCAAGAAAAGTTAAGACCAGGTAGCACAGGATCTGCTTCAAGGAACGGAAGCCCCATCAAAAACTCATTGTTTGAGCAGAAGTTTTCTGAAGGAGACTCCAATGTACAAGACAAGCATAAGATCTTGATGATGAAACTTTTAGTGAACCACACAGTTCTTTTTTGCACATCTAAAGGAGAAATGAGCCTCATCAGTGATACCATAAAACAGGTTTCCAATCCTTCATTGAATGACATCAAAGTATTCAAGAAAATTGATGAGAGCGCTGCAATCTTATCAAGTAGAAAAGGTGACATAAAGCTGTTCAATGGGAGGGAACTAACGAAATTTGATGTAGAGATTAAGGACCTATCGTTAGGTGAAGAATTGACATCAATTGCGTTCAGCGATACAGGGAAATACCTCGCAATCGGATACTCCACCGGAAGGCTATCTATCTTTAGGGGCGACCACTGCGAGTTTGATGGATCTGTTCACAATGCAGCAATCAATGACATTCAAATGTATGAAAAGCATGGTTATAGAGTCGCTATTACCGTCAGTAGAGATAGGACTATAAACTTTATTCAACGGGCGGACGATGAGTGGGCTGTGTGTCAAACAATCAAAGATAATAAAGGTAACATTTTACAAGCCGAGTTATTCGAAAATAACCTTTTCACCATTTCTAGTGACCGTAGCGTTTCGTGCTACCGCTTAGACATAGTTAACAAGGAACTTAATGTCTCTAAAGACACAATACTCTCTGTAAAGAATTCACCGTCAAGGATACAGATCACACGAAATGATATTATTGTATCTCGAGCGGACAAAACAATCCAAATCTTTGACAGAAACAATAACTACAATCCGAGAGTGCTGCGGCTTGTTGACGAGCAAGGTGACGGAATATTAGTGAATCATTTTTATGTCAACGCTGATGGCGATCAAATAATATGTTCATCAACTCTAGACAAGACAATAAGATGTTTCAGTTACACGACGGGAAAGTGCCTAAGCCAATATCATGCACATTCGGACCCTGTAGTAGGAATGACAACCGTTGCCGGTAAATTCATTACAGTCACAGGGAATGGATGCTTGTTTTCTTGGGAAATGAATTCAAATGAAGATGTTGAAGATTCTATACCTAGGTCTCTTGACTTGCCGAGCAGTTTGACGGTCAATTCTACAACATCTTCCCCCGTTACTCCTATACGAAGCTCGAAAACTCTATCACCCACTAAACTGCAGCATCCAACACCTTGCACATCTCCGAATAGGCAGGAAAGGTCATTCACCGCTACCAGCAAGAGAGGAATTTTACCTTCCAGCCAACTGAAAACGAACAAAAAGGAATCAAATAACATCCTAGCAGCTATGAAACAACTCAGAATATCTCTCACCAATGGAGAAGAGATCGGAGACATTGATGAGATCAAAAAAGAGATTTCCCTGATCCATACCTTGCTGGTGCCGCATGACCATCTCTTACAGAGTTTTGGCAATGAGTTGGTGGAGTTGATAGAATCAAAAATAAAGCAATAGGCTACCAAAACGTTCTTTTACTTAGGAAATTGGCAGATCCGATATACGTTATATGGATTGACTGGTCAACGAAAGCACCACCGAAGATCAGACCGATTTCTTGATCAATGTATTTTTTGTTCTGATGTGCGTTGATAACGTAAGCTTCGTTATGGCGTATATCGATATATAAGCAAAAATAGGAACTATAAGGCCTATATCTAATTGCACAGTCATCACACACAGTGCAGGTTAACACACTTGTCATGGCTATCCTATTTGAAAAGCTGATATGTTGAGGCAATCAGTAAGAAAGATGCATGTCAAAGCTATAAAAATGAGATGGCTCACGGGAGGGCTCAACTACTCGTATTTATTGAGCACCGAAGACAGACGTAGCAGTTGGTTGATCGACCCTGCAGAGGCCGCTGAAGTTACGCAACAACTGAGTGATGAAGAGGTGCGCAGCATTAAGGCAATAGTGAATACTCATTACCATTATGATCACTCTGGTGGCAACGTCGCCATGTCTGCTTTTCTCAAGCAAAAGGGAAATACCGTTAACAAAGTAATCGCTGGATCTGAGAAGTCTCCACTTGCCAATGACATCCCTCGTCATTTGGGAACTTACAAGCTGGGAAATTTAGAAATTCTGTGTATCAGAACACCATGCCATACCCAGGATTCGACATGCTTCTATGTACGAGACCCTGATACGAAACAGCAGGCTGTTTTCACGGGCGATACGCTGTTTAACGGAGGTTGTGGTAGATTCTTTGAAGGGAGTGCTGATGATATGAACACTGCGCTAAATGCCAGACTACTAGAGTATACTGGAGAGTCTAATTGGGACAAAATCAAAGTTTACTCTGGACATGAGTACACCCCAGGAAACGTCTCATTTATCCGCGATTACATTTACTTGAAGCCAAAAGAGAACGAAAGTTTCGACCGATTCGAGGCGTTCACCAAGTCCCACGACGTCACTGCAGGTCAATTCAGCATTGCTGATGAACTGTCGTACAACCCATTTATGAGACTTGACGATCCTATAGTCAGAAGACAGGTGGGAGATCCAGAGAGTAAGTGGTCTCATGTTCAAGTCATGCAAAAGCTCAGAGAGATGAAGAACAAGGCCTGATCTTTGGTAGCCCGTTTTGCGGCACACCTGGTATATAACGCAGCGGTGTGTATCAACCCTATTTATTAACAGAGTGCTCCAGCACTCCAAGTACAACAAGACTAAGACTACAGCTTTCTGCAAGCAAAAGCTATAAAAAGTGGTATGAATTGTGTGTAAACACAGAGCAGTCTCCACGAACAAAAAAGTTCGCAAAGACCCTGAGACAGGAAACAAGTTCCCCATTGTCAGCCCATCCGAACCCTAAGGCTCAGATCTCGGCTCTGCATAAACAACAGCAACTTTTTGGTCGCTTCGTTCAATCTCTCTCTGTTGTCCACGCTCGGCGATGTCGCAGGTTAGAAGGACCACTAACCGCCAAGTTCTTATCTAAACAGAGAATCATAAGATTCCGAAGATTTGGGCGAAACATGAGAAGAGTAAATCTAACTCAGTATATATATCTAATAGTCAACTATAAGCATCAATGACAACGCCCAATACTCTGCTTTTATATCGAGCGAACGGAAAACGAAAAATAAACAGTTACCCGGCCTCAAAATGGTCGGGTTCTTCAATTAGGGAATTAAGGATCTGAATCCTATTATGATATTATAACAAGTGTATGCTAGGATTGGCTTCAAGGCTTGGCAGTTCACAAGCTTTTACTGTGATTTAGAGTTTCATTGTCAGGCACACGAACTTCTCAGAGAAAGCTAACCTGTTATTGTGAGGTTCGAGTTCGGAAACAGGAGAAGGTTTGATAGAGGAATTACTGGACAATGAGTGACAGAGTTGAAGACAAAGTGGAAGACGTTCCAATTGAGGGTGATGTCGAGGCCAAAGGCGCCGAAACAGTGTCCAAAGAGGTTAAAGAAACTTCAAGTGATCAATTGGTGAAAGATGATGAGAGAAAGGCCGATAAAACAACTGAGAGCAAAGATGATGCGGTAAGCGAAAAGAAACAGGGGGAAGAGGGAGAAGAGACTAGGCCTCCACTTCCGGCCCGGAAGTCCACTTCGCCCAATTTGGAGACCGAAAACCCAATGTTGAAGCAGTTAAAGGATGCGTTCCCGGGAATGGAGGAGAAATATGTAAAGGCGGTTCTAATTGCGTCTCAGGGCCAATTGGACCCTGCCTTCAATGCGCTCTTATTCTTATCCGATCCAGCATTCGAGAAAGAGGCTGCGTTGCCTACAAAACCGGTTGATCCAACTCACACAAAGCCTACTGCTGGTACAAGACGCCAGTTGACTCAGTTGGAGCAAGATGAGTTGCTTGCCAGACAGTTGGACGAGAAGTTTAACAAACATGGAAGTAGACAGTCTGCTGAGCGGGCAGCCAGAAATAGAAGAATCGAGCAACGCGAGAGAGATTACGAAAGGAAATACGGGTCTGGCGCTCCCCGTAGCAGACGCGATTCCGACGGGTACGAGTATGGAGAGGACGCTAACGATGGTGAAGAAGATGTATTTAGCAATTTTGTCGAAAAGGATCTACCCCAGATCAGGGATAATTTGAACCGTAACATCCAGGAGACTGGTAAGAAGCTCACTACATGGTTCAACGGTATCAAGAAGAATTTGGTCGACGAAGACTCAGAGTATGACAGAAGCAGGGCTCCCAGACGTGACAACTCGAGGTTCAACTCCTTCGGCGATCGTTACAGCGGAGAAAGACTCGACGGTGCCACGAAGCTGCAAAACGCCGGAATCTCTCTACAAAACGACGAACTGGACTTTGATTCTGACGAAGACGTGCCACCTCAGCTACCTTCCAGGGCCCAAAGAGACAAAGTGGTCGCTGAGACCACTTACATAGACACCCCGGAACCCTCTAAGAACAAACACCACCGGTCTCCGCTGAGGACCATCCCTCCACACTCAACCTCTCCAACCAAGGACAAGGCAAAGTCCAAGCCAAACACTGACAAGCCCCAGCCAGCTACACCAACGCAGGACGAAGCCGGCCCAATTACTCTAGAAGACAAAGATATCGTGGTGGACTCAGACCTGGAAATCTAGTTTACGCTATTTCTACACTTTAGGTACTTTCAGAAATGTTAGATGACACATTATTCTTCAATTATAATTTTCAGATAATGTAGATAAGGTTATAATGTAGTATCTCATCATGTTGTACCGTAGCAGCCACCGGATCCACAGGCATGCCTCGAACCTTCAAGACTCAAATTGTGGAAAAGTGAACACAGAGCCGTGTTACTGGCTGAAATTACGTGACTGTTGGCTGTGCATAGCACTGTGTTACAGTCTCTGGGCCCGGCCATATAAGTCTAGTGCTTGACCCCTGCACTTGACTGCTCAGGCATGGAACCTATCGCGAAAAAGTCTTGGCTAAAACTTTTTCTGCGTATTTATACGTTTAAGACTAGTGTAGCGACAGCTAAAAGAATAGTTATAGGGCAGTCCAGTGAGCAAGTACATAGCTGATGCGCAGCATTAACCTCTAATAAGCGGGCACATAGACGTAAAGACACAGACGACTGTAGCTGGAGTACAACTGAGCAACTAAAAGCGACCTTGACTTGTGTGCCGTATGTTCGTTTCGGCTAAAACGAAAAAGGGTTACCCGGTTGCCTAAATTCACTCTATTTGATAATCGCCAATAGAGAATTTTGCAATAAGAGTAGCATTACTCAATGGCCACTGTATGTTTATACAAAAGGTTGACATGTTAAGGGGCGGAAGTGTTAACAGTGGGTGTCATCGGCAGCGGTAGATTCAAGTTTCAAGAGCCTCGCCTCAGAAAATAAACAGTTTGAGTCTGTGCTTCGAAAGTAGCGTGCAGGAGTGTTTATTCTGCGCCTGCGCGAGGAATTGAAGGAGGATTGACTGACGATTGTTTCATCGGCAGGATTCGTCACTAGTGGGAGATTGTTACCATACGCTTGACATAGATCCGTGAGAAATTAAGTTTACGATGAGCGAGCAGCAGGATCAATCGATTATCACACAGGTCTCGCAGGACCAAGGGGTCGCTACTGCAGTCTTAGGCCAAAATGGATCATATATCGACTACGAGCAGTACAATGAAGAAGACACCTTGATACATCTGAACATACAAGAAAAGCATTGCTACATCACCAGGTCGCAGCTGATGTCCTTGCCGGAATCTTTGTTGCTCTGTCTTTTCCCCAGCGGTGTTTTCATGGACAGAGATGGACAAGTCATCACGAACTTGACGCCGGAAGACGAGGTGTATATCCCGAATTTTTCAGTGGAATGTTTCGAATACATCATGGATGTTTACAATCAGGCGCATAACGACTTCTTAAATTTTCCAGTGAACGAGATCTTCAATCGCAAGGACCCAGGATCAAGCGGGAGTGGTGGAAGCAAGTTTTTCGGATTTGGTGGATCTTCATCGCATGGCTCGAGTTCTTCACAGGAGTCTGAGATCTTGCACGAAAAACCAGGTATTATCGTGTTGAGAGAAGATTTGGATTACTACTGTGTACCTCAACTGACGATGGAATACGCAGGAGATGTTTCAGAACAGGGAAGAGAGGCAATACTGCATAGTTTGATGGTGCAGGTTAAGCTGGCTGCTGGCAGTCATCTGTTGGGACAAACTTCTGTTTTTCTAGGTTTGAAATCGTCTAACAGAGCTAAAATCTCATCTAAAAGTGCAGATGCACCCGGATCAGGGAAACTCGGTCCTGCTGAGCAGCACCTTATGGACATGTTATGCTCGTCTGGGTTCGAACTCACGTCCGAATGGGGAAACAGGTATCAGGAAGTTGATAAGACGGTCATAAGCTCTTTGTCACTTTGTAGGCTAGCGAACGAAACAACTAGTGAGTTCAGGGACCGAGTCGCTGCAGCTAAAGCAAAGTACGACGATGATCAAAAAAGCATCTCCTCATCAGTCACTAGCACTGATGGCCTGTCAACTGCCAAATCGGCATCGTCCGCACCACTGACGCCAACGCAGTCAAGGACCGATGTCAAACGCAAGTCAAGACTGACAATTTTCACAGACAATGTACGCCCTCGTTCTAGCTCACGGAACAGATCAGCATCCCGACAGAGAGGAAACGAACCTCCCTCTTTATACGAGCTAGTGCCAAAGCCGGACATCAATACGAAGCTGTTGCTATTCTGGAAGAAACCGGCAAGAAAATGTTGGTGGAGTCAAGAATCCATTGATCTGGAGATTGACTTCCCTGCCACTTTTCAAAACGGTGTGTTGACCGTTCTGAAGGATACCACTCAAACAAAGAAGGTGAAAATTCCTGTTAGAATACATATCAGAAGAGTGTGGACGTTGGAACTCTCCATTGTCGGTATGCAATAGCAGTATTCCACAGCCATCTGCATAACGTGATATGATTTACGTAATAAAGAAGGATTTATCTTTTTTGGATATTTACAGATCTTCAACAAAGTAAACGCCATGTCCTTTCAATTCAGTCCCTGTTTGTATCATTACCACTGCTACCCTAATTCTGGACTGCTAATAACAAGAAGACAGAAAAGTTTATTCTTCGAAGCCATATTATTTTCATCTCAGATGTTTCTTCTAAGCGATGTGACACTTCATGGTATCATATTCTGTATTACATATAAAATTTTATAAATCAAAAGACGCTTATAACACCTAACCAACGACACGTTCTTCCTCACGTTCACTCACATTCAGCCACATTCAGCCACACCACCAAACGCCAATTTAAAGCACCGGAATCCGGGATCTGTTTTTGTTCTGGACTTGCAGGTTCTGCGGTTTTGCATGTGATATGCGAAAAAGAAAGACCGAATCGTTATCACGAGGCAACTAATAATCCGATTATGTCTTCCCTTTAAAAGCTTTATATAGTTGCGGAGTTTCAAAACGAGGTGACGGTAACGTCGATCCACACACTTGATACACTACTTGCTATTTCAGGTGAACTGAATCACAGGTACAACGGCGCTGGTAGTCGTTCTCAGTGGTTATCCATATCTCAGGCCAGTCATGTTTCAGTTCATACAGAAGGCTGTTTACACTGTGTGGAAAGTGTTTCAGACGCTCTGCAGAACTATCGCTTGGACAATAATATTACCGTTGATCCTGCTATACTGCTACGACTTGTCGTTGTATGCCTACCGCGTGGCTGCCGTGTCTTTGAAACGCAGCATGGTGAAATCGAACAGTATCGGAGCTGTATCCCCAAACTACCCCCAAAATTGATAGACAGCAAGGCTAAGCTTACAGAATTGCAAGAAGGTCGGTCACAGATGCTGCATTGCTCATAGCTTATGAGAGCATCTCTTCAGATGTGAGTCTCGTGCCGCTCAAGAGCACCTTGCCTACCTCATCGGACGTATGTATAACTAAATAAATCAAATAAAGAACGCCGTTTGATCTTGCATGACATACAACGAATGAGTAACAGAGCCAGATACTACAAACTGGCTACCATGATCTGGCTGACCAGAAACGGACTAAGCATGCCGCTGTTAGCTGTGTCGAGCAGATCAAGCGTAGAGCAACGCAACAGCCTGACCGTATACTGCGGGTAACGAGTCACATGATACGAATTCCTTAACGTTGATTTTCTTCAAGTTCTTCTGTAAAGGCCAATTCCTGAAAGAACTTCTGCAACAAAGGCAAGAGGCAGATGATGAGATCGGTGATTGATTCACTGAGGTTTGATCCACTGGGTGTTGAAAGACCTAAATTTCGTCCCTTTTAAACTGCAAACTGCAAATAATAGAAAAATGTTCGGTATTCCAGGTGCACCAATTGACGCTGCTCCAGCTAAAGAGTCAAGATTTGAACAGTTCAAGCAAACTCCAGCTTTCCCTGTGTTAATTCACACCGCTTTGTTTGCTGCTGGAGTTGCTTTCATCCAGTCTTCAGTCATCGAATTGTTGTCCCCACAACTTTAGGGGTTTGATTGTAAGCGCGAAAGCCGCGTATATATCTGTATATAAGTCAATCGGTCTATGTCTGTAATTTAACGAAACGCAACGCAGAGATAACGTCCACAGGAGCCTGGGGGCCGCTGCGAGGTATTACCTTATAGAATTATAGTAAGATTAGAATATAGACAGTTACAAACGTTTCAACAAGACCAAAAGTGTGTGAATTCCAGCAATAAATTGCAAGAAGCGGTAGGTGAAGTCAGGTCTCTCATGGGTCGATCCGTCTCTAGTGAAGATATAATTTTTATGAAGTACTAGACTGCCCTGCAGTAAGTTTTTTGTATGTGGATCCGCCGAGAAGCATTCCTCCGCTGATGTAAGGTGCTCGGTTTCAGCCTAACAGTGCTTCGAATAAGAACAAAAGGCGACATTTGGGGTGATAAAGAAACGGACCACTGAGCAGGACAGAAGATGAGGCAGTCAGATCATCTTTTTATAAGGATAGAAGGAACAAAAATTTCGCACTAGATAGTCATAGTCAGAACTCCGGAATGGGTCCATTGCTATAAGCCGTTTAGCTAGATAGAACAACCCACAAGGCATACAGCATACCTGGGAAGAAAAATAGAATGGTCAAAATAATATCCAAGATACATTCACTACCCCAACCACGGGCCATGAAAACGGCAACTGGAGGCAAGAAAAGAGCTGTTCCGAAAATGTAACCGGTACTTTGTAGTGGTCCGGCAAATGCCTGTCACATTGTCCAATCCCGAGCTCGGGTAGAAACCATACGACAACACTTGCAGCCTCATAATAGTACAATGGCAAATGCCTGTTAGTAAATAGATTCAGCTGGTCAATCAGTAACCGCGATTAGAGAGACCGAGGCATCCCGACTTAAAACCACAGACCCTCGCTTTCATTGCTCTGCATACGCTAAAGTTTCACATACCGATAATAATGTTGATGATCTTAGCGGAATCCATGTTGTATGATTGATGCGTACTGGTAGAGCTTATAAATGTTTCAAAAGAACATGTATCAGACTCGTAGAGGGGAGTGTGAGCTTTATGTTAATGAACGCTAATTGTTTTCGTTTTATTCTTATATCCACTGTAGAGCTATCAACTTTGAGGAAACGGAATTATAATAAAAGATAAAGTCACGTGGTAGCCAGTATGTAGAGTGACTAGTGAGACTACAGTATAGCACCCTTGGAAAGTGTATACTGCTGGGATAATGCGTAGTTGTGGCGAGTATTAATGATGTACTGGGTAAGTTATACAATTGTACACGGCTTCACAGCGTGCGGCCGCACATGATGGAAGAGTTGAGTAAGAATCTTATCCCTTCAATGCTTTTTTGACTATACTTTCCATTTCGTCCAAGTCATCAGTAGGAACCTTTGTGATTTCTATATCTCCGAAATATTTCTGAATAGCGGCCAAGACATCGTAAGATTTCTTGTCATGGATGAAAGAAATTGCTACACCAGTACGACCAAATCTACCAGTACGTCCGATTCTGTGAACGTAGGTGGATGGATCGGCTTGCCCGTTTTGTAACGTGGGCAAATCGTAATTTACCACCATGGAGACTGTTGGGATGTCGATACCACGGGCCAACACATTGGTAGTAATGAGAACCTTTGACCTGCCTTCCCTAAAATCGTCGATCAACTTGTCTCTGTCCTGACTCTGTAAGTCACCGTGCAGAATGGAGACTTGATGACCCTCTTTCTTTAGCTTGGCGTACAACAAGTTTGCTGTTTGTTTGGTCTTAACGAAAATGATAGAGGATCCAATGGTTAATAGTCCATAGAGTTCCGAAAGGATTGTAAATTTGTGTTCTTCGTTATCACAGTCCATGAACAGTTGTTTGATAGCACTGACATTGACTTCATTCTTCTGAAGCTCCAGTGAAACAGCAGTTGGGATGATCTTTTTGGCGTATTCACGGACACCATCATCAAAGGTTGCTGAGAACAAGACTAATTGACAGTTCTTTGGCAGGAATTTTTTGACACGGATACATTGGTCACCTAGGCCTTGCTTGTCCAACATATTATCGGCCTCATCCAGCACAAATACTTTGATCGAGCCTAGGTTCAACATCTTTCTACGTATCAAGTCAAGCACGGTACCAGGGGTTCCAACGACAATGTTGGCAGTGATTGGCTTATTTCTCTCGAACGAGTCCGGCACCACCAATTGAGTGGTCACTTTCGTTAGTTTGCCCATCTCCTGAATGACTTCCAATGTTTGTCTTGCCAATTCTCTGGAAGGAGACAAACAAATAGCCTGAGCGGCGTTGATGCTAGGGTCAACACGAGTCAACATGGTTAAGGAAAATGCTGCAGTTTTACCGGTACCAGACTGCGATTGGGCAATCATGTTGTTCGGTGGGTCTCTAATCAAGAGAGGCAAAGCCTTTTCTTGAATCTTGGAGGGCTTCTGGAATTTCATGGCATACAACCCTTTCAATAGCTCTTCCGATAGCCCTAGCTCTTCAAACGATTTAACACTGTATAATGGGGAGTTGGCATCAGCTTGTAGATCAGCTAAGTTAACTTTCACCTCGTACTCAGAATTCACCATATTAGTAGAAGACTTCTCAACTGGAATATCAGCCTTTTTTTCTTCATTAGTGGTATCCGTCGGTGTCTCTTTAGTTTCTTGATCTACCGGTACGTTGGTATCCTTGGATGGCTCTTTGATATTCAAGCGAGCCATCAAATCACTAGCTTCTTTACTTAATTGAGCCATGATGAAAGGATTTCCTTGGATTGTTACCGTTCAATCTGTGACTGTGTAACAAAACCTGGAATTGTACACTATTACGGGTTGCAAACGAGAGGCAATTGGTCTTCAACGGAGAGTTGCTCCACCAACATTAATCGAATAAACTGACATTCTTTTGAGATTTCATTACAATTCTATAATAACAGGTTGTAGAGATGAGTTACCCTCCAAAATAAAATAGTACATTGATATACACAGTTCTTAAGCCTGTAGTAGGTTGCTTGATAAATATATAGGATGAGAGGGTAGTCGAACAATCTTGACTGCTCCGAGACAGTTTAAAGTTAGGTTGTCATTATTTATATTAGAATTGAATTTAATCGAGACCAGATAGCCTGAATGTGAAACGTAAAAATGCGGGAATATCATTAATATCTTGAAATATGAACTGAGGATGCTGGATAGTTGGTTGTAGTTGAGAGTTGGATACAGCTAATGTGCTTCTGTCGTGGTGCCAGGGGTCATGCCTAGCATGTTGCCACTCATGTTATCTGGAGTCCAGTCCAAGCCAAGTCTTTGGTAAACTTGAAGTTGGCAGTGAGACCAAATCATAGACTTTTCTTCTTTAGTTAAGGACACTTTGTTTGGCACTTCAACTGAATTCTGAGCTGCCGCGTCTGCAGCGGCTTGCTGCTGCTGTTGCTCTAATTCTAGCTGCTCTTCAAGCTTGAGTTGGGAGTTCCTCAGTAGAGTCCTTCTCAGTAGTGATTTTTTAGCCTTCTTCGGTATGAGTGACGGAGGAGGCATATTCGGTCTCTTAACAGAACTCTGCTGAGCGGCTTGTGCTTGCTGCTGTAGTTGCGCCAGTTTCCATTTCTTGTACTCCGAGGAGGATCGTTTGAAATCGAATCTGCACTGTGCCTCCACTGCAATATTTAGAAGATAGTTTTCAATGATGTTTCTCCACTCCGGCTTCGAAAGCTGCATCACTGGTTCGTGGTACCCTATCAGCTCTTCGTGCCTTCTTCTAGCGGACGAGACAGTATATTGCGCGCTTGTCAGTTTGAATTCGTAGTCTAGATTTGCCTCTAGGTACAAGTCTGAAGTTACCAAAGTCGATATGATAACATCATCTGGTGAATTCAAGGGTAGTAACTGAAATCTAAACTGTGTTAACTTTGGTTCTTGACCGTCGCTGCCGCTGGGAAGTGGATAAAGCTCAATGGTAGGAATTTTTCCCATCCATTCTGGACGTAATGAATCTATAATGAGCAATGATCTGACATCGTTCAATTCCCAATCAAGCAGTTCTCTCTTTGTAAATTGGGGTCTTCCATTACTCATCAAATTCTGCGGGTTCATCAAAATATCAGGGCTGTACATGTCATAAAATATTGTTGGCAGTGCTTGGTCTAACGTAAGTATTAGCGGTTTGCCATCATCAACTTCTCCAATAGATGTAGCGTTGGTAAACTGGGTGCCCGTCGTATTGAGCGAAGGCATCGAAAAGAGAGATGACTCCGCTGCTGATGACGCCGAAGTGAGGCCCGTCAATACCGACACATTGTCTGAAGCAGCATCTCGCTGCGAAAAGGATGACGGAGGCCGACTCCTGAAAGAATGCATGGATCTCGCACTACTGGAAGATGAGCCTGCACCCCCAGCGCGCTTTTGCAGAAGTCGTTTCTTAATTTCATCACGAGCCCTATTGGCAAATTCTGGAGGGGCGTTAACGAAATCCTTTTCTCGTCCTATTCCGCGCATTGTCGATGGATGTTCTGAAGAGTTACCCAGCGGATCTTGCGCCCCTGGATGTTCTGCTATCGTGGATAGCTCATTTGATTTCTTTTTAGTCAACAGACCTAGTGGAAGATGAGATGACGTAGTAGGTGGTGGCGTCACAAACATGGCGATGCGCTACTCCTTTCCTGACGGCCTTATTGAATAAAAAACTGGTATGAGACGCTTTCAATAGTTCCCTACGTGACCTTATAAAGTCACCTATGCCACAACTGTGTGCCTCTGATGTGATATATCTGTATGTTTTCTCCTAGAACTCTGAAACAAAGGTGCGGACGCCAAATCAGCACTGCCCAGAGAGTCTTGATAAGTCCTGCAAAGTTTCGCTTAACGGTGAAAACGGTAAATCAAAAACCCTGATTCGGTCTGATAACTTCCCTTCTTGCTGCAGACCTCTGCTGTGTTTTTTTTCTTCTACTTTCCAAATTCCTAAGGTTTTTCCTTTGATTCCTAAGAAATTCACTTGATAATCTGCTTGTGACACGAAGAAGACTGTGCAATGATGCAGTCAACTGCTGAAGCCAAAGCTGATGTTCAGGAATAAGCCGAGGTGTCAATAATATCCTAGCCTTAAGTGTTAGTGAACCGGCCAGAAAATAAAAACAATGGGAGAAGACTCAAAAAACGGATAAATGCGTTATAGTGATCCTGTCAGGGATCTGATTCTGTAAATTTGTAGCTGCAATACAGCCAATTTGTAACTTGTGTTAGTGCACGAAGACCGCTGCAAATGTTAAATGTTTGCCTTAGGTTAAATTATAGTTTGGCCGACAGCTAACCATAATTTTGGAAAATCCAATAATTTTGTGGACGCGGATGGCTGTTCCAAGCGTGCTGAAGTCACAAGACGTATGTCAATATATACCAGTCAGCAAACAAAGTTACCTGATTACCACTTGCTCCTAATCACACCTGTACACAAATAATTACGTTTGGAGGAAAAACGGCTCTGCCCACGGAAGAACTTTGCAGATGCAGGTGGTGTGCTCGGCTTTTTAAACCAAGCACCAGAGAGAGTTTTTCCGACGAAGAGCTTCCCGCACAGCGGATAGTGCAGCTAAAAAAATAGGAGTTACCGTAAAGTGGGTTGCTTTGTTCTTTTTCGGTTGGCTCAGAACTCTTCCTAGCCGATCCCGGGTAAACTTTCAAAGATATTTTAAAGTGCCCGGTTTGGGTTTTCCCGTTTTTTGCGGAAAAAATTGGAAGTCTCGGAGCAGAGCGGTCCTCGAGGCGGAAAAGCTCGTGAAAACTCCGAGTTAACATGTAGTGTACGGGTTGATGAAGGTAAATATCTGGGGAATAATACCCGGATGGCGTACGCATAGAGAGGGAAGAGATTTATCCGGAGCAGATTCCTCCGAGAAGTTAATATTCACGTGACTTGTAATATATTTAAGTTATGTCGGTTACGTGGCGTGGCATGTATGCATAATGATGGACACCACAGAGTTTGACACATTTCTCTGGCTCAATGAGGTTGCCGTGATGCCCTTCGAGCCTTATCGAGTCAGCCAATAGCAAAGCTGCTAATGCTGAGATATCTTTGGTTGTGCGGATGGTAAGGTACGAACTATATGGATTTGGGTCCAATGGGAATGGGCAATTGGGAGTCGGGCATGAGTCGGATTTGATTTTACCACAGCTCAGCTTTTGCAGCACTGATGTCGGTATTGAGAAAATTGCCTGTGGTGGAAACCACTCGTTGATGCTGCTAAGGGATGGCACGTTGTACTGGTGCGGAGACAATTTTTCCGGCCAGTGCGATTCTGAATCAGGCACGAAGACTTCGCAATGGACGAAACTGGCTGGAACATACGTAGATATAGCGTGCGGTTGGGAGTTCAGCCTTGTGATAGATAGGGATGGGTGGGTGAAGACGCGAGGCCGAGGCGACAAGGGAGAGCTAGGCGTCCCCGGAGTGAAGAAACAGGATCGCCAGTGGAGCGTTTTATTCCAGTGCGATGATGTCGAAACCGCGCATTGCTATTCTGCATTTCAACATTGCGTGGTAGTGGACAGAAACAAAGTCTATGCTTGGGGAAATAACAGAAAGAATCAGACTTGTGCAGAGGGTGCTAGTGCCGTATCAAAAGTTGTAGACAGGCCTGTCCTCGTATACGAGGAAGAACGGCCATTGAGATCTCAGATTGACGTATCCGTTGGTAAAGACTTCACCTGCCTCCTTCTCTGGCCTGAGAGAAAACCTTTTGAGCTTATTATCTGGGGAAGGCTATCAGATGACGCGGAAAGTCTAACATCCAGGCTCGAAGAGCTACATGCGTCTATCAAGATATTAGATAGTATGTGGTCCTCATTGCACGTTCTTACAGACCAAAACAAAATGGTTTGCGTTGGAAGAGGGACCCACGGCCAATTATTACAGGAAGAAGTACCGAGAGGCACGGTCACATTTGCTGCAGGAAGTGAACACGGGATTCTTTACACGGCTGATCAGGAAGTGTACTGCTGGGGCTGGGGCGAGCATGGAAACTGCGGTCCATTGGATGCACTACACAAGGAGCCAATCAACGACAAGAGCAACGTAGTGAGCCCTCTGAACTTCGTCAAAAAGTTTGAGGGATGTCGTGTAGAAAAGATCTTCGGCGGTTGCGCTACCACCTGGATAGTCGCAACGAAAGAAGAATAAGTACAGCGTTACAAGAGAAACTGTTAAGAAGTACCTTTCCCATATTCATGCTATTGCCAGAGTACTGGCTCACATGGGAAATATGTATAGACTCCTTGATCATTGATCTCAGAGACTCGTATCACGGAAGACAGCACCGGATAATCTTAGATCCCATTGCTTCGGCTTAAAAGAGCTTGCACCCCTCATAGCTGAAAGGGATCCAGAAAACGTGTCCCCCGTTTCTTTTAAAAGTCCCTGGGATCCAAGGAAAACAATGAGAAAGAGCAGAGGCTTCAACTTCATGTGTTTAATCGAGTGGTAACCACGTCTGGTCATCGATTGAAAAGCAGGCCTTTATATAGTATTAGCGAACCGGGAAAAACTTGTGCAAGAGAAAAAACACAGTTACCCGCAAGTCACGTGAACCGTAATAGCATAGTCACGTGAACTTCGGGTAACCGCGATTGAACTGCAAAATTTGATGAAAACCAAGAAGAAAATGCAGAAGCTGATTATTGAAAAACCATAATAATCTAAAAAGTTGAACTATAGAGATAGATTTGAATGAATATGAGTGTAGATTTGAAAGCCGTTTTGATGGTTTGCCGCTTTCTTAGTGCTTTCATCTTGAATTATAATTTCTGTACGAGTGAAAGTATTGGAACAATTGAAAACATTGACGCTAACAGCTGTTCTATAGCCTTTTCTGTGGCGGTTGTTGTCTAAGGAGCGAATTTTTTGAATTGTTTTTAAAGGGGAATTGATACAATACGCACAGGTGCAGTGGCAAGACAAGGCAGAGTTTGCAAGTTGTTACTTTTTGTTTTATTATTTGATAAAGAGGGAGTTTCCTGAGAATTTAGAACGTCAGAAGAAGTATCCAGGAGACAGATTGCCTGATTTTCACATCAAAGTGAGGTTTGTTTAGTTTCTGAGAGTTAAGTCAACATAGAGAGAAAGACCAAAAGTGAGTTGAGCAAATGAACTATCCTCCTCCCTTGTCTGGATTCCAGAAGCCTGGAGGGCAAGCGGTGCCTCAGATGGTGGGCACGCCCCAGGGCGTGGCACAGCAGCTGCACCAGCATCCTCCAGGCCTTATGGGAAATCAAGGAAACCACCAGCCAGGTCAGGTAAACGGGATCATGCCAATGATGGGGCCAGGTGGAGCAGGCGTTCCAAATAATAGTATGGGTACTCCTAATGCTGCTCAGGCAGCCCTGGTTGCTCAACAGATGTCTAACGCCAGCAACCCCATGTACCACCCTCATTTGACTGATTCATCTTTAATGAACTCTCCTATATGGAAGCTTCAGCTACAACTAGCAGGTATCTCAAGACAATCTCTGGGACAATCAAACATATATGCAAGACAAAATGCTATGAAAAAGATGCTGAACAGTCAAAATCAAAATAATGGTCCTCACACAGGGCTTGATGGTAATCAACCAGCCCCGCATCAACAACAAGGAGAACAACAATCTCAGCAGTCTCAGCAACCTACTCAGCAGTCTCTGCAGCAGCATAATGCAAATGACGCATCTATGTCGTTGGTTGAACACACGAAGAAGCTTCTCATGGACATGGCCTCTGCAGGAGGCAGCGATGGTAATGGAATGATAAACGTCAACTCGGATGTGAACTCTGCGGGATTTTCAACTCCAAATACACCAAAGGCCGAACTGAATCCGAACACTCCATCGTTACTCTTACAGCATAAGAAGCTGTCGCAGTATAATATAGATGAAGATGATGAAATTGAGCACCGCATGGTTGCCCCAACAAACTCAAAACATGATGATCAACTTTGGCATGCGTTAGATCTTTCGAATTTGGCTCTTTTCAACCTAAGTGAAAAGCTCTTCCAGTACGAATTCTTAACCCGTTTGTATTTGAACGGCAACAATTTATCCACCGTGCCATCATCCATTCGAAAACTAAGAAACTTACGAGTCTTGGACCTTTCGCACAATAGGCTTACAGAACTACCTAAGGAGTTAGGTATGTGCTATCAGTTGAAATATTTATACTTCTTTGACAATATGGTGACGACTATACCATGGGAATTTGGAAATCTTTTCAACTTGCAGTTTTTGGGATGCGAAGGAAACCCTCTAGATAAAAAGTTGGTAAAAATTCTGGCTGAGAAATCAGTAACTGGCCTCATTTTCTATTTGAGAGATAATGCTCCGGAAATACCCTATGTGAACGATAGAAAATTCATTGAAATCTCTGCAGACGGAGAACCGGTGAATGAGTACGATTCGTTACATGAAAACTCTACGCATTCCCAAAACAGCTTGTTGAAAAACAGTTTTACACTCTTGTCGTATAATACCTTGTGCCACCATTACGCTACACCAAAGATGTACAGGTTCACCCCTTCCTGGGCATTAAGTTGGGATTATAGAAAAGAAAAATTGACAGAACAATTGTTAGATTTTGACACCGACGTCATTTGTTTACAGGAGGTTGAGACTCAAACCTACGAGGAATATTGGATGCCATTGATGGAAAAACATAACTACAGAAGTTTGTTCCATTCTAAGACCAGAGCAAAGACCATGAGCTTGAAGGATTCAAAAAAGGTAGACGGTTGTGCTATCTTCTACAAGAAAGATCAGTTTCAACTTCTCTTCCAGGATTCCATAGAGTTTAGTTCCGCATGGAGAAGTCATAAAAAGTTCCACCGCACTGAAGATTATTTGAATCGTGCTATGAATAAAGACAATATCGCCCTCATTGCTCAACTGAAGCATCTTAACACGAACGAAAGTGTTTGGGTAGTTACAACTCATTTGCATTGGGATCCTCAATTCAATGATGTCAAGACTTTCCAAGTTGGCGTGATGTTGGATTATTTGGAGAATCTGATCAAACAACAGAATCACATTAATAACGTAAACGAAATCAAAAAAGTGCCTATGGTCATTTGTGGTGATTTCAACTCACAACTGGATTCTGCTGTTGTCGAATTATTCACTAGTGGCCATGTCACAGATACCCACAAGGACATTGATAAAAGAGATTTCGGCTATATGTCTCAGAAGAATTTTTCTCATAATTTGGCCTTAAGATCTAGTTACAGTGCCGTCGGTGAGCTGCCATTTACTAACATGACTCCTTCTTTCACGGATGTCATTGATTACATTTGGTACTCGTCTCAAGCGCTACGTGTGCGTGGTTTATTAGGTAAGGTAGACGAAGATTATGCATCCAAGTTCATCGGATTTCCTAATGATAAGTTCCCGAGTGATCATATCCCATTAGTTACTAGATTCGAAATCTCAACAAAGGGCAGCAACACTCAATCTTCAGGCAGGAAAGTGTAGTTGACCCTTCGAGGTTTCGATTTGAGCTTTCCTTCTACCTCTTCTATACCGGTCTTCCAATACGTTGAGGTCGGCCTTTCAATTCCTTCCTGCTGTTGTAATTACTTATCTTATGCAGGCTCCATTTCACTCAAGGACAGTAGCGGAGTTGCCCATATTCTTGAAGGACCGCTGCCTTGTTCCCATAGTCAAAGGTGCTCGCGAAATATCACCATATCGATTCCAGCCTTCAATCACACCGCGTCGTTGGCTGAAATTCGTGTCATTGATGTCATTAACCAACAAAGCAGTGTTCATACAAGTATTTGTTTTAGTCTTTTCTCATCTGTATATTATCATTTTAAGTCTACTCATCTTTCGCATTGTGATATATCAAGCCCAAAGACTATCTTAATTTTTCCCTTTATCATGCATAAGTATAAGTATATGGCAGCACGTATGACGTTAGCTCCATTGCAGACCTTCACCCGACCACCCTTAGATTGTAGATTGACAAGCTACTTAAAACATTTCCACTTAAACAGGTTGGTATCAGGTGTGTGGTAATATGAATGATTATGACGTTAATGAGAATGCTGCTCTAGATTTTGAATCGAACGATACACACTCCCGAGTAACAGCGATAAACCTCACGGGATTATCTTTCGGTTCGAAGTTGAAAGACGTTAATTATTTATCGTTTTTCCTAATTGGAATTGCATTGTTGTGGCCGTGGAACTCATTTCTTACAGCATCGTTGTTCTTCCAACACGATGTCTTTGACGATGCTACAGTATATGCAAGAATATACACAAGTACCATGATGACGGTGAGCACAATTACTTCTGTCTTATCCAATGTGGCTCTGTCCAATATTCAATACAACTACAGCCGAAGGATTGTAACGGGTTTCACAGTTCAGATATTCGTATTCGTGATATTATGCGGAATAGTATTAATTCGCCAGATGTTATCGTATTTTGTCACATTTACATGCATCATGCTACTGGTGGTAACTAGCTCTGTGGCTACTGCGTGCTCACAAACGGGAGCTCTAGCAATGTCAAACGTTTTCGGAGCAGAATACAACCATTGTGTTTTATTAGGGCAAGCAGTGGCTGGGGTTCTACCCTCCTCCGTCTTGTTCCTGATCTCAGTTTTCAATCAAAGACCTGAACAAACGACGGGGACTATAAATTTTTACTTTCTCACCACGTCACTGATGGCCTTTGCATGCATTCTCGTGTACAGAAGAAGTGAGATCGATGCGGCAGACAGAGAAGTAAGAGAAATCACCAACAATGAACAGAAAATTAACATTCCTTTTATGACAATATTCTCAAAGATACGATTACTACTACTATCAATCTTCTTTGTATTCTGTGTCACATTGGTATTCCCAGTGTTTGCCTCCAACACCCTGGTGGTTTCACTTCCAGTGCGAAATTCCGTCTATATCCCTTTTATCTTCATGGTATGGAATTTCGGAGATCTAAGCGGCAGATTCATTGCTGAAAAATATTTCAACTCCAGCTGGCTAGTTCCAAGGTCAGTATTTCTTCTTTCAGTGCTGCGAACACTGATGCTCTTGGTTTTTTTTGCCTTCAATGTACGAAACTTAAAGAAGCATTCGCAGTTCGGAGTACTTTTGGACCTAGCGTACATCGCGTGGCAATTTCTTTTCGGACTTTCCAGCGGACTACTTGCTACTACAAGTTTCATGAACGTAGGAAAATACTTGGCTTCTGAGTCCGAACAGAAGGCTGCGGGCGGAGTCACAAATGTTTTCCTCTCTCTTGGGTTAGCAGCAGGAAGCATTTTGAGTTACTTATTTGCGTATATGGTGGCGAAAATGTGAGAACAAGACCTTCAAAGGGTTATGCGTCACACAAGTAAACTGTCAGACTACATAGAATGCCATGATGCTTCAGCAGGGCTATATCGGGCTTTTGAAGGAATGAGGCCTTGTCGTGTTGATCTAGTCACGTGACTCGTTATATACAGTAGATTTTGAAAAAATGAACACGTCGATAGATTCAGATCATAACATTACTACCGGTAGCCTGATGTACAATTTGAGGACCCAGGTATCGTGCTCCGTGGACTTTCTGAGCCGCTGCATCTTCAATTGACTGAATTCAATTCACCAAGATATAGTCAGCATTAAATCCTTGAACGATTGTCCCAAGTTGAGATGTCTGCCACTGTTTCTGATGACAAGTTGCAGAGCAACTTGAGACGCAGAAAGGCGGAGGAGATAGTGGAAGAAGTGGTACCTGAAGCTGAAGATCTGTCCAAAAGTAAGGTGAAGCGTGCCAATGAGAATCCCTTGTTAAGGCTTGAGGCTGTTTTGATGCCTTTGATTTTCACTGGTCTTGCTTTGTTTATCAGAATGTATAGGATTGGTGTTAATAACCATGTTGTTTGGGATGAGGCACACTTCGGTAAGTTTGGTTCTTACTACTTGAGACATGAGTTTTACCACGATGTTCACCCACCATTGGGTAAAATGTTAGTTGGTTTTTCGGGTTACCTGGCTGGCTACAACGGTTCGTGGGATTTCCCATCTGGTGAAGAATACCCCGAATACCTAGATTACGTGAAGATGAGGTTATTCAATGCAATGTTCTCGGCTATGTGTGTCCCAGTGGCTTATTTTACCGCTAAGGAAATTGGCTTTTCTTTGCCAACTGTCTGGCTATTCACCACTTTGGTGCTGTTTGAGAACTCTTATACTACATTGGGAAGATTTATCCTTCTAGATTCCATGCTTTTGTTCTTTACTGTCCTGTCCATGTTCTGTTTCGTAAAATTCCACAATGTCAGATCCAAGCCGTTTACAGCCAAATGGTGGAAATGGATGTTCTTCACTGGGTTGTCTCTCGGATGTACCATTTCTGTGAAGATGGTTGGTCTTTTGATTATCACCATGGTTGGAATCTATGTTGTTGTTGAATTGTGGAACATGCTGGGTGACCCGAAAGTTTCGAACAAGACTTATGCTTGTCATTGGTTGGCTAGAATTATTTGCTTGATTTTGGTTCCATTTGCTGTGTTTTTGGCAAGTTTCAAAGTTCATTTCATGCTTTTGTCGCACTCAGGTACAGGGGACGCTAACATGCCTTCTCTTTTCCAGGCAAATTTAATTGGCTCTGACGCCGGTGATGGACCTCGTGATGTTGCTCTTGGATCTTCTACTGTATCCATTAAGAACCAAGCTTTAGGCGGTGCTCTGTTACACTCACACGTACAGACTTTCCCTGAAGGGTCCAAGCAGCAGCAAGTTACTACATATGGCCACAAAGACAACAACAACCATTGGATCTTCAATAGAAAAAGATACGACACTCCATATGATGTTAACGAGACTGAAATTGAATTTGTAACTGATGGTAACAGATACCGTTTGGTTCATGTCAACACTGGCAAAAATTTACACACTCACCCAATAATGGCACCACTACTTTCTAGTGCTTGGGAGGTGTCTTGTTACGGTGATAATGACATTGGTGACCCAAAGGATGACTGGATTGTAGAGATCGTGGACCAAAGAGGCGACGAGGATAAAACCAAAATCCATCCGTTGACAACCTCATTCAGACTGAAAAACGCCGAGATGGGTTGTTACTTGTCTCAAACCGGGAACACCTTGCCAGCTTGGGGATTTAGGCAAGGAGAAGTTGCTTGTGTGAAGAATCCTTTCAAGAGGGATAAGAGAACTTGGTGGAATGTTGAAAACAACGTCAATGAGAAGCTTCCTCCTAGACCTGAAGGTTTTAAATATCCAAAGACTAATTTCTTCAAGGATTTCATTCATTTGAACTTGGCCATGATGGCAACAAATAATGCACTGGTTCCAAATGCTGAAAAGCAGGACAATCTCGCATCTGCTGCTTGGCAATGGCCAACTCTGAACGTTGGTATCAGATTGTGTGGTTGGGGAAACGAGAACATAAAATACTTTTTAATTGGCTCTCCAGCTTCCACTTGGCCATCCACTGCTGGTGTGCTGCTTTTCATGTTGTTAGTGGGAGTATACCTAATCAGATGGCAACGTCAATACTCTGATTTCAATAGCTCAGAAGATGCAAACTTGTTCTTGATGGGAGGTGTCTACCCATTACTGGCATGGGGCTTGCACTTTTTGCCATTCGTGATCATGAGTAGAGTTACTTATGTGCACCATTACTTGCCTGCACTATACTTCGCCCTTTTGATCTTATCGTACCTGTTTGAAATATCCATGAAGAGATGGAGGAAGTCAAAGTTCGGCAAAGCGACACGGATCGCCATTTACGGCTTATATATGTCAGTTGTCATTTATGGCTTCTATTACTTCTCTCCGATTTCTTTCGGTATGGAGGGACCAAGTACTGATTATAAGTACTTGAATTGGATTTCTACATGGACTATATCCGATTGATCATACCCAGAAAATCGAATCCACATAGAATTAACAGAGGTGAACGACTTGCTCCTTCTATATAACTGAAAGTCACGCAGAGTATCTGCAATCAATATCTATCTGAATGTACATATTTGAAATTAGTGTATCGAACTACTAGTTCAGATATTCCACAACTGATCACGATTAGAGTTGAATGCACTGAACCGAAGCATCCAAGCATTTGTAATAACGAGCGTATTTAGCTACTTACCTCAGAGCTATGTAACATCGCGTTCATATTTTCTCTCACAGCGTTAATTTGGAAGTTTGACATTTTTGTGACAGACATTACTTGCCATAGAAATAAGTGCTCTACCAAGGCAGGCTGCTGGGTACATGGCATGCAGTTTCAGATAACCTCACACGTTGAATAAAAGATTACAGTTGGAAGATCCATACCCTGTTGGTAAATTCATTATCTCACCAAAGCATGAGTTATGAGAATAAAACGACAATCCTAGAGTATCTTAGGAAGATCATATACAACTATGTGGAAATCGACGACAGCACTGCTATTCTAGTTCTCAACTATAAAGATGAGGTATCACCTTTGGAGTCAAAATACCGGAATTACACCTCTGACCTTATCAAGAAATTACTATCAAATACCAGATCTGGAAGTGCGCAGAGGCAGTTTGGAATTACTTTTACGTCGTTCATATCAGGTGTTCTTATATCGATAGTATTTTGCACGACCCAAGTACTATTGTTTAGTCTCTTACGGAATAAGCTCGATTTTATTTATCAACCCAATGTCAATTTATATCATCGCGACTCCAAATCAAACTCGATTGCTGGTGAGCCTCTTGCCGAAAAGATGGAGAATCATTTGTGGTCGTGGATTCGGCCAACCTGGAACGCCTCAATTGAAGAATATAGAGAATATGGCCTCGACGCATACTTTTTCTTGAGGTTTCTTAAAACACTTTCAATGTTCTTCTTCATTTTGTCGATAGTAATCATTCCAATCCTTATTCCAATTCATTACATTTCCGGTTATAAGGCCACTGATATACATGATTACATCACAGATATGAGACTCGATGAAAGCGTTTCACAGGAGATGATTAATCACCTACCATATGGTTTGACAGGTCTTGACAAAATATCCATGTCTAATATTTCTCCTGCTCATAACAACAGATTGGTTTTTCACCTCAGCCTTGCTGTGCTTTTAGTTTGTTTCTTTCACCACTTTCTTTTGAGAGAGTTGAAGTTCTATGTTGCAGAAAGGAACAAGACACTTGTGGTTGACTCCGCATACTTGAAAACTCATCAGAACGTGTTGTACATTGGGAACACAGACAAGAAATTTAACAAAAACAGAATCGAGAGATTTTGCGAGTCTTTAATTCCAGGGTGTGTTCACCACATTGTTCAACTACCAGAAGATTGGGAATCAAATAAGCAGAGAAATAAAAATATTGATCGACTTCTGAGCGAAATTGAACGGATTCAATTGGATATTATAGTGACCAAATTATTCTTCGAAGCATCAGACGTGAGTGCAGATTTTGGCTCGCCAGACTTCGAGAAAAGAATCAGAGCAACAGTGCCGAGATTGGACTATTTCCCCTACATCTATCAGAATGACACCGCAAAACCCGAAAGAAACAATGCATATCAGTTTTCACTGAAAAAAGCGCTATTCTTATGCAAAGAGACATTAAATGGAAGCGTTTTTTCAGGCTTTTATTTGAATAAGAAAGATGCCTTCTGGTATACAGCTGGGTTATTTGCTTGGAGCGCACAACTTCTTATTGAGAAAAAACAACTTAAACTCGATAAGTGCTTCAAAAAATTGGAGACCTTCTTGCTGGAACAAGAGTTTTCTAAAGCCAATCAAAGAGATGCCGCTAAGCAATCCTTTATCATATTCAAAAAAGTGAGCTTTGCTCACATGTTTGATCAAATGATCTTGTCAGAGCGGAAATCTGAAATGAGTGACGATAAATCGTTGGGGATAAACCCAGAGGACATAATTTGGCACAATATTCAAACCATAAGCAGACCATGGTCACTTATTAGGGTGGCTGTATCCAACTTTTTAGATGTTACCATTATTATTGGCTGGGTCCTTCCTGTCGCCGCGGTGGGTTTCATTTCCCAAATACCGGTGATCACCAAGATAGTTCCAGTGATCGCAAATATAACGTTACCAGAGATAATTTCCAAACCAGTAGGAAGTATTGTACCTGCAGTGACGTTAATATTCTTGACGGAAGGAGTTCCCATTTTTTTTCGATGGTTCAGCGTATTGAAATGCTCAAGAAGTGGAGCGCAAGTTGAGATGGATGTCCAAAAATGGTTCTTTGCATTTTTGTTTGTTCATATATTTCTTGTTGTGACAATATCTTCTGGAATATCAGTCATTATTGAAACTGTAGTGAACAGACCAATTAACATCCCTCATTTGTTAGGCACAAACCTACCAAAATGTTCAAATTTTTTCTGTTCCTTTGTTTTGATTAGGGGTATTGCCTACTTTGGTGGCAATCTTCTTCAGTTGAAGAGTTTGACGTTCTATCTCTTGTACTATAAATGGCATAATAAGACACCAAGGGAGAAGTTGGAGTACTGGTTGGATTTGCCAAACTATCAATGGGGATCCCTATATCCAATATTCTCAGTGTTGGCTAGCATAACAATAATTTACTCAGTGATTTCACCATTCGTATTACCTTTGGCCAGCTTTGCTTTCATTTTTGTCATGTTCTCGTTCAAATACTCGTTGAAGTATCAGTTCAATCACTGCAATAAGTCCGAAACCGTTGGTCAATTTTATCCACAGGCTTTGATGCAATTATATTCAGGCGTATATTTTCTCGAAGCTTGTTTGATTGGGTTGTTTGCATTGGCAAACTGTTTCAAGCTTTCTCTTTTAATGTTCATCTTCATGATATTTACTATCAGTGCACATTTTCAGATATCAAATTTCTCTAGGTCCGTCATCAAATACCTACCCGCAAGCATGGCATCTGATGAGCCAGAACAAAAAGAAGAGAACTTTCAGTTAAAACAATTACAACCAGGAGTTCAAAAAGTATGGATTCCCCGTGATTCGAAAGGAGTTGCCGTCTCCGAAGCGCAAATGTGGCAGTTGAGGTATAATGTTGACTTCTCGCATAACAATGCATACGTTGATACATGCGGAAATGTAGTCGTGATGAGCAACCCGTGAAAACAGTCGTATTTTAAATATTGGGTTTGACAGACACCGTTTCATCTTGATCTGTCTTTTCTTCTCTAGTATTTTTGCTTCTAGGCCACATACTGGGTAACTTAACAAACTGGAATCTTGGCTCAACACAACGTTCAACAAACCATTTGCTTATTTGGTACTCAATAAGACTGGCAATTTTAGGAATATTTTCAAGTTTTGACCTTGCACCAATCAGAGACTTCACTTCTAGTTCCATTCTATATTCTGGGTTGAACGAGAACATCAAATATAGACCTTTCTCATTTTTGGTATCGTCATCTGCATCTTGCGATGTCGGTACGAATTGTTCATCCGTTGTTAAGGACACAGTAAGACAGGCTTGAAATCTGACGATCGATACTGTTAGTTGTATAGGTAAAGCTGCCGAAAGCGGCTTAGGGTAGTTCAAAAGTAGTTTAGTTTCAATCCCGATGGCCAGTCTGTCGCTCAAGTCAATATCAATCTTAGCCTCTAAACGTTTTTTGTTAGAGTTGGGAGAATACTGAATGATACAGTTCGAGAAAATAGGGAAATCATCACCTATATCCACTTCTGTGATCTTTATCTGATCCAAATACTGTGGCAATTCGTTCGCTCGCCTGTCAATGAAGTCGTTCAAAGAATTCACAATGTTATTTTTCTGCAGTGCCTCTTCTCGGAACTGTTGAATGGTTTGTGCAATAAGCACATTGAACCAGTCCAGTGATTCAGATGAATGTGTCTCTACGTTATAATAGGTTTTCTCCAAAATGGAGTTTATCTGGCGAGATTTTTCATTTTCTTGATCTTCCACCTCTAGCCCGTCCTTGCCTCCTCTCTTTATTATAGTTGATAAAATGCTGTTCTTTGTGGAGTCCATGAAGGAGGAGGTTCCGGCAGTCTTGTTGGTGGCCTTTTTGGTGCCGCCTTCGCTGAATACGAAAAACTTGACGACCAGTATAAGAATAATGATTACACTCAATTGTCCTATGATAAGACCTTGAGCAAAGGACTGCGATGAGAAAGAGGATCGGCTTTGTGTAGTTGCAGTTTGTATTGCCTGTTGCTGTTTATCTAAAAGAGTAGAGGACAGTAAAGACTTTGCAGCCAAATCAAACAGTTCCTTCTGACTAGAATCCAACACCAACTGTTCCAAGTGTAATGGTAATGTCTTGTTCAAGTATTCATCCAACGTCATAAGAGTCTCGTTAGTTCCATTATCGACAGTCATGTTATATTCATTGGCTGGCATTGCACTGTGGTTCAGCACAGAATTGAGGCCCGCAGGACTCATTTCATTCATAGTTCAGTGTATCCAGTATCAAGGTTTACGTCAAGTACTCAAACACATACAAATGATGCTGAAGACGCAGCTATAACATTCATCTCTCCGTTATGATGCCAATACTTCTCCATCAAATGCTTTAAAAGATCGGGAAGCGATAAGTCCTCCATTCGATCCTCCAGGCGACCATTAATTTTTAATATTACTCTCGATATTCTTCAATGGTGTTATCGTCATGAAAAATCCTAATGGATTCAAGAAACTGATCCGGTCAATGTGTGATGCTGATGCAACAGCAAATCTCGCCAGACGTTTACGGTGTCTTTGATATATCAATTGAGAATATCGGTTATTGTAGGGTAAAGAGCGTTTCACTGGGCCCGTGTCTGTGAGTACTATTAATCCATTGAGGACCTTATTGTGATTCAAATTTCGGTGAATAGGTCTATACCGTGTTGAAGAGTTGCACTTAGTACATCATGGACGCAATAATTCAAGACATGGAGAACCATAAGGTTCAGAATGACAACGGCACTATGTTGCAGGATTCCACCGGTGAGCAGTATCTAGATGCTCTAATTGCATCTGTTTTCTCGAACGATGAGGTGGACAATGCGTTGTTATTGACAGGCTTAGGTCATCTATCAGAACTGGTCAGAGTTGAACTATGGAGGCCCAGAATTACGGAACAGCTGGTCCAACGGTTGTACGACCTAATAGTAGCAACTCAAGAAAAGAATCTGATTACGTTGCAAGCGTCTCTCTCTATGCTGACGTTACTATCGACTGGTTTTGTCTCGAGTTCAAATGTATCGAAATTACATTTATCTCAGGTATGTATCATACTACAGTCAGACCATCACCTGTTGGAACAGTTTTCCCTTCTCTTACGAAAGTACTCCGCAAATTCTACCATTTGCAGAAAGATTATAAGATACCTTTGTGTTCATGTCGAAAGTGTTCTGCAATGGATAGAGCTAGACAGTGAGCACGCTATACCTATTGCTGTAAAGACAAATATGCGTTTGAAAGATTTTGGAATTTTGGATCAGCTTTCCACTCTTCACTACGCCAACAAGAACAATAAAGAATTCGAGAGCTCCATCATTGATTTCCTGAATCAACTAAAACGATTAAAGGGAGTGCTGAAAGACCGGCCTCATGAAGATTACGATATTGAGGTTACTGACGAGGTAAGAGGTTTAATCCACAACCTCTTTGATGCCTATGATGTTACCAGAGCAAGATTTAGTAAGTCAAATGAGGACTACCCAGATCTTTACGGACTGTCTATTCTTCAAATCTTAAATTTGAGGTTTGTTCTTATGCAAAATGTCTTGACATTCAAAAAGGCTTTTACCGAGCAGCTAATGTTCCAAAATAATCCTCTACCCTTGCTGAAAACCATTGCAACTCTATCCACGATGATTTGGGAATTCTTTGAGATGTCTAAATACAATAACGACCCAGCTCCTTATTTTATTCATTTTGTTTTCCACACAAAGGAGATTGTAGTTGCTTTGTTGAGTGCTATGGTTACGATGTATGAAAAATCTCACGCTGAATCAGCTACTGATTTCATCAGCCTTGCTGAATTACTTAAGATTTTGATGCAAAAAGCGGAAGAAGTGTGCCGTACAAGAGATGCAGAATATGTGGAAACCTTTATTGGTATCTGTCAGTCAACAACGTATGAGGATTTAAGAGAGCTACAGGTATCTCAGTGGAGGGAGAAGCAATACACTGACTGGTCAGAAGACATACATGCTTTTGATGAGATTCTTCAAAATCAGGTCCAAGAATTCGTTCGGTATCAGAGATTACTCCTAATGCAAAAGGGTACATGGGTATTTTCTGAGAATCCTGTTGAAGCTAAGGATAAGCTTCCCAAGGTTTCTTTCATTGCCTTATCGGATAATCAAATGAATTTGCTGATCAGAGAGTTCAAACACAAGATTGAAAAAACGCCTACGGTTCAGGATAATGAGATCGTTACCGTGGAAAAATCGGCTGCTCTGAATAATAAAACATCGGTTGTTCCGTTAAAAAGTATAGTCAACATCCAGAGCAAGCAAATCGAATTAGACCGAAAAATACCCAAAGGCGCGAGATTGATCAACATACTACAAAACACAGTTTACAGTGAGGTTACCACCTTCGATAGGAATGGCAAAATATTATCAGCATTTTTCCTGGAAAGCACTGAAAGCTTTTACACATGGCTTGATGGTCTGCAGCTTCTGTCTCAGAGTAAACATGCTAAATTATCCATGGAAACAGAGAAACAAATAGACAGTCTTATCAAACTGAGAAGAAACGTTCAATTAGCAGCGCTTGATGATAAATTCAAAGATGATGAATCAATTGACTCCTTTTCTGAAGATGATATGGATGAATTGTACTATAATCCGGAAACACTGAAACAACTCTCTAAGAATCTGTACTATGAATGAGTCTAATGAACAAGATACCAAATGTTGTCTTGGTAAAGTAAATATATAGAGCAAATATATTCGCACGAAAAATGCTACCAGTAACGTCTGAAGCAAGGAAACATATGCTGTCATTTTATTTTCTACCTTTTTTAGTTTTCTTTGTAGACACGTTCTGTTTTCTGAATTGTTTCTCCTGGTAATCAATACGATCTTTTTGGGTCTTCTTGTATATACGTGGTTTTTCTGCCAAGGATTCTTGCTGCTTTCTTTTTTTACTGTTTATCGTCTTTTTATTCTTCGATAGGATCTGCAACATCTTACTATTCTTTTTCTCGGCCTCAGTCTGGAACCAAGTTCTTCTTGGTCTTGCACTGATTTCATCTTTGTGCCTCAATAGGTTCTCACCTTTACGAAGTTCCATTTCAGCTCTGAGTATCTCCTTTTCCTGCTTTTCCTCTTCTAGGATCTCTTCAACAACGCCCTCTTTAGAGTTTATCAAGTCATTGACTTGCTCTACCTGGACCCAGTCCACTGCCCTACTTAATACTTTTCCGCTATCAGGGCTTTCTTCAACCGATTTAATAGCGCTTCTGACGATACTTCTATCATGGGAAGACTCACCTACAAAAGTAACTGAACGACCTTCCCTACCAGCTCTTGCGGTACGACCGACTCTATGCAAATAAATTTCATGCGACTTGGGCATATCGAAGTTGATAACAACTTCGATCTTAGGGATATCTAAACCTCTGGATGCTAAATCTGTACAGATCAATACTGGAACTTGCAGAGATTTGAAGTTATTGACCGATTGTAGACGCTGTTCTTGCGTCAGGGAGCCGTGCAATTCACCAACCGACATACCGAGCAGACCAAGGATAACTCTCAGCTTATGAGCTGTTTCTTTCCGGGCGACAAAAACCACTATTCTCTTTTGGCTTGAGCTGTCCAGCTTTCTTATCAGTTGGTATAGCAGAGCAGGTTTTAAATGATCTCTTTTACGAATACGCACAAATTCTTGCGTAAGTTTTGCAGCTGCTTGTTTAGGAGGATCTATCATGATCCTGACAGGCTTTTTTAAGGATAAAGAAATAAGTTGTTTGATCTTGGAGTTCATTGTGGCAGAAAACAACAATGTTTGTCTCTTGCTTGGAATCAAAGACATAATCTCTTGCAGCTCTTCTTGGAAACCTTCTTCTAACATTCTATCAGCTTCATCTATGATCAAAATTTCCACTGAGTCCACACTGAAACTGGCTGAGTTTCTGATATGATCAATAATTCTACCAGGGGTGGCGATGACAATATCCGGTCTCGCTTTTAACGCTTGTTCTTGCTGCCTTAAATTCAAACCACCGACGGCTAATCCAAAAGTCAGATTATTCACAAATTTACCAATGGTCTTACCAACATCAGCAACTTGAATAGCCAATTCACGAGTCGGAGTCAATACAATAACTCTCGTAGATGCGATCTGAGCAGGCTTATACAGCAAACGTTCTATCACAGGAATCATGAATGCAGCGGTTTTACCAGAACCAGTCACAGCACCTGCAATCACATCCTTACCCAATAAAGCAATTGGGATAGTGGCACTTTGAATAGGAGATGGCTTTGTATACCCAAGGCTCCCCAAACCCTTCAATACTGGACGCGAGAGCGATAAACTATTGAACGTTTTGTGGACAACGGTTTTAGCTGTTTCACCTTCAGCCTCCGGAGCATAAAATTCGGCCATTTCTTCTGCCGTGTCCTCTTCAACCTCAACTTCCTTTTCATCCCTTCCTTTACCTAAGTCACTTTGGGTCATTTCAGTAGCCTCTGGCTCTTCTTCTTCGTCGCTTCCGTCATCTCTGTCTGATTCTTCTTGGTCTTCATCAATTGTAGATTTGATACCCATTCCAAACCCATCCAGAGCCAACTCGTCATCATCTCCATCGGAATTCTGATCTTCCGAACTGTCGTCTCCGGAGTCTTCTTCGGAATCGCTTTTCTCTTCAGTGGCTGCCATCTTGATTAACCCACCCTTTCTTCTAATAATGCCATCTAAATCTACGTCTTTCTTCTGATCCTCATCATCTCTTTTGTCGCCTGCAAATTCCCATCCATCGAAATTGGTGCTGAGCTCCACACCTTCCTCGGCGAACTGAAAATCAGGGTTCAAGTCTTCATGGACATCTTCATCCAAACTGTGTGCGTCTTGCTTCTTGCCCTTTTTCTTGGTTTTATTCTTGGTCTTTGAAGATTTTACAGGCTTTGTGTTTAACTCATCATCAGACGCATCTAAATCTGAAACATCTTCCTCACTATCGCTAATAGTTGGAACAAAATCGTCAAAGGACGTGAATCTTTTGGAACCCATCGCTACTATAACTGCGGTCAGTAGTAAAGGCTGAAGAAGTCCTGATTCGCAGGCTCAAAAGACTATTGAAGAATTTAAAAACCAAAGCTCACAAAAACTTATAAATCTACCCCCACTAAGAATGAAAGATCAAAAGAAGAGACTAGTTCCATAAAATACATCTATTATATCACTGTATCTCATCTCATCTCATCTCATCGCTTTTTTCAGTCTCTATGCCTTTGTCTGGAAAATTTCTTTTAAGACATCACCAAAGTAGGGTAACAACTTTTAACAATACCCAACATTGGATTTCAGTTTAACTATAAGCTTATAGCGGAATGAAGAAGAGATCTGGAGTTCGGGGATTGTTAGCAGTCTGTACTGTTGATGAGTAGCTTCAACGTGTAAAGATCCCAATATTTTCGGGATCGTCGGAGGTAACTTAACAAATCTTTAATTCAAAACCATTGTGCAAAGAGGTTCACAGGAATTTGATCAGTAACCTTATTGAACCATATTGGAATAGTGCTTTTTACGTCAGATCAGATGGCTTCAATTAGACGATACATGCGGGTTCCGAGGGAACTAATGCCTACTGAAATATTCAAACAGGATTCTCAAACGCCGGGAAAAATCGTGGTTCAAATTCTGCTGTTGCAGGTGTTTTATTATTTAACAGCGTCGGTGCTATTTTATGGATGGGCTAAGATATGTGGGTATGAAATACATTTGAAGCAGTGGCTTTTCACGTGGCAAGACATTGATTTCTCTAACTCATTTGGTATATCCCTGTCGGCCCTGTGGCTAATTGATGCATTGATCTGTGTCTTCTTCCTAACGATAATAGTGGGCAGAAGTAAACTTGCATGGGATTTTGCCATTACTATTCATGCCATCAATCTGTTGGTCGTATGGACGCGTACTGGACGGTTCCCCTCTCTTGCATGGTTTGTGTTACAGTTTCTTTCCACACTCATCCTAGTGTTTCTTGGAACCTGGATCACTAGGTGGAGGGAGCTTAAAGACACGTTCTTCGAAGGTATTGTAGATACTGATCCTATACCGGCGGTAGGAAGTGAATCTGCTGCACCAAACGGGCCTACCAACGTCGAACTCAGAGACCTGGAGGCACAGAAGTGACGTCCTTTTGTCAAAGTTATGGTTCATATAACGTCTTACTTATTTTAATAATACAATGGGTTAACGCATTCAGAGATTTACATAGTTTACTTGCTAGGTGAATTCTCACCTCGCGTTCTGGAGTTATGCAGATATAGTACGATCTGCATTGGTGCAAATAGCTGTTACAAAGCATCTGGATCAGTAGAAAGGTCCTTCTGCTCGATGAGTTCTGGCGAGGAGGATAAGTAGCGCTCAATCTTCTCGTCTACGCTGTCTGTATCTGGCACTTTAAGCTTGCTTTTTTCTAGCAATTCATCCAAGAGTTGGAAAATGGATCTCTGTTTGGTAGCATCTCCGGACTTGTAAATCACCAATCCTCCTTGAATCTGCTGTCTCATATCCATAAGAACAACGGAGGATTCAATACGTGTAATCAAATGATCAAGGAAAGAGAGAAGATCTTGCTCAGATGACTTTTTCATCACTGCTTCCTTCGTATTACTATCAAATGTGGTATATTGTGCATTGGCAGTTCCATCGAGTCCGATGATCCCACCCTGAACGGAGGAAAGAATTGTTTCAAGCCTGTTAGAAACCGTCCGAAGTTGAAACAAGAACTCATCCGAAATCATGCTGCTCTTTTGATCTTGTGTTGTCAGATTATGTCTGGCTTGTAAAGATTTCGGATAAGCAATAGTCACTAATTCTTTGGTTTCTAAACCTTTCAAAGATTGTTCACCGAGCTCCACAAAGATCCATCCAATTGAATCTAACATGTTCATTTCCCTCTCCAAAATTTCTCCAACGATATCTTCACCGTAAGCTTTCTCCAACGGAATATGGTCGTGCGTTACTTGTTGATGGAATGTCAGTATCTTGTTGAATTCAGCCATAAAGTCATTACTCAGTAAGATCTGGCCACCATCGGCGATTCCCGAAACTCGAGCTGCCTTGTTTACGACTGGTCCAAGGTAGTCCATTCTCTTGGTAACAACATCAATCTCCGGGACGGGCCGACCCCAGTGAATACCCATACGGACTGACAATCCTTGGTATATCCTGTTACCATTAGTGTCTGTAATCAAACATCCATCTCTGATGGACGTGATTTCACCTGGCCATTCGGCTTCCAAGAGTTTCAGCTGGACACTTAAACACCACATGAGCGCGCTGGTAGGGGTGGGGAATGCGACCATAAAGGCGTCACCTTCAATCTTGACTTCGTATCCTCCAAAAATACGTAGCTGACGGCGCATTATGTCATTGTGTGTCTTGATAGCAGTTCGCATAGCATCAGGAAACAATTCCCAGATAAACGTAGAGTTTTTGATATCCGTGAACACAATGGCAACATTGCCTGTTGGTGGAGGAATCTCGGGCTGAAGTCTCCTCAATGACGTGTCTTCGAAGGCACTTTTCCGCGATAACAAATCTTTTTTACTCAAACTGAACTTATTGGTCTCTGTTACCCCTTTCTCAACACTGATACATATTACAGTCAATTTGTCCGTACAACCGTAGGTTATAGCGTAATCCTTAAGTTTTTCAGCGGCTAACGTCGGCTCTGAACCATTTTCTCGGGCAATGTCTGAAGCCGTTTCATAATTGATATAGTCCCATAAATTGTGTGAAGCTATTATAATCATTTGATCTGAGAATGTAAGATTGAAATCAGAAATATCCGGAGAAGCGTGTATATGAGGCAGCAAATCAAAGAATCCAACTGCTCTTGATACTTCAGATACACCATCCAATTTATCACTGTTGACGTATCCACCTGCGATTCTGATCCTTTCATACTCATCTCGTTTAGTAGGTACATGAAGTCTAGTCAACACCTCGTAATCTCCATTACTCTTGGCCAAAATGGCCCTGACGTTACCTATGTTTGCAGTGTAAACAGAATTACCCTTGAAAAATACAACCGTAGCAGAGGCTCCACTCAACAAGTCCACTGAGGTCAAGTCAGAACTAGGAGATCCATTGTCAACAGAAACCAGCATACCGTTGATTTCTTTATTCAATTGCAAGAAACTAAACCGTAGCGCTGTTCTGATGTTTTCCTCTGAATCATCTCCGTATTTTTCCAAAGCTCTGGCCAAAATCTTATCGTAAATATCTCTAACAATTTGTGAGATTCTGTGCCCTGAGGAAGCATTCTCGTTAACGCTGTCGTAAAGACATAAAAGACATTCATCGTCGTTGCCTCTGAATCTTTCATATTTAATATCCCTAGTTGACACTGAACTTTTCTTACCTAATGTGTCCGCCACACCGTACTTCATACCATTTACTATAGAGCCCGTAGTTCTGAGACGGAAATTCACACCATCATCTGGAACCTTGGATGTTTTCATCGTAACGTCCATTAAACCGAGAATTTTCAACCGTTTCAATATGGTCAAGTCAGACAGATCTGTTTTGGTATCTGGTCCAACCATAGATTTGATTTCGAACCTCTTATTGCCCGAGAAGTTCAAATACATCAAATTGAGGTTATTCATCCAATTCCAATCGTAGTGATAATTAGAGATGTTGTATTTCAATTGATTCGAGCCGACATCGAGAACAGTGAGGTCTGAAAGCAAAGAAAGTTCAGAAGGTAAAGACAATAGCTTGTTTCCATTAAGCATAATGGTTTTTAGACTTCTCATTCTTTGGAAAGGCTCCCCTGTTAAGCTCGATATGTTGTTTCCTGATAAATATAATTCCGTCAATGAAGGCAAGTTGATTGGTGAAATATCGGTCAAATTATTGTAAGACAAATTTATTATCTTCAACTTTACATTGTGGTTGAACAGCGGGAGCATGTCGTTATTGATGTTATTGTCCGCAGTATTGAGAAAGAGCAATGACTTGGCCAAAGGCGTGTTAGCATAGAGTTTGAAGTCCGGATTGTATCCAAGTAAATTTGACGATACATTTAAGCTAGTCAGCTGTAAATTTACAATTGAAACTGGCAATTCACTAAGATTATTGCAGTGCAAGTCGAGCGACTTCAAGTTGGTGAGTTCCCCAAGTTCATCAGGGATTCTATCCAACTTATTGTTCGCAGCTGAAAAGTGGACCAGCTTCTTCAAATACTTTATTTCCGATGGAAGTCCCGTTAAATTATTATCGTTAAGTTCAAGCTTTTCGAGCCTTTCAAGAGTCTTTAAGAAATCAATTGGTAAACTTGAGAGTTTAGCTTTATTCAAGGATAAGCTGGTTAAATTAGAGAGAGCGGTTCCTCTATAATCAAAAGTTGTGACTGGATTTTCGGTCAAATCACAACTTCGTAATTTTGGCAATGAATCTTCCCAAACTGAAACCCGATTGGAGGATAAAAATAAATTTTGAAGATTTGGAGCGTTTGATTTGACCGTAGCAATTCTATTGTTCTTGAGATTTAGTGTTCTCAAATTCGACATTCCAGATAGATTAGGGACCGCTTGAATTTTATTGTTTGATAAATTCATTTTTGCAAGTTTATTTAATTGATTGATGCTGGATGGGAGAAATGATATCTTGTTGTAGGACAGATCAACCTGTAAAAGGTTTGTGCACTTGTTTATCACTTCGGGATAAGTGATAAAAGTGTTCGATGAAATGTCCAATAACTGCAAGTTTTTTAGATTTTTGAACCCCGATGGAAGTTTGTCCAATTGATTACATTGTAAATTCAAAATTGTAAGACTGGCCAAATTAGAGATTGATTCAGGAACTCTTTTGATGAAGTTTCGCTCCAAATCCAAAGAAACCAAACTGTATGCTTCGGTAATATTAGCCGGGAACCTCGAAGCTCTGACATTAACCATTCTCAAGCTAGACAACTTCACGGCACTCTCTATGAAATCGATAGGCAAAAAAATATTAGCATTGTTTGAGACATCCAAACTCTCAATTTCGGGAGTATGTTGATAAAAAATTATCGGAGGGGTTGTTAAATCCATGTTTCTTAAATCAACATGTATGAAGTCCCCTTTTGAAAGTCTCTGCTGTTGCTCAATGGTCAATTGAGATGTCGTCACGGGGTGGAATTTGAAACTGAAAACGAAACTAACATCTTCCAACCCAAGAATATGAAGAGCATCGCTTTTTTTGTAGCCATTGAGCAAAAGAAGTTTTATTTGGATCAAAACTGGATTCGCAGTGGGGCTCAAAATTTTAGACAGCTTTCCAACCTTCAATGATAATTGAAAGTTACCTTGATGTATGTTAAACTTTCTTTTTATCATCGGTATAATCTCTGCGACAGTGATGTTCGGCTTGCATGATAAAGTAGTGAAAGTGTCATCAACGTTAAAAATTCTGATAGCGTATTTTTTTGTTTGGTCAATATCTGAGAGATCGTTATAGTACTTCGCAAGCATATGCTCCTCATATTCCATTTCTCCATCAAGTTCTGAGTATTGTTCGATCCTCGGCTGAGACAATGGGGATCCAGGTCTTGATTGGGTTTTTGAAGATGATCCGTCATCAAAACTACCTGATTGGGTTTCCAATGTTATATCTGAGTCTTCGTCACCAATGGAAAAAGCATTGCTACAGTATTCGCATTCTGAACTTTTCGTTTTCGTGAGTCTCAGAGACGAACCTTCAGGACTTTTTCCTGGTGGTGAAGTATGTGGAGACAACGCGTCTTCTTCAAAATCATGATGATGAACGTGCGGAACTACAGGCTCTGCCTTCTGCGTAAATCCACTTTGGCTTGACGATGCACTGACCTCAGTGGATTTTTTCTTTCCCGGTTTGTGGTACTTCTTGTGGTAATGCTTAGCGTTGCTGCGATGTGCCCTAGACATCTTGTGCTTTTCTCTAATCTTATTGACATCAAGTCCGACTGTATCATCAACGTCCCATGACTCAGGAGCTGTCCATTGTTTCCGAGATGCACTCTTAGAACCCTTGATGTCTTTTTTTGCAGAAGGTAAAAGCGTAGGGGCGTTAGAAGGTTCATTCTTGGAATCTGAGCCAGTGCTCGTCATTACGTCGGTGACATCAGACAAGTTCTTCAGATCGAGTTCAAGGCCATATATTTCATTGGCACGCGATTTTCGCAGCTCGGCCGAGCCATCCGTGGAAATGATTTTGTCTGGGCTGTCAGTACCTGATGAAAGTTCCTTGGCCCTAGAATTGGAGCCACCAGCAGCTTGTGAAGGGTGTACCGATGCTGCACTGTCTGAGCTTACAATACTGGAGGCAGATCCTCTTCTACTCTCTGATTTTGGTTGCTGCGCTGCAGCCTTGGAGCTTCCACCTTTCCCATGAGCAGTGTGTGCTGTCAACTGTGATATTCCAGAGATGTTCGATGGTCCGTGAATGAATGTACTCATTTTCCTTCTTATTGCACTTGTGGGCAGCTGAGCGTGATGTTCTTGTTGCTGGTCACTGTCCGCAGAAAGTACTTTACCCTCTTGAATTGACTGGCGGTCAAACTCCAGTGGCCCACCTTGGTTCGCCAGGGACGATTTCCTACTTGTTAACTTCTTGAAGAAACTGCTAGCTCTAGACCCCTTGGCTCCAGCTTTTCCAGCATGCGATGCTGTCGTAGACACGGAGAGCGCACTGGAAGTCCGAGAAAGAGTAGGAAACGTTCCCTTTACTGCACCGGCCGATAGATTTGCTGTGCGTGATCTTTCGAACGTAGGTTTTACAGGCTTAGATAACGGAGGCTTTGGATTGTTGGCAAACAGCCCTGCGTCTTGACCTATAGTCAGATGGAAACCTTTTTTGTCCGGCTGCGCTTGATCGTGGGTTTCGATCGAATAATCCTCTTTGAAAGTTGGAGGGACGCTTTCGTCCGTTCGCGAGCCACGCTGGGGCCCTGCTGCGCTGCTGAATATCAGACTTTTCCTGTGACTTCCGTTGCTGTTGTTAGAAGAAGCACTGCCAGCACTGCTCCTTCCTTCTGTGGAACCATTTCGATCCTTTCCGTCTGCAGACATTTTACGCCGTTACGAGGGACTTCAATCAGACTAAACTGTAGTAACACTGATAGTATCAGTAAAGTAGAAAAACACCGATTGTAATATTTTCACAATGCCTAAAACCAGTTACGGGCCAATGTGCTTGACTATTGCACAGTATAACCAAATTTCCAATCCAGAAACTTGCACTAATATGATTCGCCTGAATCTAACTTTCCAGATACAAGAATTTTTTTCTCTGTGCTTAATTATGTGCCTGTACTCTTGCAGATACACGATTCGCTGATCACGTATCAGAACGTCTTGACCAGTATTTTCTCCTTGCCCTTTATTCCGTTTCCGTGTTTTACCGATGCAATTTAATTCATTGATGAAGCACAGCTTTATTTCGCTAATTACGTTGAGCGAATTCAATATATTTTCACAGTGTAATTACGGGACAAAGTCAAGACACAGGCAAAGCACGCATCAGGTAGACACATCGATGCGAGTGTGGACTCTTGATTCAAGCAGACTCTCCTGAAGCGTAAACTGGGGCCACCCTGTCCTACTTGTGAGGTGTACACCTTATATACAGAAAGATGCAAAGTCACATCACGTGATCGGTTTGGTTTTACTTTATAATCGGCTTGTCACATGATCCTATTTTTTTAAAAATCTTGTTACCCGGATAGAATGTGTCACGTGATCTACGCATAGTTCCTGATGGGGCGTCAGACACCGAAAAAGAAATGAAATCTGAAATTTTTGGCTTGATATCTGACCTTAGTAATGCACGCTTGCTGTTTTAATGTCTTGCATTTGTATATATAGAGTCAGAAATGCAAGGTTGTTCTCGATGTACGATTTCTGCAGCTGAGCGTCCAGGAATTTTATCTATCAGTGCTAGCATCAGTCAATCGAAATATTCAGGCATAAATTTGTTTGTTTTGGGACTGGACTAAAGCACGTCTGAGTATAGTTTAGTTGAATTGACATATCACAGTGCAAAGATGGAACCAGCCAAGATCTCAACTGGCAATGCTGCTGAAAATACAAAACCCAAGCCCTGTTGTGTTTGCAAGCCCGAGAAGGAGGCAAGAGACGAGTGTCTGTTATTCAACGGACAAGAAGGCGGAAAGTGCGATGAGCTGATCGCCAAATACAAGTCCTGCATGAAGGGCTACGGATTTGATATTTGAGTTCTGGCACAAAAATCAAGCGGTGCGTCCGGCCTGCGTACCGCCTCTTCACCATTTTGCGCTTCGAGCACAGAGTGAGGGAGGGTATGGTGTCACTTATTCTTTGTAAATAGCGCGTGCTGCCATAAGCCGTTCCCTTTCAGTCTAAGAGGCTGTCCTATTGCATAGTTTCACCCACTCCATGTACATATTTACTGTTTCTTTAGCCGCTGTTAATAAAACGAAACGAAACGTCACGAGCCACACGCTGCGAAGTAGTGCCGTTAACACGCGGCTGTCCTTTTGGTGAAGATATTGAAAAATCACGTGACTATAAAGGTCTTAGCGGAATTTGTAGTTTCGACAATGACTGCCACAGTGATTTCGCACAGTTAAGGTTCGAGTGGAAGACATGCAATGTGGTGTGTTAGTGCTTTGTGATAGTGTGTTTGGCATGGTATGAGAACGTTCATTCGGGGGTTCAAAGTAGTGGCCAAGAACTTTCCGCTCAAAATGACAAATACGCAGGATTTACCACAGACTTTCAACGGCCCCATTGATCTTGCAATCATTGGGGGGACGGGGCTCTACAAATTAGACTGTTTGGTCCCTATTGCTGTTCTGCCATGTATCGAAACACCTTGGGGTAAGACATCTTCACCAATCACAGTTTCCCGTGTCAAGACTGACGCTTCAGAGCATTTCCACGTTGCATTCATCTCGAGACATGGTTTGAACCACGAGTATTCGCCAAGTACGGTGCCTTTCAGAGCTAACATTGCCGCTTTGAAGAACCTTAACGTGAAGGCGATTCTTTCCTTCAGTGCGGTCGGGTCTCTAAAGCAAGAGATCAAGCCAAGGGACTTTGTTTTACCTCAACAACTTATCGACAGGACTAAAGGTATCAGGCACTCGTCCTACTTCAACGACGTTGGGTTGGTTGGACATGTAATGTTCGGAGAACCTTTCTCGAAGTCATTTGCTGATTACATTTATCAGTTTAAAGACGTGCTAGAAAACTCGGACTCTGAAGAACCTTGCCTACTACATTACGACAAGGAAACCACGGTCATCTGCATGGAGGGCCCTCAATTCTCTACAAGAGCGGAATCTAAGATGTACCGCTTGTTGGGTGGTGATGTCATCAATATGAGTGTTATTCCTGAAGCTAAACTGGCTCGTGAATGCGAGCTTCCATATCAAATGGTTTGTATGTCAACTGATTACGACGCTTGGAGAGATGAGGCAGAGCCTGTTACTGTCCAAACTGTCATGGGACACTTGCAGAACAACACTTTGAATGCCAACCGTCTGGCCTCTAAAGTCATTCTTGAAATGGCGAAGGAAACTCCTGAGTTCATGAAAACTGGCGACGGTTTACGTGATATGATGAAATATTCCATTTCGACTAAGCCAGATGCGATGTCGAGGGAAACTCTAGCAAAGTTGGCATTTTTGTTTCCAAACCATTGGTAGACTGATTGAATTTGGGCAAGGTCATCATGAAACTTTCTAAGGTCTTTGTGAGTTGTTGTATAGTACCAATAGATCAGCAGATAGATTACTGAACACTGTTCAAGTTACATAGTCTTTACAGATCCTTAACGTTTTTTTGTGGAACTGGGAGATTCCATCATGTAAGTGTACCTATTACTTGGAATATAACTGGAGCGGGCTGTAGGCTGAAATCTCATTGTGCTATTACTGTTGGCAGAAGTGAAGGATTGATCAGGTGCTGAATCAGCTCCGAAGACATTGATTCTTTTGGGTTGAAGAGAAAATGCGACCCTCGATTGGTTGGTGGCTTCGGAGGATTCTTTTAAAACCTGCTGACGAAGTTTTGTCGGAGTTTGAAGAGATTTGAAAATGAAAGGCTTATGGCTTGACTTCAACTCAGATTCGTCCTTAACGGGGATTGAACTAGTGTCAGCATTGACAGAATCATTTTTCTTCGAGTCTGAGTCTCGCTCGGGATCTGATGATGTTGCACAGGTGATTCCGTCAGCCGAATCATCGTTAATTCCTAGTAAGCTTTTCTGTTTATCGGTCAAGTGTAAATCTGAAATGTCAAGGTTTTGGGCTTTGACGAGGAGGTTCCATAGGCAAGTTGATATGTTGAAAATGACGATTAGATGAAACACTCCGGTAATGAAATGCCACGAGAGAAGTTGGAACCATGTAGATGTTAGTTTTGCATGCGGGTTAATTTTGTATACGACTTCTTTCAAAACGATGCGGTACAACTTATCTCGAAGCTCGGTTCCTCTAGCGGTCGACTGGAAGAATAATGATGCAAATTTCGATAGTAGGTTCCACAGTACGACCGCCACAAGATTTGTCAACAGTCGACGTATCTCCAATTCTTTGTTGATCATACGGGACGTGAATGCGGCCAACGCAGGGTTCTCAAACTCGTAAAGTTTGTCATTTGCATAAACTCCGGGGGTGAAATCGACATCATCCTTCGCAACAACGTCGTCCGGAAGAAGATCCAAGTCCGCATTTAAGGCTGCTGGCTTCTCAATGCTCTTCAAAGAACGGCTCGGTTGCGCTGCTCCCCATTGAGACCCAGTCTCAGATCCGTTGGTAAACCGATGAGCGGAGCCTCGACTGCTCGGAAGTTCCCCGTCCCTTGCCTCACTGGTCACAGCAAAATCCACCTGTTGCGTGGGATCACTCAAAACTTTGTGTTTATATAGCGATGGCGCTTCTTTCACAATTTTCCCTCTCAAAGACCGCAGCTGGTTCTGGCTCAAAGGTCTGGTAGGAGTCTGGAAGTTCTTCACTGGTGTGCCTGGAGCTGCCATAATTCCCTCCATGGTGCACTGATAAAGCAGACACTAAATTTTCCGATGATTCGTACAGCAACAAGAATGGAACAGAGCTTCTCGTTGCTCAAGCGCTGTTTGCAGCGATCCCTGAACAAAACACAGTACTCTTGGTTGCCGTTAACATAGTATAAGTATCTAGTCTTTACTGTAATAAACATCGATGGGAATGAAAAATACGTTACCCGCCCTAATCAGTATTTGCCAGATTTTTTCAACCAGAGGGAACGTTTCGCTAACGAAAGAAACAAGCAAAGAGTATACAACTTCTCAGTAGCAATACATTCCTTAAGACATTAGAGCTCCGTTTTAGTCTGCGAGACTTTGCATATACTGCACTAGAATCTTCATATAACAGCAAAGCTCAAAGGTCTGGTTCTGTCCTGGCAGGTTACTGATACAGCCATTTGACTCGATTTTTTCGCATACGGAACTGGGCTTAGGGGTTGCACAAGGCTCGTCTGTTTTTCGTCACTGCAGGCTTGAGTAGCGCTAAGTGTACGTTTTTCTCATTTAGTGGGATTTTGAGCGGTGGATTGAACTCAAACAGTTTGGCGTGCATTGTTATTTCATTTCTTGGTTAGATCGTTGTACCTTGAAAGATCGGAGAAGAGCTTTGAATACTGGTTTTAGGCCATTCAGCAGAGTTGGCGGTAGCAGAGAATTACCGTTGATTGATCCCCTTTTTTCCGTTGAAAGAAGAAGTTTCGTAACAGCAAAGCATGGGTTTCATTTCATCTTTGTTGTGCGGTTCTAGTGATTCTGACAGCTCCAAGAGACAGAGAGGCAAAACTGCTACTTCGGGTACCGGAACCTCAAAGACTGGTAGCGGAGTCAGTTCTAGCAAGGCCAAGAAAAGCTCGAACGTCAAGAGCAACTCGCGTTCAACTGCAGCTAACGCTGCGAAGCAGTCCAATATTCACACCTCGTTGTCTAATTCGTCTGCCAAGATGCAAGCGAAAAAGAATTCACAACAAAACCGCTCGAATGCCAGTCCGGTGGCAGAAAGTAATAAAGCTCCAAAGAAAGTCGGCCTGAAGACCGTCTCTGACTCAGGTATCAAAAACGAAAATGACACTGAAAGTGACGTGGAAGACGTGGTGATGGAGGGTGATGACGATATAAAAGTGGATGAGAAGCAAAGTGTTATGGTGTACAATGCGGAGTCTGATACAAGCACTGGAACCACTGAAAATACTACAGTGACAACTAATCGGAACGACAAGCCCTCCCCTGAGGCTACGACCGTGGTGCACGAAACTGAGCACACTAGCAGCGCCGAAGACTCTGAAGCAGCAAACAGCCAAGGCGCCAGTGATATTGACATGGTCAACGCTGACTATGATGATGGAGAAATCTTGGACCTGGCACTGCTGCAACCGGATCAGGCACACGCGCCTGGTGTGGACACGTTGCTTCTGCCCAAGTCTCAAGAGTTTGAGGGTAAGAAATGCTTAGTGTTGGACTTGGACGAAACTTTAGTACATTCCTCTTTCAAGTATTTGCGTACGGCTGATTTTGTCATTCCAGTTGAAATCGATAATCAAGTTCACAATGTATACGTCATAAAGAGACCAGGTGTTGATGACTTTTTGAAGCGTGTGAGCGAACTGTATGAAGTTGTTGTTTTCACTGCTAGTGTATCAAGATATGGTGATCCTCTGTTAGACATTTTGGATAAAAACAAAGCTGTTCATCACAGGCTGTTCAGAGATTCTTGCTATAACTACGAAGGGAATTATATCAAAAACCTTTCCCAAATTGGGAGGCCTCTTTCTGATATGATCATCTTGGACAATTCACCAGCATCTTATATCTTTCACCCTCAACATGCAGTTCCCATCTCTTCTTGGTTCTCTGATGTTCACGATAATGAATTGATAGACATCATTCCCCTGCTAGAAGATTTGGCTCAAAAACGAGTTCCGGATGTAGGGAAGATCTTGGATGTGACAATATAACAGTTGGACTGACACTGCATTGGTTTTCTGTTGGAACAGCTCAAACATTGATAGACTCATAGTACACTGATACTGCACACTAAATTGCACAAGTAAGGCTGGCTCTTCTTGTATTTACTATTTCATTGCCTTAATCTTTCTGACTGAAGATTTGTCACAAAAATAAACATAATATTACACTTGAGTATAGTGGTAGTTGAGCTTTTTTCATCTCATAACTTCTTCGACTCTGTATTCAAGTCAGAATAGGTTCAATAAGTGTTGATGGGATGGAACGTTTGACGGCATTTTTTCAAGGCCGATATAAAGATATTAATAGATAATATAAATTCTGTCGAATATATAAACCTCATTCCTGATCAGAATTATTGGTTTCATCCGACTTTGATGCCTGTTTGTCTTCGTACTCAAAAACAGTACCAACAATTTGCTTCTTCCTTTCTGATACGAATGGCAAATCTTTTTTAGTCTTTCTCTCGTTTCTTTCTCTTCTCTTGAGAGATGAGACTTCGATATTTTTGATCTCTTGAGCTTTCTTGACAACCTTAGGAACATGCCTATGTCTACTGATTCTTTTGACTTCTGGCATGTGCTTGAATCTTTCTTTAAGTTTGTCATCATATTCCAGTTTGCTCTTCTCGCGAGTACTCTTGACATTTGATCTTTCCCAAGCCTTAGCCCTCCATAGTCTGACGTTACCATCGTCAGATCCACTTACTATGTATTTACTGTCCATCGAGTATTTTACTTGGAATACATGTTGCATTCTCTTTGTATGGTATATTTCTCTTGAATGGCCGTGGTTGACTTGATAAATTCTAGTAGTTTTGTCATATGATCCAGTGACAACTTCGTCACCAGTGGGAGAAAAGTCCACATCCATAACTGCGCTGACGTGATCTTTGAATATATGCAAGGCTCTCGACATGTTTCTCATGTCATAGTAATACGCGTTATGATCTTCGTTTGCGATAACAAAGTTGAAGGCTTCAATTGGGTTCCAACAGATAGAATTTGTCCTCATCGTTTGAACGATCTTCTGCGTGGGAGAGTTGGTCCTGAGGTCATAAAGAATGATAGAATTGTCACTGCCCGTGCTAGCCAGTATGTTCGTTTCGTTTTGATTGAAACGGACATGATTGACGTTATCGGCACCCCATGAGAGATTTGAGACTGGTTTGGACCTGTTCGTATCCCAGAGGTCGATCTCTGCACCTCCAGTGACAAACAGAGACTTCTGCCTGTGATGATCTAATGATTGAAATGCGTGCTCACCATGAAAGGTTTTGATGATACCAGAGTCCGTATTCATGGTAACATCATCCTTGACATTCACAAAGTCATCCGAGTCGACGGACCAGAGCTTTATTGTCTTATCATCGCCACAAGAAAGCATGAAGCTCTTTCTTTCTTGAGACAAATGCAGTGGTGTGACACATAGACCAGTTACCATACCGTAATGAGCCTTGAAAGAGCTTAATTCTTCTCTTGTGGACATATTCCAATATTTTATAACACCGTCACCACTTGCCGACGCCAGCTTGTTTAATACGTTATAGTTTTTGGCGATGGTGTACACACCATCTCTGTGGCCACGTCCTAAATGTCCGATGAAAGGCTTGGCAAACATCCTTTCAAGTTTCGTAGCATTAAGAGCCTTCGTATACTCCCTAGCTCGCTCAAAGGGATGCAACGCAGGATCCAGATTCCTGGGCAGTTGTGACTCTTGTGTGCTTTTCACCGGCACATAATCATCTGAGCTTCTGCTAATTGTCTTGATCTTCATTCTGTGCTATACCTTTGACCAAAGTTTCCTGGACTTGCTCGATAGCTGCGTTTTTTTCGCCCAGTTGCAAACGTTGCCTTCCGGTTGACTTAGACGCTAGAAGAAGTTCAGCAGCGCATTTTTCCCAACTCAGTTCTCCTTAAGATGAGATGAGATGAGATGCGATGAGTTTTTTGATATGTGCTTAGAAAAATCAGTAAAAAAGAAAAAGAGCTTCGAAGCCCATAAGATTATAATTTGGCAAGACTCAGCCTGAATTGCTAATATTGACCTAGGCATTAGATCTTAATCACCATTCTTTACCAGCTTATACCCAGAATGCCGGTTTCGTCTGACGAAGATGAGGAGCAGCCTTAGATCGATATGTAAGTGAAATGAAAGTGTTCAATTATTATAGTGTATCTTATAAAACATTATTGTACAACTTAGTGAGATGATAAGCCAAGAAACTGGCATGATGCACATGTGCAATCTTGCCTGGGAGCTTTAATGAGAGAATTCTACCTGAGATATTCTCAAGTTTTCCAGTATTGGATTTCCTATTCTCTCGAGGACATCCGAGGCCCAGAGAACATCAAGATGCGAATACTCATCGATGTACCAAATCTTGTAAACCGAGTGGGGCTCGTGGTTGATGAAGTGATTGATGAGCCTTTCTCCATCAACGAGTCTATCCTGTCTCGGTATGAATAACAAAATCTTGGGCCAGTCTTCGGCTGACGTCTTATGAGTATTTGAGTGCAGCAGCTCATCCATACTGACGGATTCCTCTTTTACAGGAAACCAAGTCTTGATGTCAGGGAACATGTCCTCAGCAAAGGTCTTGAAACTTGGCCTTAATGGATTCAAGCTCAACCACCATTGCATTAATTTCACTGACACATGCACAGGAGAAAAAAGAAAGTGCCTGTCACGTAATGGCCTATCCCACAGAATATCATTCCAGTTGAACAAATAGTTGAACATCACGTATGATAAAAATGAGAATATCTTATGACCTACTAACAAGTTTCGCATATCCATCATCATCGGTACAAAAGATTTGTCACCAAACACCCATTTGTTGTCTATATGTTTGGCCATGAATTTAACAAAGTATTTCTCGTCTAGCAGAGGACCTGGATAAACCGCGGGGGCAAGGGCCACTAGGTTGTCAAGCTTGTCAGATAGCCTGAACTCAGTGCCTGAGTACAGTTTTTCCCCATTTATGAGTCCCATAAACGCCTGTGTTGTTCCCTGAGAATGCGCAACTAGGGTAAGTTTCTTGAATTGGTGTTGCTTCTTTTCAAGGACGGTGTCAATAAGGGCCTCCAAATCATATTTTGTCATACTGTCTAAGTCCCAATCCCACTCACCATCAGGTTCCAGCAGTTCTCGGTCCCATTTGCAGTTGAATCCACACCTGTTGTTTCCCAACCATACATCATACCCAGAATCATGCATATAGTATGCTAGCGATTTTCTTCCGCCCGACGCAAACGACCCGCTGCTCTGTAGAAGACCGTGCAACATTAGCATTGGATGTCGCTCATTTGTTTCGCCTTCGCTATCATTTCTTAGATGCCACAAATCTATCTTGAACCCATCCCTAGTAGTTACTTCATACTCATCGATGACTATATTATACTGGGAATAATAATACTGCAAATTAGGTACAAGTTTCTTGTCCTCGGTAGACAAGACGTCGACAAAGAGTCCCGGCTCGCTGTCTATTTCATTCAGCTTCCTGGATATTGTTCTGTCATACTCAATATTGTTGGCTTCATCGACCTCTAGATCTACTTCAACAGGAACCATAGAGCTAAAGGATTCAGTTCTTCTGCGCATTCGCCGAGACTGACCCGTATTTTGAGGAACAATAACATTGGCTGGTCTAGTATCTCTAGGGTCTAGTATAATCCGTTTCTTCCGCCTCAGTATATGTGAAGTGAAGAAGTTATGCCACATAGCACAGATCATGAGAATAGTGAGAAAACACACTGTTATCAGTCTTGAGGCCACAACATGATACCATGATGTTGCCATGATGCAACTTCAGCTTCTGATCTAGTGTACAATGCTAACTTGGACTTTTGAACGATTGCTTGAGGCCATGTCACAGGATCATTCTCTTCCTTTGTTGTCTTGCTGTTACTGTACAACACAAAATTATGACAGACGTTATTCTGATAATTTCGTTTAGCGTATAGAACATCAAATTCTACTATCAACAAATAAGAGAATGCTTCAAATCTAGCTAAAGATCGGCAGTCGCGCACTTTTACATCGAATTACGAGTAGTCGATCCAATGCTATTCGTTGAGTTTAAGAAACAGCTGGATCCTGTGGTTTTTAGAGACTTTCCTGGAGAATTATCTTTATCTGCCAATAACTATGAGAACAAAGTTGTCATACAGCTTCGCATAAACGGTGAAATGGATTCCACGTATGAGCTACGGTCCAAGGGTGTACCTGATTCTGACACAAGATTTGCATTAGACGATTTTGACGGAGACAGAGAAGATTACGCTCCAGTTAGAGACCCGCTTTCTCATTATGACGTTGTCACCAAGTTGGGGGGCTCAAATGATATGAAAATGCCCATAATTTGCACACAGATAGCCCAGCTTTACGAGCGAGTCATTTTACCAAAACTTCAGACTGAACCCATTCCTCAAGCTCCAGGGTTTGTCATTACAATCAGCACTAAGCTTTGGAGGAAATCAAATGATAATCAGTTTGAGAAACTTATATTTCTTCTAAACGCAATAAAAGAAGCGTATACGTTGTAAACCGAACAGGTCCCAATGGACATTTCCTGCTGCCTTTACTGAATCTCTTCATGCATCTGTATATTAATTGAACGATTAAATGTAACTACTTAACTCCGAACCACTCTTTATAGATGATAGGAAGCGATTTTCTCTCTTACTCCTATGTAGATTCCTCTATCACAGCCATATCTAAGACTTGCAATGTTGCAGTTTTCTCACAAATGGCAACTAAGTCTCTGTAAGCCACGGGATCAATAAGTCCAATGATATTCGACACCCCTTCAGATTCCGTAATTTCTGCAGATTTGATTATTGTCTTTAGCTTATCAATAATTTCAGCAGAGTGGGATGTTGCCAAATTTACTGTGACCTTTACCTTCATTTTCGATCTCGCAATTGGTATTATCTGTTCTGCAATGAGCAATTTGATAGCTTCAAGGGCTTGTAATTTGGCTGGCTTGTTTGGAACAGGGTTAAACTTGAGTTCTACAAGAGCTTTATGGATCATAGTAGGGGGATATCTCTTCTTAGATTTTGGATTAATGCATTTGGCACTTATCAAGCTCAACATTTCATTAGTGATCTTGCTCAACTGTAGCTGTCTTTCCTTCTCAGAAAGCTGAAGCTCGCCTTTCGATAAAATCTCTTTTATGATCACGTCTATATCAGTCGTGTTGAAAGCCTTTTGTATATCATCTTTGGAAGCCACCTGTCCTTTTGATACGTTTACAAAAACTTGGTGAATCTGCAACACTTCGTCCAAATCCTTTTCCACACCGTTTCTATAATCTTGAACTTTGTTCTGATAGCAGGCCACCTCAAATCTCTTTTTTGCCTTCTTCAGTCTAATAACAGACACATTGGTAAGCTTAATCTGGCCTGAAGGCTGATTTATAACCATCTTTTCAACTGAATACTTGGTTTCCGTTGTCTTTGGGCTTACAATTCAAAAACTGCTAGCGTTTCAAATATGGTTTACTTTTGATGATGAGTGTGGTAGTAGTAACAACATAATCAATTTTTATATATATCCGTGTTTAAAGGTTTATCATGACAGAATACCTAGAGAACCAAAAACGATGTAAAATGATCTATATAAAGAGTATGTGCTGTTGATTATCGGCCAATCCTTTGCCGATAACTTGATTTGGGGGTCCAGTTAATCATTCGTCAATATTTCTTATTCAAAAAGTGGGAATGAAAAGAGACCTCCCGATGAAATGAATGTGAGGATGTATGAGTATCCAATGAGGAGCGGGCATCAAAACCTGCTCTAGAGTAAGTGAAAAACAGTGGGTATAGCAAATAAAGATATCCGATATCGTTTTTTGTTAAACAGCCTGGCTCCTGAACTGAAATGACTAATATTTGGTTATGCACGAAGATATAGGACTGACAAAAAGAGCATTCACAAAGCTTGTACCACAGCTTTGTGGAAGTCATGTCATAGGTTCCATTTTCTTTCAAACATGTCTTGAAGAGCGTTGTAGTGGCCTATGACGCCCAGTAGCACGAAAAAATGCCACAAAGTATGCGATGCCATAAAATAATCCACCCACCATAGTGAAAAAAAGCCGGTCCTCGAGCTTTTTGATGGAACGGCTCTGAAGTGAACATGTTTGTGTTTTGTCAGGATATCCAGGTTTGAACACAGCTCTGCGTCAGTGGGAATAGTGCAATCCAGTTCCACGTCGGTTCTCCACCGTTCAGGGATGAAAGTGCCGTAAAAAACAACGCCAATCACATACCAGATGACAGATCTATTCCAAACTGGCTTGAAGAATTGGGAGGAGTGATCGAGACCGCGGGCGATCGTCAAATGAATGAACGATACTATGCCCAAACCGGCTAAGAGCACGTACAATGCGATTCTCAGAGGTCTTGATTCTGGTCTGTCGAATTTTGGTGACCAGTTCATGAAACAACCAAATGCACCTAATAACAGCGAAAAAGCCATGTATGCTGTCATCGATGTCGAAATGGATTTCGAGGATGTATCGTAGACTGTAACAAACTCCGTAGATAAAATGGATGCTGTAATCAAGATGGTAATTCCTGTGTAGTCTATGCATGCGAACTTGCATCTCAGTGGTAAGCAACAAGTACCGTTCAAAGTGTGCCATACGGATGAGGATAGTAAGCACTTTATACCAGCAAGTAGGAACACTTGAATCATAAGTTTTCCAAATACTGGCACTTCTGAAGAGAGAAAGATCTTGGAGCTAGGCAAGTCTATCAACAAGAGGTATGCAATGTAGACAGCGCCGAACAAGTGTGACCAAATGTTCAATGTCTCATTATGCCATCCATACCAGTTGATAATTGAAAGAAGAGACTTAACATGCGAATCGTAGAACCTGTAGCCATGAATGATGTACCTGTTTTCTCTCCAAGGGAACGGCAACTCATAGAAGTGCAAATGTCTTTTGCGGCCTATTTCGCACGCATTTTCCCAGTTGTAGAATTGAATGGTTTTTTTGATAGAGGACGGATCTTCGATGAACAAGTCTAAATGTTCGTCCAAAAAATCAAGTGTTTGAATCACTTGCTCAGTATCTACGTCCGGGTATTGTTCATCTTCGTCATCGGTGTCTGTCAGACTTCTATGTATTAACTTTGACTTGTTCACTGCAAATGAAACATCATCTTGAATAGCAGTTCGGCTATTTTGCAGAGGATGATGGTGATGATGGTGGTGGTGATGGTGATGATGGTGGTGTCCACCGCAACAGCTGTGTTGCTCATGTCTGTCTGTTATCATAGATCCTGCAGTAGTACTTGCTCCGTCCAGAAACGAGACATCTTCATCCGCACGGGTAAGTTTTCCCGAATGCTGAGAGGATGATCTAGTGGAGCCCTTGGCAGGGGAATGCAGCGTGGTTGTGCTGGACGCTGAAGAAGTGAAATGGTCATCATATATCTGGGAAAACTTTAGTAAGGGCGATGTGATCGACGAGCGACTAAGACTGCGCTCTGGCACAATACTTTCAGCTTCGCTTTCAGGTAGAACCGCAGCCAGCTCTTCTGTCGTGCGTCTGATAAACTTGTAAAAAGTTGGAGCGTTAGGACCGTTGATGTAGCTGTCATACTCCACCTCTTTGTCATTCCCGACCACAACTTCTTTGCTAGAAAACCTCAGGAATTTCCTACCTCTCTGCCTTAGCTTGCTCAAGCTCTGTCTGCTGAAATTCGTCGTGGTTCCGGCCACTGGGTTTGACGGCAAAACGCTTTCTAGCTTCTCTAGTTTCTGGTTCGCCATGCGAATAAACCTTGCAAGCCTGGTCAACGCCAGGTACTCTTGCTCCGAACCAACGCTGTTTGCGGCCTCAAACAGCACCTCGTCAGCTTCATTTAGCACTTCAAGCTCTACTTCACTGCCTGTCGGTACTTCTAATTCTGACATTTCTGCTTGTCCTGTCTAGAGCTCTCTATCGCTGCAGCTACGGCCAATACACCCAATCTGCTGGTCCGACTCTGTCAAATTCAAACTTCGGTTAATCTGAAATTTCAGACAACCCTCTTAATATATATTTTCTTGCGTGCAACCACTTGTAGAATGAACATTCAGATCTTTGCCGTTGCAACAACATAGCACCAGACCAAATACCAGGTACCATTATTTATTTTCTTCTTTTAAACCACATCTTAACTATCAGTCGATGCCATAGGTATCCTGTTTCTAATAACGTAATGTAACCTCGAGATTTCTTTTTTTTCACTTCTTTGGAATAACGGTTTCCGGAGAAAATGACGCTTTGGCATACAAACGCTTGACTACGATGAGCCGAGCCATAGATTCCAATCTGTCATTTAAAGCGGCTGCATGGCGCTTCCTTCGTATTGCAGCGAATTCTAGAATTTTGGCCCTACTCTCGTGTTTTTTCCAGCCAAAAATGCACCTATACGTGGTTTTAGTTTCCCCGGGATCTTCCTTGGCAAGGGTTCTCGCCCTTATCTAATGCCGTGACGGAACTTTTGATTTTCCATTTTCAATGAGATCTACAGGACTCGAACCGGTGCCGATCCAAAAAATTAATGTTCTGGTATGCATTGTTACCCGGACTCTCAATGTCCCACTATTATGCACCACGTGATTATAACGGACATGAATGTCTCACCTGTGTCCCTTCCATCTTTTGAAGGACAAAAGCTTAGAAACCGATAAAAGTGTGAACGGATAATTGGGAACAGTTGTGCAGTCGATGGTTGCAACGTGGAATTATCAGTAGTCAGAGCGTGTCCAGAGGCCACAAAACAAGGCAGCAGTGTATCAAGTCTGAGTCTGAGTGAATCTTCATTCAGGTTGGTCTTGGCAGTATTATCTGCTTTGCGTTTTCTGGTATCTAATCAATAAGAGGAACCAAAGGTAAGCGAGTCATAAGCAGAGCATAACCAGCATTAAATGTCGATCTCTGACCACATGAACACATGGAACACAAGCCGCAGTGGCGATATGGCCACTACCACCGTGTCAGATGTTGCAGTGGACCCTTTAAAAGAGAGTGGCTCTGAGATGAATCAAGGAAAATTGGATGACGATTTAGCGTCGATCGTCTCGTCGCTGTCTGCGCTGTCTACACCTGCTCTGCAGCAGCAACAACAGCAGCAGCAGCAGATAGGTGGATTCAGAAGAGCCTCTTTCAACAGTAATGCAGGTAGTGACGTGGATTCTGATATCTTTTTCCAGAGTCAAAACTCTCCAATGATAAGAAGAACGACCCTTTCCGTGAGCGGTGTGTCTCTGCCAGGAAACTCATCGCACACACAAAACAGAATGAACACAATGAATCACTATTCTGCCAGTATTGCAGGCGGTCTGACTAGTCAGTTCCACACCAATGCAAGTGTGAATGGGTATTCTTCCAGCATGACAAGTGCTAGTGCGGCTGGGCCTACCAATATGGCGACTTCAAATGCGAACGTGTTGGTCAACCCCACTGAGAGTATAAATGCAGGTGGTCAGAACGGCAACGTGACGTCTGGTTTCTTTGAGAGGTTTGGGCGAGCATTGGCCGAGGGGACTCGTGAGGTCGAACTAAACAGAGGGATTGCGCAGCAACCATCCACCACAGACGCTACCACAGGCAGTTCTAGGAGAGCTTCGGCAACCACTAGCTTGGAGCATCTTTCCAGAGTTGGCTCGGGCACTACGCTTCACGTCAACAGGAGAATGTCAGATACCTCGGAAGTGTTGGACTCGGTGAGCGAAAGTTTGTCTATGCAGCACAATGAACCAAATCCTACTACTATTTGGAACGTTGCGTCAGCACCTGTGTTCAGGCCTCAGAACGTGCAAGACATGCAGCAACAGCATCAGTTTCAACTGCATCATAATCAAAATCAACAGAAAAGCTTCAACGGCCAAAATCAAGGCCAGCTGGATGCTAGACGAGGTTCTCAGCCGGAGTCAGAAACTAACGTGAATACCGTGAATTCATTTGGGAACCAACAGGTACCTTTCAGCTACGGATATCCAGGTTTCAATCAGATGGGAATGCCCATGTTTCTGCCTCCCGTGATGTCTCCTCCCCCTTTCGGAAGAGTGGGCGGCCCAAACGATCACCATTCAACTCATGAAGGTGCAACCGCTGAAAAAGAACTACAAGAGTTGAATGGTAATGATATGCAAAGAAAAAAATCAAATGTTTCTAGTGAGAATTCTGATGAATCACATCCAATCACGACTCATCCTATTCCGCCTTACCCATTCCCTACACCTTTCCCCTTCATGTATTTGCCTCCGAACGAAGAGGCACTAGATGGTAACAAAGACACGAATGGCATCAATCGTCCATTAAGTCCGTCATTTATGCCTCCAAATCCTTATGTTTTCATGCCTCCTTCTGTGCCTATGAACGCTTCCAGTATGCAAGAGACTAAAGGTCAGACATATTCAGCTGAGAACGGATCTGATAAACGTAAGAATGATCCAAAGCAACAAGGTAGAAACAAACAAAATCACTTTCCTCCAGGGCCAAAGATGGGCTATCCTCCGCAGTATCAGTCTTCACCTACCAGATCGAACATGCCAAACACATTGAATCAGCAGCATGCACCCCATTCAACCAACGAAGGTAGATCAAATAGACAAGGGAAGAATGGCCGTCAAAACAATAAGCAACCCATTATTAGATCGCCGCTGTTGGAAGAGTTCAGAAATAACCCAACCAATAAGGTCTACAAGCTTAGCGATATTTACGGCTTTACGCTGGAATTTTGCAAGGACCAACACGGTTCAAGGTTCATTCAACAGGAATTAGCCCATGCATCTGATGCAGAGAAGGAAGTTGTTTTCAATGAAATCAGGGAAGAGTGCATACCATTATCTCATGATGTCTTCGGCAATTACGTTATTCAAAAGTTTTTTGAGAACGGTACCAAGACTCAAAAGGAAGTGCTCGTTGACCAGTTCAAAGGGAAAATGGAGGTACTGTCTTTGGAAATGTATGCTTGTAGAGTCATACAAAAGGCTCTTGAATTTTTAGATGAAGATCAGAAAGTTGAATTAGTCAGTGAACTCTCCGATTGTGTCTTGACCATGATCAAGGACCAAAATGGTAACCATGTCATACAAAAAGCCATCGAGTGCATTCCTATTGAAAAGCTACCGTTCATTCTGCAAAGTTTAAGAGGTCAAATATATCATCTCTCAACTCACTCCTATGGCTGTCGTGTGGTGCAAAGGTTGCTAGAGTTTGGTACGCAAAAGGATCAAGACGATATCCTTGGAGACTTAGACGAGTTTATCCCGTTCTTGATTCAAGACCAATACGGAAATTACGTGATCCAACACATTCTGCAACATGGTACCGAAGATACCACTAAGCACATTGGAAAAAGTAAGCAAGCTATCATTGATGCTATAGCTGAAAACGTCGTTGAATTCTCTAAGCATAAATTTGCATCCAATGTAGTGGAAAAATCTGTTGTCTACGGCTCCAAGGATCAAATTGGGCAGATTCTTAACCAAATTCTGCCAAAGAATGAGGAGCATGCATCAGACCTTGAAGACAACGCCCCATTGATCTTGATGATGCGTGATCAGTATGCCAACTATGTTGTTCAAAAGCTTGTTGGTGTGTCTTCTGGGAACGATGAAAGACTCATCGTCATCGCTATCAGGTCATACCTGGAAAAATCCAACAAAAACAATACTCTCGGTAACAGACATCTAGCAAGTGTTGAGAAGCTAGCTACTCTGGTTGAAAAAATTCAGATATGACTTCTTTCTATACCGAAAACATAAATTTTAATTTACTACAAGTGATCAATTCGCGCTGTGGATCTCATCTTTCGCTATTGTTATCGACAGTTGTTTTATTGTAACATTTTTTGCCTCGAACAGTGACACTCTCAATCCACATTCAAATTTTGCGGCAAACTCGTATCGACTATGTTTTCTATCTCTATGAATCTCCGATGAAGTTGAATCATGACACCTAATCATTCATTATAATGTACATATTGTTTATCATATTATCTTGTTAATAAAACATATCATTACCCCGTCTTCCCTCACCTCACGAGAGTGAACGCAAAAGTCCAGGTCATAACAAATCCTGCCAGTTCCCTGAACAGATGTTTGACCCATATTCTCTGTATTGGATTCGAGAAGTACTCACTGGGTTTAAACTTGCAGTACCATCCAACGAATAATAGGTTCACAAGGGCATAAATTGCGAAGAAAAATCCAAATCCTGCCAGAGATTCGAGCTGTAGGATCCCGGCACTTAGTCCCGCAGTTAGCATTGTAGCATCATGTATCTGCAGCAGCCTTCCATTGTTGAAACGCCCGCTGCTGCCAGACTTGAGGTTGGTAAAAGCATAACTCATGATTGAACTAAGGTACGACTAGGACCCAAAATGTCAGGCTCTCCAATACGGCAGTATACCTCCACTGCTCAATCTGAAAGTAATCAAATTCCTGGTGAATTCTAGTCGGTTTGTGGATGCTCTAAACTAATAAAAAGCTACAAGTAAGGCAAATCAATGGAGAGCTGTTGGTGTACTCCATAGTGAATTCTAAGATTTGTTAAGGTCTTCGAAACTCTTACCCGGATATATTGAACGTCCTCTTCGACATCGAACATCTAATTGAGAACTCATCGCCCAACGTCATCAGTGAAGATTGATAGTGTCTTATGAGACTTGAAGCCCTTTCTAATAATTCCTTGCTAGGGTTGTTTTGCTGTGGGACCAAAATTTTTAGGCCTAACTCATCCTGTTTCTATTTGCGTTTTGAGACGGACTACATCTGCCGTTTTCTTGTTAATCAGCCATTATGCCGACAGAATTAGAAGAGCTAGTTTCATTTCTGCACTCTGATCAGCCTGTCGTCAGGCAGATAGCACTGGATAACCTGGTTGGTTTCTCGACTGGCCCTAATGCTGCGGTGTTCAAATATGACGACTACAGGGCTATCGAGGACTTGAAAATTCTGACTAAAGACAAATCAAAAGTCATTGTTCAACAATCGACTACTATTCTGGCAAACTTATGTGACTCTGATATAATCAGAAGGATGATAGCTAAGGACGTTGATTTTCTTCAGTACCTGACGTGGAAGATATGCGATATTAGAAACTCCAACGCCGATATCATGTGCATTCTTTTATCGAATTTGGCCAAAGAAGACGTCATTGTCAAAGTGTTTGACTTTGTCAAAAAGGATGATGATATACCTTTGGATAAAGAAGTCTTCAAAAGTGATAAAGCTATGGACTGTCTCATGGACTGTTTCGTGAAGGGATACGACAGAAAATTGAATAAGTACGCAACTTTTGATTACTTGGCCTATTTCTTTGCCGACGTTTCGAGATTTAGAGTTGGAAGAGAATATTTTATTGAAAGGCAGGATTACGACGGTGTCGTGCCTATTTCTAAGCTATTAGTCTTTACCGAGAAGTATGATGCGAAGACCAGAAGAGAAGGTATCGCTTACACTATCAAGAACTCCCTATTTGACTCCGAGAAGCACGATTCCATTTTGACCAACCCAGATATTAATTTACTGCCTTATATTCTTCTACCAATTGCATCGTCAAAAGACTCAGAGATTGACGAAGAAGATTTATTCAACTTGCCAGATGAGTTGCAATTTTTGCCTGAGGACAAAAGAAGAGATCCACTGCCAGAAATCATTTGTGTGCATTTAGAAAGTATCCTTCTGCTCTGTACAACGAAAGACGGCAGAGAATACTTGAGGTCAAAATCGGTCTATCCGTTAGTCAGAGAACTGCATAAAAACATCGAACATGAAGATGTTGGCGAGTTATGTCATAGAGTTGTAAATATGCTAATGAGGGGAGAACCTGAAGATCAGGTAATAGAAGAAGTTGTGGCTAAGTCTGCTGACGATGACGAAAGTGAAAATAACGCTGTCGCAGAAAATGCTTTCGACGAGGAATCTGATGATGAAGCGATCGTAGAAGTCTTGTGAATTGAAGACTGCATTTGACACATGATACAAAATACCATCAACGATAGTAGCTTCAGAAGAGTGCATGTCTGAATAGTCGTTTATTAATAAAACCTAGTAGATAGAATAAATCATTTGGTGTTCTCTGCAAGCACTACAACCAGTAAGCATACAACTAAAGTTCGATTACTGTATATTTTCTGCCTACGTACTCAGCTCCAAAAACTTTCCGTTAAGTTTTACGAGCTTTTTAACGAATACCTTCATCCTTTCCTTATTATCTGGATGTCTGTTTACCTTTTCCTTCAACTGCCTGATCAACTGCTTCAATGTCAATTGCTTACCTTCAACTGCACTGATAATATCTTCTTCAGTAAGTAGATCATCATCGGTGTATTCAACTCTCGATTTCTTACTATCAGGAGCTTCGGTAGATGATGACTCCGCTGCTCTCTTTTTTGCGTTCGGATTCCACACTCCAGTGGGGAATTTCGTCAAAACCGATTTATCACCTGTTAGGACAACTATGTTTTGAGCAACACTTTTGACAACTAATTTCGGTGGACCAGTAGGTGTGGTTGAGGACTTCTTTTTAGGCGATGATTTTCTATTTTGTTTATCACTGTCCTTGTCTGAATCTTTCTTATCAGAGTCCTCTTGATCCTCGTCTTCTTCAGAGTGGGATAGGTATGGGTTTTCATCCTCTTCAGAGTCATACAAAGCGCCGAGATCTGTCTTCAGGAGAGCCTTCTTAACCTTTTCACCCTCTTCATCGATTTTTTTCTCTCCGAACAACTCATCGTCCGACTCTTCGCCATCATTGTCACGCAGACCAAGAGCGTTTGCTTGTAACATTTCTTTCTTTATTCTTTGTTCAGATTCTTTATTTTCTTCCTCATTACCATCGATAATTGGGGCTTCTTCATCATCAGCGAACTCCTCATCGTAGTCCATCTCCACCTCAGAGTTATCTCCACGCTCGTCGTCCTCTCTTCCTGTGCTCCCGTCCACAGCTCTAAGTCTTCTTAACGTTCTATCATATCTCGTCGTGACTTTGCTAGTTTCATCCAAGTGCTTCATAAACCAACGTGGAGCACCCTCTTTATGCCTTTCCATTCTTTTCTCCGCTTCCTCAATAGTCAAGGTGTTGTACTTGTTTCTGGCCGTGAAACGGTACACCTTGTCAGCTGGAATCATGGTGAAACTACCATCATCTTCAACGCTCAACAAAACATACGAATCAGAGTTACCAGCTTCGTACGACCCTACCCAAGTATTGAAACCGTCGAAATCTTCCATGACCCAAGGATAAAATTCTTCGAATCTAAGCCTTTTCGCTTCTTCATCCAAACGTTTCAACTGTCTCGTTTTCTTCTTTGAGTTACCTCTTTTGAATCTTGCACCTCCGTGAGGAGCGATTTCTGCCATCGGGTCGATAGTTCCTTCCTCATGTACCTCCGGTTCCGGTTTACCATCATATTTGACCATTCCTACCTTTGTTGGATCTTCGGCGACTCCTGCTTCTTCCAATTTAGTAACTGTATTGCTTGGTGTAGCTCCCGGAGCGCTTGTTCCATTAGTCCCGTTCGGAGTACCATTCACCGGCTGAGTCACGGTATTATTACCATTAGGTGTGTTAGTAACGGCTGGTCTCGTACCAGAAAAAGGAACTGGAGTGCTCTGTTTGCTGGAATTCGGCCTTCCATTTGAAGAGCTCTGTCCCTGGGAAGCAGCGGGCGTTGGTGTACCACTAGTAGTACCAGGGCCCGTGCCGGCGCCTGCACCCCCATTCTCTTCCAGCTGTCTTGCCTTAAATTCTGCGATCTCTTTCTGCCTTTGCACGATTTCTGCCCTGGTCAACTGGAACTGCAAGTTTCTGGTATCCTTACGATGCAACCTGATCGGTAGATGGAAATCCTGGGGGTCGATCGGTTTCTTCGACTGAAACTTGATCAAATTTGTCTTTACGTTCTCATTCTCGCTCAAATCTATCGCATGCAGGGGAAACTCGCTATACCCCGAGTTACCTGCTTCTTTCTTCACTCTACGGGCCAGTGCTTCAGGCTGTAGTAGCTTTCTGGACTCTTCTTCCGCCAGCTCAGGGTCCTCCTTCTTGAGCAGCGGTCTCGGATTGTTGCTTCGCTGCCTCGCCTTCAAGAACTCTCTTCTCAGCTGGTCTCTCTTGATGAAAGGTGATGCGTCATTGGACTTGGACGAACTGGACATTGGTGCTGACGGTATAACTGCTCTTTAAACGCCTTAAAATGCGATGAAAATCCGAGCCCTTCAATTTTGGTATCGCCCTGTTCAAAACTGACTATCCTTCAGCTCAGACGTCCTATATGACCGCAGTATGTGACAGTAGTCTTCATTCCATTATAGTATTACATTGCGTTTAAGTCATAAATTCTTTATCATCGCTTTTTACTATATCTGACGATGTAAAACACATTTTTCGCACAAAACAGCCGTAAGAGACCTGCTTCAGATCATTCCGTTGCAATTAAACAGTCCTTAGCCATTACACACGCTATAGCACCACTTACGTAGCCGTTTACCCACTTTCCAGCGCTCAATGCTGATATTATCCCCATTTGAAGCTGTGATCACGTGAGTTTAACATGTGATGCACAGGTGTATTGATATTTTTTTCTTTTATTTCCCAATTTAGCTCAGTTTCTGCCTCTAAAGCTTTGGCAGGTTTCCAAGCTTTGAGCTGATTTTCTTCGCATCTATGAGCCATCATGTTGTGAAAAGTTGAGATTGCAGAATTTTGATCTGGTTTAAGAAAGGTCTGAGTGTCGGAACGAGATTCGAAACCCGAATAATAGGCTATAACAGCGTATTTTTCCATCCATTTGCTCTTTTGAAGCCACTTTTGGAGAGATATCGGTTTTACGTTAGCTGACCACCATTTGAAGATAGTGAAAGAGTCAGAGATGTCTGCAGTTACTGATCCCAAGGAGCAGTATGCGTTGATTACCAAGAATTTGCAAGAGGTGTTGAATGGCCAGATCATCAAGAATGTTTTGGAGGTTGAGAAAAGGCCGTTAAAGTTGTATTGGGGTACTGCTCCAACAGGACGTCCTCATTGTGGTTATTTCGTTCCAATGACGAAATTGGCTCATTTCTTGAAAGCGGGCTGTGAAGTGACTGTACTACTGGCTGATTTGCACGCCTTTTTGGATAACATGAAGGCTTCCTTGGAAGTTGTGACGTACAGAGCCAAGTACTACGAGATGGTAATCAAGGCTATCTTGAAAAGTATCAACGTTCCGATCGAAAAGTTGAAATTTGTCGTGGGGTCCTCATATCAGACTTCAAACGCGTACGTGATGGATATCTTCAAGTTGTCAAACGTTGTCTCGCAGAACGATGCCAAGAGAGCCGGTGCGGATGTCGTGAAACAAGTTGCAAACCCATTGTTGAGTGGGTTGATCTACCCATTGATGCAAGCATTGGACGAAGAGCATTTAGGCGTGGACGCTCAGTTTGGTGGTGTTGATCAAAGAAAGATTTTTGTGCTAGCCGAAGAGAATTTAGAAAGGTTAGGCTACAAAAAGAGAGCTCACTTGATGAATCCAATGGTCCCCGGTCTAGGTCAAGGCGGGAAGATGTCTGCATCTGATCCTAACTCGAAGATTGACATCTTGGAAGAGCCAAAACAGGTCAAGAAGAAGATTAACAGCGCTTTCTGCGCCCCTGGTGTCGTAGAAGACAACGGGTTGCTAGCGTTCATCGAATTCGTGGTCGCACCAATCCAAGAATTAAAGTACGGTAGCAACTACTTCAAGTTCGACATTGATCGTCCCGAAAAATTCGGTGGCCCAATCTCTTACGACTCTCTTGATCAAATCAAGAATGATTTCAAGGAACAGAAGTTGGCTCCTCCTGATTTGAAATCTGGTGTTACCGATGCCATCAACGAGCTTTTGGCTCCTATCAGAGAAGAGTTTACCAACAATGAGGAGTTCAAGGAAGCTGAAGCAAAGGGCTATCCAGCTCCAGTCACAGAGAAGCCAAAGAAAGCGAAGAAACCAAAAAACAAGGGTGATCGTTATCCTGGCGTAAAACCTTCAACTGCTGAGGTCACAGAGCAGCTGAAGGAGACTAGCCTGGATTGAGAAAAGTTGAACTTTGAATTTCATATCATGAATATGATGTACTTGTCCTGATTCTTGCTTATATAAAGATCACCTATACACTTCAATAATTACGAAGCAAGATCAGCCTATTTGTTCTGCTTTCGACATATGAGTGGAGCAATATTAGACCTGAAAGAAGCTCATGACAATCAATTCATGAGGTATTTATCGGATCGCGTAGTTTTGAACCAAATCCTGACACAATGGATTCTTTGTAGGGTCTTAAAACTCACATAGACTCCCAGCCACCGATATCCGCCGTCTTATCATTCGCACGGTTGATAAAGTGTGGAATTTTACCAGGAATAACAACATCCTGCACAAAATGTCGAAACCTCGACTCACTGAAGGTCACCGGGGTACCAAGCTTGTAATCATCATCAGTCTCACCGTGTTTGTTAACATATGGTGCTTGGTAGAATGAACCTTTATTTCCGTAGCTCAAATAAATGATGTTGCTCTTCAAAATGAAAAAACATCCATATGGCGACTTGAACTTACACTGATTATAGTAATGATCGGTGCACTGCCCAATTCGAGAAAAATGAAGCAGCGAAGGCTTTTGCAGCACGCATGTTTCTCCGCAAAACATACAGATCGCAATATCTTCCTTGAAAGCTCTAAAACGGAGATTTAGATCGGAGTCTGAAATCGACGAAAGAGAAGATAGCACAGAAGGGAAATCGATGAAAGGAGAAATAACGGGAAATCTTGGTTTTTCAAGAGCTGTTTTAAAGTGTTTAGCAGTGTCGATGCCATCCGCAGCAGAGGAAAAAACCTCTTGTAGAATTTCCATGAAAGTCGGAAGCCCGCAATAGTCCAACATGGTCTCAATTTCAGTCGTCTCATTGCTTGCAAACAAAGTCCTAGTTGGGCTTGAGCTATGTCCCTGTAAGGCGATGCATGTCTTTCTCATAAAAATCGAGATTTGTGTCATCAAAAGGTTGAGAATAGAACATTTATTTTCACGGAAAATGCTTTCGGCCCGTTGCATGGAGCCTCGAACGCTATTTGAAAAGTAGTGAATTCGAGTTATGATAATTTGGGATAGAACATCTTGGTGAGGAAAAGAAGATTCAGTGGCTCCTTCAGAAGTGACCGACGTATTGTTGTAACACATTTTTATTATTTCGTACACTCTTTCAGTCAACTCTTCGATAAGTTTTGCCCTTAGAACGTCTGTTATTGTCTTCTGATCGACAAGTGCTTGGATAGAAGCACAGAAAGATAAAAACGGATCGCCTAATTTATCAAAGCTGGTGCAAATCAATCTCTTCTCCAATCCATAATTGAGTAAATCGGTAAGAAGCCGTAAGGTCATTAGATGCCTAGTAGTTAGTTTTTTGATAACAAATCTATTCCTGGCATCTCTGAGCGTTAGCTCTAAATTTGATACTGTGTTGGCAAACAAGATGCATCCGGCAACAAATCCATTCTGTACCGAAAACTTCATTCCAGAAAGCTCGGTAATCAAAACCAAGCTGTGACGGGTAACGACATTTTTAGTGTTATAATCAACAGAGCTTTGGCTTCCTTTCAAAAGTGGGATAAATGCGTTCACAACAGAATTGCACAAAGAGCAGTTTATAGACGACAAGCCGAAACCGTCCCTGACATTCTTTGTTATTTGCCCCAAAGTCTTCCTCGCAGATTTCATGTGAGTTAACAAACAACCGTAATGTCCACAATGTCCACATGTACTAAGGACAGGTCCAAACTCGACGTCTTTTGATTTATCATCTTTCAGATGTACACTAATAATATTTCTTTCTATGAAGACGAAGTATGACAAAACATCGTACTCTTTCGGCATTTTGCAAAAAACGCAATCATCTTCTGTATATTTCCACCCAAGATTCATGCCTGAAGTGTCAACATTCAGCCCTTGAGAGCTGACATCCTCGGCGGATACATTGTGATTGTCCATGAATTCCTTTTGTTGCCTTGCAAGCTTAAGCATCAGTTTGTCTCGTCTTGATTTTGCTAACATTTTTTTCTTATTTTGTTCGTCATTTTCGGACTCGCTAACATCACTGAACAATAGGCGGGAATCATAGTTTGGGGTTTGCTCTGATAAATAATCATGAACATTAATGTGTGGTGCCTTGTCCTTCAAATGCCTGAAAATTTCACGCACTTTGCCATTTTCGGTGGTGAAAGACTCAGATGAAAGGAAGAAATATAGCAGAGAACCAATACTATGATAAAACTCATTCTCTGATTCATCCAAATGGTATTCTCGCCAGAAAACCCTCCCAAATTCATTTAAGTTGTTAACAACACAAAGATGAATCAAATGGAGTATTTCGGGCAAAAGTGATTCTGAGTTCATCTTCACAACATGGACCAATGAATTTTTCAGGAAGAGCCCAAATATGTCTGTCGAAGAGATTTGATAGAGTTTGTAATATTGTGATTGTTGAAGCTTTTTTGAAACAACTTTTGCTGGAATAAACGTGTCATTGAAAGCAACCCCGGATTGATTTTTCATTCTTTCACGAACTAGAAGAGCAGCTTCGTATCTTTTGTTGGAGGAAAATCCCACAAAAAAGGGGTCTACAGATTTTCGGTACTGTTTTTTCAAACTGTAAGTTCCATTGTCAAGCGGTCCAGTTGGCTCATGGAAGTCACTATACTGGTTCAAGTACAGGTCGAACGCGGGATGTTTTGTAATATGCTCAGGGATAGAGTCGATCAATGAACTATAGCTACTGTTCCGAAAACACAGTGAATGAATTATTTCAGACTTCATAGTGCTTTCGAATCCTTCAACTGAAGACGATATGCACAGGGCTCGGACTTCAGTCAATAAACGTATTAGAGTCAATATGCATTGCTCTACCATCGCTATCGTCAAAGGTTCTTCGGGATAGTCTCCTATTGGAACTCCTTCTGCCCAATTTTTGAGGCCCCATCGAGTGATAAAATTTACCATGAAATCGTGCGGATCAGAAAAACACATTGAGAATTGGACGTGGAAGAAGTCACTGAAATACGTGTACTCTCTCATGCTGTATTTTGTATACATTCTTGACTGGTGCTGTACTGGTGCACCATTACGAACCCAAAGGCCAGCTTCAATCTGTGAAATCATGACTAACGTGCAAAGGGCAGGTTCGGCTATCAATAAGCATTCAGATGAGGAATGAAAAAAATCAGAAAAATTAAAACACTGCTTCAAAGAGTCCGGTACGGGTTCATATCTTCCACATTGACACCATTGTAGAATGAATTTGATGTAGTATGAAATTGGGTTGAAGAAGTTCTGAGTGTCTGATCCAACTCTGAAATTGAAAACGTGAGTTTGTACATTGCAAACGGTAGATTTGAAGAACGTCAAAGCATTATCCTTCAGTTCTGGTCTGAATTTGTTCAAAGATTGAAGCTGCCTGTCAATTGAAGGCCTCAACAATGAAGCCACCAATTCGCTTCGAGTGGTACCATCCATAATTAAAGAGATATTTCGGAGAAACCCATCAATCATTATAAGAATGGACGAAAAGAGAAAGTAGAAAGACGAAAAATCAAAACTTTCATACTGTATATGCTCTGCAGTTTCTCTGTTGAGGGGCAAAATTGTGTCAAAAGAATAAAAACATTCTGTTAACGTCTCCACAAGAGATCCATTAGCGAAGATGGCCTCAGGCATCGTGTTAGTGCACATGACTTGGTATATATCTTTGAAGCACAATACTGACTTTTTGTTCTTGATGACAGTATTAGGTAATTTGAAAGCCATGTTTATTGAGATGGGAAATGAGTTTGCAAGAAGACCGGCGTCTATTGACATGATTGTAAATGTGAAATGGATACTCCTTTCTATAAATCCGGAATTTATTATCATATTTGCGATCGGAGTTGAGGGAAAAACATATTGTGAAAGTGTGCTCATCAAAGTAAGTTTGTATCCAGCAAAGTCTGATATAATTGTTCGATAAAGGATGTTACAGTAGACGTCGAGATATTGCGCTGCCAAACACTTTTTTGAGTCATCTGTAAGGCTGAAAAGAGCACCAAATATTTCAACTAGTCTTAGTCTCGTAAGGCTAGAGAAAGTGGTAAAGCATTCGGTCAAAAAGAACTGGAACCTGGATCCTGCAAGAGGAGAAAATCTGCATGCTGAGTTCGGGGTATTTGTTTCTGTCACTTTCTGATCATACCTAGCCATAACGTTAAGAATTCTGTAGTCATGGTGTTCACTCAAGCCATTAGTGAACTTCCATGGATGGATCCAAGGAAAGCTAGGTTCGTCCTGCGAAGACACAATGAAATTTCCTAGAATGTTTATCTTGAATGGCCTGCCTGTTAGTAGGCTTGAAGAATACTGATCCATGAAAGAAAGTCGCAGGGATCGTTTCCAGGTCAAGACAGATGGGTGATAAGACGTAAAATGATGTAACCATTTGGTTAGCTCGCTGAGCATGTGTCTCTTGAAAGCGTTAGACTGATTCATCACGTGAGTCGGTATTCCTTGGGAATCAAGCAAGGCCTTCAACTTGAGCATTGATTCCTTGTCTGGGGACTCTGCCACAACTGTAAAGTGATCATCTTGATCAAATTGAGAGACTACAAAAGTACCGTAGGTAACGTTCTTTTTCAAAGTTTCTGCTAGCTTTCTTGTGACGTCCTGAATGTGAATGCTACATTCGTGTTTGTACATGACGAGGACGTATTTGTGGGAGAAGAGTTCCATAGCACCATAGGAGTCACGAAGAGGAACTGACTCGACGTCTGAATGTTGAATATTCTGGTCTGCATCTGAGCAGGCAAAACAACAATCGATGATGAAATCTAACACCTGCGAGAAAGTATTGATCCAGTTGTCGTTGTAGTTCTCATCGTCGTTGAAGAGAGCATGATTCTGATTTTCATGACCACCGCTGGACTGAGACTCTGCGCCTGACCCAGTGTACCCAGAAGAGTCGCACTGGCAGACTTTCCCCTCCGGTCGTGTCACAACTCTGGAGGTGTACCGGTGACCTGCATGCTGAGATTCATCAAAACAGTCTTGGCAAATCTCGTATAACGGGTTTCTGGTGCAGTCAAAGCAGTAGTAAACGGTTTCCGTTCCGTAACACTGTTTGGCACACTGCGTGCCCTTGGGCTTATCTGGCTTCTTGCGAGGTAGAAACGAGTCTCGCCACTCAGGTCTTAGTTTGATCTTGCCAAAGTCCCCGATCTCCCATTGATTCAGCTGGAAAACGTGTATCAGGTCTTCCCAATTCACTTTATCAGGGCTGTTACTCAAGCATGCGAACAACACCTTCCAGAGGTAGAATGCACACATATCATTGTAATGGTGCCTGCAAAAATGCGCATAATGGACCAAGAAATCACGTAAACATCCTACCGTTCTGCCCATAATCCTGCGCAAAGTCTAACGGTAAAAAAGAGGACTGCTATGCATCAAGTTTAACCAAGTAAGCAGAGCAAGCAAAGGAGTTGACACCAAAGTCTCGAGATCTGTAATGCCAAAGATAGATTCGCTTACTTTTAATGTATAGCTAAGGAAAAAATAGTCTCCTGTGTAAAAGTAAACTATATCCCGCGCCTACCTAAGTTCTCATGCCCTAGAGGAAATTTCACTCCTCTTGCTGGTGGATGCAGTCCTTGCCGAAACCCTCTCGGTATTAGGTTTTGTTTGTGACCCAAATTCTTATTTACAATTATATATTACCTTATATCAATATGGCAGAATACAGTATTCGCCACCATCTCCATCGCACGCAAGTGGACAGAACGATAACCGCTACTACGCAGTACATTGTTTATATGTCTGGGCTAGTGTCTGCTAGCCCAGCCGCTGTCGAACGGCAGTACCGCTACCTGCATCTATGCAACGATGAACCATCACGTGATTGTAACGTATATCACGTGTTCTGGAATTAAACGGCCATTGATTGATTTTTTCCGGTTTCATTAGTAAAGATTACGATGATTATAGCTAACAGTTAATGATATGGCTGAATCATTTGATGGAATCGGCAGGTTTGTAAAGGTTAAGACCGTTATCTTGAGAGTGCTCCTGTCGAAGATAGACGATTATTAGTATAAAGGAGACTTAAAAGCTGATAAGAAACGTGTTGTTAGGCGTCTCTTTTCCAAGTAGCAGATTATTTTTTGACCTTTAAAGGCCTATACTGGCAAATTGAAGGCAGGGACTAGTCAGGAGATTGAGGTTACTTGTGGATAAGTGACAGATAGAGTCCCAGACTAAGGTTTTGCTTAGGGATAGGACATTAGCTGTGTGAGAGCATATTTGTCTTGCGTATTATAAGCTTTGGATACAATGATCGACGATACCGTGGGCCCGGACTCAGTGTTGCGGCAGCATGTCCGGCGGACTTTAGGCACTGTGCACATGAAGCCAGAGTTCAAAGGGATCAAAGGCTCCGCGGAAAGGGCAGTGATGGACAAAGAATTGAAGAGTTTTGTGTTTTCGTACCTGTATTACATGATATCCGATGAGGGCAGGCTTTTGCCGCATATGTTCACAGCTACACATCTGCACGATTTTCCGAAGAGTGCAGAAGATGCGCAGGAGGTGAAACTGAGCTCAAAGCCGTGGTTTAAGATAGATGAGAATGGTGGTCGCTCGAAACATAGTCACAAAGGCAGAGTTTGTGGTGCGAAATTCAAAATTGGAGAGCCGATATATAGATGCAAAGAGTGTTCCTTTGACGATACCTGTGTGCTATGTGTGAACTGTTTCAATCCAAAGGATCATATTGGACACCATGTGTATACCACAATTTGCACAGAGTTTAATAGCGGGATTTGTGATTGTGGTGATAAAGAGGCTTGGAATTGTGAGCTTCATTGCCTAGCAGACGAAGAAGGTGGCATAGAGGACTCGTGCTTTGAAGAAAACGCCGAAAAGATTTCTACAATATTGGAAGGCGTGTTGACAGAGCTCTTCGATCATTTTATTGACGTTTTCAATCAGGGTCTCGAACCCTTGCCAACAGTCCAGAATGCTCTTGTGACTAAGCTTAGACAGTTCATTCAGAATGGTAAGTACGATGAGGAGGCTGATATGCTTGGCAGGTTAGCTTATAAGAACCAGTTCATGAAAGAGGGCGAAAGAGATCTTCAGCAATCATCAGCTCCATCCTTTGATCCTTTACATGACCTGAGAGAGTACGCCTTATTGATTTACAATGATGAGTTCCATAATTACTCTCAAGCTTCAGCGGCCATCAGACAGGGCGGACCCGACAGTAAGCATGCTGACCTTTTAACTGCGAGAATTGATTCAGAGGGTAGAGCTCTATTACGATGTGAGCCGAACATTTCCTCGTTGATGGATGGTTTTTTCAAGATTCAGACCAAGGGACTAAGTTGTACTTTAACCCAGTGGGATGAGTACGTACATCAAGAGGTTTGCAAATATTGCATTATGTGGATACATGACTGTCTTACTATACCGAGTTCTTCTTTTCAAACTGTGGTCAGGGAAACCATTGGGAAGGTTCTGTGTTCTAACTATGAAGCGCACTCTCAGTCAGTAGATATGAATCCAGTCGTGAAAGATTACTTCTCCGACGGTTTTGCACAGGAAGACCCCTACCTGTATGTGGACAATTCAGTCCTTGGGGATAACGTCACTATCCCATTAGGTAGGCATAAGTCTTTGGATCCCGCAGATATGAATGCAATATCACCAGTGCTTAACAAGGTGATCGAGGAAAAGAGCCACGTTTATGCCAACTCAAGACTGCAGTTCATCATATATTTGGAAAATAGGTACTGGAAAAAACTTCGAAAGACTGTGCAAGACTTGATAATTCCAACGTTAGCTTCAAGTTCTGTTTATAAGGCACAGTTTAGTGATCAACTGGTCGATATTTTCCCACATATGACGAGAAGTGTCACTTTTATGGATAGAGAACCACAGCTCACTTCTTTACGAGAAAGTGTGGTTCAGTTGTTTACTTGTCCTACCACAGCTCATAATATCTTTGAGAGCGGCAGGTTCAAATATGTGATAATGTCGGTAATTGACGTATTCGTCGATTTTTCAACTATGGACGAGGGCACTCTAGTTTGGCAAAGAGTGCAAAGAAGCAATCCTTCCAAAAGTTACAGTATCTCTTTCAAACAAGGATTATATGCTGTCGAGACATTGTTGAGTAAGGTTTTGGATCCCAATCTTCTGCTTAAGCCAGAGGAATTCGTTATGATCGTTACTCTTTGTAAATTGTTCAATGGAGCATGGAAAATAAAAAGAAAAGAAGGCGAGCATGTTTTACGCGAACATCAATACTTCATTCCGTATTTGGAATATACCACTTCCATCTACAGTATCATACAAACTTTCGATAAAGCTTTACAACAATCCAGAGACACCATAGATGAAAGTTTACTATTAGGAGCATTGAGACTGTTGGACTCATTTTTGGGTCATCGCAATCTACCGTACAAGCTATACAAGGATTATGACATCATTAAATTCCGGATCAGTAAAGAGCGGGTCTCCTTTATGAATCCAGTACATACCTTATTTTCCTTCATGGTGCAACACCTCCCTTTGAAAGCAGTGATGAATGTCATGTCTGAAACTAGAGATTACCTAGTTATTTGCGATTTTGCGCTAAGATCTGTGGTGTTGTGCTCTCAGATCGATGTGGGCTTTTGGGTCAGAAACGGGATGTCAGTTTTGCATCAGTCATCCTACTATAAAAACAACCCAGAGATGAGCTCTTACAGCAGAGACATCCATTTGAATCAATTGGCCTTTTTGATTGATTTTGATGATATTCAGAGAGTAATGTACAATATTCTCGATAGATGGGAGCTATTAGATTGGCTAGACGGGGATACCGAATTTACTGAGACAGTATACGAGGACAAAATCTCGTCCATCGTTCAGCAATTTATCGTTTTTGTCTACCAGCTTTTAGTTGAAAGAGATTTCTACAAAAAGTTTGACACAGTGGAAGACAAGCAACTGTACAATATCAAACATGCCATCATCTACAAGTTGTATTCCCAGCCGTTGTCTTACACAGACTTGCTCAATGAGATACCCGATTATCTTACTGAAAGTGGTTCTCAATTTGACACTGCCCTTGAGGAAGTCTCCAATTATATGGAACCAAGAGGACTAGAAGACAACGGTGTGTTCAAGCTAAAAACTGAGTTGTATAAGAGCATTGATCCACTTCGTCTCTTGAATATGGGCAATGATTGTGAACACAGTACCACAATCATAAAATCTCATCTTGTTCCAGATAAGCAAAAGCGTGCAAAGTTTGTGCTTACCCCTAATATATTAGGAATGGACGAACTGGATGATAGTGTCCGTGAGCTAGGAAACTTCACACGAACCAGTTTCTTTGCAAAGTTGATCTACAAACTATTAAATACAGCTGTTCTCTTCCCTAAAGTGTCATTTACTTACGAGCTTCTGCACCTAATCAACGCTATTTTCAAAGATGACGAAATGGTCAACGGTAAGAACTCCTTGCCAGAAGCTTATATCAATAAACCGATCTGTGATTTGCTCTTAAGTATTGTTGATCATGATAGCGGATCCTTTTCTGATAATGTGGTTGCAACCGCTGACTACCTACTGGAAAAAATGATAAAAAAGAGACCGGCCGCCATCTTGGACTCACTCACAGAATGCTTTGGTGCGAAGTATATCAGTGATTATAAGACAAGAAAGGCCAACCAGGGTGTCAGGTTTGAAGAGAGTGAAGCTGAACGTAAAAGAAGACTTGCAAAACTACGCCAACAGAAAATTATGAACAAATTCTCCAAGCAACAGAAGCAGTTCATAGATAAGCAGGAAATTGTTCCTGGAGGAGATGGTGATGTCGACATGGACGATGACGTTGTCTCTGATGTGAATGGAGAAGGATTCCATTGCTGTCTTTGTCATGAGGACGTACCGGATGAGATATTTGTTGTTCCTGTTTATCAAAACTTTTTGCCCATTTTCCTCACTTCTGAACCGACACCTCTAGAAATTTACAAGCCGTGGAAAGGGTTCAATAACAATGAATATCTGGCAACATACAATACTGAGCTTTTCTACAAAAGACCTTCTCATGGAAAAAACCTAGTCCTGTTAGAAGCTGCACAGAAGGTTATGGCGTCCTGTAATCACGCAATTCATTACCATTGTTTCAAACATTATATTGACAAAAAGAGATATACTGCAGACTTCTTCATTTGTCCGCTATGTCAGACCTTCAGCAACTCTGTCATTCCTGTTGCTACCATAAGAATGACTAATGGGGATGATATTTTCGAGAAGTTACTCACCGGCCAGCGTGAAAAGTCTGTCATTGGGCATGCTTCGAGTTTTTGCCCGCACTTTACTAAAGATCAGCAAAAGATAATCATGTCACTAGTGGATGAAGGATCTAAAAAGAATGCGGAACAAATGCCTTCATGGACCCATGACAGGTTTTTAACTCTCTCCTTGCAATTTTCTAACAACATCTGTATGTTAGAGCTGCTCTCAAGATTGGACAAAGATCCGTTCGGAACACTAATGAAGGGTGAAGAACAGAAATTCATTACTTTGCAAAACATATTGAAGTCACTGTCAGTTTACGCCACCATCAAAAAGGATACTGACGATGGTGTCAAACAATTTCACTCTGATTTACAGCGCCTGGGTTTGCCAAATCTTGCATTTTTCCAGATCGTTGAAGACGTTCTTCGTTCAAAGACCAGTTTCCGTGAGAGTTTATTGCATATTTTAACTCAGCGTATCAAGACTCTTTTCAAGCAGTTTGGCGCCTTTTATCGTAAATTTGAAACGGAGTTAAACAATCTGACATGCATTGAGACATCTGAGTATGACGATGTTCTAAGAACCTGTTCCACGCATTGTGGTTTCAGTTCTCTTGTTGAAGACCATACCTTACGTCTATTGTATTCTTACCTGGTGTCAGAGCTGGTCCCAACATTGAGACGATGTGCCATTATGCTGAAAGCCTTATCCCAATTCATAACTGGTAAAGAAGAATTTAGTATTGCAGGTGCCAGCTCCGTAACTGCGTTATCTCCTGGTTCCAAAGAAGAGCACTTTCATGAGTTACTGCAGTTTTTATTACAAATTGACTTTGAATCCTTACTGAACCTATCTCTTGAGCCATTGCCTTCTAAGAGTTACTTGATCAATATCCCTCACGAGTACTGCAATATTTTGAAACTCACAGATCTGGCTACTCATCTAAACACCTACGTCACAGACAATAAGAAGATGGTGTTATATGAGGAAAACGACCAAAACATCAAGAATGCTGGGAACAGATTAGATTATAAAATTTGCCTCATCTGCGGTGTGAAAATTCATGCAAGAACTGATGGACTTGAAATGCAGAAACATATGGAAAGATGTCATCACGGTTCCAGTGGCCTCTTCTTGATCCCTAATATCAGTCAAGTCTGTCTTTACTTGAGTAAACCCAAGTGTACAGTGAACATATCTGCTCCTTATCTCAACTCACATGGTGAATCTGGCAGAAACGCCATTGAGCGTGGAGATTTGACAGTTTTGAACCTACCCAGATATGAACATTTGACTCGTCTGTGGATCTCGAACGGAATTCCAGGATACATTAGTAGAGTCATGGGGGACGAATTCAGGATTGCAATGGCCAACAGTCGTACGTTTACTCGCAACATGTTTTTTAGACCCGGTGCTGCTTTCAACGCAGGCGGCGATAGTAGCGATGAGGAATTTTTGAACGACGATGAACTTGTGGACGACGATCAAGAAGCAAGATTTGCCGATCCAGGAATTGAGTTGCGCGTGAATGGTGGCCCCTTGGGCGGTGATGTTCCTTTCCCATTGAGATTACCAACGGATCGTGGAGACATTCATGATTTCTTTGAATTTGTGGCCAACTTGAGAGGCGCCACTCAGGGTGGTGACAACGAAGTACCAACGACAGAGCAAATTATAGAACAGCTTCAAGGAGGTGTCATGAATGGCTTTTTCACCGGAAGAGGTGAAAATGAAGAACAGACCAACAGCGAGCAAGAGCAGGAGTCAGGGCCAGAACATGATAACGAAGAAGAAGACAATGATTTTGTCATTGAAGGAGATGAAACGGACTACAGCTCTGCGGAAGAGAATATAAATTCTGATCCCATGGAGTGAACGTCTTGACCAAACCTTATTTATTCCTGTATAATAATATATGACGTTGAAACATGTACCTCTAAGGATGAACCCAACTCCAAAGAGACATTAACTTGACTACTGTCAATTATACATATGATCTCTGAATCTCAAGTAAGGCACTGCAACATTCGCGAGGGCATTGTTAACCGAGTGTGGCGGCAGCCATTCGTCTCAGGACTACACGATACTGGTAATCACGTGATCTATCGTTTTATACGATCCAATGATATCGGAGATCACGGCAATTTCTTGAAGTTTTATACTCTTCAAGAGCTTTATAAAAACCTTAACTCAGAAAACATCAAATACTGAAGTAAAGTCCGCAATTTAGACGATATGCTCTAGCCTCCGAGACCAAGCACAAGTTCAAGAAAATGGTATGTTAAAAGTTTGATAAATTGCTGAAGTTTGAATGTAATTTTAGGGGAATTATGGCTACTTTTTGAGAGTGCAGTGCCAGCAGAGTTAATTGTCAATTTGAATCGATGTCCATTAAAAGAGCATTAAGAATTTAGACCAGACCAGGCCCATCGGCAATATCACAACGACGATATGTACAGTGCACTCCTTGAAATTACTCGGATAAGGTTTTTATCTTGATGACACTGTTTGCATGCAAGTGTTAGCTGTGAAATCCGATATGTCCGAATCTGAGATGTGACTGAAGCTCATAAAACTTGAGTGTCAAAGAAAGCGGTATGAGACATGTCACGTTTTTTAGGTCGTGAGGTCAGAGATCCCTATTTACTGTTTGATGCTTCAAGCGATTTGGTATATTAGAATTTGAATATTGATACTAACATGACGGTTAATCAAATGATTTACCTCACTTCGCAGTCTTTCGCCAAAACCGTTTACAACACAATCTTCAAGAGAAACTCTATCTTTGTTGGTACAGTGTTCGCCTCTACCTTCATTTTCCAGATTGCTTTTGATAACGCTGTCACTTCGTGGTACGAGAATCACAACAGGGGTAAGTTGTGGAAGGACATCAAGGGTCAAATTTTGAACGGTGCTGACGAAGAAGACGATGACGAATAAACAAATTCATGGCTTTGTTTTCGCATTAAAACTTTTTTAAATCCTTTATTTCCTTCCCGATGAGCTTCAATAACGACATTTTGTTTAAACCCCGCTGAATTACCTCTTATCAGTGGTCTAACATGAAAAGAAAATATTCACACTATGCTCCATGCTAAGCATACTTATTGCTGTATTGTTATGTTATGGGGAGTGCTTTTTTCAGATGTTCGTTGCTTTTGAACCGCTTTAAACATTCCTGTGAAATAGTGAGCGGCATATAAGACAATACAATCGGCTTTATGGAACAGATAAATGCTTACTGTTTCACCTTCCCATACCATTGATTTGATGGTATTTTAAAGTTTATTCTATTTATTTTCCATTTGTTTCATGTGAAATCCTATCAGTCAATTGTCAATGGACTTGTACCTTCTATCCATTTGGCTCCATTGATCATGTCTATACGATAAATAATTCAAGAATGTGTAAAAAGTATACCTTTTGACGCTTGAGCACATGTTGGCTAATCTCGTCAGTAATTGCATGCATTTTCTCATAAATACACAGAATACATCCAGCTTATTACACAAGGCTTATATACAGGTCCCTTCGCCGGTGGATGTTTTTCCTAGAATGAATGTTGTCAACAGGGCTCAAATTTCACCGTTTACGGATGCTTGTTGAATTCTTGCGATGTAGGCCTTAGAAATTGCATTCCAACTTCTCATGTACTTAGCGAGACATTGGTCCACGCAATTTTCTTGCGTAACAGTGTATGGAGCATTCAAACACTTCTCGAAACAGTTTTCAGTGACTTTGTTAACCAGTTCGGTGGCATTTGCAACTGCTAGTTCCTGGGATATTTGTGACTTCAACTGTGTTTTAACATCGTTGGAGGAAGAACTTGTGGCAGGCGAAGCAGAAGAAGAGCTTCCACCGAAAATAGATGTAAGAGCCATTGTACAGAATGCTTGTTATGACTGAGTGGTTTCACGGTGTGGCTGGCGAATGGTCTCATTCACTAAACCTGTACCTATTCCGGAACTGTCGGTGAGCTTTATCATTGTTCAGTTCTTGATCAAGGCATCGATTTTTTCTAGACAGAATAGACGTCGCTAGAAGAAGACGAAGAATGGCTGTCGATGGAAATTGCTGGTAACGGGCATAGCATTATGAGTTGAACCCAACAGCCATGATGGTTTCAGTCCTCAGTTGGATTCTTGTTCTGTGTTTCCAGGCGTACATGTGCACGAGTCGGTAATGCATATTCCGCTCAGCTGACTTGACAAATTTAACTGGGCTGACGGAATTCATTTCCAATATCAATAACTACTAAGCATCGGTGGTTTAGTGGTAAAATCCAACGTTGCCATCGTTGGGCCCCGGGTTCGATTCCCGGCCGATGCATTTCTTTTTTCACCTTTTTGTTAGAATTACCAGGTTGTAGCGTTGAAATGAAGATGCAGCCTGAGCCGTATCGCTGGCCTCATGTGAACTGCTTCATTGAAAGAAATAATTCGGATGCCTAAGTACTGTTCGTCTTGGCTACGACAGTGGCCTTTTTGACCGATTTCCAAGGCATTTCTCCAATATCAGAAAGTTGAGCTTCTTATAAGCTTCAATTCGATAGACATTAAAGGGAAGAAAACCTTATCCGATAGCCGGGGAGGACGATTTCAGGTCTCGGTCTGTTGACACCAAGTGCTGCACTTCATATTACGATGATTCATGCTGTACTAATATGTATGTCAGAAAACAGAGGTTTAGCTCAACGCTGCGAATGCAAGCCGATTCTAAAGTACTAACATTAATTACGATCCATGCTATGCAGTTAACAAGAAGTGTCAACCAAGATTGATCAAGTTCTACACTCCAGTGGAGGTAGAAAAACAAACTCTATTATTACAGCAGGTGTATGACCTAATTTCACAGCGAAATAGCCAGGTGCAGTCCTCATTTTTGGTAACACCGCCTTCGCTTCTGATGAATTCGAATGAAGACGAAGACATACAGATCATTTATAAGAATTATGCCACGCTATACTTCACATTCATTGTGGACGAACAAGAATCCGAGCTTGCTATACTGGATTTGATTCAAACGTTTGTTGAGGCACTGGATAAATGCTTCGAGGAAGTGAATGAATTGGACCTCATCTTCAATTGGCAAACTTTGGAAAGTGTCTTGGAAGAAATCATCCAAGGCGGCTTGGTCATCGAAACAAATGTTCGCAAGATAGTGATGGCTGTAGATGAGCTTAACAATGCTAACGACACAGAAAATTCGTTCACAAAACTTGCTGGATCTAGGATTTCGGAGGCTTTCCATGCACTAGGGTACTCTAATTTTGGAACCTGGGGATCTAGACAATGAGTCAAATCATCTAGCTGATTCACATCTGCATGATCAGAACTTTCTGACTTAATATTAGAACTTAACGACTAAGTGAATAAATAAACCAGAACCAAGGCAAACCTTTACTCTTATCGAGTGAGGATATTTGCGATGGTTATAGATAATAAATACAAGATGGCTTTCCTCAAGGACTTCACTGACTCAGCGGTTGAAGTATACCAACGTAAATGCTCAGGGAATACTGAAACAGTGAATCTTATTCTAGGGCTCGCATAGCCGAGCCACTCATGCTTCTATGCAGGTTGCAAATCGATTGATTACCACAGACTCCACCAACTCTTCTTAGAGACAATTTGATCCGTGTGCTTAGAACTGTCCAATCTGATTTTGTCCAGTTCCTCTCTGATTCTTTGTAGCTCTTCTTTCTGCACTTGATCGGCCTTGATTCTCTGAAACTGGTCTTTTGTGGCTTGTGGTCCATTCTTTTCCCACGGTGAATCTATAGAACCAGTTTTCCAGATGGGATCTTTACTCTTCATCGTTTGCTGGACAACTTTCATAAGCTCCTGCTGTTCTGCTTGACGTAAATTTCTTTCTCTCTCATACTGAAGCCTCAGTTCTGGCGAAAGTGCTCGAATAAGCTGCTCGTCAGTCGGAGTTGTGTACTTGTACAGTAAGACCCCTGCTAAAATAATACTACCACCAGTAGCAAATACTTTTCCCCAACGGAGAAACCCGGATGATTCCATTTTTTTAAGAGTGTCTATTCGATATGAGACCCCTCTAATATACTACTTCTCTGGCCTCCATACTTCGTAAATCCACTGGTTAAAGTGCTGTTGACTACTATTCAGCACTCGTATGCTTTAGAGTCCGATGTCTGTTTAAACCTTAAATTTTCATCAGGAAAAACTAGTTGCCGGGTAACAGTTTTAAAGGACCGTATACAGCAAGAACTGCCCAGTTGCATCAGTTGGGTAGCCTTCATGCTGATTAGTCTTAGATACTGTGCATGCAGCGTTCGTTTGTTATTATTAACGTTGATTACGCAGTAACTGCCAAACTCCTCTTTTTGTTCGCATCAATCGATGACTCGGTCAATCAGTGCAACAATTTGTTCGTAACTGTTTGTCGTCAGCATTAGTTACACAACGGTTAGCTTATTCTATTCTATCATTACATTAAATCGACACAGTTGCCCAGAGTGCTGAAGTGTCGTCCGGCTTTATTTGTCAGATTCAACCGATCAACTCTGTGTATAAATATGGAGTGAAAACTCTAGCAGCTGTGAACAAAATTGCAAAGGCTTCTATTAGTGCCAGAGGAAATCCGATAATGCCTCTGTCCTGAAAATTGATCATTATTGAGTAAAATGCCACTGCAAAGAAGATCTTCGTCAATAAAAATGGTCTTGGAAGCACACCGGCCAAGAATCTAACGGGTAAACGGACGCAATCTCCGCCTCTTTGGAAGTACTTGAAACAGCCTCTTTGAAGCGTCAGCAAGTTCTTATTGTCCGCGGCAAATAGAGAGTATAGCGCAATAGATAAGACGTTTATCACACTATCGTAACTCTTCCTCTCATAATGGTATTCCAATAACTCATCTAAGACCGTTTCTCTGTCCGAAAAATCTAGGTCACCGATCGTTTTTGTTAGCAGCACCACATCATTCAAACCAACAGCCATTCCGCCACCCGTCAAAGGATGTCTCATGTTAAGTGCATCACCAATGACACACAGTCCAGTAACAGTGTTTTGTTTTGCGGGCAAGTATGAGTTTGGCATTGACTTGAATTTCCCTTCTTCAAGAGCCTTGTTGAACGAAGGTAACAAGGATTCAGGCAAGTATGGTTTGACATCCGATTCTAGCCATGCTTTGACGTTCTTTGGTAGTCTTGCTGAGTTGTAAGCACATAAAATTCTTGTCTCTTCTGGGGAGATTTGATACACGAGAACAGGCATATGCGACGTACCAAGGATAACGTGGCCATGGTTCTTAGATGGAACATCTGCATGCATCAATGACATTCCAATGAAGGAAGAGCCAACTGAGGGTACGTGATCCGGAGAAAGCTCCTTTCTGAAACGAGAGAAAATACCATCGCAAACGAAGGTCAAGTGGGCCTTGAAATCCTCTTTTCCGCGGCCTGGAATATCCACTTTCACACCGACCACTTCGTTTGCCCTGTTCTTCAAAACTTGGGTCACGTTTCCTTGTAAACGTGTGACGTTTGTCTCTTTCGATACTATATCTCTCAGATTTTGTAAGAACTTACCGTGAATGAAACCTACACCTCTCTCACGTTCGTCTTCTTCAAATTCCTTAACGGTCACAGTGTTGTCGTTTAGCACCTTATCATTACCATCGGATACAAGACCGCTCAGTTTCTCTACTGGCGCACAATCCGATTTGTACGGATATGGGATGGACACCTCTTCGCCATTGTAAAACACACTGTACCCTGTCACGGGAATTGCGTCTATATTGTTGATAGCCTGAATCATTCCAAGGCTCCTTAAAGCTCTTAGCCCGCCAGGCTGCATCAATTCACCCACAATACGATCGGGCATGCTCCAGTCTCTTTCTACAATTAAAACTTTCTTCCCTTTTCTTGCGAGAGCAGTAGCAACACACGGACCCACCACACCGCATCCTACGATGATGGCATCGTAAACGGTCTCCGCGCTAGCAGTCAAAAGCTCCGGTGGCACAACTTTGTTATTCTCACCGGCAGTTGCCATTGTACAGGTTCAATCAATTTAGTGTCTTACAGGTCTCAATTACTCAACGACGCTTTTCTATTCTCGAAAGCGACGACTATACTCACAATCAAAGCACAAAGCGCAGTGGTGAATAAATCTTCTTGTTCAGGTATCTTTTTATATTCACACTCCACTTTACCTATAGAACAGGTGATCGTGATGCTCAATACCAGATTCGAATATCTTCAAATATTCCACAATAACACTTCTCAGAAGCGTGTGAAAGATCCTCTTACAAACCTAACGGTCGTTTATAATCCTCCTCAAACGATGAACACGAATGGTAGGCAGGCTGATAGGCAGTTGTCACCACTTTTTTTGTTTTTGTTCGAATGGTCTTATTCTTGATGTCTATTGAATTTTTCATGTCGAGAAGCTCTTGTACGAGAAGGCTTCAAACGATGAGAGGATCTAAACGAGAGAACATCGGAGCATTCGGGCGGTCTGAGAGAAGGCTTTGAGCAGCTGTAGATGCTATTTACATGTGGAGCAGTGTGATTTTCACTCGCTGTGTAAACACTGGCCCGATACTGCGGTTTTGCTGAGTACACGCCAAGAAACAACGTATCGTCTTCGAACGTCTGAGAAATATAGAGTATGTACAAGTCAGATCACCGATAGGCAGTCTCATCTTGATTCAGAAGGGTCTACGGTTTGAGCGTCACCAAATTTGGTGAGGTTTTGCCTGAAAACTTTGAGGATTTTATGCCATTGTTCGGTAGGAATGGATTCTTTGGTGCACGAGACCATAAGTGACATTCCATTGACGTCTGTGGAGACTAGGCTGAGGGAAAACACGAAAGGCATTTCGCTTGCCGTTTGGAAGAACAGCATTTCTTGAAGTTGGAACGGGTTGTGTTCCTGGGAATTTTGGGGGAAGAAGCCGATGTTACTGAACAATGAAAAGAATCTGTCTTTGCATCCCATATCATCTAGGATAATCTTGTCCATGCTAGAATGCTTGAGTAGCAGATCTGAGAACACAATACCGAAGTTCTTCAGGCCCAATTGCTGTTCTCGGTCCGTGGTGAACACCTTGTCGTAGTAGGAGACTAAGTCCCAGAATTTACTCTCACTCTTGACATTGAAAGATGAGATCGAATAATTGTAGTTTGTGCCCCCGACACATGTACCGTATCTGTACTGCTCCTTCAGATCCTGGCTCTCCAGAAACGCTCTAGCGTTCACAGGGATGCACATGTTTGCGAAGAGTTCGCCCCACGTTCTATTATCGAAGATGCCAGCCTGAAAACAGCTCACAAACCAGCATGCTTGAAGAAAAGGTGTTAAGGTTGCCTTGCCGTGTAGCTTGTCCTTGACTTTTTGCCTCATCTTTTGCATAGACTCTACGTCAACTTTTATCAAGTGGGAATCGTGCTCAGCAATTGCTTGATCCAACAGCACAGTGGTTGGCTTCCATTTCTTGCATACTAACTTCTTACCCAGCTCGCTTAGCAAAACTTTGCCAAAGAAAGGGAGGTTGCTCTTGTAAGACACTTTCTGTTCAATTGGTTCAGGTAACTTGGGCAATTGTGTGCTATCAGCTTCGTAATCAAGCAGGTACTTCAGAGGTTCCAAACTGGATCCCAATTTGCCCAACTCAACTGAGATATCTTGCACAAAGTTGCAACCTGAAGTTCCATCGCTGCAAACATGGTTTGTTATATAAACGAAGTCCTGGTAGCCCTTCGACCCTATCTTGTCGTCTGCTGAAGGTAGAAGAACAACTCTGAATTGAGGCTTGGTCTGTTCCCAATATTTGAACATGTAACCCTCTATGGCAGTACTGAAATCTGCTGAGATCTGATAGCCATCTTTGATCCATTGATTTAAGATCTTGTGATAGAACTCAATATGTTCTGGCTGTTTGTTCAAGATTACGTCGTCGAATTTCAGCTGATCTGCCACACATATGTAGTCGTTGTCCCTTCCAGGTTTATTCAAATACTCTTCGCTTGTGTAGTAGGTTTCCAAGTCCCCATTGTGTTCAGGTATGACGCTAGACCCAAGAATTGGATGCTTCAAAAGCATAGACCTCAAAGCATGAGAGAACTGCAGTTCGGTTGCATATGACCTCAATTTACCGTAGATAGCAAAGTTAGCATATATCTTTTGCCTAGCCTCGATCAGCAAGAACGCTTCCACATTACCCACAGGCCTTGCATGGCCGTTTTTTATCTTTAGCGACAACTGGTCGGGTTCTGGCATCCTTTGACGTGGCAAACTCTAACAAATACACCCAAGCTTGCAACTCACCCTCTATTGGCAGACAATTGAGAAGGATATGGGAGCATATCTTGATATAGCATCTCTGTAACATTGATGTAGGTTGCGCTCGTTTATACTCTTGAACGCATTATATATATACGATGGTCTAGAAAAAAGAACACAATATGTAAACGACTTGGTCTCTATGGCCATGCTACTGGACAATTAATTGACATTTGGTGCACTTGCAGTTATGGTAAGTTCATATACTGCAGAAAGCAGAGCACTAGAATTTTTTTGAGAGATACAGTGATCTGTATCGTTAAAATTTTGGCAGTATTCTGTTCTTAAAGTGCATTACAGATATCTACAATAAGTGCACTTAAACCCTGGTAACTTGCTTGCTCAGCGGGTGTTGTGTTTGGATTTCCATGTCTCCATAGACTTCATCATAATGTGATCGGTGGCTTCATTCAGCTGTTCTATACTCAACCCAAAATTTAGTGCAATGTCAGTAGTGATTCTGTCGATCATCTGTTCGACTAAATTGACGGTCTTGGCATCATCGCTGTCGTCTCGAGCATCGGATTCACCGCAGATCGCCTTGATATCTTGAATCGTATCAGTAAGGTCTTTTAATGGTGTTGGATCAGGTACTGTGTCTTGTGATATATTGGGTAGTGGTATTATCGAATGCAATTTCCTGCTGGCGATCTTTTCATCCAACGTTTGTGTCGCTTCCAGATGTGAAAGGTCTCTCGACAGCAAGTGCGACTGTATCCAGTCTAAATACTGTTCCGTGTTTGTCCCGGAGAATTGATCTAGTCCGTTGTCCAGGAATATTGATGCCGGTGTATAGGTCATCCGCATTATCAATCTTGCTCTTGAGTACTTATCTCTCGGCGTTTGATCTCTCTGTTTCACCGTCGCAAGCCATGCAGCAGCAAACCGCGGTCCGAATTGAGGCAACTCCGTTTGTTTCTCAGCTAGGAATTTGAGTTTTACCGCTGCAATGAAAGCGGAACACACCTTCAGCTCTGTATACTGGTGCGGTTTCCTATAATTGTGCCCATCAAACGCCGAAAGTGGAAACTCCAGAGAGCTGTAAAGGTATAGCAGCAGGCTCTTGGCATAAAGGTAGAATTCCATTGGAAGTTTCTCCCAAAGCGTAAGCTTGAGCAATATTGATGGTGCTATTACCGTGCTCTGAAAGTTTTCAGCGAAATCGATGAGGTACGCTGATTGAGCCACTTTGTGTTGTATCTGAGCCTCGTGAGGAGGCTTTCCGCCATCTAAACTCTTCAGATAGTAGTTCGGCAGTTTTTCCTGCCATTCTCTCGGTAAAATTTGGTATGCTCCAAAATATGGCAACTTCTCTACACAGGCCCATCGCAGTATATCCGCTGAGGTTATCGGTAACCCCAAATGCAGACAAGCTAGGTAGTGTATCGCAACAGTAGTCAACATAGAAAGCTTTAGCTTGCTGACAGCAGTCGCTGAACTGTTTACCCCATAAGGGCTCTCTCGCAGGTCTGCTTCCTCAGCGTGAGACTCTTGGCCATTGTTTTGTGCCCGGCTGTTGGGAAACAGGATGCTATCGATTTGTTTCAAATGCATGGTCCATATGAGTCTAACCAGATCAGAGTACAGCTCTGGGAAATGCTCGTTCAGTATAAGCCACTCGGTCTGTTTCTTCAGTATGTACTGGAAGCTCTTAAGGAACAGCAACTTTCCATCTCGGCCATAGAGCTTTTCCGTCTTACTGGATGCAACGAGAGATCGTTGGGACTGCGACAGCCCAAGACTTGACTGGAAATTGCCCGTCGCATTTGTGGTTAAATTAAGCCTTCTTGTTATCACACCAGAAGCTGCAATATCGTCATCCTCGTTGTTTAGCTCCACGTCGCCTTCCATGACATGCCCATATTGGCACACTCTTCTACCGTCAACGATTCTCCATAATCGACTCGGACAGTTATCAACGCCACATACCGGTCCACGAAAGTATATTGACATGTACCTCACCCACCCTTCAGCTATGTTGCTCTACTGCTGAGGTTGCCTTGTCTAGCTTTGGACTGCCGTAAGGGTGTGATCCTGTGTGCGATGAGCTTGTTAATAATTTCCTTACAATGAATACGCTATAATTATATTGACGTACATAGACAAATACTAACGGTGTGAGGAGCAAGAGGTCCAATGACGATTCACTAGAACTCCATGTGTTTCTATAGTCATCCTGGTGATCCAGTGTGTGGTTATAGGTCGTTTCATTCTTTTGTATTTACGTAATAATGTAAAGGCTACTACAATAGTACTTCATTCTGTGAGGATTTGATTATACTAAATTCAGCTAACAGCAGCAACCCCAAGCATTCAGATCTAACGATTGTCGCTATGTTGTTTGTAGTTTCGGTGGTTATTGGGATGGTATTGGTTCTGCTGGTGTTGTGGTGGTGGTCCACTCATTGTCTGATATCTCATCGGATAACCGTAGGGAACACTCATGGGAACAGCGCTCATGAACGCTGGTGTAGTTGGTGGTGATGAGGACTGGCTGCTTGAGCCGGATCCGTTCCTTGCATCATTTCTGCTGTTCATCATTGGCATCATCTGGCTGCCCATTGGAGGGTAGAACATCGGCTGTGGTTGGAAGGGCATAAACATTCCAGCCGGGGATCCACCACCAGCAACGGGATGACCACTCATGAAAGGAGTGGCGCCAGGGGGGACGCCAACCGGCATATTCATAGGCATGCCTCCCGGACCTCCCGCCATTCCTTGCGCCATCATGTTGATACTACGTTGCTGCAATCTCATTTGGGTCCTTTGTATCGCTGTCCTCTCATCTGGGAAGAAAGATTTGTAGGATTGATCTGCAGTACTCATCCAGGTTGGAGAGGTGAAATATGGTTTTTCAATGAAGAAATGTTCCAAATCTTTGCCCCCGGATTGCTTGCTCTTCTTTTCGTGAGCTTCTTTCGCCTTCAAAAACATGTTGAAGTTCTTGTTCAAATCCTTTTTTAAACACTTTGGCTCACCTTCTTCAAAGAAGTTCCTTTGGCGTCTTCTACCAAACGTTTCCGTTCTAGGGACAGAAGGTGATGCCACAGGAGTTCTGCTAGCGCTGCTGAATTTATTCTGAGAGCCTCTTCTGAGTTCAACCTTGCCGGAGGATGGTGTTCCCGCCTTGGAAGATCTACTCGAAGTCTTAGCCCCATTAGCAGGTTGCAACGTCGGGGTACTTGGAGGTTGAGAAGCAGGTTTTGGAGGCAACGATGGATTGGCTTTTAAGGTACCAGTAGTTTTGGCAGCAGGGGATGGAGTTGGAGTGGTAGACGAAGCAGCAGATAATGTACTTGTGGGTTGTTGCAACTCCTTTTCCTTTCCTGAGTCTTTCTCGACTGGTTTCTGTGCAGGTTTCTGAACGGGTTTCTCATCAGGCACTTCTTTGCCCTCCAGTTCATCCTTCTTCAGGATAGTTTTGATCTCATCAGGCATATCGTAAGGGATCTTGAATTTCTCGGAGAATTTCTTTAAGTCAGCAATCTCAGTTCTTGTAGACGACTTATGCTTTCTACTAGATGAGGAGGTGCTGGAGAGGATAGCGGGATCGGCATGATGTGGTTGGCTTCTTAAAGAGGGCGGAACATATCTGATTTGTTTAGATTCTGGCTTAGCATTGAGCTTCAATTGAGCAAGTAATTCGTCACCTCTACGGTCTACACCGGAGTATTTGTCCTCTTCGTCAAGACCAGAATCGTCGAAGGCAAGGTTTCTGTCCTCATCAATATGAACATTACCACTGGACCCCTGTGACTCGATATCCTTCGCAATCTTTTCGGCCTCTTTCAGCTTCTTCTTGTACTCTGGATCATCCTTGTTTATTCTTGTTGTATAAAAGTGCTCATCATACGAAGGTTTGATCCCGAATTTCTTTTCATTCACGGCGAACTGGTCCCATCCGCCTTTGTCATCTTCTAAAGATGTGTGGTTCAATGGGAACGTCTCTTCATCGTCAGGAGCCCATTTCTGTAATTCTCTCTCAGAGGCCTGTGCTGCAGCTCCAGATATAGCAGTATCTGTTTTGAATTCTTTCTTCTTCTGAGCATCCTTGGACGCCGAGTCCTTGGCGATTGCAGCTTCTTTTGCCTTATCTTGCTCCCATTTTTCGTCAGCATTCAATGCAACATCCTTGATTTCGATTTCGGACACGTCTGAGGCTGAAATCACCAACGTTTCGCCCAGAGCAGCAGACAAAGCATTGATATCGGAGGTTGCAAAACCTTTGTCAAGGACCTTTGGGAATTTCAAAACAACGTCAATCCCATTGGGCGACGAGTGAGGGTTACAAGCAGCCAGAATACCATCATATTTAACACCAGAAGGCACTGTTACCACAGCACGTGAGCCAATGCTGTTCACCAATAGATAGTCCAACCTTTCATCGTAGTTCTTCTTCACAGAATCAGTTTCATAAAAGGAACTACTGGGGCCATTCGAAACCGAGTTTCCGCGAGAGTGCCCTGATCCACCAGACTCCTTTCTAGACGTGCCTCTCATAAGTGACTTGTGGTCCTACAGTCCGTAGGTGCCCTAGTTCTTAGCTGTAACGTACCTTTCCACCAAATCCCTTCTAGCCTAAAAAGTATGTTGCTTGTATCATACAATTCTTATTGTTAAACAGATTTATATACAACGTAGTCAGAGTGCTAAAAGATAGAGATTGATTATGGAAACAACATCGGACGGCGTTTTCAATCCGTTCAAGGTCTGTGCAGGTCCGTCGGGGTCAATTCTGCTGTCCGGAGTATGTACTCCGGGGTTGAAGCGACTTCTGTGCGTAGTTTAACCGATGAATTATGCAGACTATTCTGACATTTTAGCACCGAATGGGTGATTTAGCGCTTAATGTCTGTCGAAAACAGATTAACTTTAGAATGTGTGTACATTGGATTATTCATAATGTTACAACTTTATTTACAACTGTACTTAGCTACATGTTAGGTTCTGGAGCCGTATCCTCTTTGTGTGCACCACCAAGCTTCGAGAACTCCGTCATAATGCCGTTCATCAGTGTCTTGGTGTCTGCCAGTTCTGACATCGGTTCAATGGACGAGGTAGACTCAGTGGGGACAACAAGCAGTTTTGAGAAGTCAGTCTTGAGCCTCAGGTTGTATTTGATCTTATCCCTTTGGTAGACCTCGTTTGACATCTTGGAGTCTTTGATTAATCCAAAGGTGTTCGACAGCGCCGTGGATAAGGAGGGGTGCAATTCCCTTGTGAGATCTGACAATTCTTTCAGTAGGGTTTCCTTGTGTTTCTTGGCTTTGGAGTCAATGCTTTCTTGCATGGATTTCATGTACTCTTCTTCCCTTATCAGTTGACGCTCAATCTCCTCAGCACGATCCAATTCCGCTTCGTACTTGTTTTTTATGAATTCTCCCTTTGCATACACGTATTCCATGTTCAAATTATCAACCCATATCTTGGATGGCATCTTGGTTCTTTTCAGTCTCTTCTTGATATTATAGATGGTGTCAAATAACTTATTCTCAAGCTTATCCTTTACGCTGTGCTGTTCGTCCTCTGTGGCCAAAACCAAGTCGATCTCTGAACCATACTGCGCGAACACTTCTTCAGATGCCATTTCTACGTTGTTCTCAATCAGTTCGATGAAATTGGTCAGTAGATCTCTGAAGGGCCTCTTCCAGTTTCGAATCTGGTAGGTATCCGGCAACTGTTCTCGGTACAGTTGTCGCAGCACTTTTTTGAAATCCCAGGGATTCATGTCCTCTAACCTTTCGTCATCATCCTTCTCAGTCGCACCGAATCGTACCCTTTTACGTTCCCTAGGCGGAGTAACGATATCCGGTACGAATGTATCGTTATCGTCTCGTCCATCTTCTTCTTCGCTTTCATCATTTCCTGGCACAAAAAGCTGGTTATCGTCATCTTCACGAGCACCAAATGTGGATTCCAGATTATATGGCGGCTGATCTCTGTGGTCCGTCCTGTATTCAGCCGCAATTGCCTCCATTGGACTTGCTACATCAATTCGATAGTCATCTGTATTAATGTCTTCAATGGATGATTCGATATCACTGAAAGTACTGCCAGTTGAAACCGCCTCATCAAGAACCCTTTTGGACATTGAAGCACATGTATCTTAACTCGGACAAATTTGGAAGATAAGTAGAGACGGTCAGCAGCCGACACAATCCAAGCAAATTGACAACATTTGCTTTTAGATCAAGTTGTTGTTTTCCTTTAAAGATCTAATCATTTGGATTGATGTCAATACAGCAAAGATTTCAGTACAAACTGTACGAAGTAATGAAACTATATCATACCACACAGTACGTATTGATTATAATGATTCAAACCAATATAACCTGGTCGATTATGAAATACCCAGTACATGAGTATTGATATTAGTGAGTTGCGTGAAGATAAGTAGACTAAAAACCTTGTATAAGAAAAAGAATGACAGAAACAAACGAAGGGGAACCCATTGAAACGCACCGAGACTCACACTATTAGCTCTTGAGAATTGTAAATGAGGAAGAACAGAAAGTAAATGACAAGCAGGTTAGTATAGTGAAAAGGGTCTCTGAAAAATGTCCAATTTTCACCTTAGTTTTCTTGTCCGTTCTCCTAGGAGCAGGTCTTTCGAAGGAAAAATGATGCATGGGACAGAAGGTGTTCAGAAATCTTCATCGAACGCGAAGGCACCGGATTCTGCTTCTGTATTTGAGGATTTGGCCATAACACCAGCCTTTTGGTAGTCCGACACTCTTTTCTCGAAGAAGTTTGTTTTACCGGCCAAAGAGATGTTCTCCATGAAATCGAATGGATTCGTTACGTTGTAGTACTTCTTGTTTCCTAGCGCAACCAATAGTCTGTCAGCAACAAATTCAACGTATTGGTTCATTAGGTCAGCGTTCATGCCAAGTAGGGACACTGGTAGGGCTTCTTCGAAGTATCTTTTCTCGATTTCGACGGCTTCTGTGATAATTCTTTCCACGATGGCAGCATCAGGCTTATTCTTCAAGTGTGCAAATAAGAGACAAGCAAAATCGGTGTGTGAACCCTCATCCCTACAGATCAACTCGTTAGAGAAGGTCAATCCTGGCATCAAACCCTTCTTTTTCAACCAGAAGATAGCTGCAAAGGAACCAGAGAAGAAAACACCTTCTACTGCGGCAAAGGCGACTAATCTTTCAGCAAACAAAGCGTCATCATCCTGAATCCATCTTATGGCCCACTCGGCCTTCTCTTTGATCTGTGGAATAGTCTCAATGGCATTTAGCAAGAAATCATGTTCCTTTGGATCTTTGATATACGAGTCAATCAACAAAGAGTAAGTCTCCGAGTGTATATTTTCCATCATGATTTGGAACCCATAGAAACACTTGGCTTCTGGAACTTGCACCTCGGCGGAGAAGTTCTCTACCAAGTTCTCATTAACAATACCATCCGAAGCAGCGAAAAAGGCAAGTATTCTGGAGATGAAGAATCTCTCATTCTCGTTCATTCTGTTGTTCCAATCGTGCATATCCTTGGACAGATCGATTTCTTCTGCAGTCCAAAAGGAGGCTTCGGCTCTCTTGTACGCTTGCCAGATTTCATGGTACTTGATAGGGAAAAGCACAAAACGACGTTTGTTCTCAACCAACAGTGGCTCGTCCTTCTCTAGTTCCTTTAACTTGTGACGATGCACGTGATGTGATTTCATAAACTTCCTGTGCTCTTCTGCTGCTCTTGAGATTTTGAGATCAGTTTCCCTGGACTCAGCGTTGCTCTGCACTTCGCTCAGTTCTGTCACGGTTCCAAGTTCGGATCCTAGATCCTTCTTAGCTTCACTTAGTTCCAAATCTGAAAGCGCGCTAGCAGCAACCTTAGATGGTGTTTCCTTTGGCATGATTGTCATTCCCTGCTCGTATATTTCTATCTATGTTTGGTATGCAGAGTAAAATGCTATGACACAGTCGATTATATCTCCCACTGAAAAGTTGTCAAGCGCTTGTGTATCGATCTCTCAGTTCAACAGTACCTGCTGTTTTCCGTATCGCCTTAGGTTCTCTTTGGACGAAGTTTGCAAGATGATAAAACTTCTTTTCGTTTTTATATAGTGGCCTCTATACGAAAGAACGTTACACAGAAAGAAAACTGCAGTGCAAGCGCTAGCAGATTACTATTTTGATTTCTTAAAACATGTCTGGTATATATATCCAAATATTAGCTTGCGGCATGCCTCACCAGATCCAGTGCGCCGCTTTGTTGGTACCATCACTGAGCCTGTTACCAGGGGCATTTTTGCTGAGATGAGCTCGAGGCTTGAAAATGAAAAAAAGAAATTTAATTCGTTTCGCGTTTCGCGTTACATCTATAGTGGCTTCTGACGGATGTAAAGCGAGATTGTACGCAAGTGAATGAGGGCTTGCTGACGTACCCGACGTCAGATGGATGCGATTGTGAGTGCGAGGCCCTTGATTGTTGTTGTGTAAACAGGAGTGAGGTGACCAAAGTGTAAACAAACGCGTAAACTGCACCTGATTTTCCTTTGTTATTAGGAGACTCGTAAATTGAATCGCAACGCGTGAGGGCGGAGCGGCTAGTCGACACCTGATTCAGGGGCTGTAAGCAGTGGAACGGAAGTCGAACGGAAGTTGAACGGAGCACCTGATTCGTTCTTCAAAGCTTAGCTCGTATAGAAGAAAAACTTGGAAAAACAAAAAAAAGTAATAATGGTTGCGAAGAGATTCGAACTCTTGCATCTTACGATACCTGAGGATTCCCAGACTGCTGTCTGGTAAGACATGATCTTGAATCAGGCGCCTTAGACCGCTCGGCCACACAACCAATTTCTTGCCAATACGGGTTCCATCAGCTGTCACATTCTCAATGTAACGTCAGCTTACTTTATTGACCGTATATACGAGTACACTACCTAATGAGCTGATCCGTTCACAACGTCAATAGCGAGCGGTGGATACAGAGCCCCGCTAAGGCACCATCACCTATGGCCAATGCTACTGTGCTTGGAAACACCCCCACGTCACCGCAAGCGTACAGTCCTGGCACAGACGATTCCTTCATATTGTTGACCTTTATGATGGAGCCCAGTGGGTTAGTCAAGAGATCGCAATTGAGTTTCTTGACGATCTGCTCAGCGCTTGGACTAACGGTAGCAGCCGTGAATATCCCTGCAAACGAATACTTGCTGCCGTCCTTAAGAACAATGTCCGCTTCACCCTCAAGCCTCTTGACTGCGCCATTAATGATCTTGACGTTTTTAGCTTCTAGACCCTTCAAGGCTTCAGGCTCGAAAGGCACCTCGTTCGTGAAAAAGGTGACTGTGCCCCATTCTGGCAGCATTTGGCCTTGATGCAACGACATAGGTGACGTTGCCAACACTGCCAACTCGCCCTGGTTCAACTCGTAACCGTGACAGTAGGGACAATGGAACAAACTTTTGCCCCACCGTTCTTGCACTCCTTCGATTTGGGGCAAATTGTCCGTGATGCCGCACGCCATAAGAACTCTGCGGCCGTGAAACTCTTGCTTGTCTGCTGTCACGATCTTGAAGTCATCTTTCGCACCTTCTACTGACAGTGCTCTGCCTTGCACCCACGTCAAAGTAGGGTATTTCAACAGCTGATCTTTGGCAGTCTTGGCTATTTGGTTGGGGCTCATACCATCACTGCCCACTAAACCGTGTGATTTCGAGGCGTATCTGTTCCTTCTTAGTCCTTCGTCAATAATCACTACCTTCCGTCTGGCACGAAGTAGCTGCAACGCAGCTGACATGCCTGCGTAACTACCGCCAATGACCACTAGATCGTTAATTAAACTCATCGTATTGACTGAACCTTAAAATAAAGCTTCGTTCTCGGTCTTTTTGGGGCTAGATCTGAAGCTGCACAATAGCATCTTTTAGTCAGGAAAGGATGCCAGACTCGGTACGACTTGACCTCAGGATGACCTGTATTTATATCTCTTTTTTGTTTTAGCCACATGATGGACGGGCTTTGATATTCCTTAATGACACATAAAGAGTCCCATAGCTTAATCTGTTCGTAAATGCACTCGACCCATTGTTGAGCCACTCCACCTGAGCGGGTATAACAAACCCTTAGAACGTAGTTGTTGCTATGTGTACAGTGCTACCAGACTGTCGTTCCGTGGAATCGAGTCTGCCTTGTTGAGAAAGTGCTCTAAGGAATATGCTCATCTGCTCATCAAAAGGGTGTTAGATGAGCACTAAAGCAACCAAAGTCTTGGTAAAAAGAACTCTAATGAGCTAATTTGAGTTCGATTTTAGTGCGGACTTCTTTGCCGAGCCAGATCGGTAGTATCTGCTTACTAAATCTTACTGGTATGTAGTATGATGTATGGACAAAGTGCGCTCGGGATTTGATTGGACCCTTTAGACAAATATGGCCATAAGCGCAAATACGCTGTAGAAGATCAACAGCGGATATGCGATCAAGATTCGAACATTGTGTAGATCTAGTGAACCCGTAAAGAGACCTGAGGACGACCAAGTCGACCACAGCACAGTCAAGAAGGCTAAGACGTACCCGAAGGTATTGTTTAGACTAGCAAACACGCCTATGGCAGCCAGTATGCACAAGGGTAAGAAGGCATACCCTAAAATAGACGCAGACCTCAGGTATGAAATGCTTGATGCGTTTACATTGGGAGTCTGTTGAGTATGCGCGTTGTGGTGAGAATGTGCACCGTCGCTCATGTACTTTAACAAAGTATGCAACGACAGCGAGCCGAACAGAGCGACTCCGTATATGTATCCGAAATGTACCTTACCTGCAGTAAGTAATAGAACTCCGAACAGGAGCCAGAAGATGATGGGTCCTGCAAGATCGGAATCCGTGTGGATCTCTCGGGACAGACCGTTGTTCGAGAGTGGGACCAGAACGAATTTCGTCTTGGCGATGATGTGTCTGAAGTTAATTCCCAGTTCTTCGAGCAAGGAGGGTTCGAAGGAATATCCACGCGTCGAAAGGGCGTTCAAAAGGCCTGGAGCGAGCTGCTCATTGGTGAAATTAGCCGGCGTACTGCTGGATTTACCTCCGAAATCTGGCCCTGCACCCTGTGCCACATTGCCAAAAGCCATAGATCCCTGCGGAAAGCTATACTGCTGCGAGGGCTGAAAGAACCCATTGGAATTAACGTTACTGCCAGCGCCCATTTCATTCATCGCATGCTGATTCCCGGCGTCCATCGCCTGAGAATGCTGGAAGTAAGACATGAATCTTTTCTCCTATTGATTACTATCCAGACACAATTCCCCAGAATACCCTATAACGCGCTGTTTGAACACTGTTTACCCACAAAACACTCTCCTGGCAAATTGGGCTTCAACAATCGTGGTTTCGGTCGCGGTGAAAGCTGCTGGTAGCTCTTTATTTGTCTGTATGTGCTTGTTCAGTTTTAAGTTCAGTAAAGCGTTATGTTACGGCTTGATACTGGCAAACTTTACAGAAATTGTTGATTTGTAATGTGGTGTACGGGTTCTTGAAGGTGCGAAATCTGAGTGATACACTCACACAATGGCGATGATGTTACTCTCACCTGTCGTTATAACCACAAGGAGGTCTGTGACTGCTGCGCCTCAGTTAGAGCTTCTGCCAAGGCCAGTTTGTTGTCTTTCAAGTTTTCTTCTCTTAGCTCATCGCTTTTTAGCTTGAAACACTCGAAAAAGCCATAGATTCCTTACGAACACCAGTGGATAGAAGAAGTGAAGATTGGATTTACATGGGCAGTAGACGGTCAGGGCCCCAGAGAAGCTGATCAGAACTTACGATAGTGCTCAAGGCGATTTCATTTGTTTTACTAGGGTCAAAATCCGGTTCTTTAGGGTGCATTAGGTAGGAAGTAAGATTAAGGAATTCGGCAAGATGGGTATCATAGATAAGATCAAGTCCATTGAGGAAGAGATGGCTCGGACTCAGAAGAACAAAGCCACCGAACATCATTTAGGATTACTAAAGGGAAAGCTGGCGAGGTATAGAGCTCAACTCTTGGCCGATGAAGCGGGTGGTTCTGGATCTGGCGGAGGCACTGGGTTCGAAGTTGCGAAATCCGGTGATGCCAGAGTTGTATTGATCGGTTATCCGTCCGTTGGTAAGTCTTCTTTGCTTGGTAAGATAACTTCGACGAAATCTGAAATTGCGCATTATGCGTTCACTACTTTGACTTCTGTCCCCGGTGTGTTGAAGTATCAGGGTGCCGAGATTCAGGTGGTGGATTTGCCTGGTATCATCTATGGCGCCTCGCAGGGTAAAGGGCGTGGTAAACAAGTGATAGCGACAGCGAGAACTGCAGATCTGATATTGATAGTTCTTGATGCTACTAAAGGCGCGCACCAGAGAGAATCACTAGAGAAAGAACTTGAGGCAGTCGGGATTCGTCTGAACAAAGAGAAGCCCAATATCTATTACAAGAAAAAGGACACAGGAGGCATCAAGATCAACTTCACGTCGCCGCCAAAGACGAATCTAACTGAGGATGCTATCAAACTAATTTTAAGAGATTATAAAGTTCACAATGCAGATGTGCTAGTGCGTGACGACCAGTGTACAATTGATGATTTCATCGATACTCTTAACGAACAGCACAGAAACTATATTAAGTGTCTCTACGTGTACAACAAGATCGATGCAGTGTCTTTGGAGGAAGTGGATAGATTAGCAAGAGAACCAAACACGGTGCTTATGTCTTGTGAAATGGATCTTGGTTTGGACGACGTAGTAGACGAGATTTGGTACCAACTAAATTTGAACCGAGTCTACACCAAGAAGCGTGGAATCAAGCCAGATTTCTCAGACCCCCTGGTTGTTAGAAATAACAGCACCATTGGAAACCTGTGCCACGGTATTCATAGAGATTTCAAAGACAAGTTCAAATACGCTCTAGTATGGGGCTCGTCTGCAAAACATAGTCCGCAGAAGTGTGGACTAAACCACAAGATTCATGACGAAGATGTGGTAAGTCTCTTCACCAAATAGAGACCACTACTTCAGTATATAACAAATACGTGCATAATTATATCAAACCCATAGTTTGGATTGTGAAGTGGTCAGCAGTCCTAAATTCAGGCAATTCTGATATCGCTGAGTTAAGTTACATATCAAACTGACTAGGTCTCTTAAATCACGATTATATTGATATGTTGAAGAGTATTTAGAAGAAGAAACGAGGATAAGGACGCCGGGAACCTTCAGCGAATTGGATCGCAAGCTGTTGTATAACTTCGACATGGCTAGTAAGCTGATACGATGTACGTCCAAATTACACATTACTACTCCAATTTTTTATCCTAATGCTAAACCTCATTTGGGTCATCTGTATTCAAGTCTCTTATGCGATGTACAATCCAGATGGAACAAACTGGCTGGAAGGGACGTTTGTTTCACGACCGGAACTGATGAGCACGGCCTCAAGATCCAAGTAGCTGCTGAAAAGAGAGGGTTTACCGATCCTAAAGCTTTTGTCGATCAATTATACCAAGAATTCATTGGGTTGGATCAAGTTGCAGATATCGGCTTCACCAGGTTTATTAGGACGACGGATGCAGATCATGTAGCAAACGTGAAGCAGCTATGGAATATATGCTATGAGAACGGTTACATATATAAAGGCGAGCACACCGGATGGTATTCTGTATCAGATGAGACGTTTTATCCAGACTCAAAGATTTTGATGGTCAACTCCGATGGAAGCACAACGCCTTATGATGGAAACTTCAATGCGAAAGCCAAATACATCAATTCGGAATCTAGAAATGAAGTTGTTCACCAGTCAGAAGACAATTACTTCTTCAAATTATCCGCTTTCCAACAGCCTTTAATCAAACTTCTGGAAGATAATACCAACTTCATCTATCCACCTTCAAAGCATTCACAGATACTGAGGGAACTGGAGTCGAGTGAGTTAAGAGATATTTCGGTCTCGCGTCCAAACACAAGGCTTCAGTGGGGTATTACTGTTCCGCATGACGAATCCCAGAAGGTCTATGTTTGGTTTGACGCATTATGCAATTACATCACCTCCATTGGAGGAATAGATGCCATTAAAAACGATACACCGTCCGTCGCAGTATCTCACATGGATAAGAAACTTCTCATAAATCCTAGGGAGTGGTGGGAAAGTACAGAACATCTCATTGGTAAAGATATCATCAAATTTCATACCGTATTCTGGCCCGCTTTTTTGTTAGCTGCACAATTACCTCTCCCCCAAAGAGTGATTGTTCATGGACACTGGCTGTCAGAAGGCGTCAAGATGAGTAAGAGCATAGGAAATGTCGTTGATCCTTATGAAATTATGGCCTTCTATGGGGTTGATGCGACCAGGTGGTACCTGCTTGAGAACTCCAATCTCGAAGATGATGGGAATTTTATAGAAAGGAACTTGTGGGAAACTCATGAATCATTGCGTTCAAAACTGGGAAACCTGATCAATCGTTGTGGTGGGAAGAAGTTTTCCTTGGCAGCTGGTGTTTCGGCGTTTAGCCACAGGCCAATTGAAGATTTGGTATCTTTTTACAGTACGACCCTATCTAAAGACGCATTCCTTGCTCTACAAAGTACTTTGAGTAACTGTGACGAGCTAATAGAAGACTGTTTTTATCGTTATGATGTAACGGGTGCGCAAAAGATCATCTGGAAGATAATCAATCAAGCAAATTCTTTTGTTCAGCTAACTGAACCTTGGTCAAAAACAGGAGATGAGAAAAATATTATCATCTACACTGCGATGGAGGCCGCAAGGATTGCCTTGATCTTATCTACACCAATAATACCAACTATGTCCAAAAAATTGTTGGACAGACTTGATGTAAATGAAGATAGAAGAACACTATGCTTCACTAAGTTTGGATCTGATGACTCTTATGGTCAAACAACGAATCAACGACATAAGGAGGTTCCAATACCAAAAATAGAATGTCGAGTTAACGATCAATAAATACGATACAGTATTATCATGTGTATAGGATTCTATAAATTATACTGAAATAGAATGAACTTCAGCAATTAACGTCTCTAAATCTAAAACCAAGAACTCTCCAGTATTGGAGAATTCAGGAACGCAGATCACAGTGACATGCACATCACCTTCAAGTTCGACTATCCTACTCCCAAAGCCTGGCTGATTACCCACTATGTACACGTGAGGTAGTTCATTGAGCACAAAAGGGTCGTTATCGGAGTAAGGATAACACCAAAGAGTATCCGGAGCAGTTGGTGCTATATTTTGCCATTTAAGAGTCGCCTCAATCAAGTCCAGTCTATGCTCTATCGAGTCTCCTTTCAATGATTTCGTTTCTTCGTAGTACGGAATGATATACTTCGTAATGTCATTGATTTGCTGACCACTTGTGGCGAGAATCTGTAGTCCTTCTATGTCGAACCAGTAAGGATTTGTAACTGAATGGAAAATGTCCATATTTTGCTTCTCGAAGTAAGGTTTGAGAACATCGTCAAATAGGGCCTTATGGAGGGGTTGTTGCGGTAAACTTCTTTCACTGGGGTCATCCTCGCCAGGTAAGATATCCACGGGTATGCTCTTGAGTATATTACAAAGAAATGCAGAGAATTCCTTCAACGATCCTTGTAGATCTTGACGACTTTCTCCAGGATTCAAGGAGTTCCCTAAAATCATGCATCTCGAAATCTGGGTTAGATTACTACTAAGGTCTAAATCACCTGTCAGATAGTCTTGAAGCAACTGCATTTTCAGTGAAAGAACCGGGCTTCTTGGTGTAGCATTGATACCAGACACTAGAGCAACCTTCTTGTTTGGTATTACCGCGACAGGCTTCTGTGGCAATGCAGATGGGTAACATATGTCGATAACTTGGAAAGTCCCAGCGTCTGCTTCCATCCCGAGTATTCCTATTACGGTACCACTTACAAACGGGGTGCTTCTTACAACATCACCGACTAATATCACGCGACCACTTTCATCATCAAGCATAATCTCATCACTTCCGTCTGGGTCTGTGTAGCTTTTCGTCAGATCAGGCGCACCGTAAGTATCATCCACCACTTCTTGTAAGACATTGGGTTTGTATTTCATTTCGCAATATACAGTGCCAATACACCAGCATGGTTCTCCGGCCTGGATGTCTAAAACTTTGTTCTTTTTGATCACTTTCTTGCCTTGTAGTCTGAAGTCATTGTCCCATTTACTTTGGGCGCATTTTTCCACACGATCTCTTAGAACTGTCAGCCTGTACTGATACATCTTATAAAATTGCATGTCATAGTTCCGCTTACTCATATCCAGTGCATATTCGTTGGCTCGGTTCCAATTAACCTGAATCGCAGATCGTACTGCCTGTACATCCGTCTCATCTCGATGTTGTCTATTAAATGATATATTAAGGTTAGTAAGTCTAACATCAATCGACGCCTAAAAGTCACTCAGCAACATACGAGAAGCTTTTCAGCAGTTGATCCATTTCGAATCGTTATGGTTGCTCTTAGAGGCTCCAAGAGAAGTCGCTAAACACCAGATCACCGTTTTACCTCGATGACCTGCGAAGGAAGACTACTCAATCCATCAATACACGTTAAAATTGATGTTCACTAGCTTAAAACGCGTGCTATGTGGTGTATGGGTTTTGAGCATTGCTCCTCAGCTATTCTACGTCGCTACATGGATACATGGTCTACGTATGAGCAGAGTGCTGAAGCTCTAGTAGCGGCCGATCAGGACGTGTCGGTTGTTATGAAAGCGAAACAGTGAACTGATTATTGAACGTCATTTTATCTTTTTTCCAAAAAACCTGGCTCATGAAGACAGAGTCTTAAGTTGATCGTATTCCCAAGGCACAGAGTCAAAAGCCTTGACGTTCTCATCCGCGACTGTGATAATCCTCTTAATCCTCTCGTATTCATCCTTGTCACGCACGGTCCGTTTGACTCTTTGATGCTCTGGAATTGATGGGGTATGGCCGATGCTCATACCAACCTTCAATAACGTCTCTACCATCTCCTCGGAGTTCTTGATGAGGTCTGAATCGAACAATATCTTTTGATGCGGCATGAGTGTTATTATCGTAGATCCTCCAAACTTGAAATATCCCATCTCCTGACCTCTGTCTATTGTATCTCCTTCTTTACAAGTAAGAATAATGGATCCCACCATCATAGCTCCGACTGCGACGTACAACATTGTTCCAAACTCTGGAGAAGTTATTGGAATAATGCACCTGACATTTTCGCCGAAAACATCGAGTTTTGTTCTGATAGCCATCGGGTTTACCGTGTAATATTCTCCTGCAATAAAGTGAATTTTGCCCACTGTCCCTTCGCAAGGAGAGTGAAACCGGTGATAGTCTTGTGGAGCAAGTCTGAAAATCGCAATACTTGTGTTATGTTCCGTAAACAGAGAACGGTGTTCGCATTTTCCCAAAAGTTTGTGTAACGTGAATGAACGGCCCTTAATCCAAATTTCCTGAGCCTTCTCAACAGTAGGGAAGACGGTTGCACGACAGTCCGCTGCAGAAAGTAGGATTCCGGGATTATTTGACTCTGGGACTCTACTACTTGGTTTCAATTTCCTATAGAAAAATTCGTTGAACGTATCAAATTTCTCATCTTGGCATTCACTCATGTCGAGCGAATGGAATTTGATAAAAGAAGGTATGTATTTGACAGAATCAGGAGAATCAAATTTCCTGCCCTGTTTTATAGTTTGGCTTCTCAACAAGTTCCTGAACTTCTTGGAGCGTACACCCTTCCCGTTATAAATAATTCTGATTCCAAGTTTAACATGTGCACTGATCTTTTCTTCTAATATGATCCCTGAGTCCCTGTCTTGCACCAAGATATTTGCGTTATTTGACCCTAGAGCATACTTTCCATATGTTAATTTGATCAGTGCTTTTGAGTACCATCTCCGAGATGCCGAGTTTATTGAGACGTAAGCTGGGTTCAAAAAGGTCAGATCACTGAAATCTTTCTTCAATTGACAGATTGCAAAGTGCGTAATGAGATCATTTTCTTTGGTCAATTTGGAATTGACGATGTTCCTTGTTCTCGTAACTCTCTTACCACACAGAGGGCATGTCTGTATATTGTTGAACGGGGATGAGTTCTTGTTATTCTCCGTCCAATTTTGAAGATACGCTATGAGTTCGTCTTTCTTCAGTTTATCGTGAGCCCAAGGTACCTTGTCGTAATAATGAAAGAAACCATAAATTTCATTTGATGTGAACTGCCCAATTTGTTCGAGAAGCATTCCTAGCTCAACAATATCAAAGTCCGCTTGTGTTGTAAGTGAGTTGATTGATTGCGTCCAAAAATGTTTCTTGAGATCATTGTAGGGTAAAAACTGGAAGCTAAATGATATAACTGGTTTATGCTTCTCTGTAAACTTATCAAGCTGTAACGGAAGCTCCAAATGCAGCACCTCTCCCGGTTCATACTTGTCCATCAATTTTCTCCAAGATATTGACGTTTTAGCGATCTTATCATGGAAGGAAAATGAATCCTTGTCAACTACTTGGAAGACAAATTCAAAATGACATTCTTGGGGATATACTTCGAAAGCACATGCTTCATTGTACTCTGGACATAGTGTCTTCTTCTTGTGGGATGTTTTAAACACTCTACGTCCAAATGTGATGATGACGAAAGGGTCCATATCAAATCCACTCTTGGCCATTTTTTTTTTGATAAGAGGAAGATCTGTTATATTCTTCATATTTAGCACTGCAACCCCGAGCGAATGTTCTTTTTTGGATACTTCAAAGCTGTATAGGGATTTTCTTCTTTTCGGTAGTCTTTTTCTTCTTCTGCTTAATAGCTTCTTATCATCTTCATCATTGTCTCCGTCAAGGCCTTGTGACAAAGAAACAGTTGACTCATTTGAAGTCCCAAAGTCTGGTGATAGTGATTGTGCTGAATCCAGCCCACCGTAAATATGGAACTCGTTCAAAGCTTTCAGGCTTTCGTCAACATTTTCCTCGAGAGAAAACGCGGAAATCTCTGAAGAGTCACTATCCGAAGGAGAGTCTGTAGCAGTTGTTGCCGCAGAAGTTTCTGAAGATATCGAGATGCTGTCAAGTGCGTACAGTTTCTCGATTGATTTCAAAATCTCAGGATCTTCAATGATCGTCTGTTCTTCAACCATATCCTGCTGCCCGTCAGTTGCTCCGTCTTCTCCATCGGCGTAGTCTAAGTCCATTTGAATTTCGATATCCTGATCAGGGTCATCAATTCCTAGCACCTCCAACATATCTTCTTGATCCAAGACATCCTGATATTCCAAGACGTCTTCCATTGTATCTTTGCTGATGTCTTTCTTCATAGTCTCATACTCGATGTTGTTGAGTAACTTCGTATTCCAGATGTGAAACTTCGTCAGGGTGTCGAAATCATCATTGCTAGTTGCTACTAGTCTAAAGGATAGCTGCATTTCACCGAACGAATAATTCTGAGCTCTAGGGTCCATCCATGACAAATTCTTCTCCCGTAACAGATTCCTGTTAAACATGGGGTACCATTGCGCTGGCTTCATGAAATTATAATTCGATGCTGTTGTCTTGAACAAAGTTAGGATCGAAATCTTGCACTCTGCCAGATATAAGAAGTTTGTCTTGGAGGCGTCATATATGATGAACCTTAAGTATTGTGAAGAAGGCAGCGCCGAAAGTTTCAATTTTAGCGTTGATCTCCAGACAGGATGTGTCGAATTCTTGATCTTCTTCGTAGTCTTGGTCACATTGTTGAAATTCAGCAAACACAGAGGACTACAAGTCGCTTCGTTGATTGTGAAGTTCTTGGCCTGATGGATTTGCACTTGCAAAATGAGGGTTGTTCGAGCACTCTTTCGACCCGGTACTTCGTCTTTTGCCTTTCTTCTGCGAAGTAGGGAGGACATATCGCTGTTTCAACTGCTCCTGTGTTATGGCATGCGCACCAATTACGTATAGTCTCAAACAGCACTTCAACCTCCGGTAAAACTAACTGTATCTCTTTGAAGAAACGTTGAATCTTCAAAAGCCTGTCAAAGAACGTTAAAGAGCCTCCGGCCCTTCTGTTGAAGTATTACAGCGTCAGCTTGATTTAGCACCTCTCAGATCGAGCAATAAGGGCAGCTGGTGCTCTAAACACCTTCTGTTCTTCCTCGACTTGTACTTCTTCAAGTGCTGAAAAGGTCGAAGCTTAGAATGTTCTGACAGATGTCAGGATTCCATATTGATAAAGGAAGAGCAATTGCAGGAATAAGCTCGAACAGTTTATACGGAGATAAAGGCATTGAGGTCGCTACAACTCACGTTAACGTAGTGTCAAGACTACGATTCGTCACAGAGAACCGCTGCTATGCTAGTGGAGAGTACAGCATATATGAATGTACGTTTCATAAGCCCACACACCACATACTAAAGGTGGAATGAGCGACCCTGGATTCATCTACGTTAGCACAGGCGCACTGCACTGCATCGCGTTCACCGAAGTATGTTGCTGTGATCTGTTGGACCCTAATCGAGCCCACTTCATCCTAGCAGTACTCCGCTTTGTCTTGTCCGAATCTATGTGGGACTATACGTAATAGTTAAGGCTCTGCCTTTAACGTTTTCAGCTATATAAGAAAAACCCTCTTGTTACTAAAAAGCTTTAACTGACACACACACTTTGCTCAAAGAAAACTATCAACTTTTGCAACCTTTAGTCTGAGGAGCCACGGTAAACGCGAACTGTGTTATTACTGGTTGCAAAAAGGAATATAAGCATTGTTTTGAGAAGAGCTGTGTCTTACAGATATAATGGGTAAAAGATTTACGGAGTCTGCTGCTAAGAAGGCTGCTGGACAGGCGAGAAAACGTGAGCAAGAAAGAGCTAAAGAACAGCAGCAACGGCTCAGAGAAGAAGCTGAGGAGGCTTCCAAGTGGGAAGAAGGGGCCAAGACCGTACCTACTAAGAAACTACTCGAAGAACAGAAGAAAGAAGAGAAGTTGCGTGCTAAGAAAGAGCGTGAAGCCTTGCTTGCGGAAGAAGAGGCAGCTCTTGGAAAGGGTGGCAAGGGCAAGAGGCTGAAGAACTGAACGTGTTCTTACGGAGCTCAAAATGACTTTGTTCGGACGGAAAAACTGCAGAATCCCTAATTTATAGACGCTTGTGTTCTGTTCGTCTCCGTCAAGTTTTGAGCCGATATATTATATTCATTTCTGGAAGCCGCATGCCATCAGCCAGTTGATGATGGCTTGATAAGAAAGTCGAAAGTCGCATCTTTCCATGATCATATTTTGTTGGATAGCCCTCCGACAAGTCCTGCACGGTGCAGGAGTACTGCTTTAATGTATACTGATTATATACAAGATGGCCAGACGAACAAATCTTTTGACCGTCTACTTGTGTTAGTTTGAGAAGCAATATGGCATCAGTTGGTTCTCTCATACCTGAAAGGTGCCATTTCTGCCTGCAAAATCGCATTCAAACTTTGAATCTTAACTCGCCTATTCACTGCCTCTACCCAGTTTGATTTATTATTCGCTAGCACGAACTTATTCATGTCCATTCTGGCGACTGTCTCAATTGCTTTGCTGACATGTGACTTGTAGGTTTCCTGGTTCTCTCTGTCCGGGAAGATGTCAATCTTGAACAAATAAAGGCCATCTGGAGCCTTCAAATCCAGCCACGTGTGGTAGAATACTGGACGTATAAATTTTCTGGCATTTACTCTGAAGTATGCCCATTGTTTCGGTATTAAAGAGCCACTGTTGAGCATCTTTTTTTTCCAAGCATTAGACATTCTTCCAAACGTCTTAGATCTCAAAACCTTTATATTCTCTTCAATAGACATCCCGTTTCGAAGATTCGCGTTCAACAAGTACGCTTCCTTGTATTGAAAATGGATTGCAGGCGAGCTTTTCTTAGCCAATGCCAAAAAGTGCTCTGGTGGATAGAATTGCACAGTAAAGTAAGGGCATGAGTACACCGTCGCATTCGGGAGTTCTAACCTGCTGATAATCTGATACATCCGAATTCCACCAATTACACCTTTCAGCTTGTGTTCAGGCCGGTCGATCAACTTATAAGGATTTGGCTTGATCACTGTCGTCCCATATTCCCCGTAATTGATCTGCTTTAACAGGTTTGTTTGGTCTGCCTCAACATTGGTTTTACTCTCCAGTACTGCCTTTAAAAAAGCACTAGGCTTCGCCAAAGGCCGAATAACTAGTTTAGACATTCGTAGCTCTCTCAACCAGCCATTAGGGAGCAGTGAAAGACGCCTTGACTCAGTAGCTTTTAAAGTCAGGGCGATGAGATGTATTTTTTCGATTTTTCACTCCATAGTCGCTACTATTGATTTAAGGTTCAAAAGCTTAAGACCGATGGTAAAAGAAAGACCAAGATTTGGAACAGCAACAAATCCTGACATACTCGCTTTACCAGTTCATTACAAATGTCGGTCGAGGACGCCCGGCAACAACAGGTGGTGCCGTAAGTTGACTCTGACGCCCGACCAACGATTTGAAGCTAAATTTACCGTTTTGCTGTAATTAATTAGGAAGTTCGCCAAAAGAATGCTGTAAGCAGTAGAGACAAGAGGCCCAGTTTTGAAAAGATATTATGCAGCATTCTGCGCAGTTTGTTCTACTGTTGCAGCGATCTGTTACTAGGAGCCTGCTGGTGGCGGCGTTAATACGCCTCGAATGTGTGTTCATTCTGCATGTCGGACGTTCTTGCAGAGGGAATAGTATGTGGTGTCGAGGTGTTTATCATGCCGTCATACCGTGTTGGATGACGCAAGCAAATGTCATCTGCCAAAATCCGGGAAGGGAAACAAGATGGAAAGCGGAAACGAGTGGGAAACATAATAGAAACAGTAAGCAGGGAAAATGAGGGCGGAGCACCAATTGACATGGCAATGTGATGGTACCCGTTGCCAAAATGCACATCACACTCATAAGACACTGTGAAACGGCATGTGGTCTGTCGGTATTATGTGTAGGTGGTTGTGTTACGAATGTGACATGAGAAGAATCTAACGAAAACAAGTATATAGAAAAGCAAAGTGATATAGAAATGATTAGTGGAGGCACAGCATCCAATCAAGAGAAAACCAGGGTTCTCGTGTTCAAAAAGCAATCTAATGCGAGAGTCTTCGAAACAGTGTTAACATAACAGCGTCACTTTTATGAGGTTGCAAAGTTAGTGAAGAAGAATAAGACTGAAAACGAAAAGCAAAACAACGAATAAAAATGTAGAGTAAGGTGAAGTGAACTTGAGGTCTATGTTTCTGAGATGGCCTTCCGAAAGGAATTTTTGAGCAGACTGAAGTTCCAAATGGGGCTTGTCTAAGGTTTCTGAGTGTTGAAACAAAAAGGCAAGACCAAAACTGTGTTCCACAAAACGCGGTCAGTAGACAAAACATGTGTAAACTCACCAGCAGAAACAGTATGAAGCATTATTTGTTTCCAATCGGGGCAACAATCACCATCAGAAATGTGAAGGTAAAAGTTACAAAAATTGTCGTGATTTTGACAATAATTTGATGATGAGTGAATTGAATTGCAAGTCTGCACTGGACTTTGAAGCAGCAACAGAATCAGAAGACTCAGCCCCAAATCTCTTTAAACAAATCTCAATGGGACTGAAACTACAAGCACATTACCAGGAAAAAGTTTTGGCTGCCTATGCAAATATGTAGCCATTACTGCTACCTCCCTGTTCAAGGAAGTCAAAAGCTTGAAGTTGCTTTTTGGAGTACAAATCAGTAGATTGAGGTGACAGCTGGGGTTGCAAACTAGAAGAAAAGAGTGGGGAGGTCATTGGATGACTTTGAGAGCCAAAATTGAAATTCTGATTAATACCTGAGTTCTGTGGACCAGCCGATATAGATCCCAGAGAAGAATTCGAAGTATCCATCGGAAATTGGAAATTAGACGTGCCCGAAATTGAGCCCGAGTTCGAACTGAAGCTTTGATGATGTTGCTGCTGTTGCTGATACTCCAATGAGGTGTAAGAAGGTATCAACGATTGGTGGGATGCCTGGGATTGAGAATTATAGTGCAGATAGGATGGTGATGCAGATAAAGAAGATTGGGAAACAGGGACATAATTGTTGCCTGGCAATGAGTCTAAATTGTAAGAGTAGTTACTTGGCATTGCAGGCTGTTGTTGATAGGAGTATTGTTGCTGAACCTGTTGCTGAGCTTGTTGCTGAGCCTGTTGTTGAGCCTGTTGTTGAGCCTGTTGTTGCGCCTGTTGTTGCTGATGCTGGTTCAACGCAGCTACCATCGCCTGTTGCATAGCGGCAGCCTGTTTAGCGCTTCTGCCCCAGGACAGCCTGACTCTGGAGTTACCAATAGGGAATCCTTGCATCTTCGCGATGGCAGTCTCTGCACTGATTCTATCCACATATTGTACAAAACCACAGCCCTTACCAACGGGAATCTTGACGTAGACGATCTGGCCAAAAGGCTGGAAGTAAGAGCGCAACTCATCCTCCGTAATCAGTGTAGAAAGCCCTCCGATAAACACTGTAGTATTGTTTGGGTCTGTGAACTGGGTCAATGCAGGTTGTTGCAACAGAGGATATGAGAACTGAGACTGCGCCAACGAACCGGAGTTCTGGTGGTGGTTGATTCCGGAAGATGAGTTTCCAGGATGAGACGCAGTCGCCGTGGGACTTAGCCCCTGATGCACGCCCATAGACGAGCCCCCGTACCGGTGCTGTTGAGCTTGTAGCTGCTGTTGCGGATGTTGTCCCTGCAACTGACTTTTGTTTTTTGACGTTGTTCCGACTCTGATGGCTCGCCCGTTCAGATACGTGCCTTGCATTTCAAGCAAAGCACGCTGTTGCTCGGCTTCATTCACGAATTTCACGAAACCGTACCCCTTGGAGACACCAGTGAACTGGTCGAACACTATTTTGGCGTTCAAAGTGGAGGAGTAGCGGGAGATGAACAGCTCGAACAGCTGCGCCTCTGTCACGTTGGGTGCCAAATCTCCGACGAAAAGCGTGAACTCCGTACCGGGCGTCGTGGCAAAAGAGGCCCAGTTGAGTTTCAAAGTGTATTTCGTGTCCAAAGGCACTTGCAGCCCATTTTTCATCAGGGCGTTGCTGGCAGCCATCTGCGTAGGGAACTCGACGAAACAGTAGCCCGAGTTGTTCGCAGCGAAGCCCTTGGCTGGATTAGAGGATTTGATCAACTTGACCTGCACGTTGGGCTCACCCAACATCGACCAAATGCTCTGGATATCGGATTCACTCCATTCGGGATTCAAACCGCCCATGTAAAGCTGCGTAGAGTTTTGCCCCATGCCTGAAGCCACGGTTGCAGTCACTGCTCCAGTCGTTGCTTCAATCGTGCCAGACACTGCAGAGTTCACAGAGTATGGAGACGTCGATGCTGACACCTCTGGCACAGAATTAGACCTGAAACACACCTCTGTAAAAGACATACTTTAATGTTTATGTCTGTAAAGGAAGACTTTATTCTTATTTCTTGGTTTTATATCAAAATATGATACCACACAATAGCAACGCTGAGAGACAGGCCGGAAGGTCACTGGATAGTCGTTTGATAGTCAGCCGAGCCGAGTCGCTGTGTCACTGGTCTGTAGATGCCTGGTAGGTGTAGGGCTTGATAGCGTTATCTTTCCGTATAAGAAAAGAAGCGATGAGTAGGGTGTGTAAAACGTAGGAACCTTGAACTGCGAGATCCTTGGCAACTTCGCGGTTTGTAATACGGCTTGACAGTACTGCAGCACAGCAGCTGTGTATGTTAAGCCAAGACCGGCCCTCTTCTTATATATGCGGCGCGGAAATCATGTGTACCGTAGACTTAAATATTCTCATACTAAATCTGCGCGCTTATTTACTCGCTACACAGCCTGCACGAGGCCTGGCTCATAGCCTGGCGTGTAGCCAGGCTATGAGCAGAGGCATCGGCGTGCCAAGACTCTGTCACCAAGTTCTGCGTGTTTGAGAACATTTCGTCGTTGGCAAAGGTAACCTTAAATCAGCTCAATCACGAATAGATCTGCGGTTAATCTGCTCATATGGGCACTCTTGAGAAAGACTCAAATGTAACGCTTAGGACACACCGGAAAAAAGCAGGAATTTCGGGGTTGAGCACACAGAGGCATCAAGCCCATGGGTCTCGATCGCAGTATGCTACGGAGTATAGAGTACATAAATTCCAGTGAGAGCTTTAAAAGTAGGTTAGTACTCGTTTGGGATTTCTGACTCCCGGATTAGGTCTTCAAGGGTGTGAGAGAACAAATGAGCAGTGCGGCCGCATTCACCTCCATCCTTAATTAGAGCCGGTAGTTGTGTCTTGATTCCCTCGTAATAGTGCTCTTTGAACACTTTAGTTCTGGCATGTCTGTCCTCGAAAGAGATCTGGCTGAGGTCTTCTTGTGTCTGTGCTTCCGAGTGAGCTTGAGCCTTGGATTTACCACTGAACTGTCTGGTAAATAGCTTCAGGTACGCATAGGGCTGCGGGAACTCGGGAATCATGTACGGCAGGTAGCTTGCTGTTGATACAGAGTTGCTGGACTCAGAGTCCGCTTCTTTCTCAAGTTTTGGTTCTTGAGCCAGTCCGGCCTGTATGAACTGCAGCAAAGCCTTCAGATTCTCGTTCTGCTGTTTCTTGTTCTTGCTAGCGCTCATAACGCTGCTGCTGCGGATTCCCATGCTTACGCTCTTGTTCTTGCCGTGAAGCATGTTCCATCCAAGGACCTGGAAAAAACCTGTCAGGATCTTGACCCAGGCGTGCCTCACCAGCTCATCGGCACAGTGGTCCAGCAGCACATGCACAAAATTTCCGGAGTCTCTTTGTATCGGGGCAATGATATGCGTCATAGCGTTGTACACGTACAGCGCTAAGGCGCGGATCTGTAGTTTCAGTACGTTGGCGTCGTGTCTTCCTATCGTGTCCAGCAGTTTCACCAGCTCTTCTCTCACGGGCCTTGACGAGTCACAGATCAGGGGGATGGCGCCCTGCATCAGATTGTTCATGCTCGAGAGCCGGATGATCCGAGGAACCATCGACTCGAAATATATCACTGTCTCCTTTCTGGTCACATCGCTGTGATGCCTCAGTAAAGTCACTCTCTTGATCACTTCATGGTCGAGTTCTGTCTTTCCTCCACCGCCGGAATTCCCAGAAACATTACTGATCTTCGTTTGAGACGGAATCGAGATCCGTTTCATCTGGAAAGACGTATCGGTCACATTACTGGGCTTCTGTTTCGGTTTACCAACCTTCAGCTTGCGCTTCATAAAATCTTGCTGCTTAACGGTCTTCTTCTTAGCCATATTGTGGTATATCGACTCCTTTCTTTCGACGAATGCGTTGCGAACCTATATCTCAGCTCTATGTTGATCTTCTTGATTCCCTGAGCCCCGCAAGTAACCACTTTTCATCCTTTTCCTTATCATCGCATCTCTCAAGCTCATCTCATCTCATCTCATCGCTCTAGCTAATTTTTCACTATTAAGCAAGTATCTACGTTTACAACTAAGCCAAACCTTAACTGTCACAGAGCGTGAAAGAACTGTTTGTTGGAGATTGGTGCTAACGGTTTGTCCAGTTGAATCAGCCAGTAGTAGAATCAGGTTGGAGATAAGAGTTTAGATATGAGTTCCAGACAGTTAAGAAGACTTGGCAAGGATGATCTAGAATCCACTTTGCTAAAGCTAACATCGAAACCTGATGTTGAAGAGGTAACAGGGACGGAGGAGCCACTCCACACCAATGCTGTGAGCTCTAATCCATTCATGCTGATGGGAGATGATACGGATGAATCAGCGAATGAACCCGAAGAGGAGGCCAAGCTTCCTGCACAGATAATACCTGAACCAAGAGCGGACTCTGGAAATGGCAAGAGCAAGAAGAAAGGTAAGAAGGGCAAGAAGGGCAAGAAGAATCGTGCGACGACTGAAGATGTGAAGGAGGAAGATGACGAGAAAGAGTTCGATCGTTTATTGCTCCAATTTCAGAAGAAGAACTCCCCTTCGGTCTACAAATCGGTGGATTCGCATGACGAGTACTATGACGAGTTTAACGACGACGATGGGTTCATCACCGCTGATGAGGAAAGCGTGCACAACGGTACAGGCAACCAATCTTTCGACCTCAGAAGTGACCCTGGATTCAGTAAGTTCAAACATTTCAAGCAATTGTTCGCTTTGTTCGAACACTTCGACTTTAAGAACCTAGTACCAGATAATGAGTTCAGACTCTTGTTCGATGATTTGTCACCCGAGTCGTTGAAAGACATCGATTCAGTGACCTCCACGCATGTATCTCCAGAAGTTCTTAAACAGATTGAAAGGATGAGACGAATGGTGAAGAACTGGAGCGGGAAGGATAAAAGAAGCGTTCCTAACGGCGGATCTGTTAGAAAGTTGCAATTCACAAAGATCAGAGACGACTGGTTGCCCACTGTTCGTGGGGAGCTCATGCTACGAAAGTTGAGCAATGAGGATATCGTTAAATGGTTAAAATGGCAGCGACCTTTGGATTGGGCTTCAGTAATTGAAGATGATGTCGACCATAAATGGTGTAAACATTTCACCTACTACAAGTTCGACTCTTTGAATGACTCCAACAGCAAGAAAGCATTGACTGAATTCTACTTGAGCACCATATTGCATCCAGACCATGAAGCTCTAATATCACTTTTATCCTCCAGATTCCCATATCTTGTACCGGGATTGCTACAAGTTGCCTTGATTTGCGTGAGACAGGGCGATAAATCCAATAGCAACGGTCTTGTTGAAAGAGCATTGTTTGTGTTTGACCGTTGCTTGAAGAATGGAATCCAGTTTAATGCCAAAGATTTCCAATTGCCCTACATTCATTTCTACAACAGACAATTCTACCTTGCCATTATGAGATACATACAAATCGTGTCTCAAAGAGGAGCCATATCGACAGCAGCTCAGTGGTGCAAGGCTTTGCTTTCATTATCTCCTCTGGAAGATCCTTTGGGCGTCAGGTACTTCATTGATCATTATCTCCTTGCAAACGAAGAGTACGATTACATTATATCTTTGGTAAACAACCCGTTGTTCAACTTGTACAAACAATGGTTTACTTTGGGTTTAGGATTAACAGGAGCTTATGCATACTGGAAAAAGGGCCGCTTGGAAGAGGCTAATGAACTTCTATCTAGAGTATGTTCGAAATATCCCAACTCTGTTGTAGAGATCTTCACAAACTTCCTCAACGGTTCACCTTCACTATTAGTCTCGAAATTGCCAACTGTGTCAGCAAGCGAATTGATTGAAACCAAAATGTACCTGAGTAGAATAGAGTCAGTATGGAAGGAGGAAGAGAGTAGATCCTTTTTGTTAGAGCACCTGTCAGTATTCATCAGCTCCACAGATCCAGCATTCAATTCAGAGGACTCTGTTGAACGAGAGGACGATGATGATGCCATCCCCTCCCCATTCTTCATTGGAAACATTCCTGTGAACTTACTTAGGTTTGCCATCTTGTCTCAAGAGTCTTCGGTGATGGCTGCCATCCCAGAAGAAATTTGGTCAGACCACTCAGTATTTGAATTTGACGTGTTACCTCCTCAACCGCATGACAGAGAGAGTGAAGATGTCATTGAAACTATAGAGAACCTTATCGACTCAAAGCAGCTGGAAATGTCTCAGATGGAACGCTATGCTGATGACGAGCTTCTTCAGCAGATCAATCAGCTCTCTTTACAAGAGTTTATCGAGCAGCAACAACAGCTACGCGACGCTCAAGAGGGCGATGACTAATCATCGAAAGAGCAAACTATGCAGAGGAAACTGAGATACAAACCCGTTTGATTAACTTAAATGGTCTATTTATTAATGTCCGTTTTATATGCCTATAGTCGCTACTACTTCCTACGCAGTTACAAACTTTTCATATAAGCTTGATTTTCCTAGGATGGTGATGGTTCCGAAGGTTTCCTCCTGTTTCAGTGATATGCAGTCCGTTGTTGCAAGCGATAGAAGTTCAAAAAATGCACTGCTTGCCATACCTTTGGAAATAAAGGTATCGTTTTTGTGTTTAGATTTGAGGATTTCATCGAATGTTGCTTCTCCTGAAGCCATTTCATCCCTAAGTAGGTTTGCCATCTCTACAGTGGATTTAGATACTGCTTCACCAGTATTTAGCTGCACCTTCTCAGTTCTTTCTTGTTCAGCAGATCCTTCCAGCATAAATTCATCCTGCTGTATTCCTGAATACTCCTCAGTATTCATTGAGCCTTGAACATCTGACATTCGTGGGTCCTCTTCTACTGGGAATGGTGCGTCTGAGTTCATATCGAAATCCGCTTGTTGGTGGTCGTAAGGATCTGAATTATGGATTAAGCTTCCATCTAACCCTAATGAAATATCCATGCTGATATCTGATTCTGCTTCATGTTCAGCTTGCGATAATACCCTTGGCTTCTTGAGCTTAGTGAAGTCAAAGAAGGATGACACAATCTTGCCAGGTAAGAAGTCGTACTCTGAGTACAATGACTCCAATGTTCTTTTCAGCTTTGACGACGCGCCATGTTCATGATAGGTGTCGTTTATGATAGCCTCTGAAGGCCCATTCTTAACCTGTTCGTCTCTGAATTCGGATTCCTCATCCGTGATAATCCTTTTGACATTGGCCAATGCAGCATTCCTTGGCGCTCTTTTACGTGGTGCTCTTTGCACTACCCTCTCGGTTCTGGATTCCTGGTAGCCTTCCTCTTCTTCCGGATCTTTTGGCAAGCCCAGGTCGAAATCAAGATGAGTGTCTTCATGCAAAGAATAGTTATCATCTGCTCTTCTACCTACTTCAACCGAATGATCACTGCCATGGGTAGAAAAGTTACCAGATGTGTTTTGATTATCATCGTTCAACCCCAGATCCCAATCTTCGTTGATAGGCAGTAGCTCATCATCGTCGTCATCATTGTTCCTGATGGTGGCATCTCCATCACCTAAATAATCTTCGCCAGACGCGGTACGTGTCCCTTCGCCCCACGATTTTGTATTAGTGCCCATGTTAGAATCACCAAGGTCAAAATCCAGCTTCAGCTTGGAAGACTCTTGTTCTATGTGACTCAAATCGTCGTCTTCAGCTCCCACAAATTTCCTTCCAACTTCCAAAGACATATCCCAAGCCTGCTGCTGAGCGGCAAGCACTGAACTAACAGGTGCAGCTCCTTGCACTTGTCTTTCCATGGACCTTTCCGCAATCAGAAGCTCTGGAGGCACTTGTACATCTCTTAAAAAATCTAAACTTGGGACTTCCAGAACGTCCAATTCTGTAACTGCATCCTGAAGCAGTAATTGATCTAGCTTAGCCACGGTATCAATCTGAATCACGGTATTTTTGTTCAGGTTTCCCTTGAATATGGACTTCACTTTACTCAGCAAGTCGCTGATATCAGTTAGCAGATAAACGGCCTTTTGAGAATAAACCTTGACTACACCGTGCAGCAGCTCACCAGAAGCACGTAGTGTTATAGGCTCCACGGACGCGTCTTCTAAGTTTACTCCTGCCGCTTTTGCTATCTCCTCCACAGACTCAACGATATTAGTCTTGGCAATGTTCCTGTTGATAGTGTTCAAATTTGATGCCAGCCAAATCTGAGCCAACGGGCCACTTTTCGTGCTCAGCCTGACCTGAGTATGAGTGTTCCTGTTTTGTGACATTGTTCTCCGTAGCAGATGTCTCTAGCAGTCTCAAGGCTCCTCGGTTCAACGATCGTAGTTCTTCAGAGCGAAGCTGATTTGAGATCACCTGTGTCCTAATTCAAAACCTTCAAATATATAGCAAATCAATGGATGTCACAAGCAAAACAGATGTTAAAAACCCATCCTCAGATGACTAGAGAATCAGCAAGTATCATTACTACTCTGCAACTAAGCTAGGGATCTATATATCTTTCCGTTCTTTCAATGTTTATACTGTGCAGAGACTGCGTTTAAAGTCATCGCGATCTTGACGCGTTATCACTAAATCGCGAAATATTTTTGGGGGAAGTTCTGGTGGACTCCCCCAGAAACGGCCCCCAAAAATACTTGATTATTTCGTGAAGCTCGGGTAACAACAGAGTAAATGTCACGTGATCTGAATGGTCGTTTGGTTTTCCCCATAAGGACAAAGTGCTAACTGAGACTGAATATATTGAAGGAATCTTAAACTAGACAGCTGCTACACAAGTAGTCTTTCACCAAAAATGCACTGTGTGATACTGATGTATGTCTGTCAAATGTCCCGTGACTAGATACCACAGGCAATTATGTGCGACCATAGCATCAAACAGAAACATTTGATAAGACAACCTGTAGTACAAAAATAAAGAAGAAGATTACGTTTGGTCATTAAAACGAAGACTCAATGGGTCGAATATCCATTCAAGCTGAAGAATTGAGCCGTAAAAAAGGTTTATCAGCGGCTCAAAATATGTCACGTGGCATTTCGTGTATCGCCAGTCTTTCCGTACTTCATATACTGAGACGAACGATTGAATTTCTCTGGTTTCAGTAACCTACCTGTTTATAGTTCAGTAGCATAAAGATCGGGCAGGCGATAACGAATAAAGGATTTCACAGGTCCCTTTTTTGGGTCTTTTGCTCGATCATGAAATGTGTTTTGTTATCGGGAATTGTTTCTAGGATGAAGTTATGAAATGCCGTGAACGTAGACCCAGCTTATTTCAAAGCAGCCTGTAGAGCTTCCAAGACTTCGACTTGGATAGCAGCTTCGGCAGCAGCAACTTCATCGGAAGAAGAAACGTTCTTCTGGGCCTCGGCCAATAGCGATCTGACGTTCTCTGGGGAGAAAGATTCCAATGGGAAGGCTTCCACGGAAGTGATGGACAAAGTTGAGTTTGGTTGCACGGTAGCGAAACCACCAGACACAAAGAATTTCTTGGAGTTGGAGCCCTCCAATACTTCAACGACACCTGGCACCAATTGCTCAACGGTAGGAACGTGGTTGGCCAAGATACCGATCTGGCCAGACTTGGCTGGCAAGTTGACCTGAGTGACAGCAGAGCCGGCAAACAAGGTCTCGTGAGGCAAGGCAAATTGCAACTTCAAAGTACCATCGGCGGCCTCAGCGTAACCACGCTTAGCAACGGTGTTAACAGACTTGGCAAGGGTTCTAGCAGACAAACGGAACATTTTGTGTGGAATATTTCAGGTGTGTGGGATAGTTGGATATATGAGAGGTATACGTCGGTCCTTCTGTAAAACGAAACCTGAATCGAAGCAAAAAATATCGAATCCTACCAACCAGTCAAGAATTGGAAATTCAACGATCAACACAGAGCAACAACTTACTGTACAGATATATCAACTCTGTAGTATCAGTGAACAAATTTTTTTTTGTTAATAAATTCAATATTTCTTCAAAGGTTTACTACTGAGAAAATAGGAAAAAGGCCGTTTAAAGCGTATAACACTGGCAGAAATAGCGATGAGATGAGACGAATTTGAAATCCGTAGCTCTGTCGGTGGTTTTTGGAGGGTTTGAGATGCAATTGTGATAACAACAGACATTGGATGTAGATGTATACCACTTTAGCGGTCGAAAAGCCATAGAATTGGCTCAATTGATGAAGCAGACGTTGGCGTTCGATGAGGTTACCCGGTGCTTTTTGACTTTTCCAGTGTTATGATTGGTCGATATCTCTTGATATGGTTCAATACATGGCAAGCATACACGAGTTGAGGACCAAGAAGGTGCAGCACATTCGCCCTTTACTGGAGTGAATGTACCTAGTATATAAAATTAGAGATTACTAGAAGAAGAACATTTTGAGTTGAAACTCCAAGCACTGGATGATGGCTGTAAAAGGAAGCATGGGTGAGAAGGAAGAGAACAGGCTCACACAGTGTTTCGATGAAATACTGCAATTCTCTGCAGAGCTGCTGACACAACAGCAGCTGAAGACCATTAAGCTGGATCCCAAAGTTACTACGGGGTTCTCAAAAACCCAGCAACGGATGCTGGGTGAGAGAATGACGACTTTTTATTCTTTGCTCGACACTCTGGAAGTGTCATTGCAAACAACTGCGGACTACGTTGATGCGGTCAAGGTGAACGCCTTGGAGTTGAAGAAACAGAAGGAGGAAGAAGAAATCAAGAGGCAAGAGCAGGAGAAATTGCAGAGGGAGTTGCAGGAACAACAGAGAGCGAAAGAACAAGAACAGCAGGTGAAAAAACAGGCGGAGCAGCAAGCACAGCAGGCACAACAGGAGGCCCAACAGCAGAGATACTCTGCTAAGAGCACACCGATGGATATGTTGACGAACTTTGACTCTGAGATGCCTTCTGCTAACGTCGCCCAGTCGCAGCCTTTCAGTTCAGAGTTTGCGGACTTGAATGGAATGGATCTTTCAATGTTTGACGACGCAGGGTTCAGTGGGTTACAGAGCGCGCCTGGATCCACAAATAAGAAGCCGGAGGGGCAAGTAAGTTTTAACGATACTAACGCGCCTCCCTCCGCCGTCGGTGTCCCAGAGAGTGCTAACCCCAATAGCTACTTGACATTGAACGATTTCAATGACCTCGGGATTGACTGGAACGCTGCAAATGATAATGCAGAGCTTAACTTGGAGGATTTCAGCATGTGAACTGCAAGCTTATAAAAAATCTAGCTGCATCTTCACTTCTCTCGGATTTACGACGGCTTCGTTTCATTTTAAGTGTATCATTATTCCTCGATAGAGTTTACCGTCGTTTTACAGCATTTTTACCTGCCAATCAGTTGGTTTCAGTTTGGTCTTCATCTCACTTAATTATTGATGATATTAGTACATGATATATATTAGCATGCACTGAATTACTAGTACACAAGAATATATATACAGCGCGTCGAAAACGGGATTCAAGGCTATCACTTCGAAAGCGTCAGATCCCAGCATTCGTCAGTTGTCTTGGGATCCATCCAAGAATACGACCATAACTGTCACGTTATCTGTGGTTCCATTCTCCAGTGCGTATTTGACTAGCAGCTTTGCGGCCTCGTTAGGGTCCGGTATATCTTTGATCATGTCACAAGCCTCGTGGTCCTCTATTACGTCCCATAGTCCATCACAGGCGATGATCAGGAACTGATCGCTCGTCGTTATCTCTACGCTTGTGGTAAACGGGTTAGCTACCACCAGTGAGTCGAAAAATTTATCTCCAAGAGACCTCGTCACAGCCAGCATCCCATTGACTCTGCTCTTCATGATGAGACCTCCGGCTTTCTCAACGCGCTGCAATTCCAGTATATCTGAAGCTTTATGATCGTATGTCAAACGAATACTGTTACCGTTTCTATACAACACTATCCGAGTGTCCCCAACATTCGCCGTGTAAAGCATCCGTTTGTGCTGCTGTAAATTGATGACCTCGTCTTCACTGGGCACAGTAGTATCAGGAATCTCCCACCTCAAGACACAAACCGCAGCAGTGCACCCACTATTTCCCTGTAAGGCGCTATTGATCTCGCTGTCTGCATGGACAAAAGAATCATTCAGCACGTCTCTAAGATCCTGGGTCTCATCCTCCAAAAGCTTTTCTTCCAGATACCTATGAAGATGGGCTCCGCACCATTTGGACGCCTGGCTGCCTGCATGCCCATCGAATATAGCAAAGTATCCCCAATCCAGCCTTGATGCAAAATTCTCAACGTATGTGTGCACATCCTCCATTGTTTTCCGAAACTTGGAGTTGTTGTTCTCTGCCACACCGACCTTGTACGTCAATTCGTACTTCGGCTCAATATCTGCCATGTTAACGTATTGCACTCAATTCAAACCTGTATTCCTTTGTTTCACTAACACTATTGAACCGGCAGTGTATTCTCAACCTACACCGCTAGAAAGCTCTTCTTTCCGTTGCAAGGCTCAGCTAACAGAACAACCCAAAATCACAATTCTTGCTACCACAATTAAAGCTCTGACCTACAGTTATTGCCTTTCTTCATGTTCAGTTCTGCTTCTTAACCGTCAACTATGTTTATCTTCAATTTACAGTTCTATTCTTAGTATTTCAATAGATCTTTAACTTTAATCCTTCCTTTGAAAAATGAGGAACAGCGAGAAGAATTAGCTAAAGAGTGAAGGCTGCTGGCTCTGACAGGTTCAGGATAGATCAGACGCTGATCCTGCTGTTGCATCAGCCAGAAAAATGGTAATGTAAAATTTGTAGCCGTTTATCATTTGTCCTGACGTCAATGGAAAGAAGTAAACCCTTTAAGTTCTATATTACTTATATGATATGACTAAATAAGATTGAGATGAGTATGAGGAGCTTTGAATCGGTAGATGTAGCTCTTCACAAATATAGACCTTCCAAGTTCTCTTCCACTTTGTTCTTAAGCACACGTTCCTTTGCTTCTTTGAAATCCTGAGCGGTGACTTGCATTCTTCTTTCTCTTAGAGCCAAAAGGCCTGCTTCTGTGCACATTGCTTTGATGTCTGCACCGGATAGATCATCCTTTGAAGTGACCAAGTTCTCTAGGTCGACGTCTTCCGCCAAGTTCATCTTTGAAGTATGAATTCCGAGAATCTTCCTCTTCGTAGAGATATCGGGGTTTTCAAAGAGGATCTTACGATCGATTCTGCCCGGTCTGATCAATGCTGGGTCCAAGGTTTCAATCTTATTCGTTGCCATGATCACTTTAACATCGCCTCTGTCGTCGAAACCGTCTAACTGGTTCAAAAGTTCCAACATTGTCCTCTGAATTTCCTTTTCACCACCGCTGTTAGAGTCGTATCTCTTAGTACCGATGGCATCGATCTCATCGATGAAGACTATACTTGGCGCGTTGTCGGCAGCGACTTTGAAGATCTGCCTACAAAGCCTTGGACCGTCACCCAAATACTTTTGGATTAATTCCGAACCGACGATTCTCAAAAAGGTCGCCGACGTCTGGTTCGCTACCGCTTTAGCTAACAAGGTCTTACCGGTACCTGGAGCACCATACAAAATGACGCCCTTAGGCGGCTTGATACCCATCTCTTCGTATAGCTCTGGGTGCGTTAGAGGCAACTCTACAGCCTCTTTGATCTCTTGGATCTGAGATTCTAACCCACCGATGTCACTGTAGTTTTCTGTTGGTGATTTGTCCATTTTCATGACAGAAACCATTGGATCCGCGTCGTCCTGAAGCACACCTACGACGGACATCGTCTTATGGTGTAGCAAAACGGAGCATCCGGGTTCCAGCAACTCTTTGTCTACAAACGAGAGTATCGAAACGTAGTAATCTGGAGTTGTGGGGCTTGTCACTATGGCGTGGTCGTCGTCCACAATTTCTTCTAGCGTACCCACGGACAACGGCGTTCCCCTGATATCGTCTAGTTGCTTCTTCTCCTCTTCCTGCTTCTTCTCAAACGGCTTCAAAATCTCAGAGTTCGTCACATACTCTTCCTCCAACAACAAGTGATCTTTTATACGTTCCATTCTCAAGAGCTTTAACTTGCATCTGGTGCTGGGATAAACGCTAGGAAGTTTTTCGACGGTGGATGGGCCCTTTCTCCGCTTCCTGCCGAATTTTGACTCCACTGGAGGCTCATACTTAGGCTTCTGCTTCTTGTCCTTTTTCTTCTGACCGTGAGAAGATGCACCTTGACCCATTGTTCCTAGTGAACTTTTGCTTGATGCTAATCTTTCGCAAATAAAATTACCACCTTAATGTTAGCAGAAATCACAATTGCTGTTAACCTGCTTCAAGGACACACTAGGCAGACGTTAACACTGCTGTTCCAACTGTTGTCCCCTATGGTTTGCCACCTAAATCTGTGTTCATTTCTCACAATTTGAGAAGTTAAGCTTTATATCAGAATAGATAGAAAAAGCGAATTCTTAGTTATAAACCATACTTGAAGAAAAGTGATGACTTAAAGCTTTCAATACCAAACCATAGTCCAGTGGAGTTCCCCAATGAACGACGACGAGGGCGCAAAGCGCGTGAACATCAATGCGCTGATCCAGCACCTGCTTACGATCATCCCTGCCGAATTTTTTGACGAGTACTATAGGAAAAACAGCGATCCCAAGTTCAAAGATGAGCCTGTCTCGAAGAACAAAGGCATGAGTGCCAATGCGAACAAGCCTACTAAGGGTCAGATTCTCACACAAGCTGTAGAATATGTGAATTGGCTGCAGGAACAGGTGGATATAAAGAACCGCGAGGAGGTAGAGCTGATTCTCCGCGCGAAACGCCTATGCAAGGAAACAGGCTCAATAGTCAACGACTTGAACCTAGACAACACCAGCGCCGAGCTGGCGCTGGCCAGGATCGGCGTTGGTCCGCTAGCTGGCATGTTCGACCACGCCTCTGCCAAGAAACAGGGCTCCCAGCCTTCCGCGGACCAAACTTCTGCTGCGGAGTCAGGATCACAGTCTCAGTTTCCAAGCCAGTCACGTGACCAGTCACGTGACAAACACCACGAATCGCTGCCACAGAGTGCCAGCTCGTCCCAGGTACCGCCTTCCTCCTCATCCTCCTCATCCCCGAAGAACTTGGAGTCGTCGTACTCCATCGCGCCCTTCCACGACCAGCTGCAGGACCAGCAGGCAAGAAGAACTCATGCGCATGCCCGTTCCGCCAATTTCGAGTACGGAGGATACAGTGAGTACAACAACGAACCGTAGACCGCTGAACAGCTTTTACACGTCACGTGACATTTATCGTTTTCAAAATATTCGAATTGTAACCCAATGTTCCGGGTAACTATACCTACCGTCTAACGTGATTTTCCCTGCTCTTCGCTCCGAAAAATTGTTTTCGTCAATCGATGACAACGCAGCTATTATGGGGAAATAGATGGATTGATAATAGGGAGAAAAAGTGGTTGATTATGGCTTGTTTTGGCACGAGTCAAATGCCAGGTTTTACTACTGTGTTTTGTCGTTTGTTTCGCTGTTTAAGAGTTATTTTTTGCCAATAGCTTTTTTATGACAACTGATTTCTGAGCAGGTATAGTGACAATTTGTCTGGGGCAAGCAGCGTCGGAAGACTTTTCGTGTTATAACTGTTTGTGCTGTTCAGTTGGGTTGAGCACAGGGGCGAAACGTAAGAAAAGGGTCTCTTTACTTAATAGGCTAGGATAAGGTAAGATAAAGTGAGTGATGGCAGAAGAGTTAGGCACGCTGCAAAAGAGACCGCTCGAAGCAGAGACAGTAGGAAGTGATGTTTCTGGGGAGTCTGGGAAGAAAGTGAAGGGTGACGAGACTGCAGCTGCAGGCGTGCCTGACGGCACGCCGCATGCAGATGCTCTGCAGACGGAGATGCTGGAGCAGACAAACGCGGATGAGTTGGACGAAGTCGTGGATGACTACGTGGAAGAGAACGGAACCACGAACCCGGGGTTGAATCCTGGGGTGAACGATACTAGCCCAGCTGAGAAGCCAGGAACAGAGGCAGCTGAGAGCAGCAGGCAGTATGCGCCTGTCAGACCAGAACATCCGATAAGACTGGAAAGAGACCCGGAATCTGGGAAATACGTGTTTCCTTTGATCTCTAAAGAAGATTCGTTGAACGCACGGTCGTATTTGAAACAGTTTGGGTCCGCCAGATTTTTGGACGACTATTTGCCCGAGGATTTGAACTCTTTGTACGTCTACCATATGATCAAGTTGCTAGGGTTCCAGATCAAGGACAAAGAGCTCATGTCTGCTGTGCAGGACGTAACTCACTCAACGGCTGGTCTGCAGAGCAACGAAGCAGAGAAGTACGCAGACAGTTATCCAAGCCCTGATTTTGAGGATCCGTTGGAAAAGAAACACGCGGTGAGGTTGATTAAAGATCTTCAGAAGGCAATGAATAAAGTGCTGTCCACCAGAATAAGACTCACAAATTTTCACACAGTGGATGATTTCGTAGTGAAATTGAAAACGGCTAAAAATATCATAGTGCTTACAGGCGCAGGCATTTCCACCTCGTTGGGTATCCCAGATTTCAGATCGTCTGAGGGGTTCTATTCGAAACTTGGAGACTTGGGTCTTAACGATCCGCAGGACGTTTTCAGTCTTGACGTCTTCACTGAAGATCCTTCTGTATTTTACAACATTGCCCATATGGTGCTTCCTCCGGAGAATACATATTCGCCGTTGCATAGTTTCATCCGAATGATTCAGGATAAAAATAAGCTTCTACGAAACTACACACAGAACATCGATAATTTGGAATCATATGCGGGCGTGCGACCTGAGAAGATGGTGCAGTGTCACGGGTCCTTTGCAACAGCGTCATGTGTGACCTGCCATTGGAAGATACCAGGTGAAAGGATCTTCCCTAACATTAGAAATTTGCAACTACCGCTTTGTCCCTATTGTTACAGCAAGCGAGTCGAGTTTTTCAAGACGAAGACTGATGATCAGTTAGCAGCAGAAAACGGGAACGATGACGAAAGCGAAAGCCGCATCAGAACTGTTCCGAAATCGTATGGCGTTTTAAAACCAGATATCACTTTTTTCGGTGAGGCTCTACCCTCAAAATTTCATAGACTGATCAGAGAGGACGTCCTGCGCTGTGACCTATTGATTTGTATTGGTACCTCTTTGAAAGTAGCGCCAGTTTCTGAGATCGTGAACATGATTCCAGCTCACGTTCCACAAGTTTTGATAAACAAGGATCCTGTGAAACATGCAGAGTTTGATTTGTCGCTACTGGGGCTCTGTGATGACGTCGCCGCACTGGTGGCACAGAAGTGTGCTTGGGATATACCTCATGACAGTTGGAATAAGTTAAAGGGTAAAGAGTTCGTTGCAGATGAAATTGAGAGAGGAGTATACAACGTATATGCCGCCAATGAAACTCCCGCAGAACTTGACACAGAGCATCAGAAACATTTGCCCTTGCAGCAATCTACTGCCGCTTTGACGCCGCCTGTTTCATTGTCTGCGGATTCTAATTCTACAGCATCCTCAACTTCTTCCCCGCGAGCTACGGATAACAACGGTGCCGTAGAATCTACATCGAAATTGCATTAACAGGAACATGGAGGTGATTTGAAATGATACTTCAAGGAAAAGACCGCATTTTTCCAGCAAACAATACTTCAAACTTGAGTTTTTCTATTTTCCCTACCATACTTAGCAGGCTCTTAGTTTATCAATCTTTCACCTCTTTATATAAAAATGTATTCCAAACGAAATAACGGTACTTCACTACCGCTTGCCATACATAGTTGAAAGTACTTCTGCATACCAACTAATTCAATTTCGCAATCAAGACTTGTACCATTCTTAGTGTTCTCAATTGTTCTCTTTCTCTTTAGCAGAACTTTAAGCTTAAAACCTTAAAATGGTAGAGCTTTAAAACCTAGTATTTAACAAAACACGAAGAGGTGTCTTCAATAAGAACACAATGATTGGACCACTGCAAAGGCTACATATCTTACCATGATTGAGGTGGTGCTTCCGCTCGAAAATGAATCCATCGAAGAAATAGCGGTTAAAGGTTCCAATTCGACGAATAGGTCATTTGTTATCTTTGGCGAAGATCTGCCGGTATACATTATATCCGATGGACCGATATCGGAAGTGTTTCATTCCTTAATATTGACTTTGAGCGATAGTAGAGTAGAGCTAGACATCACATCTGATCTGCTTTTGAGACAAAGCGAAACTGTCTGGCGATTGGATTTTGCACATATTCAGGAGCGGATATTTGACTCTGAGTATCTTTTGAATAACAATGGGCAACAAGGAAAGATAATAATCGAATGCAATTACAAGGGGAATCCCGAGAATCAGCGTAAAGCTGCCGTCGAAGAAGCCGATGACATTCTCCCGTCTTTCGAGCTGCTTAATTTCTCCAATTTATCCACTACAGCTTCCAAGCAGCCGGAAAGTGACAATCTGGAAACATATTCCATTTCGTTGCCTGTCTACTCTTTGATGAACATGAGACTGCGGAATGTCTCCTTGAGAACTGCAAGAAATTCAAGTGTATCGCAAGTCATTTCCTCATTGGACGTTCAGTTAGCGAGACGATTCGCGGAATTGTATCCAGATGAGAAATGTGTCACTGTGAATTCACTCACATACGAGCTGTGCGACGGAAAATTCAGCTTACCAATTCAACCAATGGAGGACATGATAGAGTTTCCACTTCAGCTGCGACGGAACGATGCGTACACAATAAACTACCGATTGCAAGACAGCTCTCGACTAGTGAAAGTTACCATCAAATACAACGTGGCATCTCACTATAAAATTTGCACCAGCTGGAAAACTGAAGTGTGTCTTGGAAAACTTAGTCCTTCAAAATCTATGATCACATCCACAACAAGCACTCCGACTTTTTTCCAAGCTCCCAAGATGCAATTGCCTCGAGTCTTGTCGCTAGTCCAGTTCAATTTTCTCCAGTCAAAGATATGCATAGGAAAAGGCGAGCCGTTCACTGCGACCCTTCAAGTAGAGAACACTACAAATAGGACTTTGAACCTTGTAATATATCACAGACCGAAATCTGCCCAGGCAGAAACTGTTGTTCTGCTCTCAAACGATCTCAAGTTGCCCTTGCTTTATCCTAATACCACATTCCAATGCGACCTCGAGATGATCGCGTTGGCTGAAGGCTATCATCACAATATGAAGGGAATCAAAGTGTTCGATTTAGATGCATCAGACGCGGTGGACCTGGGTTCCTCATTATCAGTCTTTGTCCAATGATCTATGTATACATCTCAAGTAGTTCGTCACATAATCACGTGACCGTTGTTTCGTGGAAATCTTCCTGTTTCCCCTATGAGAGTTAATTCGAATAACTTCAAGATAGAACAGAACCGTTACTTAACACCCATAATCATTTGGGATTATAGGCCTCCTTTTGTCGATTCGTCTCTCCATTTCAGGGACAAGCCGTCAAGTCATTTATCTGGTAGTGGTCCAAGAGAATCGAACCGGTTTGCAATACACAATGGCTGATAAATTTCCAGAATTAGAAGATGATCTAGCGCAGGACGAGTTTGTTGTCGGTGATGGTAACGACACAGACTTTCTGAGAAGAGAGGCAGAGATCTTAGGTGACGAATTCAAAACCGAGCAGGACTCTGAGTTGTTGAGTAATGAAGATTCTGACTCCAAAACTGCTGGCACTTCTGTACACGAGGCAGATGCAATTGCGGCCGCTTCGTATCAAAAACAGGATTCCACCGAGCAATTGCCACAGGATGCCGCAATTGAAGAAGACGATGATGAATTTGGGGAGCCTCAAGTTACTTCAACTGCTCCTGTAGTGAGAGGTACATCTGAAGCTGTGAAGAACTGGAGAGAAAGACGCGAGCTAGAGATCTCTCAAAGGGATCAAGCCGAAGAACAAGCGAAGGCTGATCTGCAGGAAGAAGCAGCAAAGCACATTGATGATTTCTATGAAAACTACAACATCAAGAAGCAGCAAGGAATCGAACAGACAGCGAAGGATGCTGAAGAGTTCTTAGCGAAGAATCTAGAATTTGATTCTCAGGACGGTAGCGTCTGGGACAAGGCTCTCGAGCTCATCAATTTGGAGGATGCCGATATTGTAGAGGGCCGGGACAGATCTAAGCTCAAGGATATATTACAAGGACTTAAGGGCAACCCAAACGCCCCAGGGATCGCCGGAAAGAATTGAACTGCGCAGAGTTGAGTTGTATTCATTAAAGTATACTTCATCGAGAAGTTGGAAATAAATACTTGATCTATATAAACAGAAGTCGTAAAAGACCAAGATAGCACAATTCAATATCGTAGTTGAAAGATTATATGTAAAGATGCGGGAAAACCACCCTAAACCAAAAACTAGGCACTTAATCTTGTTGATGTAGCGATCGTTTGGTGAAATATCCGAGATTAAAAGCAGAGTATATGATGTATTTCTGTAGATGCGGTACTCTCTTCAACTCTTCGGTTAAGGTGCCCCTTCCTAAAAACTTCACCAATGACCAATGAACGTCTAGCGGATCTGGATCACTTAGCAAAGTAAAGGATAGCATGGTAATGATGGATTTATGAAAGGGTTTCAGACATTTTGCGTGAGATCCATTGAAAATGTGCATAACAACCTGTCTCCACAAAGTCCATCTAATACATTTCACAGACATTTCGTTGAAGAAAAATCCATAAATACGCTCTTTGAGTGTAGTTCTCGACTTTCCATCAGATAGCTGTCTTAACTCGTCTATTCGTTCCATAAGCATTCTTGTCGTCGATCCCTGTTGTGCGTGAGAAGCTTCTGTCTCAGTGCTGAAAGAAGACGTCATCGAGGAACGCTTATCGTCCCCTGTTTTAGTCTTTTCCTTGAGAAGTAGTTGCTTGATACCTTTGTAACGCTTAACCAAATTCCAAAGGAGGAACAACAGTATAAAATCCTTCCAAGGCCTACGCTCTTCGAACAAAATCCTGTAAAGTCTTCCTCCGGAAAGATTGCGATGGTAGAAGATAGGAAGCAAAACACTGACTGCCAGCTGCCTGAGCATGGTCCAATGACGCTCGCTGCACGTCTCATACGACACCCACAGTTTTGCCTGATCCAGTGCAGACTCTACAGCCCAATATGAGACAATCCAGTGGGGTATTTGCTGTTTCAACTGCGAAATACCTACAGCCAATCCTGTTAACCAACTAATATCTTTCTGCTTCAAGAGTCTCCTAAGCACAGGAATCGCCACAACAATGGGCAGGCCATCCAAGAGACCTTTAATTGTTGCCCTGTTTCTCCGCTGAAACAGTATGATAGCCCCATTGACACCAATCACGCTGACTAGTCTGCGGAAGAACGCCTTCTCATCAAACTCCAATCCATCATCATTCTCATAAGTAAGAAACCTTATCAGTCTCACAATTCGAGTGTTCTGTTGTATATTCATAGCACCATTGAATGCCTGTATCCCATCTTGAGCTAAGCACTGATGCTAACTCAGCAACTATTTGCTCATCGTGATACGAAACCTAAAGTTGTTGATCACGAAATCCTTTAAATACAGTTCAGTGATATAAAGCCTACCAAAGTTGATATTTGAGATCTTTAAACCCCTTTTAAATCTAAAGAAAGAAGGCATCAAGCTCAGAGCTGCTGAAATACTGCGCTGCAGTGCTGATAAAAGTGATAATTGATTGACGTTGTCAGAATTTGCCATGTCTGTGCCTTTTAAGGTCGAAGCTTTGTTTCCGTATACTTCTGAATACGAAGACGACTTACCTTTTGACAAGGGCCAAGTGTTGACTGTGCTTGAAATCGAAGACGATGACTGGTATTTCGGTGAGTATACTGATGCTAACGGTGAGAAGAAGGAGGGAATATTTCCGAAAGGATTTGTGAGCAAACCACTGGAGAACGCTGGGGAGACAGCCGGTTCTGAGAAGAAAGATGAACCAAAGGTTGCAGAAGTCGAGGCAGAGGAGCCACCTAAACCAGAGGAAGTAAAAACTTTGGATCCGGCAAAAGAAAGCGCGGAAAAGGTGGAAAAGAAAGTTTCGGTTCCTTCCATTCCAGCCGTGGAATCCCCTACAGCATCAAAACCAAATGAAACGAAGGTGTCCCAAGAAAATGTCAGGCACCTGAGAGCCAGTTTGTCGTCTAATGAGGACCCATACGCATCTTCTGAGGATAAAAATAAGACGTCCAATAGCGAAGATCTCGTGAGGGAAGCCAAATCCGAGGCTAAGATGTCGTTAAGGGAAAGAATCTCGATGTTGCAGGAGCAGCAGAAGCTGCAACAGGAACAAGCAGCTATGAGACAGAAGAAAAGAAAGAGTGTTGCCAGCACGTCAGAGCTATCTCCAACTCATACTCTCACTTCCGAACATACAGCTGACATTTCTAGATCGATACACAGTGACAACGTCGAAGAAGACCAAGAAATTGTCCAAGATGAGGGAATTGATGTCAAGAGTGAGACTCTGCCCGAGAATGAAGAGGAAGATGACGAGGAAGCTTTCAAGGATGCTAATGAACAGAATTACAAGGCCAACGAAAACGAAGAGTTGGAAGAAGGTTCTTCAGAAAATGACGATGATGAGGAGCAACGACGTGCTGCTTTGAGAGAGAAAATGGCAAGGTTGGCAAATGCTAGTAGATACGGTATGCCCAATGCTTACTTCAACCCCTTTGGTATGCCAATGCCGTCCTCTGAAGCGCCAAAGACTACGGCCAAGAATTTGAGTGAAAAGCGGCATAAAGACTCTTCTGATGAAAAGGAACCGGTCCCCACCCCCATTCCAGTGATGCCTTTCGCAGACCCCTCCATGCAGCCCATGTTCCAAAGGAAAAGCGAAGAACTATCCAAAGATACAGAAGAAGAAGAGGCTGAAACAACTGAACAAGTAGCTGTCGAAGCTGATGATGAAAGTGAGTCCGATATGGGCGATGTGGAACATACGGAACATAATGCAAGTTTCACTGAATCTAATCCTGTCAACTTCGACAACGATCCTGATTATCAACAGCAGCTCAGAGTTGATACACAAGAGCCAAGTGGTTTATCTGGTTACGAATCGGAAGACGACTTAGCTGCAAAGGTTGAGGGGGTTCAACTCAACCAAACTTCTACCAATGAGTCAAATGATGCAGACTTTGCTGGACCAAATAAAGCGGTGATTCCTCCGGTTCCTGGTTCAACGCCGGCAGTACCTTCTCGACACGTTCCGCCTCCACCACAGAAAGAGTCAGCTGGTCCGACATCTGCGCCTCCGCCAGTGCCAAAGCCGCCTGCCGTTCCTCATAATGCTCCTACTACTCATGCTCCTCCTGTTCCAGCAGGAGCTCCAGTGCCTCCCGTTCCAACGCGTGCACCTGTGGTCCCTCCATCAGTTCCTCGCGACATAGCAAAGGAGTCATATGCTTCTCCAACCACAACAGCTCCTCCTGTACTGCCTCCAAAGGTGAGAACGTCAGATTTGCCCCAGGCTCCATCGATTCCGTCACCTTCGTCGGCACCTCCGCCACCTCCTACAGGGATGCCACTAAGGCGCTCAACTACTGCAAAGTTGGAGCCAATAAATGATGCCACTTTAGACTTCTCTCATAAAAGTACCTGGTGGCTCACCAAGAATGTTCAGCCTGACACTGTGAGGCCGACTAAACTGAAATATATATGGGAAGTCCAAGATCACAAGGTTCAAAGAAGAAGCGGTAGCGAGCTAATTGTAAGGGACTTCCAATTTTTATTCGAAGATTATTCACAAATTCAAGCATATGTGGTTTATGATCCAAAAAAGGCGTTAGAAACAGCAATTTTCCACCAAGAGTTTGTTAAATCACCTACAAGCCTTGAAGGTACTGATTTGTTAAGACAAACCATCTATGAAAACAGCAAAAAGTGTTTAGATAAACCCTGCCATTCGTTCATTGCTCAGATATTAGGACCTATTGAAAACTTGGTCCCTCCAATAGCCCACAGGACATATGGTATGTGCGTATTCGAGCATTTTCATCACAACCCTATCAATGTTGAAGCTTTGAAAACCATTGTCCCAGGTCTAATATTTGTCGCCAGAAATGCTGAGTTCACCTTTGACGATGGATTGACTTACAGCTTAGGCCTGGAATCTCCATTTGTGGCAATCGTAAATTCTGTGGATGTCGATACCCAAAGTGTGCAGCTGATAGAAGAGATTGGAGGCCAGTGTAGGATTTCCGAGTACCCATTGACAAAGTTGACGAAGGGTAAGATTAAGATATCTAAACCTGTTCACAGAAAGGACATAAGATGGTAAACTGTATATTAGTTTAGAGACAAAGGTATAAGTACACATGAAAGCTCGAAAGGAAGATTTTATGCGCTGTGATATGTATATACAAGAATGCTTAAAAGATGTTCACCATTACACTTCTGCCCACTTTGGAAAAGTCGTTTCAAACTCCAAGTCTAGCCCTTCATATTTCCAAGCATGCAAGTAGAGCTCCAGAGATTCTGGTTTAGGGTCCTTAGGGATCTCTTCATTGCAGATAGGGCATCCCTCTTGTCCTTCGTTCAGATCATCCCACACATCGTCTAGTTCTATAATGAAACGTTTCCGCAGTTTCTCAATTCTTTCAGTGGTGAGTTTGGTCCAGTCTGGAGTCTCGATGATAAATCTAGATCGCAAAGGGTACGTTGAATTATCCAAATTGTAGAATGGGTCATTAATTATTGGATGTCCCAGCCTGGCCAGGTGGATACGAATCTGATGGGTTCTTCCCGTAAAAGGCTTGCATAGAACAATGGATTGATCGCTCGAGGGGTCATATTTCACCAATTCGAACTCTGTATGTGCGTCTTTGAGCTGAGACAATGGCTCTGACTTAATCTTCAAATCGCAGGTATAGATTGGAGATTTATCGACTGCTGTCGGTGGAAAATGCCCTTTCACTCTTGCCAGATAATACTTCTTCATATTACGATCTCTGATCTTAGACTGCACTCTGTTGGCATCTACTGGGTTCTTAGCCATAATCAAAAGCCCCGAGGTGATCTTATCCAAACGATAGCACGGGTGTACTGCAAAACCCAAATGGTCTTTCAACAGCTCAGTCAAAGTGTTCTTGTAGAAATATGCTGTTGGATGCACTGGAATACCATTAGGCTTGTCTATAACCAGTAATTTTTCATCCTGATACACTATCGGAATCCCCATGACGTGTTTTTCGTCGCATATAGGTTCTCCCCAGTATTTGACCGGGGGCTCGTGGTTATGCTGGTACGTTACCAGGATATCTTTGTTCTTGATAACAGGATCACCTGACAGAGGCGTCCCTTCACGCAGCAGTTTAATGGCACCTTCAGCTATCTTTTCATGCACTTCCAGTTCAGTGTGACCAAACTCTTCCTGGAAGACTTGACTCAGCGGCTTACCAAACCATCTGCCTTTCACAAACGCTGACCTAGCATTAAAGTACGGAGCTATCTTTCTCAGTCCGTTGTGGAAAAAGACACTCATTTCTTCCTCACAGATTACCATACTTTAAGAAGGCTCGAGTGGTGAGGCTCAGCCACTTAGCGAACTGGTTTGTAGACAGCCAGGGCGTCTAGTCTCTCCGAACTTCCTGTGATGGCTGTTCATGATTCATGTTGAAGCTCATCTCATCGCACCGGATAATAACACTGGAAAAAGTGAAAAAAAATCCTAGACGATGCGATGAGGCAGAACAAAGAGGCTAAAAAGTGGGCCACCTATGCTAAAATTGGCCCTTGAAATTTTGAATAGGCCACATAAACGCGCTGTACACTGTTTGCCTTTCTTAGACACTCATTACATATACTTATCGTACAGATCTTTCATTTTACCCGACCTTGGACGAATATCTTGCACCTTGCGTCGTTTGGGAGCTGAGTTCTCTGAAACCTGCTGATCTGAAGTCTGAGCCTTTGATTTGGCCTGTTGCAAAGCTTTCCTCTTTAGCAGTTCGTATTTGGTCGGATTAGCTGCGAGGACATGGTCCAATTTATCTTTATTGACTCCGACGTCCTTGACACCAGCCTTAAAAGCCTCTTGCCTGACTTGCTCATTCAGCGCAGCAACTTCTAGAGCCTCGCCCGTCAAATGTCGACGGAACATCTTGGACTTTGGGTCGACAGTCCCGTCCGCTTGGGACTTGTATATCCTGGACTTTGGATCGTACAACGACTCTTCTGCGCCTATATCCTGCAGGTACGCAGGCTTGTCGTCTAGCTGGCGCACGGTTCCGGTACCAGCGCCTGCTGCAGTGCCCGAGCTGGCCCTGAACCCAACATCCTGCGGCTCTAGACCCAGTCTGGTAAGTTCTTCCTGCTGCACGTGATCAGGCACCGCTGTGTTGGAATGATCACCTCGATCTTTGAGCCGATCTCTTAGCAGATCAGTTTGCACATCCACCGACACCCCGTACCAAGGGTCCCTTTTTGCGTCGTACGAGCCCTGCAACACGGACTCGTCTCTGATTCTGACAACGCTCTTGTCACCGCTTGCGCCCAAATCGAAATCGTCAAGCTGTCGGCTGCCTAGTCCTTTCTCACCTTCACGTACAGCCTCAGTGACTCCAGTGAACGCATCGTTAATGCCTTCCTGCGCTTCTACCGGTCTAGCGAGCCGATGGTGTGCCAAGGTATCCCCGGTCCCCTTGTCTGTTTCCTCTACGTACCATGGCTTGTTCTTGATGAACCCAGGAATATGCTCATCGCTTCCGACCTTGGCCTTCTTCTTTCCTGCTGTATTTCCTGACATCCGCAGCTGCCTTCGAGTCGTACCCCAGATTTGGCCTCTGCAGCGTTATCGTCACCTTGTTAGGTCAAAGCTGCCACAATTCTTATCCTGACTTGATAGTGTACATCAAAGAAGTTCTCGAGGAATAAATTCGGACCTTGCAGCCCACCCAAGGCAACCTCGCAGTCAACCCGAGTCAACTCTCGGAGCAGCTCTCCGATTGTGGTGCCGTTAAATTACACAGATCAAAGGCTATCAGCTCAGGATCGATGTGTAGCGCACCTGCACGTGGACCCAGCTCTACGTATTGACAGTTTAATTTACTATAGGACCGCACGTGGACGTAATCTTAATCTAATCTGCCAAGCAAAATGGCTGTTACTACGGTGTGACTCGGAAGCAGCACATCCGTGCCAGAAGGGCGTTAGTGCGTTGGCTCGAGACTCGCGGTTAGGCTAACGTCTAATGCACAGCGGGTACATTGGGTATCACTAGGAGCCTGTGCATGCAGCCAGTAAGGATCGACAAGTTTCACGTGACTGCATTACCATTCCCGTCAGTTACACTAGGGATCCACAGTTGGCTGTTAATCGGTGCTTTACGGCGTCGAAAGCTCTGTGTAAAGTGTTGAAGTATTTCTTCATATATAAGGCTTAGATGTATATAAACTTGTGATGCACTTATAGTTTTAATCACTTAAGGGTCCACAACGGAAATAAAAAGGAGAAGAAGTATAGAAGGTGATTTGGAGCGCTCTGAGGGTTGAGGCTGGTTGGTAGGCGTGTGAAAAGGATAGTTAAAGTGCTGAAGTGTTTTTGAATGAAGTTCGGCACTCAGATCCTGGATAAGTCCGTTCCAGAATGGAAGCTGAACAATATCGACTATCAGCAGTTGAAAGTGGCGATAAGAAAAAGCACCACGGTGGACAGCGGCGGCGAAAATGAGCGGGCATCGCTAGAGCAGTTGGGACGAATGTTCAGATCGCAGTTTGAGATGGTCAATGTGTTCATATCGATGAAATTGAAGGAATGCAGCACGCGGATCGTTTCGATAGAGAATTACCTGGTGCAAATAGGGAAGATCCAGGACCAACGCAGACGGCTGAGACGTGTGAAAATGATCAACCAGCACCTGGACCAATGCAATTTGGAGCTGCAGAAGCTGTCTCGGTACCTTATATTGCAGAAAATTGCGATCAGGAAGCTTTTTAAGAAGTTCGTGAAGCACTATCCGTACGGCAAGGCGCAGGCGCAGGCGTTTGTGCGCTCGCTAAAGAGCTGCCCAGAGCTGGTTGAAGGCCATGAGGGTGTTTCTTTGCTCACGGTGGACTTGGACCCGTATTTGCTCGAGATCTCGTTGATCGTGGATCTTTTGCACGAGGTAGAATCCAAGACTCAGGTAGAGACCCAGGACGAAAATGAAAGCGGCCAGAAGGCTCGCAGGGTCAGCGGGTTGAATTCTGTTGCATCTCCATCTGGAGCAGAAGCCGCGGGATCGGCAGGCTCGGTCACTTCTAATGGGAGTTTAGGCTCCACGGGACATATCAGCACGGTCATAGACTCTACGTTGAAATTTGACCTGTGCTTCTTGTCGAAGTTCAGTCCGTTGGGATCATTTCTCGTGTCTCCAGAAAGCATAGATGAAAGCAAGTTTCTGCTTATCAACCTGGGATTCTCCCTCTTTGATGACTCAGTCATTGCTACTTCGAAGAAGATCCGAAGCGGCGATGCTCTACTGTCTAAACGCAAGGGTAGCATTCAGTCTCTGCATCTGAGCAAAGAGCCGGCTGCGTCAGTAGCTCCAGCAAGAAAGACGGACGAACAAAATGGTGTATCTTCTGTGGGACCGGAGGCCTCAACCATGCCGGCAGACTCTAACTCGGTGGTGTTATACGAACCGTTATCTAAACATGGCACGAATCCGGCAGATTTGTACCGTTCCACAGAGGAGGCGTTATATCCTAACATGTTGTTCTCTTATCCTTTGCAGCAACATGATGATTGTATCCTTCAATGCCATGTAGGTGGTCTACGAAACCATATCGCCACAGACTCACTCTGCTATTCAGATATAAAGGCTGTTCTCGAAGGTGCAGAACCTCAGCACATAGAGTCCTCGAACAGATTGGATGAGTTTTGTAAAGAGTGGTGTTATTCACATAACTTGAAGGTCACCGACTTCTGCATCACATGCAAAAGAACGCGGTTTGTGGCCAATCGTTCAGTTTCTGATGACTCGAACAACAGTTACTTGCTTTCCATTGACGACAATATTAAGGTGGGCGATGATATCAACATTCCGTTTGCTCTTTTGCAGGTGGAAGTATTCGAGAACTGCCACAGCTCAAGACAAGGGCAAAGTAAGAGAAGATCAAAGAAGCAGCTGGACCCTGTAATGGCTGATATAGTTGAGAAACTCGTCAATAATAATTTCTCTGCATTCCCCGCTGATAAGAATTTTACCCATTGGACCCTTGCAGCGAAGATATCCTCAGGTCTTAACCCATTATATTGCATTGATCCAGACATCCAGTTTGATTCCATCGATGATCTGTTTGAGGAAGGAAAGAAGAGATTAAATTATCTACACACTCAAAACCAGTTACATGTTAATCCGCCAATGATAGACTTTTCAGACCCAAGAGCCCATTCTAATGTTTCCCAAAGAAACGATTCGCCGACTTCAATTGAACTCGACAAACCTAGAATTCATTATTGGAATGAGTTCGATGACGGCGATGAGGCTCTAGACCAAGACTTTTATTCCTACGTTGACGAAGACGATTTTGAAGGCAGTAATGGCCAAAATGACCAACTCCGTGACACCGGTTTCATTTCGTTCAATCCTTCTTTTATTTTTGCGATCTATCATCTGCTCTCAAGATTTCGAGCTGCATTTGGGATAGTTGATGATATTCAAGCCAGGAAATCACTATTACAGGATGCTTCTAAGTCGTACAACTCGATTAACACTGATCATTCTGCATTGACATCAAGTTCCGACGAAAGACATGATGTGAACAAATTTTGGGACTTGGAAGAGCAGAACTCGGAGTCTATTTACGAGTTCGAGCATGACCAGGTCATTTCTTTCTTTTACGTTTCGTCTTTACTCATATCGTGCTTAACTACTGGTATTACTCTTGGGATAATGACATCGCTGTTCAAATCATTTGGAGACGACGACACCGAACTTGAGAACGAGACACCAATTTTGTCAATGATATTTATTTCTTTGACAGTATCATTGTTGTTAAGCGGATGGTCTCTACTATTGCTTTTCTCCAGATTTACTTTTGCTCCTGCTTGGCATTATATTACTGGAGTCCTCATATTCATCATTATAATATTTGCCGTCTGCTACGGCTTTATAGAGTTGATATTATAATGAAGAACTCATAATTGACGATTCGTGCCTTCAGTAATAAGAGATGACTTATTAATTCCTACTGTGACTGTGTCTTTTTCGAAAGAGACGAAATGATCATAGAAAAGGCATGCATTGTTCTCATTTTACATTAGTTATGTTCGTTTGATTATATATGCATTAATGTTACTTCCATTTTGATCTTGTTACGTGCAAGGGAAGGCTTACTTCTTGATCTTTTTCTTTTCAGCTTCGTGTTTCTTTAACCACTGTTCTTCTCTCTTATCCTCGAGTCGAGCAAGTTTAGCGGCTCTTTCCTCTTCTTCTAGAATTTCCATCTCATTGGCCTCCATGTCATCTTCTTCATCGTAATCGTCGTATCTTCTCTTACGACCTTTGTTGAAGATTGACCATATTTCCTCTCGGTCGTATGAATCCTCTTTTTCTAGGCCGTCTGTGTCATCATCTATGAAGTCAGAAAGATCTTCGTCAAGGTAATCGTCTTCTACCTCTCTACGGTCACGACCGTTGCCTACTGATTGTTGCCTTGACTTCAATTTTAGTTTCTTCACAAGTTTCTCATTGGGTTTAGCAAAGCCTGAGAATGATGGTGCAACTGTAATGGATTCCTTAGGTCTCTTCGCTACTGACGAATCTTGGCGTCTTGGCGCTTTTACACGATTATCAGATTGTTTAGTTGAATGTTGCTGATGATGCTTCGGAAGTGGTGCCTTTCTATTGTTGCCATTATGCGACTTTGACTTATCCTCTGCTTGTCTCATAAGCTCCTCAAAAGACAATTTCTTGATCGATGGCCTTTTCGGTACTACTACAGGGGTTGTTGTAGCAGTATTAGTACCAGGTTTTCTTTTATAGACAGGCACTTCATCCTTCGGTGAGCTTGCTCGCTTATTCTTTACTGGGGCCTTTGAAGGTGCATTTGCTGAGGCTGCCTGTTTAAGTCTCCGAGCTTCTTTCAATCGTTGGATCGCAGGATCAACTTTCCGAACATAGTTCTCAGGCAGTAGAGAAGCCGCATTATTTCTTGATGTGTTTTTATCACTGGTGCCACCAGATCGCTGTTCATCTGTCGCGACCTTGGCTGTCTGTTTCAACTGTTGAAGTTTAGCTAAAAAGCTCATGATGGTGTACCTTTAGAGGCCTCTGAATCAGAATTTCCGCCTGATAGTTCGTTCGCAGTCGAGCCTACCGCTTCTCTGGCACTGAGTACCAGCGATCAGCTAGTAGTCGACACAGAGGGCATGTGTTTGAAGCTCTTACCTTCTTGATAATGCAAGTATCATTAAGCCTTGATCTCTGATTCAAATGTGACAAGCACAATGCTATAGATACAAAAATACACGTGATCACTATAATTATTCCGAGTCATACCGGTAAGAGTCATCTGATGCATCATTGAAGTCCTGCAAAAATTCTTCGAACTCTTCCACGACATCATGATCTTCAGTGGCTTCTTTTTGTTCAGAGGTTGTCTCTGAATGGGAAACGGCGAGTTCATTTTGATGACTTGGTTGCAACATTGAGCTCTCTTTAGTTGCAAGAGGGTCCTCATTCTGGGACTGTGCTTCAATAGGCGACTCTGGTTCTGGAACAAACCCACCCTCAGAAGTTTGATCTGGTAAGAAGCCTCCGGCTTCAAAGCCTCCCATTCCATTACCACTGGCGTCACTATCAGAATCGTTGGAATCTTCTGAGTCGTCCGCCACGGTGGGAAACGGTTCTTCATCTTCATCTTCAACTGCACCATGCACAGCCACTAATCTGCTCTTGATACGGAGCTTGGTCAATAGCAAGGACCAGCCGTTCAATGCCTCCAATTCCATTTCGTGTCTGGCCTCATCTTCATTACACTGTTCAATATGATTGATCATCTCGATGAGCGCATCCACATACTCATTCTCCACAACGACACCGGAAAGCTTGGGATTCACCTTCCTTCCGGATTCAAACTTGAATCCTGTAACCGCTTTTGCAAATGGTACACGGAGGAAACTTGCTGCTTTGATAGAATTTGGATTCTCAACTAGGCAACAGCCAATAGGTATCATCCAGGGTTTATATACATCAATATTACCGTAGACATTAGTAGGAATCTTCCCGTCAGCTCCGACTTGCTTAGGGATATAGAACTCGGTTTGGTCAATAGAATATAAACGTTCTTCGGTCTCCTCTTCGTTAGATCGATCTTTGAGTTCACGCACCATCAAATGTCTCGCACCATGTTTCAAGACTCTTCCCTGCATGTACCAGTGACGGGCTCCGTAGCAAGTAATAACATCTTTTCGTGAGTAAACTTTGAAGAGAGATGAGCTTTTGTTCCGGAGCCTGAGGAACCCACAGTGCTTAGCCCCCTCTTTCAAGACTTGATTATATCTCAAATCTTTTTCTAACACGTAGAATGGATGGTTCTTAATATCCTGCAGACTGTCTGGAATACCTTCCTGTTCATTTCTGTAGGAAAAGTACTCATCCTCGTACTCATCAATCCTATTTCTGTTTCTTTTGTTCAAGTGATCAATTACTGACTCAAACCAAGCGTTCAGTTTGGAGTCTCGCGTAATTCGTTTCTTTCTTCCTTTATTTTGAAGTTGAGCGATGTATCTCCGTGATACATCTTTGCAGCCCTGCTTCTTATCATACGCAATAACGTATCTCATGATATTATAAAACGAGTTGATCCGTCCAACAGGCTCTAGTTTTGACTTGGTCTTGACTTGTTCGATAGTCTCTTGACCAACAAGATCTATCGTAATCCACTGCTTGGTGAATTTGTCCCAAACTTCGCACCAATATATAGGGTATTTGAGACATTCATTCTCCATCTTCCAGGAGACCCTCTTTTCGTATACCTTGGTGTCAGTGAAATCGGGCGGTTGTACACTGTGAATCAGTCTTGCGTTCAATCCACATCCTCTGAGCAACGTTACGAAGCCCTGTACGCTGACGTTGGCCGGTCCTTTCATCCTGCTGAAGAACCTTTTGAACTGTTTAAACGTAAGCTTCTCACCCGAGTGTTTCAAAACCGAATCCCAATGCACCATATACAAATGCGTGAACTCGTAAGGGGAAGAAAGCGTTACCTTGAATTTCTGATTCCAAAGCTTCAGTAACATTCGTAGAGCGTCGAGAAGCTTACGAGAGCTCCTCAGAGGCATCTCTTCGTCCTTTTGAGGGTGCAAGTTGTTGAAAATATTATCAGGAACCAGTTTGGACAACTTTCGTTGCAACGCTGCGTCATTACACCATTCGTTCCTCTTAAAACTATGGCACATCAATGTCACTAGCATAAATATGTGACATGTTTTACGGTATTCCTTTACCTCTGGGTCCAAGCTTGGCTTATCCGACATCTTCTTCCGTTTCTTCTCACTTTTCTGTGAATCTTGAGGCCTCCTTATCGTGATAGACAAGTCTCCAGAGGCTGCTGGCTCGGTAACATCTTCGAACTCTTCACTGTCGTACTCTTCGTCGTCATCTTCTTCGTCGTCATACTCATCGCTAGACTCTATAGTAATGGCGACGGGCGAAGCTTGAGTTTCAGACTCAAGATCTATCACTTGACCCTCATTACGTTTAGTTTTGCGCCGTTTTCTCCGTGAGCCACTGCTTCTTTGCTCGTTTGCGTCTTCCTCCCGAAGTGCATCTTTGATCAAATCAAAGTACTCTCGAGATAGTCTTCCACTCTCGTTCATTCAAAATTCAGTACAGCCAGTACAGATAACATTCAAATAGCAGCGCCAACTAACACGTTTCAAAAGCTGTCATTCGAAGCATTTTCAATACTGGTTGCTTCTGCCTCATCGTAAAACTATCATTGTTCGGTCTTGGCCTTCCATAAAAAGAAAAGCTGGTTCCACTTCATGAACCTTTAAATCTATAAGAAATCATGGGGATTTAGGAGAAGATCTTGGCAAACCACTATGTATCTTTCATTTGGAAAATCGTTTTAAGCACCGAGAGCCTGGATTGAGAGCGGCCTTTGGAATCTAAGGTCTGATTTTGAGACTAAAAGCGAGTTTTATTCGAGGATTTGTTCATATTTTAGAAAGCATCTTACTCCAGGATAGAAGAAGACTTATACATAAGCTCGGCGTTGGAATTACTAGGCATATTTGGCGTTTTTAGTATTGAATAATCTGAAAACTATTACCGGTTATTCGAGAAGAAGCAAAGTTTGGGCGAGACATGTCATTTGACAGCCACCCTAGCTGGTCACCAGTATTTCCCTCAGATGTCTCGTGTGGAATTCCGAAAGACGCTACACCTCTGGCAAAATGCAGTACATTTCAGGTGCATATGCAGCTGGCGGAGTCTGTTATCTTTCTGCAAGGGTTTAACGCGGCGCAGTGGGAGGGAAAGCCCCCAGCTATACTAAGAGGATCTTTGATACTGCGAGTGTTGAAGCCTACAAAGCTGAAATCTATCAATCTGACGTTCAAAGGATCGTCGAAGACCGAATGGCCAGAGGGTATACCTCCTAAAAAGCAAGAGTTCGTCGAGATCAATGATATAATCAAACATACATGGCCCTTTTTCCAAAACGATGGACCGAATGTGTCGAATAACCAGTCTACGGATGCTGAAGATCTGCAAAAAGGTAGTGGTGCCTCATTATATATCCCGCTAGACGAAGGTGATTTAGCTAGACCATCGTCAATGAAAACTATGAATAACCAGGTGCGGTCGCTTTCGCCAATAGGCCAATTCTTGAGGTCCACTTCTAAGGAACTCTCGAATGTCAAATCGGTTTCTGAGACTTTCAGCGACATGCTATCTATCTCAAGCGCGGGAAATGACAATAGCTCGGTAAAATCCAACACAAACCTTACAAATCTCTCTCCTGGTCAGTTTATCTTTCAACCGGGTGACTATATCTACTCTTTCGAGCAACCAATACCTTTATCGTGTCCAGAAACCATTTCAGCTACTTTCGGATTAGTAGAATACTATCTTTTGGTAAATATTGAACGTCAGGGCGCCTTCAAATCTGACGTTAATGCTAAACTTCCGGTTACGATTGTTAGGACACCATCAGATAACTCTGTGGAAGAGACGGAACCTATCGCTATTTCAAGAGACTGGAATACACAGATGCACTACGATATAATTATTGCATCAAAAGACATAGTTTTGGATGCGTTCTTGCCGGTTGCTTTTCGGGTTACACCAATGGATAAGGTCTCTCTCCACAGAATACGGATATTCCTTACTGAGACTTTGGAGTACTATTGTAAGGGTAAAAAGGTGCATAGACTTGAGCCAACCAAGAAATTCCTTCTCGCTGAACACCGTGCACCTCCTTTGCCGGACCTTCCCGAAGATGCAGTACCTACTAAAGCGAAATATCTCGGTAATTTATTAGAGGACGAGCATGGTGATTTAGTGTCAAAAGAATTTGAGTATCAAGTGTTCTTTCCTGAAAGATTGAACTTTCAGCAGAAGATTCATCCAGATACTTCGTATACATCAATAAAATCAAATCACTGGATCAAAATCAGTATGCGATTGTCAAGAAACATCGACGGGGTCAAGAAACACTTCGAAATAAGTATTGATTCACCAATTCATGTCTTAAACAAGCTTTCATCCCATGCAAATACACTGCTTCCAAGTTATGATACACATGCTTTGATTTTGGGAGCAGATACCTCTTCTTTCGGAAATTCGGAATTTAACATGTACCATGACTCGAATTTGTATTTCCCAAAACAAGTTTTGAATTCCCCTGTCATGTCACCAGAAGTCCAGCCAGTGGACGAAAAATTGGGACTGTCCCCTGTTGCATTGAGTCCTTTGTCTCATCATAGAACATCATTAAGCGTGGTTCATCATAGACATTCGAATCACAGTGAGTTATCAGTATCGGAACTTAGTAAGAGAAATAAAGTGCTGCAGTCTCCAGAGCTATCCTCCAACATTTACCAGCCAGAAATCATACAATCTGGCTTAGCATCACCTCAGGCAATCCCACTGTCTCCAGTCTCTTCTCCGCTAAGTAATCCAGTGACGCACATGAGAAACATCAGCATTGAACTGGGGTCAATTGATCAACAGCTTCCACCATTTCAAGAAGTTGCTGATGCCAACCAAAGGCTTCCTACAAACCCCCCTACTTATCTTGAATCAGTTGTAGACGACAACTGTGTTTCAAAGACCGATAAAGCAGAAAGTGAGTCATCATCAGTAAATGTTCCGTCGATTCGTCTATCCAGCGATAACCTGGATGATGCTGACATTGCGGAAGACTTTCAGTTCAACGGAAGTGATTCCGGGTCTGTTAACGTCCCGAGTTCAATTTTAAGATCTACCTCAATTCAGGACAAAACAATTTCTTCTCGTAGGTCATCAACCGTTGGAAGACGACGTAGTAGTTTGCTCCCTCCAGACACTTTGCCGTCTACCATAAAGAACTCAAGCGAATCATTCAACGATATAGAGCATGTCTTAGCTTCGGCTGGGAAATCTGGCCAAGCGGACACTGGCAACACCAATTTAAACGAAGAGAGCAGGTTGGGTGATGACAATGATATATCTCGATTATCACCTCATTCGTCAGTTGACACAATTCAGAATTTGGTGCCATCTGAATCTCATACCAATTCTGTCTCAAACCAACCACTGCTACTTCGTCAAATATCTACACATGACACTCATGAGAGTAACGATTCAGTAGACCTTACAGCGATGCTTCGACCAGAACAAACTGCATGGCACCCTCTACAGAATGCCGGTGCTGTTTCTCCAATTCTTTCGCAGTCTTATTCGATGAATGTTCTCCAAACAAACCATGCCCTCGAAGATTTCAAGCACAACCTAGAGACATACGATCAGGCCGAATCCCCTGAAACCCCAAATATCTCCACTTCTTTGAATGAAGATTTTGTTGATACATAACCATGCCTATTTTATTATACTATTGAGAACATTCATTAATTCAGCTGGAGTGTATTTGATGTGTTTTCTGGGGTGCTTGAAAGAATCTTTATAACGATTATAGAACCTTTCATACATTGGTAACACCAACGAAACAATTTCCTGTTTCAAAGTTTTCTTGAGTCCAGGATCCGACACTCGAAAAGATTTAGATCTCGAGACCAGGTCTTCGAAGCCGTCATGAAATCTCTTGAACTTTTCCTTAATTTGATCTTTTTCCTTAGACGACACTTTACCTGAACTGTCAACAAACACCTGGTCTAACAAAATTGACGTGAGATCTCTCCAGTCTGAAATATAGTAGTTAATATACCTCTTCTTCAACTTTGCAAGTCTTTGCAAACCAGATTCACCTAATATTGAACTGAGTTCGGATCTCTGAACAATTTGTTCTGTTAATGTCAAGTTGTTGAGTAAAAAGAACCCGATACGCTGAATGTTTGGAAACTTTTTACTATGTAGCAGATGTATCTCATGTTGAGGGTTGAGTGTCTCTTGTGCTCTACGCTCAAGACCGTAAAACAGATAATCAATTGCATCACCGAAAAAGGCAGACAAAAGCGACGTGCTGGAAAACTCTTCCATTTGATTCTTCGGTATTGTCCAAACAACATTGGAATCCTTGGGTAGCCATTGAACCCTAGACATTGCTTGAATTGTGGATAGGCATCCTGACTTGTACTCACTGAACTTTCTTATCTTAGACATGATGTCAACCGTCGGTTCGGGAACCCCATTATCCGATGGAATTTGAGCCATGCTATGCGTTTTGGAGTTGATGTACACAAACAGATCTTGGAACAGAGAATGTGACAGCCTTTGGATTTCGATTAGCTCGCTGTTTAATTGATCGATCTCAGGGAGGCTTTTGCCTCTCAGGGATCGCAGCACTTGATTTACGTTATCACTTAACTCAAATGAGAATAAACCAATATTCTCTTTGTTTCCCTTCAAAACACTTCTGTTCTGCCTTATTATTTTTAAGTAGTTTTGCAGTATCGGTGAGCATACTTTGGCGCCTATCACCGGTTGCCTGGAAGCATCCTTAGAGTAAAGGTCCTGTATCAAAGAATACTCATTTGCAATGAAACCCAGCATCGCTTCAGTGTATCCGTTGACACCACTACTTCCCTTCTGGTAGGGCACATTCGGTCCTGCAGAAACCTGCTTCGTGAAGGGCTCCAAGAACGCCAGCGATTTTGATATCAATTGTGTCCTCTGTCTGATATAAAGATCTGCCATTTGTTCGCTCTGCGATGAGTTCTCGAGGTAGTCCAAAATGACTGACATCTGATTTAGATATTCGTCGTCGTAGTATGGAAAGGGGATTTTCTTGTTCATGTTGATTTGGGGATCAAATGGTTGGATTGAGTTCAGAAGTTTGTTAAAGTATACCTGTAGGTTCCGTTCGCTATCAAAGATAAGCTCTCTCAAATGTGTAACCATACCCGCAAACTCTGACGTGTCATTGGACTGTGTTCTTTCACTCAGGTCCTCAAGTATGTCGTCTATCTTGTGTATAGCATTGATATATGGCTTCAGTCCTACTTTCGCAATGGGTTGCTCCAGTATAACCTCATACTTAGATGCATCGTTGGCAAGATCCTTGACAGATGCTACGGAGTTTAGACTGGATTCGATATTTGACTGCAAAATGTTCAATTGCTGGTTTCTCTCTAAAATAGGAGTAAATAATTGTGAAGCGCTGGCTGTAGTTGAGCTTATCCTATGTAAGGACTGATTCATGTCCTTATAGATGTCATCCAGTCTCTTTAAACTGTTCGAAAGAACAATCACATCAGCTTCATTAACATCAATTGAGCTCATTTCTTTTCAACGAAAATCCTTCTGGCTTTTCTCTTAATAATTTTCGTCTGCTGTCCTTACCATCTACCACAACACTAGTCTGACACCTTGACGAACCAATGGCAGTGTTACTCCTATCACTTTAGGCATAAACGGTGGTAATTGTGTTAGGCTTAAAGCTCAGAGCTCGTAAATAGCTTCACGTACTCCGGGTAACCTAGCAGTGTTATGTGTCATTTAAAACATGGATCGAAGAAGCGAAAGGATGCGATGAGCAGACGATTTAGACGAGCTGGAACTGTTCAAGGGGCATGGATTGAGGATTTAGTGCAGCTTTGTGCGAACTTTTGGCTTTGTGAAACGTATAAAGGTGATATATGGTTGAAGAAGAAATATTGGATCTTGTGAAAAGATTGCAAGAAGCATCGCTTTTGAACAGACATGGGAAAGCTACCAAGATCCAATGCTCTGTATTCGGACGGCCAGAATTTGTTCTGAATAGCTGGAAATTCAACGAATGGGACTATAACAAAAGTAACATACATTTACCTTGTAATGCGCGCGGACTTTTCATAACTGAGGACGAGAAACATCCTAGAATTGTCGCACGAGGATATGACAAGTTCTTCAATATCGATGAGGCACCTACTACGAAATGGAGTTGGATACATCAGAACACGATGGGTCCTTACGAAGTTACTATTAAGGAAAATGGTTGCATCATCTTTATTGGCGGGTTAGAGGATGGAACTTTAGTTGTTTGTTCGAAGCATAGTACAGGTCCGAGAGAAGACTCGAACAGAAATCATGCTTTAGCAGGACAAGAATTTTTGGAACGTCAATTGCAGGAAAAAGACATTGATCCTTACGTGTTCGGGCGTTATCTGTACGAACACAATATTACAGCTGTGGCAGAGTACTGTGACGACTCGTTCGAAGAACACATTCTTGAATATTCCAAAGATAATGCCGGGTTGTATTTGCACGGATTAAATCTTAACACGCCGGAATTCAAGACATTACCGATGGAAGAAGTCATTTCTTTTGCTGATACCTGGGGCTTCAAACACATCGATTATCTGAGCATCACGGACTCCGCGTCCTTGAGTGCATTTTTGACTGACTGCGAGAAAAAAGGGCATTACAACGACAAAGAAATAGAGGGATTCGTAATACGTTGCAATCTGAAGTCCACTGGTTCAACGTTCTTCTTCAAATTCAAATTTAATGAGCCATATTTGATGTACAGACAATGGAGAGAAGTTACCAGAGATTACCTCACTTCGAGAGAACGGATTTATAGGTTCAAAAAACACAACTATCTCACCAACAAATACCTTGACTTTGTTATACCATTGCTGGAAAATGATGCTCAACTGGCGGAAGACTTTATGAATGGAAAAGGGATCATCAAGATGAGAAAAATGTTCTTACATAGTTGTGGAATGTCCGGATTAGAAATTCTCAACTGGGATAAAGTGACAGAGATGGAGAAGGCCGAACCTGCTAACACCGATATAATAGATGAAAACACCAAGTTCTTATTGATACCAATAGCAACTCTTGGATGTGGTAAAACTACCGTGGCCCTTACTCTTGCTGAATTGTTCAAGGACACCTGGGGTCACATACAAAATGATGATGTGACCACGAATAAGACAGATTATATAAAGAAAGCGCTACAATTATTCAAAGACGGCAAACAATTCGTCATTGCCGATAAAAACAATCATCAGTTCAGGGAAAGGAAAGAGATTTTTGATTGGGTTAGCCGTTTCAGGGACTCATATATCCCATACAACTGCAATCTTCACATTATAGCTCTATGTTTCATCCAAGACATGACCGATGAAATTGATCGCGTAACCGTTGACAGAGTGCTGAACAGAGGTGATAACCATCAGAGCATCAAAGTAGAAAGCGAAGGATCAAATAAAGCTTTGAAAATTATGCGAGGCTTCATGAACAGGTTTCAACCATTTGACGATACTAAAGTTCCTGACAGCATGTTCGATTTTAGCATCGATTTGGAAGTTGGTAAGGATTCTTCCTACAGTAACGTTATCAAAATTCTTACGGAGTTGAGAAACAGATACGGTGAGCTTATTCCAGGAGTTCCGGATGTAACCACTTTGCGCTCTGCGTTTTCAAAGGCCCTCGACTACAAACCTCAAGTGCGTAAAGTTATTACAAAGGGTAAAAACAAATCACTAAGCGAGTACAGTCCTGTGTACTTTTCAGCAGCTATCAAAGATACTTACAGTTTGAATAAAAAAATCAAGAGTTTCATTCACCAACACAATGACAAATGCCCTTTACTTGATAGAGAACCGCCAGTATCTTTCAAAGATGAGCTTCACATCACCCTTTGCCATAAATCTCACATTAGAAGCAAAGGAATTCAAGGGAAACAGATGTGGGCAAAATACAAAAACAGGTATCATCAGCTCTGTGCAGTGCAGGAGAAAGGCAAACCCTCTCCAAAAACCATCGTAACTGAAGATTACCTCAAATTCAAATTGAAGGACCTCATATGGGATGAACATGTAGTGGTCGTGACCGTTCTTCTTGATCAGTATCCTATTTTCGATTCAAAAGAAGAACTTGTGCCGGATCTCCAATGTTTGAATGATGTTCCTCATATCACGCTTGCCCTTTTGTCAAATAGCAAGAAGGCTGTGTATGCTGGGCAGCTAGCAAAGCAGGTACAAGAATTTGGACTTACAGATTCCACTGAAAACTGTGGAATTATAAGTTTTGATCGTCTCACCCAAGCAGAATATAGAGCAGATGTTTGTATCAACTTTTAGTTCATGCAGCCACGACCAATAATTCACATTGTGGGGCCCTCGTATACCATGAAACACTATGGAGCACCAAATGAGATACAGTTGGGGCGTCAATGCAGATTACTACACTGCACCAGAAGGTGAATTAAATATATAGATTTATAAAGTTTATCTGGCAACGCATGCAGCCACAGTATGTATCAAAGAAGCAGACCAGCTATTCCGACTCGAATCTACGGTTCAGAAAAGAAGTCACCTTTATGATTTACAAAGATGTCAATTGCAGCCATAGCGGCATACAATCTGTTCTCTGCCTCTTCGAAAACGATGGAATTCTCACTGTAGAATACTTCATCAGTAACTTCTTCGTGGTGTCTTGGCAGACAATGCATAAATTTGTAGTTAGGAGCAGCCACTGCACATAGATCGGAATTGATCTGGAATCCAGCAAACTGTCTCAATTTCGCCTCCTTGGCGAATTCTTCTCCCATTGATACAAATGTGTCGGTAACCAAAACGTTTGCATTTTTACAGGCGGCCAAGGAGTCGTGAGTACACTCAAATGCACAACTATGTTTCTTGGCAAGTTTTTGAGCCTCTTCCACAATTTCGGCATCCAATTCAATGCCGTTTGGGGTTGCCACGAACACGTCGATCCCCAGCTTCAATGCAGCAATGGCCATGTCGTTGATCACATTGTTAGCATCTCCCACCCACGTCATCTTAAGCTTGTTGTTTTCATAGTCTAGCTGTTCCTTGATTGTTAGCATGTCACAGATTGCTTGCAAAGGATGGAATCTATCACACAATGCATTAATGATTGGCACAGAAGAGTCCTTTGCCAAGTTAAGGATGTCTGTATGTTTGTTCACACGTGCAAACACACATGACACCATGGAAGAAACCACTTTTGTGGTGTCATAGAACGACTCGTTCACTCCAAGTTGAATGTCATCCTTCCCTAGGAACATTGGTTGACCACCGAAAAATGCGGCAGCTCCCTCAGTGGAAATTCTGGTTCTGGTAGATCTCTTCGTGAAGATCAATGCAACGGTTCTGCCCAAAAGCTTCAAATGCTGTTTCTGAAACTCACTGACGTCATTACTCTTGAAAATGTTCTTATAGTGCTGCGCTCTGTCCACTAACGCCTTGAACTCGTCATCTGTCAGGTCCTTAATGGAAACTAAATGACGGATTTCGTTCTTTTGGTCTGTCATATCGCACACTGTCAATTCTTCACACCAGGCCTTCGAGATCGAGTCCTAACTTTTGACTAACACCACACAAATATCTTTTTAAGGGTTCAATTCGTTCAAAATGCGAATCACAAGAAATTACGTCAAAGTAACAATTTTCTGCAGCCTTAACAAGCAACAATCTAGATTAGTGTCTAGCTCTGTATCAACTATTGATTCAATTTCTTTACCAAAAACTCATCAAACTCGTTGTTAACTGTACTTAACGGTACTTTTCAAGTTTTTTCCATTTTTGAAAATTGACGAAATCGCTTGGCTTTATATTGATATCGGTCGTTGTCAACGAGCCGATGACGCAGATGAGTCACGACAACCGTGACACGTGGTTTCTGCGTGACTGTCACGTGCTTGTCCATGTCAGATGCGTTAAGAGGACGAGTTGATATCCGGCAGTCAATCGTAGTGACCAGTAGGCAGTGTTTTCTGCATACTGGTGATAAGATCGGTTCTTTCGAGTACCAGTTGCTGCAATTGTTCTTCTAACTTTTGTATTCTTTTGTTCACCAGTGCATTCTTGGCGGCCTCTGCCTCTAAGGAATCGTGCAGCTCTGCGCATATTTCTTGCCACGAGACCTCGGGTTGCAGTTGCGGTACCGCCACGGTTTTGCGTCCTGTGAGTTTGTTGAGCTGGGCAAACTCCTGGTTCAAAAGATCCACCTCTGTTGAAGCAGCGGTGTCTTGAAGTTGAATCAGCTCTTCGATTTCAGTCCTTTTTTGCTGCTGCATGGCAAGCTTCTCGCGGGAGCCTAGTGCCAACCGCTCGTCTTCTAGTTCTTCGGCAAACATTTGCTGGTCATCGTCTTCTGCTTCACCCTTTCCTGTTGTTCCCAATTCTTGGAGATCCTCCTCGTCCTGTTTGCTGAGCAATTTCACGTAAGACTTCTCGTTCTCTTTCTTACCGTACTTTTTCTCCTGTGATTTCTGCCGAAGTTGCTGTTTAAGCTCCACACTCTCCTCCTCTTCGTCTTCTAGATCTTCCAGATTCAAAACTGTGACGCTCTCTTTTGGCGCCTTTTTAGACAGCTTCGGCAGATTTTTGACCTCTCGTCCAAACAACGTGGAGTATCCGTCCTCATCGTCGTTACTGAGCTTTCGCTCTACTAGATTCGCCTGTTTGTTTCGTTTGATCTTAAACCTTGGAAGAGTGTTCTCCCGTTCTGCCAATCCATCGTCTAATACCCCTCCTGACGGAGTTTCTTGGAGCTTATCTGTAGCTAAAAGATCAACATCTTCATCACTGTCTAGCTCCGGTAAACTGAACTTAACCATCAGTTCATCAACCGATGTGCGCCCAACTACTCTTGAGAGTTAATCTTGCAAATTTCCTTTGAGTCCCCTGTTTCCACAGCTTGTAGGTTTGGTTTAAGTTAAGAATATTTATATTGATACATAATTGATACAAAAGAATTGTATGAATACGAAGAGAAATGAAAGACTGTCTCAATAGCATTGCAGATAAATAAAGTTGTCGCGGGACTATGCAGTTGTTTGTTTCTATGGAAGCATCGATTCGATTACACTATGCAGGGTTTTTTAATTCTCACGATATGGTATGGTCAATTTTGTTGTGAAATAAAGAAAATCCAGTGCGTTCTGCAGCAGCCTTGTGTACGCTTGAAGCTCTTACAGCGGGGTGGTGAACCATGCTGCGTCTTTTTGGCATGATGATCAACTCATTGTAGTCACTTTCGTTATCCTCCTCGTAACCTTCATCGTCAATAATGTTGTTATTGGCCACGTCATAAATCTTAAATAAGTTGGTAGAGTCGTTGACGGGATCCATTGCAATTTCCATTGGCTTGAAGTTTGAGACGGTAGGAGAAAGGTCTGTCATTCCAATCGAAAGTTGATAATGTGCAGTGAGTCTTGAAAAAATGTCGCTTTCGTCCATCCATATTGTGACCCATCTTTTCAACAGTTTTTTATACTTGTACCAGTTGTAAGTCTCCTTTGGCTCATTTAGCAAGTTCAACAGGCAGCTTTCGATGAGTTGCTTGTTGTTCAATGGCATGAACTGGATCGTCTTGAGAATTCTTGAATTGATCGGCTTCACGTTAGAGTTGTCGGACAGAATCAACCAATACAACGATATTATTTCATAAGCCAATTCCACCGACGTCGGTTGTTGCAAATAACGACAAACCAAGTATATCAAAGTGATTCCTATTTCAAGCATATCGTTGCTGTCCAATTGGATCTGTTTGAAGTCATGGTCCTGAAGGTGATGATACAGTTTCCATTGGTAGATCAACTTGTACCCAAACGACTCAACCAACAACTGGTACTTGTTGTTCACCTCGTTGGCTAGCATCTGTAAATGACAGCCGTCCATTTGTAGCACAAAATCATACACCAATTGGAACATCTTCAAATTCGGAGGGAATTCTGAGATCTGCGGAGGTTGGAACTCATCAATCAGGAAGTTTGTCTTCGGTAGGCCATTGATGAAACTCCACCAAATTTGGAACACTTGGAACTGATAGAAGGTTAATAGTCTGATGGTCTTTGAAGTGGATTTTTCATGGCCCACCAGGTTGTTGTAATTCAAGAATAATCCTGAGTTTATGATCATGTACTGGTTGAAGTTTATCAAATCGTTGGTCCAAATGACAGAGTATGGATTATCCTGCGACATGAAATAGCGAATCGCTAGGTTGACCAACTGAATAGAAGATAGTTTGTCCTGAGACAAAGATCCCAATAGTTTAACAGCCTGGAAGATGGTTTCGTTGTTGAAACAGTTCAACTCAAATTGCACGATGAGAATCAACACTATTGACACTGCTGGATCCGACACAGTTGAGTTCCCTGTAAGCACTGCCAAGATTCTTTGCTCCCAAGACGTGCCTAATATGTAAGGAAATATCTGATTCGAGTTAAGATATTTGTCTATCAATCGTATGAGATCGTCCACTGACAGCGGAATGTTTATCGGTACACCAGAGGGAGAAAGTGGGAAATGTCTGTTCACAAAAGACAGGATAGGGTCCTGTACAATCGACCTGTTGTACTGTAACGACTTGAGGTACGGTTTGTTTGCGTTTATGATGCAGTTCCAAGAAAAATTCCCGAGATACACCTGGTCGTGAATGTAGTTTGGGAACTTGTGGAAAGTGTCGTTGATAAAGGGCAGCAGCGCGGTATTTCCTGCTGCTGGGGCAACGCCTGAAGCCTGTTCAGACGCCTGAAGAGTGTCCACGTCGTGATTATGAGCCACTTCTGACGCTGGAACGTTGTTCGACGTCACTAAATCGCCGGGTTCTGTCGCTGCTACAGGTTTCACGTCGTTCTTCGGTTCCTGGCCTGCAGAAACCTTGGAGCCCTGGCTTGCAGGTGACAGCTCCGCGTTCCCGCGAGCTGCTAGCTCTTTCACGTTGTTCAACGTCATTTGCAACACGTTGAGCTGCTCGGGAGTGCCCTCTAGCACCGTCTCGCCGCTGTCATTGGTCAGTCCGCACAGTCGTTGCAACTTGACCACCTCATTTTCCAGCATCTCGGTGTAACCTCGCGGGAACCCGCGCCGCGTGAGCTTGTCGCTCGTCGTGCAATGGTATCCTATCTTTTTGCACGCGGTACAGCTGGGCTTGAGCCCATCGCACTTGATTTTCTTCATCCTGCACCTGTCACATGCTTGCGAAAACCGCTTCGTCGTCTTGCAAGCAGTTGCTGGCATCAGCAACTGCTTGTCGTCATGCTTGTCTACTTTCCCGTATTTCCTCTTCTTCTTACACGACATCTGACTGTGGTTCTGGCTTTCATGCCCGCAACTGCTGTTACTCTCATCGCAGCAACTGCTCACACTGTGCTTCAACTCATCTTGCATAACACCAGGCATCGCTGGTTCCTCGATGGCCTATCCAAAACACTACCCCACACTATAAAAAACTATACTACGGCTGAATGCACTTCAAGCGCTCATCACTGCTACATATATATACAACGCTTCTGTAACCTACCCAGTAACTAACAGAAGTCCTGGCGTTGAAATTTGGCTATTAGATACAGGCATTGCCTGTTAACGTCAACCAATGACAAACCCCGGAAACCTGCGCTTCTTCTGCGTAAGCTCGAATCAACGAATTTGGATTCAATTGGATCAACAAACGGAAGCCAGTTTCGAGGATTACGCAACGGACAGCAGGCTGTTACGATCTTTGTGGAAGGGGGACGCTTGAGTCATGTAACCATGATTTGAGGGCAGTTCCATTGGTCCGAAGATGGTTAATGGCTGGGGTCGCTGAGTTCACATGACTCGTGAATTGAGCAACAGCAGTACACCGCCGCTCTCAGATGACATAATCGCTCACTTGCGGTGTATACCTGTTTGTGTTTTTTGCCTGCAGACAGTTGTTTTTGCTATTTAGCAAGGGGAGAAGAGCGGATCGGCCGAACGGAGACCGCGGCGAGCGCGGTGTGCTGCAATCCCAGGAAAGAGTTTGGGGAAGGGTCACGTGGTCTGGTCACATGGTCTGGTCACGGGGTTGAAGGTGAATCGACGGAATCGCACGTTGGCAGGTTTTCGGCGGCTATTTGATGGGAAGTCGGAAGAAAATATGGACTAGCTCTGCGTTTATAGAAGAAACAGGCGCGGCGACAAAAGCGGGGTAGGCTCGCGCTTTCAGGTTGCGGTAGTTTAGCCGCTGAAGTGGGAGCAGTATATAAAGGGGGTGCGAGTGAGATGATTTTGCTTGTGTAGCCGTGCTGCTACAGCTGCTGGGGAGATAGGTCTATGTTCAGGATTCGAGTTCTCACGTGACCTGGTATAATAGGTCTGTGTTTTCATTTTAATGTGCAACAGGTTTGGTGTTTGGATCGATGCCTCAAAACTATGCACGTATAAGCCAGAGCTGGAACTGGAGCTCAGATTATGTAGGTCGCGAGCTGCAGCGCATGAGCACAACACGGCAAAGCATTAACGCGCCAAATAGTGACCGTCCTGCAGAATAATGGCTGCTCCGTTTCATAGTCTGGTGGTATGTCCAACGTTTGTCGCACAGTCGGTGTCAGAAACCATTGCTCAAAGAGTGAAGAAGCTTGGAGGCACGTTCACGAAGGACCTGACAAGGCTGGTAAACGTGCTGGTAGTCGGCGAACTGTTCACCCCGAAATACAGTTTCGCGGTCAAAAACAGGACTGATATCGTCTTTATCGGTCCGGATTGCATAGAGAAGTTGTACGAACTATGGCTCCAAGGCACAGACCTGTCGCAACTAACCAAAGGCAACAGTTTGTCGTACCTAAGACAGAACTACTCGTTAGCACCGTTTGAGAAGTTTAACGTGTTCATAGGAAGAATCAAGAATGGCGGCAATAACTACTCTTTAGACTCCCTTGTGGACGACTGTCACAGAGGCAAAGTTTACAAGTTGGACACTGAACACTTCGTAAGGCGGTCGTCGGCCTCGGATAAAAACTGTCCTTTCACCGTTTTCATCACTGACGACTTAACGGGTTCTCGTGTACAGGCTGCTATGGAGGAGAAAGTACCTGTGGTACATCCGAAATGGGTGGCTGATTGTTTAACCAGAGGTGCGACTCTAGACTTCAACGCGTTCTACCTGTTGGAGAATTGCCAGAATCTTGATTTCGAAGATATCGGACACGACAGTTTTATGAGAGATCACTTCCGCGCAGTTGATCTGAACGGAAAGAGGAATACAAACATCTCTTCGGATGCGGCCGCTGTGGGCGATGCTGCAGGGGTTTCAAGACCCATGATATCAACTACTTCTGAGCCGAATGGGCTGAAAATTTCCATAGATAAGCTCAAGCCTCAAGCTACCCAACTTTGGGGCAAACTTCTTTCTCACGACGATCACAACCAGAATAAGAAAAAAATCACCGAAAACTCTTCTTCATACGCGAAAGCAGACTCGTATCTTTCAAATGCATCTCCCGAGGCAGTCTTTGCCCGATGCCATTTTGTCTTGCACAAATTCGAGGACCGACAAATAACAATATTGTCCAGCGTAATACATGGTAATCATGGTAGTTGTTCCTTGTATTCAGAGCCAAGAAACAATCCGCTACCGGATCAAGTCTACCACATCGCCCCCAGTCATGTTTCTGCTGAGTCTTTACCGAAACTGCCAGGTGGGCAATTTTGGCTGACAGAATTTTTCGTCGAGCGGTGTCTTTACTACAACCAGCTGCTCGAACCAGATTCCTGGTGTTTACCCTTTTACAACGACTTGAAAATTTCACCATCAAAAGCTTTACTGCATGGCAGCAACAATCGACTGTCGTTCCATATTACAGGATTCCATGGTGTAGAACTGCTACACATAAACAAGATCATCGATATTCTTAAACAACTAGGTTTTGATTACCATGAGAAACTAACTAAGAAAACGGATTTTCTTATTGTGAACATCTCTCAATTGACTTCGATACCCAGTGAACATACCCTGCGACAGAACAAATATGCATCCATGTTTAGAACGGACCTAGATCCCAAGATATCCCCGAAACAGGCACTTATGTTTAAGAACTCCATGAAGAAGAAGATAGAATTTGTTAAGAAGATCCACCCTATTCCAATTCTCACCCCCAGTTTTGTCATAGAGCTGTTTCACAGATCAATGAATGCGATGCATACAAGTATGTTGCATCCTATCAATATCTATCTCAACGATGCCAATTGGTGCATTTCATGTCCAAAGGGCTCGAAACACGATTTCAGCCTTCAAATTATACCACAACAAAGCATTTCAACCACAAGCACGAGCGAACTTACAACAAATCCCGTTGATGCTATGCGAGCACAAAAATCGCCTTCCTCCGCATCTTCTGAGGCTTCGCGTGCAACGAGCAACTCAAATAGATGGGGTAAACTGCTGTCTAATAAAAACGACTCTGACCCGGATGATCATAGTTTCATGAAGGATGATTCACTATCCAATCTTGAAAGTCGAGAGGACGACAACATGAGCACCACACAGGTAACATATGGTTCTGTTCAACATCACATCAAGAGAAGAAAGGTGCCTACTAGGAGCCAAACAAAAGACATTACATCTCATGTTTGATACTGGATGTTACGTAACAGGAATTATAGAGTAGAGACTTACGTGTTTTTAGGAAATTAGGTTTTAAAGTCACAACTCTTTACCTGCTTATTGGCTGATAGTGATTTGAGAATGAATATCTCTCCTTTTTCAAGGTTTTAATTCCAGTGGTGATCTATTGACGTACTTTTATTATTTTGTTCTTTTCAATCAAAAGATCAAAACAATGCAAAACTACGTCAAAAAATCAGTTGTTATAATTACTTGTTATTTGAATTAATGGCGGTGTTTAGAGGAGAGGGTTAGAAGAGGTCGGGAGACTTGCAGCTGTGAAATAGTTGGCACCGATGGATGTGGAGACAGTACTTGATGATTTGAAACGCAGAAAGGAGGAGTTTGTCACAGGACATTCTGGCAGCTCAATTGCTGAATTAAGGGACGTCTCGCTGGCTGGGGTACTATGCAATGCAGCCTGGATTTACGCAGTTTCGAAGAGGCCGCAACTAAAAAATAGTTTCTGGCTTGATTTTGTACTCAATTGGCTAGGACTACTCTTTTCAATAACGATATTCGGAAAGCAGCCTCTGTACATTGTTTTAGCAGCGGCCATGGTAGTTTTCTCTGTATTGAGCAGCTACCCTAAAAGTACTCGAAACTTTTCAGAGAGAAATGGGCCCCAGCTTTCACCTACGCTGACGCTTTATAGAAGCAGTATGCTGATTCTGACATCGTTCGCCATCCTAGCTGTGGATTTTCCAATATTTCCTAGAAAATATGCCAAAGTTGAGACCTGGGGTGTCTCTTTGATGGACTTGGGAGTAGGATCGTTCGTTTTCAGTAATGGAATTGTCAGTTACAAGAGATTTCAATCAGGTCTTACTGTCTCCAAGTGGTCTAAAGTAGCACAGTCATTAAGATCAACTGCCATTTTAGTGGTGTTAGGTCTCGTTCGTTTGTTCTCAGTCAAGGCGACTAACTATCAAGAACACGTAACGGAATATGGCACACACTGGAATTTCTTTTTTACGTTATCTCTGCTACCGGTTGTCATGATTATATTGGATTTCTCCAGTCTGAAATTACGCTTTACTGTTAGTCTTGTTGCTGCTGGCATATACGAACTGTGCTTGCTGTATCATCCGGAGTTTATGTCATACTTATTAAATGCTCAAAGGATCAACTTTATCTCTGCTAACAGGGAAGGTATTTTCTCCTTCATCGGTTACTGCATCATATACATGTCTGGGCAGCAAGTTGGTAGTATATTCTTTTCCTCAAGAAAGGGGTCAATGACAATCTTTTGGAGGCTAATACGCTATAGCGTTACAAGCTGTGTCATCTCTTATATTTTGCTGGAAACCCATTCGATACAAATTTCAAGGAGGTTCGCAACATTATCCTATTCGTCCACAGTTGTCTCTTTCAACCTGTTGGTTCTAACTTTCTACAATTTTATTGGAGAATGCTTGCCATCTGAGTCAGCAGTTTCCCAGTCGTACGAGGCTGTCAACGGTAACGGTATGACAATGTTCTTGGTTTCCAACATCACGACTGGTCTTGTCAATTTCACTTTCAACACCTTAGACTCGCCACCAAGCAAGGCCATGATAATCTTGAGTTTGTATGCATTATTTCTTGCATTGTTTGCATTGAAATTTCCGTTAAAATTGAAGTTCTGATGATGCTGGTAGCTTTCTGTTTGGTATATACCTACATGCTCTTCGCATTTATAAGACAAAGATATTCTATTTCTTGACCGCAGGTGTTGGTTTTGGCGTGGTCTTACTGGTGGAGATACGAATAGCATTATTTCGCACGGGTGTATAAGCTGGAGCAAACGATCGCTTTCTGTTGATACCAGCTTTGTTAATGTCAACCTGCTTGTGGGTGTTAGCTTTGAGCGTGCTCGTAAGAAATAATTGATTCGTTGTAGATTTGTGAGCCTCGATGCGGGAATCCGAAGATGAGCCCTTCGAAAGCATATCGACGGTAATTTTGGTCTTTTTCGTCTTACATTTGTCTGAACTATCTTGGTCATTTCGATGACGTATCGCCGAAGAGTAAGCTTGCGCTTTGCTGGATTTACGCTCATTTTTAGGATAGCTTATTCCGTTTATCAAAAGAGAGCTAGCTGGTGCGAATGAACTTGATGGATTATTAGAAACAGTTGTAAACTTGTTATTTCTAAGGTCAAACGACATGTTTGATTGCACATGATTACCCATCCGAACCATCGCCTTTCTGCTAGTAGCTTTGTACTTTGCGTAGTCATTACAAAAATACTGCAATGAAAATTTTGGTGTGTCTACCGGAGGTAGCACGCCAAGGTTTTTGTAAAAGGCCATCACTCTGCTTTTGTCCGCTAGCATGGCATGACTCGAGCAGAATCGTTCACAGTCTTCCAAAAACACACTTTTCTTACCGGAAGATGATAAATACAGCAAATGTTTGGCTCTGGTCATAGCCACAAAGAAAATCCTCCTTTCTTCATTTAAGGTGCTTTCAATGTCATTCAATATATCAGCTTCCTTTTCTTTAAAGCTTGCGCTGGGTGCCAAACTGCTATTCAAACTTGATTCATCCTCACTTATATAGTCAGTTTGGTCATCCGTCCTCATTTCAGCCAGATCATCTAGTCTTTGACGTGCTGATTTGTCTGTGAATGGAATTTGTCCCTGATTAATTGAGGGTATAAAGACCACAGGCCACTCGAGACCTTTTGCGGCATGAATGGTTGATACAGTGACTCGTTCTTGATCCGTATAGATGTCCGTCATCGTGTGTTTAGAGTCGTCTTCCTGTTCGCCCGAGTATAAAGATATCGATTTTGTGAAAAGGGTTGCCACCAAAGAGAAATCAAACTCACTTTCACTGAGACTTTCTGGTCTGAGAATGATTTCATCTGTGCCATTGATGTTAGGCTCGAGCGATGTAAGCTCGTCAGTCAAAGACTCTTTATAGCCTACGAAAAAATCGAAAACTTTGTGCATGGTTGGATGCGCTTCTTGAAGGAAATTTGAAATGCTCATTGTCTTGAGGTTTTCCAAGATAATCTCTTCGGAACTCTTGAGAACTGTATACAACCTTCCAGTAACATATATCTCGAAAAAAATCGTCTCCAGGTCTTCATAACTGTGACAATTGAGAGCGAGGCGTTTTAGCTGATCTATGCCACTGATGAAGTTTGTAAGAGCTTGGTTCAATTTCTGAGATTTAAAGGCCCTCGAGGAACTGAGAAATCTTAATAAGTCTAGAGACTTCTCCTCCGGATGACTGTCAAACTCAGTTTTAATCTTTTTTACAGATACTGAACCAACACCATTTGACGAGAATTGTAGGCATCTTAAAATAGCCAATGCACAGAAGTCTTGCGATATGATTCGCAAATAGTCAAGAAATATGCTAGACTCTTTCTTCTCCCATACACCCTTTGCATTCACAATTTTGTAGGGAATACAATGCTTTATGAACGCCCGCTCAACGTCATTAATCTGACGACGAGTCCGCAGCAAGACAGCCGCATCTGAAAACTTGAATAGCTTTGGTAATGTCATTAGGCATTTAATTTCATGAGCGACAAAATCACATTCCGGGTTATCTAATCCATCAGTTCGCTCAAAATATGAGAATAATGGTTTTGTTTTGTGATCGAACTGGCCCTTAAGAGCATCTCTTGCAATCCTGTCTTTCTTCTGTTGATTGATAACTCTTTCTGATAAATTTAGGATAGTTTGTGCAGACCTATAGTTTTCTACCAGTGATATGCGATGAAAGTTGACTGGACTCTGTTCCTGTAGTTTAGTAAAGTTGTCTGCAGAAGCAAACCGGAAAGCATAGATTGATTGATCGGGATCGCCTACGGTTGTAATTCCAACACAACCATCAGAACTATCTCCTCTAGCAAGAAGATAGACAAGATCCAGCTGTAATTCATTCGTATCTTGGTACTCATCGACAAGAACGTGTTTGATAAACGGCCATACTCTATGTTTCTTTAGAAGCTCTTTTGAATAAAGGAGGATATCGTCGAAGTCTAATAGTGATTCAGCGAGCATCTGTTCTTGGAAGCGCGTATAAGTGTAGGAGATTGCTGCATCGTTGTTTGAATCATTCGAATAAAGAGCTGCTGATGTGCCTTTAGCTTTTAAATCTGAAATCTTGTGCAACAGAAATCTCACATTCGTTTTATTATCAGTCAGTTCTGTAGTAAATTCAGAGCGTTGTCGTATCTCTGTCGGCAGCTCATCCAGTATTGATCGCACTATGGTGTTGATATCCTCAGACTTTGAGATGGACCAATTTTTGGGTAAACCCATCAAATGTCCATATTGTCTCAGAAGTCTAGCACAGATGGAGTGGAAAGTTCCGATCAATAACCCATTTGATGAAATACCGACAGTATCGAGCACGGGTTTCAATCTGTCCTTTATCTCATTTGCTGCTTTTCTGGTGAATGTCGTCATAATCACGCTTAATGGATGAATTCTTCTTTCTACGACCAAGTAAGCAAACCGAGCGGTTAGAACTTTGGTTTTACCAGTTCCAGGGCCAGCTATCACCTGTAACACATCCTTTTCGTTGTGTGTGACCGCTTGCCGTTGAAGCTCATTCAGCCCATTTATCAAATCATCCATGACTTTCTACACTATCAGTGTAAAAGCACCAATAAGTCTGAAGCCGTTGCAGTACCACAGATTTCTATGGCCAGCCTTCGTCACAGTAGAACGAAGCGTGATACCCTTCTAGACCCGGTACCTTATCCGTGTAAACTGACCATATGTGTTACTTTCTTTAGGCATCGCATCGAATAGTGACAAAGGTTTTTGATTATTGACATGTAAATAAAGCGTGTATCGTGAAAGTACGTGTTAGCTAATAGAAAAGATAGATAGTACACGCTATTGAATGCTATAAATGAGCCATAGTGGCCCCTGTGAACTGATCATTGGGAGGATCTTAAGTCTATAATCTCTCCATCCCAATCTTCCCTGCGTTGTTTAGCCTTTTCCAGCCTTCTGAGGATATCATTAGTTGAGCTGGGCTCTTGTTTCACCTTTTTTGGCATTCGCTTAGAGGACTTTTTGTCTTTTGACTTGCCGTCTGGAAGATCAGTGCCGTTGGATTGCGATTCAGTTTCATTCTGCTCAGTTAGTTTTCTTCTCTTCTTGGAGGGTCTGCGAGATCTTTTTCCGTTCTTTTGCAAGCGTTGTGATGTTTCTTCTTGTTTAACAGACACAAGAGTATCCATACTGAGAACCGACTGAGACACCTCCTCTTTAATTGCTGACGCGAGAGCTCTAGCATTTGTGAGAATTGGTCTGTTATCTATAACTGTCTCGTCAGCATTGTGCAAGATCTCTGCCGCAGTATACTGACTTTCGTGCTTGACTGAAATGTCAGGTAAAAACTCTTCATCACTCAATAGAAGATCTAACTCAGCAGTTTCCTTCTTGGTGAGTCTGGGGACCTTGGTAGGGGAAATGTTAGGCTTTGGTTCCGCTTCTCCGAGATCTAGAACGGGAACGTCAGGAGTATTGCGCTGTTCCTGCTTTACGATTAGTTCACCCGGTTTGACGTGCACAGTGTTCTTGCTACTATTGGCCCGATTTACTCTCGGAAGTGCTGACGAGGCGAGGGGCTGATTTTCATCTCTTTTAAGATCTAGTCCCAGAACATTCTCAGTCGTATTAGGCAAGTCTACATGGGAGTACTTTTTATCTTTCCAGAATATAAGCTGCCGATTGTCAAAGCTATATCGATAGTAATCTTTGATCAACTGGTTGTATGAAATTTTATCCTGGTTCGGTATCTGGATCTTCAAAGTATAATATAATTTGAAAAGCTGCTCCGTGCTTTCAAAACACTTAAGAGTATCGTCACAAAGCTCTATGACCTCATTCTTCAGAAACCTGCTCTTGAAGACAGTTGCCTCCTTTTCGACAGTTGTGATGAATAGAAGATATTTGGCCCTCGTTAATGCAACAAAAAACATCCGTCTCTCTTCGCTGAAGCTCGTTTTCGATTTCCTTTTAGTAGGCGACCCATTAATCTTATTTTCCGTATTCTCGTCTTGAGAATCCGTGGGTTCTTTTCCATCATTTGGAATCTCTGCCTCTTCATCACTGTCCTCATTAGGAGCTGGCATATCATTTGCATCTTTATAATAACTGGGAAGCCGACCTTCCACACACTGCGGTACAAAAACAACAGGCCATTCGAGTCCTTTGGATGCATGGATAGTAGACAAAACAACAGCATCTCTGTTGCTATGGTCGTCCTTCTCTTTACTTTCGCTCTCATTATCTTCTTTGAATGTGTACAAATCAGTGAAACTAACGAACTCTCGGCAAAAGTCTACCAAGTCCATAATTCTGTCAGCTTGATCATCTTTATGGGATACTTTGAAAGTACTAAAATAGTTTTTGACGTTAAGGATATTGAGATGGCGATGCACATCTTTAGCAGGTTCCGAGTCACTAGTTGAGGACTCTACCTTTTTTTCTGGTTTGTATAGTTCTTTGAGGCCCGTTAAGATATACAGCTTCTCAAATGCATCTGCAATCACGTCTTTTCCTGCATCAGAATAGATTTCGGAGTAAAACTTTCGCAGCTCTTCAATAGTGTCAATGTATTCTTTAATTCCGGTTATCGAGGAAGCGCTCAAACTTGATGGTATCCGAGAACTTGCAATTTTTCGTACGATTTCGAAGGAAGTCTGTGTACTGTCCAATTGTTTTTGTTTCTCGATGATTGCAGCGATTTTCCCAATGGTTGTCTCCCCAATGCCTCTCACTGGATAATTTAGAGTTCTTTTCAAAGAATCCCAGTCGTCGTCACCACAGATCATACTCATATATCTTACTATTGCCTTGCATTCCTTCAGTTCCCAAAATGTATACCCTTTTTGTATCACGTAGGGTATCTTGTGTGCTATCAACGAGTTCTCGAACGCTCTCAAACTCCTTTTCAAACGAACCAAGATTGCAAAATCCTGGTATCGGAAGAGACCTGGTATAGATTTCAAGTATAGGATCTCTTTGGCAATAGTGTAAGCCTCGACCTCGTCAGACGGAAACGACATATACACAGGTTTGTTGTCTGTGACGAACTGTGCCCTCAATGGTTCCCTGTTGTCCCTCCCATTCTTCTGCTGTTTGATGACTGTTTCTGAGATATCAAGGATAGACTGTGCAGAGCGATAGTTTTCTTTTAGTACAATCTGATCGTATTCTATGGGACAGAGCTCAATCATTGTGTGGAAATTATGAGAAAGAGCAGAACGAAAACCATAAATTCCCTGATCCGGATCGCCTACAACAGTAACACCTTCGCAGCTGTGGTGAGATCCTCTTGCAAACTGGAATATCAAATGAATCTGTAACAAATTTGTGTCCTGGAACTCGTCAACCAAAACATGCCGTATATTTTTCCAGACTCTGTGCTTAGACAGGAGTTCAAAGGAATAGAGCATGACGTCGTCGAAATCGATCAAATCTTCTTTAGCAAGCTTTGCCTGGTATTGCTGGTAGAAATGAAGCAAGGCCTCATCGTAAATCTTCTGCTGTTCGTATTTCTCGGGAGTCACTGCATCTGCTTTCAACTCGCTGATTCTTTTCAACACCATGTCTGGATGCACCTGCCATTGGTTATTCTTCATTCGACACAAACTCACTTCATTTTTGTAAGACTTCGTACCAGCATAATCTCGAATCTGGTCTGGCATCTCCACCATGATTTCTTCCATTATACTCTTAATTTTCTCTGTTCCTGCTCGCTGTATCCTGTCCTTCCCTATCAGAAACCCTTTCTCTTTCAGCAGTTTCCAGCATATACTGTGAAAAGTTCCAATTTTCAGCCCGTGTGCTGAAATTCCGTGTGCTGAAAGTACAGGAACCAGCCTCTCCTTCATCTCTTCCGCCGCTTTTCTCGTGAACGTCGTCATTATTATGTCCTCTGGATTCATCTTCTTCTTCAGAACCAGGTATGCAAAACGTGCTGTCAGCACTTTGGTCTTTCCTGTACCTGGCCCAGCTATTATCTGGAGTGCCTTCTTGAAGTCAAACACAACAGCACGCCGCTGGGCCTCGTTCAAACTCTCCAGGTAAGTATCATCAGCAACAACTGACATGTAAACTCGATACTGATGTATTACTGTTACCGCATATAAGGGCGATTCTCTTCCAAAATAGACAAAAAAGGTATCACTCAACTCACAAAAATCACGGCTTCCCTATGCTGCAAATTTTATCTTCTTTGATCCCAGCTGCGCATCTTAAGACGCGTCTCAAACCATCCCTCAAGATTCAGCGATGATCTAAAAATCGTTAACGCTATGTTTACTTTTCAAAGCCTAACAAGCCCACAGCTTCAACGCCAAGAAATAGCTTCAACACACCCAGACCACTCACCGTCATTACGATAATGAGGCCAATATGCCGGAGTCTTTGGACGAGAGCTACATAGGTTGCCCGCTCATGTTCTCAAGGATTGATTTGAAGACTTGAATTACAAAGGTAGAGTTCTGCGACTCTACTACTGATCTAGGATGGTTCTAAACCATAGAACACGAAGCAGAAATGGAATCCCCTTCGAAAGCCAAGCTAACTTTGAGCTACCGACTCGAGCGTTACGGGAGTCTGTGAAGTTCAGACCGGAAAGGTTAGCTATATTAGCAACGGATCCTTCGTCCAGATGGTCTATAGTGTGGTTTTCGGTCTCTTGTTACTTTCCGGTGCTTACAGCATGTTTAAGTCCGGTTTCCAATATGATCTCAGTGGCATGCTTGGTGAACCATTGGCGAATGGAAGCGGACTCTCGAAAACAAGTACAGGACCCGAGTGCTGTCAGAGTGCTGAATATCATATCGCTAGTGATGGGCTTCATAGCGAACTTCGTGCTCCTGCTGAACTTCTCAGGAAAAGTCGGTTACGTAAGAGCTCAGATCGTCTGCATATTTGCGTGGACCGTGGCGGTGGCTGCGCTTAGTGCGGCTTTGATAATCTGCACAACCTATTTCTACACTGACAATCTACAGCGTACCATCGGATATTGGTATTCTGTGATAACGGCTTTCTTGTATCTGTTCTGCGTCTCATTACTCTCTGTGCACTTCTTTGGGTATTGTCGAAAAAAATACGCTGCTACTTTCAACTTGTTGGACAATGAGCGCTTGTTGATGTCGTTCACCTTTGTGTTTGCTATCTGGTTTTTATGGGGGTCTGCCCTGTTTGCTTCTTTGCTCAATCTCACGTACGGTGACGGATTATACTTCTGCATAGTTTCTGTCCTAACAATAGGGTTGGGAGACATCTACCCAGACAACGTTGCATCTATGGTCACCATACTTATCTATTCGATACTGGGAGTTCTTATCCTTGGTTTGCTGATCGTCATGATTACCACCATAATCTCATCTTCATCGGGTCCCATCTTCTTCTTTTACAATGTTGAGATCGCACGTCACAAGCTTTACCAACAATTATCCAAGAACCCCGACATTGAGTTTACGAACAAGATGGGGTTCGACCACATCCAATCCATCAGAAAAAGAACAAGAGCAGCTCAAAGACGCCACGCGATAATGTTGGCTTTCAGCATATTTGTGACATTTATAGTGCTGGGCGCTCTAGTACTATACTTCGCAGAATCATGGAACTACTTTCAGGCGCTTTACTTCTGCATATTGACGTTGATTACTATAGGGTATGGTAATTTGGCCCCAAAAACGGGTTGTGGTAGGGCGTTCTACGTAATATGGTGCATGTGTGCTGTTCCGTTGATGACAGTTTTGATATCCACCATAGGTGATTCATTGTTCGAGATTTGCAAATCCATTGATAATGAAGTTTCGGGCTGGATTTATCTGAGCAGTATTAGAGCCTCCAAGAGAGCATGCACAAGATTCTTCAGGCAACTTATAGGCATCGAGGTACAGCGCGAACGATCATCCAACAGTGTCACTGTACCGACAGCTTTCTTACACGAGATTGCTGATCCTACTTCTCATCAAGATGACCATGAACACATCGCACACAGAGCTCCTAATGAAGGTGATTCAGCCTCTGAAGATCTGCCAAACAACACCTCATCAAACTTAAGTTCAGAACAAACCCAGCTGAGCTCCGTCTCAATTCCCTCTGAAAAGGTAAGCGGTACGCAGAAATCAAGACTGCTAAAAGTTTCTACAATCAAACAGTTGGTTACCTATCTAAGTGAAATTGAGAGCCTTTCCGAACAAGACTCGCACTTTCAGTTTTCTTACGAACAGTGGATGCGATACTTGGGGTTGAGTTCAGATGCAGCAGATCCAAAGAGCCGCTTTTTTTGGATTTCCAAAGAATCGCCGTTACGGTATCCGCTCAATCAGTCGATATATCTTTCTTATAGATTAAACGACAAATTATCACAAGCTCTAGACAATTTACTTGAGGATCTATCCGCTGAGGCTTCTAAGTTAAGCTCAGAGTGACTTCGTGTTTCTCTGCATAGTTTTAGTAGAAAATGTAGCATTTTAGCATTAAAACCTTTGTCATGGATTTTAGTCACAAATCCAGAGTGGGAAACCTTGATTTTACAGTACCGGAATTCTTACACGATAAGGCTAAATAATCGACGTTTTTGAAGCGCATCACAGTTCATCGGAGTTCAACCTAAGCCGACTATTGTTCAATTTATCGTTTGACTTGATGAAGTCTGCAATCCTGGTTTTGGAAAACTCAAACCCTAAATTCGTTTTACAGAAAGGATGGGTTAACAAAGTATCTGCTGTAGGCCTGCTTTCTGGATTAATCTCGAAACACTTGTCTAAGAAATTTAGACCTTCTAAAGAGATCAAATGCTTTGTATCATCTGGGATTGGAGGTGCTGTCTTGGTTTTACCTATCTGGAACATGGCAGCAACTACTTCAAAATTCGACCATGGTCTCTTACCCGCGAACATTTCCAACACGACACAACCAAGTGACCAGATGTCGACTTTAGCACTATATCCGTGTGCTGTATCGACCATTTCTGGGGCCATCCAAAAGACTGTTCCCCTCATTGTCATGTCAGAGTTAGTATAGATGTTATTCGAACGCTTAGAGATACCAAAATCACTGATTTTACAGATTCCGTCAGTATCTAGAAGTAGATTGTCCGCCTTCATGTCACGATGAAGTATGCCCTTGGAATGAAGATATGAGAGACCTTCCAATACTTGCACTGTTAGATGCCTTATCAATTGGTCGTCAAATCTTCCATACATTCTAATCAACGAACCCACAGACCCACCAGCAACATACTCTAAAAATAGGCTGTAGATACCACTCTTTTCTTCAAATCCAAGATATTGCACAATGTTGAGATGATTGAGATCTTTCAATGTCGACACTTCAGATTGTAACGCTTCTACCATATTAATAACAGATTCATCTTGCGAGCTAAATTCCGGAACGGTGACTTGTTTCACAGCCATCATCTCCCCTGTAGTGACATTCAAAGCCAAATAAACAATACCAAAAGAACCCTTGCCAATTATCTCACCCTTAATCCAAGCAAATTCTTTATATTCTCCCCTTGAATTTCTTGCTTTATTGATGGAAACCTTTGATTTATCGGTAATCTCCACCACTTTCGTGCCCCACATCTTGGTATTCCTCCTCTGCAGTTTCTTAGAAGACATATTTTTCCTAGCTTCACTAGCTTCTTGAGCAATGATTCTTATCGTTTTGGCTCTTCTTGGTGGTTTTAGAGTGGACACTGGTGTTAAAAACTGAGTACTCTCTCCACGGTTTCCAAGAACCGGTCTATTTGAGCCTTGTGTAGCCTTCAGACTTTTTCCAAATTCTTTTGGACTTACTGGCCTGCTGTCAGCATTGGGAGACGGAGGAGGGGTCAGGCCCTCTAGGATGGGGTTATCTAAGTCAGCATCAGGAAAGAACATCTCCAAGTTCTGATAGACCACGTCAGGAGAAGGTCTCAAGGTCATCTTCCTAGTAGTACCACTGTCCTCTGCGTTGATAGTAGATACTTCCGTTAGTTCAGTTCCAATAACATTCATAGAGTCTTCAGTATTGAAGCTAAACTCAGCAGTCTCGTCTGAGTTAGATTTGTTGTTCCTGGACCATATTATCTCATCAGAACCTGACGAATAACCGTCTGAGTCCGAAAGGTCTGGAGCATCTGCAAAAGATATCTCGTTCTCATCAAAAACATCAGCCGCAGTAGTTGATGAAATTAATCCCTTGGATGTAGTCCGTTTGATGGGATGTATAGATGTCGCAAGCACATGTTTGTTAACCGATGAATTGGATCTACTGAATTGTTTTAAAGACATCCGCGGTCTCAGAGTTAGGTCTGCGTTAGATTTTCTTGCGCTCACGGTGTCCGTGGCTCCTTTATATGGTTGAGGAACAATCACATGCGTTGATGCAGGCGTAAACGACTGGACCGGAGATAATCTTTGCACGCTTTTGGATTTTTCCGGTGTCAATAACTGCGACTGTGTAGTATCAATAGGAGCTGGCAATGGTGGAGGAGGTCTCGGTTTACTTTTAAAATTCTTGGTTTTGTCTGTGCGTTCCTGTGTTGGCAGTCCTGGGGCCACTTTTGAGTCTTCAGCAACAACAACAGTTGGTATCGATGTCGCAGACGACTGATTATTGAGCGTTGGAGGTTTAGGCGCCTTCCTTTTGGGTGCAAGTTCCGATACTCTAACATAAGGAGACTCGCGTCTCTTATTGAAATCAATGTCCGTGTCACTGGACTTTCTGATGATGCGAAACGTGCTATTTTCTGTTGCGTGCGAACTTAAGGCTGAGCTATTCAATTTCAGACTTGGCCTGCTTTTCGGCAACACTATTGGAGCAGTGTCGGAAGCAGTTTCCGGAACTGCTGCAGGTTCTTTGAAGGTCCAATAATCGGCCTCTGTCGCATCCGGGGTATCATAGTAGTGGCTTGGAGTTTGAGGATATATTCTATGGTTGGATGAGCTCAAATCGTCAACCGAAACCAGATCTGATGACGATGTATCACCGGTACTGGTAGCATTCGATTTAACAGAAGACTTACTTCTGGCACTGTAGGCCGCAGAAGCTTGGCTGGCCAAAGTTCCTGCTCTCGTTCTAGAAGTGCTCTTTTTTCGGAGATCTTTGATATATAGTTTCTGCGGGACATTCTTGAAGGCAACCTGTTGTAGGCTTTCAAGTAACGCGTCAGATAACTCGCATCCAAAATCAGCATCAAAGTCAGTTAAATGCAACGAGAAATTAGTGTGAGCAATTCCGACTGCAGCTGCAATTGACTCCTTCAGCTCAGATATGGATTTGTGGAGAAAAGGCTGAACATTGAAAGGGGAATAAACCGTATTGTCTTTGGTCAACATGATGAAAACAGACTCAGATTGTTCCCTGCGTTTAGGAAGCGCATCGACTGGTATATCAAGTGCTGGATCATGCATTTGGTCGGTCTCTTCATCCACAGAAGAAGCACTAGAAACACTCGGCAGCTGTGGCGACTTCGACTCAGCCTCATTTTCAATGGTCGACAGCCCTTTTCTTTTTATTTTATCCCACGTCTTTGCTTTGTCGTCTATTGGATAAGGTAGTTGGTTACACGATGGTTCATCAGTACGTGTTGTGATGGCTTTTTTTTCGTGTAGTTGTTCGTTCGATTTGTTCTTATCTGACTGCCCTTGCAAACCATTTGAGAAGGACGGATTGAACGTTGATGATTCTGAGATATTAGTTTTATGCTGACGTCTGAATATGCTGGAATATCCGGTATGAGAGGGGCTCATTGAAGACGGTGTGCTTGGTGTCTTGTTTGAGTCATCTATAGTCGAGAATGGTCTTGGTGGTATCGTAATCTTGATGTCATTCTTAGAATTGTTATCTTTGGAGAGGGACACATTCCTTAAACTAATGAGACTCCTTCTGTATAACGCACTGGCACTATTAGTCTTGGAATGTCGAAGCGGTAAGTCGATGTCGATATTTTGCTGCTTTTTCGATGATCCACTATCGAGGGCTAAGCCATCACTGACACTTTGACTACTTTTCAGCAATGCTGATTCCGAAGTACTTCGGATGTGTGTACTATATGATGAACTGAGCCTCTGGTTCGTTTTTGCCGATTCACTTGAGGATCTTGAATTGGTCGAAGCTTTACTTCCACTTCTATTATTCCCCTTGACGACGTTTTCCTCGAGTGTTTTCTTCAGAAGATATTGAAACCGTTCGTAACACGATGTTTTGGAATAAGGAAGCATCTTCTCATACGCGGCAAAGTTGTCGTGGGCCAACAGCTTCAAGAACTTGTTACCACTGATCCCATTTCTTTTGAAAAATGATATCCACTGCTCACTGAAGTCATTGCTTCTAAACCATTGTACGATACGTGACATCGTCCACTGACTTGGATCAGTAACATCCCAGTTGAAAAGCAGTTTCTCTGATGTCAGTGAATTGGTGCTGCCTCCCGATGACTTCCTTGAGCTCTTATTGCTCGAATCGAGCGAGTGTTCTGTCTTCAAACCGGCCATGTTCGCTTTATACTCGGCCGATGAGGGATAAAACTCGCTAATATTGGCAGGATCCACATGTTTATTGAGTGCTGAAGATGCAGATCCCGATCTAGAGTGTCCATTTGCAGTGCTTTTCTTCTTCAAGAATGCCATTCCGGTGATCACAGCTTTGACTCCATCTGAATATCGTCTCTAACACAATACTGCTCGCAAACTAAGCAGCAGTGTGAGAATGCTAGGTCTGATAAACTAAATCTAGCTTTACAGGGATCCGCTTATGAGTCTGATCAGCTATATGACTTCAAATATCCTTTCCAATATTTCTCTTTGTCTTACTTCTATTTACAGTATCGTAAGAATCCTTTATATTCATAACTATTATCTTGAGAAGAGCTTTGGGAAATAAGTAAAGGATAGTCCTTCGTTTCGGCTATATGGCGGTTTATACTCATTATTTACATGTTAGTAAGGATGCTAAGATTATGATGTGCAGCGTCCTAAGCGATGTTGACACTGCCGGGTTTCTAAGTTCACTCTTTACTGTGAACTTGTAGTTCTGTAATTCTTAACACTGTCAAATCATGCTTATTCACAGCATGACGTACCTTTCTGTTTCTCCTCTTTGTGACTTCTCTTACGGTTAGCGGACTCTTCGTCTTGGCTACGACGGTGGCCTTCATAGTGTACAGTGATGGGTCAATCGGGCGATCCACAAGCTTGTAGTTACGGGTGCCGAGAGTGGTAACATCGTTCAAATCAAGCACATCGCCAATTTCAGCCTGCTTCAAATTGAAAGGCAATACCACTTTATCCCCTCTCGTAACCAAATATGGCCTGTTGTGTATCTGGAAGATAGCGTATAACTGGTTTGCGGTCTTTAAAGGCGTCAGGTCTACTGCTGGAGGTGCAGAATGGGTACTTCTCACAAGACCAGTTTTCAACCCTGGCAGTTGTTTAGATAATGCGGTCGCTGGCCTGGCTGAGCTGGCCACTAATTGACCCAGACTTTTGAACATGGCGTGCCCGAGGTGTTTGGGGTGCTAGAGACCAGTATCACGAACTCAACAACAGTCTGGAGTTTACCTCATCTACAAGCTGAAGACTTCGAATTGGTCTCTTTGCATGGAGAAGCGATGTCTTAAAATTTTATATGTGGATTATGGAGGTCACGTGCGAGTCACGTGAAACAATGTATCCATACTCAGAACCCAGTATGTACCTGTAGATACAGCATGTAGGAAGACGTTTCTGCATTGTATGAAGTCAATAGACTAAGACTTTGATCACTATCAGTCTTTCTTCACAGAGGTACCCGATTTTAGGGACTTCATCACCTTCTTTCTTTGAGCGACCATATGGGAGAATAAAACAGGGAAGCCTGGAATGTACGCTAGCATTCCCACGACCAAGAAGTATTTGTAGAAAGATCCGTACTTGCCTTGTGCTAGATCCAGTGCGGAGTATATGATAGCAAGCTCGCTTCCGACCCCCAATGGGTATAAAACGTAAAACAAGTTATATCTCAAAATGATCAACACACTGGGGGCCTGCGACACCAAATTGAAGAAGTAGAACAGGTATCTGACAATCTCAGCGACTGACCAAGCCGATAGCAAAGTCACATAGAAGATTTTGTGAGCGTTTTCGGCCTCTGGCAAGTACTTGAAGATTCCTATGACCACCAATAATCTCGAAGCGACTTGGGCTGCGGTGGTAACTACCGGCGCGCGCACAATGCCAAGAAGTGAGTTCACCACTTCGATGATGGCGCCGCATTGAACTCCAGTCACAACATCTTTAGTAGCTGCAAAGAATGCAGGCTGTCCAAGTTTGGGGTATTCTGTAAAGACCAGATACAGTATGTATCCCCACGCCAAGGCTGACCCTAGGTTATAGAGCGGCAGGAAAGAAAACACAGACTTGGTCGTAACCATCTTCACGATTAGCAGTGCAGATCTGCTAAAAGGCCAATACCCAATGCGCCCTTTGCAAAGCGTTACGACCTTACACAAACTTCAGATCCTTCTTGGTTCGTTTAAGGCTGTTCTGCAAGTTTTGATATTTGATCGATTTAAACAATAGCACTTCTATGAAACAAAAAAGATCTTCGAAGGTAAAACACGCCAAGTCCTGAAATCTAGGAACTCTGACATAGCTGTCGTTAGAGAATTAATAATGTTACTTTGTTCTTTTATTTAAGGGTTAATCGAAAGATTTACTGCGTGCCACAAATTAGTTTCGACAAGGGATGATCTAAACATGAATGACTAGGTATCGTGAGAGCTTGCTCTACACAAGTCCGACATTCCCATAGAGCTTTCTTCTTGTTCAGCGAGATCATAGGAGAGTTTGTCATTACTTGAAGTACGGCGTAGCGAGTACTCATTCGAACGACGAGGGCGAGCCACATCGGCATCCAAGTCATCTTCCTCACCGGCATCGTTCTCGTTTTCAACATCGTCGTTTATATCAAGATCATTAAGCTCATCTTCTGCAGCATCATATGGAATACCTCCGGGCGAAAGCATGCTTGAATACAATGGATGATTCGGTTTGGCGTACGATTGGCCATCATCGTTAGGATCGAGATAATCCTCTTCATCATCAGGAGAAAGATCGAATTGGTGTGAATGGAACATTGAGTTGTTGAAGAATGTTTTATTAGGAACTTGGGGTTGGAAGGTGTTCGAGGATGGTCCGTTCCATATATCATCTTCTTCATCCCCTTCTTCGTCTTCATTATTTTCTGTCATGGTCCGACCAGATTGAATCTCATTGGACATATAATTCATGAATTTGTTCATATCTGGATTATACGCACCCTCATCACCATCTCCATCCATTCGTACTTGAACTTTAGTCTTATTTCCCATGGCATCTTCATAAACGTAACAGTTATTTTCGCCGAGGTCCGTAGATTCCTGTTCGTCCGCTTCATCGTAATGTAATGAGCCGTTGACATTCAAGAACCTTTTGTCGTCGTCATTGATTACATCATCTTCTTCGTACACTTCCTCATCTGCGTCATCATTTTCCACTTCGTCAATGCCATCTTCCCCTAATAGAGAGCTGTATTTTTCTCTTGTTTCAGTAAGAATCGTGTCACAGTACTCTTTCCATTTAGGCTCGTTAAGGCCATCTTGGACGACTGGCGATGAAAAAGTGACGTCGGCTTCGTCGATGTATGCAGCGAACTTAGCAACTTCTTCAGCTATTAGAGTTAGGTGACCCATATACCCCAATCTGACGCCAGTTTCCTTCTCATGTTCAACACAGTCCCTGTCCCCCTTCATTATAACATCAGTGATATGTGCTGATGAAAACAAATCCGCTAGCAAGAACCTGTTGTAACCTGATTTCAAGGGTCCATTAAAAATCTGTTGAACAATGTCGAAGACGACGTTATGGAGGAAGTTATTCCATGGGAACTTGAAAAACATGTCAAGAATCGTAGTTATGATGTTATTGTCTTGTAAGGAGATCTTCAAAAGGTCTCCGACGACCGGGTTTTCTCTGAGAGCCTTCTCCGATACTTCAGATTCAGAAGAATTCTCAGAATGAATGTCGGACCTTTCGCCAGAAGACACATCTGTTTCGTCAACGTTTCCAGCATCCTCTACATCTTCCAGATCAGTTGTCTCATTATGCTCATCTGAACTTGAATTTACCCTCAAATTGTGAAGCTCTTCCTGTACGGCCTCAATCGGTGCTTGATCGACATTAGCGTTTGTAACATCACCTCCAGCAACTAGCGATTGTTCATTAGTTTCAGCTTCTAATTCATCTAAGATTTGCTGTCTTCTAAGATCACGTTCATGCACTATCGCTTCACCTGAGGGCTCGCTCAATAACCCCATGTTGGAGCAATGCAATAACTCTGCTACAAGCTCACAGATTTTGAACCTTTCGAATCCTAATGGTTCAATAGTTCCGAATGGAGTTTCCAGCGGATTAAGTTTCCTCTCCACGAGAATTTGATTAAACCGGTCCATTCTGTTGGCAAATGATCTTACCAAATGTCCCAGATACACCGGATCCCTATCTGTGGGGGGATGAGTCTCTAAAGTAGTGTACATCACTTGAACGAAATCATAATCCGAGTTGTTTTTTCTGATCAGCTCTATCACTATTCCGACACCATTGCTGAGAGACGTCCCACCTTGAAGCATGATATTCACTAGCTTAGTGACCATCTCCGGAGAAACTAGCTCCCTTGTCAACTCATTTGGTCCAATGGCTGAAGCAATTTCATTATTTGAGTTTGCACTGATGGTAATTAAAGCTTTCAGAAAGTCTCCTGCCGCTGATTGGATTGAAGAGTCATGTTCTTCGGAAAGATAGTCCAAAAGTTTTGGAATCAAATGTTGTTTTTTCAACAATGCAATGATACCAGTAGGGGCATCTGGTTTATCCGTGGATATCACTTTTAGCAAAAAATCCATTAATGGTGGGTTATCAATGTGTGTAATAAATCTATCAACAATGTTCTCTTGTTTCAAAATGAAAGAAATCATGCCATTAATGTCCATATCGAGTAAGCGTTCGTTTATCTTCATGAAATAAGTTGATGCAATAATTGAAAGCGGAGCAGGATGCTCCAATATATGCCACAACTTTGCTAAAAGGTCCTCGCTGTCCATGAAAGCCGATGAGATAGTCCATACGTCAGCAGAAAGAATTTCTGCAGCGATTCTAGCACGTCTCGATTCTGCTTGTTCTTCGCTTTCAGGCGGTAGAGTGATACTGGTTTCTGCTGAAGATTCCGAAGCGTTATCAGGTACATCAAGTGCGGACTGAAGCTGTGACGATGAGACGGTGGAGTTCTTGGACTCTTGTTCTTCTTTACTATCTAGTGCATTGTCTGTACTTGAATACCGGGAGGAAGACTGCTGACTAGCATCCGCCTCATCGGAAACAGCGTCCTGAAACTCGAGTTCTGGTGATTCATCCCGAGCTTCATTTTCGTCGTGGTCTACATCTAAATCAGATTCCGTTTCTACTATCTGTTCGTCGGTTGGCTCCAGTACGTGTTCATTCGTTACGTAGTCAACGAGCTTCGCCAAGACCTCAGGATACCTGAAGAATACCAGAAGTTTGAAATTCGAGCACATAAGCTCTGTGTAAAGCTCCTCATCGTCTAACAGATCATCTAGAATATCCAGATTAGGGCGGTAGTCCTTGTATTCAAAATTGCTTTCGGAAATAGAAACCTGCTCTTGATCCTCTTCATCCAGTGTATCGCCTTTTTTTTCATCGTTTTTTTGGCCTTCCTGCCTACCTTCCGGCTGCTCGCCCGACGCTTGGTCTAAGGCGCTATGAACAGTCTTTTTCATGTGTCCCGCATCCTCTTCTTCACCGCTGATGCAGTCACTATCTGATTCTGACGTCACATCCGCAGGTTTCAGCTTCTTCTCTCGTAGGCCTGCCTTGCTACTATTGATTTTAAAAAACGCCTTGTTCAAAAGCTTAGTCAACGGCGCCTCGTTGGCATAGTCTTGCCCGAACTTCCAAAACGATCCAGACATCGTACTTGCTCAGTCCTCTCTTAATATATGCAAAAATGGAAATAACACAAACCTCCCTCTAGGGTTCAGCACTCAAGGAAACACCCCACAGAACAAACAGACCAGCAGTTCACCGATAACTCCCACGCCAAATGTCCAGAACAACGTCCTAACCGGTATAAGCTCAGCTGTTGATAATCAAAAGGACACCAAAGAAATGAAAGAAAGGGAAACCTCTTAGTGCGTTAAGGATTTCTGTTCAGAAAACCAGAAACAGAAGCCACTAAACGAAACAATTAGAAACACGCCAAACAATGCGGTTACCTTGTATGAAAATGAACCCAAAAGCAACCCAAAGTAAACTTGCAAGCCGTATATCAGTCAGGTCTCCTTCTTTGTTGAACCTTGAACTTGATGTTACTGTAATAAAATCGTTAAGAAACTTTCACTGCTTGTACGGGAAGAGGGAATGGTAAGGCAGGGTAATATTTTAAGTACTTTATACACTGTAAGTAGGACATTGAATCATGCGAACTGCTGGATGCAGTCGAGAGCTTTGTCTATCAGGGTGACGATACCACGTTCAGCTAGAGAATGTGCGTATATTCTGTTTCTTAAGGTCTCTGTGCCAATTTCTTCGTTGAGTTTGTAGAGAACCTGGAGGTTCGTGGTTTGGAAAGTGTCGTAGAATCTGGCATGGTACGAGCAGTTCCCCAGCAATATGGACAACACTTCGTCAGAAGTCAGTGGGAAGTTTTCCGGGCCTGACAGGTACAAAGTCAGTAAAGTGTCTGCAGCAACAACGTCGAAGCGGGCCATGATGCTGGTTCTCAGACAGGCAACGGCTTCGTTCCAGTTAGCGGTTTTCACAAGAAGGAGCCCGAGAAGTTCCCACTCGAGGCCGCTGCTCTTGGAGTCCTTGAGCGCGGGCGAGTTTAGCGATACCTTGAGGTCCTGGTACACTTCCATGAATAATGTATCGAGCCATTTCTCGCACATACGTTTCTGCCTCAAGAGAGGGTTCGACTTGTTCTGGTAGTCGACGTGTTCGGACTCCATGACGAACATCGAGGATCTGAGTTCCAGTAAGCCGTTCCATCCGATCAGGTTGACAATTTTCATTAAGAGCCGGTACATTTGTTTCATATACCATGGCAGTTGGTTTCTAGCGGCGTTTCTTTCCAGTAGGGCAGTGTAAGACACAGTACCGATTTCTTCGTTCGAAACGAACTCTACCAAATTCGATGACCTGGAGCCATACACAGGGCCTATCTGTGAGCAAGCCGTGTCAAATATACTCTTGATACATCCGTAGCTGTTTGCGGGCATAATTACTTTGCCGAAAGTGATCCCATTCAGGTCCTTCTCTTTTTCTTTCCCAGGTCTCAGCTTGGTCAAAACGTAATTATACTCATGTGAGCTCAAGGTACTCTCTGGGCTTTGGCCCAAAGGCTTCTTGTAATAAAGTTTGTCAAATTCTATACCCCAGTAAGCATCTTTGCTGGGATCCATAATCATTAGCTTTGGTACAGAGTTAATAGCTAACAGTGCGGAGTCGAACTCCTTCGTGTGGATGTAACAATCTGCCAATATGTACCAGGACTCAAAACTGTCAGGTACGAGCTGCGTGGAGTACAATGCCACTGGAAGAGCCAGCTCGAAGTCTTCTTTCTTGATTAGGAATTCCGCTTGCAGGTTTAGCAGATCAGTGAGCATAATCAGCTGTGATTTCTTCAGTTTGTTGACGTTCTTAAAATATCCTTTCAACAACCCGTTGATAGATGAAGCTGTTAAGATATCCGAGGACCCAGATTCGAACGCAACTTTACACTTTATGATTTGGTACAACACCTCATTCTTGGAATCTGCTTTAGTCAGTTCTTCCAATACAGATATGCAGTACTCGTATTGATTTGGCACTAAAGCCAGAAAAGAGAGCAACGACTGCACAAGATAGTTCTTCAAAGGAGACACATGTGGAGTATGGCTCAGGTCAACCCCACTTTCTTTGTACCGGGGAATGAACTCACATAAGGACGCGATCGCAGTTTGCGCAGCAGTCACACCATTATCGATTCCGGTGGGCAATTCGACCATACCAGGCAATTTCCATTCTCGATCCTTATTGAAAACCAAAGACCGTATAACTCCACTGACAAAAGTTTCCTTCCACAGCTTCTCGTTCATTGGCATATGCATACCCTCATTACTGCAAGAGATGGCGCTTACCTGGAACGATTTCTCGGATTCAAATTTGATTCTGAGGTCAACCTTAGAGAACAAATTGTAGCAGCAGAACGTTGACACCGTCTCGTTAGCCCATTTTTGTCTCAATCTCAAAGAGCTCAAATAGCCAATAGGCATGGCTTCACTGGAACAGTCAACGCCAGTGATATAGTGGTACTCACCGACTTCGTCTTTACGCGATTTGTCGAAATGTGCCACATGCACCAGATCGGGGAACCCTAGTCCCAGGCTATCATTAGCCAGCAATCTGCGAAGCGAATTGGTACGAAGACCAATACTTTCACCAAATTTAGTTTCCATGATGCGTGGATTATCATCCAGCTGCTTCTTGTCCCCAGGCAACTCATCAAAGATAGCACTTCCACTTTGTTCAGTGATAACAACTGATCCAGGTCTGGAACCCTGTTTCTTCTTGCTTCCCCACAAGTAACTCATGTCAATAGAAAACAACTTGTTTCACCACGCGTTCCGACTGTCAATTGACCGGTAAACGAGTGGCTAGCCAGCAACTGGAGCTCCGTATCCTCCTTTCCAAAACCAAGTCTTCTTAACAAATAGTTACGAAATGCTGTTCATTTTCGGCTTTTCATAGTAAAAGAGCGAAGAAAGCTTAAAGAGCGGACTTTAGGCCATTAATCGCAAGACTGACGCTGGCAATTATGGCTCAACCAGGGCTGTTTCAAACGTGCAAGTAAGACCAATCGATTGCTTCAAATTCACATATTATATATTTGGACATCTTTGAATAAGTATAGCTGTTTTCTCACCACCAAGTGAATAATGGTGGTTTAGAGTTACATATTTCGAGTTTCTCAATGATGACAGTCCTGCGCTCAGGCTGCTCAGAGAGTTGATCTTCTTGGTTCTGAGCGGGGATATGGTGTGTTTGTGCCAAAGGCTCTTGGTTTGTTTGAGGCAAACTACCAACGATCAACGGCGAGGCGTTCTTGGGCAAAGATTCTGCCAGCGACAGCGTAAGAGACGTTTCCTGCGTCGGATAAAACATGTACTCTACTAAACCGTCTAGTACGAGACAAGGGGTCCGTTTCACGAGCTCTAATGGGCCACAACGTGGGTCCTTTAAAGTTTCCACAACGTTAAACGCCTGGCCTTTCAAAACGCTCCATTGTTTCTTCCACAGGTTCGCTTTGAACTCTGAGTCAGTTTGGAACAGTTCAGTGAACTCTGAGTGTGACTGTTCCCACCAATTGGTGTTCAACAGGATCGGAAGAAAGTGTTCTCTTGTTTCGCTCGAAAAGGGCATGTTTAACAGGGAAACTGGCAAGAACAGCCAGCCGTAGGGAAACGATCTCCATTCATCGGGGTGTTTCCAGGGAAAAGAGAGACCGTTATCGATAGCAGCGAGCTTTATGTCCCAATCTGCCGCTTCTGAACTCTGGTTTCGAGTCAGTTTCACCATCCAGTTGTCCAGTCCACGGTCTGTGTTCCGCATAATGTAGTCCAGCACGATCAGTTTCTCCAGCTGCAGCCTGAACCGTTTCAGCGTGTTGGTGTTCCAGTGGAACTCGTCGTTTGCTTCATTCTGTTGCGGAACACGGTCTCTGTACATGGAGGGCAGCGGATGCTTGTTCAGAAACTCATCAGCAGACATGAACCCGTCCACGAACAGCTGGAATGAGCCGATTTTGTTCTGCACTCTGGGGCGGAACACACAGAGCCACCGATTTCTTGCGTCGTAAAAGCTGGTGGAACTCAAAGAAATGATCTCTGTGTGGGGCACCAGTCCCAGTCTCAGCCTCCTGTCCAGCAGACTCGCCGCAGCCTCACAGACGTACCCCAGATTCGGTATCAGACACGACCGGCCGAAGAAGCATGGGAAGAACGTTCGGTGCAGCCATTTGGTCCATTTCGGCGAAAACGGACCGTACGGTTCCTCGTCCTTGGGCTTGAACACGCCCTTGATGCTGTCGTTGCTACCGAGCGACCCGTACACAAAATACGACCCTGAAGATCCCGCGTCGATTCTCCGGATCTCAAAATGCTCTTCCGAGATCGCCCTCAGACAGTCCTCGACCACTGCGTCGAACTGCGCCCGTGTCTCCAGCGCCTGCGGCACGGGCCCCGCCTTGATCGACGGCTGGAACACTGAGTACTCGATCGGCGTCTGCCGCGTCTCGGAGTCCGAGACATGGCTCACTGCGTCGTTCCACAGCCGCGTGGTCCATCTGCCTATCGAATCTATCGTGTTCAGCGAATGCTCTGTTCTCACGTCGTAGTGCGGCTCGTCCTGGTACTTCAACCATTCGTACGTGTTGCTGGACACCACAGGGCGCATGAACGCCCGCTGCTCTTCGATATCTGGCATTCCACGCCGTCTTTTGCTCTTCTTCGACACACCGCTCAGCTCAGGTGACATTTGCTTCCAACGTAAAGACATAGATACATTACTAATTACAAGCCTCCGATTGATGCACTTATAGCACCACTATACGCCGAAACTTTCCGCTTTTGAACAATATACAACAAGCTGCCATACTACGCTACATGGAAACATCAATATTCCGCCGATTGGTAATATACCGGGCGCACAATTTCTCTTTTAGCAAGCTCACCGTTTGCTCATCGCTTGCTCATCGCATCGACCTTTAAAACTGTGGCAGTTTGTGCCAAGTTCGCTGAAAAATTTCAGTTTGAAAATTTCAGAGCCTGCTCTATCAGCTAATCTTTATATATGGATAATGCTCACAATTGTTTAAGAGTCATTCCGTGGATTATTCAGTAATTGGGTACTTAATTGCTGGGTACATCCTGTGAACCCCAAGACGGCTGTTTGAGGGACGGAAAGGCGTGCCTTGGGTGGAAATTCAGACTACAGGTCTGATATTTGGACTTTTCAAGGCTGATTAAGAGCCGCTTTCTTATCAGCATAAGCATTCGAGAGTTTTGACAGTGAAATGGGTCTCTTGTCTCTGGGAACGCCGCTGCCCTGGCTAGAGTCTCGCAAATACAATGAGCATGTGCGCAGCGAGGGTATAGAGCAGCTTTTGAACGCATTTTGCAGTGCAGCAGAGAGAGATGGCGATCCGTTGATATGGGGCGATGAGGTCGAGTACATGATTTGCGAATTTGACCAGAGCGCAGAGAATGCGATGCTGAGCGTGAACCACGACCGTGTGTTGGACCAGCTGAACGAGGAGTATATAGAGGAGTGCGAAGCGCGGAACGTGAGTTTCCACCCGGAATACGGCCGGTTCATGTTGGAGGGCACTCCGTTCAAGCCGTATGAGGGTTACGAGGGTGCTGCGGTAGAGCAGAACATGTGCGCGCGTAGAAGCGTCGCCGAGGAGAAGTTGGAGCTTCTCAATGGGTCCGCAGACCCGAATGTCGCCGTTAGACCGCTCTCGTTGACCGTGTTCCCACGAATGGGACGCGACCAGTTCACAAATCTGCCAGACGCGTGGAACCACAAAAATTCTGCAAGCAGGTCTTTGTTTCTGCCGGACGAGATTATCAACAGACACGCCAGGTTTCCCACACTGACGGCCAATATCAGGACCAGACGCGGCGAGAAAGTGTGCATCAATGTCCCCATGTACCAGGACTCGAACACGGCGAAGGTGGATTCCAGCATATACCACAGGGACTGGTTCGTTCCCGAGGACCTGGAACCGGCAAAGACTTCAAAGCAGGGCTACATCTATATGGACTCGATGGGGTTCGGAATGGGGTGCTCCTGCTTGCAGTTGACCTTTCAGGCTCCTAATATGTCGACAGCACGGTACCTGTACGATTCTCTGGTGAACTTTGCTCCCATATTTCTTGCAGCCTCGGCTGCGTCTCCGGTGTTCAAGGGCTTCCTTGCAGACCAAGACGTGCGCTGGAACGTGATCAGCGGGGCGGTGGATGACCGTACCCCGTTCGAGCGGTCAGTAGAACCTTTGTTACCCAAATACAACAACGGCTACGGTGGCATCGCCCCTGAAGACATACCAAGTGCTAAGAGACTGAACAAGTCGAGATATAGCGTGGTAGATTTGTACTTGGGAGGCAACAATTTCTTCGACTCCAAATTCAACGATACCGAGGTGCCTATCAATGAGAAAGTCTTTAAAAAGCTGACCAAGAACGAGAAGTATTCATTTGATACTGATCTGGCTAGACATTTTGCACACCTTTTCATCAGAGATCCTCTGGTTATCTTCGAAGAGCGTATAAATCAGGATAATTCCACGGAAATGGATCATTTTGAAAACATTCAAAGTACCAACTGGCAATCCCTGCGGTTCAAAGTACCCGCACAGAACGCCACGCCGGATAATAAAAGTGCACCGGGTTGGAGAGTTGAGTTCAGACCCATGGAGGTTCAACTGACCGATTTCGAAAACGCTGCGTTCTCAAACTTCTTCTATTTGATCGTAGAAGCGTTGCTCACGTTTGGTGACAAGATTAATGCATACATGTATATGTCAGAAGTCTGGGAAAACATGGATATAGCGCATCGCCGTGACGCCATTCTAAATGATAGATTTTACTGGAAGCAAGATTTCTCGAATGAAAGCAAGACACAACTCATGACCATAGACGAGATCTTTCACAATGCTCGTAGCGGCATATTCACAAATTTCATTAATCCAATCCTTGCTCACAAGGGCTGGATCCTGAAATCATGGACGGAACTGAAGCAAAGGACTTCTGATAAAGAGATGATCAGGTTGTACTATTATCTTAGGTTGGTCAGCGATAGGGTCTCAGGAAAGATTCCTTCACTAGCAAACTTCATTCGCTCCTTTGTCATGAGCCACCCAGATTACAAACAAGATTCCTTGGTCTCTAAAAAGATTAACTACGACCTGTTACACCTTTGTGATAGATTATCTCATTACGATGACTCTAAGGGCGAGCTCACAAGTTTCTTAGGGACAGAGTTTGCAAAGTATTTGATACAGAATAGTGTATAGTAGACTCAACGTACAAACAATACAATAAAGCCGCCGTAGCGTAGGCAATCAGTACGGTGTCCGACTATAGACGGTAATTCACAGATTGTTAAAGCCGACGCCGATTTTAGTATTGGAATTGGTGCAAAAAAAGTTCTTCCCCGCCAGGACTCGAACCTGGAATCTTCTGGTTGCAGAAGTAGCTAACATCGTAGCCAGACGCCGTGACCATTGGGCCACGAGGAATAAGAACTGGTGGTTTATGGTATCCAACAGTGCTATGTTGCATCAAATATTTGCACTTGCAATAAACAGACGCAAGTTACCACTGAGCACTCCGATATGAAGATGTATCAACGAGTTAAACTATGTACATGAATGTTTTGACAAGTGTTTATTACATTTGCCTCTTTTTACAGCTCAGTAGCAGTCTGCAAGGACAGTTTGTAACCTGTCATGACCTACAGGCTGCATGCCATGGTAATACATATTGAAACCACCTCTTCCTTGGGTGATACTTCTAAATTTGTTATTATAAGCCACCATTTCCTTCAAAGGAGATTGAGCTTTAACAAGTTTCATTGCTTGACCTTCTTTACCTAGCTTGGCAAACTCCATGGTAGAATCCTTGGGCAGCCACATTTGATCTGCAATTTGCTGGAAATGTACATTTGATTCGTCCGATTTCGTACTATTTTCCTCTTCTATAGATACGATACTGGCTTTCCTTGCACTGGATAGGTCCTGGATGACGGAACCCATGTCCTGTTGCTGAACGTTAATGTCAATGTTCATCACTGGCTCCAAAACCGAGAAATTGGACTCGTCTTCCTGCTGTAAAATATCGGACAAGAGTTGTCTGCTAATCGATAATAGTGGTGAGATAGTGACAGCATCTATTGGAATCTCCCAGTCGCCTTTCACTCTAACCACACATGAGTTCAATGGTAGTCCAGCAATTTTGCCACCCTTTTGTAAGGCAACTAGACAACTAGGAAACAAAGAATTGACAACCGTAACGTAAGGAATTTGAAAAGGCCAATTCTTGTCTTGGTCATACTTACTGTGTTTTTCCATTATCATATAGTTATTATCATTAGCCAAGGAATGCCACTCTTCATTCTCACTGGGGTTCAACTTGAGGGCTTCATTGAATGGTTCAATGACCAAGGAAAGTTTATATCCTTCATCTGTAGCTACGGACTTTTCTTTGGTAGGACTATTCAGGGTTTCTTTGTACGATACAATCACTCTACCAACGTCTACTTGTGCTTTCAACTCATTTAATAGCCGGTCCCTAGCAATATCAAGATGTAGCTCACCCATTCCGCTTAAAAGAATCTGACCTGTTTCCTCATCTTCAGTTACCACCAGAGAAGGGTCTTCCCTCGTTAGCTGGGAGAGTGCTTCTTCCATCGGTTTCTTGTTTCCTAGGGTTTTGGGTTCGATAGCAGCATTGAAGACCGGCGGAGGAATCTCAATCGGATTTATCCTGAGTGTGAGCTCTTTTTTCTTATCGAATGACCGCAGTCCGTCCTTTTTAGTGACATGAGTGATGATCGTATCGCCAGTCCTAATGAAATCTGAAACGTTACTTCCAGTTAAGACACCAATGTCTCCCGGATACAGTTCTGACACTTCCTCTGGATGGTTGGCATGCATTATTATTAGCTTTCCAATTTTGACCTTGACACCGGTTGTCGTGTTGTAAACAATATGGTTTGAGCGTAGAATACCAGAATATACTCTAATGAAAATCATTGTACCTCTTATGGCATCAGTTATCACTTTGAATGCCAGAGCCACGCATAGATTTGGGTTATTGTTAAGAATTAGTCCTTTCTTAGCATCATAATTGATAGGTAGATTCTGGTGATTCAGCTCTGGCGACCTGGCTTCTACCGGGGACGGCAAATAATTTGCAATTGCATCAAGTAACGGTTGCACACCAATGTTTTTGAATGAAGCACCACAAAGCACAGGTGTTGCCTGTGAGTTAATGGTGGCTTTCCTGATGGCTTTGTTCAGGATAGCTGGAGACACTTTCAAATACTCACCCTCAGCCTCATCTAAAAAGTGTTCAACAATAGATTCGTCAAACGCGCCCAGTGTCTCAACCAATGCTTCTCTCCCATGCAACAAATCTTGGAAAGATTCGTGGTCTTCATTCACATCTGTGACGTAAATCTTATCAGGGTCTGCAGCGTCCCAAGTTAATTCTTTTCCATAGATTATATCCAGAACACCATTAAATACGGGTTCATTCGTGGACGGATCTATTTTGAATATAGGAGTGTTTATCAAAAGTGCCCTAGTATTCATTTTCACTACTAGTTCCTTGACGGTTCGACTGTAGCCTGCTCCAACACGATCCATCTTATTCAGAAAGCACAATTTAGGTAGTCCTTTCGACTGCTTCCATACTTTCTCTGTTTGGGCTTCGACGCCTGCGACAGAATCCAGTATGGTGACACAGCCGTCAAGAACTTTCAAGGATCTGATCACTTCAAAGGTGAAATCTGCATGGCCGGGAGTGTCTATAAGATTCATTTTGTAGTCTTTTTTCCAGTTGAATGAAATGGCCGCGCTTTGGATGGTAATTCCTCTAGATCGTTCTTGTGGTAAGTAGTCAGTTATTGTATCACCTTGGTCTACATCGCCTATTCTATTGATTTTACCACTGTAATACAGCATTCTTTCCGTGGTAGTGGTCTTGCCAGCATCGATATGTGCGATAATACCAATGTTCCTCACTTTACTCAATTCGTGAGCAGCTGCTGTAGCATATCTTCGTAGCAGTCGGATACCGGACATAGCCAGCAAATTTATCAACGCACTTGAAGTATAAGTCCAAAAGCAACCTCGCCCTAAAGCGGTGTTCTGTGAGATCAAACGTCAACGCTGATGTCTGATTTTAGTGTAAAGTACAAAGACCTCCAATAAGAGAAGTAATGAACACCGCAAACGCTAGAGACTTCAATCGTTTAGTATTCCCGTAACCTTATAAAGGGAAGTGCAGTCCACAGGTTCAAATATGAATGAAACCCTCCTTAGCGTACGTTTTCTTGTCTGAAACTTCTCAACTCATCGCTTCAAAGTCATCGGTTACGGACTAATTTTTCACTATCACCACTAACAGATACTTGTTCCTACAAAGTAACGACAAGATGATGCAGAGATTGTGTTAGGTTCTACTCCCTTCCAAGCTGTTGACTGGCATTGGACTGCTGAGAGCAAGCCTGTACAACCATCCACAACCATGTCAACGCAAGAATTCAACATTACTGAAGCTTATCTCAAGTTCTTAGCAGAGGATAGTGAAATGACTATGCCTATCGCTGCCATTGAAGCCTTGGTGACGATGCTTAAAGTTAAGAACCCCAAGACCTCGGCTGAAATGATTAAGTCTACGAAAAACTCTATTGAAGAATTGACTACTTCCATTCCAAACTCGATTTCTCTACGCGCTGGGTGTGATATCTTCATGAGATTTGTATTGAAGAATACTCATTTGTACGGAGACTGGGAGAACTGTCAGCAACATTTGATTGAGAACGGGCATCTCTTTGTGAGCAGAGCCAAGCAGTCCAGAGATAGAATCGCTGAGATTGGTATTGATTTTATATCTGATGATGACATTATACTCGTGCATGGCTTCTCCAGAGCGGTCTTCTCGCTGTTGAGTTATGCTGCAGAGAAACTAATCAGATTCAGGTGCGTAGTGACGGAATCACGGCCCTCGGGACAAGGCAAACAGCTGTATGATCTATTGAAGCGAAAGGGAATACCGGTAACTATGATTGTAGATAATGCCGTTGGTACAATTATTCATAAAGTGAACAAGATCTTCGTCGGAGCGGAAGGTGTTGCAGAATCTGGAGGTATCATAAATCTTGTTGGCACATATTCTATCGGTGTATTAGCTAAAAATGCGAGGAAACCGTTTTATGTGGTAAGCGAATCGCATAAATTCGTTCGTATGTTTCCGCTATCCTCAGATGACATCCCTATGGAAAAGGATCCACTCGATTTTAGCAAGAGTAATGACGATGAAGAACCGTTGAGTGGCCCCTCTATTGATTTTACCAGTCAAGAATACATTACAGCCTTGATCACTGATCTAGGAGGCTTAACTCCAAGTGCGGTGTCTGAGGAGCTGATCAAGATGTGGTATGACTGAGTTTATATTTCTGCCTTGAAGCATCGCATGAGTATGAGGTGACGAATATATAAGATTATACTCACTGAATAATTCGATTAAAACAATTTTGATAGATAGTCAACCCTGTCATCCACCGGCTTGAGAGGAAGGGAGGCTTCCTCTTTCGTTACTTCTTCCAGAAAGGCCTCAAAAGTATCGTCCTTCCACTCCAGACTCTTGGATTCTTCTTCGTCGGCAACCTTGTGTGCCAGAAGTGCTCCTCCTAGTCTACTCTGATTTGCCTCGCTGGAACTTTTCACAGACATCGTTATGACTTGATTTTTCTTGGTATTTGGATTCACGGGCCTGCTCTTGGCATCCTCATCTTTCCTCACTTGCTGTTGTGTATCAATGTACGTGAAGTAGGGCCTCATCTGCGCTACCCTTTCCACTGGGATTAGATATAGCTGTCCTTGTTTCATGACTCCGACGTATTGCGACATGTCGTTAGAAACAGCCACGCCTCGCAACGTCTGCACTTGTACGTCATTCCATTTTTCCGTAGCCTTTTCCTTGTCGAAAAAAACCTGTGTGTTTAACGGAAGGTCTACTTCCCATACGTTGGAGGCTTCCTTGTATCGTACTCCTGAGACCGGCGGATGCTGATCCATCTTCTTCTTTGGTTTGTTGGCAAACTGTAGTACGTGCACCGGACATGGACCCACGGTCAAGTTTATCGGTATCTCGCTAACAACAGGATCATCATACTCCACTGCATTAGTTCCGTTACTGTTCTCCTGCTGTACGTTACCATTGCCATTGACGCGTTCGTTCCCTAGGCTGTTCATTTCGGTGTCACCATCTTCATCTGTAACGAAAAGATTAGAAGACATGGCTTCTGCAGGGGTGCTAATCCTAAAAATACTTTCTTACCGTCTCAACGATCCAACGGGAGTCTCTAAAGTGATAGATGGCAATAAGAGTGGTGCATGTCAACTGTTGTGGTTCATGAGTGATCCATGTTACAGGCATTAAAAATTCAATGCGCATGCGATGAGCCGTGTACAGTGACATTTGAGCGTTATGTGTCAGATACAGTCATGTGACTCAAAAGTGCCACTTTACCACCATTCCTAAGGCATATCTACGTTTCTCAGGTGTGATTTGGTACCCTATTTCTTGGCGATCAACGCTGCAAAAGGTTCTGATTGGGTGTTCATTCTCTTCTGACTGTACCAGTAGGTATTCTATTTAACACAGAAAAACGGCTCGCTAAAAATCTATTCGCTTCCCTTGTAAGACGCTAACATGTTGGATATGACTGAGGGCTAATCCACCTATCTAAATACTCAAGGCGCTGTATAATCAGAGATTTTAATAGGTTGGCTGGGCATTAGTTATCTCTCATTCTTTCTTCCTGCCTTTTTCCACAGAAAAGCCTTAGTATAACCTACAGAAAATTTTAAGCACAGTAGCTATACAAGCGATGAGATGAGATGAGATCAGAAGCTTAGTGTAAGCCTGAAGCTGTCAAGAAGACCAAAGGCGACTCAAGAACAGTGCATGCGATGAGTTTTAATGATGAGGATGATGGCATGTTGCTAAATTTTTCTACAGACGCGCAGGACACTGGTGTCGTCAATGGTAAGGCTAAGATTACTGGTGGAAAATGGAAGGACAGAAGACGGGCTAAAATGGTGCTAGAAGGTCGTAAACCCAAACATAGAGGGGAGAAGAGGACTTTGGAGGAAGGTTCTGATGCACCTACATTTGAAGAACTTGAAGCTGTCGCTTCAAGCTCCGAGGTACCGTCCTCTGATTCGAATAAAAAACCGAGAGTTGCCAAAGAAGCACCACCTCCAATCGTGAAACCTGTTCAATTAAACTCTCAAATGGTTTCGTCCTTGTTCACCTCTAGCAGGGATATTACCACAGTGACGAATAGCAACGCTCATGACGAAAGTCTCGAAGTGAACCCATCAAATGCCCCTTTAACAGGTGACAGTTTTGAAGCATTTGGGATCACAGACACTATGATCACTCATCTGAAAGAGAAGATGAAAATCGAGAAGCCTACCAAGATTCAGAAATTGGTTATTCCCCCCTTATTACAGTCACAAGGTGATCTTTTCATACATGCTCAGACAGGGTCTGGTAAAACCTTGGCTTTTCTACTACCGATCTTTCAGAGAATCTTGTCTTTGGGCCAAAATGTGACTAGACAATCTGGATGTTTTGCACTCATAGTTACTCCAACAAGAGAGTTGGCAAACCAGATATATCAAGTGACTTCTCAACTTGCACAATGCTGTCATTTCCTCGTGCCATGTCTACTTATCGGTGGTGAAAGAAAGAAATCCGAGAAGGCTCGTCTACGGAAAGGTGCCAACTTTATCATCGGTACTCCGGGAAGAGTCCTGGACCATCTGCAAAATACGAAAGTTATCACTGGACAATTGGCTCCAACTCTAAGATATTTGGTGTTAGACGAAGGTGATAAATTGATGGAGTTGGGTTTTGAAGAGACCTTGAAAGAAATTTTAACCATTATCCATGGGATATCAATCGATACAACACAGTTCCCAAAATTACCAAAGAGGATCATTCATGTCCTGTGTAGTGCTACAGTGAAGGGTGTCGTCTCCAAATTAGGAAACGTAACATTGAAGGATTACCGGCTCATCAGCAGTGGGCAAAAACAGACTGAAATTACCACTGTTCCTGATCAGCTCTTACAGAAAATTGTCATTGTGCCTCCGAAGTTGAGATTAGTAACGCTAGCAGCATCTCTGACCACTATAACTGAGCGTCATTATAAACTGCCCAAAACAGATGTGACAAGAACCATCGTGTTTTTGACCTGTTCTGATAGTGTCGATTTCCACTACGAGACTTTCTCTTCCAGTGATCTGTATCATAGAAATCTGGTCGGGGACACTGCAAGGCTGCTTTTGAAGCACAGTACAATCTTGCCTTGTTTTAACGATGTCGATGAACCAAATGTGATATGCTACAAGCTGCACGGGTCACTTTCTCAACAAACAAGAACATCTACACTTAAACATTTTGCTACCAATAACGACGCCACTATCGGAAAGCATTTAATCTTGTTCTGTACCGATGTTGCATCCAGAGGTCTAGATTTGCCCCATGTGAGCACCGTGATAGAACTTGATCCTCCTTTCGCTCCAGAAGACCATTTGCACAGAATTGGGCGTACCGCTCGTGCTGGTTCTGCAGGTGAGTCTCTGCTTTTCCTACTGCCCGGCGAAGAAGAAGGATACATGGACTACATCAAACCTTACCATCCAAAGGGATGGAAACTGATGAAGTACGACCAAGAGCTGCTAAAACCTGCTTTCGAAGGCCTCAATGTCAGAAGAAACGACAAGAACAGGGACGACTGGGACAAAGACGAGGCTCATGCGTGGGATAACAATGCTACCACATGGCACTTGAACGTCGAAAGACGCGTCCTTGAAGACTCCACTTACAAAGAAAAAGCAGTAAAAGGTTACATGTCGCACATCAGAGCCTACGCTACCCATCTTTCGCAAGAAAAACAGTTCTTCAACCTAAAATGCCTCCATCTCGGTCATTTGGCCAAATCTTTCGCCCTAAGAGAAAGACCGAAGTCTATGGGGCTTCAACAGGGCAAAGCCGGAGCTGCGGCAGCGCAGAGGAAACCAAAGGAAGACACAAAATCGAAGATGCTCCGCATGGCAAGACAAACCATGAAACAGTCGAACGACGAGTTCAACTTCGCATAATGGCATAACTTATTTACTTGTACTGTATCTTCTAATTATTTTCGCATACTATCAGTTTCTCGTCTTTGAGACCGCTTTAAAGCTCGAATACCATCAGAATAGATGCTAATCCAAATTCCGCGCATTTTGGAATCAATATTACGGTATATTCCCTTTTACACCTTCGTTCTATCTCTTCTTTTCTATCACAGATGTGTTATGGATAAACTTTTGTCAACATTCCCCATACCGGATGATCCCCACATAAAAAGTGGAAAGTTTCGGAATAACATTATACTAAGGCTTTTAGACACTAAAGGTGATGAAATAAAGTAGAGACTGTATTTTCCGGTTTGGAATTTTAGGCGATTTGTTAGCTTTGAGTGGTAATAGCGTAGCTAGTCGAATAGCTTAGATATTGAATAACACAAGGGTGTTTTGTTTTGAGAGTTTCAGCAGTATTTATGGTGAGTTACGGAGTTTTTGAGTTAAGGCGTATATTTTAGTTTGAACATCGTTGATGACCAAGAAGTTAACCCCGGAGCAAAAGCTCCAGCGGAAGCCTATAACGCGGGCGTGCGTTTTTTGCCATGAAAAGCATTTACAATGTGATGTCGGGAGACCGTGCCAGAACTGCTTGAAGCGTGGTATCGGCGATCAGTGCCGAGACAAAGAGCGGAAACCAAGGAAGCGGGGCCCCAGGAAAGTGAAGAAAGAGGGCGCAGAGGGCTGCGCAAGCTGCAAAAAGAGCCCGCATGTTATGGATAGGAATGAGGTTATGGCGACGATTCAGCAGCAGCTGGTACCTGTCATAAACACTGCTACAGCGGCCGCAGCAGCGGCCAATGCGAAAAATAAACCCAAGGTAATCAAGCCTAAGCCTGCGGTAGCAGGTTCCAAGAAACCAAGAATCTCAAAACTTGCAATGGATACTCTTTCGTTGCCCATGCCTGCTCCCATTTCGAGTATGGAGATTATGTCCAAGCAGAAAAAAATGCTTTCTCCAGAACTGCCTAAAATTCCGAGTCTAACGCAGCTGTTCAATCCTACAGTGGATCAGATCAACTCTCCCACGGGTTTGCCTTCCCACCAGAATGTTAATAATACCAGTGGGAGTCATCTGCCGTCTTTAGTCGACAAGATACCGTTAGAATCGAAGGGGAACGCAATGGCACATAAGCAGCAGCAACTTAAGTCTCTGGCCTATCAACCAAATCACTTGCATCAGATGCAACCAGCAGATAACCAATCGGTACAGCCACTTTCACAGATTAGCGACAAATCAAATTCAACACATTACAACGCATCCCCTGTCAACCAGGCTCTACCCCACAGTCAACCCCAGGCCCATCCAAAAGCACAAAATCCACAACCGCTTGGTTTAGATTTAAACCGCATATCAGATCCTATGGAATCTACGCATATTTCCCAAGCGTCAGAAAATAGTAGCACTGGCGCTCCTGGTGAATTTGGCAGCATATGGACTACAGAAGAATATACAAAACTGAATGATATGCTGTCAACTCCAACTCTTTCACGGAACAACTCCAAGACCTATCTCAATGCTAACGTTACGTGGTCGCCAAATAGCATGATGAAAATGGATACGATCAATGAGACATCAAACGTGGCTAATGATAATCATGAACTATTGAATTTGGGTGCTGATTCCTTAAAAAGAACCAATTCAAGGCCCTATATTTCATTAGATCAGATGATAAATGACTCGAAAAGAGATTCTAACAGTGACACATCTCCTGAGTCTCAGTGTAGCGTGAATTCTGAGAACATGAGTCCATTCAAGTTCAGACAGTTGGTGAAAACTCCTGAAGACCTCTACCAGCACCAGGACTCAATTCATCCCCACAACTATAAGGCAGCCTACATGGAACTTTTGAGGTTTTTGAGATTTAGATTTTTGCATGACGACAAGAAGCAAGGAGATGGTCCGATGCAATTACAAAACATTGCACATTCCATCAAGACGCACTACGCACCAATTTTCGTCACATTGACCACAAATCTCATCGCTCAGGATTTGAAACTACAGGAAATAATTCTTCAAAGATCATTGCTAGAGTACGAAAGTATGGCCAAGCTGGTAAACTGCACGCCGATGTGTATATGGAGAAGGTCTGGTGAGATATGTTTTGCATCTAACGAATTCATATCTTTGACCGGATTTACTAAGAAGGAGATTTTGAACACTCGGAAATTTATAATGGAATTTATGGACAACGAGAGCATAGTAGAATACTACGACATATTCCATGAACATCTGGCTTTCGGATCCACTCAAAGTGATCTGTTCAACTCATCTACCGGAACATCGGATGGGCAAGCCATCTTCAGTGAATGTAACCTTTTGCTCAAAAATGGCTGCTACCTGCGATGCGCCTGCATATGGACAGTTAAGAGAGATGGATTCAACATTCCAATGCTAATAATGGGTCAGTTTTTACCAATTTTTGACATGGTCTAAACCCAGCATTTAACACTACCGCACCTTGAAAAGGTTTGTAACACTCCATAACTAATAAAAGTACTATTATTTATTATTACAATTTATATGTGACACCAGAGCCCAAGGTGGACAGAAAGATCAATTATAGAATCGAAATAATATTGTCTTGTAACGTCGATTCATCTCCAGAGCTTACCTGCACACGATGTGTGCCAAGACTAGGGCGTCTCTGGCGGGGTATAGCATTAGCGTCTGACTGCTCAGTTCGTTTCTTCTCTTCGGGAGAAGCAATGTAATGGGGTTTTGTGAACTCAGATTGCGCTTTTTTGTAATCCCAAGTTGTGTGTATCAGATTTAAACTTTCCTTCTTTTTCTGCAACTGAACTTTATCCTTCAGATCTTTTATTTCCATCAGATCTTCAAGATCCTCTTCATCACTAATTTCATCTAGCTCGTCATCACTTGTAGCTCGAGTTGGTTCCTTTTTTACAGCTTCTGTGAGGACTGCTTTACCGTCTTTTCCAATAGTTAGATCAAGTACAACTCGCCTCTCGCTCCTACGGTTACGCTCCTTCTCAATTTTCTCCCATCTCCTTGCATTTCTCTGCTGTTTTTTCAGCTGCAGAGCTCTTTCATATGCGGAACCCCACATTACGTTCTCATTCATGGCAAAATCACTGGCATTGTCTATGATCATTGTTCTTTCGGCACTGGTGTCCTGGAAATGCAATAACTTTTCAAGCCTGCTCTTAGCCTCATTGAGCTGTTCATCGTCCTCCTCATCTGCCTCATCATTGAGTATCTGTTTCCGTTTGTTTTCACGCTCCTGCTCTCTGTCCTTTTCTACCCTTTGGAGCATTTTTTCCTGTTCCTGCCAGAGATTGGTACCTGCTCCAGACGTAATCTTGTACTTCCTAGTAGTCTTAGGCTTAGGAGTGTTATCTTCCAAACGTTTTGATTCAATCTGGTCTTTCTCCATTTGGAGCAGTTCCATGATCTTCGCGCGCTCCTGCTGACGTATAAGTTCGGCACCGCAAAAGCTACAGTTGTTCATGTGAAGCCCTTCTTTGATACATATGATTTTGCCACAGGATAGACAGTTTGGGGCTGGCTCAAATATCGGATACCTGGTTCCCTGACAGTTACATTTATACTGGTCGACGTTCCCAGGCACTTTCTTGACTTCCAACATTTTTAGGACGTTATCGATGTCTTTCAAAGAATTCAATCGCACAGCGTTTTGATCCTTCGATTTGTGATTCGTCTTAGCAGACGCAGAAGGCGCTTCTTTTTTTGGTTTCGTTGGTTGTTTGACAGACGGTACTGGCTTTAAAGTCGAGGTCTTCTTTGGTAAACTCTTGAGAGGCGTGTTGGTCTTAGTATTAGTAACCGGTTTCAAAACGCTTTTAGTCTTTTGCGACTTAGCGTTATTACTTGTCGTGATACCACCAGAATGATCCACCAGTTTCTCATTGAACTCAAATATAAAGTGCACAGACAAGTCATTCTGACCCAGAATCTCGAAGAATGACTGTGCAATACCTTCTGGATTGCCTTTATTCTCTGATATCGTTTGTTCACATAATGATTTAACTTGCTCGTCATCCAGCGGCAAGATCTTGGGCAGTTCCCTTACAGCATACGATATAGCATCTTGTTTCGTCATTTTTCAGTGATTTACAACTTTGTGCTGGGCAGTAGCGCTTATGATTACTGATAGCCTAAATAATCATAGTGTTAATCATCTAGTTAACTAATAAAGGACGATTTTTCACTGCATAAAGCTATATAGATCCAGAAAGGAAAAAGCAGTGCGGCCAACACAATGACTCGGCGTGCCATGTGATACTGGCCGATATTAGATAACAATTTATGGGTCCAAGCTGCTTCAGAATTATACCATGGGGCCGGTACTACGCTGCCAAATAATTTAGCATATCTAGATAATCTGTCTTGTCATGGTAATACAAAACGCTTATTGTGCAGACAGCGACGCTCGTCGCAGCTCGTTCAGCTAAACACGTATAAGTATGGATGCTAGTGATATCCCAAACAGAACAGCCTGAATCCTGAAGCGAGTTCATGCTTTGCTGATCTTCAGCTCATCTCATCGACAACCCTATAAATGGCACAGGCTGAAGAGTTGAGTCCGGGTAATTCAACAGTAAAACTATATAAGCAACAATTTTTTTCAGCGTATGAAGTCCATGTCGTCTAAAACACTCTTACAGTAATACTGATACCTTCGCGGCTAGTTCATTCTCTTGTTCTTAGAAAACCAATCATCAGTAGTGGTTAGTACTATCTCAAGATAATATTAATACACATATACTCCATAGAAACCTACGGTTTCGGTTATTCCTTCTCTTACGAAGTCTGTTATCTTTGCTGATTTGTGAGCTGTTTTCTCCTTCGGGCGATAGCAGTGCAGCATGTTGGTTGGGTATGGGGCTTCAGTTAATACTGGGGGAGGATGACTGTTTCCATTCATTAACCCATAGCTGAGTGGATCCTGACCAGCCCCAAACAAGCTGGTTACAGTTTCCACTTCGTTTCCGGTTTCTTAGATCAATGGGCAACAATTTGGATGGCATCTCTTCGGAGACGTCATCTGCAGTTGTCCTGACTACTATGAGGGAGTCTGGAGTTGCAGGGTTCGGATCCAAAGGTTCTGTTCTCTGTCTTCAGGTGATGCATGTGATCCAGAGGGCTGCGTAACGGCAGCCTGAGAGTTTGGATTTTCTCCGTTGTGCCCTCCTTCATGGTAGAACATACTTTTGTATCCCGTAGTGTATCAGTCTTGCAGTGCTGAGTGCTGTCTCAAGCCCAATGTCCGTGTATTCTTGAACTTCTTAATACTAAACGTTAAAAAAGCGCAAATGCGACTATGTACAGAGGAAACCCACCGATGCGGGTTTAAGATCGAAGCTTGCTATGAACATCATTCTTTGCTTCCCGGCGAGGGATCCTTGGCGGTTCCTGCGCCAGGACCTGCTCCGGGATCGGTCTTGTTCTCCGTCTGTCCCTTGAGTTCCTTCTCGCGCTGCGCGAGCTCGTACTTCATACGCTCTGCAGCTCGGTAGATCTTACTCTGCAGGTAGAACGACCCGCCTTTCTCCTTGTCATTGATATCAAACAGATACTTGAACCGCTGCTCGATCTTGTCCAAGTTCATGTCCTTCTCGTCCTCGATGTTCAAAATCTTGGAGCTTTCGTCGAGCGTTATTCCACCGTACTCGGCGCTAGTGCCACGGGACCTAGCTGCGTTTGAAGACTGTTTCGCCGTCTGGGCCGCTACTTGCCTGTATGCCTCTGCAAACGCACGCCCAAAGACTTGTGCCCCAGTGAACACAACCTGTATGAATGCTCTGTGTGCCATCTCAAAAAAAGTGAAGGTTTTCTATCGAACGTGAGTTCTGTTCGCCCTGGTTCCAACTCAGAACTATCAGACACAATCTGAAACAACAATATATATCAAAAAAGACAGGGAGCAGCGTCTTGCTAGAGTGCTACATACAGAATTCAACTGTTCTTTAGCTGTCTTTTTACTAATTCACTACCAAAGAGACTCATTTGTCTAAATTTTTCAGATAGCTGTGTGTCTATGTGTAACCCGGCCACTCCACATTAATTACTCCATCACACTATAGGGACTCCGATGAACATTCGGCAAAGACGCGGAAAGCCCCAGTAGGTTATCTTTCAGTTCATTATGCTTACAGGGACGATGTTGGTGGTCTCTGATATTTCTAACACACTGGCGTGAGTTATTTGGGGAAAGAGAAGACGCTGACCCCTCTTTTAGCCGATTGATCCTCTTATTTCTGTCATTTCTGTGAATTACACAGTATGAGTTATAAAAAAAGAGTCGGATAAGACCTGAAAGAAACTGTATAAACGATCAGGAGCAGATGATTTCGGGACAGATATAAGGATCTGCAGACGGTATATCGGCCAAAAAGTGGGTTTGAATTATAGGGAAAACACGGTTCTGTGGCTGAGGGACGTTTCAGCCGTGCCAGTATTGTGGATAAACCGGCGCGAGATTTTACAAGAGTTTTTCTCAGAAAGGAGAATTCTTAGCAGGCCCAAGTGGAGATGAATATGACTAGATCGGTTTCGCTGGAGCCATTGCATGGCTCCAGCTCAGGTTCTGTGCAGCAGGTGACCATTGCTCCGAATTTGCAGCCCAGAAAGCCTGGGAAACCGACTGGGATCACGATTCGGACTTCGAGACACTGGGTGCTTCCTCCGAGGCCCAAGCCCGGGAGAAAGCCCAGCCCTTCTTTGTCGATAAAACAGCAGATAGCCAACGTGAAGATAAAACAAGAGGTGAGTCACAGTGTACCTAGCGCGACTCCTGAGCCTGTTGTGGAAGATTTGCCAAGGTCGCCCGTCGTGGTGTCAAAGAAAAACGTCGTATATGTCAAGAAACAGCAGCCGGCGCCGGCTATACCGCTAACTACGTGTAAGAATGGGAAGCAGGTACCGGTTCCCAGACCCAAACAGATGGAACAGAGTCTCGCTCCGCAGGTGCAACAACCAAAAAAACCAATCGCTCCAAAACCACAGAAACCCGCTAAGGCAGGGCGCGCCAACGCAAATCTGCCAAGGAAACAAAATCAGAGCTCGTCTGTGGTGGACAAGACGCCTGTTGTAAAAACGGAACCAGGATCTAAGGCTACGACAGGTATGGAACAGATTGATGTCATTTTGGATACGCTTCAGCTGCAGAGTTCAGAGACTAAGAAGAAGCCTGCTAGCAAGACAGCATTAAAGAAAGAGATAAAGCTGTTGAAAATGGAGAACAACAAGCTCAAACAAGAGCTTACCGAGCTGGTGGGAAATCTACATGACTTGAAGCGTCAGTTCCCTATCGCATCTAAAGAGCCGAAGACAATCAGTCCTAGTTCCACTACAATGAAGCAAAAGATTATTCCAAAACCTGTATCCAAGACATTTTACGATAACATTCATGTGAAGCAAGAACCATCAAAACACTATGAGAAGTTGCACCGTAAAAGATCTATAATTGATACCGATATGGAGATGCAGCAGGTTCAGATTAAACAGGAGCCTACTGATGATACGGAAATATTCTTGAAGTTCGATGAAGACGACGAACCTAACAAAGACATAATGAAGCATTTAACGTCGTCGAAAATGATACCTGCCACGTCTTACGGATCTCGTGCTAGTTACACCGACGAAGACGATCTTTTACTGTCGTCTTCAACCCCAAGTTCTTTGTTTTCTACCGATTTGAATCGGACGATCAGCAACCAGGTACTCTCAAACTCAACAACACTGCCTAATACCAGCTCTAGCCCAAGTAGCAGCCACACTTCAAATAAGAGCCTGCCAAACTCGCAATACTCGGATACCATCGAGGCTATGAAGTTCTTGGACGGGTATGAACAAATGGAATTTTATTCGAAGTACAAACTTTCGGCAAATCATGCTCAAGAACCCTTGAAATCCGTGCACAAAGTTAAACCAGAGAATTTGCAATCTCATCAGGAAGAATTGGACTGCATAAAGGAAGAAGAGCTCATCGCGGATCTACAGAATAATTCAAAATCAAGTAACTCTGATCAAGACCCAAGCACACTGTACTTCTTACAAAAGCATGCCCTGACAAAAAATCCGGGGTCAAAATTCGGTGACCTTCCTATGGATCTGGATGATTCCTTACCCTCTTCATTACTCTCCAAGTTAGAAACAACCGACGATGATAGCGCATTTTTGAACCTTGACCTCAATAGCATTGATCCAAATGATCCACTGAGTCAGCAAGTCGACGATACTGCTTTTGTGGCGCCTACTTTGGAAGAGTTGATGGAAGAGCAAGACGATAAGGATTCGAAGTTATTAGGACCAGAGAACACAGAACAAGATATGGATCTTTTAAAGATGGATATTTTTTTCGAGGACGACTCGTGAAAAACAACCCGCATTATCTGCTTGACCTTCAATGGCCATTACTGGCCAGGAACAAAATTCAAGATTGACGTTTATTATGAATGATGCATATACTGCTGCTTGGACAATTTTTGCTAATGAGTTCGCAGTGTTCAATTTAATTTTTCTGCCTCCCACTTTTTTGCATGGCCTTTGTGTCGATTTCAAATTAAGATTCAATTCTTCGCTTGAGCAACATTCGAAGCTCAGGTCTTTATTTTATTTGGCCTCTATTTTTTACTTATGGTTACTTATACCATACTTTTTTTTCTTAACGATAATTTGGCGCATTTTCCCCGCTGATAGTGGCTTGACCAATCATGGTTATGGCTCACACTACTTGTACAAAATGGATATCAGTGGAATCTCACAAGACAGCCACGCCTTCTTTCTAATGCCTAAACGACCCCAATGACATATGACGCTGTTCTGAATACAACTAATGACTTGAATTCTTTTCATCTCTGTCGTATATCAGAAACAGTGTCAAATCATGATGATATGACCCCATAAAGTTACTCACCGTACAATATCTTATTTGACTGCTCTTATTTATAGGTGTATGTAAGTGTTTTTTCCAGTTTTCTTTATTTAATGAATGAAGTACGTTTTCAATCCGCATTGCGTATTCTGTCCTATATCAGTAACATGAGCTGCGTTTTTGTCGCGGACGGTATTTGTATTCTGTTTTCTTCACTGAGATATCTGGGGAGTATAATATTTCCTTTGATTCTTTTGACATTTTTAAGTCTTATCTCATTGATCGGACGATACATCTCAATAATCTTGGTGTAAAGTGAATACCAAAGCTCTTCTTCTCCAGAATTCCCTGACGGTTTAGTGATGCAATTATGTTCGATCCAAGTATTTTTGATTTGTTTTTGAATCTCGCTTATGTCCCACCAGATAACGTATTTGCAGTCTTCAATGTTTAAAGATTTGCACTGTAAGGGGAATGTAATGAGATTCAAGTCTATAAGTTCACTTCCAGTGATGCACAGGCGCTGTAGGGCTTCCCATCTTTCGAAATTTATTGAATCTTTGTAACCTAAATGCCTCATTGAAAAAAGCTCAATCACTGAAATGTTCCGTCGTACATTGTAAACAATTGTCTTTCCGGGGTTTTCTCTAACTCCCTTGGTATTTATCAGATTGTTGAACATTTGGTGTGACTCGATCTTTAACGACGTTAAATTACTAAAATACTCCATAAAGGAGATTATTACTGCAACGTTGGGCAGTTCCATGTCCCAGCAGTTCACAAAACTGACAAAGGACACTGTTTCCAGCAGCCAATGGTGCTGTAGCCGTTTGCATAAGATCTGACAGTCACTCACATCGCTGGCATTGATCCCCAGTCGAAGTTCTTGCTTCTGTATATCCAAAATATCACAGTACTCGTCCACGGTGAACGCGATCTGTAAGAATTGCTCATCCAAAGTGAAAATACCTATTTGAGGCTGGTTACCAACGATTATCCACTCTGCTAAGAACCACTCATTCTCGTATTCCCTATCCACTGTCAGCCTGTCTCTCAAAATTGTATCATAACGTATCAATTCAAATGTGTAACACCAGTTGGATACGAAGTTTGGGATGTAATCATAAATTGAAATGAATGGTGCATACCTCTCTGCTATTGTTTCATCATATTGCTCTACCTTTGCATATTCTGTCGGAGCCTTGGTGAATATATCTTGCTTCAATAGAGGCTTCACTGTTTGAATCTCTTCACCCAAAAAGAAGTACACATGATGTCGAATGTCAATAGGTAAGCTCAAGAACAGGTCAGTGTCAAACATAACCTGCCTCAAATAGTCCTGTGCGATCAATTTCTATACATCTTCTTTCTCTTTTGCTTGATAGCTCATCGCTTCAAGAATCATTAAGGCATAATTTCAGTTACAACGCGTTAACTTCAGCCAAATTGTTCTGAACATAAACCATTAACTGAGAAGCAAAAAGGTGAACAGCCAACGCTGTCGTGTTTGTACGTGATTGCAAGCTATACCAATGGTAACAACCAATATGGAAGCACTTAAGGTTGAAATAAAGAGATGGGAGCGGGACTTTGAAAAGAATAATGGAAGATTACCTGAGAAAGAAGATATCAAGAAGGATAAAGAGATCAAGGGAAAGTACAAACAGTATGCGCAGCTTAAAAAGGCGTTGACTCAAGTGTCTAGTGACGCCGTTGATGTTCAGAAGACGCCTACAAAGAAGGAATTGGGTAATTTGAAAGCCGAATTTGGGCCTACACCGCAAATGAACGGGAAACTGGTCAGTATATTCGAAATGAGATTCTCGGCTGTGAAGACTGCACAAGAACCGGATCTTGTCGCATCGCCCTTAAAAGTGAACGATTCAGTAGTAAGGAAACTCAATTTTGCCATTACTCCTAATTCGTCGCCTATGAAACAACAAAGTACGGGACTTTCGATTGCCGAACATATTACCAGGCCGAAATATGGACCGAATTCTCCAATGCACTTAGCGGATATTGGACTTCAGCTGTCAGAAACGCCAAGCAGAATGTTCAAGTCTTTTGACGCAAACAGCTCTCCATTCAGCCCATCGCCACTTATCAAGAGGCCTGCAAAGAGCCTGTCGCAGTTGGCTAAAGAGCATGAGATAATCAAAACTGAGTTCGAGTCGAAGACTGAAGACTTTAGCGAATTTACTGCTATCAGAACGCTGGCAGAAAAACTACAACAACAAGAGCAGCTCGATAAAATAGAAGAGGCTGATGAGACCAATTCCGGGTCCAAGCATGCAGAATTTGTACAAACACGGAAAGCAAAGACAATCAAAAAGAAAACAAGGGCCAAGATGAGGCCTGCAGCATTGCAAGAAAAGCCCGTCAACATCCCCCAAAAAAATGTTCACGAACAACTGGCCAAATTGAAGCAACGGCAGCTCGACAAAATGCTTGGTAGAGAAGTAGAGGAAAGCGAGTCTGACTCGGAGCAGAAGACTCAAGTTCCAGTACAGAAAAAACAAAGAAAGGGCAAATACAATTTAGTGAGCAACAACTTCAAACGTTTGAACCTTCCAACGAAAGCAGGTCGCAACAGGGCAAGCAAATGGAGATCTAGGAGATGACCACGCTAATAGATACTGCACTCAACCACAATATTTCCGTTACAACATTCACTATAGATATTAATTATGTAGATTGGAATATTTGTCGTTGACGTTTCCCCTTTTCGGATGCACATGCTAAGTGACTAGTTGGTCAGCAGTTGAAGCATTCCTTCTATCTTTTGAGCTTCCTTGGCTTTGTGAATTTCTTCCCTTAGGCGCTTCTTCAGGGATATCACCATCTCTTCAAGTACTGGAGATTTCTCCAAAACGCCTCCGTACAGCTCGATGACAACTGCAATCCAATCAGCAACAATTGGTGCGCTTCTCACATCTTCTATACCTTTAAGGCACCAATTTAGCAAAGGCTCTAGAGAGCTCTCATCTCTTCCGTATAATGCCACCTTAATCTTCCCTCTTTTCCTGAGCTCTTGTAACACAGTAAGCGTCAATTCCTTGGCCATACCTGGAATAAATGCAGAATCCAGCGCATCTGACCATTTAAATTGGTTGATGTGCTTCTCGAACTGACGAAGTTTACGTTGTTGATTAGGTTTATCATTGTGTATAATATGCTCTTGATCTCCCGTGTATTCGGAGCCTCTCATCATCCTTTGGAAGTTGTTGGATTTCTTCGATCTCTCTTGTTGTTGCAAGGGCAATTCTTCAAGAGAGGTCACGTCTGATAAATTGATTTTGTTTGACTTCTTCTTCGTCTTAATGGCTAAGATTCCTGATGATAAACCGGCAACAAAGTGCCTGTTTCCTTGGGCATCGCCTGGAGACACAGCACAACTTAATACTGCATTACTGAATTTCCATCCAAACTTGAACTGGAAATTCTCCAACGGGCTGAATATCTTAACGTGACCGTCAAGGGAAGATGCCATCAAAACGGAGTTCATTGGAGATTCGTCTCCCATGTTTGTGTAGTTCAAACAAGTCACAGTCTTTGCAAAATTCCTGCGCTCGCATATCACTCTATCGCTGGTCAAATCCCACACTTTAAACCCGTTTCCACCACACGAGGCCAACTGCATGGGTGACAGAGCCGTAATATCTTCCACTGGTACACCATGTTCCAGAGTAGTAGTTGGTTTATCTGTGTTTGCTCTGATGTCGTATAATCTCACGATGCCATCATAAGAACCTGTGGCAACCATATGGGGGGCATTAGGTACAAAACAGACGGACCGAACGTAATCCGAGGCCCCTGTTAGCTGAGCAGTAGGCTCGTATGCATGAGACACGTCCCATAACCGCACCACTCTGTCGTCATTCGCCGTAACGAGTACCTTGTTATCCTGGTCATGGAATTTGGTCACGTGAGTTGGATGCGAAGATGCCTTTATCGAGAGGAGCAGTGTGCGCGGGTTATAGCTGTCATACACAGACACCAGACCCGTAGCGTCACCTGCAACCAAAAGTTTACCGTCTTGGCGGAACGTGGCTGAATAGACGACGTCTTTGAATCTCGAAAACGTCTTGATCACTTGTCTTGTTCTGGAAGAGAAGATCTGAACTCGAGTCGACGATGTGACCGCAAAATCGTGTGGGTGCTGCGGATTAAACGCTATGTGTGTAACAGCATTGTGCTCTTTCACAAGCTGCGTCGATGAATATGATCTCCAGTATCGTTGCTCAGGCGTGGTTTGCTTGGGCAATACCGGAGCCTTCGCTGGAATAACTCTTGGTCTCACAGATGACATTTTAGGCTCCACTTAACCTCAAATCGAACTCAAAAAGCTTTACAACCGTCTGTCCTACTTCTCCCCACGCTTATGTGTGTCTTATAAGACAATTCCAAGCAGTGAACACACCTTCACTTCGCTTTTCAATTATGCGATGAGCATGCAAACTGTTGTTCAAATAATTTTTCACTAGGCAGCTTTTCTTTTTAGGCCGATGAGCTTGAAAAGTGAAAAATTACCGTTTTGTATGACTTTTCAACCATTTTATCTGGCTTTGAGATGGCTTTTTAGCTTTACAATAGACTCTCAAACAGATTTGAATGTCATTTGGCATACCCTAGATTCTTGGCTATCTAATGATGTCAAATTTGAGAGCAAAGTGATACTAAAATAGTCCGCAATTTCCATTTGTTTTTGCTCAGTGTTCTTCTCTGTTAGTGTTTACAGTATATTTTAAGGTTTAATCTCGAAGAAATATGAGAATTGACCTATATGGTGCTGAATATAGGGGTTGTATGAGCAGTCGTCTGAAAAGGTATCTCGGCGACTGAGTGCTGTACGAAGTGTGTCATTGACAGAAAATATGGGTTCTATTCAGATAGTGAAGTGTTACGCTCCAGTTCCTACAACTAAAAGAAACTTTACCACTCATTTGTCCTACGACTCTAAGACGGACAGTTTGGCGTACGGTAGTGGCAGATCTGCGATTCTACGGTCTTTAGACGGCGAGCATGTGGTGCAATTCACCGGACATGGGACTAGTAACGTTACTGTAGTAAGGTTCTCGCCTATTGAGGGGTCTCAATACGTTGCATCAGGTGACGAATCTGGTAGAGTGATCGTGTGGTCGTGGAATAAGGACCAGACTACTGGAGAGATTGAGACTCAGGTGAAATCAGAGTTCCAGGTGTTAGCAGGAGCAGTAGTTGACATTTCCTGGGACTTTGAGGGGAAACGGTTGGCTGTAGTCGGGGAAGGCCGTGACAGATTTGGTGCGTTTATCTCCTGGGATTCTGGAAACTCGTTAGGTGAGGTCTCAGGGCACTCGCAAAGGGTCAATGCGATTCACTTCAAACAGAGTAGGCCGATGAGAGCTTTTTCTGTTAGTGACGATGGTTCTGTGGTGTTTTACCAAGGACCTCCGTTCAAGTTTGCCAGCAGCGACCGTACCCACCACGGACAAGGAAAATTCATCAGAGACATTAGATTCTCCCCTGGAAATGGGCTGTATGCCGTGTCTGTCGGTAGTGATAGAAAGATCTGTTGCTTTGACGGTAAAACTGGCGAGTTCATCAAATACATCGAGTCGTCAGATTCTCCTATCGAGGGTGGGTTGTTCGCTGTCGCATGGTTGAATGACGGAGAGTCTTCTTCGAGAGTAGTCACCGTTGGCGCCGATAATACCGCCAGACTGTGGGACGTCTCGCTCTCTGAACCGTTGCTGCAATCGTGGAAACTCGGTGACGATTTGTCCAGCCAGATTGTCGGTGTGGCAGTGACAAAGGAAAACAAAATTGCTGCTCTGACTTTGGACGGAACAATCAATATTCTTTCCCTGGACGACAAATTAATTCAGTTCATTCACGGACATAACAGGGCTATTACTGCGCTTCGTGCCAATCCGCTAGTTTCAGGTTCCTATGATGGGAGAATTATGACCTGGACCTCCACCGATGCCGATGTTGGCCCACAAAGTCACGATATTCACGATAACCTCGTCTTGGCCATCGAAAACTCTGATAACGAGGTTTCAAGTGTATCCTGGGATGAGACTCTGAAGAACTTCATCAATGACGGACACTCCGCCGAGACCAAACACCAGTTCAAAGAGCAGCCCAAGTGTGCCGTGTTCTCGGATACTACTCTGGCTGTGGCTACTGCTAGTAACAACTTGCTGATTATCGACAACAAAAGTGGGCTATTAACCAAATCTGTTAAATTCGAGACACCAGTGGCAGCAATTGCCTTAGGCACCACCTTGCTTGCGGTTGCATTCGAACAAACAAATCAGGTCAAGCTGTACAAGATTGCGGACCTCTCTGAAGAGTTCACCCTACAAACACCATTGCGTGCTACTCCGTCAGCACTTTCTATCTCACCATCTCAAAAATACTTGGCTGCTGGAGACGTTTCCGGCAAAATCATTCTGTATGACCTAGAGTCAAAAAGCGTGAAAACCTCTAGATGGTCTTTCCACACAGGGAGAATAACCTCAATTGATTGGAGACCTTCCGTAGGTGACGATGACGAAGAGGATCACGTCGTTACCTCTTCTTTGGACACTAACGTCTTCATTTACTCCGTAAAGAGACCAATGAAAGTGATCAAAAGACTAAATGCCCACAAAGATGGTGTATCTAGAGCCGTTTGGGAATCTGAGTCAACAATTCTCACCGCTGGTGTCGACGCTTGCATCAGGAGATGGAACGTCAATTTTATTTGATGTCGAAGACTAAAGTCTTTATTTCCTGTAATATAGAGCCAATATACTAAATAAACGTAGCCTAGAAGAGCTGTTAAATTCAATGATCAAAATTCTGAATCCTGAACATTGCTTGTGTACTCACAGCCACTGACAGGGTCAGGTTGATCGCTCAGACCTCCTACATCCGAGCTTATTCGATATTTTATCACTATGTACGTTTTGATGTTTTCTTCTTTCTTCAAGGTGATTAAAGAGACCTTAAAACTGAGCTAAACGACACACATAACATTCAGAAGAAAAATATTTGTCTCGGAGGGTTTAAGCTCTGACAAACGCGTATAGCGCTAGCTCATTAGGATAGCAACAGCCGTAATAACATATCAAATGCCTCCAACTGGTGCAAGACGAGGAAGAAAACCTGGCAGACCGCCAAAATCAGCGGTCAAGGAGCCAAGCTATAGTGTTGACAATGACGATCTGGACGTTGGAGACGATGAAAAAGACGAGGAGTACTTAGGAACAGCCAATGACGAGGAGTATGATGATGATGGGGATGCAGACTTGGACATAGATGAAGGGGGCTTTCGTGCTAAACGTAAGGCTCAGTCAGGTACGCCTGGGCCGGTCTATTCGGGCAGAGGTAGACCGCCCAAACGGAAGAGAGAAGTCAAGGAAATCAAAGAAAGGGACTTTATGAAGCGTGAGGAAGAGCTCACAGACCCTAAAAGGCAGAAACTACCGTACCCGGTGGACGAGAAAGGGTCTCCATATCCAATCGTGAACGATGAGTACGCACTGCCAGAAGATCCAGAGGGTGAGACAAAAATCACGCGAAACGGTGATCTGTTAGACGGTAGGCAATTTTCGGTACGGTCTTTTACTGTGCGCTCTAGAGGAGATATCAAATACATGCTTTCTACCGACGTTGCTCGCGCAGTGGGATACAGGGACTCGTATCCATTTTTCCAAGATCATCCCAACTTGTACAAGTTGATCATCTCGCAATCGGAACGAGACGACCTGATAAGTAGGGGCGTGTTGGCCAACTCATATCGTAACCGGATAGTAGCCCTTGTCACTGCAAGGAGTGTGTTCAGAGAATTTGGTGCCAAGATTGTTACGGACGGGAAACACATCACTGATGACTACTACGCATCTAAACTCCGCAGTGAAGGTAAAGTGAAAGAAGGTACTTCAGTGAAGGAATCTGCTACTCATTTGACACCGACTCCTGCTCCGGTGCCCAGAAATGTGCACGGAATAGACCTACCTCACGTCTTCTCTGTGAACCCATCTAGGAATGCTGTTGAATTTTTCGACAAAAGAAACCATAACATTCCTTCCACAAGCAATATATCATCCACGAACTGGCTATATCATCATGCTGCTGCCTGCAGTAGGTTTAACAGTGATCTATTCTATGATAGAGAGCGCATTTTGCTCATTGAAAATTTAGGGCTTAGAGACACATACACTAATGTTCTGCATATTCCACAGTCGACTCAATCGACAAAAGTGATAGCGGTGAACAAAGTCGAGGGAAACACAAATCAAGTTATGTACGAAACAAGAATAAAGTCTTTGGATTTGGGAAGACCTCGCACCGGGCTTGCAGATGTGCCAGCTTCGATGTACAAAGATATTTTGGATGAGAAAATCATTGCAGCTATTGAAGAGCAGAAACTATTTGAAAGAAGTTTATAAACGAATGTGTAACGATTACTTATAAAACCGTACCTAGTCCAAACTGACTATTGTGGGCTCGGCTTGGTGTGCACCGCCAATGACTCCATATGACACATAGAACTATAGCATGCAACTCCGGGTAACCAACTATTTGCCTTCATCTAGTATTTCTGTACTACTAGTGCATTGCAACGCTTGAAACCTGAAGGCGTACCAACAGCATCATTGTAAAAGGCGTGTGGCTCATAGGTCTTTAGAGTGGCTATCAAGCGGTGATACTTGTTTCAGTCGTGTACTTTGAATAAGGGACAACCGAACGCTGTTCAGTGGTATATTTCATTGGAATTTTGGCCACCAAGCACAGCGCAAACATGATTGGTTTAATCAGACCAATATCTGGACACAGTGTGCGCAGTGCGCTGCTGGCAGGTAGAGTGTCATACGTTACCAAACATGTTTCTTTGAAGAAAGGCGCTTGTATTATGGTTAGAAGAGCAACCAGTTCTTCTTCGGGCTCGGTTTTAGCTCGTAACTTCCACTCAAATGCAGTTTCGAGGATGGATAAAAGGTTCGGTGGCGAGCCATCAGATGAAGATGTGGAGCAAGTGAGAAAGGACGTCAAGAAGTACATTGCTGATCTAAATAATGACAAAGATATGGATATGGAAGATCGCAAGAGAAAGATCGAAGAGCAATTGGAAAGGCTAGAGCAAGCTGTAAAAAGACAGCAACAAAGAGGTGAGTCTCCAGAGACATCGGAGGACTCCAGTAACGACCCATTTCATCACAATCGGAAGCATTTCGAGCAGTTCAAGAAAGAAACTGACAAAGAGAAAGAGTCATCGAAGGATGAGGATATGGAATCCGAGAAGAATAAAGACAAGGACTCTTCCAAGAGTAATATGAGTTTTACGCCTAATGACAACAATATGATGACGCTCAACATAAATTTATTCAAAGTGGGATTAACCTTGACGATTCTAGCATATCTGTTGCATAGACTCAACAGCATGGAAGAACAAAGAGAGCTTACATGGCAGGAGTTCCGCAACAAGTTGTTGGCGAAGGGATATGTTTCGAAGTTGATTGTAATCAACAACAACTTGGTTAAAGTTATCTTGAATGACAACGGTAAAAATCAGCCTGAACTCATGGGTCACGACTTTTACTTCTTTACTATTGGATCAGTTGAATCGTTTGAACGTAAGTTAAAAAGCGCACAAGATGAACTGAACGTCGCTGAAGATTTCAGAATACCGGTACTGTACGTTAGAGAGGGCAATTGGGCAAAGCTGCTGTTCCAGATATTCCCAACGGTCCTTTTAATTGCAGGTTTGATTTGGATTACCACTAAGAGTGCATCAGGCGCCGGAGGTGGGCCAGGTGGGCTTTTCAACGTTCGTAAGTCAAAGGCAAGAAAATTCAACAAAGACACAGACGTAAAAGTTAATTTCAAGGACGTCGCGGGTTGCGATGAAGCTAAGGAAGAGATCATGGAATTCGTTAGTTTCTTGAAAGAACCATCAAGATATGAGAAGATGGGTGCAAAAATCCCAAGAGGTGCTATTCTATCTGGCCCTCCAGGTACGGGTAAGACATTACTTGCTAAAGCAACTGCTGGTGAGGCTGGTGTTCCTTTCTATTCTGTCTCCGGTTCGGAATTCGTTGAAATGTTTGTTGGTGTCGGTGCTTCTAGAGTTCGTGATTTGTTTAAGACCGCTAGAGAGAATGCACCTGCGATCATTTTCGTTGACGAAATTGACGCCATTGGAAAAGCTAGACAAAAGGGTAACTTCTCAGGTGCTAATGATGAAAGGGAGAACACTTTGAATCAACTTTTAGTTGAAATGGATGGGTTTACCACGGCTGATCATGTTGTGATCCTTGCTGGTACCAACAGGCCAGATGTATTGGATCAAGCTTTGATGAGACCCGGAAGATTTGACAGACATATTAACATCGATAGGCCAGAGCTTCAAGGTCGTAAGGAAATCTTCAAGGTTCATTTGAAGAAAATTACTCTCGCAGGGGATCTGGAGGACTTGCAGAACAGGCTAGCAGTTTTGACGCCTGGGTTCTCGGGTGCGGATATTGCGAACGTTTGTAACGAGGCTGCATTGATTGCTGCTAGACATGATTGTGACGCAGTCAAATTGGAGCATTTCGAACAAGCGATAGAGAGAGTCATTGGAGGTGTGGAAAGAAAGTCTAAACTTTTGTCACCGCAGGAGAAGAAAATTGTCGCTTACCATGAAGCAGGACATGCCGTTTGTGGTTGGTATTTGGAATATGCAGATCCCTTACTCAAAGTCAGTATCATTCCTAGAGGGCAAGGTGCTTTGGGTTATGCTCAATACCTACCAGGGGATATGTACTTACTTTCGGAACAACAACTCAAAGACCGTATGACTATGGCTTTGGGTGGACGTGTATCTGAGGAGCTTCATTTCCCTAGTGTTACTTCTGGTGCTAGTGATGATTTCAAAAAGGTCACTCGTATGGCCACAGCAATGGTCACAGAACTCGGAATGAGTGACAAGATCGGTTGGATCAATTTTGCGAAGAAGAGTGAGAACGATCTAACAAAACCTTTCTCAGAAGAAACTGGATCTATTGTTGACTCTGAAGTGCATCGTATCGTCCAAGAATGCCACGAACGTTGTACCAAGCTACTGAAAGAAAAAGCTGAAGATGTTGAAAAAATCGCTCAGCTTCTTCTGAAGAAGGAAGTGCTTACAAGAGAAGACATGATTAGTCTCTTGGGTAAACGTCCCTTCCCAGAACGTAACGATGCTTTCGATAAGTATCTGAATGAGGTAGAGACAAAGAAGATAAAAAATCAAGAAGAGGCACATGATAATAAGGACTCAGATGAGTCGGCGACTGACGACTCTAAAGTGGATCCAAAGGCCGAAGAGAAAAAGGACTCGGACAAGAAGGAGTCAGACAAGAAGGATTCAGACAAGAAAAACTCAGACGTAGATGATCCTAACGTGTTATGATTGACGTGAGATTTTCAGCGCTAGCAATTACATTTACCATCTTGACTTTCATCAACGCGTTCATTTCTTGTTCATATCTGTACATCATTTCAGTCTGCAACACTACACTGTGTATATAACCACCATACATGTAAATAGACGGTGTCTAGGTAACCGATTTGTTACTTTTGAAGTACTAATCTACAATTGCTGTACGAGTAAAGTCTTGATCAAAGATATGTTTATAAGTATTGTCTATTAAAGTCATGCAGCATGTCATAACATCTGCGGCATACATGCTGAAGTAACGCAGTAAAATAGCGTAAAAATGTGCTAGTGCTTATTTGAAAAGGTTTGGACGATTCTATCAATTTCTGGGGCTTGAAACAACGTTTTGGATAGAGACTAATGGACTTTGGGTAGTATGGAATCCAATGAATCCTCGTCAGGATTAAAGGTTCGCAAAGTGTCCCAATTGACACCGAATTTCTCACACTCCACGATACAATCATCACTGATGAAAGGTGGGTACTGGTAGCCCAGGAAACACATAATCAGAGTGTTTATTAGATCCTGAGAGATCACTTTCTTCAGATGAAACAACCGTATGGCAAAACACATCGCTTTGCAAGCCACAGGTACGGGAACGCCCGCGTACCCTGTACAAAGCCCGGGAATCACCAACTGTTCCGTTTCCTTGGGCGTGTAGTGCAGTGCGTTCCAAGTCACGTCAAACACGATTCTGTACCCAGAATGCTCGGGGTCTCTACGGTCATAATCCGGCACCACGGGGGTCACCACTGTAGGAATGTGCAAAAGGTATTTGAACCCGTTTCTTACAAACTGGTCCAGCGGAATCACCGTACAATTCGTCACTGGCACGTACGAATGCATCAACTTGTATCTGACATACCGTTCGAACAATGGTCCTCCAAAGTACTTCTGTATCGCCAAATCGAATCCTCCGCCTAGAAACCCAAACGAATTGCCGGGAGAGACTACCGACTTAACCAGTCCATCTGTGTCAAAAGATTCTAGCGACCCATGGTGCAAAGAAACCTCACCAGAGCGCAGCAGAGTACCTAAACCTTTGCTCCAATGCTTGATTACTCTCGCATTAATATCAATCAAGAGAACTTTCATATGAACAAGTTTTAGCGTTTGCGATCCACTATTCTGAGTCACCGAATGATAATCTCATCACAACGACAGTTCAGTAATACGTCATCAGCTTTTTAGAGCCACCAGGACACTTTTGTCACTGAGACTCGCTATCTTCGAATGCTCATCTCATCAGCTTAGCCGAAATTTTTCATTTTTCACTACTGACAACGCATCGCACCAGCCTAAGGAATTGGGAACTCACACTCTCTCCAATTCCTGTTCGTTTTACGGCATGCAATGACCGTTTGACGGAGCTCAGATAAGTAGATATAAGAGCTGAGTGGTAAGTGTTTTGCTACTGAGGAAAACTGGTGCCTTTTGCCGATCAAGGTTGGGTCATATTTCCGTCGAAATATTAGTCTTTTGTGTAGGAGTCACCAATTGACGCACGGGAACACAGCTTTAGCAGATAAGCATGAGACTTATTGCCGTTCGAGGCCTGTCAGCCTTGTCCAGGGTGACTAGGGCGGCTCCAGACAAAATTTTGGGGCTCACGGAGAAGTTTAACATGGATAAAAACCCCAAGAAGATCAACCTTACTGTGGGAATCTACAAGGACAATAACGGTCGAGTCACGACGTTCCCCAGCGTAGCAGCAGCGCAGTCGATACTAGACAAGAGTCTCGATCTAAACAACGACTTGTCTTATTTGCCTATCACGGGCTCTCAGGACTATCAGGACAACGTGCTCTCTTTTTTGTATCGGGAATCCAGCGACGGACGTAAGTTTTTGGACCAGAACCGGATCACTTTTGTTCAGACTTTGAGTGGGACAGGTGCGCTCGCAGTCGCTTCGAAGCTTCTTTCAACCTTCATTTCGAATACGGTGTGGATTCCAAATCCCTCGTGGGCAAACCATGCGAATGTTTTCCAGTGTAATGGCTTTGATAATATCAAGTACTACACTTACTACGAGAACGGGAGACTCGCAGTGGACAAGTGGTTGCAGGAGTTACAACAAAGCCATCAGGTAATAGACCAGAACTGGCCCCCTTGCATTGTGTTACATGCCTGTTGCCACAATCCTACTGGGGTAGACCCTACGTTGGAGCAATGGCAGCAGATCTTACCAGTGATTCACGACCTGGGAATAATTCCGATTGTAGACATGGCGTACCAGGGAATGGAATCTGGAGACATGGTACAGGACGCATATCTGTTGCGAATGTGTCTAGAGTACGAGTGGCCCAACGGGCTGTTTCTGTGCCAGTCGTTTGCCAAAAACATGGGTTTGTACGGGGAGCGTGTGGGCTCTTTGAGCGTAGTCGTGCCAGAGCAGCCGCATGACCTAAAGTTGACGATTGACTCCCAGCTCAAAAAAATTGTACGAGGCATATACTCGTCGCCGCCCGGGTACGGGTCGCGCGTGGCTAACCTGGTGCTCTCAAATCCGACTTTGAAGCAGCAATGGTTCCTGGATGTCAAGAACATGGCCGACAGGCTTTGGAAAGTCAGGACTCAAATGCACGAACGCCTAAAATGGCCCAACCTCGTTGACTCTAAGACCCAGCATGGCATGTTTTATTACACCGGGCTAACGCCCGCTCAGGTACAAATCTTGCAGGACAAGTACGCCATTTATCTCACTCAAGATGGAAGAATGTCGTTGTCCGGTGTCAACGACGGTAACATCGACTATTTATGCAGTTCATTATTACAGGTCGTAGACTGAAGCCGCAGTGCACAGCATATTTATAGCCGCAATTAGATATAAAGACTGATAAACAATATTCACATAGCACTTACTCAAGCATCAATCTCCGTTGAATGGTGAACCGGCCGGCAGAGACCAGTGCCGTCATACTCTAAGACTGCATGGTTACCCGGAACTGGTGATTCTCTTGGTTTTCATGTTAATACTGTCAATAAAGCGCATCAATCGCCTTAGCAGAACAATTGTAGATTTTGTATGGATTTAACACTCAACAGAAGAGACATGAGGGACATATTGAGTGTGTTTGTTACAGTTTCTCGACACTAAAGCGACTGTCTCGTGGAATTTGGTTGATATACTCGGTAATAAGTGAAGTTTTCAATCTGCCAGACTTGAAAATGGTCGGTTTTTCTCGTTTGAATACTAATTTGGTAGAATTTCAACCACCGAACCATGCCAACAATGAACAGCACATGTACATTGACGAGCAATTGAGCCAGTTGAGTTTCAATTTGGAAAGTGTGGATTATAATAAATGTGTGCAATTGCAAAGCTTAGACGAGAAAATTTCCTATCAGTGGTGCAATGGGTTCTCAGTGTTGGTGATTTATTCGATGAAGGATACCTTTGGCAGGAAAATAACCTACGTTCATTTGCCCAAACCGCTTCTAAATGGACAATTCACCGCTGCAGAGTTTGAGTCCTTGCAGGATACGCCCAGTTTGTGCTTCGATTTGATTTTGAAAGACGGGATCTTCGTCAATGTGACGCTACCAATAGAGTTCATCTTGTCGAGGACTCCACAGCGTGCTGAAAACTGGTTCAAAGTACTAAACCCATACGATTTTTCGGTTCGTCCGCCGCAGTTCCTTTTCCACGTTAGTGATACTTTTTCTGTGGTGTTTTTAAAAGATGGTGGCCTTTTAGGACTGAACCGAGTTCCACTTGAGGTGCTCAATGATTTCGATTTACAGCCTGTCCTCTTCAACGATAGCTCGTACTTCCAGAGTTTTACACGCATTTTCTCAAAGTACGACAATCACAACTCGGCAGTAGTAGCAGCTTCTTTGCTCAACGATACTTTACTCGTCACACTGACCAACGATGCCAGCATAAAACTATGGGACCTACGCACATATCAATTGCGTGCCCAACACGTCTTGGCTGGTAAAAATAAACAGGTGAACTACGGCATGATAGGCAATTACATCACAATGTCAGGCTCTTTGCTCTTTGTGTATATGCCTACGGGTAATGGACTGCTGCGGGTCATTGACCTTCAAGTATCAGAAGATAGAGTGAACTTCTCAATTCTGAACGATAGCATACCGCTAAGTTTGTCTTCTTACTCCATTTGGTCATTACTTGATGTGCAGTGCCTGAAATCATCTGCAGTGAAAGGTTCTTCAATGAACCTGGTTCTTCTGTGGAAGAGTAATACTGTGACTAAGGTTCAACTGTTATCATTCGAAGACCAATCTTTTGCCGAATACAAGTGGATTGAATGTAATAATACATTTTTATCTGACCTGATGGATGATACGGACCTGATTACAAACGGAAGTATGGAAAAGTCGCTGCTCAATTTGAAGTCGCATTATTCAATTTCAACATACAATGAGGGCCAACATATATTACGGAAGAATAACGTCTTGGTTCAATCATCGGATCCCCAGAACCAAGAATATCTCACAAACTTCGAATCTCTGCTGAAAGAGCTGCATAAACAAAACCATGAGCCTTCAAGTTTAACTGTTTTGAACCAGGAAGTAATCGTGGTCAACAGTTTGCACATGTTCCATCACTCCACGTACAAGATGAACTCTTCTATCGAGAGAATATTCTTTAATATATACGAAAGCAAGGAGGCACAAACACAAATGGAGCGATTTTTCCAGATTTTACATGGGTTTTCTTCCACTATCTCCTCTCATGTCAGATTGAAGATCTCGGACAAGTACTTGGATCTAGTCAACGGATCTTTTGACGATACGGTAACATTAAAGGACCGGATTACATCTGTTTTCCAGTCGTGTCTGAAAGATGGTTTCCAGCCATTAAATCTGTCAAAAGTTCTTGAAGATTTGAACTCAATTGACGTGATTAGTGTTCTTGATCAGTTTCTTGCATTCGATTTCGGCACTTCTCCAAATACACTGATAGATCTTCTATCTACAGACGTGTTTTCTACATCAACAGTGTCTGAATCGTTAAAGCAAATTCTGCTTATTTTGAATAAGTTTATCATAGATATTCTACTGGTTTTCACTATTGTTGAGATGGACTACGCTGTTTTTGAAGAGAAGATCTCCATTTTGATCAAACTTCACTTCCACTTTTCACTGTGGCTACAGATTAATCAGATTGACAGCACATTGGCGATTTCTGAGCTCTTTAAAGAAACTTCAAGGTATGGACATGGTGTACAATTACAGACTAATGAAGATATGAACAAATACACTTCCATAATGGTGGACCATCTGAGAAACTTATCTGCGACTGAAGCACCCATCTTTTCCAAAGCATTCAGCAAATTTGTGCTGAACGGGAAAGATCAAAGTGTGGCCCACTTGTTTTTGCATTTTGTCATCAAACCCTATCATTGCTCCAAACGTCTGTTGGACGAATTTCTGTACGCATTAACCCTGCTCAACTGTGGTGAGTACGACGCCTCCTTGAAGGTATTCCTGTCTCATGCTTTTGCTGAAGAGTTGTCAGTCCCAGAGTTTCTGCATGTGCCTTCATCACATGCGTGGTACAGACTGATATCAGCTGTTCACAACAAGGATACTGCAAGTTTTTTCTATGAGCTTTCGGTTCTATATTCAAAGGCATCATCCTTTACAAACTCTTTGCAGACGATCAAAAAATCTATTGCCTTGGACGGAACTAGGAAAGAGCAGTTGGTACAGTATCTAGACACTTTGATCATTTTTGGCGATCATAAGGAGGTGCTGGACGTTTTACGTTTAGAACAGAAAGTTCTGGAGCCTGACCTAAGGAGGCAGTACTACACCAAACTTTTAACAGATCAAAAATGTTCAGCTTCGTTCATATCCACTCTGTTTCAACAATGCTACGAGATCAACGTTGTCAAAGATTCGGTGCTGCTGTCAGTTGAAGACTATAAGATCATCGCTTCTGTCCTATCATCGTTAGTGGACTTCTCCGATTGGAAAACGCTGAAAGTTTTGTTCTCATACAGAGTGCTTAATCAACACGAAAGGAAAGCGTGTGAAGACCTTTACGAATATGTTCAATATGGAACTGACGAAATTATCAAGGAGAAATGCCAGCTATTAATATCAAATGTCCTGAAGACATTCGCAGACGTCAAAGACCAATGGTTTGTCAGCTCTTCTGGCCATATCATAAAAGTTAATGATCTTATCAATAGAATACCTAAATAGATACATAGATCAAATACTAAGCGGATTCAGATTCACGTTCAACCTCTATTAAGAGTGTTCCCACTGCCTTTCGGGTTTGCCTCAGTAAACTCATCCCATGCCCTTGCTTTATACGTAGCGTAGTCAGCCGCTTCTTCATTGTCCTCGTCGAGTTCTTGCTGCACTTCCTCTCCACCTTGAAGGACTCTATTCTCTTCAAACTCTTTTGCAAGAAACTCTTCCACAGTCATGGTAGGACCGTACTGTCCATACCCAAAGACTTTGGATTTCAATTCATCTCGTTTACCCAATAGTGTAAAATTTCTGAGTACCTTGCCTGTCTTTGTGAGTAGAGGCTTGTTCAGAGACTCCAACTTCTCGGTGTAACCCGTTGGGTCTTCTTTACCAATGCTCTCTTTCTGCTGCTGTTGATCTTCATGGGGTACTTGCTGTGTGAAATTCTTCAATAGTTCTATTTCCATTAGAATTGGTTCCAGTTGATTCCACGCTTCTAAGCTGAGTTGTCTAAGTTGAGCCAGATATAATTCTCTGAGCAATTCCTCATCATCCTGTCCGTTGTAGTCTTCCTGATCTTCTTCGTGAATATCATGTTTCTGTATGCGTAATCGTTCTTCCAAAGACTGTATGTTTTCCTCAAGCTCCTTGTTGGCCTTGTGAATTTCTATCTTTTCCTGACGCTTCAGTGTGGCATCTCTTGTGTCATCGTTGGAACCTCGGTACAGTTCATCGAGTTTTGGCTCGTATACTGATTCGAACCCGTCAATCTTCTTGGAGATGGTGGGAGGAAGCAACTTGTAATCCTGCAAAGAAACCATGAACTGTACCAACAACTGAACGGTCTTTTGCAAAAACTTGAGCCTCACTGCATTCCGCTGTGGTGCTGAATCTGTCACTACTTGTTTTCTGACCATCATCTGAGCCAAGTAGTAATCTAAAGACAGGAACCTGAGGGCCTTGGTGGACAAATCATCTAGGGTCTCATTGGTACTGAAAAGATTCGATTTTGTCTGCACAAAAGTCTTGAAATTAAGCCCATGCGCCAAGCACTTGGTCAACTGTTCCTGGTACTCCTTGCTATCTTGTCTTTCAGTGCTGCTCTTCACCTGGGCGAATTCGCGCAACAAACGGTCATAATCCTGTCCTGCGTCCATTCCGAATTTCTAATCTTTTCTCGCGCCCCTACACTGCTGCCAATATACCACAGCTGCGGTGAGAAACGAACCTTCTTCCTGTAATGATACATCTTTATTACTCTTGTAGGTTTATATATATGGGATTTGTGCTTAATTAAATAGGGTAAGGGCAAGCAATGCCTCCTTCCCTGCATGCGAGGCTACAGCTTCAAATACTCTGCCATTTTCTGAGCTGCAGCACCGCTCCGTACTAACGTATACACACCAGTCATTCGGTGTTCTTCTTTGCGTTGCAGGCTACAATGTGCAACTTATCGCATTTCAGTTCTGTCTCCTGGTCTTGTCCGTCCAGTTTAACCGCACAATCCTTCACTATGAACGTCCATACATCGTCACAGAACCTGTACGTATCTAAATGCCCCTTAAACGTCAATTTGGACGTAGTCTTGTCCCGCAGCGTGTCTGATACCACCCGGTCAAACGTTTCCAAGATTGTCATTGCCAGCGATGCCTCAATTCGCCCATCACTGATCAATGTATCCAGCGAATCCATCAAAGTGGACCCCAATGTGCTTCTCCGATATAGCTCGTAATATCCAGTCCCACTCATCGCTCTCAAACAGCCTGCTGCGGTTGCTGTGGGCCCTTTTACTCTTTGTCGATAGGTAATGGTAGTGTATCAAAAGCTTACTATAATAAAGGCTTTTCAGTATTTCAAAGCTTTAATCTTTACAAAGCACTGATGAGATGAGATAGACATACTTCAAAAGAGGATTACTGGGCTTGTAGACGTCTTTAGCGGCCAAGAAGTTGTTCATCGAAAGCAGTGTGCAGGGGCTATGTCCAGTACGATTTACTATAAGTTTCGCTCGCAGCGAGAGACGTTTCGTGTGGGTTTTGATGGAACTGGTATAACCATCTTCGACTTGAAGAGAGAGATTATCAATGACAACAAACTCGGAGACGGTACGGATTTCCAGTTGAGGATCTATAATCCGGACACTTTGGAGGAATATGAAGATGATAATACGTTGATCGGCCGGTCAAGTCTCGTGATTGTGAAACGGTGTCCCAGCATGAAGTTGTCTGTAAATGGAAAAACGGTACTGGGCAATGCGACGAGGTACGTGATGGGCAAACCGCGCGTAGTGAGCCGGAAAGCTGGCGCAGGATCTGGGCCCAGTATGGCTCCAGGCAGCGGTACTAGCAAGAAAGTGGAAGGGCAGACCGAAGAAGAGAGGATTGCGAGTATGTTCGCGAACCAGGAATCGCAATGGGAACAGACTCAGGAGCAGATGTCGCAGGCACAGCCGGTGTTTCAGCAGCGTAATGTGGGGCCAACTAAAGTACAAGATGAGGAGCCACCTCCACCTGGGTACATGTGCTACAGGTGCGGTGGAAGGGGCCACTGGATTAAGAACTGCCCCACAAATAATAACCCAAACTTCGAGGGCAAACGTATCAAGCGTACTACTGGTATTCCTAAGAAGTTCTTGAAGAGCATTGAGATTGATCCGGACTCTATGACTCCAGAAGAGATGGCGGAAAAGAAGATTATGGTCACGGATGAGGGTAAATTCGTGGTTCACATGGCAGATCAAACGTCGTGGGAAGACTATCAGCGACGCCAGCAGCAGCAGAACTTTATGGTGTCGAAAGAGGATAAGTTGTATATGAAGGGACAGTTCCCCAACTTGCCGGACGAGTTGAAGTGTCCCCTCACCGGTGGGCTATTACGTGATCCGGTGAAATGCTCCAAGTGTTGTCAAAAGATTGTGTCTCGGCTGGCAATGGAAGATGCTTTGTTGGAATCTGACTTCGTATGTCCATTATGCGGAACGCACGATGTGTTGTTAGATTCTCTAGAACCTATGGATGACGTCAAGGAGAAGGTGGAACAGTTTATCAAGGAGAATAAGAAGCGTGTCCTTGAGGAGGATGAGTCAATAGGCGCAACCACATTGCCGGATGCCGAATTGGAAGCAAAGAAACCAAAACTTGTTCCTCCGCCGGTCCCATTCATGCCATTCATGTTTCCTATGGCACCTTTTTTCCCGGCACCTGGCGGTCAGACTCAGGGTGGTCAACCGCAGCAGAATCAGTTGCCTCAGGATACAGTTCAATCTAAAAACTCATGAAGCTTCAATGGCTCAACATAATTCTTTTATCGTATTTAACGCAGCATATACCCCCATTCATAGAACACTACGTCATGCATCACAGCAATATACAGTGAGCTTTCAACCTCCTCGTTTGACTGAGTCTGGTTCTGTGAATGTGAGGTGCTATTGCAACGAGCCATTTATGTAGTCAATATCTATACATCTATAACTAACAACAACATCTAAGATAATCCAACACATTTATACTTTTTAAGTTAGCAGTTTATTTGGCTCCATCGTTGAAGCAAATCACAGCCCATTTTCCTGAGGCAGTCCACCAGGAGCCATATTTGTTTCCTTGTTTAGACCAATACTCGGTTAGCTCTTCATCTTTGCCCTCTGGGAGACCAACAATCACATCTGCCTTAGCTGTTCTGAGTGACAAAGTTACCAGCCCATTGTCTTTCAATGGGCCAATGCTTGTGGTCCATGGAGTTGTCCTTGGCCAAACACGGTCGCCTGTTAGCTTCCTGTAATTCAGATCACCTTTGAAGATGCACAAATTGGACTTGGACAGTTCCTTGTGGCACTCGGCACCACCATATTTAGTTTCCGATGGATCGATGTTCCAGAAATCTAATGGACCCGTCCAGAAAGGATGAGCCTGAATGGAGATCTTCCCAGCTGAAACGTAGTCCTTGATTCTAGCTGCGAGGAAATCAATATGAGTTCTGTCTTCAGTTTGGAAGAATTTTGGGTCCTCGAGTTGTGTGATGATATTGTCAAAGTCCTTGATCATGACATCACTGACCATATATGGAATGTCCTTTCCATGCATAACTACACAGGTAGCGAGACCAAAGTCAAGTAAGAATAGAGAAAGTAGCAGATCACTGTATAGCTCAAAACCTGTATTATCCAAGATAAAGTCAACACGAGCCTCACCGTTCAAACCCTTCAGATGGCGAAAGCTGGCAGCTGAATCATCAATCAAAATGTTCGACTTCTGCTTCAATCTATTTGCAGCGTCCTGGATCTCATTGATATCTTCTAGTGTGGCATTGGCTAGCAAAGAAAGATCAGTTGCGTTCCCCCAAAGCGAGATCTCGATAAATTCCTGAAACAAGGGCGCAATTGCCTCACGATTGCCCTGAAATTTCTCAACAACGCCATGGTAGTATCCAGCAAGATCAAGGACACCAGACTTGGACGACTGGAAAGTCGAATTCTTCAAATATTCGAAGATATCAAAGTCAACCCATTCGGACTGGTTCTTGAAGAAGATGTTGATCTTTCTGTACAACAAAACTTCCAAAAACAACCAGCCACCATTCAACCAGGTCTCACTGCTGTTTTTCTTCAAGATCTCATTGAAATCCGTGTACTCATCTGGTAACAGTGTAGGTTTGGCATTGTTCTCGACGTCTTCTTTCAACTGGCGAATCTGACTTTCGATGATCTTTCCTTGATCTTTCTTTATTTGGCTTCCTGCATCTGCGATAGCCTTGTTTAAATCTTCAATGCTGTTTTGAAGAATCACAGGCCAGCGCACCTCTGCCGTGTACCATCCAAAGGATCCCTTGTCACCAGTAGAAAAAACTCTTGGAATAGACATGCTGGAATGTTATCTGTACGCAAGTAAATGAATAGAAGCTTCTTCCGAACTTATAGTAGTGCTACGCAAAACGCTGAGTCCATGGGCCTAAATTCGACTTCCAGTTGGAGATGTGCTTTACAGCTTTCTCTACTCTGGGCGTACCCTTCAAATTGTTTGAGTAGTAAGACCTTAAATACTTTCGAGAAAGATAACACGTCACCACCTGACCCGCACTTAAAAGCGAATTAAGTCTTACCAAACTCTCTGAAGTACGTGTCCATTGCTGCCGATAGATTCGCCTACCCATAAATTCTATCCGGTCTGAATCAGAGACTACTGGGAAGATTCTACAAGCTCTCACATGATATCACTAAGTATATACAGAATCCCTTTATATACCTCAAAGACTCATGGGATTGACTGCTACATGCACGTTTCTGAATATCCAGTCATCGTACAGTGTCTGCAGACTGTAAAGTTTCAATAAACGACAATGTAAGCGTTGGTGGGCTGCTAACTCATGGATGGTCGGTGTTGAGCCTAAAAGCTTGTAGTGTTCAAATAGAGTCCCACCATATAAGGCTTTTTCTGAAAAAAGTATCAAGACATCGCAGACTTAACAAAACTAACAAGCTTTGGATGGACACTATTAGTCCTTAAGAAGCAATCAGGGCTCCGTTTCGTGGAGGAATCGACTTTGACTGGAATTGTGGTACACTATACTGAAAGAAGGATTGTTTTGGCCCTTTTAACAGGTATATTCACCAAATCTGGATAATAGGAACAGACAGTTTTGGCTTATATGGCTACACAACCCTTTGGTCAGTGGTACTGGAGAGAATTGGGGGGATAGGATGTCACGATCGAGCCGCAAGCGTCACTCATTGATTATAAGCGCACCTTCTTCGCCGACTTTTGCTGAAGAGCCTAGGTTTTTCAGCTCTGCTCCTCCTACTGCGTCTGCCGGATTAGGGCTACAAACCCAGGCATGCCAGACCTCGCGGCACTCCTTCCTGCGAATCAATTCGGGAGACTCGAGGACTATAACGTTTGATTCGTTGACTGATTCATCGAATATAAAGCTGTTACTGATCGGCGACGCAGGAGTGGGTAAGACAGCGATGATTTTATCGTACTGTAACGAATTACCGAAGATCAGAACGGACCAGGACCACAATAAGGAAGATATGCAGGGCAACCAAAATGACAGCAAGCTTCTGAAATCTGCCGTAAACAAAGTCAAAAATATAGAGAAACGGAAAAGGTACTCGCTGAATGATTTCGAGAACAGCAGTTTCAATACAAACGAATCTGATTTTGAGATTAACACAACATCAACAATTGGGATCGATATCAAGACAAATTTGGTTAGCATTGATAACAGGTTCTTCCGTGTAATAATGTGGGACACCGCTGGTCAAGAACGCTACCGTAACGCCATGATTTCTTCTCTCTACAAAGGTTCAAATGGGGTCATTTTGAGCTACGATATCTGCGACTTCAACAGCTTTCTGAATTGCTTGAACTTTTGGTTGGTGGAGTCGATCGAAAACATATCTGACCTCAGGAAGACAAGATTCTATCTAGTGGGAAACAAGCTAGATTTGTACAAAGAGCGGAAGGTTACTCATGACGATGTGCTCAATTTTATCGGAAGGATTGAGAAGGACTATAATGTGAAGATTGCAGGGAACTTCGAAGTAAGTTGTAAATGGGAGAATGTGGTTGAACGGACGTTTAATATAATCATTAAGGACTTGGTAGAAAGCGGGTGCTATGAAGACGATAAAGATCTGAGAGTTATGGAATCGAGCCAGTCCGAACCAAGTGACGAGCAGAGCAGTATGGAAGACATTCCAGGAACGCCAACGAACGGAAGGCGACGCATCAAGAAAAACAGATCAAAAACGATAGATTTGACCAAACCGGTAGGCAGCAACGATGGAAATTCTACTCCTTCTGGAAGAGGGTCATGCTGTGCATAAACCGAAGGTATGACGCTTATACAGCAAACTGTATTGAGAAATATTTGCGTGTATTAGTATTTAGATGGCCCGAGATGTAACATTAATATATTTGCAGCACGTATTGCTTGAATCAATTGAAACTCTTGAAATATCTTTCTCTGAAGTTGCTAGTTCTATGAAGGCCAACGTTCGTCGGTCCGTTGTAGTTGGGACCCCGATTTACGTACACTAACAGCCTTCTTGACCATTTGTTGAAATCTTGCACACAGTTGTATTTTAACTCTAGATTAGAATGCAATGGTACGATGGTGGCTATATTTTCGTCGTTAGCCGTGGGCATCCAAAACGCAAGCCTGCCGTTTATCGGTAACTTCATGCTAGCATAATGCAGTAGATCATCAAGTAATGAGTCCAATGAGTAAGGTTTCTTCGTTGGGATATAATCCTTGTGTAGATAAGCTTTCTTGCCATCAATCTCCACATTCTCTTTCCCTGCAAATTTTTCTGGGTTCTTGGCTCCTAGAACCTTAATCGACTCTCTAATTCCGTAAGGAGGGTCACATAAAATGGTGTCTATCTCTAGGTCTGTTCTCAGTGCGTTATGAGTAAAATCCATTGTTAAAACGTCCAGGAAATGGATGGATTCGCCGTAATGTTTGAAATTCGCCCTAATGGTCTGCTGGCCTTTTCCTCTGATCATCCTGCCATCAATGTCTGATCCAAGCACTAGCGCTCCATAATGCGAGGCAGCCACTAAGAAGGAACCGGTGCCTACGAAGGGATCGTACATCAGATGACCAGGTTTCACTTGAGCTATATTGGCACTGACTAACGACAGTTCGGCTTCAAATGACGTAGTGCCCTTATACGGTCTTTTCTTCAGGTCATATTTTTCCACGGCTCCTCGTACACGGTCACTGACCTGGACTTGTCTACCAAAATATACTTTAATCGGCACTTCCCCACCGATATTATCGCTGATCGACCTGTACTCTTCTATCACTGCAAAGACTTGCTGCGGATTTTTCATCTTGATGGGGCCCTTCAATTCTAGATACTTGAAAGATTCAATGATAGAAACTTTGGCCTCCATCCCTTGTTTGAAGTTTCCTCCATATTTCTCAAACTCAAATTTAAAGCTGTCTGACTGGTGGGCTTGTCTTAACTGCTCAAAGCAGGGGTTCCTCTTGATATTTTCGTGCAAAGATTCATAATCAGAGCCCTCACCCCAATATTCGTATATGGCGCGGGTCAAAATAGATCTTTTGATCCACGAACTAGCAGCCTTGTCGTCTTTTAGGGTTACAACCATGAAAGGTGAGTCTACCGAATAATTGGAGAAATCGACGTCTACCTTATGCAGATCTGCCAATGACTGCAACTCTGCCAATCGGAAGTTCAGGTGGACTTGCACCATGAACAAGAGGTACCTTTTTCCAGACACGCTCATGCTCTGTGGTTTCCTCAATGCTCGATGCGCCAAAACGCCTCTTTCAGCCCATAGGCTCTAACTCGTAAGCGTGTCTACTCATCTCATCGCATCGCATCTCAATTCTTTTCACTTCTCGATTTGACTAGGCCGCAGATCCCCATTACCCGGCCGTACAACTATCTTTCATGAAGAGCTCTAGCCCAACCATTTTGGGGCTGCTACCTCCATAAAACAGACTTTGGGCGCCCACACTTTCCACCCAGACCGCATATACACATCTACCAAAGGACATGAAACAAAACAGGGTAACACCTATTGTTTTCTGTTACACGTTAAATGGTTCGTAACGCATAGGTGTCTTCAGTTACCAGACGTATAAGATAGTACGCCATATCAGTGTGGCTTAGTGCGTTGAATTTCAGCCCACCCACATAGACATTATCTAGTAGGTCATTGATACACTCGTTCTACAACACAGCAAGCGTCTCACAAAGGACCTTACGAAGAAACTGACGTAAATCCGGGTAACACATTACCCGGTTAGAAGCTCCCAGTTTGCCTCCGTGTTGATATTTTTCTCGAAGTATATAAAGGTCGAGGAGAAAAGGAGAAAATTTTGGGCAACTTTCAGGAGAACTTCACTGTTGCTCAATAGGTCTTGGGTAGTACAAAGGCCAACAATACCCCTAGGAAACCGGTGAATATTGTTTATTTTATTTTTTACCAGATTTATTCTTTTTGGAGATTTTCAGAGAGTGTACAGAAAGAACAACTAATAGAATCCGATAGGTGAAGTGAGTCCCCCAGTTGTACTTTCTATTTCCATTATACTATACTATTGCTATATTCTGAATAGATAGATTCTCTTTTTCTCTACACACTGTTTATTACATCATTGTACTTATTGTACTTATTAGACTTGTAACTGCCCTCGAGAGTGTGTGTGTTTTTGGGTCCAAAGTAGAGCAGATCAGATCATCACTCATTTGAAGCGCACCAACCGTTTGAGCGACAAAGAACCAGCATAGAGATGTCAGACGACGAGGATTTCAACGACATTTACGGTGACGACTCGGCGCAGACGCAGGTCGTGCCTCAGGCGGACCAGCCAGCTGCTGCTAGCACGGGCTCGAAAGAACAAGAGACTTCTGAAGCGCCTGCTGAGCCGGCTGCGGCCCCTGCCGCTCCTGCAGCGTCTCAGTTAGACCAATTGGCGGCGCTACAGGCCTTGTCTTCTAACTTGAGCCAGCTCCAGCAGCAGGTTTCTTCAAACTCCGGCTCTTCTGGAAGCAGCAACACTGGTGGTGCGGCAGCAGCGGCTCCTGCGGCATCTACAACGGGTTCCACAGAACCTTCTGCTGCAGCTGCCCCTGCTGCAGCACCTGCACTACCAACGATGCCTCAAATGCCTGGGATGCCAGACATGTCTCAGCTACAACAGTTGCAGCAGACGATGTCCCAGTTGCAGCAAACCGCGTCACAGCATGAGCCTAAGACTGTGAAAGCCGACTTGTCTCGTGATATCAACAAGATGTTCATCGGTGGGTTGAATTGGGAAACCACTGAGGACGGCTTGCGTGACTATTTCAGCAAATACGGTACTGTAGCTGAGGTCAAGATCATGAAGGACACAGCTACCGGCAGATCTAGAGGTTTTGGGTTTTTGACCTTTGACAGTGCAGCCAGTGTGGATGAAGTAGTTAAGACGCAGCATATTTTGGACGGTAAAGTCATCGATCCAAAGAGAGCCATCCCAAGAGAAGAGCAGGACAAGACAGGTAAGATTTTCGTTGGTGGTATCGGCCCAGATGTAAGACCTAAGGAATTCGAGGAGTTCTTCAGCCAATGGGGGTCTATTATCGACGCTCAGTTAATGTTAGACAAGGATACCGGAAGGTCTAGAGGTTTCGGGTTCATCACATATGACACCCCAGACGCCGTTGACAGAGTTTGTCAAAACAAGTTCATCGAGTTTAAGGGTAAGCAAATAGAAATCAAAAGAGCAGAACCTAGACAGCTCCAAAAGCAAAAACAGCCTCAGATGAGCCAGCCTATGGGCGGACAACAGCAGTTCGCAAACCCAATGCAGCAGTACGGAATGTTCCAAAATCCTATGATGGCAGCAGGCTTTAACCCAATGATGGCCTCGGGTTTCAATGGTCAATCCATGAACGAATACTATACCAAGATGCAAGAGTATTACCAACAGATGCAACAGCAGACCGGTATCGATTATACACAAATGTTCCAGCAACAAATGCAGCAGATGCAGCAGATGATGGGTATGATGGGTGGTTCCCCAGGTGCTATGCCTGGTATGCCTCAGCAACCCATGCAAAGCGGTGCTGGCTCTCCACCAAGCCATTCTTCTACACCTCAGAACGATGAAAGCGGTGGTGTAACCACCATTGGAGGTTCTAGTAACATGGATTCTGATAGCAAGAATTCTGGCGACCTAAGCGAGGAATCTAGATTTGACCATTCTTCCTCATCAAATCAGCATCAAAGTCGTGACCGTGACGACTCTCGTCGCTCAGGACACAGATCCTATGACCGTAACTCAGACCGTAGCAGCTATGGTAACTCAGGACGTGACCGTGACTCTCGTCGTGGCCCATCTTCGAACTACCGTAGTGGTGGAGGCCGTCGTGACGGTGATTCTCGCCGTGGTGGAGGTGGATATGGAGGCGGCTCCAGAGACAGAGACAGAGACAGACGTGGTTACCATCCATATGCCAGGTGAAATTCTAAAAAACTTCTACAGTTGCTTGGCATCAATGTATATTATAAGTATAGTTAGTTAAATATAACTCCTCATCCTCAGCTTGAAGTTGACTATTTCCTGAGATCAAAATACCAAATCTAGTCTTGGAACGGCCGGTAACAATAGGGCTCGGAATGGTAGCTACGCTGAGTGTTCGTCTGCTAATGAAAAACGAATCATTTGGATCTATGAAATTTTGGTCTCGGTCTTATACTGTTATAAAGTGAAAAATATCACCAGTACTGCTAGGAAACGAGTATGCTCAAGGCCAGTGAAAACAGCTGTTTGCTCTGGTAACGCCACGTCAACTGCCGGAATAGTTAGACTGAAAGCACCTGGTCAGATTAAGGTCGCGCTTAGGAAGTTCACTCGTGTTTTCCCATTCACTCCTACTGCCATGAAAAGATCGACATTACTTTCTATTGATGCCTTCGGTAAGACAGAAGAAGACGTACGTGTTCGTACCAGAACCGGTGGGTTAATCACGGTTTCTTGTATTGTGGTGACTTTTTTACTGCTTTTGAACGAATGGAGACAGTTCTCTTCGATTGTATCGAGGCCTGAGCTTGTCGTAGACAGAGATCGCAATTTGAAGTTGGACTTGAACATCGACATCACTTTCCCTTCAATGCCTTGTAACATACTAAATCTCGACATTTTGGACGATTCTGGGGAGTTTCAGATAGACTTGTTGGAATCTGGGTTCACCAAGTTGAGAATAAGCTCAGACGGCAAAGAGCTGGACAAACAGAAGTTCGAAGTGGGTGACAACTCGCCCGAGAAGTTCAATTTGGAAGAGGGATACTGTGGTCCTTGCTACGGTGCTCGTGACCAGTCTAAGAACGATGAACTGCCTCCAGAGCAGCGTGTCTGTTGTCAAACATGTGAAGAGGTTAAGGCAGCCTACGGGGAAATAGGATGGGCATTCAAAGACGGTAAAGGTGTGGAACAATGCGAGCGCGAGGGCTACGTGAAGAGCGTTCATGACAAGATTCACGAGGGATGTCATATTCGGGGCAAAGCTCAGCTGAACAGAATTCAGGGTGTCATTCATTTTGGACCCGGAAAGTCTATGCGTAACCTACGTGGCCATTTCCATGACACTTCTTTGTACGAGCAGTACCCGCATCTGAACTTCAACCACATCATCAACACTTTGACGTTTGGGCAAACCCCTGACTCCTCCGACAGCGAATTGGTATCTTCTGCCACGCTGTCGCCTCTAGACGGCCGCCAAGTGTTCCCAGACAAAGATACTCACATGCACGAGTTTAAATACTTCTGCAAGTTGATCCCCACCAGATTCGAGTTCCTGAACGGCAAAAAGCTCGAGACGACTCAATTCAGCGCTACTTTCCACGATAGGCCTCTAAGAGGCGGTAAAGAGGAAAACGACCCTTCTACGTGGCATTCTGCTGGTGGTGTGCCGGGCGTCTTCTTCAACTTTGAAATGTCTCCATTAAAGGTGATTAATAGAGAACAGCATGCCATCGCGTGGTCGGGCTTTATTTTGAACTGTATCACAAGCATTGGTGGCGTGTTGGCCGTGGGAACCGTGATAGACAAAATTACCTACAAGGCGCAGAGATCCATCTGGGGCAAGAAGAGCAGTTGAGCCACGTTCAGTGACCAATTAATCCGACAGATAAAACCCAAATACACCTGTAACATAAAATTGTTTTAAGTAGTATGCAGACAATAATCAGAGCTCTACCAGCACGCGCGAGTAGCACTTCAGCTGGCCTAGACACATCCTGGTTGAACCTTATCCCGCTTTCTATGCATTCTTTACACGAGATGCGCCGAAACGGATTTTTTGGGTGGCCCAAAACTTTGTTTCTGGGGCAAATTTGTCTGAGTAGAAAGACAATATGTGTGCTAATCACAGTACTTCAAAACCATTCAATGAAGGGCAACTTGAAAGAGTGTAGAAGGGTGTCCAGCACTCAAAGGACGCTGAAATCAGCGGTAGTGTCATTGAAATAGAAAGCTGTACTCTGGGTTTTCGAATTAGATCCAAATAACGGACAGAACGTGATAAACCTTGGAATTTTGATCTGAATAAAGTGAACAATCAATTGAACATACAGAAAGTCCATGGCTAACACAAACCCCTCTTTGTCTACCGTTTCACTTGCGAGCGAACGCTCTAACACGCAACTGATGATGAACAGAAAGGTCACGGCACAGGATTCTCTCTACCACATGTGTTTGTGTGTGAAGAAGCGGCTGGAACAATTGCCCCAACTTCAGCCTTACTTGAACCTTGCATACGCCAGCGCGGAAATCCTGACAGAACACCAGGCGTTGCTGCTATCACAGAAACAACAATTACAGCAGAGCAACATACAGCGTGGATCTCACCATGATGGGAACTCGGTGCACAGCAGCAACGGCAGGCTATCATCTTCAAGCACGCTGTATAGAGACTCCAGTTTTTCAACGATGAGTTTTGGCGATGAAGCCGAGCAATCACAGACCCTGAACATGGAAGACACACTCCTCACATTTTCTGTTGGTATCTTGCCTATCTCTGTTGATTGTGACCCAGTAACACAGCTCTCGAAGCTGTTCCAGCAGGGGTCTCCGTTGTGCATCATTTTCAATGCGGTCAGACCTCAGTCGAAACTTACCGTTGTTTCCTCCGATGATATGAAGATATGCAAGAAATCGATATATGACTTCATTTTAGGCCTAAAGCAGCATTTTGCTTTTAATGACGAGGAGTTGTTCACGATTTCAGACATATTCTCCAATTCAACTGACCATTTCCTCAAGGTGCTAGATGTGGTAAACACTCTACTAAATGCCGCGCCAGAAACGTTCCCCCCAGTAAATATGGACTCACATTTGGCATCTCAACGCCTAGCCAAGCCACAAACGGAATACGACAAGATCGTCAAGGAATTCGTTGAAACTGAAAGGAAATACGTGCATGATTTGGAAATCCTCAACAAATATAGAAAACAGCTGTTGAGCAACCAGATCATCAATTCAGAGGAGCTTTACATGCTCTTTCCGAACCTGAACGATATAATCGATTTCCAGAGACGATTTTTGGTGTCACTTGAAGTGAATGGACAGGTTCCACCGCAGAAACAGAGAATTGGCGCTCTTTTCATGCATTCGAAATATTTCTTCAAACTGTATGAGCCATGGTCCATAGGCCAAAACGCGGCAATTGACTTCATCTCATCAAGTTTTGACAAGATGAATCCTGATGCCACCAATTTTGTCATTGGAAACAAGATGGAACTTCAGTCCTTCCTATTAAAGCCGGTGCAAAGGTTATGCAGATATCCGTTGTTACTCAAGGATCTTCTGCAGCATGTCGAGACCGACACCAAAAAGGAACTAGAGACCGCACTTGATATTGCTAAGAGTATTGCAAGAAACATCAATGAAAATCAAAGGAGAACAGAAAACTATGAAGTGGTCAAACGGTTATACGGTCGGGTTATCAATTGGAAGGGCTACCGGATTGCTAAGTTTGGAGAATTACTGTACTTCGACAGGATTTCGATATCAACCAGCAATTCTAACGAACCCGAAAAAGATTTCGAAGTGTACTTATTCGAAAAGATCATACTGCTTTTCAGCGAGGTGAATCAGAAGAAAAGTAGCTCAATAAGTTTGAAGAAGAAGTCCAACTCTTCGTCTATGTTGCATCTGCCGAACTCATCTAATACAGCGGTAAACGATTTCTCCAAAAATTCAGGAAAACTAGATCTCAGAGGACGCATTATGATCGTCAACTTGACGCAAGTGGCCCCTATTGAAAATCACTCGCTGAACATAATATGGGAGTCAGTGAAGGAAAAGGGCAACTTCATTTTGAAGTTCAAAAACGAAGAGACCAGGAACAACTGGGAAACATGCTTGCTACAGCTTTTGCGCCAGATTCGAAGTGAATCCTACAAGAGCGGAGCGAGCGCTAGTGACGGATCGTCGCTATCGTCTCCAGTCCAGTACACACATAATAGCGTGGCTTCGATTGGAAGCACCTTAACAAGACAAATATCTGATGTGCTACCGAAAAGCCATTTATCAAACGCTAGGCAATCATTTGCCAGTGAATACAGATCAATATCTGAGAGCTATAAGAACTCCATACCGGAAACCATGTTACTCTTAAGAGTGTCATTCAACAATGACTTCTACACAATATTAGTGACGCTGGATTCTTCAGCTGATGATGTCCTGTTGCTGATAAAGAAAAAGCTGGCACATTTAGGGATAATCACCAAAGTGAAGTATCAAGATGAAGATGGAGATTATGTGATGTTGGAAAGCGACGATGATTGGTTTGTTGTCAAGGATATGCTGAAGGAGAGTAGTGAGAGATTGTTGAATGTATGGGCATACACGAATTGATATGTCACGGTGCTGATGGAAGTAATTTTATACTGTATTATAGAATAGGAAAAATTGTCAGGACTGGTCTGATAGAGGGTGTTCAATCTGGCTGAAGCTGTTGAACAAACCGGCATCTGAATATTGATAAATAAGTTTGTATAAGCTAAAACCACGTTCATCAGAAGGAATAAATGCTGGCGCAGATAACGACGTGCTTAAAACGTCAAATAAATAATCATTGTTATAAAACAACCTCATTAGTTTTTTGGTTATGAACCGAGTTCATAATGAATAAATAATCATGTAATGGAATATTTTGGTCCATCCCCTCCTTCTGGAACTTCCCAATTGATATCCTGGGTTGGCACCTTAATGTCACAAGTTTTACAGTGAATACAGTTTTGACCGTTTATCTGAAACTTGACTCCAAGAGGGGAAGACTCATCCTCAACGTATTCATACACACCGGCAGGACAGAACCTCGACTCGATTCCCTTCCACTTTGGATAGGCAATCTCTGTGTGTTTCTCGAGGTCTTGGTCAGGCACTCTAAGGTGACATTTTTCATCATCGTCATGATAAGTACCAGTCCGTGACACTGATGTCATAATATCAAAAGATATCTTACCGTCCGGTTTCGGATAATTGATCGGCTTGAATTTGTCGGCTGACTTTGTGATAGTTGCATCAGATTCGTGATGATGCAAGGTCCATGGAACTCTCCCCTTCAAAATGAAGGATTCAAGGCCAGAGTACATCATACCACCAAATCCCCCTAGCGGCGTCAAACTAAACGAAGGTCTGACATTACGGATTTCGTGCAGCTCTTGGTAAATCCATGAATCTTTGAATGCTTGCTCATAAGATTCTAAATTGATGGGTGCTTGGACTATTGGCTGTTCTTCCTCAACCTCTTCCAATTTGGGCAACTTTGAAACTACTTCAAAGGTCTTCTCTGCTGCGAGCATACCACTCTTCATGGCAGTGTGAGACCCTTTAATCTTTGGAACGTTCATGAAGCCAGCAGAAGCGCCAATCAAACAGCCACCAGGGAAATTCAATTTTGGAACAGACTGCAATCCTCCCTCGTTCAAAGCCCTGGCTGCATAAGAAATGCATGTTCCACCTTCTAGAACCTTTGAGTAGTAAGGATGATGTTTCATCTTTTGAAACTCTTGGTATGGAGAGACGTATGGGTTCTTGTAATCCAAGCCAACAACCAATCCCAAGGTCACTAAACCTTCTCCAAAGTGATAAATGAAACCACCACCGTAGACGTCTTTGTTAAGTGGATAGCCCATAGTATGGGAAACGAAACCTTTATTGAAGTTTTCCGGTTTCACTTCCCAAACCTCTTTGATCCCTAAGCCGTATGTTTGATTATCTCTTCCTTCTCTGAGATTGAAACGCTTGATGAGCTGTTTGGAAAGCGACCCATGACACCCCTCTGCAAACATAGTCTGTCTGGCATGAAACTCCATTCCTCTTTCAAATGTGTCCTTTGGCTCACCTGTCTTTGAGATACCCATATCTTTGGTTGCAACACCGATGACAGATTTACCATCTTCGCTGTAAATGACTTCGGAAACAGAGATACCCGGGAATACTTCCACTCCAACTTCCTCTGCCTGCTCAGATAAGTATTTCACTACCTGCGACAAAGATGCAATGTAATTCTTGTTCTTGTTGACCATTTGAGGAGGCTCTGGGACTGGCAACGCAATCTTTCCTGTAAGATATTTCAATTCTTCACTTTCGACTTTTGTCACAAGCTCTGCTGGTAAAGGAATCCCCTCCCCATTTTCATCATAGAACTCACTTTCTGGAAACAACTCTCTCAATGCGATAGGCTCCAAGATGACTCCGGAAACTATGTGAGACCCCATGTCTGGAGCTTTTTCTAAAACGACGACACGAAGGTCCCCGTCACCATGTTCATTGTCCAACTGCTTGAATCTGATGGCTGCAGCTAATCCGGCAGGGCCACCTCCCACAATGCATACGTCAACTCTGTCCACAGGGCGCTCCATAGTTAACATTGCCTTCTGCTCATCGCTCATCTTAGCGAAAGAAACCTCTGATGATTGAAAAATGGTAGCACTGCACGAAAAGTGACGGCGCACAGCAGCGAAATTCCTCGGACTTACTCTACCATGTGGTTGACTGGCATGCAAACCGAACACCCTGCACGATGTTCCGCAGCATTTGACTGTCTGCCTGTGAAGTAGCAAATCATTGCATTGGTACGCCTTTAAAGACCGCTTCAGCGCCTGTTTGCAAAGCATTTCTTATTTTAACGCTTGAACCCTTGTTGCAAGGACCTCTGGTACTCCTTGATACCAGTCTAAGCAAGCTACAGGAGCTGAGTTTACCAGAAAAGAGGAGATGAGCTGATGAGTTCCTTATATCTGACCAAGCATGCCGGAATTTTTCAGTGACTCTGAATTTTTCACTGTATTGCTTATTTAAGATAAGCCAATGCTATGACAGAGTTGGAAGGTGCAATAAGCAATCTGGAGTACTGTCGCTCAATTGCGGTAGGTCAGTCTTTTTGCTAACAGATCTTATTGAGCAGCACCGGTTGGTTAAACGGTTCAAGGCCTTTCAAGCCAGTTATTGTTTACCGGATCCAATGGCGGTGCTTTGTGACAATTTAGTGCCAAGAAGCCCGTACAGAGTTGGTGAACTTTAAGAATGAGCCGAAAATTACATCTATATAAAACTATATACCGTGGAAACCATTCTGCAGCATTGCATGATTAGATGCTGTCAGACAATACAAAAAATACCGGGGAAATGAAGAAGCGGCTAGAGGATTGGTGAGAAATTATAGTACAGTGGAAAATGAAAGTTGACTGCCACTTCTTCTTGCACCTCTAGAATAGAAAAACCAAAGAAATTGAAGGATGACGACAGGATATTTTAGCTATGCAAAGAACTCATCAAAATGGTCTGGAGAGAGAGACTCTGGTGTAGCAATTTCTTCTAGTAGAAATCCACCACGAAGAGTACGCAGCCATCTACATCCATTTTCCTCTGAGCAATTAGAGCAGTCCTGGCTGCTGCTGGCAGAAGAAAATGGAGACGAAGATTTAGAAGACTTTGGAGAGATAACGATAGGGTTTTGAGTGACAACTGTTTTTAAAATGTCCGCGATTGTTTGGGCATTATCGGAAGATGCGTTGTTGTTGCCTTCGTTATGCCTAGAGGAGCTTCTCGAAAGTCTGGGGGTTGAACTAGCAATAGTGACGTATGGTACCTGTTGCTGTTGCTGAGCAGCGTAAGTGGCAGGATGAGAAGTATGCCCGTCCATTTGTTTTGGAAACTCCGATTTTATTTTTTTGACGGACATACGATCCTGACTCAGCGAAGGTCTCTTAGCAGAATGCGACTCGTTAAGATCGACATCCAAATCATTGGAGGGGTGCGATAATCCCAGTTCTGCAATCCTAGGAGTCAAACTCACAGAAACAGGTGAAGACATATATGGGACGTTGAAATCGTTTACGAAATTGCCAGCAGAGAAAGTAGTGGATTTCAAACCACCCATCGCACTAGCAGTCCTTGGAACGACATTATCTTTGGAATCTGAGCGAGACCCATCAGAATCCTGTTCGGATCCTGAGGCATTCTTGGTCTGTTTCTTTGATTTGACCTTGTTCTTGGCAGCCACAAGAGTTCCTTGCTCTGAACCTGCGGAAGCTGCCAAAGCTGCAGCTGCCGCCTGGGCGTGTTTTTCATAATCCGGGACTAAAATACCACGGTAGATGTAGACCATTCTTCTAGGCGACGCATCAGACCATTCACGAGACAATGCGTAACTTAGACCTTTTTCACCCTTCTCCACTTTCTTGACATATGCGTTCAGTTTTGCAGAAATCAGATTTGAAAGCTTAGTGGACAAATTGTTCATTTCGGGATGCTTCTCCAGCAATAAATCACACAGCTGTTTCACAGTCATACCTTGTTGTGCTGAGTCGCTCTCCCACAAAATGACGAAGATAGCAAACAAAACGTCATCTTCGTTAAGAATCGAACCCTCGTTGGTAGGTTTAGGTCTTTCGCCAGTAACTGGAATACTCTTAGAAATGGACACCGTTTCTGATAACTGAGATGGTGTGAAAGAACCTGAAAGGGTCTTCTTCGCTTTGTTCTCCGACTTTTTGGCTGCGGTTTGCTCGACCTCTTTAGGAGCAGATTTATTAGGCGCGCTTCCTAACGAGCTGGCATCAAACAAAGGAGATTTCGAGTTTGCAATGATGTCATCGTCCACTGTGGGAATACTCAAAGGTCTAGAATTTGCCAAGGCCATATTGCTTGATACGGAGGAAACAGAATGATTAGAAAGTTAGTCCAGAACAATTAGTTAAAATCTCTAGACAAACCTTGGTACCAAAAGGAATTTGAAGTCGACTCAGTCGAATTGTAATTGCCCAGATGGTAAGCTCTGCTGGTGCTGTTCGTATCTTCTTCTGGTAAACCCTTTTCCGCAATAAAACTGACGCTGACGCTGGACAGGTTAACTTAGTTGATCTGGGAAGAAAGAGTTGATAATTAAAAGCCAGAATTGAGAAGCTGTAAACTCAAAGAAGGCAGCGCACAGTAGAGACTTGAAGCAGCGACGCTAGAAAAAATAAAAGCAGAAAGAAAGGGAGGATTGAACACAAACGACGCCGTTAAAACAAATTAAGGGTCTGATATTATGTAGATCCGACAAAATGAACTTTCTCTCAGGTTTTAAATTTTCTTTGCTTCCAAAAGATGGAATTCGATTGAACTGAAGTGAACCGTAAAGGGCACTGCGATCAAGGCAGTTTACTCCGGGTACAAAGGAGCGGTCCTAAGTGACGGGCTGTGCAAGGGTCGATATTTTTCACTTTTGTTCTGGTGCAACAAAAAGAAAAATGAACTTTTTTGTGCGTGGGTCGGTGGTGAAAATAAACCCCAGATTTATAAAATAAGATAACCAGACGATGGGCAGGCAGTCAAGACAAGGGTAGCCTTCCAGTAAGCGGCTTACTTTCGAACAGCTGTAATGGCCGTCCGAGATTTGACCCGCAAATTACGAAATTACTAGTGTAGATGGATACCGCAGCGCTCGCACACCAGATTGATATGACAGGTCAGTTTCTTCAAATAAACCCATACACTACAGCTTAGAGGTATCAAAACCGGAATTGAATCAATACATAATTTCCTTTTTCGGAAACAGTCACAACTCACCAGTTTTGAATGTCAACGATAGTTATCAAGGCGACAGAATACTGATGTAGCTAATCTCCTGCTGACTGTCTGACGGAAGCAAGTACACGAGTTATCTCATCATAGTAATCACGCCAGAAATCGTCATTTAGCATGTGCTCGACGGGTCCTGTCGTGGGAAGAAACCAGTAGTTCAGCGCTACATGCATATTTCTAGCGTCTGAATTAAGGTCGGAACATTGATTCTCAGATCCGAAGGATGTGACTTCATGAAACCATCCCGTAGGCAAGTATAACATCTCACCGGGCTGTAGGTCTACTGACAGTCTGTGGGCAGTAAAAAATTCTGGCCAGGTTAGCCTAGCTGTCGATTCGATCTGCTCTCTTGTCTGCTTGTCTTTAATTTTGTCTAAATGGACCACTGACGGTGGTATCTTAGAAAAGGAGGGAGGGTCAAGTTCTGCGGCACGCTCTGGCTCGGACTCTTCCTTTTGGGCTTGTTCATTAGCATTTGACAATATCTTCTCCCACTGTTTCCTTTCTTCATCTGATGTATTAGAAGTTTCCACTTTGAATTCCGCATATTGTGATTCGATTGAGCCGTCACCTCTGAGCTTCTGCCATCTCGGAGCGTTTCCATTGCGTCGGTAATTGATGATACCAGAATCATGCAGTTCTTCAAAATCGCCTACAGTGTACATTTTCAGTACATCAGCAGGACAAAATAACGTGAATCGCTTGCGTCCATGGATCGGTATGTATACATTGTCAGCGTGGTCATGGTGAAGCCCGGAAGACGATCCCCCACCAGGGACATTCCTTCCTAAGCCAAGCCTATCGGCGTCTGGATTAAAAGATTTCAGGTATGACTGGTCATCTGTTAAGGGATTTGAAGAACCTACCCACAAATTCAGCTGCTGAGGAAGCAGCTTCAAGAACGGCAACTGTTCAGGAAGTGTGTTAACAATGTTATTAAGGGGAGGTTGATACAATTCCTTCACCTTCTCCGCAAAATAGTCGTCAGACAGGCGTTCACCAGCTGCAGAGCAGTGCGAACATTTTCCAGACTCTTCAGCAAATTCTGCTTCTCCTTCTTCACTGACTTCGTCGTCTGCCGACCCCTTGTCCAAGTCATCAAAATCGTCATGCATGCCTGCAATGTCAAAGGAAGCCATGGAGTCGGTATCGGATGCATTATCAGCAAAGTCAAGTTTCGCATTGTTTTCAAGGTCTTCTTCATCATCGCTGTCACTTTCAACTTGGTGTTCGTCATACTGCGTAGTAAGATATAGATTTTGGTCTCCTGCAATCAATCTATCCATAAACTCATGAAATCTCATGCTGATGCGCTTTCGTCCAGATCCAAATCCTCCGCTAGATTTTGTTTCTATCTGTAAAGTGTCATTACCTAATGTTGCTTTGATGTTTTCCGGCTTTAGAAGGTCCCAATCAAATGCATCACACTTTCCGACTAGCTTACAAGGCTTTCTAGCCTTTACATACGTCTGGAAAAAAGCCGCAACCTCTTCTGGAGATTTTGGAACTGGAATACAATCTACCTGCACATCATCTTCACCTATCCGGTAACCTGCGTAATTTGACACTGGATTCGATAGATCAGGCCTCCTTTTCTTCTGACCAACTAGCTCAGGCGCTATGGCGTTCCTCTTTGACATAGTTGTGGCTACTTTCTGAAATGTGATCTCAGAACAATTTGTCCAGAAAGAACTATCACAGGTAAGTTTCTTCCGGATCAAGGACGGTATCCTGACTCCACTTTCTGCTACATGATTGGTTACGTATCAAATTGCCAGCTGATGCTCTTTGAACAACATGTGTGTGCTGGCAGAAGCTCTTGTCGGTTTTAAAATTTTTTGCTGTTACAAAAACCGATAAGCTGAAAAAGAACCCGGTAAGGCGATTTACTTAGACAGGGTGTGACAACACAACCAGCTGATGTGATGTATACAAGGATAATCAGCCAGTGCACTTAGCTTTTATCAGTAAAAAGCTTCACACCATAGGAGAAGCGTATTCAGAGAATAACACTCGTAGAGCAATTGAGACGACAGATATATGCATATAAAACATCCTCCTTTGACGCACCTATTATTTGTGTACCGAATAAGGTTTCCGTTCAAAGCCGTCTTCTGGAAGCTCTATGCATGAAAAATATTTAAGATAGAAGCAAGAATTTATTTCTGCTGCTCTTCTAGCACATTACTATTACCTCTTTTGGAACGAGCACTTTTCGCTACTTTAAGATTTCGTGCGTTTACTGTTTTCGGTATTAATGTTTCTAAAAAGAGTTGAAATACGGTTTTCGGAGAACAATGCGACCAAGCTGAAGCAGCTGAGATGATGCAGACAGGGAAGACGGGGGAAAGGCTACAGAAAAACTAACCGTCAGAAAAAGGAGGTGAAGTGTTGTTTCAAAACTATCGGAATGCCTTTTCGGTGACAATAGTTTTTGAAATTCCGACCTTTGAGAAACCAGTTGCCTCCTTTCACGGTTTAGCACTACCCAAAACGAACAATTATGTGCGGTCTGGCCACATTATTCATGGTTTATGAATGCTTTTTGGCCTATTCTTCTTTTAATCTCACAATGAGAGCCCCTGAAAAGATGGGTGTAGCTGAAGACAGATGAGGCGTTTCAATTAGCTACGTTTTTCTTTATTGTAAACTACCGTAACTTTTACCCTGCTGATGGTACGCGAGCTAAGTCCTTGTTCGCAAATTCTGAGTGGTCATACGTGCCAAGCCTTGCAAAACAGCAACAGTTTCCAGACTTGGAGGTAGTGCCCCTGAATTTAACTATGGTAGAATTTGATTTTATGTAGTAATAAATTTTACTGTAATGAAGGCGAACTGTAGGTAAGCCTTCTGGTTTATCAAAAGTTTGCTCTAAGAGCGATTGACTTACATCTGAAGAGGAAAATTCAATCCTTGAGATACCCAAGCTAGCACTCCCCAACTTTCCCTCTCTTGATATGCTGTAACGGATCCTGCTCGAAGAAATCGATATCCATGGAGGAAGAATCTCTCTTGAAGTGCCGTCTATATGGGGCACTGATATTTTGAGATGAGGATTGCTGATGCGGTAAGGGTGGCTTTCCAGCTTTTCGAAAGGTAGGAGTTGACGGAGCGGTGGTAGGAGTGGGTGGAATCTGCATCCATTTTCTCAAATCCACTTGCTGTCTTGTAGGTGAAGGGATTGTATCACTAGTCTGGTTGTAGTTCAAAGCCAGCGGGGAGAGCAACGATGAATATACGTTCTGCGAGACATATTCCTTCCAAGAAGATTTGTAAGAGCAAAGGCATTTCAGAATTGGATGTTGAGTATCATTCACGTAGTAGCGTAATTTGAAGCTGGACGGGATATCAGTCACATTAACGGACTCCAGAATTGCCTTCATTAAGTTGACAAGTTTAGGATCCAGCTTCTCGTTAGAGACCATACTCTCAAAGTTCACGAATGTATTGAACTTTGAACTCATTAAGGAGAACTTGGTGATGAACAGACACGCCAGAGCAATAGAACTTGAAGAGTGGTTGAAAACAACTGATGGGTTGAAGCATGACAGTTGACTCAAGATCAAAGCCCCCAGTTTCATAGCGGAGCAGTCTGCATTACCCGCCTGGAAGGAGTTGGACCTTACCAAAATATCAAGGAAGGAGTCCAAAGTAGGCCCATGGCACATGGTCCAGTTGAGACTTTGGCAGATATGTAACTCCATTTCTTTAAATTGATCCTTTGAATATTGGCCACAACATAAGCTTTGTAAGGTAGGTAAAGAGGGAATCTTTTGTTTCTTATCGGTGTATTTGGAAGCTAACCATAATGAGCACAAGCCCAAAAGCTGATATGTGGAAGACTTCACGATGATCTTCGAGCAATATCTGTCGATAACATTGAAACACAGGAATAAAGTTGGAGTAGATAGTTTCAATCTGACGTGACAACACATAATGAAGTCAAAGATCAGAGATCTCATCTGAAAGTTAATCTCCGGTTGGGATTTGAAGCATTTTAATGATAGTTTGGTGTTTGATTCATTTTCTACCAATCTGGTAAAGATGGAGGATGCATTTTCATTAATCGTAGCTTTGTGAGCTTTAAGTTCCATATCAATCAAGTTTGGATTCGACGCCTTCTCATTCCAGACTGATCTTCTGATGCAAGACATATAGTTAGAATCCATCGGTACCTGATAAAATAAGAGCAGCTCGAATTCAAATCACTGAAAGGAATAATACTAGCACGGAGAAACTGTCTTGTAATAAGTCGTTAAAGAAGCTCTGCCGTTCTTAGATGCTGATAAAATGAAATGAGGTGTAAAAAAATGTACAGACCAGCTGAAGTTGCATGCAATGGATGTGTGCGGGTGTAATATGATTGTATGTCTTTGTATTAGCACTCACTTGTATTGTTGAAGGGAGGGCTCTTCTTTAAAACAATAGGTTGGTGGTAAGTGATGAGGAACGAGATTAGCAAAAGCGGATGCAAGGATCAGATATCGATCCTTTTTTCGTACTTCAGGAATAGCGTTACTCCAAAGAATACAATATGCAATTGGGATAAACGTGTGGAACAGCAATGGGACACTTGATGGTGCGGTTTAAAGTTTGATCGGAACACGCTTATTCAGGAAACGTGACGACTCCTTCTTCTCAGCAGTGATCTAATCTGTAAGAACCAAATTGTGTCTGATAGCAGCGAACGACGAACTGTACCGCTGCGGTTCAATGAGGTGTGTATACCGAATTCAGCAAGTAGGCTATGTCCAATCTCAAGTTATAACAGTTGGAGATGATCGAAACTCTTGCAGATAACGGGAACAAAAGAAGATGGCCAGTACGGTTCAGGATTCCGTGAATCACTAGACAGTCACTCCAGTTGTATCGGGCAGTCGCAGTTCTTGACAGCACTCAGGCTCTATTTCTATCACAGATCCAGACCTATCAATAGAAGTAGATACCAAAAAGTACCAAGCAGTTGTCAATGTCTCAGGGAACAATCAGCGGATGGAGTACTAGCGAAAAGAGATCGGGCCTAGTATGTTAATACGGCAGTCGCTAGTAATCCTAATGGTGAGGAGTGAGCACCTCAAAAAGAGCAACACAGGTTCAGTTCTCAAGGAACCTAGATGGGAAGCTCAGACGGAAAGGTCTGTGAAAAAAATATTCTGGCTGTAGGGCAGACAGATAGAGAGAATGAGAAAGAGAACGCAATGGGCGCAGCCGATTGGGTATAGAGCCTTTGAACCTGGGATGGCAGGTTTCTCCTTAGACGGTGGTATGTCTGGAACGAAGTGCTTCGAGCCTGGGTGTAGCAGCTCTTTAATATTGCAAGTAGAGGGTCTTGGTCTAACCCTATGAGAACACTAGAGGGACTGAAATGATTTTAACCTGATCCAATATATAGTATACCTACAAAAAACAGTGTAATTACCTAGCCATGCGCCGTATCAGGAGGCCAGGGCCAAACAGCTGAATTAGGAATAGGAGACTAAGAGCATTCTCACGCAAGACCGATATCAAGATCTGTAGAAAATGAAAAATTAAAGTAGCTCTGCTCTATCTACAAGCGCATGGCCGTCACCCAGGGCTTCTTTCCACTACCCACAGCAAGCACTCCAATTCGATCCGAAATAGGGTTGTAAATGTGTGTGGGAAAAGAAAAGTGCGAAGCACCAAAATGCATCCTGGTCAAGACAGCACTGTGGGCGCTGTGCAGCCCTAAAAAAGGGTTATCGCCTAACACCACTACTCTGTGCTGCGAGCCAACTGGAGCACGCAAGTGTCGCTGTTCGATCCACCCAGTAGAAGATACGTACGGTGAGGTCAAGGCCCCGAGCAAAAAAACTGCGTGCCGAAAAAGCCCGCCACTAACTTGTACGCTTAGCTTCAGTAAGGGCTCAGAAGCCTTTCTACTCTGCCCTAGCCCAATGGCCAACCCATGAAAAAGGCTCTCGTGTGCGTGTGATTTTCCAAATACAGGTCTTTGATACCCAACTCAGTAATGCGGGTTTCCAGGTTGTCACTCGTCACCGTGAAAAGGGCGTAAAGATTTTTTTCCATCCGATATATTAAGTAAAGCTAGGGCAAAGACAAGCGCAGATACCGGTTTGGACAATGCTGTGTATGTGGTTTACGGATCTCTTAGGCTTGACCCATGCTTTTACGTTTGCTACGAATTAAGGTTTTTTCCAGCAGGTGCTGCACACTGTGAGGTTCAGTTCAGGCCAGCCTTACGTTCAATGGCAAACCAACTCCAACATCAGCTCTGCTAGGGCCCACCATGCTATCACTGCTGTGGGAGCCATGGTCCTGTAGACAGAGCGGTCTAAAACGCGGCTAAGCGGGTAGCTCAGGCTTTGATCGAGATTTGGCAGTTAATAGGCACAGGTGGAAAATCGAAATTGTGCTTCGAAAAACGCGAGTATTAGGATGTACTCTTGTCTTTCTCGAGCGCACCTCGTGCACGCTTCGTTGAACACCAGCTTCCTTAAACCTATAATGTAACCAGTAGATTAACTCCGTTGCCTGAAAGCCATTAGTGTAACTAGCGGAAGTCTTGTTCGTTTGTGCGGTTTGGGCACATATCTGTAGCAATGCAAGACATATATGTGCGCAAAACGAGTCATGGCCAGTAGGGCACTACTGCCGCGCACATAGGCACGGTATTGTACCCCTGAGTGGAGCATTTGGTATGGCGGGTACCGTTGTTCGTTGTGCGAAGCGACTCTCCTCCCTCCAGCCTGTGGCATTGTCGATTTGAGGATCGGCATCAATGAGTTAGACTCTGCAGCGAAACTGAGAGGTCCCTGCTTGAATGAACGGTCTCTGTTGTTCTGCGTGCAACTCTGCCCCTGTTCACGGCACTACACGAACCTTAACGGGACGTTGAAGCACCCAATTTGTCGGTCAGTCGTAATTGTTTTATTAGTAGCTGTACCTGCCTCACAGAAAAGGCGCATCTTGCACACAAAGTCAGTAGTTCTTAAATTCTCGAGAATTACATGCATATTCATAACCTTGTTCTCCTGCAAGACATGCGCTAGGCAAATTTGTAGGTTCCTTGTCTCGAGTGCATCCAAATCGGGAAATATATATGCGAACCAATTATTCACTTTGGTATCACAAAAAAAGTTTTACACCAGGAAAAGGCGGGAAATGGAGTCCCTGACAATAGGACCGCATGCGAAACATAGAAGCGCCGGTTATTTGGGGAGTCGGCGAATATTGGAAAACCGTTCAAATGGTTTCCTTCATAGGGTATTCAGTTGAATTCTTCAGCAAAGCTGGTCAGCGCATTTCCACCTGCAAATCGAAGTCCGCTACGATTGGCACCTTTATTGGTCCTCGATCAAGTAAATGGAACATATCCGGGACATCTGAAACAGTTGGCTATATGCTGTAATCTGTTCATGCAATCGTAACGTAGTCTTAACGAGGCCGTTTACAACCCCGAACAATATTATCTCTTTCATTTTTTGTATCACGTGACACCAATTTCGTACATAATCAGAGTTTGAAAATTTTAAGCTGTAGCCTGTGAAGTGTATCAGATGAATTAGGTTATGCATCGATTCATTGCATTATATGGCAACTGTCACTGCAGTTTGAGGCGAATTTAGGCTTTGATATATCCTCGTTGGCCATCGACTTTGCGGTGACCGTAACTGTATTGGTGTTTCCGACGTTACTATTAAATGCTTCTTGAGTCAAGATTCCTTTCGGCTAAGAATTCACTGTTACAGTGCTCGATTCGTGGACTGGCATCCCAAGCAGCTCAAACATCAACTCGGAACGCCGGTAATGATGTGAGCAGTCAGACTCGTGAGGACTCTGCAGTTGGTCAAGGTCGAAGAAATGACAGACCTCGCAGAATGCAAGCATCCGCCGCATTGAATCAAGTGAAGTCCACTATGACCAATGAACTCAGAAACAACCAGCCGATTCAGAAAATATACACTCAATTTCAAGCAGAGTTGCAGGATTTGGTATCACACAAAGGAGTGAACCCTAGAAACTTCATGAATAGCTCCATTTGCAATTCCGTTCTGACAAGATTGATAGAGCAGAGTAGAACGGAATTGGAGGCTCAGAGTATTGGGGATTCTGCATCCATTCCACCGACTCCTTTTGAAATTCTGCAAACATATCTCAAATACAACTTGGCCAGACATCAGCATTTCCTCATCGTTTTGAAAGAATTTCTTGCAGAAAATAAACCTAAAGAAGCCATTAATCTGTGGATATCCTATTTGGAACACTCTAGGCAATTTCCAATCAACAAGGCCGGCCAGTCTCAAATTGAGGCCTTGACATCCATCGCGTATTTGATGATTTGTAAGGAATCCAACGCAACACCGGATGTAAAGGTCCTTAGCCAGCTTTTGAGCTCCTCTCCGGAGAAAATTCCATATTCAATCCTACAACAACAAATTAGTTCTCAACAGACAGAAGCTGGTGATTCCCCTAGCGATTTAATGAAGCTATTTGAACAACTATTGTTGAATTATATGGTTACTTACAAGAAAGAGTTCATTGAAACCGTTTTAAAAAACTCTAATGATTTGAGGCTGATCAGCTACTTCTACAACATGTACCTGAAAATTGGTATTGAGGACTTCACTTCATCTGACGGCTCAGACGTTCCAAGCGCTTTTATGATCAGGTTCGCCGAATTGAACAGGGCGAACGAAGCAGTGAAGGTCATCTCCCAGCTGAAGCAAGCATCTCCTAATTTCAAGCCTAGCCCAGCCATACATAACGCTCTTTTGAAGGTGGTTGCTTATTTGCCTACCAATGACAGAGGCAAAGGTCAACGGGCTGAAAAGCTGCAGAGAATACAAGCGGTTTGGAACTCATGTATTAAAATCAATGAGAACATCGGTGTTGATAGTTTTAAGGCGATGTTGGAAGCGTTGATAATTGCTGGAAGCCTCAAGACCGTTCAACAATTTTGGGATATAGATATTCCTGTTGAACTCAAGAAAGACACGTTGTTATCCGATACTTACTTGGTTTATTACTTCACAGTGAATAAGAATACTTCCTACGCCTCGCTAAAGGGTAAGATTCCTAAAGACGTCCATCACAACCTGGAACTAGCAAATACGATTTTGCTAGCTATGATTCATTCTAATGCTCCGTTCTCTGAGATTGAAACCTTTTACTCTGAGACATTTAAAACCACAGGAGGGGTTAAACCGAATAACACTTCATTGGCAGCGAAACTCCTTGCCAACATCAATGCTCTGGAAGATACACAGAAAAATACTTCTAATATCATGTCAACAATTGGTCTTGCGTCTCACTCAGAAAATGCAATTCCAGTTATTGAAGAATATTTGAACATATGTGGAGAAGATCAGCGCCCAGCAGAAGCCCTACTGACTGCTCTTCATATAGACTACACATCTAGAGACTCCGCTCAGAAGGTCAGTAAGTTCATAGACTATTTCATGAAGCATGGTAACTTGAAGCGGGCTGAAGAGATTTTTAAAGAGTGCGTTGTCAGCAATGTTAATTCACCTGTGAAGGTGGGTCCAAGAATTTTCAACTCTATGTTTCACGGGCTCTCTGAGATGGGTATCAGTAGACGGGATGCCAGTTTCTTGTCAAAGGAACAAGTTTACTGGGAATTATGTGAAAAGATCCATAAGAAGGTTTTCAATGAATCAGTAATCTCTACCTTAAAGACCTTTTCCATATTGAGTGGAAAAAACACAGAGTTCAATGCCAGCGAGATCAATTTTGCCAACCATGTTGTTCTTCCGTACCTGGTTAGGTTGAAGATCGAAGAGGGTTTTACGCTACGTAATCCGAAGTTGCTGAGGAACTTGAAGACGAATTCAAGTATCCAGATTCCTCCAGAGCTCTTATGAATGCACTGTAATTACCTGTAAATATCTGACATCTGTAAATAAAAGGTCGAATATATTGTTGGAGGCCTTTCCAAGTCATCTCTCAACCCAAATCGTTTTACGCTGACAAAATCTGGCATCTGGCAGCATACAAAACGTCAAAATCCAACTAAATATCAGAATGCTTGTGACGGTTATAAATATATATCAAGATAAACAACGCTTCAAACTACAAGCCATAAAACGAGCGTTGTTTTGCAGTTAACACATCAAACTGCTTAGAGTGCAAAGAAGAAACGGATGAGGTTATGCTTTTGCAAGTTCAATTTTTCTTTTGCTCGGTGTCGAAAAATTTTTCCAAAGTTGGTGCCATCCATCTCTCAAATCTGTCCTTTGCGTTTGTGAAATTATCAAGAGCGGGTCTTACGTCGACGTTGAAAGTAGGCAGGCCTTCTTCGTCATCAGGGCCACCATAAAAGTCAATCACGTAACGCACCTTACGGTAGGAAGGGAATTCTGTCGATGTTGAGTTCGGATCCGGCCTCAGCACAATCCAGTCGTGTCTGTCGAAAGGCAATTCTCGCGAGAACTGGCTAGGAAACAAAGTTCCCAACATGTTGAAACAGCGAGCCCTTGGAGACAGCTGGTCAGGCTTACCCATGAACTGCAACAATTTTGGGTCAGAATGCGTTTGATCTGAATATTTTTTTTCCCAGTCTAGGATCTCCTGCCAACACGCCTCGTTCAAAAAGTTATGCACGAAGACCATCGACTCAACCGCATCCTCAGGAATTTCCTCTCCGGTGTGGGGGTCAATCTTACCTTTTCTTACCATCGCATTGTACATCTGCTGCGGAGATGGATATTCCCAGAAGTCAGAATCTGTGTTCTTTCCCTTCGGAATGGAACTCACTGACCGATCGGTTGGTAGATCCAGTTTCTGTCCTTCTTGCTTGACATCTGTCAGCTCTACAGGAATGTTATTCAATGGATTTAGGCCATGTTTTCCCTGCTCTGCCATTCCTAAAAGATGATCCGCTGCATCCTTTGAAGGTGCGTCACCCTTATGAGGCCTCATGACAGGGCATGCTGATATGTCTCCGGACGGGGTATTTGTACCCCCGTGAGCAGCGGCATTAGCTGCATGAGGAGTTACTTCTTGCTTATCTGCCCAGAACCAACCCATTTTTTTTAAACTGATGCAAGAGTTTCCTATGAACAGCCACGAACACTAGGAAAGCCCTTAGGTAGATCTCTGGAATACATCTGGAACCTTGGCGATTGATCCTCATCATATTGGTAATCAACTACAAAAGTTATTGGCGATAACAGAAATTTCAGATTTTGAACGATGATGGGGTTACCCGGATCTGTTGATGTTCAGCTCTTCCCTAACTCACTGCTCATCTGCACACCTTTATCAATGGCAAAGCGTCAATACTTGGTCCCTGGACTGGCTAAAACCTTCATCGTCTACATACATAGCCTCTGCTCTCAAATATCCTTGAATGTGCCATACTTTGGACCGATAATGATCCCAAGAGTATGATTTCTTTTATATGGAACGTTCTTATGTACTGATATATAGCGGATTATATTCGAACAGGTTTACGATTTGACACAGCCTTCTGCATAAATACGAATAAGCAAGAAGTGTACGCTTCGGTGAATGGAAATAGGTGATTATATTACCTGAGGGCTGCTAAGAATCTCGTCTACGTTGTTTGGTTGACCCCTAAGCTGTGTGATGGACAACCACGCGGAGTTGCTGACGTCTCTTAGACATGGTCAAAATGGTAGTTCAACGAATTCTGCGATAACGCCCAGTGCAGTAAAAGAGAAAGAGAGAGAGGACGTGTTATCTTTTGCGGAACAGGGAATATCTGTGATACCTGATGATTATTTGGAACAACTACAACGCGCCGATGCGGTTTCTTTGCGCCACAATAGTTTGAATCAGCTTCCTGTCTGGTTTAAGTCCTTGCAACACCTCAGAGTTCTTGATCTATCTGGTAACCGATTCACCGTATTTCCAGCTGTGTTGTTACAATGTGGGCGTTTAGAGAAGCTTGATTTATCAAACAATGCTATTGCTCAGCTTCCGTTAGAATTCCCGGAAAGATGGGGTGAGAACATCGTATCATTGTCCCTTCGTAACAACAAGCTTACCTTGGTCAAGCAGTTGCAGCCTATGATCACACAGTTGAAACATTTACGTTTTCTAGACATAGATGGCAATGCATTTCAAACTGAAGTTCTGGACAAGATTTCTCAGGGTTTACCAAGGAATAAGTGCCCGTCAGAGGAATATTGGGTCCTTGCATTGAAAAAATATTTTGGCGAGTTGATACCGGCTCAAACACCGCCTCTGCAGACTTCCGTTTCTGCTTCAGAATCTAAACAGAAGATAGCACGAGCAGCCAAAAGAATGGGGTTTATTGCGAATTCACACTCATCTGATGAAAACGACAATAGCATAATTACCTCTCCATCCACCGATTTTGATCTGGATTCGCACTCGAAGTTTAGTGAGTATTTCAAAAGATTGTCAGTTCTCCCGGAGGAACCCAATTTGCCTGAAGTAGAAGGTGAAGCAGATGAGCAAAACTACAAGGAACTGTTACAAACACATCACGAAAAGAAGAGAAAGTCAATGGAAAATGTGGTTCTGGCATGTAGAAAACTTCTATTCACCTTCACTGAATGTCAACATACGATTCGAAAAGTAACGTCGCTATGCTCCGATAAAACCATCTCCGTCAACATTGTATCGCAACTTTACAGTCTGAAAACACATATCGACAACTTAGTGGAAGTCTTGGAGCAGTTCGAGTCTAATAATACTCATGTCGATTCGACTGCAAATCAGGCGCAATTTCTTCATCATGACGTTTTGATACGACTGTGTTTGACTATCATTTCGATATTTAAAAAGATATTCGGCCAGCTGCGAAAGGACTTCGCTATCTTCTTTGGGAACAACGATATATTCTTCATAAGGGTGTTTTACATGAACATCATGTGTTCCTACACGGAAATCTATAATGCATGGAACTTGCTATCTGCCGATAGCTATGAGATGATGAAAAAGAAAAAACTGACGCGAACACACTCTTTGCATACGAATAACATAGGACAGCATCAGAAACTTACTAGCAATAGACAGAAATCAACTACGGCACTCAACAGATCTCCTTCTATTAGTGGTTCAATTCACCAGGCTACTTCGAATTCGAATGTTCAGAATGGAAATGCGGTGCCTGGGAATCCCAACAACGTTCAGCAAGTAACACCGCCCATCGTTGGTAATTCCTTTTCTAGCACACCTCTATCAACTTCTTCGATAACGCCTCCGATGTCTGACTCCTCTCCAAAAGCTGGTAGAAGCACAGGTCAAATTGAGCCAGGAAATATCTCTAGTTTTTCACAGGGAGCTGCGTCGGCGGATGTATCCACTATCTCCGCGCAGGGAGGTACCAGTGCTGAAGCTGACATTGACACACAGTTATATCACACCTTGAATGCTGTTATTGACATGGTGAACGTGGTGTATTCACAGTTAACTCATGCTATCACAAAATCCGCTATATTGAGTACGTCATCTGATCAACTGTCCATAACACCAGCAGTGGCAGCGAAAACTAAGGAGCTGACGGATACATGTTACCAGTCGATGGATTTATCCAAAGTTTTGAGAAGCAGGCTTGCTGTAATCACTTCAAATGACTTAGATATCTACCTCGCAACTAAAGAAAAGGCCAAAACATGGGAAGATATCAACGCATTCTTAAAGTCGATAATTGCAATTTTGGCCAACACTAAACAAATCATGTCCGACTTACCTACTCTCAACGATGTTAGACCTAACCTTGCTTCTTTGGCCAAAATTACTAAGGACGTCACAGTCATTCTTGATTTGAGTTCCTATAAAAGCGTGTCGATTTCAAGCCAACAGCCAGCACCCTCAGCAAATACAACAAGCAGCAATAACAACGAAGGTATGCCTAGCAACCAGCATTCTTCCGTTAATCAGCACTCGCCCGCAGGTGGGCCAGGCGAAGGTTCAGAACATATGAATTCAAGCATTATAACGCCGCTGTCAACTCCTTCGTTGGTCACGTCGCACAATATCAACCCTTTTGATCAACTATAAGAAGACGTTTTTAAAAACAATGCATTGAAGGGATCTACTTAACACTAGCTATGTACCTCTTTCTAACGTTTCTTGATAAACCCTTGATATCTCATAGTGATACCCGTGCAAGCTGTTTTTTTCCATTATCTTAGGTAGCATTAACCTCGTCCTTTCTGCAATACCTGTGAGTCTGACAGTTTCTGTCCCGCTTATTCTAAAATTTCCGGGAACAGTACCATCTATGAGTCTTGCAAATATGTAATCTAGGATGGAAATCAATTTGAAAAGTTTTCTTAGTGTGCCGTGAGCTTTTGGTGATAAAGTGTTGTCTTGAGAATCATCCGGCGGCAAAAATCCACCTGCAGCACTTTGACCACTGTTTGCTTTCCTGCTAACAACTTCCGCTATCTCCTTTTCGGCTTTCAGCTCCGATTCCTCCCCGTCTTCCAAGTCGTCATCTTCCGCTATTGGAAACTTGTCAACATAATCCAGAAGATCATCCGCTATTCTAATGAGATAGTGCCATTGTCCAAAATTTGTAGATTTAGTTTCGTCATATTTTTTGAACTTTTCCGTGTCCTCTAAGTCGTCTTGCAAGATAGCATCCGTGTTGCTTACTCCATCGATAGAATACCAAATAAAGTCAACCAACTTCTTGAAATCTCTGAGTACCTCAGAGAGACTTCCATAACCTTGCTCAGTATTAAGTCCCCTGCTTTGCACGAATTTCCTTTGGATGTGCAATAACTGCTCATCAATGTAGCTGATAAATTTTGATTGCTGTGAAAGCGATAGTCGTCTTGTTTGGACAGCCTGCGCATTGCTTTGTGGGATATGCTTCAAAGAAGCTAAGCTGCTGTGGGACTCAAACGGGGACTTTAAGTCTATGGAAGGTTTAAAGTCATCGATATCATCAAATTCATCTAGCCCTTTATCGTGATCATCTACATACGTCCTTTTCAGAGTATGGGTATAAGTCTGATCATCGTCCTTGTCCATATCGATGTCTTCGACATCCTCCAAATCCGGGTTTAAATCCAACTGAAGGAGCTCATCTTCGCTTATTTCGTTCACATCATGCTCTTCAGCTACTTGGGTGGTTGGTGTTGTAGGAGTTGGTACCGTTGACATAATGTACCCTCCTGGTCATAAACAGATAGATGTATTGTTTTTACCCTTCAGAATTCAAAGTTAAGTCTGACAATATCTCTCGCTTGTTCGGTATTTCAACAATAAATTCAAGCTTATCAACTCTTTCTGGAAAAGTGTCACCTTACGCTAGGCGTATTCTTAAGCAAATCAAAGTACTGATGCTGTTTACTGCATATGCGAAGAATGTGACCCGTCCCCACAAGTAATTTATCGATTATGCAATTTGCACGTTACTTGATAGAAAAGAAAAACTGACAATAACACTGCTCTACTAGCAGAGGCTACAGGAATCTAACACTCAGTCATGGTATGAGGATATCGAAGAATTTGATGCTCAGAACAGACTGGCACCGACGTTGATTTGTTGAGGTTAACGTTTAACCTTTTTAATCTAAGTAGGGCTCTACTTTACATTAAGAATTAAAGTCATGCTTTGAGCTCAACCTATATAAACAGCGTCTCGGACGTGGTGATTATAGAGTAAGTATGATATGATTTAGATCTAGCTTCTGATTTTTATGCTGGTATGCTACAAAATATGAAACCGCAATCCGGTTTGCAATTTCTTATGGAAGTCTTATGAATTAAACTTGACATATGCATAGGCCCTATTGTTGCCATGCTTGTGGCCCACTCTGACCTCCACTGCTACTCCCACTACGTCCAAATTTTAGTTTGTGTACTAATTTGGAGAACTTCTGCGAAGAGTTGGTCACTGTAGGTGACTGGGATGACACCGATGACGACGACGATGTTGTCGAGCCTTTCGAGGAAGAAGAAACCGAGTATCTGTGCAACTTCTTCAATCTTGGGGTCAGCGGGGCTGGAGGGTTCAAAGACGGCAGTTGTGGTTGTTCCTGACTCTGCTGAAGCGTTTTCTGCTGCCGGTCACTTGGGGCACGTGACGGTATGGCCGGTTTTGACAAGGTGCGAGATTTTTGTGCTGAGCTTGGCTTGACTAAACTTGCGATACTTCTATCATCATTAGTATCCGTTTGGCTTTCCAATCCGAGTTCCGATTCGGGTTCAGTCTCAGGTTCGGGTTCAGACTCCGAGTCTTTAGCCGTCTCTAAGGAAAAATCTCCAAACTTGTCCAGCAATGGGCTTACCAGGTCTATATTCTCTTGTGTCAGCGCGCTTTGCTGGTGCAGGTTACCTAATGCCGTGTAATGGTTGGTGTAAGGGTTTCCCATGTGCATCTGATGAGTGTGGTGATGAAACAAATGTTCGTCATCGTGATGGTACCCTTCTATGAAATCCCTGTCCGCTTCTTTATCAGTAGTATCATGGTCATGGCATTCGCATTCCGAATCTTTGATCTTCTGCGGTACCTTTTTCTGTCTTTGAAACTTGCTATATGCATCTTGAAGTAAGTTTAGAATATGCAGTCTTGCCTGTTCTATAGTTTCATGCGAAGGTACAATTTTCTGTACAAACGCATCGTCAAATCTTGTTCGGATGGACTCAGGAAAGTTGCACTCCTTGGGCGCATTCTCTTCTATGAACCTGTGGTACACTTCGTTCCAATGTTTGAGCGTCAGCTGCGAGTCGTCTTTTATGAAAGGGTCTGTGGCCCTGATGAAGAGGAAGTTCTCGTCGCAATGAGATTTAGCCAAAAATTCCTGGAACTTGCAAAGCACTCTCTCATGATGAACACACCACAGCTCTTCGTCCAACAAGTGGAGTAGCTGCAGCATTCAAACAATGTATCTGTGCCAAAAGTCTTCGTCTCGATGCCTGATTCACAAGAACAGTAACGATGAAAAATGCGCTCGTTCCCCGGGATCAAACTCAGACTCTATATCTCTGCCGTGAGTAGCTCCTGCTTTTAGCTGGTCTATAATACGTTCCTGGTCTATTTTATGATTTCCGCCCTGGTTTCTTCAAAAACCCATGCTAATCGTTCTTTCTTCTTTCTCCGCCTCTTAGCTTGAAGAAACGCCAAAACCCAGACCACGCCCTTCTCAAGTACCGTATCACACGTTCCAAGCCCGGTCTGGAGTTTTATAACGCACGCAGGTTCTACCAGGAGCTGACGTCTTTTGATAATTCGGGCAAAGACATCTCACACCAGATTATCGTATTAAATAAATGCACAAATCTGGTTTTATATAATCGCAAGAGCCGGGCCAAAAGCCAAAAAAGAAAAAGAAAGTAGTGACGCTAGAAGGATGCAAGAAAACGCAACTGGGAAAACAAGTAAAGGTTGACTTTGTCTGCTGACATTTTACGAGTCAGACTCTGACTAATGAATCACATGCTGGTAGAGACGTTAGTTATCTGGACTGTGTACATCAGATCGTTGAGTTCACTCTGGTGTCACACTAAAACGATATCTAACTCGAGAATCTGACTTCTGGCGTGACCGTCATTGGTTTCTTTTCCTGCTGTCGCTCCATTGTAGTCTTATCGGGTTCGTCCAGTGCTTGCTCACAGGCACCGCGACTTGTTAGCAAATAGATACGAAAAGAATTTTTCACGGCCGTAGCGAGCTGCATTAGGTTGTTTTCGGAGCATCCGTCACATTCTGGTTCTGCTTGCGCTTGTAGGTTTCGACTTGACAGCTTGCTCACGTCTGCGCGGTCTTCGGCACTAGGCTGACAGCTCTATGCGATGTGCCTCTGTTGCCCAAACACTTGCAAGATTGAAATCTCTATTTATCCGGGTAACGGTTATTGAAATCCCATGACTCCAGCGTTTTCTCAATCACATGCAATCACTAAAACCTGACTAAACAGAAATTGACGCCACAGTATATATCCGGGTAATTAGTATCCCCGGACAACTTCGTTTGAGTGCGCCGTGTGTAACCATGGATGTAAGTCACCGGACACCAGCTATGACTAGTTTTATGCTGAAGATGTTGATCATAATCTAATTTTTTGAAGCTCGCTAGGGATTTTGGTACCAGAATTCCAAAAAAGAAAGAGTTTTTACAATGTCATCGTCAAATTAGATATCAACGTAAGAAATTATATCATAACCAGTGTTATGACAGGTAGTTGTGGATTTGGCGTGCCCCAAAAGTGTTCAAACAAAGTGAAGCAAGAAGTAAAACAATCTGCATATTCTAGCTTTGTCGTTATTATAGTATCGAGGTTTCGCCTGAAATTCCGAGGGAGCTAAGAGAGGTGTATTTCCAAGACCTATGAACAACGGTGAGGCAGGAAATATCCATGGGCAAGCCCATGGGCGAGGAGGGCAGGATATGGATAACATATGGGGAACCAGTCCTACATTTTCTCCGCAATCAAGCGCGAGCGGAGCCGGAGCGCTTCAGTCGTTGGTGAACCCACCAGTTGATCCTCATGCAGATGTCACGCCTAGCATTTTGCTGGAGCAGCTAGCGTTCGTAGACAATTTCATGACCGATTTCAACTCAGACCTCGGTGCAGACGTCACAAATTCTTTTTACAATGGGCAGGATGCTGCTCATGGTGGAGGTTTGCCGTTTAGCAACTCCGGGTTCGGCACGGAAAACGATATGAGTTCAGAGATGCAGCTGGCTGTAGACGAAAGATTGGCCGCTGAGTTGAGTGTGTTTGCAGATGAGACGTTCATTTTCCCTGACGAAGACAAGGCAGACCGGAATGACTCCGCAGACAATCATGGCGGTAATGGGAACAATAACGGTAACAGTAATGGAAGAAACCCTTCGGAAAAGAGGAATCTGTTTGACAGAAAATCAAACCTTGCAGGAAACCAATACGATCATACGCGACAGCGTTTTTCGAGGAAAAGAAATTCAGCGCAGGACTCCCCGATCCCTGATCACAGCGGATTTACGAATTTCGATGCGCAGGGGGCAGGAAACAGCAACAGTAATCCGGTGACAAGTAATGGGAATGTACACCTGAGTAGCCATGGTCTCCCCAGTGCAAATCACCAAAGAGATATGCCCTTTGCAGCTTCTCCGTTGTCAAATTTACTAGCAGCACAGGATCTCAGCTCAGTACCTTTTACAGAGAACAGCGTATCGAGCCAGACGGCAACACATTCAACTCTCAACCATAACACTACAACGTCCTCCTCAACGGAATTTGGAGCACAAATTCAAATGCCAGACTACTCAGCGATACAAACCTCCACTCTAGTGTCCTTGCTGCCGAGACTGGCCGTCCCTAGAGGTGCGCACAACTCATTGCAAAACGTGGGATTTAGGCCGGAACAGATCGATGCGATAGCGGCAATTATGGCTTACTATGAAAGAGAAAAGGATAGATTCAACCCTCCTGTTAGAACACACAGCTCTGGCGGCCAGAACAGTCACTACAATAACACAAATTCGGGATCTGGTGTCGTACCTTCTTCTTCCTTAACCCAAAACATGGTTCAACCACAGGAACAGCTTCAAAGTTCTGTGAGCATGCTTCTTGACTTTTTGCATGAGAAACCACACACCAATACTGCTTCATTGAGCCAGGAACCGGCTCCCAAAAAGGCAAGAAAGGCATCAACAAGCAGGGAGGTCAAAAGAGAGCAAGCTAGAGAGGAATCGATGGACAGGTACATCAAGGATTCTCCTCGCGCTGAATTTGATTTGCAACCAAATGTACAGAATAACCAATCGTCAGGAAAAGCGAATATAGACTTTGCAGAAAAGAAAGATGAAGTGTCGAATGCAGCAGTGAATACCGAAATCCATGATTCAGCCTCCCATCCGGTCGCTGATAGTGCTCCAGACGTTAATACGGCGACATCAGACTCTCATGACCACCATGCCAAGGATTCAATTAATGACTGGAACACCCGCAACTCTTCAGAAGGTAGAAGCGACAGTCTTGAATCTACAACGAAAAGTAGAAATGAAAAGAATGAGAAGCGTAAAAGCGTATCTGTCATGGCAGAGGAGGGCCCTTCATCACCTTCTTCATCGACCTCGTCGAGACCGAAACTGCCAAATCTTGATCAGCCTAAAAAACTGAAGGAAAAGGAAATGGAGACTTGGGTTCAAGACTTGTCTGAATTGGCTCGTGATTTGAAACAAAGAATCAACACCCTCGAAATGGAGAATAGGCTGCTTAAAGATCTTGTAATAGAACGTGGTGATTTCAAGAACATAGATTCCTTAAAGAGCTCCAAGAAAGACGACTCTGCCCAAGAGGAAAAAATTGAAAGCGAAAGCTAGCCCTCGCAGCTTTTTGATTTGAAGCGTGGTAGAGTCTAAACGAAGCAGTTTACTCGTCGTCGTATATCTTGAGGTATTCAATTCATCTGCTCCAGTAAAGTCCCTACATTACATACTGTATTAATATAATTACGACTAATTACAACAATATGTTGCGTTACGACAAAACCGCTATTAAAGTTATCAAAGTCACTACGACAATAACAACTAGAAGAATTGTAGTGCACCTATTCTTCTTTCGCTGGTACTCATTCGCTTTATTAAGTTCTTTGTTAGCGGTTTTCACATTGTTCGACAGGCCTGTCACATTTTCTCCGATGGTGTCAACCTGTTCGCCTTGCTCTTGTACCAGGCTTCCAAGTTGTTTGAAAATAGCATTGACTTCTTGCACTGCAGAATGAATCTTGGATATATCTTGAGACCTCTCTTCCTGTATTATTGTATGGAAATCTAGCTCATCTTGATTTAAGCGCTGCTGTTGCTCCTGTGTTGACAAAAGTAAAGGAGTGTGTTCCGAGATTTGCTGCCCCCTCTCAGCTCCCTCGTGTATTGGCATGCTCTCATACTGAGAATTAAGATTTTCTGCGTTAACATGCGTCCGCTGCTCCTCTTCGTGCACTGGAAATTGCAAAGCGCGGTTCTCATAGTTGGCTCGAAGCGCGTTGTACTCGCTTATCAAAGACCGCAAGTCTCGAACAAGCTTGTCTTGAGAGTCGACAGGAGTCGAATCTGCTAGTTTTCTACTAATACTTTGAATATTTGGAATTATGTCATCATTGATCTCATCTCTCAACGCCCTTCCATCCTTCGAAGTTCCCACCAGGTGCGCCTTTCTTTTCAATAGCTGAATGTTTTGTTCCAACGTGATTAGCAAAGGAACACTATTACTGCCGCTGCTAGCGGGAGCGACATTTTTGTTTTTGGCCCCACTCTTTTGATAAAAGGACATCGCCAGTAACACTTCAGTAATGTGTGTCTCACGTCTGATCTGCCATAGTCAAATCTTACCGTGCGAACACGTTCGAGTCATACTCGTCTAGTATTTACACAAACCTTGGCATTATTTATCGATGTCAAGCCCGCATTATATCAACAGTAGAACCTGATCACGTGAACGAAAAGAGAGCTTGCTGAAAGTATATTGTTACTATTATTACTGTGACAGAATTGAGGTGAGGTTTCAGGCGTGACTGCAAAATCTCGTGTGCTGAATCACTTAGTCTGGCAACATGCATGAGTGTACTTTTAGTGCTGATTTCTTTATGGCGATATTCTCTCCGTTAACCTAAGTACTGGACTAATGTAGCTAATGAAAAAAAGCAGCTGGATGCAACAAGAGTAAATGAAGGAGACGAAACTAAGTGATAGTGATATGCCACCCATCGGTAATTTATAGTGAATCCAAATTCAGGGACAGCATTCTGGTTTCTAGCATCACTGTATGCGCGCTACTGGACCGATTGTATTAGAAAGAAATTTTTATTCATCATATTGACCTCGAGTTTTTGAGAAGGGCATCATCACTCTTAAACGGGCAGCAGGGAACCAATACAAGGCGACGAGGCTCCAAATCAGAGAATAAGGGTTCTCTTCAGTGAGCGGTCGTTTATGCGAAAGTATAGCTGTAACTGGATTCAGGAATTGGTATAATGAATAGTTCAGGCAGTTTTCCCGGCTATAACCAAGCGTTGGAATTCATCAAGACAACATTAGCGAGAGTAATAAGGACGTCAGAGAAGGTACCGCAGCATGTAGCTTTTATTATGGATGGTAACAGAAGGTATGCTAAAAAGAACAACATGGAGGTGAATGAAGGCCACAACGCTGGATTTGAGAGTATGTGCAGTGTGCTCGAGCTATGCTATGAAAGCGGAATGAAAGTGGCTACAGTGTATGCTTTTTCCATCGAGAATTTCAAGAGAAGTGCATTTGAAGTCAACTGGCTGATGGATCTGGCCAAGGACAAGATCAAGCAGATATCTCGACATGGAGAGCTTGCAGAGCAGTATGGGATTAAGGTCCAAATTATTGGCGACAGGTCTCTCCTTCCTCCGGACGTCTTAAAAGAGGTAGAATTGGCTGAGGAAGTGACGAAAAATAATACGAGAGCTGTGTTGAATGTATGCTTCCCTTACACTGGGAGGGAGGAAATTGTCCACTCCATCAAAGAGATCATGCATGAGACGGCTGTGGGAAAAATTGATTATCACGAAATCAACGAGCAGACTATAGAGGATCATTTATACACCAAGGGACAGCCTCCTGTAGAGCTCCTAATCAGAACTAGTGGTGTTACAAGACTAAGCGATTTTCTGTTATGGCAGCTCAGTAGCATCGGATGTACCATTGAGCTAGTAGATTGTCTCTGGCCTGAGTTTACACCTTTTAGCATGTTAAGGATACTAATTAAATTTGCATTCAACAAAACATACTCTCCTTCCAACGATGAAGACGAGGATATGAAGAAAAGTAGTTAGAGGAATATTTAAATAAGCATTTCAAGCGAAGAATCGCTCAAGCCTCACCTTTGCATGTGACAATACTTTAGATATGTAAAACTACTTATACTAGCGAAACCGTTCAATTCAGCTTGAACTGATAATTTTAAATGACACGTTGATGACCACACAGTTAGATGCTCAAAGGCTGATCTGTTAGTCGTTGGACATTTTATTAGTGTATACATACTAAGATTGCTATTTACTATATTCCAAGAGAGCAGGTTGTATCGGCTTGGACGATTTCTAATCCTTCTTGTTGATCGCTTGAGCCTTTTCAAACTCTTCCTTGAACTTGTCAGCATTTTCCTTGTTGCCGAATCTGATGGCAAATGTGAGTGCTTCAGCATCACCTTCGGCAATGTCTGCAGTACAGGTGTACACCCATGATCTGTCGGAGCCTACGTTTGGCTTCAAAACATATTCTGGTGCGATTATGTGGTTAGCACACACTTTTAGAGTCTTGTCTCTTCTCATCAAAAGTCTCACCTTCTTGGTTTCTTTGTGTTGCAAGAACTTGACGTCACCAGTACCTCTTTCCTTCCATTCTTTAGCGTCAGCGTCGAATCTGAATAGCTTGGCTCTGACTTTGAACAAAACTTCTTCGTTCTCTTCGTTTGTCTTGACGTCTACTTTCTCTAGAGTGACAACTGGCTCGAAATGCACATCCGGAGATTCTGGGGCGTCATCATCATTCTTTTCGGCGGATTCACTTTCAGCGTTGGTAGACTCTGCTTTGGTATCTTCGTTTTTCTCGGTCTCCTCTTTCTTCACTTCAGGCTTCTTACCACCGAACATGGAAAACACGGAGGCAGTTGGAGGCTTTGGGGCACTCTCAGAGGTCTTGTTTACTTCGGACATCTTTGTGATTGGTTCTTGATAAGTGCTAGAGGAATATGGCTTGAAATATCGCGGTTTGATCTAAGCAGCTGCTTCGAGTCTTGTATGAAGAGAAATACGCACAAAAACACGGATGCCTAAGATAAAAGAGTCTGATTTTTAATTCAACCTAATGCAATGAAGCGGTAGATACCTTCCAAACACACTCTCTAAAAATAACGACCGCTAAACAAGGACAACTCCCTAGTAACTGCAGGCATCACATTCATTTCACAGTACAAGAAATCTTCGTAGCTTTCCATCATTTTTTTTCGTTTCATGCTTTACAAAAGAGCTTCAGAAGCGTTTAGACAAGAGAGATGAATAGAGCATTAGCGTCCGGGTAACCTCAAGTGCTAGTTTTCTGTTAGCTGTTTTTAGCTTCTTCAAAGTGTTCTATATCCGGCACGATACTACAACCATCTGATCGCCTTAGCAAAAAGCGCACTATCACTTGTCCCACTTTTTTTTGGGTTCGCACCTCACAATCATAGCGTGCTTCAGTTACTGACTTTTCTGTTTCAAGATTTTCCCCCGGTGACTCCCGTAGCAGTGAGAGGTCGCCACTATCTTGTCCTTGGTTATGCAAACGTTACTGGGAAACGTGAGGTAAGGAATAAAAGAAACAAATAAAAAGAAAAGAAAGATCGAATCTGTTTTCTTTTCTATAAGTCTATACTGTTCATATATATTCAGTCTGTTGTAAGGACCTTGTCGTAACTGCCAAGCATCACCCGTGAATCCAGTTCGAGGGAATTGTTTTTACACCGCAGCGAAGTGCTTTTTGGAAGCATTTATTTGCATACATAATATTAAGGTTTTGACATCATAATTCCGTTTATTCCAGGGAAGAACTACAGATTCTTTTAAGGAGTGCTGAGGCAGGAAGAAACACAACTGCAAAATTAGTAGTATTGGGATTCGGCAGAAGCCTGTATTACAGTTGTTGCTTTAATTTTACAAGTTCAAGTCATTCCACACCATAAGTTTGGGCACAGTGCGTAAGATATTACTCACTGTTATAAAGTTTCAAAGGACGAGGACTATAGGAAGAGAGATACGTTTCCGGAATAGATGATGGACGGTAAGTTCAACAACTTTCAAAAGCACCGGAGGAGCTCTTCTTTGGAAGAGTTCCTTGATCCCTTCTCCACCCCAGAGGTCTATTACGGCCCACAGAGTGATCCCTCCAAGCTTTTGAGCAAAAACAGGTTCACCAGAACCAGAACCTTTAGCGTAGCGGGGACTCAGAGAGGACCTCCAACATCACCTAGTGCAGCAGCCATGGATCCGTTAGTTCCTCTACGGCGTAGAGGCTCAGAGGATGACTCTTACAGCGTCAGTCAGGGTCAAAGAAGGTTTTACATTGAAGACGTCGATAAGACTTTGCATGAATTGTTGTCTAGTGAGGACACAGACGGTAATTATCAGATCACAATCGAAGATACCGGTCCTAAAGTTATCAGGGTTGGTACGGCCAATTCAAATGGTTACAAGCACGTGCACATCAGAGGAACCTATATGCTCTCAAATCTTTTGCAAGAACTCACTTTGGCCAAAAATCTAGGTAGAAAGCAGGTTATCTTAGACGAGGCCAGGTTGAATGAAAACCCAGTTGATAGAATGACCAGGCTGATTAGTGGGCAGTTCTGGACATCCTTAACCAGAAGAATTGACTCTAACAACATTTCCAAGATTGCATACGACACCAAGATTGACACTCCAAAGGCTAAGAACCCAAGGATATACGTTCCTTACGGATGTGATGATCAGTATCAGCAATTTGTTCAATGGTCGCAGATGGACCCCTCGTTGAGGCTCGAAGTGAAATTTTTGCCAAAGGATATAACTCCAGAGTTTGTGAAGTCGTTGAATGATAAACCGGGTTTGTTGGCTTTGGCCATGGAGGCTCATATGGACCCGGTCACGGGTGAGGAAACTTTTGTAGGGTTTCCATATGCTGTCCCAGGTGGCCGTTTCAATGAGCTATATGGATGGGATTCTTATTTCATGGCTTTAGGCCTTCTTGAAAGCAACAAGGTCGATGTTGCAAGAGGAATGGTCGAACACTTCATTTTTGAGATAGAACATTACGGGAAAATATTGAACGCAAACAGATCATATTATCTTTGTAGATCACAACCACCCTTCTTGACTGACATGGCTATGCAGGTTTTCAGAAGAATGGGAGGAGATAAAAATCCGACTGCTGTGGACTTATTACGGAGGGTATTCAAAGCTGCTGTCAAAGAATATTTGACTGTTTGGACCGCATCTCCAAGGCTGGACGAAAAGACTGGGCTTTCATGTTATCACCCTGACGGTATTGGTATTCCACCTGAGACTGAACCAGGTCATTTCGACTCTATTTTACGGAAATACGCAGAAAAGTATAACGTGTCGATACCTGAGTTTCGGGAGTTGTACAACAATCAGAAGGTTCATGAACCAGATCTAGATGTGTTCTTTTTGCATGACCGAGGTGTAAGAGAAAGTGGTCACGATACAACATATAGATTTGAGAACGTTTGTGCATACCTCGCTACCATCGATCTCAACGCTTTGCTGTACAAGTACGAGGTTGATATTGCGTACGCTATAAAAAACTATTTCAATGATAATTTCGAGGGATTACCTGAGGGTCACAGAACGTCCAGCGATTGGTATAGACTGTCAGAAATCAGAAAAGAAAAGGTGACTAAGTACCTATGGGATGAAGAGTCAGGGTTCTTTTACGATTACAATGTTAAAACAGAAGAGCGTACCAGCTACGAATCTGTAACGACCTTTTGGGCCCTTTGGTCGGGGCTGGCTACTAAGCAACAAGCAGAACGGATGATCGAGCTTGCTTTGCCTAAACTTGAAGAATTCGGTGGTTTAGTTGCGTGTACCGAACGTTCCCGTGGCGAACTAAGCATGGATAGACCTACCAGGCAATGGGATTACCCATTCGGCTGGGCTCCGCATCAGATTCTTGCGTGGGATGGTTTGGTGAAGTATGGCTATGAACCGCATGCCAGGCGACTGGTGTATAGATGGTTATTCCTCATGACTAAAGCCTTTGTAGATTACAATGGAATTGTCGTGGAAAAGTATGACGTTACCAAAAGTACAGATCCACATAGAGTTGATGCAGAATATGGGAACCAGGGAGCAGATTTTAAAGGTGTTGCTACGGAAGGTTTCGGATGGGTAAATGCAAGTTATTTATTAGGATTGAAGTACATGAACAATTTTGCAAAGAGAGCTCTAGGTACTTGCGTAACACCCAGAGTCTTTTTCAAAAGACTTCCAGAGAATGAAAAGGAAAGATACGGTGTATAAATCTATGTAAGACGAACCTTATAATTCTTAACCTGCGTTTCGCATATTGTGTGCTGAGCGCTACATAGAAAACTTAGCTGCTACAAGAAAATGTTGACACAGTGCAAGTCTTCAGAGGTATGTCAAATGTCTTTAGTCATTAATTCAAAAGACTTGTCTATGCTTGATTTGTGTTTGAACTCTGTCAACAGCAAGGCGCTTTTTACGTCGTGTTCAAATACAGGCAGGATTTTGTGTCAAGTATAATATACAATCAGCCGAAGCAGGTGTTTTTAGATCTAATTTGAGCCAGATATACATCTTATGACCTTGATAGGACTCTAACTCTTTGTTCAATCGTGGTTGAACCTCTCCAATCGGTTGTTCACACCGTCCAAACAACAAAAAACACGGCATTTCCTGTCGATTTCTGCCGCCAGTCACCATAGAGCAGCGCGCTAATGACCGCGTTTCAGAACATTCTTTTTGGAAGGAGAGACGGAGTTAGAAACCGCCTCAAAGGAAAGAGCAAAGAGTTGAAAGAAAAGCTAGTTTCTATGCAACGGCATTTTCTACAAGATGTCCACCTAACACAGTTTCAACTGGAGAAAATATCATTGCATGGACAAAAGCACTACAATCATAACAATAAATTAGTTCTGTGGAAACAAGAATGTGCTATAATACCGGAGCCAATAACATTTGAAGTTAGTTCAGATGTTGAATGCAGCTTTTTTCAAATAGCTGAAGAAGGTTTCGATCATGACAGGTATCAATCTGCTATTATGACAGGCGAAAATGTAAGTACTGTGAGACATTCTCTTACAAAGAACACTGTCATGAACGATGATTTTTCCGGTGCCCGTATATTTCTACCCGGTCCCAACCCGAATAACGACCAAAGAATTGGTCACACCGGAATATCGCCCACTGACCATGATAATTCTAACCAAAGTGGTCGGTCTGTGGGGCATTTCATAGATGCGGGGGTCCGCGGGAGTGACATAGCATCCGTCATTATTTTCTCCTCAATTGTCAAAATAAGTGAAGATACCACTTACGTGAAGTGCGAACGACCCATTTTCCCTACTTATTCAAGAATTGAAACAACTTGCGTGTCTTCGAATTTTAGCGAGACGGCTAGTGCATCTGACTTATCTTCAGCAGAACCTTTCTGTCACAGCACTGAAACGTCTGATTTTCAGGAAAAGCGGTCTACAGCTTTGAGTAACCATGTGGTAGAACCTGTTCAAGATCCGAGAATCTTTCTTGCTTGGGAATTCAAAGAAGGTGGCTTCGTCAGAGTTTCTTGTATGCCGCCTGATGAAGACAATTTCCATTGGGATGGGAACAAGACAGATCCATGTCACTTTTCTATTATAAAGTTTTTGCAGAGAAAACGATCTAGTGCGGCTCAGAAAGTATACGTGTGGGCACGGAAAAAGTATTTAAGGACACAATGACATTCTAAGCGGACAAGAGTTTCGTGCATAGATTTCATATAAATTATTTAAAGATAACGTAGCTCTCATTGCAGCATACACACCGCCCCGCTTTATCCTGAAGCGTCTACGATATGAATACTTGTAAAACTCCTTCATGACTATTGACTGTCCAATCTAGACAATATTTAATTACAGAAAGCCAGTGTCCAATTCGGAATATGATGGATTATACTTTTAAGAAATATATAATTTTCGGAAAACTTTTTTTATAAATAAATAATTCTCAATTTTAAGAGGAGCTTTTTAGGCTAAGATGGATTTTTATTTGAGTGTAATTATTTTTTATTAAAATAATTTTCGCTAGTATTTATATAATAGTTCAAAATAATAGTTTAAAGAGCTTTGTTGGTTTAATTCTAAATTTTTAAGATCACGTGTACTCAGTATTACTAGTTGCGATTAAAACCTTCAAGGAGCTTTGCACGCTACAAATCACAAGCTAAGTCAGAATCGAAATACTCTTGCTAAGTATTCCAAATTTCACTTAGTTAGTTTTGTCAGGACTTTGAACTTTTATTTATTTAACATTTAAAGCTCCTTTTTGGTCTTGAAACCAAAAAAAACTGTCCATACAACTAATAACAAGAGCCTTTCTAGATTCCAATTCATTTAGAAAACGATTGCTGCTTTCGAAAACAGGGGCTATTATACTTCAATCAACTGTAAACATGTGAGATTCCTTCACAAAGACTTAGAGAGTAACTCCTTTTTACAGTGTATTAACTATCAATGATGTAATTATGTAGTTATTTAACGAATTCTTCGAATAATTTGTTTTACCGGTTTTTGAAAACATGATACGTATGAGACAAAAGTTGAAATTGATGTTTCAAAAATAAGGTAAAGCATATAAGTGAACGATAGGCACTGTAAAACTACCTGTCATAGATGGCACTAGTCTATTAAACAGCAGAAACCTCCAAAGACAGCATTTCAGTGAGATTCTGAACGTTTAAGAATGCCCTCAATTAACACGCTTGCTGACGTTTGCATGGTGCCCGTATGTTTCCGCAGCAAGACACTCTAAATATTTTCTTTTAATATCAAGGAAGGCAAACTTTACTAACTTTGCGTTGTACCAGATTTGCATGCTTAACAAGCATGTTCACATACAATGTTTCCAGTAGTTAGGTACCGGTACTCCAAGTGTTTCGGATTATGTCACCAAGATCGAAAAGAAGATAAGAGAATCACATTTGAAGAGCACTCTACACAGTGCAGGAACGACTATAGAAGGACCATGGGATGAAGTTATGACTTTGATCGGAGAACTGCATGAGTACAGCCATGAAATAGGTTACGTCAGAGTGCATACTGACATCAGAGTGGGAACCCGTACAGACAAATCGCAAACTGCAGAAGATAAGGTCAATGCCGTTCTTACCAAGCTCCAAAGCGAAAAATAAGTCAAGGTATAATAGACATAACACATCATCAGAACTATGAGATAACTTTTGTAAGTTTATATTACACATTTTATGGCACGCGATTGTTTAATCTACACACGCTGATTTCAACTTTATTTGAGATATCACACAACGTTCTGTTAGCGCAGAATATTTACTTCTTCCGCTTGGTATAATTTCTGTGATAGCGTAGGAGATACTAATGATACAACTGCTCAAAACCAGTTCATAGAGTCATGTGCGCCGCACAAATAGATGAGCAAACCAAATTAATCAGTCAATGATGTAGGTTTGGGGGTGATCCCATATTAACGCACAAATTGAACTCTACGTCGACCGAGTACGACTATGATAATGAAGAGAACGAAATCTTAAGCCGATTCAAGCTTGAGTTGAAGAAGAATACTTGGTCACTGCTCTAGTACCTTCAGAGACAGCATGTTTAGCCAATTCACCAGGTAAAATCAATCTAACAGCAGTTTGAATCTCTCTGGCAGAAATGGTAGACTTCTTGTTGTAAGCAGCCAACTTAGAAGATTCAGTAGCGATTCTTTCAAAAATATCGTTCACGAATGAGTTCAAAATAGACATCGATTTTTGAGAAATACCAGTGTCTGGGTGAGTTTGCTTCAAAACTTTGTAAATGTAAGAGGAGTAAGTCTCTTTTCTGGCCTTGGTTCTCTTTTTGGATGGATCCACCGAAGAGGAGGTTTTTTTAGCGGCAGGTTTCTTTTCGGCAGGAGCCTTAGAAGCGGGTTTCTTTTCTGCTTTTGGAGCCATTTTATTGTTTTATGTTTGGTGATCTTCTTCGACTTGTCGTAAACTAAATGGTGCAAGATATCCAGCAAGCAAACAAAGCGGAGGAAATCACTAGGAGCAATCTAGCTTATATGTATTCAAGTTGAAAAATAGAGAATGTACCACAACATAAAGTATACGTGACACGAACACTCCCAGAACGTAACGTGACCGAGTCTTAACCGCGACCCCAGAACGAATTAAACTGACATTTTGTTGTTCTTATATACTTATGATTTGAAAACTAAGAACTGCCTTAGGACTCATCCGTAAGGTGTTACGATTATAGCAACATAGAATACCGCTTAAGTGGAGGGCTCGTGCGGATGGTTGACTATTGCTTTAGAACACTAGGTAAAGTGCACTGGAAACTCTCGGCACGCTAATCATGCCCTTGGGTTCACTAATATCGAGTTTCCCTCAGCCAGCAGTAGACAAGATTTGAACTATGGACTGAAAATTTCGGGTTTACGCGCGAATCTCACAGCACGAGATTGTTGTTTTTCATTTTGGTAAGTTGTGCACCTATAGCTTTGTACTAGGAAATTCGCACATTAATTAGATACATGTGAAATTTTGAGAACGAGAAATTCTCCTCGCGAAAACTGGTAGAAACATTCTGCAAGGCGCGTAAGGACATAGCTTCATGCGCCTGCAATTCAGCAATTGTTAATTTGATATGTATATAAGGTCATGAATAATGCCCTTCTCAAGATATACTTCCCCTAAGATTCGCACCTGGTGGAAATGGCTCTAAGGTAAATTGTGTAACGGTTTCTTCCGACTTATCTTTTTACAGGGGTTTATGGTTAAGAGCGTTTACATATTTACTATCCAACTACTAACTTTTGCTTCAATATAAAGTTGTTTTCCATTTGCTTAGTTGGCCTCAGAGAGTAACTACTGAATAGTAACATATCATAACAAAACACAAGCAACACATATCATACAATGTCAGGTAAAGGTGGTAAAGCTGGTTCTGCTGCTAAGGCTTCTCAATCCAGATCTGCTAAGGCAGGTTTGACTTTCCCAGTCGGAAGAGTCCACAGATTGTTGAGAAAGGGTAACTACGCTCAGAGAATCGGTTCTGGTGCTCCAGTCTACATGACTGCAGTCCTAGAGTATTTGGCCGCCGAAATTCTAGAATTGGCTGGTAACGCTGCTAGAGACAACAAGAAGACCAGAATCATCCCAAGACACTTGCAGTTGGCCATCAGAAACGATGACGAATTGAACAAGTTGTTGGGTAACGTTACTATTGCTCAAGGTGGTGTCTTGCCAAACATTCACCAGAACTTGTTGCCAAAGAAGTCCTCAAAGGCTAAGGCTTCTCAAGAATTATAAGTCATTTGAGAATAGGAAATATGGGAGTGGCTCGATGCTGTTTTCGGATCTATATTTCGTTTTTGTAATTCTTCTCTCGTCTCAATCGAGTGCTTGCTGATGGTGTCGGTTGTTTTTAATCTGTCAAATTCGAACAATGAAAATGGCGATACCCCCCACAATTTGTAACATTTATCAGGTATACCAAAATATATATGTATATTAAATCACAGTGCAAAAATTCAACAAAGTATGATCGTGTACATCATCAATTGAATGCGCGTTCGATGCTCGAATGTTGAAACCCGCCCAAAGATAATGGTACAATCGTCTATTCGTTAACTTACGTCTTATCTGCTATGACGTCTACTATAATATTCACTACAGAGACCAACACCTCGACTCCGACAAGTAGGATGACAATAAATTCTAAGTATTCTTCATGTGAGTGTCCTAATTGCTCCTTCAACATTTGTAGCAAATCGCTGATTACCTCAAGCCTTTGATTCACCAAAGCTACTCTTTGATTGATTTCCAAGTATCCTCTAGTGGCTTGATAGATGGGTTCCAACTGTGGCTCAGACCACATTATTTCCGGAGAATCTAGGACCGAACCATGCAAATTGATGTTTATCCTTAGGATGAAAAGCTCACCAATACTTTTCATGATCTCCTCTTTGCTCATGGAAACCTTACCGCTCGAAGCAATTTCCTGTGGAATATCCTGTGTGTCTTCTATAGTATTGTCCACTAACTCTTCGAATAGCGATATTTTTACGCTTTGAGCAATAGCATGAGAAATGGACAGCTTGATCATATAATTCGAGCCATCACGAAGGGTAATGAAATCATTGTAAATCCTCGGCTGATAGCTTTGAGTTATGTAGTAGTTGAACTCCTCTACCTGAACGTCTTCTTCCGCCAATTTCTCCTTCTCAAACCGTTCAATATCGCTCAAGAATGCCTTTTCTTCTCTTTCTGTAAACCCCCACATTACGACAACACCATATTCGAATATGAACAAGTCTGGCTGTTTATCACTTGTACTGATTTCACCACCCTCTTCATCTAGCCGTATTACGTCTTCATGTTCAAACCTTTTGTCACCCCTCCAGTCAGTGTAAATGAAAGGCGTGTACAAACACTCATCAAAAAGTTTCGGGTGAGTGTGATTTATCCGTTTACAGTCTTTGAGCCACCTAATAAGATCCTTCATTTTATAAAGACTTGCCGTACAATACGCTGTTACTCTAGGTAGCAGGTGCCTCTGGTTCTTTCCCAATTTCTCGGCGTCCCTTCTAGCTGGTTTATCAGTAATTCTATTAACTTGGGAATAAACATCTCTGTCTTGGGGACCGTCTTCCTCATTGACCCTTTCAAAGGCTTCATCTGGTAGCAACTTTAGCTTTTGAGCCTTCCTGGAGGTTCGCTGTGCGCCAACCTTGGTGCTGCCTTTAATTGGATTTGACATCACGTTTAAACTAAGGTCCTTAGCACTAGTCACATTTCCGCCTGCAGAATCAGGTCTAGGCATATACCTTCTGCGATCTAGATCGCTATTCGAACCCAGATCACTATTTTTTTTCACTCTAGCGGGGCTGCTTGTGGTTTTAGCCTGTCTTTGCTCCTCTAACAACGGTTCACCTTCAGCTGACATGGTGTTGAACGTAAAAAACTAGTTTAGTTTAGTCAACACTTTGATTTCGTGCTTTGGCGAACACACCTGGCTCTCTGAGGACTTCTAGTATATTCACTCGATTACTAGCAGTAACTGCTACTCGGTATAGTGTTCCTTTGCTGCTTTTCGTTCTTACTGATGTTAAACTTGATCAGTTTTCTGTATAATATTCGGTTTGTACTAAGGTATGCTCATTGTTGAAACAAACCAAACATTTTCCTCAAAGCCGTCAACAAAAGATTGAATATCATAGAAACAAGTATGCATATAAACAAGATAACATGTACGAAATTCCCCTACTCTGCATTATCTGTGTTCAAGGTTGTCGAGGCTAAGCGAATAATTGACTTACTAGCGTGAGCATCGAAGTGTTCCTTTTCACTGCAGGAGGCCTTTGAAGAAGTACACTAAGTTCAGTTCCCAGTATTGAAGATGACTGACATACAGAAGACCACTAATGAACTTGAGGGCGGACGGAACGATGAACCAGAATTAGTATCAACAGTAAGGAAGCTAACGGAAGAAAACGAAGCTCTATCGCTAGCCGTTCAGAGAACTCGTCTTTCCGTAAAAAGGCTCAGACTTGAGTATGGTGTTTTGCTGGAGAGACTAGAGACTAGAGTCCATGCCGATCAGAGTTTAAGATACGAGTCTCCGCTGCCCAACTTAGAGTCATTCAAGAAGTCACTTTTAGAGTCAATGCCAGCAAGAACACGCAAGAAGAAGAGTAAGAGTAAGGATAAGAGAGATCCCAATCTTCCTAAAAGACCTACGAACGCCTACATCCTATTCTGTGAAATGAATAAGGATAAAGTAAAAGAAATGAATGAGAACGCGGATATGACAAGACTAATGGCTGAAATATGGAATGGATTGGATGAAGACGCCAAGAAGCCGTATTATGACCTGTACAACGAAGGAAGACAGAAATACGAACAAGAAATGTCTTCCTACTCAAAGAAGAAAGCCAGCCAGGATATTGACAATGATGATTCGACAAATGTCAATGAAGAGGACAATGACAACGACTTAGAGAATTATCATGATGCCATGGATGTTGATTCGGATGTCACTCAAGCAGAGCCTGACTTAGCTACAGACCAGCCAGAAGAAGAACTCGAGAGTGAACCTAATAGCGAACTTTAGCATATTTGGTGTATCTGTATAAATGATGGACCTAACCGGAATACTTCAGGCTCGCCTCTTCACATCGTAATAGCACTTCGCTAGTCTAACTCAGAGCCGCTCCTAGAGCGAAGGGCATTAAACTTCAGCTCACCACAGCAACTTACAGAAACAAATGCTTATGTGGTCTATAATAAGTATATACAAGACAAACTAGGAAATCTTTCGGTTTGCTGACTGAGCTTCATCAGATAATGGTTTGACAGATTGGAGCATCAGGTCCTTCTCATTTTACCTTTCCTTTGATAATAGCCATTCTCGTCTTTCTCATGTCTTCTCTTTTCTCTGGATCTAGCATGTTTCCTCAATTTTCGATTAGCAGCAATCTCGGGAGCGGTGACTGCTAGCACTGCTCTCTTCGCCCTTCTTTCTTGTCGTCTTCTCATGACCTGTTGCTTGACGCTTGCATACGCCGAAGTGAAATCAGATACTGAAACTTTAGACTCAAGAATTTTTATGCATTCTTGAGCAAGACTGTGGAGCTCTTCTTGATTCTCGTCAAGTCTTTCAACGTTGGTTTCCACATACATGTAAAGAGGCATGATAAATTGCTCTGCTTCTTTAGATAACCGATCAGAGCTTAGAATTTGCATAATCAGGGCAGATAATTGTATGCCTGCCTTTTTGGAGCTAAATGAGTCGTTCGGGTTTTCCTCGCTTCTAATTATCCAACCCGTTCTTGCGATGGCAAAGCTGACAGCATCATTGTACTTGGCATCAGAGCTGCCGTTCGGGTCATCGATGTAAGGAGTGCTTTCTTCATTCCATTTCATTATTATCGCTAACAATGCCTTAATTGATATTGATGATAGCCGCTCTGGTAGTTTCGGTGCTCCTAGCAAACGGAATAATTTGTATGCGATAGTTTGTATTTTGTAATTGGTTAAAGGAGTCTCCAGATTTACGGAATTCTCAACAAGCAGACTGACAAGTCGAACAGCTGAAAGACGAACCCACGAATGAGGATAAAGTAAACAGTTGACAATGTGTTCCCACGTATTATTGAATTCATCGCCGTACACAGTGGTTCCACTCTTGGCGATATAGGCTGAGAAAACAGATAGGCCCGTATAGACCAGATCCCAGGATGACTCGGATCCCACATCGGTGTTAGCAACAACAGTTTTGATACGGAGTAATGCCAATTCATCGAGGTCTTTGTTCAAGCCAACCCCGAGTTTGCTGATGTAGATTTTATAAATCTTCAACCCTAAACCGAGAAACACTTCGTTATCCACTTGCTTTAACCAGGCGGAGATGAATTTTTCAGCCGACCCAATGTTGTCAGGACTCAATCTCTCAAGTAGATTACCGAGAAGCACCGAGGCCATCTCTCGACACTTTGGAGAGTCATCTTGCACACACACATTAGCCAACGATACAAAGAAGGAAGATGAAACTTTCAACAAAAGTTCCCTTCCAGATTTGTTTATAACCAGATTGACGAGCTCTAAAACGGATTGCCGACCCTCTTGAGAAGGATACTGCAAATTGTTCAACATGAATTTGAATTGCTTTTCAAGCCTTCCTTTGCTTTGATCATATTCCATGAGAAAATGATAATACACTCCTCTTGCGACATCCCTGATTTCCTTGGAATGATTCGTGACCATAATTTCGGCAATACTATCAACGACATCGTAAAGCTCCGGTAACATAATGTGCTTTGAAATTAAGGCCTTCACGAGGTTGAAAGCCAGCCCTTGTTTACTAGGTTCCATTAAATCTGGTTGAATACGGCCCAACAAATAACCAAGAGCTGTGCTCTTGAGTTCGATATCTTTGTGGCGTATCATAACTGATAAGAACTTGAGACCCATCTGGCATAAATCGGATGAGGTAGAGGGGGAGTTTTTGATTATGTCGAGAACTTTTCTGGCACAATTTTTGAATACCGCTTCGGACTCTTCCTCAAATTCTAATTTGATAATATCAGTCAAAAGACGTAAAGTGCTCATAACAACACCCTCATTATCAGAAACTAAAGTTTCCTTCATCAGAGGAATGAAACCTTGTAGATACTTGACTTCCATCAAAGTAGAGTGCTTTTTAATGGCAGTTCTAAGCAGATCTAGAGAAAACCTTTCCAAGGTATGAATGTACAAGCTATTGTCATTCTGTACAAATCCTGTTTTTGCGCTCAATTCAACAAGGAAGAAATCTTCCTTTTCATCCTTTCTTGCGGGGTACTTTCCACGTTTGTCCATTGACGAAACGGGACGAGAATGCTTGAAAATCTCATAACAAAGCTTCAAAATATCCGGAGATGACGCTTCTTCGTTGTGATTTATACCCAAGGCGTATCTTCTGAGTAACTCATTCAGTTTATTTTGGGATTTGAGAGCCAGTCTCTCGTGCAACAAAAGGTTAATGGGCCGTAACAAAGAGCCAAAAATGGGAAGCGAAATATTTGACGTCAACAATTCACCTGTGTCATAACTTTTGTTGAACTTCACCTCTTTCATTTTCGACGTGTACCCTTCGGCGTCCTTTTCCTGGCCTGCTGACCCAAAGACGTCCTCCATAATAATGTCCACTATCATTCCTACCGACTCATCAAGGTCACCATGACACAACTTGTCCGAAATGGACATTAAAATGTAATGTAGGGAATAGCTCAGAACATGAATCTGCGAACCTCTTGTCAAGGCTGACTTCAATTCTTTGATCATGAAAGACAAATATGATGGTCCCAGGATGCATGATAAGTTCGCCAAGTTTTTTCTGATAGCTTCGCGTAGCTCCTCAGATCTGCTACGCAACACTTGGCAAACACTGGTTAAGATCCCGGGAAGCAATGCTGCTGTTTCCTCTTTTTTTAATCCAAGGACAAGATTAACTAGTACCTCTGACAAGTGTACTCTTGCGACAATCGTTTCATCATCTCGGATCGAAAGTACTTTATTCAATGAAGGATATACTTCTTCTTTGATGAAGACTTCAGGTTCATGCAAACTCTTTGGAAACTTTCTTAGTTTTGCAAGACTTTCATCATTTGTTCGGGCTGAGGTCATGGTGTTTCTCAGTGATACCGAAATATTGACCAGCAGTAGCACCAAGTGCTTTGATTCGGGTGAATTTTTTTTCAGCATCGAAGAGTATCTCCTGAAAAGAGCTTTATATTGATTCCATGACATAAAATTCGAAAGGCTACCAATGGTGATGAGAGTTTCATTTCCTAAATTTCTGTATTTTTCTTCATTAGTGAACGCATAGTGCTCAATCATTGGAATTAGGTAGTGAGAGATGCTATTATCCGAGAGTTGAGGAGCAAAATCTTTTAAACGCCTTATGGCTCTTTGACGACGATGTAGTTGGACATGGTTAATGTTAACAAAAAAGTCAGCTTCTTCATCACCATTATGTAGCAATACCTTCATATCCTCAACTTCCTCGACATATTTGGAGTTTGTCACGATATAAGCGATTAGAGAGATGTATTCATTTTGAACCTCTTCGACATTCTTTCTTAAACCAGACTTAATATTTGGAAGAATAATAGACTTCATCATCTCAATGAACTTTGCGGCTTCTCCTATTGTTGCAGCTGAGTTCATACAATCGACAAAACGGGTAAGCGTATGAGAAGCATTAGTTCTGATAGCAAGTTCTTCGATATCATTAACAAAGAACAAGCAGGAGTACACTACGGGCAACCACTGGAGTTCTGTGTAGTTGGTACAGTCTGATTCGATGAATCTTTTAAAAGCCGGTAACCTCCTTTCGAAATCATACTCTCTCATCCTACTACTGGAATAAGAGTTCAGGTCAGTAAGTAGCGTTGCAACGGGCTCAAACTCGATGAACCTGGACCCTATGCTTTCGAATAACCTATTCAAGGCTTGCCTTAGGTCTTTGTCCGAGTAAGATCTGTACAATTTGGAAGCTGCAATGTATAAGTTTTCTATCTGGTCAAATGAGCAATCGTAATCACCAATTAAAGAGGACAAGGTCTTCAGGATCTTGACCTTATCTCTTGCCGTGAGTACAGAAAGTTCTTTTTCGACAGTATGGGTAAGAGAGGTGACGAGAAGCTGTCGGGTTTCGTTGTCTTCCACATATCCCAGCTCTGTTATGTTGAGCAACACATCCACAGCAGATGAGATTAGACTAGGATCCGTGAATCTTTGAAGTATTACTGGTAACTGTTTCAAACAGGTAGTAACTATTAAAATGATAAGTTCCACGTATTTTGGATCTTTGCTTGGACTGTTCATGACTTTGTCACAGAAACCTAAAATCAAAGTAGCAACAGACTCTTTAACATTCTGATTCTGTAAAGTCTTCATCAAAGCTGCAACGGCTGATAGGTTGTCATAATACATGAAAGCGTAAAGCGGTTGATATTGTGCCCAATGAGTGATGATTCGCATCACAGATGACGGTTGCTGCAAATTCTCATCCTCAAATTTTACGAGACGTGGAGCTATGACATTGTTAAAGATATCTGCAACATATGGAGTCCAGTCGAGTACATCTCCTAACTTAGTGAAAAGATTGTAGAGGCATTTCAACGCAAGCTGTCTCACATTCGAGGCAATTTTCTCAACGAACTTTTCACCGGACCTCTTGACTGTGATGAAATTTGACAAGCTTATAACGTATATCAACGGATGTAAAACGGTTTTCATCACATTAGGGTATTGAGAGCCTAGTACAGTAAGAGACGAATTGACAACGTTGATGAAACCCAGCATTTTTCTTAGCGTCAAGGAAGTCGCACAGTTAGGGTCAACTTCATTTCCATTAGAAAAATAGTACTCATACTTGAACTTGCTTGTAGCAAGCTCTAGAAACTCGATGATATATCTATCATCTAAATTAGGTAGCACTGTGATCACAGCAGTTTTCCTGCTTTTTTTAACACCACTAGTTTTTGGCGTTTGAACTCGTCCGAAAAGAATTCTTATAATGATCGACATGACAGTGTCTTCATCTTCTGTTTGAATTGTTCTGCTGTCATCGGTTGCTAGAAACTTGGTCATTTCATCCTTAAAAAGAGTATCGTCTAATAGATTCTTCAAGTTGTCTCGGTATTTGACGATATGGGGATTCTTATAGCAGAACAAGACATCCAATGCTAGCCGTTGTACTTCCGTAGTTCTACTGCCCAAGAGTGACATCATTCTCTCATGGACTTCGTCTGATTTGTAGATGGACTTGATATTCTTGAACTTTCCAACAAGTTTGAGAAGCAGATTTCTATCACTTTCGGTCCACTTGGCAGCAGTAGATATATCAATGTCATGCAGTGCATCATCATCATCTTCAAGCGAAAATACTTCTTCGAATTCCTCTTCATTGAATAGAAACGGCACAATGTCTCTAGAGTGACGTTCAGCAAGAGCGGGAATTGAGAGAAGCAGTTTGAAAACTTGACTTCTAATCAATGCCGGATATACCGTGGAGTTCCTTCTGTCTTTTGAGACCTCTATGATCGAAGCATCAAGGGAAGCATATCTCTTAAACACTTTGTCGGAAGCAAACAGCGAGTCATTGAGTCTGTTGACATTGACCCTCCAGAAAGGTTCCTGCAGGGACATATCAAACACATCGCAAGCCTTGTAATACATTATATCTTTTGTTTCATCGAGAACAGTGAGGAATCGCATAACTAAGCTCCACACTAAAGACTGATTCTTTCCGTACACTTCCGGGATGATCTGGTAAATGGCATCCCAAATAGGAGAGAACCTGACTGTTAGTAGCCCAAACATGTGTTTGAAAAAAACGTTTGTTACCAGCTCCTGAGGTTCAATCTGGCTGAAGTCTGTACCAACCTGTCTGATTCTTAGAGTTAAGTCACGACTGGTATGCAGGTCTAACGGAATTTCCTCTAGAATCTTTAGATCGTTGAAAATCCTTGGGACATCGGAGCCCTTCTTTTCAATAATCAGTATCAAAAGCTTCATTGTTTCATGACGCATGTTTCTATCAGGAAGTAACAAATTATCAGTAAGCGGCAAGAGGATCTTGTCTAATTTCTTCGATACTATGTTGTGGGCGTCGTCAGTAACATTTTTCAACACATGTGCGACACCTTCGATCACATATTTGCTGTTCTGCAGTTGGATAAATTTAGGAACTATCAGCTCGAGAGCTTGGTCAGTTAGAGAGGGCGAGGAGTCTGTAAACGTCATAGCCTGCAGCAAATAACCAACAAAATCCTTTTCAAAGTCTGTAAATATCTCTCGTTGGACTATTTTCTGCAGCACGGCGAGTAAGATATGCCCGTTTGCAGGCTTGAGAGTCTTTAATATGATAAGTTTCCAGTAAACTGAAAATATCGACTCTTCGTCTTTCAATTCTGTTTTACTTATGTCCGCAAGCAGCTCTTCTGCAAATTTGGAATCGGGAAGTTGGGGGATTGCGCTTGTCGGTGAGACATACTCAAGCTCCAACAGTAGCAGAGCTATCTTTTCTCCATTATTCGACCAGTTTTCGCAAACGTATTTTTGTAGGTATCTAGGTCCATTGTAAGAGTTCACTTTGGTCTTTTCCACGTCCATAAGAACTCTATAAAACTCAACGAAATGCCCCGGAAATCTGGTCAGATACTGGTCAAACATGAATTTATGCAATGAGGTCAACGTTTTTACGTCAGCGTTACGAAACACTGTGGCGAATGTAAATGAGAGTAAAGGCGCATCGTTTTCGCTTAAATTTACATGTTCGCTTGCTTTGCGTAATATCGCAGAAAGATCCTTCCAGCTTGCAACCTTCCTACCACTTTCTGCGAATGCTAATGTCGATACCAACTTCAGAACCTTTGATACATCGCAAGTTGCATCGTTCAACTTTTCGTTCAAAAACTGTACAACGATCAACTCGTGCAATGATTGCAAGTTGTCAGCCGACGCATGTCGGATGATATCTAGCAGGACATCACTGAGTAACGAGACACAGACGGCATCTGATTCTCCCTGAAATGCTACTTTCAGTAGCGTTTGAAATACAGGATTACTTCTCGAATGCAAAGCTTCCGAAGTGCTCTTCAGTGCTTCTCCAAACAAAGTCTCCAGTCCATCGTAAAAGTCGTTACTCTCTAGCGATGTCAGTTTTCCGAATGCAAACGTGACGAAGGTTTCCAAATGCTTCTGGGGTGCTTTCCTGATCAAGAAGGACAGAGCCTCTGCAGAAAACCGAGACATAAACTCTTTCCTATGTGACAGCAAAGGGAACAGCAGCTCGAAAGTGGGCAACAGGTCCTGGGTCAGCTTCCGTGACAGATACTTGAAGATGTATGCCAAACAGTTAAACCCCCACTCGAAAACGGCTGGATTCTCGAGCTCCGCTGCTGCTTCCAATAAACGAATCAACGACAATACTGCACGCTCGTAGAACTTCATGAAATCGGGTCCCAAATCGTGACAAAACTGCGCCATGAGATCGCACAGAGGCTGCAATGACCGTTCATCGTGCTTGTCAATATACAGTTCCAAACAACTGAACACTTTTTCCTCGTGATACAATAGCTGTGGCAACGTCTGCACCATCCCTTCTACCTCCTGCATAAACCGCCCGTAGTTTCCGCTCAGATTGATGTCCTGCCAATGCTCAAAGGATGCAAGAAAATGCGACGTTTCCACATCATCGTGCACTCTCCTGTCTAGGTTTCTGGCAGGCTCAATCTTCAAATCATCTATCTTGTCCTTGAATGAGGAGTATCTGTACCTCTTGGATGTCTTGGTACCTCCATTCTTCTTCTGTTTAACCATGTTAAGATCCTGCGCAACGAACTTTTAGTTACAGTTTCGGCAACAGCAGAGCTCAATCTTAGGAACAACAGGGGCTAGCTAACAGGTTTTCTATGATTCAGCTACTAGATTATGAGCTCAAAAGCTTCTTGTAAACGTTCTTGTGTTATGAGTGACATGTTTCTTTGCCGATGCGATGCGATGAGCTTTTCCATTTTTCACTTTTGCCCTTTGTAAGCTTTTCTTTTTCAGCAGTTAGGCGTGAGGACAGATGAAAAGTCCTCGGTTCGAGTCCTGATGAGATCTTGAAAATTTTATATACTGATCGATATATTATACACTGTCAGACTAGACAGGCTAATTGATCAAAGCCTTGCAGCGGCCGCTTCTGATGGGCCCAAGCCATGAGGTCGTTTCAATGACAAATACGAGAAGGCATTTGATCTTGAAATCTAGCAGCCTTCCTTATTCCATGCTTGCGCCTCGTAGTGTCTCGGCTGAAACTTTTGGCAGCCGAATTCAGAATCGTAATGTAATTAATCATTATAAATGAGAAATAGCTTGACACTGCACCTCCACATACGATCTGGGGTCAGCTACAAGCAGCCAGCTCTCAAACTGAGTTTGAATATAGAGCGACACTGTGCTATCCAGAGTACTAAGACTTACAAGACAAGCGGTTGTGTGCGGTAAAAGGCCATCGAAAGGTTTTCTTCCCCATTTCTAAGGGTATTCGTGATGTCCAGTACGACAGAAGCTGGTACCAGCGCTGTCTCTGCTACGGCAAGTCAAGTCGCAAGCGACTCGGCTAGCTCTACAGCGAGCGTAGCGGCCAGTACAGCAACTGATGACAGAGACTGTTGGGGCTTGGCGTGCTCTTCTTCGTGGGAGTGGGCCAGATGGGTGATCTTCGTGCTATTCATGCTGATTGTGCTGGTTTTCGTTATTGCAACGATCAGAATCAACTACGTCCGTCGCAGAAACGGCCAGGAGCCGCTCCGATACGTGTCGTGGCTCGGGCCTCCCAGCTACCGACAGTCCGAAAGGGCCAGGAACAGAACAGACGTCCCTCTGACGGATTACGTACCTCCATACACCGAAGAAGCCAATGAGAATGATCTGGGGTACTATGACAGAGACGGAATATTCCACGTGAACAGCAAGGCAGAGCCCCCTCCGCCTATCGATGCTTGTGTGCTGGAGCATCGCACAGATCGGACTACAGATGTGGACCTGGAGATGCAACAGGTGCGGCCATCGGAAGATCACGTGACGAGGACAGAAGAGGATCAGGACTCCGATATCATACCGCCAAGTAACACAGACACGGTGCTCCCACCCCCAACAGCGCGAACTACTTCGCACACGTCAAGCCAGTCAAGACATGAGACTCGGGAGAACGCTTAACTTATGCAGCCCTCTCTTACGCCATATATGTATACTATGAAACGATACGTTACGTAATTCCATTGTAGCAGCCTTAGAAGATCTTGAAAAGCACTTACAAAATCAGAGAGCAATAGCAGCTCAGTTTCTTGGGTTATGCCGATTTACATCACCAGTGGAGCGTAAAGAGCGGTGCTAAGCCCTTTTTCCTTAGGGTCATCAAACATGAACGGCTTAACAATTAATTTCTTGAGTTTCAATACCTTTTCCTTGCCATTAACAACACACCTCTGAAGAGAAAAGGTGGCTTGTAAAATACGGTTCCGGGTGCCTTAAGCCGCGCAGCTCGTATTTGCCAAGCTTTCAGGATCATCCATTGGGTCTTGTATAATTATTACCATTCTGTGATTACTTAAAAGATACAGCTGTGGAGATTATTCAGGAACACTTAGTTTTCCGTTTCTTCAAGACAGATCATTAACAGGGTCCATCCTTTATCAGTTCGAGCGATTCTCCGCAAACTGGAGTTCTGACTTTAGCTACACAACATCGATCTAACATGGTCGTAATTCCTGCCTCAGAGCTGGAAAAGCGGTACTATTATTACTCTGATGGTGGTAACTCGTCTTCGTGGGTTTGGGGAAGATGGATTCTATTTGCGATATTGATCGTGGTGATCATCGTCGTAATCTTTGGAACCAATTGGAGGCGCCGGAAGAGAGGTGCAGCCCCTATCATTGGTACATCATGGCTCGCGCCTCCTCCTTCATACGCTCCTGGGGGCGCTAACAATCCGAACAGTGAGTACAATCCAAATAATCCCCAGATGACTCAGCCGCTTCCGTTATATTCGGAGAACGTGAACCAAAACGATATGGGCTACTACGACAGCGAGGGCAAGTTCATACCGACTTCGCCGCAAAACGCATACTACGAAGGCTTCCCTCTCAGCCAAGAGCAAGCTAACAATGCAAATGTCACTGCCGCTGCCACTAACACTGCTGAGCCAACGGGCGATACGGCTTCAGAGGCACAGCCGGGTTCCAGCTCAAATGTTCACGTTGAACGTCCCGAGGCAGCTGCAGCCTCTTTGCACGAAGGCACGTACCAGAGACCTCCAGGCCCTCCTCCAGGTCTCAAATGATTCGCTGTTTCCACTCAAAATATTAAACTTTAGTGTCTTTTACAAACTCTCATTACCAGCATGATTCTATCACCATGCCTAAAGACTTTTAATCTAATCTTCTGCCTAATTATTACTGTTTCTTACTCTGCCGTTACTTCACAGGCCGCCGTCTGACTCACAGACAAGTTCTTGTGACTAATGTGCGGCTGTAGCAACGAAGCCAAGGTCCTAAAACAAGTTCAAGGAAATGACCTTCACCACAAAAACGTGTTCCAGTGGGCCAAAGGCAGCCCACAGGCTGACTCCTGTCAGCACTCATGACTGTCACGTTTCCGAGTTTAGCTCGTGTGTATCAATAGACTTCATTCTCCAATTTATGTACCAATCGAGTACCTACCAAGAACCACACCAATCTAGTAACTAATAATATTAGTTTCGGACCTTCTTCTGCGTTCGGTTAGGCATATGTCCAACCGACATGCCTCATCTAGCGTTGGCTCTCCGAAATCTTCAATGTTGATGATTCAACAGGCTCATTTGACCTTCCTTTCTCTTCAACATAGCCAATCGAATGCGCGCGCAAAACAAGATTCAAGAAGGGAAAGTCAACGATATGCAGCCAAAGGACGATAGTACACAAGCAGATGAGACGGAGGCAAGAACGTATGTATATAAAGACGTCAGGAAAGTAGACTTAGCCGTTGGGCTGAAGTTCTTTCTGTCGGATGCCATAGTGTAAGAGGTCTACAATTTGAAGGTCAGTGGCACGTATAACAGGCTCATTACCAGAGAAGAAAGATACACCAAATTTGATATGCCATCCATTGTTCCAGAATTCAAGAACCAGGAGCTTATTTGTAGTGGAGCCTTCGTGAATGGCAAGTGGCTGGGACTTGACTCCACTTCTGAGTCTTTTGAAGTGACGGATCCAGCCACCTTGGAAGTCATCGCCACTTTGCCTGACCAAACTGTCGATGTGGTCCATGAAGCTATCGATGCTGCTTCAAAGGCCTTCCACTCGTACAAAAACACTGCGCCAAGAGCTAGAGCATCGCTACTGCGCAAATTGCACGATCTAATGATCGAGAACCTCGATGATTTGGCCAAGATCATCAGCTGGGAAAACGGTAAGCCGTTCTTTGAGGCGCAAGGTGAAGTGAAGTACGCTGCTTCATACTTCGAGTGGTATGCGGAAGAAGCGGTTAGGATATACGGAACTACCATTCAGCCAAACAACACTGCAAACAGAGCCTTTACAGTAAGAAAGCCAGTAGGTGTTTGCGGTATCATCTGTCCATGGAACTTCCCAAGTGCCATGATTACTAGAAAAGCTGGTGCTGCTTTAGCTGCCGGTTGTACTGTTGTCGTCAAACCAGACTCTCAGACCCCACTGTCAGCATTGGCTCTGGCTTATCTCGCTGAGAAGGCCGGGTTCCCAAGCGGTGCTTTCAATGTTGTTTTGACGGCTACCAGAACTCCGGAGTTCGGGTTGGCTCTGTGTGAATCTACCAAGGTAAAGAAGATTTCCTTCACTGGGTCCACGAACGTTGGTAAAATCTTGATGAAACAGAGTGCCTCTACGATGAAAAAATTGTCTTTCGAACTGGGTGGTAATGCGCCGGTCATTGTCTTTGATGATGCAGACTTTGAACACGCCGTATACCAGACCATTCTGTCGAAATTCAGGGGGCTAGGTCAAACTTGTGTTTGCGCCAACAGAATCTACGTGCAGCGTACTATCATTGACAAGTTCGCCAAACGCTTGGCCGAACACGTCAACGAGTTTGTTATTGGTCATGGTTTAGACCCAAAGACCACGCATGGTTGTCTAATTAACCAAAATGCCATCAAGAAGGTGGAATCTCACGTTAAGGACGCACTAGAGAAAGGCGCCAAAGCGGTTGTCCCAGGCGGCCGTATCTCTTCTTTGGGTCCAAACTTTTATGCTCCAACCGTTCTTACCGATGTGCCACCCACAGCTCTCGTTAACAAGGACGAAACCTTCGGTCCATTGTGCGCTTTAATTCCATTCGATACGCTAGAGGAAGTTGTTGGTTACGCTAACGACACTGAACTGGGCCTAGCCTCGTATGTCTTCTCCAATAGTATTAACACCATCTACACTGTATCTGAGGCCTTGGAGACAGGTATGGTCGCATGTAACACCGGTCTGTTCAGTGAGTGTGCCATTCCATTTGGAGGTGTCAAGGAATCTGGTTTCGGAAGGGAGGGTTCTCTATACGGTATTGAGGACTACACCGTCATCAAAACCGTCACTATCGGTAACCTGCCTCCCGCACTGTGAACAAAAAATGAATAGCGAGTACTTCAGGATAATATTGTAGCAGCCTTATTGACCTGTAGGACGTTGTGTTGACTTCTGCAATGACGAGTATGTACCTTAAATCTATAAAATACTGACACAGCTTCCACTGCCACACGCTTTGTAGATAGACAATCAGTTGAAAGATGTACCTCATTCTGTAAGATTTTCAACCCCCGCAGGGTCATCTGGGTGGCCTTCGAGGGCTTGCTCGGCCTCTCTACTTGTCCCATCATTCGCCGTTGACTTTTAATTACCTGTAAGCCTTTATATGAATGAGATGCTATATAACAAATATCAAAACCGATGCTCTGTGGAAAAGAAGAATAAAAAGAGCGGACCTTCATGTACTGATAGGAACTTGAGCCGAGTTTTGCAAGCAATTCTGTAGACGGTAGTGGATCTATCAGATCTGGATCCGTGATTCAGACGATGGATCTATACGAGCAACTGCCGTCAAGTTCGATCATTCATCAACCCGAATACAAATTCATACTCGATGCTGCTGTAAACCATGGCGTAACGTGTCTGGACTTCCTTTCGCAATCCCCAGCTAACCTGATGAAATCTATTAACAGGTCTATCAATGAGATAATCAAGTTTCAAAATGCTTTAAGAACCGAGTTTGAGGAAGCTGCAGAGAACAACGGCATTTGTGATTTCCATGACATCAAAGATAAAGATAAGCCAAAATGCTTCACAACGGGAAACAAAGACCTGGATATTCTACTTGGAGGTGGAATATTCTCAAAAGGTATCACTGAAATTTTTGGTGAGAGTAGCACTGGTAAGTCTCAGCTTTTACTACAGTTGGCCCTTGCTGTGCAATTGCCAGAAGAGTTGAATGGTCTGAACGGAGAGTGTGTATACATTACTACGGAGGGAGATTTGCCCACAAAGAGACTCGACGGTATGATTTACAAATCATCGTTTTTTAAAGATGAACTAGGAGAAAGTATGGTGTCACAGAGGAAGATTTTTACCGTCACTTGTAATGATTGGGCAAATCAAGAGCACGTAACGACTGTTCAATTGCCGATTCTATTAGAAAGGCACCCGTCTATCAAGCTACTGATACTTGATTCAGTGTCTCATCATCTAAGGGTTGAACTCCAGTCGAAAACGTTCCAAGAATCTAGAGATAATAGGCATATTATAGATGGCATGGCTGAGAACCTGTTGTTTTTAGCAGACAAGCACAACTTGGCCATTGTCGTTGCAAATCAGGTCAGTGACAAATTGATGCCAGAAAAGCCCATACGGCAGGACTTCAAGGACTACGACTATCAGTTGGGATGGTTTATTGGGTGGAAAAACTCAACTGTATATTACAGGCATAGATTTAACGAATTTGAAAGGCATGACGAGAATATCTTAAGCGACGATGAAGAATACTCAATAGTCGTGGAACAAGTTACAAAAAAAGCTAACCAGAGTTTTTCTCCTTCTATTTCAAGGAGTGAAGCTGTTACTCATCCAAACAGTTCTTTTTCTGGTGCCTCCACTCCTTTCAGAACACAGGACCCTCGAGGCCCAAGCACCAGTAACAGTCAACCTCAAGCATCAACGCAGAACCCCCCGCCGTATCCGCCTCCTCTTAAGGTTTTACCTAAAAGGAAAAAACAGATAGATACCAAGATCCCCAATCTTGGTCTCACATGGGCGAATCACTTGATGACAAGAATCAAGCTGGAGAAAAGATATGAGGCTTCGCAAAAGGTTCGAGAAGGAAACTTCGAATATAATGAAACGACAGACACAGCAAACTTCTGGAAAGTACGAAGAAATTTGAAGCTAGTTTTTTCTACTTACGCAAGACGCGGCGAGCTCAGGTTCTCTATTACGGCAGAAGGCATTGTGACAGAAAAGTGATAGTTTTACAGTGTTGCTGAGAAAAAACCATTCCATCCCCAGAGGTTTGGTGGGAACAATCATGGTTTAATTCAACAGCTTGGGGTTACATATGACATAACTATCAGTCAGAAGACTTTAGTATAATACAACAATAATAGAGAACGAAATGAAAGCAGATTAGGATATGTGTAATAAAACAACAGTAAGCTCAAAGTCGATATGAATACGGTAAGGGGTATATGATTTGTCAATTGACATCATCCATTGCTTCATCAGCGAACTCCGGGTCTTCTTCATCAAGTATAGCATTCTCTTCATATGTCAAGTCATATTCACCTTCGAACTCATTGTCGTCGTCTAAAGTTAGCCTTCTGTGTTGCCTGCCTTCAGTGTCAATTTTGGTCGAACTTCTGCCATCATCTTCAGCTAATATGACACTATTACTCAGGGAGGAACTGCCTTTCAAGCGGCTGGCGTTAAGGTAGACGTATGCGACCCTCTTTCTCTTTTTGTTGAACAAAAACCACATCAACGACCAAAGATGTCCCGGTTCATCTTCTAAAAACGACTTTTGAGGCACATATTGGTAAAATGCACATTCATTAATGTCCATGTGAGAGTTTATGGTCTCCCATATCCACTCTTGAGGAGGTCTTCCCAAAGAGAACAAAGTATTCTCGAATTTGGAAATAAAGCTCTTCTTCGAGCACTTCACGAAGTCTGTTGGTTCCAACGACGAGAAGTCATGGTCTGGATATGATGCGTTGAGTATGGCTATTAGATAAGCAAAAGCTCTCCTACTAGCAGTTTCATTCAGAGGCCCAAAGGGCCCGATGTTGACATTGTCTTTATTCTGTACAGAAGATCTCCTTCTCTGCTGATGTGGTGTAACAGAGTTTTCATGTATCGAAGCACTAGTACTGGGCCTCCTCCTGGATAAGTCTGTGTGATTACTAGACATGCTTCCAGCACTGCTAGTTCTTCTCAGGATGTCGGGGCGCTGAAGGCCAGTACCTGATAGCCCAGATTCCATGGACGAAGAGCTCAAATATCCATTATTATGCGTGTTATTATTACTGTTGCTGCTTCCGGAACTGGCCTGTTGAACTGCCGGGCTGTTGTTTTCTGTTGAAAGTACGAAATCCTTCAAATTCTGGTCATTCAACTTGTTGGTTTTTAACACCGGTGATGGCACATTCGTTCCATTGGGTGTTTCACTAACCGACATGCGTCTTTTCTGTTCCCAAAATGAGTTTGGATTGGGGCTTTGTAGATCTTGAGTATTCTCATCGATAGTTCCTGCTTTTTCATCGATTGGAAGCCTTCTATGAGCCGCAGCTGCAGTGATAGACTCACTTTCTTGAATTAATGACTCCAAATGACGGTCAATGGTCTTGTAAAGCTTCTTGTCTGAGGCAACCGGTTTCGTAGTGAAAATGTCGCATCCCCCGGTAATGCTGCAGTCAGAAGTCTCAAAATTGAGAGCTTGATTTACTACTTCCAAGTCAAATTCATCAATGAACTAGTTTCATTCGACTTTCGTCTCTTAGAAACAAAATGCTACTTAAGTGCCTTGAAAAGACAGCCGTTAGCTCGTTTCCAATATTGTTCGTTAGTAATTGTGACACTATGTAGCCTAGTGGCTGTGAGAGACAGCGGTACTGCTGCTCATCACTCAGGTGCTCAATTGAAGAATTCATAATTTTATAACATACCTTCATTTTCCCACAAACCTGACAGAAGCTAACTCTTGAACTCTGCAGTAAACTGGTGCCAGTATTTTTTTACGTATAGGGCCTTTGAAGTTCAACAACTAATGAATAATTTCATCAGTTGCCACACCTATCTACAACTTATACGCTTCTGGAGAAGTTCTTGTCATTTTGCGACTTGAACGTGCTTTCTCTAGACAACGCGGCGAGAAATGTCAATTATATTTGAGATCACGTGTTAAAAATTGTACTACTGGTAACTACAAGTTAATACTCCATCACGTGCGGATAGCAGTTCTTGACACCAGTAGTGCTATGTTACACCTGCGAGTTATATCCCGCAAGATCATTGAGACACACTCGAATTAGAGTCTTGCTTGTTATTAAGTACTAGGTATTATGTTACAAGTAACTACGATAAGTTACAAATTATTAGTGGGTCTTTTGTGTCGGATTGCACGTCGATCATCGTGTAATAAAAGTGGCTCTTTCACAGGTAGTCCCTTTTGTAGATCCAGTCGGCACCTATCAAGTCGGCACCATATTCCTTTGCGAGTCTGAACCATTTTGCAGCCTTTCTGGAATCCTTTTTCCTTGTTTGAGTGGATTTAGACCAGATTGTGCCGCACAGGCACATGGAGTCTACATGACCCAATGATGCAGCGTATTCGAGGCATTTCAGCCCTTTTGATTCGCTCACTTGAACCCCATAGCCCTTCAGGTATGCTATACCACATTCGTACAAAGCTGGCGGACTGGCGTCGTTGTCTGGTGAGCGAATTCCGTCTTTCAAGTTGAAAGGATCGATGTTACTATGCAACACAGTTCTCTTGAAATCCTTAATGTCAGTAGCGCCTCTAATCCAGTTAAAGGACTCTGACATGTCAACCTTGGTTCCCGATCCGTGCCTCAGGGCCAGACCGTAAAGTAAAAATGCTGTTCTATCTCCGAGCTTGCATGCTTCCTTAAGGTGAGCAGTGGATTCTTTTAGCTTACCCTTGTTTCTTAAGTCAATGGCAATTTGGATTCGCTTCTTGGCCACAATACGACGTTTCACGGAGTTGTTTCTTCGATATGAATGTTCGGAATTTTGGCTCTCATTGGAGGATTTGTGTTCCAACAAGAGATCGAGTTCGCTTTTCGTCAAGTCAGATGAGCACGCCGCAGCTTCCAGTGACGATTTTGCACCAGTAGGTGCAGGCGAACTGATAATATTCGGTCTAGGGTCCAACAGCATCTTATAGGTGTGCTGCGGTTTTACTATGGGCGAGGGCGCTGAGCTTTGTTTAGACAACGGGACGTGGGTTTCCGCGACTCTATTTTGATGATCACTGTTTTCGTAGGTCAGTTTCCCTCTTTCTCTTGACATGCCACCGGAAACCACGTTGTCGAACTCTGTCTTGGCATTCCTAAGAAGCGGTGAGTATCTTTTTTCCTCTTCTATTCCCCTATATTGTTGCGACTCCTGGTCACCGCGATAAGGGAACTTGAAGTTTGCCAAAGGGGTACTTGGCGCTGACGCTGAGCTCGTAGGTGCTGCAACAGTTTTTTTGACCGTGGTTTCCGGTAAAGGAGTGTCTTCAACGTGTGAGACCTTTGGTGACCTAAACAGCCGTCTCAATGAAAACGAGGATTTCTTTGCGCGATGCTCCTTTTTGAATGAGTTCGATGGAGGTGTTGAGACGTCGAAGGGGAACGCTCCAAAAAGATGAGCCCCGCTGCTTTGATTAGGGGTCTGCACAAGAGAAATCCCGGCAGATTGATCGCTTTCTGAAGATGACTGAGTGGTTGGATGCATTAGCCCAATGGACGAAACACTTGTCTTGGGGGTGTGTACCGGAGTGCTGATGGGTGTACTTACATCATGCTTTGTGTAATGTGTGTTGAATGATTCCGTAATTGGTGGTGTGACATTGTAGCGCACTGGTTCGTACTTTTTGAACCGGTACTTTTCTATGTTCAGCGGTCTGTCTGCAAAACCTGTGTTTACATCATCTGCGGACGTTAAAGTGGAGTTGCTTTCATTACGGTTATGCCCCGAAAACAATCTGTCGGATTGCTGGTCACTGCTAACGCTATTGTTGCCTTGTCGCTGGAGTGATTCTGAGCTTGTTCTAGGTTCTTCAACAGCTATATAAGAGTATCTCCGATCTGCGAAATTTGCGTCCATGATCATTGCTTTGGAAGCAACCGTTTTTGCGTCCTCCGACAGTATTCGTACAGAACCTGTACTAAACATTCGACGGTGAGAAGAATTGGAGTTTCCTGAAGAGTGGCGCAACGAGGGAAACCCTGTGGCTGGCACACATACTGCAGGCTTTTGTTTACTCAAAAATACCAACTCTTGCTCTTTTTCCTTAGCTTTACTTTCCTCCAACGCTCGTTGTAGTAGCATTTCCTCTTCCTCATTCAGATCCAGCTTATCGAGCAGTCGCTCGGTAGTCTGGATCGAATCAAAACTAATTACGGAGACATTCCCCTGTTGTAACTTCGACAGTTCAGAACCAGCACCTGTCCGTTTCTGTAAGTCCTCCAACGGGGAAAGACCCTCCAAATTCATCTTGCTTCTGTTTCCCTTGTCCTAGATTTATTCTTCCATGCCAATTGAGAGACACAACTCGTTTGTGCAGCGTATAATGTTACATCGCTTGACCCTTACAATTGGTGTGAAATGATTGTGATGATTTGTTGTTTATTTTTTTAGGTTTTATTCGTCATTAAGCCTTGATAAAAAAAATGATGTCAAACACGCAGAAACGTTAATCTGTTGGATGAGAGTATAACGTCAAGTGCACTGTTTGATCGTCGAGGTGATTCAGAATGCTGTGCAATTACGGTAAAAATAGAGAATTGTTGTGTACTATTTAAATGCTAAAAAACGTTTATGTTGCTTTACATAGGAGAATGGTAGAAAAGATAACAATCAGTTTAAATCAAGTGTACACTGCGACTTGAAATAAAGTGCTGTGGTCATCTAGTTCTATCATCTGAGAATTGAATCAAAAAGATTACTGATTGAAATGGTATCTTAGTGTAGTGGGGTTTCATAAAGAGAAGTGAAGGGCTTAAGAAAGAGTCATTTGGGCTTATGGCGAAAAGAGGAACGGTCCAAATATTACACCTTTTCAACCTTGTCACCCATGTACTCTAGATAATGGCAACCAAATACAGACCAGTGAAAATTGACGATAGTGTACAAATGGCGATATGAGTTCTCAAATTCCTCCATTTCGATTGCTGCCAAACTCTGTTTAATCTCAGATTCCTTCTTGCTGGTCAAAGTCCGGTTTGTCTTGGAGGGAGACTGGTATACAGATGCAGATGCTCCGCTTGTCTCGTCGTTTGGTATTGGCAGTGCAGTTGATGACGCAGCGGTGGATAAAGATCCTGCGTTCGTGCCTGTGTTAGAAGTACCGCACATGTTGATGAAGTCTTGTTTCACTGTTCCGTCCTTGGAGCACTCGCTGAATTTGAACACCATTTCCTCGAGCGATTTGAAAACTCTGGCTTCAAGAACACCATAGACGTCGCTGAGAGGTTGCGTTTGCTTGGATAGCCAAGAAGTTGCAAACTCTATTTTCTTTGGGTCTAATGACAAGTTGATTCCAGAAGACGCTGGAGCAATGTTGGAAGCTGACGGGTTCTCATTGGTGGATTGGGTCGTCTGTGAGACTGTTCCTGCACCAGTGACAAAAGTTGATTGAGATGAAGCAGAATGCAGCACGTTATAATCTTCTTTGAGTTGATCGATAACTTTGTTGAGCTGCACCGCTATGCTCAAGGTGTTCTTCGTCCATCTGCAATTGCCATGTTCATCCGTGATGATGCTCACAATCTCTTCTTTCAATCTCTTAGTGGTGTAGTTCTTGATGATGTATTCTTTCATTGGCCTAGTCAACTCAGCATTATTAGCAACTAGTTGCTTAAACAGAAGCTTGCACACCATCAAACACACAATTTGACGTATATCGGCACGGAGCAGGATTAACCTTGCATGATCGAAAGATAGGGCAGTTGGATATTCCTTGACCATTTTTCTGCATGAGAGTAAACTGATCACACTTCTGATGCAAACCTGATAGAGCTTTGGGATTGGAGCAGGCTTCGATGAGTCCAGTAGACCCTCATTGCATGCATCCTGATATTTTTGCTCAAACCACCTCAACGAAGATTTCAAATCCACTCTGTTGCTACTCAGCAAGGATTGGAAGTACTGCTTTTCGAAGTCAACGGTATTGCTCAAGAGAGCAGGCCTTAAAATTCTAATCTGATGGTTGGCGATGTCCAATTTCATTGCTTCTAATATTTGAAACACTAGTCTAAGCGCTTCGACAAAAGTCGGTATGAAATTTTGCTCCTCCGCTTCTTTGAACTTGGATGACATCTTGTCAACCCAAGGATCTCTCATAGGTGCACAGTGATGTTTGAATAGCTGAGATAACCACTCGGAGAAGCTTGACATGACAAGGGAGCCCTTCAACAGCTCTTGGATAAGTAACTCTGTGTCCAAAACATTTGCGACTGTGGACACTTCCTTTTGAGGAACGATAGTGACAAGGACATCCTTAAGGGTATTGAACAATGGAATTAGCCTTGAGCGGTCTTTTGAAAAAACATCTGGTCTCTGGTTATAGACATAGATCTCGTTTTCAACATCGCACCAGTATTTATCAGCAATCTGCTTCTTCTTGATACCTCTTTCTCCATCCAAATTGGGTCTGAACTGCAACATCGGATCGAATACTATGTCATGTCTGAGTTGAGGATTTTTTACTATTTCGGACAAGTCGATTTCTTTCAAACATTGTAAATTGATAGGAGGCAGTGGTACTGGAGTTGGATACGTCTTGATGTACTTGATTCTTTCTTCCAGTGGAATGTCTTTGCTGTCCATCGTTTGCAAGCGATGTGTCATCAATATGGCGTTCCTCAGAGAGAATTGATCCTTCTTGATTGACCTCTTCTTCCTTACCAATCCTGATGCATTTGTGGAAAGGTTTGAAGTAGAGTTTGAACTCGAGTTCAGATTAGCATTGGCGATGCCATTAGCGTTTACGCTTGAAAGCACATTAGAGTTGGAAAGAGACGTAGAGGAATTGTTGGAATGCTTAAGAGTTAATTGGGCAGGAGGTAACCGATTGTTAGAGGGCATAGTCAATTCTTGTTGGGCCCCGTTACTGATCTTCCTAAGAGATGAATGCAAAATGGTGGGAACCGAGTACGATCTCATCTTGGATCTATGAACCCGGTTCAGAAAGGGTTGGAATGGTGGGATTTGATTAGTGTTCTTGTGGTTGTTGTTTTGAGTCTTAGTTTTGTTGTGTATTTCTATGTTAGGCTCTGCAGAGTCCGACGTGTTCGTTTGATGCGTTCCGGTGGCATTCTCGTCATGAGGATACTTGGCCTTACCTGTAGACTGTAACAATGAAGACATTTTGCTGGAACCATCAAGGTTCGAAGATCTCGTGTTACATATCACGGTCGAAGATGGAGAAGTGGATGGAGGAGAGGACTCCTGAATCTCTGAATGAAGCTGATGCTGGCTGCCACTATCCTTCATCGAGGCGGCAGAGGAAGGAGACTGTGCCATAAACTGTCCAGTTTGAGAGTCAAACGGCTTGAAAATTGTCGTTCCATTATGTGCAATAGCGGTATTATAGGATGAGGGACGTCTTCCCGAATTGAAACTACCTCCATCAGAAGCGATATCCTCTGCGCCCTGAATATCGTTGTCTCCCGACATTTCTTGGTCGTCATCATCGCTTATTCTTGCGGTTCCGAAAGTCCTACTGAGGTCTGTACCCTTTTTGGAGCCTGAATCTATTGAGGGAACATTCGAACTCGCTACGTTTTGGTTATTGGTTATCTGAGAGGGCGTTACAAACCCCTTGTTGCCCAGCTGTCTCGTGTCTTGCAAGTATCCATCAAAATGCGTGTGTACGCCACCCATGCGGTGGTTGGGGCCTCTGGGATTGCATTCGGACCCTGAGCCCGAATCTTCTACAGACGAATCCGAACACGATTGTGATCCGGCAGAACTAGATGCATGTCCCGAGCTCTGGCTCAGCGACTCTGAGGCCTGTTTTCCTCCGACTGACGATTTGTTAGACGATGCTGAGTGTCTTTTAGAGTTAGAACCTGCTGCCCCACTTCCCTGACGCGTACTCTGAGGAGGAGAAGAAGAAACAACTACAGAAGCTGCTACAGCGGCTGCTGCGGCTGCCGTTGCCACTTCTACTGCTGCTGCCTGAGCGGCAGCAGACTCCCCGCTGTCTTGCTGGGGACTGCTGTCCTTCATAGCCAACGACTCTTGGGGAGGCGTGTTCGCCTGAGTCTTCGTCTGCTCGATCATAGAACCAACTTCCGTGTTTCTAGTCTCGCAGATATCCTAATACGCCTGTCTGCTATGTTAGCGCCCCCTTAGTGAGTAATATAGAAAAAAGCAAATACCCGAACTTGAAATTTTTTTCCTTTATTTATAAATGCAACACCTGGGCGTCTCTAACAAAGTCCTTCTTGTCAGAATCTTCGCACTATCGTACACTCCAGGTCTCTCGTTTGCTGTCTTGGCTATACGGGAGACTCCGCCTTGTCCAAATTTCGTTGTTCTTTGTTTGTAGTTTCTTTAAATTCCAGTTTTATTCCTTTATATTAAATTTTCTGTTTTTTTCGATTTCTCCCTTTTGCCTCCTGATTCCGAAACTCAGGGAGCAAATGAGTCGTTAAAAAGAAACCTGTCCAGCGTCAGCGCTATGCTATGCTAAATTAAACCTTAAGATTTAATGTGTACGCCACTGCTACCATACGGTTCTTACTCGCACCCAGGTCCCGGAAGCTGAATTGTTGCCCGGTTGAAATCACCGGTAAATACAACTTGGTCACGTGACCGTAAATCTCATCTCCGTCCGTTACTTTCCCAACCAGGCTTGTGTCACATGTAGCTCCTCGCCTCCCAGACGGTTAGTTACCTACTCTTTTTCCACCACTGATACACTATACACATACACACTTTATCTCGGTTGATTATGCATTCTTAGTCATTTGGTCTCTTTTAATGTCTAAAGCAGTTGTACCAACCATAATGATACTACAAATGACCCAAATCCTCGAATGTTCCCTCTTTCGGTACGGATTCCGGAAAACCAGGGATCGGAAGAAGAATATCACGGTCACGTGATAGAAAATTCAATGAGACAGCCTTATCGAAGCCTTGTCCCCAGTGACAAAAGAATCCGAAAGAAGAAAAATCTTGGAGTAGGAACCGCGCCTGCCCTCTAGGGTGCGTCCGGTGGTATTATAATATATAGATACATCGTGACTATATGAACCGTGGAAATAGTAATGTACAGAGAAACTGAAGTTTGGTATTGTGTTTGTTTGTTGTTTTGCAACGGTTTTTATCCTCCGAAACCGTACAAGGTTCTGCCTTGTCTCTTCAAAGCGTACACCACGTCTAGCGAGGTGACGGTCTTTCTCTTGGCATGCTCTGTGTAAGTGACAGCGTCTCTGATGACGGACTCTAGGAAAGTCTTTAGCACGTTACGCACTTCTTCGTAGATCAAACCGGAGATACGCTTGACACCACCTCTTCTTGCTAATCTTCTGATAGCAGGCTTGGTGATACCCTGAATGTTGTCTCTTAGAATCTTTCTGTGACGCTTGGCACCACCTTTACCTAGACCTTTACCACCTTTACCTCTACCGGACATTGTTTATATTGCTTTGTGTTTGTTGTACTGAGCAGGCTTGCAAGATACTATGGTGTAACGACTATTGATGTGAGTACAGAACGAGTTGATATTTGGGAACAAGCTACGAAAGGTGCCCTTTATATACACGAGAAATTTTTTCCGTGGCCCCCTTCTCCTCAGACTATGCGATGTTTTTCATGGCATGACGAGACACCATAGTAAATTGCCATCCATCGTTCCGGTCCCAAACGCCTCCCGATTGCGTGCCACTACAGTGCGGTACTGCAGATTCGCTTTTTTCATACACTAACTGCGAAGCGATGGGCACGATTACGGTAGAAAGAAAAACGTCAAGAACCGCACTACGTTTCGAAAGACTGAAAAACATAAACAACAGTATGTAGCGTTACCCGGCACAGAAACACCCATGAACCACATGTTGATAATTCATCAAACGCTTAGTTTAGCTTTCGTTTTTCAAAAATAATACAAATTACAACTAGTCCCACAGTTTCGCACTCAATATGCGAACTGCACAGTCCGGTCCTTGTGGAAAGAAAAACCCCTGAGTTAGTGAGGATATCCGGCCGCAACGAGTATAGCCTGTGTCTTTTTTCGATTATAGCCACGCCGCCGCAATGATTAGCAATAGAGGGACAGGGTAACAGGCGAAACTGCCGGCACGATAACGAGCACGGAGAACTTATTAGAACGTAAACTCAGCTGACACACCGCCCCCTGTAGACGTATGCGGAGAAGCACAGGGAGTGTGAGGTGGTTGTTCGATTGTGTCTTTTGCTGATGTGGGCTCAAATTTTTTAGGTATATAAAGGCGTCTGATTCGTATGGTATGTCTCTCATTATATGGTTTAGTGCAGCAATTAAAGAAGACGAATAGCTGATAGTTGGTTCTTCTAGTCTTTCTTAGATAACACCCATCAACAAGTAACTATGGCCAGAACCAAGCAAACAGCAAGAAAGTCTACTGGTGGTAAGGCACCAAGAAAGCAACTAGCCTCCAAGGCTGCCAGAAAGTCGGCCCCATCTACCGGTGGTGTCAAGAAGCCTCACAGATATAAGCCAGGTACCGTGGCTTTGAGAGAAATTAGAAGATTCCAAAAGTCCACTGAACTATTGATCAGAAAGTTGCCATTCCAGAGATTGGTGAGGGAAATCGCTCAGGATTTCAAGACCGACTTGAGATTCCAGTCTTCTGCCATCGGTGCTCTACAAGAATCCGTTGAAGCCTACTTGGTCTCTTTGTTTGAAGACACCAACTTGGCTGCTATCCACGCCAAGAGAGTCACCATCCAAAAGAAGGACATCAAGTTGGCCAGAAGACTAAGAGGTGAAAGATCGTAAGTGCGAAGCGACTCCGCCGCTTCTGCTTTCTAAGTTTTCTACACTCAGTTGGTTTTCTCAGTTTTAACTTCCTCTCTTGAAGAGTTTCATTTCTACTTGTTCCAATGGTGCCGCTAAATAGTGCACACGGAGCATTCAGTTCACTTCTACATTTCACCACACAGTCTCAATGCACGCGCAAGCGTCTTACCTCGGATTATAACCTATTGAATACGTTTAATTCATCCCACATATACCTTCTACTCTGTACATTAGTATAAATAACACGAATAGGATTCATTATTTGAAACTGCTTATGACCAACAAGACTAGAGGCATTATGACTCAACTTGCAAGACAACAGGGCGAGATGCTGGTGAAGATCTGCGGGCTACAGACGGTACAGGCTGCAGAGGCGGCTATAGACAGTGGAGCAGATCTAGTAGGTGTAATATGTGTACCTAACAGGAAACGTACTGTGACACCTGACGTTGCAGCGCAGATCTCTTCATTGATAAGAGAGAAGAGGGCTAACACAAAACTTGTTGGAGTGTTTAGAAATCAAGCCGTAGACCACGTTTTAGCAGTCTATGAACAGTACGGGTTGGACATCGTGCAGTTGCACGGTAGCGAGGATATCGTTGAGTACAGAGCTCAAATCCCTGTCAACATTCCATTAGTAAAATCGTATCAGTTCCCACAAGACTGTGACAAGATCAGGGACGCTCTGCAGTTGGAGAATGTTAGTGTGCTGTTTGACTCCGGAGAAGGAGGCACCGGAGAAGTACAGGATTGGGCTGGAATCGCTCGGTGGTCTGAGGAAAACCGCGATCTGAGCTTTATCATCGCAGGAGGACTGACCCCAGATAACGTGTCGCTGGCAATTCGGCAGCTTCCACATGCCGCAGGCGTAGACGTGAGCGGTGGCGTGGAAACTGCAGGAGCGAAGGATTTGACTAAGATCAAGAGTTTCATCAGCAATGCAAGGGAGTCGAAGTCGTAATATAACTGAGTTTTGCATCGTACGTAGATACCTAAATCTAAAGAGCCTAATTGTTAGAGATGCACCATTGATTGGTAACAGCGATTAGGCCGAACCAGAGATGAAGAACCACTTGTCAACAGACTTGTCAATTGGTTGGTCAGGTAAGGTGGTGGCAGCAGGTACCAAAGAGGCAGCGTCTGGGGCGTAGCCAGAAGTTTCAGGCAAGGTGGTGTTGGTCAACTCGATCTTCTTGGAGTCAGCAGCCTTGTCGGAGATCAACTTCTTCCAGGCTTCGTTACACTCTCTGACGACTTCCAAAGCGTACTTCTTGTTCTTGGCTTCACCAGAGAAGGCAAACTGGTTTTCTGGCTTACCGTCAGGGATCTTGTAGATTCTGAACCATTCGTTGGTAGCTCTGAGCAAACCAGGCAAGTGCTTTTCGACGTCTTCGATGTCGTTCAGCTTTGGAGCCAATGGGTCGTTGATGTCGATGGCAATCACTTTCCAGTCAGTTTCGCCCTCGTCCAACAAAGCCATGACACCTAGAACCTTGACCTGCTTCACTTGGCCAGTGTAAGCGACCTGCTCACCAATTTCCAAAACGTCCAAAGGATCGTTGTCACCAACTGCCTTGGTCTCTGGGTGTGACTCGTTAGGGTCCTCCCAAGTTTGAGGGAATGCACCATAGTTGTGAATGTATCCGTGGTGAGGGAAACAGTTTCTCACAAATCTTAGCTTGCCCTTTTTGGTATCCTGGATGATAGGGTTCAACTTCTCTTCCTTTGTAATCTCAAGCTTAGCATTGGTCCAACGAGGAATCTCAACCACCATGTTGAAAATTCCGTTAGCCTCATCAGCGTACAATGGGATGTCGTGGAAAGCTGATATAGGCTTGCCGTCTTTCTCAATGTAAACCTTGTAATCCAAGGTGTTCTTGGCACCGATCTGTCTAGTGGTGAAACCCATCTTTTCCAATATACTTAGTGCTTGACTGTGTAGTCTTGCTGGTGTATCAATCTATCAAACAAGACTTTCGACAATTAAGCTAGAGCAATACAAATAAAGCTAACACCACCCTTACAAACAACCGTTACACAACGCGTTACGTGCAACTTAATTGACAATTTCAATTGCTCGTGAACCATTGACAAGTTCCATTCCTATTTATACTATTTTCCAAGGTACAACTTTTTTTCACTCTGTAGAGGAATTGAACTGATAGCGTATTGGCGAAGCAAGATTGGCTTGTTCCACTGTGACTAGTGAATGTCTCCCGTCTGAATGAATGGTACAGCTTCATCCCATTACATCACAGCAGGGTCTGCACCACGTTTGATCATCTGTGGTTTTGGTCCGGATCGAGTGTTGTAGACTGACCCGAACTTTGTTGGCAAAGTCACGTGGCTTCTTAAAATAATATGGAAGCCACACCTGTTTACTGTTGAAGGATTCGCTAACTAGACAATTGTCGAAGTCAGTCGGACTACGTGGGAGCAGTTCGTTTTGAAATGCTATATGGTGTTAGCCTCGCACTGTTCGTGCGTTGTATGAAGCTGCTCAGATGGTAATTGAATTGCAGTAATGTTATGGCCTCAAAGAATGAGGGCGACCTGGTTCGGTTGACAGGTACTGTACTGCTTCGAAAAACCACTACGTCAGATAACAGCTTCTATGGCCAAGTTGGTAAGGCGCCACACTAGTAATGTGGAGATCATCAGTTCGACTCTGGTTGGAAGCATTTATTTTTTTTACATATATACCTAGCATGCGGGCACTCGAGACGGGTTAAGACGCTGCACAGGGGATTTGGCAGCTCTGCAGGCATACACTACCGTGCTGTATTACTCTATATCACTGTATACTGGACCGGTCTTATCATCGTATGAAACCTTCTTCCATGTCTTGGTCCGGATCCTCGCCCATCGGGATGTTGTGCTGTCGCACGCTCATCAACAAGCGCTGGAAGTCCTCGTAGTGAGGCTTGTTTATCAGACAGTTGGCCCGCAACTGGAACGGTTGCCGGCATAGCGGACACAACCCCTTCGAGGTTTCCGTGCTCAACCATTGTTTGATGCAGTGCACATGGAAGTTGTGGTTGCATTGGCCCAAAACTATCGGACATCCAGCGCCCGGATAATCACACGAGGGACATGTGGCGTCGTATCTGTTCCGACAGATACCGCACACCTCATCATCTTCATCGCCATCGCTGTCTTCAGTTTGGTCTTCCAGCTCCCAGTCTTGCGTCTCTTCTAGCACTCTCTTCTGATTTATATGCTTGGTATCTCGAGGCATATCCCATGCCCATGTCCCTACCAAACTCACATCCACGATTTCTATCCGCATGTCTGTACGTGCTGCCTCAGGTTAGTGTATTGCTGTTGAGAATCGGGTGTTTGCTGGTAGCAGAGGATTATCTTAACAGAGTTTAAGATTGGTTATGTTAGCCAGAGTTTGTGCTCAAAGATCATTATTGACACTTAATAATACCATGAAGAATGTTAACATAGACAACTAATAATAATGATACTGCTACACAGACATTGAATAGGGCTTATAGAGAGCGGGTGTTGTATGCAGGTATGCGCCTAGCTAAGTGTAGTAGGTTGTCCGTCTTCAGACTTTTTCGGATTGCAAGCGCAACCGGAGCCTGCCTCAGTTATCGATGGCTTTCTTAGTCTTCTTTGATACGGACAAGGCAGTTCCTGCCCACTCGCTCAGGCTATCCAGAAGCTTATTCTCTTCATGTAGTGCAACAAGCTCATCAGATCCGCCACGTGAAACGCCGTTGATGATCAAATTGGGCACTGTGCGTCTTCCAGTGATCGATCCGATGTGTTTCTGTAAAATTAGTCCGTTATCGATCTTGTCCAGTTCGATGATCACAACTTCAGGCTCAAACTTGTAGTATTCATCCAGTAGTTTCTTGAGCCTAGCGCTGTATGGGCAGAAACTCTTAGAGAATAACAAAATCGGGGAAAGCTCTAGTTTTCTCTTGTAGTCCTTGGCTGGATCATACTCATTTAATTCAGCTTCTGTATCGGAACCTGGAGCTGGATCTGGTTTCGCAGCTGGCGAATTATCTTTGCTCTTGCCGAGTGATATGTCCTGCTTGATCTTATCGATGTCCTGCTGAACCTGGGCTTCAGTAGCGGTCCTGCTTCCAACGGAACGCGTAGCTGAATCGGCATTGTGCTTAATAAAGAAGAGTACGAAAATCACCAGTCCAGTAAGACTGAGCAGTCTTATGGTCTTTCTGTTCATCACAAACCGCTTTAAGATATCGTTGCCGCCTCTCAGAAGCTGTTCTTAGTTTCTCGTCTGCCCTGGTCCTATATTTCAGCAGCTATCTGTAGTCCAGAAGGAATAGTTGCTTTGTAGCGATTTAATTCTTAATGACAGTGATGGTCGGACATTTGAAAAGCAAATATACGAGCCTCGGGTTCTGACTTGAGGTCTGATGCGATCCTGATTCATTATCAGTATAGTTTATATATATTATCGGATAAGTACAAATGTTTTAGAAGCAAGTGCTTACTGGGTTTAATACAATAGTTACTTGTCCAGAAATCTAACTCAAAGGCTTAAGAGGTGAGTGGAACGTTTGTAACTTGAAGATCAACGAGTTACGAGTCACAACTAGTCAAACTTGCTCTCAAGGGCATCTTCGTGAGTTTTGTTGAGGAACTGTACCCTTTCAGCCACATAATCGCAAATCTTTATCAAGTCAGATGAAGCTTTCACCGCACTTTCGAGATACTTGAATTTGACGGGCTTGTCGCAAATCACTTCTTTGATAGTCTTGAACTGTTCGAGCTCAAGATCATACCCCTTCATACCCTGCAAGTTTCTATACGCTCTGAGATGCTTGCCCTCGTGAATCAAATCTTGCTCTGCTGCCAGCGTCACAGGATCGAATTTAGGTAAATGTGAATGTACAAACATGATATCCACCGGATTGTCGGTAAAATATTTGCCCAAATAGCTGTCAATGTAATTATACTCCGGGTCAAAGGGTGGAGCTGCAGGGGCACCTTGCGCTGAGAAATATTTGTCCGTGATTTCTTTGTTCGCTTGCAAATATCTCTTGTAGTCCTGTCTGAAATCGTGTTGAAACATGGAGACACCACGGAAGCCTTTATTATTGGGTTGATGGTAGCCATCGACACGAGGCTCGGTCCGGACCTGGTAGAATGGCAGGTTGTAGAAATTTGCTGCAGCGATAAACGTTTCCTTATCACCTTCACCAGCTGAACGCTGAGAAAAGATCGAGTAATACCAAGACGGTCCGTAGATGTTGTAGTACAAAGACAAGAGGACAGTAGGTAAATGTCTAGCCTTGTCGATGAGCATTTGACCTGATTCCGTCGACACGTCCGGGATTGTGCCTCCTAAATCGTGCAAGGGCACAGTTGCCAAGACGTTCAGATCCTTGGTGTAAACTGAAGGCGGCGTGATGGTATCCATGGCGTTCCGAACCCTCTTTTTTGTGACGTGCACTCCGGCGATGTCGTAGTACGCAGGATGAGTGGTACGTCTCCAGAAATCTGGCCATACCACCAAACCGGTACTCTTGTAAACGTCCGATTCGAATATTTCGTCCAAAGGCAGGATAGGGAAGTTGTCAGCGTCCAATAGGAGCAAGTTCTTGAAGCTGGAAGCGATCATCGCCAATGACTTGAACTGGTACCCTTTGAAATCGAACGTGTCGATCACATCCTGCGGGAATACGCTCGACAGATAAATACATTTCGCGTTGTACTGCGGAAGCAAGACGTCGCAGAGCTCGTGGTCACCCTCATCCTTTGGAGGAATGAACACCTCGACGGGCAACGTCGTGCCTCTGTCACGCATCGTCTTGACCACCAAAAACGCTAGCAAAGAGAACTTCCCACCGCCAACAGTGACAATTCCGTCGCCCTGGTACGTTCCTGTGGGCAATTCCGTCATCTGTTTCACCGAGTTCACGTAGCCCAAATGCGCATCTCTCAGCATCATCCGTTTGCGCTGCGTGAGCTTGAGGCATTTGCCGAGTTCTCGCCCGGTGAGTCTCCACCATTCGTCGATGTGGTCTTTCCGAGACCCAACGTTCCCTTTCAAATTGCACTTCTCGTCGTATTCCGCCACATTGGTGCCTTCGGGACGGTGTTTCTCCACGTTGTGGAACAATTGCCTGAAGAACTTGTGCACCTGCATCGTGTGTGGGTCCTGCGGCCCAGCATTGTTGGGCCCGCTCTTGCCTTGTTCCTTGTTCTGCTGCTCTTCTGTGTATCGCTGAACGTACTCTGCGAGCGAGCTCTGGTATTCCGCAGCTTTATCCGTCTGCCAGAACGACCTGACGCTGTGCAAAAGGAATAGCACGGCTGCTGCCACCGCACAGAGCTTCAGAAGTTTCTTGGTCCTCTTGGAACTCCAGCTCATCGCAAGCCTGAAAAATTCTGCCACGAAACCAGCCGTATTCTAACCACGCAATCTTACACAGCCCAGATGCACAATCTATGATACAACGCTGCCTGCTAGGTGATTGCCTGGTGCTCAGACCTGAAACTGCTTAGATACTGAAAGAGCTGCAACCTGCGCTCTGAAAGTATATGCCTGATTAGCGAATGACACTCTGTCAATGCCTATGACTCAGCTCCAGACACAAAGAAAAGCTCGCTTTCTGTAAAAAGGCCTACCTAGCTACACATACCAGACGTTAAAACAACGGTTCACAACACTTAACAGCCAGGCAACAAGCGGCCAGTCTCTGAACCAATGCGGGCATTCAATTCTTTATATAGAAATAGGCATCGAATAACTAAGGCCAGCATGAAGAATTTTTCACGACCTTTGAACGGTCAAAGCTCTTGAACGTGTTTCCAAGGGACACCGGGGAGTTCGCGATCTTTTTGTGGCCGCTCTGTTGACATTTGCTGATTACAGCTTACAGCTTACTGGTACGATATGTAGAAACAGCGATAAAGAAAGTTGTTGGTCTATAAGTTGCGAATTGCTTTTAGCATGTGGGCTATATCGATAGCAATGGACTGCGACAAGTCTTGGTAGTGCGTGGCGTCGAGGAGCTTGTTTGGGGAATCTCCGGAACGCGTCACGGTGTCTTGGTAGTGCTGGTACAAAGTCACGCAGCGGTCTCTAGTCAACTTCAGTTTTGACTTAATGAGGTTCCGCACAGGCTGGTGCTTGATTCTCTTGGTTTGATCTAGAGTCTTAAGCGTAGCCAGGGTGATCAGGTACGTGTGGTTCAGGTTCCACGTTGCGTCTGCGGGTTCCGGACAGTTTTCAAGCAGGGCTGTGAGTGCCGCATAGTCCGGTTGTTCTGAGCCGATGGATTCGTACAGCAGCTGGGTCACTTTCCAGGCCCAGTTTTCAGCAGCTGAGCCACTGCTGCTGGCAGTAGACAATGCTTCGTCCACGAACCTAGAGGGCTCGTTCTTGGCAAGGCTGTAGTAGACCAGCTCGCGCGCAATGCTCTGCTTCAGCCACTTGGTGTCCACGAGGATCGGGGCTAAGATCGTCGTGAAGCGGGTTTTGGCCTCGGAGTCCAGGATGTCAAAGTCTCTGTTATCGGCCCAGGCCTCCTCTGAGAACCCGGACAGGCCAAACACGTTTAAGGATTCGAGCAGCGGCGTGTACTGGTCCAGTTTTCTTTCGTTCAGTAGACGCGCCATCTGCAGAGTCTCTGCCATTGTGTTCCAGCGCGTGAAAGAGCGAAACACGCGCTGGTAGAACTCGATAATTCCCGGGACTTTGCACCAGCTCTTGCGTTCGAAGGCAGCCACGATGAAGCCGTTCATGCTCTTCAGCGAAGAGTAGATCGCCTGGGGCTGTATCGCCTTCTGGCTGTATGTGTAGTTCTTGTTCGGAAGCGTGGTAGAAAACCTGGTGAACAGCAAGTGGTTCAGCAGGTCGTTCTGCACGTTCTTCACGTTCAGGGTCTCCAGGTGTTGGTACGCTTTCTCTGGAAGCCCCAGATATGTGTACAGCACGACGAGCCATAGTCGAGTATCGTAGTTGAAAGGATCTTCGGCTTGGTATCCTTCCAACAGCGAAACGGCAGTGATGACGTTAGGCATAGACACATTGCCGTCCTGGCACAAGTCCTTCACGATCTCAAGCAAGAAATACGAGCAGTTGGAGTAGTCGGTCTTCGGCTTGGTGGCCAACGAGGACTTGTGTTTCAAGAACAGCTCTAAGTTGTTGTTCTTATGGAATAACTGCGCTACCGCTTTGTCATGAACAAGACCCGAGGGATACGCGTCGAACAGTTGCTCCAATTGGGTCATGTCCAAACCTAAACTTTGTAGATCTACAGGGCAGCTTGGCTTGTCATGATACTTGGCCAAAAACTGCTGCAAGGAGTGTTTCAGCTCTGCTTGTTCGTCGTACAATTTCGCTGCAACGATACGAGCCAACATGTAGTTTCTTGTAGAACGGTAACTTAGCAGTGACTCACAAACCTCAGAGAAAGGTTTGTTTAACGAATGCGCTGCATTAATCGCCTGCTGCAGGATCTGGTAGTCATCCAAGTTCTGCAACAGAGAAACACCGCATTCCCAGGTCCGTTTATGGTCTTTCAACATAACAAGATGCGCCATAAGGAAGTTCTTCAGGTAAAGGTCTAGGTAGGTGCCTTGCTTCCAGAATTTGAGAATCTCATCGACGATTTCCTGAGACTTGTTTTCAGTGGGCTCAAAGCCGTATTCTGGGCCAAATAGCTCACAAACTTGGCAGAACACTATCAGCTCTTGTTCATTGGCGAAAGGTTTTAGATCGCACGTCAGCTTATACGTGAGCTTCGGGAGAAGGTCCAATTCCTTCGCACTGATGTTGGCTCGGTCCAATTGCAGCCACACCACGGTAGCGACGCTGTTGCAGAACTGGAAGTACCTGATCTTCGATTTTTCGTTGACACGACACATTTGGAAACTGCTCTTGCTCAAATGTCTCCAGTTCAGATCCTTCAATGACTCCAGAAACCAGTCGTAGCACGTCTCTGGGTTCCCGTACTTCATCATTGCCTTCTCGTAGGGTTCTAACGCCCGTCCAGTGTCAAATCCGAGCTCCAGCAGGAACCGATGGCACAGACCTAGCGATTTCGCATCATTTGGTGGAGACTTGGCATCCAAAAACTGCTGTAAGCCTTTCTCAAAACTGTACTTTCCAGGCGACTGCCTGAATCTCACGTACTGCTCCAGAATCTTATAGTAGGTCGCAGACGGATACCGCTTCTGCAATGCCGCCACAAACTGTATCGCTTTCTTGAACAGCTCTTGGTCCAACAATTGGAACAGCTGATGGTCTTCAGAGTTCATGCCTGTTCTAATTCCCTTGTGATTTAGTCTGATGTGGTTGTTTTCCGCGTGAAACTACTCCGTGCACGCACTCACGTACAAGTACAGGGGTAGATAGCATCCCGGTAGGCCTATCTCCATGCGATGCCTTGAGGTATACGCCTTATAGCGCTGCATGAGATTTTTCAACGATGTTACCCGGCTGATACTATTACTTCATCTTTCTGTCTCTCGCCAAGACCTCCGATTGTACATACAATCCACGACAAGAACTTAGGAGACTCTTGTTAGAGTTCTGTCATTACGCTACTAGTACTAGCTTCCCAGGCTGTCGAATGAGACTAATTACGTCCCCAAAAGTTTCTATATAGCAGTTTTATATTCGAGGGAACTTCTCCGTTTACAGTGCGTATTTGGAATTCCTGGGTACCTGCCTTGGATTTCGCTAATTTCTTTTCACTGAAAAATTTTGAGACCTGTACAAGCGATGAGATGCGATGAGACGGGTATGTGAAAAGAAGCATCCCGGCTGGTGTCTGTATTGGCTGTCGGTTTCATTTACATATCTGCAGGGATCGTTGCAGAATAGCTCTTATTTTGCAGTTGCCTCAGTATATCAGAACTGAATTAACGCAATGTCAAGCATTTTCAAGACCTTGTCTGCCAAGGGGAAGAGCAAGAGTAAGAAGAGCGAAGGTATCCAAGGAAGCGCTGGACATGAGAAGCAGTTTATGAATAAGCAGCGTACGCTGCTTATAACCTCGAGAGGTGTCACGTACAGGCACCGTCATTTGATCCAGGACTTGAACAGTCTTTTGCCGCATTCGAGGAAGGAACCCAAGCTGGACACCAAGAAGGACCTGGGTCAACTGAACGAGATCGCAGAGCTGTACAACTGCAATAACATCATTTTCTTTGAGGCCAGAAAGCACCAGGACTTGTACATGTGGCTCTCCAAGCCTCCTAACGGGCCTACGATCAAATTCTACCTGCAAAACCTGCACACGATGGACGAGTTGAACTTCACTGGAAATTGTCTGAAGGGGTCCAGACCAATCCTCTCATTTGACGGAAGATTCGACTCTCAGCCACATTTCAGATTGATCAAAGAGATGTTCATTCACAACTTCGGAGTGCCACCACAGGCCAGAAAGTTGAAACCATTCATCGACCACGTTATGTCCTTTAGCATCGTTGACGACAAGATCTGGGTCAGGACGTATGAGATATCTCATGAGGCCAGAAACACGGTAGAGTACGAAGACAAAGAAGATGCAGATGATACCTCACTCGTCGAAATTGGGCCTCGTTTCGTCATGACGCCCATTTTGATCCTGGAAGGATCCTTCGGAGGGCCCAAGATCTACGAAAACAGACAGTACGTCTCTCCAAACGTGGTGAGAGCCCAAGCAAAACAGCAGGCCGCAGTCGCAGCAAAAACCAGAGCAGAAGCTGCGGTAGAAAGGAAACTGAAGAAGAGAGAAAGCGTGCTTGCCGTGGACCCTCTATCCAACGATGCATTGTTCAAGAACTAATCCGACCCCAATTACACTTAGCCGTGTGACCTGTACATTAACAAAGCGCACCAGGGCCTTGAGGATGCTGTTCCGTTAAAATGCTAGAGTTCATAAAATTTTTAACACAGGAATATATCTATAGATCTATCGTGACAACATACCTAAAGAGTAGTTCAGAATATACCATGTACGAATCATGTATTGCGGCCGCTATACGTTAGCCAGATTGAATATTGTTTTTTCTGTTGCCTGAGCCAGTCCGAGTCTTTGAGAGTGCGTACCCTTTAGTGCTTTTCAGCGTGCGCAGCATGCTTATCCAAGTAAGACTTCACGAAAGCTTCTTCTTCCTTAGAGGAGGTAGAGTACAATGGCTTAGGAGTCTGCTTAGCCTTGAAAGGATTAGGAATAACCAACAATAGCACGGCACCAATGGTACCGAGAGCCAATTGGTGAGGTTGAACAGTTTTACCCAAAATTGTGTATGCAGCACTCATTGTGTAATCTTTTCTCAGGTATCTTCGGTGGCAGTTCTTCTCAATAGCTATAAAAACCAAATCGCCCACACGACAGGCTCCAGTAGGCCTCCAGTTGCAGCTAAGAATGAGTAACGTCATGTTAGTATCGCTTGTCTTAACCCAAAAATTTTCAGTTTCGAGGCTCGTACGCTATATAGATCAACACACCCAAACACCGCACAGGTATCCTATGAGCCAATCACCGTATTTAAAAGGAACGGGACTCAGAATAGAGCACTGTGCTGCAAGACTGGCACAAACGGTCTGAGTTGCATGGGTCGTAGTGTGCTTTTCCTTCGCTACTGCATTTGCAATTGGGCAATGAGAAGAAAGTTTTAATCACGTGCTATCCACGTGAATGGACATTGCTACTGTCACTTTGACAGTGGTAGTACGGGAACGGCTCTGCGAGAGTCATCACTCTGTACTTGTTCAGCACTTCTTGTATAGTGGGTTCAGAATCGTGAGTATCGCCTCTTTTATTTGCAGCCATATCAGGTGCGATAAGATATTAGAATTAAAGGTTAATGCCTGACGCTGACTGTAAAAACCCTTTAAAATAAAAGAGGAATAGAGCCTCCATCAGCCGTCTAACAAGACTTTAGTTCAGGTATTGTATATCTGCACTTCATTATACTTTACTTGTGTCGAATTGGGTCTGTGACGCTTCTTTTGCGAGGTTTAGGTTATACAACGCAAGAGTTTCTCAATTGAAGGGTTTTTGAGTCACAATGGTTGGTGCCAAGGCTCTTTTTGCACTATGTGGGTGCGCTGGTATCTCTTCGGCCATTTCTTTGAATGCGGTGCTCGAAGGATTGTTCGGGGAAAGCAAATTCGATCATGCTGTTGAGGACGTCAGCTCCAGAATTAGTCCAGGTTTAGGCTCGAACGCCGACTTTAGCGTCTTTACCTCAAAAGTTGATGATGATTACTCTTTGAGAATGAAGCCTTTGGATCCTGCATCTCTCGGAATTGATACTGTGAAACAATGGTCGGGTTATTTGGACTACAAGGACTCGAAACACTTTTTCTACTGGTTCTTTGAGTCCAGAAATGACCCAGAAAACGACCCAGTCATCCTTTGGTTGAACGGTGGTCCTGGTTGTTCGTCTTTGACGGGTCTTTTCTTTGAATTGGGCCCTTCTTCGATAGGCGAGGATTTGAAACCAATCCACAACCCATACTCATGGAATAATAACGCCTCTGTCATCTTTTTGGATCAGCCATTGGGTGTGGGTTTCTCTTACGGTGACGATAAGATCACGAATACCGATGACTCTGCAAAGGATGCATATATATTTTTGGATCTTTTCTTTGAGAGATTCCCTCACCTCAGAAACAACGATTTCCACATCTCTGGTGAATCCTACGCTGGTCATTATCTACCCAAAATTGCACATGAGATCGCTGTCGTTCACGCCGAAGATTCCACTTTCAATTTATCCTCCGTTCTAATTGGCAATGGCTTCACTGATCCACTAACTCAATATGCGTACTACGAGCCTATGGCATGTGGCCAAGGTGGATATCCTGCTGTTTTGGAACCGGAAGACTGTTTAACAATGACGAGACACCTACCGCTATGTCAGTCTTTGATCGATGGCTGCTATAAAACAGAGTCAGCATTTGCGTGCGTCTTGGCCGACCGTTACTGTGAGCAACAAGTTGCTGGATTGTACGAAAAGTCTGGTAGAAATAACTACGATATCAGAGCTCCTTGTGAAGTCAACGACGACAGTGGTGCCTGCTACAAAGAGGAAGTATATATTTCAACCTATTTGAACCAAGAAAAGGTGCAAAAAGCATTGGGTACTGACGTAGACTCCTTCCAAACTTGTAGCTTTGATGTCTTCGCTGGTTTCGCTTTGACCGGCGATGGTCCAAAGCCTTTCCAACAGTATGTGAAAGAACTTCTCGAGCTTGATATCGATATATTGATTTATGCGGGTGACAAAGACTTTATCTGCAATTGGCTAGGAAACTACGCATGGGTAGACAAGTTGGACTGGAAATACCACAATGAGTTTAAGAAGGAATCCTTGAGAGCTTGGGTGAACAATCAAACTGATGAGGAATTAGGACAGACGAAGTCCTATGGCCCATTAACATACTTAAGAGTCTATGACGCAGGTCACATGGTTCCCCACGACCAACCTGAAAGCTCGTTGGAAATGGTAAACTCCTGGATCCAAAATATTGCCAAAAAGAATCAACACTGAATTTTGTCTATGAAGTAGAGCTGTTCAAATGTGCTGTGCTCTTCTTTACCTCCATTTGTACCGCTACAAAATAAATAATATATCTGCAATCGTGCTTAAATACATATCAGCTTCATTTTTGATTCATTCTATATACTCTGATCAAGTTTTGAAGTCTGGAGACAATTTCAAGGCATTCCTCAGGAGATACTGCTTCAAAATAATATCGACGTTCTCTATCAGGCCGATGCACAAAGATTTTGAAGTATTCCGGCACTCGTTTTGATCGCTTGACTAGAGTTATCTGACTTAAGTGAAATGACTTAGTTTTTACGTTATCATGAGCCCAATTGAAGTCGCCATCTGGCCCACTAATATACACGTAATCACCGTCAATCACTAATGTCCGCTCATGCTTGTTAATGAAAGACATCTGCTGCCTCCTCCACACCTTATACTTGTAGTAGGATCCGGAGAAAAGGTCCTTATAACCAGAGTTTCTGGTGAGGTTGTCTGATAGTTTGGGAGGCTTATTGATTCTGGGAGATTTGTGGCCGCTATTCAAGGATGACCTAGATGAGTTTTTGAGCTTGAAGAAACCCGACGCAGTGGAGTTAATCTGGCCCTGTTTATTGATACCAAAGAGAGTCTTAGAAGCTCCAAATTTGATAGGTACCTGCTCCTCCTTCTCAGATTCTTCGGCTTCCTCTTGAAGAGTGCGGTCTAGTTTATTCTCGTTGTCCATAGTTAATGTTAAGGGTGTTAGATCAGTACTTTGAATTGTGGGCAAAGCGGGTTGTTTAGCCGTACTCTTTAGCCGTTCAAAGTTGTTGCTTCTAGCATCTTTTTGTTTTAAAACTTGAAGGTTATAGTTGCCGTCAAGACTCGTCACGTAGTCATTCAAATCTAAGATGTGGTTTTTCTTGTCAATCTTCAAGACGTATTCAGTTGGGTCAAGGTTTTTCATTTTACAGTATGTTACTAGAATCTCATTGATTTTGGCACTGACTGGGATTCGGATGTTGGTAAAATTATACTGGGGGTTCAAGTTCGGATACAGAAAGACCTTTATATTCACAAAGTTCGACCCAGAACTTGGGCGCTTTGAATCATCAGCCGGTATGATGGATTTATAGTAGCTCAATTGGTTGATATGGGACGAGGATTGATCATGACTTTTGTCTAATTCTGAAGTAGAATTAGACACTGCATCAGATACCGGATTGGGCAAAGGTGTTTCTTTCTCGTTTTTCAAAAACTGCTCTTCACTTGATACCCTACATATAACAACTTCATTGTCAAACACCTTGTCTATCTTTTGTAATCTATCCAGGACACCAAAATTATCCTCAAATGGTTCACCGTCCTCATCCACAATTTTCAGTGTGAAATAGTTTGGATTAACCAATTCTTTGGCTGGTAACTCCCCGTCTGTACTAGACGGTTTAAAATCTGTGGAATAACAATACAAACAGTAGCCTAACACTTCAAAGACAGTTGCACTTTTTTTCACACGAACTGTGAACGGCTTTCTCTTATAGGTTTTAGAGTTCTGAATGTAGACGTCTAAAGACAACGTATTGCTTGGAATTTCTTTGAGCGCCGATGCTGTACAGAAGTAAGCCAGTGGGTTGATAGTAGTTGGCTGAGACTTGTTGAACATGGCTGATAATGCCGATTGTTGCTGTACTGGTGAATGAATGAAGCTATCAGACTTCTCAATCAGAAGTTCAGTTTCAGGTGAATTCTCTTCACTACTTTCATGTGGATCATGCGTAATGACAAGCGAAGTGGTCCGTTTATGCCGTGCTTGTGGCTTTGACAACCTGAAGTGACTGCTTTCTGAAAGACTTGATGTCGATTTACGGTGCCGTGTTGTATTTAACGATCTCAGGTCCGGTTGAGACATGTTAAGCTTTTTTGTGGTTACCATAGGATCTCTTGGGGCAGACTGCGAAAAGGACTGTTTAGAATTTTTGCTGGCCAAGTATAACAGTTTGGTTGCTCTATCCAATTCGGTATCCAAGGCAGAGTCATCATCGCCTGAATTCGAAATGGTAAGGGCTCTGGATCTTGGGATGGAATTACTCGGAATTTCGTGAGAGTCAAACGTCATTGATGACATTTCTGATGACTGCAGCCTGCTGGAGTCGAAATCGTCCGCACTGAAGTCGGAGTCTAGCAATGATTTTCCATAGGAGGAAGCATCATCGTTTGCAAGAATAGCGTCATCGCTGGCTGTCGCATGGCTAACTGAATCGAGAATGTTTTTATTCGTTCCGATACTGGCCTCTCTAGACGTTTTGGCTACTGAACTGTGTTCTGTCAGCCCGCCATGTACATGTTCAATGGGTTTCAAGTCCGGCTGATTGAGATATGATTCAATATATGACGCAGCATCTTGAATGGCTTCCTTTTCCGCACTATTCCTACTCTTTTTAGCGCCATCTTTGTTCTTCTTGTCACTTTCAGTAGAGTCAACGGTATCCGAGCTTTGTAAAATGTTATGAGGATTTAATGGGAAGTTGTCCAAAAAATTGGTCTTCTTGGTGGTGGACTTCACTTTTTCGTCTAATGCCAAACTGCTGGAGGAGCTGTCATTGCGCTTGTCCTTACCAAAGAAATTCAATACAGCCCCTTTATCGTACTCGTATTTATCATCCTCGTCGTCATCTTCATCTTCAAGATCGTTCAAGCCTTCTCTTGTATAGAGGAAGTGATCGTACAAGTTGAACGCAGGTTTTTTCAAGGAGCCCGCTCTTGATCTACCTGTCATAAACTTGTTCTTGCCGTTACCATTCTTGGAGGACACGCTTGAAGACCGAAACAGTCGGCTGAGTCGTAAACCCGATTTTTTCCTCTTTTCCAGCTTGTCAGAGGACCTGGTCGCAGAACTCTGTATAGAAAGATCGCTGCCACGTCGTTGTACACTTTGCGGTACCAGAGATCTAGCTCTGTCCGTTGAAACCGAACTTTTGTAGACTGGCCTGACATCCTTTTCCGAATCAGAGTCACGCCTTCTGTTGTTCATTTCGTCTTCCTCTACAAGAGAAACCATCGTATTGTTCTGCGAAGAAGGAAATATCTTAGAGTTTGTCCCACTATTCAAGTTGTTGCTTCCGGTGCGTCCGTATCGCATCAGAGAATCGGCTATCGGTGGAGAATCCATACGCTGCAGAAGACTGTGTCCATTCTCATCCACAAAAAGGTCTAATGTATGCTCTGTAGGCTCTCCGTATGGTCTTATAACACGGCTGAACTGATCTTTCTCGTGGCATTGCTTCAAAAACTTGACTCGAAGTTTGTTGATAGTCACTGCAACGTCCATTGTACTTCTTGGTTCATCCCACACTTAGAACACAGGATTCAGGAATCACTTGGTAAAACGACTAAAAACCCCGCTAAAGTAGCAAATTACGAAGTGCTAGTGTTGATAGAGATCCTCAATATTGATATATGCCAAGTTTCCGGACTTTTTCAACTCGGAAAAGGCTACACATCCCTTAAGAGCAGAATGGTCGTCACCTATTCCGGCTCCAACCTATTCCTTAATCCATGCCACCTAAATGAAGAAATGCTTAAACTATTCAGAAGCGCGACAGACTTCGGTTCGAACCCTGGGTGGATCTCAACTATATAATTTATATTGGATAGTTTCTTTTCACCGAAAAATCTTAAAGCTCAATAGGAGCATGCGATGAGCTACTCTGAGAGAGAGATACGAGCACCCGTATTCGTCTGTTGTAGACATCATACATGCCTTTCAAGCTTTGGAATTGCGCGTGCAGCTGTTAAACGTTCTTCGCACATCTACAGACGAAAGCTGAAGCATACAGAGCGGAAAAGTCCCGATTACACAGATGGTTCTTTCGAGTAACTGGCTGAAGCTGCAACATGACAACAAGAGCCATAATGGCAATGATGTTGAGAAGAAGGAGCAGAAGTTGAATAGGGTCAATAAGGTAGGCAAGAAAAACGGTAAGAGTCAGATCACTCATACCAGGAACAAACCTGCAAGTGTTTCACCATTCAAGAGAAATCCTCCGAAGAATGGGACGAAGAGCGGCTCCAAGATCATGGATATGGTGGCAGACATGAACAAAGAGATAGAGAAAGTGGAAATGGACCGTAGGAACGGTGTCAGCTCCAAAGCTGAAGAGCATTCGGATTCTTCGTTGCAAGAGAAACTGAAACAAGACGTGGGAAAAAAATCATCCAAACGAACCACTGACGTTGGTAAATACGTAGCAATGGACTGTGAGTTTGTTGGTGTTGGACCTGAAGGGAAGGATTCTGCGTTGGCTAGAGTGTCAATAGTCAACTTTTACGGTAATGTCGTGCTGGATCTATATGTAAGACCCAAGGAAACTGTCACCGACTGGAGAACCTGGGTCAGTGGTATTGAACCCCATCACATGACTAACGCTGTGACACAAGAAGAATGTCAGAAACAGGTGTCTGATGTTTTGAAGGGAAGGATACTGGTAGGTCATTCTGTGCATCATGATTTGAAGACGTTGATGTTGTCGCATCCGCGGCGTATGATTAGAGATACGTCCAGACACTTGCCGTTTAGACAGCAGTACAGCGAAGGAAAAACACCAAGTCTTAGAAAGCTGACCAAGGAGATACTTGGCTTAGAGATTCAAGCAGGCGAGCATAGTTCGATTGAAGACGCAAGGGCTACTATGCTTCTATACAAGTCAGATAAGCTTGAATTCGAGAAACTGCATAACAAGCAATTCGGCACATCTAAGCCAAGCTGATTACGCCACCGGATGGTACAATATCGCATTCGACATAACGCATAAAAACTTTAGGCCCAATGACTAGATAATGTCAATGACAAGAGATCGTGCTTAAAACTTTAAATAGACCAACTGCATGTATAAGATATAAGATCTTCCATTGTAATTTAAAATCTGTAAAGCTTTATACAGTAAAAGCCTTACCGAACTGAGGCCAATAGGTTATTCAATTGTTTTGGCCCGACGATATTACTCTAGAAAGCAATAAGACAGTAAGTTTCTTCCTTTCATAAGTGATGACGGGGTTTTCTCTGATACCCGTTAAGACATCATCCAATAATTCGTTTTCAAAAGGATTGTTTTTTATTCCCAAGATTCCTCTTTCTCCAAGCTTCTTGCATATCTTCTTTTCGATGTGCGGCAGTTTCACATATTCTTTGCTCTTGACCGCTATCTTGATGATTTCAAAGGCTAGAATCATGGCAGGGCTGTTGTTAGAGTAGGTCGAAAGCCTTCTTAATTCAGCCAAAACAAAAGGGTACACCTTGAAAGCGTATTCAAGATTTTCCTCCATCAGATGTTTGTAGACTAACAGAAATCTAAGTTTTCCCTGCTCATCCACCGCTTTACTCGAAAAATACAAAGCAGCTTGATAAAGTGCCGTGGATGCCGCTGGACTGAATGCAACGAGCCAATCAAGAAGCCTTCTGTGGATTTTGTTTCTTTCATCCAAATGGACCATATCAGTGTCCATATCAACGTCTTCCATACACTTCAAATAAACAGATGGCCTTTGGAAGATGAAAATAAAAAACATGAAGATGAGATAGTTCTGATTAGGTCCGTACATTTGTTCAAAATAGAACAGTTTGAAGAACACAACCAATGCTGATAAGGAACTCGGCCTAGTGTAAGGCACGACGAGGCCCTTACAAATTAAATTGATTAGAATATGAGGGAAGTTCTCTTCATTGAACCTCATATCGCCCATTGCCTCAATCTGTCTTAGAATATCCTCTCCGAAATCTCTTTTCGATAGTAGTTGCTTAGCCAACGGCTCTGGGCATTCCCCTTGGTCAGTTTTTTCCATACTTGCCAGGGAGAGATGTTGAGCAGTGCTTGCCATAAATAATAGACCACTCTGATAGATCATAACGTTTGAGGAGAACGAGATGCTGCATGCGAGCCAAAATAGCTTAGGTAATAAGGGAGATTGAGGATCCACTCCTCTCACTGCCTTTGTGTATGTGAAGAAAGTAGAAATTGTGAAAAATACCTGCTCATCATTGACTTCAGGCAATCCTACTATTATCATACTCTGTCGTAAAAGATTTATCAGCAACCCGTCCGATATGCCTTCCTTTGAGGTAATCCCCAATATCATCATTGCACGAGCCGAAAGGAAGGATTGCACGTTAAACACTGTTCCCATAATATACTGAGAGTATCTGGTTTTCCATTGTTCAACGTTCACGTCCAATCCATTATCCATTAATGACATAAGGTTGTTCACGAAATGTTCTAAGGTTGTAAATTTAGTCAAGAATGAGGAGGCACTGAAGTTCTGCAATACACGTCCCCTTTCTTGACTGAAACCAAACATTATTTTAGTCTTTTGATCAGAAAAGATTTTCTGTATTTCGTAAAGGTTTCGTCTGTTCAATGGTGGCAATGATGCGTTACTCAAAAGCGACTGACAAACATTCATCAAGAGTTTATGCAAGGATGATCTCATTTCAGTTGAACCAACATCAATCAGTAACGACACAACATATAATACTTCGGGCATATAAATGTCCACCAGTAAAGGAGAATCGCAGAATAAAGAGGATGCCAAATGTACTAGAATGATCAATTCTGTCCAACTATTCACATTTGTTTCTTCTTTTAAGTTAGGCAGGAAAGAGTGTGTTATTTCGAGAATTCTTCTGATCACCACACCGGTGATATCTGTTGTTGGAGCACACAATAATATCTTACATGCCGGATACCATACAACACCCTCTGCTGCTCTATCCATACAGTGGCCAACAACCTCCTCGATGATTACCCTTGATAAATACGGGTCGTGTACAAGAGTTTTCCAAATATACTCCAAGTACAGGAAGGAAGGCTGATCTTTTTGGACTGTCAGTCTAATAAGACCACGTATCAACTTTGTGGAAGTCTCTGGACCCTCCTGATCGTCAGCTAAAAAGACATATTGGCTTATGTTCTTGACCCAAAATCTCATTGTTCTAAGAAGATTACCCACAAAGCTCAGATCGTGTTCACAGCTTTCTAATAGGTCGATACTATACTTCAAGTAGTAGCTAGTGAGCTCAGGAGATGTAGCAGCTAAGGTTTGGAGAAGAGGTTCAAAGATGGGATTTGGGTCCTCTGGTATAAAAACATCCGGTGTTTGTGGCAACAGATGTCCCATGCTGAGCGAAAAAGTGGAATGCATAGAGGAAAGTAGGTTGTAAGATATCGTACGGATTTCAGAATCGTCTCCTAGGCCGACTAAAGCAACGAGTAGCAAGTGACTTACAATATCAGCTGTTTTCATGGTATCCTTTGTTGTGACTTCAGAAGATTCGTTATCGCTGAACTCTTCAATAATTTTAGCTTGTGAATAGTAAAACATTTTAAGAATCTCCAAATATTTCGGGCTTGACATGATTAGTCGTCTGCCATCTCTTAATTCGATACAGAACTCCGATGATGCACCAGTGATCCTCGATACGGAGGTAGATAGCACGTTTTGAATCTCGTAGACATCGTTAGGCTTTATTGAAATAATTCCGCTAACCTCAGATACTTTGAACTTGCGAGGAGTGTCGTGGAGCACTTGGAAGAATTTGTTACCAACCTTCAAGGTGACGGGACTAAACCTGCCCTTTTCCTCGTTGAACAAAGACACATTGTGGAGAGTAGCTCGAACATCGTAATATACCTCCTTCGAGTAGTCTGACAATCCTAACGCTTTTATCAGTTTGGGATCTGAATCTGTATTGATGAACGAGACTGCTGTGTTTATGTTTTGGAACATATTAAAATGGTTCTTTTGATATTCAATCCACCAATCAAGGTAACCTTGTGTTGCATTGAAAAAGTAGTTACACTCACAGTTCCTCAGCGCTTCGACTGGCAAAAGACTGAAAAACAAAGACACCACCTTCATGAATCTTTTCTTTACCTGACGTTGGTCATTGAAACCTGTGCAATCAGTCACAAAATAATGCTTCTTAGCCATCACTTTGGAGTAAATTTGGAAGATACGATAAATCATTGATTCTACGTCGTGATCAGCTTCCTTCTGAAATTCATGCCAGTTAAAAATCACAACAGGTAGGCCATCTGATGTCACTGACTCCTGAACAAACTTTATCAGCTCATTTCCCTGTGATTCAGAAAACTTGAGAGCTTGCTTGCTCATGAATTCATATATCTGGGGATTGGTATCTGCATGTTCTCTAATGTAGGTAGGCATTTCGTTTTTGAAATCCATACGCGGTTGACCCATCAGGGAAAGTAGCCTGTCCACTACCTGCGCTGACTCTCGCAATACAGTTAAATCCTCGAAAGAATTGATGTCAGTCACCAAAACATTACGCATCTCCAAACCATGATAGTAAAGGAATTTATGGAGGAAGCTGAACTCACTAGCCGTGACTTTATTTTCGAGATGGAGTTTAATTTTAACCCTTCGCTTTTCACTGGACACTTCTGATAGAAAAGAGAATATTTTATTGCTGCAATCCTTCAAAAACTCCGTTTCAGTTTCCAAAATCTTCCACTTGATTGAACTGACAGATCCGTTCGCAATGTTCTGAATCACTTTTGCCAAAGACATGGAAGACTTTCTTGCCTGAGGAGTCAAAGTGTCGACAATTTCCTCTGAATCTGGGCTAACCAAAGCAGGGCAGAAAAACCGCAAAAATAGGAAAGAACCCACAGCTATATCAGCATATTCTGGGAAACGTTCCGACGCACTAGAGTGAATGGCCTGACAGATAACGAAGAACTGAGGCGGGAAGGAAGGCACTGAGTTTTTAATTCCGTCAACAATTTTAGTCAAATACTTTTTGAACAGAAGTAAGTTTCTGGCGGCCTTAGGATCTTCTGGATCCATCTTTTCAACTTCAAAGCACTCTCCAGAAGAGATAAGTTCATCTAGAATTGGTTTGAGAATGTCTGTTAAGTAGCCCATGCCTTTTAGCCTTGCTAACATTGATAAAGCTCGAGTGGCGCAACTATTTCTTCTCAAAATTTCCATATGACGGGTGGCGTTAGAGATCTCTTCCCGAACGAGCTCCGTCACTATGATATGAGCGGCATTCTTAACTTCAAAAAGATAAACTATCGAACTGGATAAAGCATCGATATCGCTGGCAGGACAAATCTTGCATGCCCTTGACAATAACAGCGGCTTTTTGATAGACAGCAGAACGGTCTCTTCTATAACTTCATCCTGTTTACTTCTGTTGCGGTTATTGTTGTTATCAAAGCTTGATACGATACTGACAAACACATTCATAAAGGCCAATCTGATATTCCGATTGATACTATAGCCAATAGGAATCGCATGATGCAAGCCCACATCAACATTGGCAATGAGTAAATTTGTTAACGACAGTATAATGTTTTCGTTTAGCAAAGAGATCTTGTGCCTTAAAGTGGTGGGATAGTTTTCGATGCATGTACTTTTTTCGAGTGCCTTTAAAAGAATATTGAAATAATTACCGAAGACAACTGACTTGGATCTTTGTAATTCAATTTCAGACATAGACTGAGGTGCCTCGAGTACCAGATCCTTCGTGAGATAAGCTATTGCTTTAGATGATTCAATCGTAGTGTCGATGTATAGATAGTCCATGTCACGTTTTTCAAGGTCCATTTCTCTATGCGATCTACTCAAATTATGCAAATCGAAGTTTTTGAAGATTGCACTTTGAAACCATTGAGTCACAGTTCTTAGCCACCTATTTTTGACCACCATGTAACCTGTAATACATATACTCGATTCTGAATGTTGGAAAGACTTCAACATTTTAGATAAATGAATGACACATTTGAAGTACTTTGGGGAAGACTTGTCCATCCGGTCAACGATCTTCAATATATCGTAAATCACATTCAATAACGACACCGAGACCATTATCAGAACCTCTGTGGTATCATCTCTCTCCAAGATCATTCTTATGACCATTATTACCTGTTCTAACAACACAAAGGACAGTTCATTCTCCTTCTTGACGATATCCACATCCACTAGCTCATCAACTCTTTTCTGCAAGCATGTAAATAGTGCACTAAAAGCTAACGGGTGGAGTTCAGTCGCTAGAATATCTTTAGAGTTTTCTCTAGTGATCAAGTTCACGTTGTTGAGCCACTGGCATTGCTTTTCAACGAAGTAGGAGAGCTTGGCATCCACACTTGCTTTCATTTCTTGCATGAGAGGAAATTCATATTTTGAGCAATTGTTGATGGTTGAAAATACGCCGCACGACGAAGCTAAGAACCCACCGTAGTTTCGAAAATGACTTATTTCAGTACTTGATAGGGTATTCTTCAGACTGAGCTCATACCATTTCTTGTATATTAGCTGTGACACATCGAATATAATCTTGTCTGGAAACTTCACATATTTCAAAATATCGGTCCTTAGTCTTCTCTGGAATGCAACCACTCCCGTCGAGACATAGTTGTCTCGACACATGACTTGATAGAACTCAATATTAGCCATGTCAAGTTCATAACCAGAGATATCATTATCATCTAGTTCGTCCTCGTTAACAAGCTTATAAATCCGTATTTCCTCCGTGAACAATTTGAAAGCGGTCTTTAGGAGCTTGTGAATTGCAATATTATTTGAAAAGAGAGAGCAGAATAACGCTCTACCAAGTGCACCACGTATTAGATGAAAGGTGGTTTGTTCTTGCTCCTTTAGTTCATGCAATTTACCACCTACTTCGTATAATTTTGCAATGTCAATACGGGCCGTCCACAGTTCCACAAGTGGCTTCAATAAATGCTGCCTTTTGGAATCTGAAAGATTGAGGTCAAACAAGGTGGTGCCCATCAAAGCGACCAAGTAGCCACTACCGGCATAACATATAGCACGATAAGTCGGAATGTCCTCTTCTTCCTCCTTGAGTTGGGAAATAATGGTGGCAATAATTCCTTGTCCAGTATCAAAGAGAGAGTCGTTTTCATCCACAAGACTAGCAAAGACTGGTTTTGTAACCTTACTGTAATCCAAACAATAAACATGCTTCCTAGCCTCTTTATCATACGACATCACATAATATTTTGTCATTCCTTTGTAGATGGAGAAAATATTGATGAGGATTATCCTTGCAAGCTGTGTTGTCTCTTGTTCGTACCTTTCGAGAGTATCTCGTATACTTTTGACTTTAGAACTGCTCACAGAGTCTTGAGATGTCTTCCTCAACATTGACCCGACTCGAAGGGGAGACTTTATGTTCTTGTCTATAATAGAACGTATAGTGTTAATCGATTTATCATTTTCGTTGGGAGATGATGACTCTCTAGAGGAAGTGAACGAAGACTTGGATGGATGCCTGGCCATAGGAGCAACAATATCTCTTAAATTTTTGGCCGCAACTGCGGTTGAAGCACCTTCAACTGGTGATAGGGACGACGATGAGGATGATCTCGATTTTGACAATGGCGTACTCTCTCCGGTTCGAGAGAAAAAGTTCATGAATGCAGGAGACAAAGAAGGTAGTGGAGAAGGATTGAATTGAATTCTCTGAAAACCTATATCTTCGCTCCCTGGCTTTAGGTCAAATACGTAGTCGACAACGTCCGAAGCGTTGTCTTCGAGAATGGTTGAGGTGTTCAACAAGATGTTCGACATCTCTTTTGCCGTCTCTTTCAAAAAATCGTCGATTCTCGTCATGACCTTGTTCTTTGTCTCATGTCCGATCACGTTGTTGAAATAGATACAGAAACCGTCTGTTATCATTCTTAAATGTCCGATTCCTGAATGTTTTCTTCTCAAATATTCGCTTAATTTTTCCAAGAAAGCGTCCGCGTCTAACAGACAGGCCACATAAAAAAACTCTACCTGAAGTTTGAAGTGCGACTGAGGAAACTTAGCCAAACAATGAGAAACAACTGGATTGATTTTGATAGTTTTTTCCGATCCGAACTGTAATAAATCACACATGACAAAAAATAGTCTCCTGGTAAATTTCGAGAAGGGAGCATTATTATCTTGCAGTATTGGCGAAGTTGAAAGCTTGGATATTAGAATTAAAACTCTGAGCGTATCAAGAACTGAATATTCTGACACAATGTTAGTTCCGTTTATATTTTTTAAGACTGTAAGAAGGAATTTCGTCTTCCGGTTTGTTACATGGTTTATTGAGATCAATTGATGTTTGATTTTTCTCAACCCGAACTTGGAGCTTTTTGAACTGCTTTGAGAACTGCTCGAACCTACCGGCGGTAAAAAGGGTGACTCCTCTGAAGTGCTTGAACCTTCATCGTTGAAGAGCGCGTCATCTGGGATATGCTTTAAAGATGTATTATTGATCTCTTCGAATATATCGGGGCTGAGCATCAGCATGAGGGTGGCGAAGGTAAGCACTGATACACGCGTCATGTCTTCTGCATCGTCGTTAAGTTCAAATTGCGGCCCAAAATATGGTACGTTATAACCCAATCGTACTGAAGCCTGCTTTCTCCTTGAAGATTCCTGTGTATTATCATCAATGGGGTTTTCAGTCAAGTAATCACCGCTTTCATCCTCCAGAGAGAACTCTTCAAACGGGTCTAAAGGAAATGTTGACTCCTGTGGAATAGGAACAGAACTCGGGGACAGAGCTCCCGTTACAGTTGACGACGAGGAAGAGGATGAAGAAGTAGCTGCGCCTTCTGATAAGATTTTCTCGATATTAAAACTGGAATACACATCTTCGAACAACACAGTAGAGAGACGTATAACAGTTTGAATACTTGCACTTTTCGAATCCTGCTGGATATCTTGAATTACCTGAAGGTAGTCGTTGGGTCTCGACATTATCCAAGATTGTATTGATTCGGATGCAAAAAATAATAAGACCTCCTGGTAGATGGATTTCTTCATCCTTACAACCATTTTCTGTAAAGTCTCCAAAAATGGTGCCAATGTTTCTCCGGTAATATAGTAGTAAGAGAAGTAGCACAAGTATGAAGCTAAATCACTCTCCGTATGAGTGTGTGTTACAAGAAGCGGAGCTATCACCAAATTCTTGATGAATGTCTGAAACTCGTTTGGGTTTGATGCCGCCACGTATTTGAAGAAATATCCACAATGCTGATCTAAGATGTCAATCAAGTAGCTATGGTACTTCGATTTCTGAGTTTGGTTAGTGCTGTCCTTCACCAGTGAAGGGTTCAAGCTTGCAGCGGTGTTACCATGCAACGACTTCAACATGTTATTCAACATTTTTATGATCCGCTTGTTGGATTTTATTCTGGAGAGCAGATGCAAAAACCCATTGGCCACATCCAGATTTAAGGGATGAGGGCGTATAGTATGCAGCGTAGCCATCTGCACCGAGAATCCATTGTAGAATCGCGAAAGTACGGTATCGTCGCTCACGTCGTAGTTTTTGTTGTGTTCCGGGTCTAGCTTTCTCCAATACACTTCATTTGTATCCGTTATCATTCGTAGAAGAATCACAAACGTCAACAAAACCTCAAAATCCTGGTTTGCATTCTTTGGAAGATTGGCGATCTGCTCCAATTTGGCCAAAATCGCTGGGCTTACTGCCGTGTAGCCGTGGGATATCACTAAGTTGAACAAAGAGAGCCTAATGTTCACAAAATACGGGTCTCTTTCGACCTCTTCGAATGTTTTGGCATGCGAATTGATAGGCAACAAGGGGTCCAGTTGCCCCAAAAAAAATGCTGTGACATTTGTAATCATATTTCAAACAACAAAAGCTCACAATCCTTGCGTTTTTACCCACGCATTCGCAATCTGATGCGATATTTGCTGCTTTCAATATCAGAGCGAAACAACACGCAGAAACAAAAAAGGGCAAAGATCTCTGAAGACCTAACACGCAACCTATACCGCCCGTCAAAAATTCAGAAATCAAAACCACCAGTGCGAAAACAGCCGTCAGTTGTCGCAAATAGCAGTCTCAATCAACAATCTTAACAAAAACAATTCCACAGAGCTACAGCTGTGTTAGCCTTAATTTGTAGAGCGGAATGTGGAAAAATTCAGCAAACAAACTATACCTACAACCAGTATCTTGTATAGCCGTTGCAGATATCACAAATTGTATATAATTGAGCCCCTCTCTAATCGTTCAAAACCTCCTCAACACTTGAGCGGTTCTTGTTTCATTATCTTGTTTTGTGTTAATCAAACTTATAGATTGGGACCAAAATGGACCAAAATTGACAATCTGGGGGTTAAGGGAATTACACATACATATTGAGAATAAGAATGCACATCGTAGATAATGATATGGACATTGATCCTATGTAGCTACTAGTATACAGCAGTTTCTTCGCTAGCTATGAGTGGCAGTGCTTCATGGAGGCTGGGTATCTCTTAAATGCCATGTTAGTCTCTGTATGCCTCGCGAAGAAGTCGTTCCATGTGCTCTACATCCAGTCTTTGTATAAATAAATTTCGAAGCAGCACTAACATTGTAATGAAAGACGTAAACCCCACGGGCACCACGCAGAACACGGTGACTTTATAAAGATCTAACCTACGTTTAGACCAGCGTAATTGGAATTTGTTCACGGAGGATGCAGATGATTTTTTTTTTCTGGTAGCTGAGAAAGAAAGAACTTGGGAGGAGGCAGCAGTAGCTGATAAGCCATTCGGCTCCTCACGATTTGCTTGTTCATCCTGCCCGCTGGTCGCAATGGCAGGGTCTTCATCTACGGGAGCCGAGGTATCGTTCCCATATATCAGATTTGAGGTTATGAAATTCTGCCATATGTAGATTCCAGTCAAAAGACAGCTGATTAGGATCCAGGTATGCAAATGGTACTCCCCCGAGGGAGACATGGCTGCGGTGAGCAACAGCTCAAAGCACACCATGACCAACGACATCGAGAACATACGAAATATCGCAGCTACTGTGGCGTATTTGATAATCCATCTTACCATCAACGAGTCCAAAATCGAATAGGACAGATACATTGACACTACGCACCACAGAGATGCAAGGAAATACTCCGAGGATCTAGCCGTAGTCAATGCACTTAACAGTATCGTGCTATCGTCTGTAGTAGTTGTAGTACCAATATAAGCGTTCCATGCCATTCGCATCTTGTGAGCAAGGCTCGATGCCGAAGAGCCACTGCTGTACAGTATATTTGTCTTGAACGAAAGCGACCAAGCCTTGGAAAGAGACTGAAACATCGCAAAGATGGGAGGCAGCAGCGACAGATCACGGCATAGCGCTATCAGGAAGTGCTGCTTAGCAGTGAGATGCGTGAGCGTGAGGTTTCTCAACGAATGGTGTGACTTGTCTTTCCTTAGGGCCAGCGAAGCCGATGATCTTTTGGATGCAGGACGAGATCTAGAGCCAGAAAGGCGTCCACTTTCCATCGCAAAAAGCCGAGGAGTCCTCGCACGCAGAAACTTCACAAATCTACACCTTCGACCGCTGATAGTTTATCCTCTGAGGTTCCTGTAAGCGCTACAGACACCTTTTAACATTTGGCTGCTTGTATTTACCAGGGTTCAATAATTGTATCAAATATCCTTTGATCTTGATATTCGGTTATTACTCACTTTTGGCTCGGTTTGCTGAGAATTAGTAGACGAAAGAGACGAATAGGTTAACCAGTTTTGAGTTGCTGATAAAGTAAGTTTGGGACGCGGTACGTAAAGCGTTGGTCTGTCGGGCGATGCTGATCTTAGTTTGTTCTCTAGGGCGTAGTTTTTGTGCGCATTTTTCTTATATCTTGGAGTATATACTATGGTATAAAGAAACGAGGCTTGTGAAGCAAGAACAATAATGATATTCAGGGTGGGACATGAGTTCACTCATAATAGGAAAAGCGTCAACATAGCATGAACTCTAGCTGTTTTAGAATTCCTTCTAGAGAGAAATTAATCACTTCAAATCTTCTGAGACTTCAAACGTAATGATACGCTAACATCAGGAAAACGGTCATCAGAAACATCAGATCAATACGGTCGATACACGATTGTTGTGATACCCTGCAAAACACGACATCACCCTGTTCAGCGAGTTTGCGGTCTTTCAAAGCGTGAAGTCTTGACACTCTCGCAAGCCTCTTTTCATGTGATTCGCTACCACTGTGAACACGAAACCCACTATCACGATCATCATTGACAGCATAGGCTAAACGTTCCATATCTGGTCCAACATTCCTGTTGCTCTGTAACACTGATACATCAGCATCGGAACAGGGGCCAAGGAACGGGGGAATCATAAATTTTCCAAAGAAGCAGAAATGTCATCAAGCTCAGCTTTAGCAGCATCGTATTTGCCTTGTAAATCGTCGTACTTCTTCTCCAAGTCGTCTCTTTCTTGTTCCAAAGATGTGACTTTTCTTTCCAATTGTTCAACCTTCAAGTCGGCTTCTCTCAACTTTTCAGTGGTCTCCTTTAGCTTGGAGTCACTTTCCTCCAATTCTTCCTCTAGTTGCTGGTTCTTCTTCGTGAAGTTCTCGTTGTGAGATTGAAGCGTGGTGGAGTCTTCAGCAAGCTGCTTCTGCTCAGCAACCTTGCCTTCTAAGTCTTCGACTTCTTCTTCCAAGGTCTGATTCTTGGTGGTCAAAGACTTGATCAAGTTTTCATTATCAGTTTTCTCTTGTTCCAATTGTTTCACTTGCTCCTTCAACTCTTCGTACTTGTCCTGCCATGACTCGGCTTCTAACTTCAAGTTGGTCAATTTCTGTACTCAAAAAGACGATGCGCCAGTCTAAGAACTTTGCAAGACACCTGTTTCGGACAAACGGCTGTCAATTAAAACAGCACGCTGAAACACAGTGGCATTCTCAGATGTTGTCGGTTTGTTAGTAAACTGATGCTCCAATTGATGCTTCAAAATGAAGTAAATGTGAACGATCCCTTGTGATCTGCACCGAAGAAAATTGTACAACTTCAGACAAAGAAATTCATTGAGACAACTTGATCTAACCAAATACACTTATTTGGCTTCAGAATCGCATAAACTGATCATCGTTATTTAATCTCTCCATTGAAGTTCCCACAAGCCACGGAAAACACGAATCACACACAATTTACAGTAAACTCCCTAACATACCTCTCTGATCTTATCCATTGCTAAACTGTATGATTCTCTTTGCAGATTGTCCTGTAAATCTCAATTGTACACAATTACAAATCTGAGATACATTCACACCACACACAAAGTCTAAAGCAGCAACATTTGGCGAGAAGTGGGACGAACGGTATTGTTTTCGTTTCGGTTTTATATTTATATGTTTGTATTTTCATTTTTCCGTAGGTTCTCAAATCGATCTATAGTAGGAAAGAACACCGTGGATTTTCACATACCCAACAGACAGGTGTAAGTGAACGACCGGAGCCTGTTTGAAACCATGGCCTGATCTGTGTAAATAGCACTCTTCATGGGGCGTGCCTGCGTTAATGGGATATAGCGTTGAAAATGTGGAAAGAGCTTTCCTCCGCTGGGAAATTCGGTTCATTTATATAAATACATATTACTTTGGTTCGAGATTTAATGAGGATCAATCAAAGAAAATCGATCAGGCTGGGTAGTTCAGGTCTCCTAACAATCTGTGATTCTGCAAATTGTGAATCGACTCCCTGAATGCGGCCTTCATTCTATCGTTACCTAGCAACGTTGTGCCCATCCATGTTCTGATGTACTCCGAGACTGTTTCTGAAATGTGATGAATCTTATTGCCATCTCTGCCGAAATAGAAAGCTAGGAACGCAGACGATAGGACGACCATCACTGGAATCCAGAAAAATATCAACATCTTGTCGTTTCTAAATGTTTGACGCTGCTGGAAAAATCTGTTTAGACGCACCTGGAGGGCTTCCTCTTCGTCCTCTGAGGTTTCAGATACATGCGAATCTGTGGCGTCCGGTGCTACATCGTGAACTTGGTTCTGAACAGCGATGTCGATTTTACCGTTATCACTATTCGCATTTGCGATTGGGAATAGATCCTCATACTTGGGCAAGCCTTCCCCGGGCAATCCGGTAGTTGTAGTTCCAGGTTCATCAACACCGTTACTGCGTGAAGAGAGTGGTCGGGTTTCATTTGAGGATGGCGAAGCAGCAGTGTCGTCGTCATATGCAGCTTCGTCGAAAGAATCTTCATCAGATTCACTCATGTCATCGTAACAGCTTGACTCGTATTCTGAGTCTCCGGAGAGATTGTCCTCCGTCATTCTGGAAACGTTTGGCTGGAATTTGAAGTCGTGCGAATCTAAGGATTCAGTGTCAAACATACTCGAGTGGAAACTGGACGTACTCATCTTCCTGCCGAATGCTTTGAAGTCATCATCACTATCATTAGTCTCTGTCTCCGATAGACGAGACGATAGCAGCTGAAGAGTGCTTTCAACATACGAGTTGCTTCTGTCCGATCCAGAAACATGTAATGATGTGTACAATTCCATAGCATCCACTCCGTTGTCAGCGATTGCACCAACGTTTGCCTTACATTCAACCAGTAATCGCACGATCTTCACATCCCCGTTAATGCAGGCGAAGTGTAACGGTGTGAACCCGAAAGCATCACCCACATCTAGTCTTGCACCCTTTTTAACCAAAGCTGAGGTCAAGTGGAAGTAACCCTTCAAACAGGCCAAATGTAACATTGTCTGTCCGTCAGAGTTACACATGGACAAATTGGAGCTGGGGTTCAGAAGTTTGACTACCTTCAAAATGAGCATTTCGTCAGAATAGTACACCTGTGTACTGTTGTTCGTCGCGATACCAGTAGCGTAAGAATTGCCATGATTTCCGGTAGGTGAGATATTGGATCCTGGGGTAGAACCATTTGAAGAGCCCCCATCGTTCCCAACAATCTTCTTGGCGATGTTACGAGCATCTTCAAGTTTACCATTCATCTTTAGTCCGACTATTTGAAGTGCTAATTCAATCAATTGGCGATCTGTATCATCCACATATGTGAAAATAGCCCTGCTGTTGGACATGTTCCCAAGGAGCTGTTCATCATTATCATCCTCTTTCTCGAACACCGTAACCAGTACCTGTCCGGGCTTTGAAGTAGGAGGCAGGTACGTGACTATTGTGCTTTCACTCCAGCACTGCGTCGACAAGGCCCGATTCTCACCGAATTTTACTATCATATTAGGTTTGAAGTTCGATCCTAATAAAGTGACTTCGATACCACCTTTTGTCGGACCTTGAGCAGGAATGACACGTTGAATGAACGGCCGCACACTCATGTCAACATTGTTAATTTGGTTTGATATATTGCTCATTTGCTGCACGAGAGCAGGCGGCACTTGGCTTAACTGCTGTGCATTTTGAATCTGGTTCTGTACCAATGATGCACTGTTTTGAGTGAGAAACATCGGTTGTTGCACAGTTTGCTGCTGGTTATTTTGCAATAGCGAAGTAGAGGGAATACCAAGGAATGAAGAGTTTGACATCGAACGTTCTGACTTAGACTCTCTCATCGGAACATCAATTGAGTTTCTTGGGCGCTTGTAGCCCATCGTCCTTGCAGAAGCAGCCGCAGAGGAGTGTAAGAAACTCGATGCACTTGTAATGGGCCCCTGATCGGTGTGTACGTTTTCTGACGAATCTTCTGTAATAGATGTTGGAGATGGCATACCCTTTGGTGCGCTAAGCCACACCGCTGCAGAGGGATCGTCCTGATGTAGGCTAGTGTATGATTCCGCGTTACTGTAATCGCTCGTTGCACCTGTAACAGAGTCTTCCTCTTTGACGCAAGCGGAAGAAGCATCACTGCCCCTGTTATCACCAGACACAGAGCTTGTAGCATCTGCCTTGTTTGCTCTTGTGGTACCTTTCTTGTCCATAATGACAATGTTAGTCGAAGTGGTTCTAGCCAAAATGTTATCGTTAGCATCTCTGAGCACAAACAATACCTTGAAACCCTCACGCTCCTTATGGTGTCTACAATAGCACACGATCCGAGTCATGAGTGAAAAGTTCTTAGAATTTTCATCACAGTCGTCCTCTTTGATCATGAACACTTGCTTGTTGTTGAAGATTATAGCTCGTCTGTTCTCATTGTTACACCAAAGAAGGTTATCGCTTACCCCGGACTTACGCCTTGCTGCTCTTCTCTGTTCTCTTTTAACGCATCGCGAACAAACATACGTGGACTTGTTGTTAGAGGAACAGAGTAAGAAAGTCTCCAAGTACAACATGTTGTTTCTCACTTCAGGAGGGTACTCGGTGATATCGTGCGTCAAATAAAACTTTTGCTTTGTGATTGTATCCGTTGGTAGATGAATCATGAACTGTTTGGGAGGTGGGGAAATTGACACATCCACTTTTATCTGTGTCTCCACTCGGGACACCGGCGGAATCCCGTCAACTTTTATCGTGAATGGTAATTTCGAGTCGTCGTCTCCCTCCTTTGGTAGGAAATCATGTGGGTTCAAATACACGGTCTTGAACGGATTCGTCCTTCCAAACTCCAGACAATACGCCAGCATTTGCTCACTTTTTTGGTAGTACGTGAGACTCTCTTTTCTGCCTTCCTTAGAGCCAGTCTTGCTACCTTCTTCTTGTTGTTTCGTCACTTCACTGGCAATTGAGTCTGTTTTTTGGCCGCTGATAACCCCGTTCTCTTGGCCCCATTGTTGCATGTTTTCCTTTGTTAGACCATCACTAATCCTTTCCGTATTGTCCACTCCTGAGCCTGCCACACCGCCTGAGAACACATCTGCTTCTGCTAAATTCAGCATTGCTACGTCTCTGATACAAGGAGGAACGTCCATTTTCAGTAGTCCCGGTGAAGAGTCACCTTCAGTGCCCTCCATTAGCATGTCTTTGTTAATGTACTGATCAAACAAATCTACTGAATCAATCGGCTCAGAGCTCGAACTCAAATCCCGGCCTGCTGGCCCACCGTTTTGGCGTTCACCCATTTGCTCATCTTCTCCGAGTACCAAAAAATCCTCTAAAACATCGCCAGAAACAGCTGATTTTTCTTCGTGAAGCATCACGTTTTCCAGAAAAACGTCTCGCTGGTCCAGCTGCGTCATTTAATGGTTGCTAACTCCAATATTTAAGCCGCTATCTTCCTTTCAAAGAGCACCTTTGGTACTCGTCTTTAACCTTAAGCTGTATCAGTTAGCGCAATTGATCAACAGCCTCACAAAAGTTGTAAAATCCAACAAAGCTGCTTTTGGCAAAGCGACCTTCAAATCACGTGACACTGGTAGATCACGTGACTGTTAAACTGGCATGAACCACCGGTTATCATCCGGTTCACAAGATGTCGTGTTGCTTGCTTGTTGCAACCGCTACGCCTGCTCCTAACAGTCGGTGATCGCTTTATGATGCGCTTCATGCTATATAGTGTAGCGCTGGTCCTCTCTGAGGTTACTAAACAGGGTAAAAACCTTTCATCGTAAAGTTGGATGAAACTAGGTTCAGTCGGAACTGGAGTCGTTGGGACGAACTTGTGTAGGTCCTAGCAACTTCTGATCGATAGCGGATATTTTATTTGTATAAGAGTACCACGGTTTGTGCGAATTGGGGCTTTTTGACTCGCCTAGACGTACCATTATCATTGACACTTCACATCTGCACTGAATCCTTACCAGAATGGCAACAATGGACCAGTTTGACTACTCTGATGTCAAAAAAGTGGACATTCAGTCCGATGTGAAAGATGAGCTCTGCGTTATCATGTACTCAGCCGAGTACAAAGAGCTGATCGGGCTATTCGTGGCTCTTTTGCAAAGGAACGAGTTGTCCCAGAGGGCTTTGGCCGTCACTACTGCGGTCATTGAAACGGTCCCTGCGTTATACACCGCCTGGAACTATCGATTCGAGGTATGCTGCTCACTCAACAATGACGACGTAGCTCTGTGGGAGAAGGAACTCGACTGGCTCGATGAGCTCACGCTCAATAACCCCAAGAACTACCAGATCTGGTCCTACAGACAAGCGTTGATACAGAGGCACCCTAACCCCAGATTTGTACGAGAACTGCCTATACTCGATTTGATGATAGACGACGATACCAAGAACTATCATGTGTGGTCCTACAGAAAATGGAGCGTGAAGCACTTCGACGAGTGGTCTCATGAACTCGCATTTGTTAACAAGTACATCGATCGTGACGTATACAACAACAGCGCGTGGACTCACAGGGCTTTCTATCTGAGGAACGTCGCGGCAAGCGAAGAACTGGTAGATGCGGAGATTGAATTTTGCAAGGCCAAAATCACCATAGCTCCACAGAATGTAAGCCCTTGGAACTACGTTCGTTTCCTTTACACTACGTTCAAGAACGGCCAATACGACAAAAACATTCTAGATTTTGCCTCTGACCTAGTGAACCATCTTCTAGATGACCAGGAAACCCAGAAACAGTCACCAAAGGTACTTTCCTCATTTGCTCTGGAACTGCTAGCTGACGTCTACGCCAAAACTGATGTCAATAAGTCCGCCAGAGCTTACAAGGCATTGGCCGACGAATGGGACTCTATTAGACGTCCATACTGGAACCTCAGACTGAAAAAGCTAACTACGTAGCAGCGTGTTAATAGTCTATAACAATATCTAAGCCTAACGGTAACAGTCATACGGCATACCTTGAGTTGTGTCGCTGGTCACGTTGTGTTCAGCCTTTTCCTACAGGAACCTTATGGACTTGGAAAAAGAAATGAGATAAAACTTGGATGCGATGAGATGAGATGAAATGGATCTTCAAGCGAGGTTAAGAGTTTATAGCGTCTTTGTTTTGCCAAAAGCCGGATAATTACGGTAGATCAGTCGTAGATATGTCCAAGTGTGCTAACGGGAAGTGCTCAGCCGGTTTAGACGAGACTTTTGCCAAAATGGCTACGATTACAGCTGATGAGACTAGGATCCTTGGAGGCATCTACCTGGGCAGCGTGCAACCCATCATCAACCATGTGCCGTTGAAAGCTCAGTACCAAGTTACACATATTTTGTCTGTCCTCAAATTCGAGGCCATTCCAGAGTACTTGGTGAGAAAGAACTACACAGTGAAGAACATTCCTATAGACGATAATATGAGCACCGACGTCTTGCAGTATTTCAACGAAACGAATAGGTACATCGATTCATGTCTGTTCCCTGACGAGATGGAGTATGACCCCGAAAAGGCTGATTTCAGGAAAAAGCAACACCAGGGCGCCGTATTCATTCACTGCCATGCAGGTGTTTCCAGGTCAGTCACTTTTGTCGTCGCATATCTGATGTACAGGTACCGTTTGAGCCTGAAGACTGCGCTTCACGCGGTGAAGCGTAAGCGCAGCTCAGCTGAACCCAATGAGAACTTCATGGAGCAGCTACAGCTGTACGAAGATATGGGATCAAATTTTGTGGACCCAGAGAATAAACATTACAAACAGTGGAAGCTTGAGAACTCTATTAAACTGGATCCTCTTGGTACAAACCTTATGTCTCAGGATGAGATGTTCAAATCCGAAGAAAAGGAAGCCCTCGAGGCAGCAACCATGTCTTCTTCAGAGAAAGAAAACGTTACCGCGATTCGATGCAAGAAATGTAGATTTAGGTTGGCATTTTCCACTTCGTTCATCAAACATGACCCTCCAAGCAAAGAGTCCTTAGAGGGCCATTTCATCAGAAGAGCTGCTGGGTCAAGAAGAATTATTGACATTCAGGAGTCTCAAAACCATTGTTCGCATTACTTCGTCGAACCCTTGGAATGGATGAAGGGCGAGTTGCAAAAGCAGCTGCTAGAGGGCAAGTTCAATTGCCCCAACTGTGACAGCAAAATCGGTGGTTACAACTGGAAAGGTTCTAGATGTAGTTGTGGTAAATGGATGATCCCGGCAATCCATCTTCAAACAGCTAAAGTAGACCAAGTTGCTTTAACGAGAAAGGATCTACCGAACCAAGTGTCCCATGGAGGTGTCAAAGTGGTCTAGTAGTCTTATCCTGTGGCACGATCCATCTGCATATGCATGTTATATACCCTTCTTTCAACTTTTCAGTTTGCACTATTTATATTTACAGATCTTCATTCATAGCCGCAGTTAGCCTATCAGTAAGGCTTGAAACTCTTGATCCCTGAGCACCTGCCTCTATAGTCTCCGATACAGTCAAGGAAGGCACTTCATTCACAGACTCCTCATTCTCATTAACTGACTGAGCTGCACCTCCGTGTGACTGCTCGTTTCGATTCAAATAGTTGATGTCAATGAGCTGTGAATCCTCCACATAAGTGCCTCTTGTTCTTTCGTGTAGTGATTCTTGTATCTGAGCAGCATCAAAGTCGTTGTCATAGTCATAGCTTTGATCTGATTCTTCTACTGAGTGGTCGGCAGCCTCATTTTGCATTAGACCCATATCCTCTTGTCTTCGCTGTGGCGCTGACACCACGAACGAGGATGACGGTTGATGTGCTGCTTGTCGCTGCTCGGGTTCGTGGCTTGACTCTTTTCGTTGGGCATTTTGATCTTCCTGTATCTCTTTCAACGTCTTATCCACGCCTATGGGTCGGAGACTCGAATATCCAAGGGATCGTATCAGTAAAATGGTCGAACTGTCCGCTATGCTTATCACACTTGAATCAATATGATCACTATTCTTAAGCAGCGGTTTCTCACTATGGCACGTATAAGCAGAAAGAGGTATTACTTTCTCCGCGGGCTTATTCCGTTTCTTGCTGTCTTTGTTGACGTTCCAACTGGCCGTAATGCCCCTTTTAGTTGATCTGCGCTTCACTAAGTCATGTCGTAGACTAGCTATCAAAGGTGAATCTTCAAAAGATGAGGGAGCAGAGGGCTTTCTGAGCGTTTTCAGGCCGTACAGCAACTCTTCCAAACCCATGATTCTCGCCGCAGAACTGCAGTTTCTACGTTATCCGCCGAATCAACTTCAATCCGTCGCTTCTTCCGTCTCTCGTTTGAAGTTTGTATCCTGGACACAATCAATAAGATCTTTAATGTCTATATACCAAAAATGACATAAAACAGTCTAAGCAAGAAGGTCAGGAACTAGGGTCTCTGCCATAGCGGAAAGTGCTATATAAAACTGAGGCTCTAGTCTTAAAGTATTTCAAAACAAGGATAGAAGGTTTTAAAAGATACAATGACTTTTGTTTTACATAATGCCACATAAGTTGGACTTAACTACTTAGACGTAGTCTTCTCATCCAAATCGCTCAAAAACTTGTCGAAGGGGGTTTGCTTTCTGAAATACGCACTATGAGTGGCCATTACGGCTAACTTGTCAAACAAATACTCTCCCCAGTCCAGGTACCGCTTGATGTAGTTTTTAAGGTCAGATAGTTCATACGCAACGGTATATGACGTGCTCCTACGCAGCCCTGCCAAAATCATTGATACTAGGGCTAAATCAAAACCATAGTGTATAATCTGTTTAATCTGCAAATAGGCATAATGGACAAGTGAACAGCATAGCGCTCAGTCATTAAGTCCCGGTTAGTATTACTGTAACTCAAAGAAGGTCCTCCCTAAACTCGATCAGCTAGTCATGATCTTAGATTCATTAGTTTGAAGAACTTGCCTACATACACCCATCTTAGAACTGAATTATACCTATGCACACGTCTCCAATAAGCACTTTGGAACGAAAGTGAAGTACTCAGCCAGTTGTATGGCGGAGCCGCTCTATTAGATATCTTTTGTGTAAGATGCTGTAAGGCAAGGAAAGCTATTAAAGTATAAAAACAATTAAAAGTATCAACACTTTCGATGAGTTCTAGAAGGTCTACATGGAAGAAAAGGCCCAGTGCCTGGCTGATTCCCGACATACAGACGTCTAATCAGTCGCATCACCTGCTGATAAAATGACTGTCAGTATATCGAAGGCAAATCTGCTAAAGTTTGAGGCAGTAAAGTCTTTCAGAGTGTCAGACAAAGAGCTTGGACCGATAACTTCATTGACGTTTGATGACCATGGTCAGTATCTGCTGACTGCTACAGCCAGTGATAATATGCATCTGTATGATGCAGTAAGCTGCAGATTTCTTAATACGATTGCCTCCAAAAAGTACGGCTGCCATTCGGCCAAATTCACACATGCACAATCGGAATGCATCTACTCATCGACTATGAAATCGTTTGATATCAGACATTTGAATTTGGAGACGAACACGTATCTAAGGTATTTTCAAGGCCACGGAGCGTTGGTAAGTGACATACAGATGTCCCCACTCGACGATACATTTCTTTCGGCGTCTTACGATGAATCTGTAAGACTTTGGGACTTAAGAAGCTCCAAAGCGCAAGCCCTAATACCCAGCCTAGTACCCACTTGTATCGCTTATGATCCTAGCGGTCTAGTTTTTGCTGTCGGAAATCCAGAAAACCACGAGGTAGGATTGCACAATGTGAGACATTTGAAAGCTGGACCGTTTTTGGTAATCAAAGTTAATCCTAACTTCAATCAATGGAACAAGATTGAGTTCTCTAATGATGGGAAATACATACTTTTGGGTTCATCTGTGGGGAAACACCTAATTATGGATGCGTTCGACGGCACACAGCTGTTCGAATTAACAGGTTGCAGACCGTTCCCTCTGCGAGAGTTTATAGATTCGGGCTCTGCAACTTTCACACCAGACGGAAGAATCACTTTGGGCACAGATTATAGTGGTAAGATAGCAATTTGGAATCATGCTGATTTCGTTAGTGGAAAGACTATCAAGCCTCAGGGATTTATCAATGCGCCACCAAACACATGCCCAAGGACAATTGCGTTCAATCCTAAATACAGTATGTTCGTCACAGCAGATGAGACGGTCGAGTTCTATGTATATAATGAATGAAGTGAACTGGGATCCGGATAAATTATCTCGTAAGTGGATTCACCCCATTGTGACCACTTTTTCAAGTATGGCACACGGCTTCTTGCCAGAAGTTCCATGTTTCCTATAACACAGAGCTGTCTTTTTGGACGCGTCATAGCGACGTTCAGTCTTCTTTCATCCTTTAAGAAGCCCGGTTCGAAATCGTTATTGCTTCTGACTAAAGAGAGGACAATGCATTCTTTCTCCCTACCCTGAAACCCGTCCACTGTAGATATTTCGATTGCTGGATATTTGCTATGAACCAATCTTTTTAGCAGTGATACTTGAGAATTGTACGGTGATATGATGCCTATGCTTTCCTGCGAAACATTAGCTTCCAACAGTTGTGTGACGTGTTGCAAGGCCAAATAAGCCTCATTTTCGTTATATTTTGATGATACGAGAATGAACTTATCCTCCGTTTCTCTATCATCTTCGTCGGACCGTTCCGGAAAGTCATCACCCTCTGTATCGTACCAAATGCATGCCGTTTCAGTCTCATCACAACTGTCAACTCCTGGCAAGTCAGCTAGTGTTCTCTTTGCAACGGACTCATCCGCTATCAACTTTCCGTCATACAACTCCACTGAAGTGAATTCCATAATCTCCTCATTCATCCTGTATTGTACGTTCAATAAATGTTTAAAGTCATCTCCGTAATGCCTTACTAGTGAATCAAACAACGTTGTACTTAAAAGATTTTTGACAAAAGTATTATCCTCAGTTTTGATTGTCGGAGGTAGCTGCTTGTTATCACCAGCTATTACCAATCTTTTCATGTCGGATCTGAGATGAGATATGACAGGTATCCAACATTGTGGTTCCAAACTTTGTGATACTTCATCTATAATTAAAGTATCAAAGAGATGCTCCTGTAAATCATACGCGCTCAATAATTCTCTCGAACTCGATCCATGCAATGTACAGACGACGACTCGACTATTGAGTATAAAGTTGGCCAACCCTTTCTTTTCTCTTTGTCGAAGCTCTTTCCTCAATAGTTTTACCTCTTGCCAACCCTTCCTGCGGTCTTTTGAGGATTTAATCTTCTTTACGCTGGCAATGGTTGAGTCGATCTCCTTGATTATGTCCTTAAGAATCAAACCAGAATCACCTGTCTTCGACAGTACGTCCAAAGAATGAGATAACACCTGAGGTAGTAGTCTTGACGGATGTCCAATTCTGAGTAACTTGTCACCTGGAATAACTCTGCTGAGACGTTCTAATATTGTATCCACTGAAATGTTCGAAGGGCCGCATACCAGCACCCGTTCACCTTTATCATATAGCTGCTTTATTAGTTCTACTAAGGTCGATGTCTTACCAGTGCCTGGGGGCCCATGTATAATGGATATTTCATTAGCGAGTGAGTGTGCGATTGCAGCTTTCTGAGAATCGTTCAGCGACGGGTCAGTGAACGTCAGATTCGTTTGTGGCGACTGTTTGATGAACTTTCTTTGATGCAAGAGATACTGAACCAAAACATTGTTTGGGTAGTCATTCATTTCGGCTAGTTTTCTCATTGTTGATTCCATTCTCTTGTATGTGATGGCATTTGTAGTTTTCAAAAGGCATAGCTTACTGTGCGCCTGCAATTGAACAGCCTCGTCATCTTTAGAGTCATCAATGGCTAGCACGATCTGAGAAGCTGATATTTTGGGCACAACGCCATCTAGCGATACAGCTTTTTCTTTCTTGTCTTTACCTCCAGAGGGCTGAACCAACACAATATCGCCAACCTTAAAAGAACCCGTATCCAATTCTTTCGAAATGGCAGGGTCTAAACTGAATTCCAGGTATAATTTACCGCCGATACCGGTTCTCACATTGTTCAATTGTAAATTGTTGATGGCCAGTCCCACTGAGGTTAGTTTCGTGATAGGCAAGCTTGATAGTAAATTTGCAGTTTGTTCCACATCCTGTTGTTGCTCATGAGCTATTGCCTTAAGAAACCTGTCGGCAACGTCTTTATTCATGCTTACAGCGTTCTAAGTACACGCTTAGTGTACCTGCAGATGTCTGTGCAGACTTGGCGAAGATTCAACCTTCTGCTTATCTTTGCCAGCAGAAATGAACGCTCAGTAATAAAGTGTATGCGTAATAAGGTCTTTTAGTACGTCAATTCATGAATATATATGTAGATACTATATCATATTGCTGCCCATATTGATTTTTTATATATTTCGTTCAGACGGTAGCCCTGGGAAGCCTGTGAGTTCCTCGCTGTCACATGCTTCTTCAGTTGTTCTTTAGAGTTACTCCATAACATTTGATGGCATGTGCAGCCACAAAACACCACCAATTCGACTCTGGGCTACCTCCTCTGTGACAGAAGTGAAGGGATATATCCTAGGCTATCAGAGAGACAAAACCGAGGTCGTTGCGGCTTTTCGTAATGAGTGGAGAAAGGAAGATGAAACGTGAGGGATTTATCAGTATCTCCCTTTACATGATGGTCAAGTCACCAAACTTCTCCTTGTAGCCTGGAACTTCCCATCTACCCTTCTTGACCATTTCCTCCACCTTGGCGTCGATCTCAGGTCTAGCCTTGGTCAACTCGTCGACGGTCAATTGGTCGAATGGTCTAGCAGACTCGATGTTCTTCAAGGTTTCCTTCAAGTCAGCCAACTCGCTGGCGACCAACTTCTCGGTCTCCGCGGCGTTTTCGATGGCCTGAGACTCGAATGCCTCGATTGTGGACAGCTGCTTGGACACGTCAACGGTTACTGGCTTGTAGGACTTGTAAAACTGTTCGATCTTGTCCACAATTTCGGTGTTCTTCAAAACAGACTTGTAGTGGGCGAAATCCACGCTGGTTGGCTGGCCTTGTAGTTCCAACAACTGTCTGCGGGCCTCATCGTTTCTCTTCTTGAAAGAAGACAATTGGGTGGCTGTCTTGCCGGTCAACTTCAAAGAAGAAATGACCTTGGCCCAGTCTAATTTGTTGGCAGCAGATTTGGCTAGAGACATTGTACTGTTATTTCTGGCTGTAGGGGTAACTAACGCCTAATTTTAAACAGAAAGATACCTGAACTAACAATTAAACAAACAAGAACTGTAAGGACTGTTAAACGAGTAATGCACACACCTTATTCCTGTGGAACCTGTAGTTGTTTGAAGTAGTTGATACCAGTATAAGGTCAAACGAAAAATTGGTGAAACTAGGCGTACCAGACAAAGTAACTATGTACGGCAAGCAATCTACATAATTCGAGATCGAACGCATAGGCCATCGGTATGTCCGGGTAACAGAATACGACATGTTTTGACGTTTTCAACCAATCAGAAAGAACGTACATCGACTGCAGCTGTGTAGGACAAAAGGAAGAAAGCTTGTCACGTGACACATAGAGCTTATCGGATTGTGTTGTGTGAGTCTCTTGAAAGACGGAAGTGGCAGATTCAGTCACGTGACTTGACAATAAAGGAGCAGAAAGACAAATCGAATCGGGGAGGGAAGCGGGATTGGGTTTCCGATAAGGATGACCAAATGGTTACCCGCACAATCATTAACTGCGCGCGTTCAAGTCCAAGTCACCGATCCGAGCCCAGCGTAATGGACCGGTTCTGCAGGCCGATAATAGCGCTGACTTTAGGCGCCATCGATTGTGGATGCTTTGTGATGATGTTTCTCCAAGCTTTGTTTAATTTTGTCCTCGCGCTTTTAATATAAAGAACTCTGATTTAGGTTTTGTTTTGATAAGGAGTTAACATGGCAAGGATGAAGTAGAGATCGCTCGGTGAGCCAGGTTGCTCGCATCTAATACTGAGTACTTCTTTGAGAAATAAGAGGTGTGTAAAGTTTGGAGGCTCTTTTGTGTTCAGTCTCAACAGTTTTTAGCAGGATCATTGCAGCATCAGACTTGGGCGGCAAAAATACAAGCGGTGATAACGCGGCTGTAAGACAAACGGAAGTCTCAGCGAGTGATATTTTGAGGAGACAGCTGCAGTAGGATGCTTTGAGTTCAAGGCTGGCAGGAATTAAGGCTTTTCTTTTCTAGTGATATTTCGAGAGGGTATGTCGGCAAATGAAGACAAGGACACGGCGGAATCCTGCTGCCATGCGAAGAACACAGACAAGAATACAGCAAAAAGAGAGTTAGAAGCAGAAAGCGGCGAGGATGAGGTCGTAGAGGAAGTCACCACTAAGAAACGGGGCAAAAGGTCCTCTCTGGCGTGCACCAGGTGTCGGCGAAGACACATGAAGTGTCCCGGAGGGGATCCGTGTCTGAACTGTCTTAAAGCAGGCGTTGCGTGTGAGTATGTGGAGCCCAACAAGAAGCTGATCGTTTCCATGGCATATCTGCAAAGACTGCAGAACGATTTGAGCACCATGAAGAAAGAAAACGTCAAACTGCAGGCGTCGGTTTCTGAGAAAAATGCTAAAATCCAGAGTCTCACAGCGTCACAACATGATGAAAAGAACGAAAAGAACCACGTTAGGCGGCAGTCGGAGGCAAGGCATACTGGGCATGCAAATGCGGCGTCGGATTCTTCCGGATTTCTGCCGCATCAGGATACAAGAACGTTACCAAACGACAAACAAGAAACCGACGTGGTTTTTCAGAAGAACAGCGTACAAGACCCATTGCCGGACGATGAAATTGTACCGAACTTTTTAGAAAGACGCGGCCGTTTGGTAGAATCCAGAACGGGCCAAGAATATTTTGTCGGATCTTCTTCTATGACGTTGTTTGGATTAGAGATTTTCTCACTAATTCCAGATTCTTTGAAAAGACGAGTAGCAGGTCACACACCGACTTTCAAGACGGATACTTCCAAGACGTCATTTAAGACCGCGTCAGTTATGGGGAAAGCGGTGAACAAGAACAATAACGTACATCATCAATCACAGGAAGCATCTATCATTGGTTCAACAACGAATGCCCAACTTTTACACGAGACGGTTGACGAGGTATTAAAGGAGGAAGGTAACGCATACAAGATCGTGTTGGCAAAAAATGATGGAAACAATGATATCAGCGTCAACTTTACTTTACCGTCATACTCTTACGCAATGCTACTCATAGACACCTTCATTACCTATAACGATGGCTGTTTTTATTTCTTTAACGAAGGAGTTGTCAAGTACCATTTGAAGAAGACTTACGATGGCATCAACAGTTTTGAAGACCATACGTTGCAAACCATTTGGTTTTGTAAGGTGCTACTTATCTTTGCCACAGGTGAAATGTATTTAGGAACTGCCAATAACATCAACGGTAACAAGATATCATCAAAGGAAACTCCTAAGTTACCTGGCTCGGGTTTCTTTGAGCAGGCATCAGAAATTTTTAGCTGTTTGTTTTCCAGTGGAAGGGTCGAAAATGTGACCAAAGAAGGAGGCATCGAAGTGATGCTTCTATACGCTTTTTACTTACAAGTGGCCGATTGCACGGTGGCATCCTACTTCTATTTCGGGCAAGCTTTGAGAGCCTGTTTGATACTTGGATGGCACGTTGATGCTCAGAGGGATTCATTGACAAGGTTTGAATTGGAGCATAGAAGAAGAATGTGGTGGACAGTGTACATGTTCGAGAGAATGCTCAGCAGTAAAGCTGGTCTTCCGCTTTCTTTTACGGACAACACAATTATTACAGAACTACCTGATGACTTTGACATGTCAAACCCTCCTCCTGGTTGTGACAGATACATCTTTCCGAAAGCCGAGTACATCACCAATTGTGTCAGGATCACCCAAATTAACGCTCAAATATTGAACAAGATGTACCAAAAACAGCCAGATACGAACATATTACCTGTTCTCCGAGATATAGTGACACAATTGCTAGAATGGAGAACAAACCTTTCCGATTTTCTTCAAGTGGATTTTAATCAAAAGGAGGATTTCAAAATTTCAAGGCTTTGTACGAATGTATTCACGGAATATTTTCAAGGTATGAATCTTGCGATAAGGCCACTTCTTTTTCATCTAGCATCTATTCAATTACAGCAATTTGAGACTACGAATGCATATATTGATCTCAAAAATTACTCAAGGACTATTTCTTCCCTATTAAACTGTTCCTTGCAGGCGTCTATCAATACTATCAGGTCCTTGTGGGCTCTAATGGATATGAATATGGTTGCCTTGTTTGGATACATGGACAGAGAATACATTTTTACTTCGGCATGCACCCTAATTTTGTTCAACGCTGCATTCGGAATCCATGATCAAACCTATATTCATTTGGATCACGCCTTAAAGATGTTTACTAAAATGAGAAACTTAGGTAACAACCCTGCTGGATTAAGACGCACCCAATTACTAAAACTCATGTCGACATTGGATTTTCATGGAAAAATGACTGATTTGATAATGCAACATACAGATGAGCTGAAGCCAAATTTCCAATATGAAAACCATGGAGACAGGAATGTCAATATAGTATCTCATGTTTCGTCAGTTGCTCAGTCCTTTGAAGCAAAACCAAGCTTCATCCCAGAACGAGTCACGAGTCTAAATTCCGAAGAACAGAAAGCCATAGAAACCAATGCTATAAGGTTAGACCCTGTTTCTCTCGATGAATATTCTGATATCCAAAAACTTCTGGATATTCTCGAGCATGTTGGACAATCTGATGATCAACTATGGAAAGAAATTTCCGACCAGGCAATGTGGCTTGGAAGCAATATGGACTCTATGAACCCTGCAGAAACTGAAAAAAGTTTGGCTGATTTGGGCGTAGAAGACATTTTATAGCCGGTGTTACTTATACTATCTCATTTGAAAGGCTTCTTGCATCTTTACTGACCACCTGTCTTGAGTATTAACTTACGCTTCAAATGCAATAAAATGGGCGTATTTATAAATGCAATATGCTAGGTTTTTCTATCTACAAACTCTCTTGGCAGCGTTTAGTTCATCATGATCCATCCAATCCATAATCCTTTTATCTGTACTGGCAATAATGATTCTACGGGTCGACAACTCTACGTTATTGACTAACTGTTGTTTTTGGACTACCATCTCTTTAAAGTTTTTCTTATTCTTCTCATTCTTGCTCCATTTAGATACTGCTTCTGCGAAATGCTTCGACAGAACTTGCCTTTCTGTGTCACCGTACGCTATGGCACCATAACCGGATATCAACAAGCGCTCGCCGTTATCAATAGATTGAAAGGTGTAAAAAATCTCCTGGATTAAAGTCCTCAACCGTATGTGAAGGTAAGGAGAATTATGCAAATTAATCAGCCATTCAATACAATTGGTGACTCTCAACAGCTTCACATCCTTCGGAGTTTTTGTACCTAGTTTCAAAGTCAGTAAAACCCAAGATAAGTATTTGTAATAGTTTTCAGAATCTGCAAAGGAGTCTTTATCGGTGAACAAAACTGCTTTGAGCAACGGGATGTCATTATTTCTGATGAATGGAGAGCTTAAGACCCAGCGGTATGCTTTTTCGTACAGATCAGACGATGGTTGGAGCAAAATGTCACATAGTCGAGATACGGCAATCCAAATCAAAGGAGGTATTTCTGTCAATCCTTCTGTAGTGTCAGTAGAGCTTTTTTCAGTCAAGGTGAACAAAATCTTGCTTAAAAGAACTTCAAAAATGCGCGAATCCTTGAAAAGTGATTGATTCTGGATTGAGTACAACACACCTTCTATGATTAACCTTGAAACATCAATGGTATCTGGATCTAAGCTCAAAGAAGCTATTGCCAGCTGCAACAAGCCATTGTCAATAAACGATTTGACGTTGTAGACAACCGATTTTGACTCATTATCGGCAGAAAACCTTACAAATTCTTCAGAGTTCAAAGAACAGAGCATAATAAACATCGGGTCATATATGACAGAACTGTGGCCATTGAACAAACCTTGTTGCTCGAAATGCATGTTTTTTAAGTTGATCCATTTTTGTTCCACTGAGCGAGCTTTTTCGCCCGTGTGGACATAGCGAGCGGTAGGGAAATTGTTCAGTGTATTTGTTATAGCGTCTTTACTGATTGTGACAACCAAACCTTCTTTTTCTCTGGTTATGAGCTTCAAAGGTCCTATTAATTCCAATTCATTTTCAGCCAAAGAGCCTATGAATTCCCAGCTTACAACCGCGTTAGTCCATGCTTGACCAGTCTGAGACTCTATCGACGTTAAAATATCGAACAACAGACGATCTGAGACTGCAACGGATCCTCTATAAAGCTCAAGTATCTTGTCTTGTAGGGAAATACTAGAGTTCTCAGAGACGTTGAGATAAAAGAGCCGATGAACGATGGAAGTTATTAGGAATTCACTGTAACCTGAAAGCTTTCCCCCTGGCGAAGGCAGCGATTCATTGTTGAGTAATAGATGTAAGAGCTGATTGGAATTAACTTGCGTTTTCTGAGAACATAACAGCATGATGTTGATATACTCTAGGACTTCAATGAATTTACAACATGCACCGGAGAAAGCGACTTCCATTTGGGCATTAAGAATAGACGGTTTTACCAGCGCCCAAGCAGAAGAATCAAGCTTGATTAAAAAAGACCTGGTCGTCTCCAGCAAAGAAGCAAAAGGATCTGACAGGGTAGTGTTTTCTGCCATGTATTTTGTGATGTACAAAAATAGTTTATTCAACCATACTTTCTCGTGGAATTGGTTACGACAGTGTAATTCTGTAAAGAAAGAGACCGCTTCAGAGGTATATTTAACCTCTTTATGCGTTGTAACAAACTGTGAGACGTCTTTGATAGCCTCATTAGTTAGTAATGAAGTATGTTTGGAAAGAAGTTTTAACGCGATGGACAACCCATACCCAGAAAATGAGCCCAACCCGTCCTGAGCATTTGCAACAGATTCCTTCACCTCTGACGGATACTCCATTGGATCTAGATAAACTGCAATAACAAGTTTTGCGGTTTGGTTTTGAATGGTATTGAACCGTTTCATGACTTCCGATAGAACGTCCATGTTTTTGATACATGACTCTAGAAGAAACGGCTCGCTGACCAAGACAGCAGACACCAGCTCTGACACATTGTCACAGTTGACAAGTTTTGCCTGTACTAATTTCCGCAGAATTTTTTGAGAAAGCGTATCACAGTCCTTCAGTATGGTGACAAAGAGCTTTCCGCTCATGCCAATATTATTATCTAAACAGCGCTTGAGTAACAACGCACGGACTGTATCAAAATGGCCTTCAATCTGGATCAAACATGTAGGTAAATCTTGAACTGAGACTATTTGACTCAAAACTTCAAGGGCCACTTCTTTCTTAAAGGGCTTTGATAGCCCCACGACGTTTGCAAAAAGCTTTCGAGCAGTTTCCCTAAAGGTTTCATACTCAATATCAAGCTGGCTGTAAACTTGCTGCAAGCCGTTTATCAAGTAGAACAGTAAATCAAGATGGGCCTCGCTTAAGGATTCCATGTCATGATCTATCATCTTCAAAAAGACAGTTTTAGAAGCTGCAAAAGTTTTGAATTGAGGATCCCCCAAAGAGTAGTTTCCGATCATGGATAGCAGATTAGTGACTATCTCATATGCATTTTTGGGCACCACGTCGACCAAAAAAAGACACCTTATACGGAATAGTATCGCTGAAACGTCGAACGGGTTGACAGGAAATTTTGTAACATTAGACAGGTTTGAGGAAGATTGTAACAGGACATGGTCGAACATTGACTCGGAGCTACTTGGAGTCAACAAGTTTTTGTCTAATGCCTTCAGTGCATCTAAGCTCTCATCATCAAACGACAAGTATAAATCAATGAAGCCAGCCGGAATGTTATCAATACTAGATAGCGCAGTCATTACACCATCTTTAGATTCGCCAAGCACCATCATATTTCTGAAAAGAACGAGAAGCCATCTGATTAAAGGTGACTTGCTTGGATCATCTACAGTGACGAACTTCCATTGCTCGAGAAGAGCTACTAAAAAGGGAGAAATGTTATCGTATTTGTTTGCCAGATCAACGTATTTGTATGGGGTTTTATGACATCTCGAAATGGTTTCATCCAGCAGCTTCCACACCTTTTCTAGAAGATCATCAGTTGAACTTTCCTGGGCTCTTTCTAACGCAGCTAAACTGTTGATTAATGCAGAGACGGGAGAGCCTGTCAGCTCCTCGACATCATAAATAATGCTAAACTTCAGCAAGTTATCCAGGAGTTGAGAGATTCTTGTAGCAACAGACGTGGAAGAGCTTTTCGAAGCAGCCAGCCGGCACAGAGAAGTAAACAACGAATGCTCCTCGTTAGGAGCGTGCCACCACTTGATTTGTGAGTTATTGAATTCTTGAAACTTGAGGAAATTATCAAGTATCACAAGATCTACACCAGAGAAATCATCACTCTTCATTATATCAACATAGATGTTTGACGAGGGCAAAGTCACTGAGAAAAAATTCGGGAATATACGGCTGTAGTAGCTGCAAATGACCGTCAAAGACAGAGATAAGACCTTGTTGTCGGGCGTGCTAGCGTAAGTTGTGTTTAAAACATGCGTGAATACTGATAAGTCTGGAAGAATGGAGAAGAATGAGTTCAAAAGTAGCGCCTTAGAGTCATCCCAACCCTTATCAGCATAAACTGCTAACACCGCCTCGAGCTTTTTGAAAGAGAAGAGAATCAGCTGGCAGCCCATCTGTTTAATGAGATTAACATCATGCTGAAGGCATTTTGTAAGAGCTGACTTTGTTATCAAAGAAGGTATTATCGATTCAATGATAATCTTAGTCGAGGGAATAACATCAGATTCAACTTCCAAAACGTAATCCGGGATCGGCAAATTTGTTAGTCGACCTAAAAATAGGGTCATACCAAACCAATAGGCTGTCATTTTCGGATCATGTGAACCCATTGAAGAAAGGTACGTAGAGTAGGGTGCCACCAATTCCGGAGCATTCTGTAGAGCCTGGATCACAATCTTACACTGAGAATCATCTTCCCATGGTTTGAAAAATGTAATTGTGGTATAAAGCAACTTGTTACGCAGCTTGAATTCTTTCTTGTTGACTATGACAGTTACACCAGATCTCAAACTCGAGTTGTCCTCAAACCACGAGTTCTTTTCTGGAAATATTATTCCGTCTTCTTCAGCACTGCAGTAAACTTGGAAGAACTCATCGACTGTGGCCAACAGAGTATTATTTGTAGAATAATAAAGCTCATGTAGCCTACTTACGACAAACTCATTCAAAATTTTACACTTGGTCATCTTTTTGAAACTAGTTTCTTTCAAGACGAAGTCGATAAACAGACGCAACGCCTCTTGTACTGAAGTCGGGGGATCCATCTTGACGACATTTTTTACCCATGCCGTCATGATCTTCTGGTTGTCGATCATGATATCTTTTCTCAAAATAGCCGGCGCGCATTTCAGTAACGTTATCCAAAACTTGATAAAACTGGCTCTCATCGAGATGTGTGTGGATTTCTTACTCGCCTCAACGTCTATGTTCTCCATTTTTCTTGGAGCCAGAATCTTCAGGAAACTAGGCAGCGTCAGATCAAAATACGACAAGAACTCATCCACAAACTGACCCTTGTTAAACTGTACCATCTCAGTCATCAGACGAAAGACGTTATTCGTTATATTTGGACGTAAATTGTTGATTCCTCGATACAACACTTTGCAGTAGTTGTTCAAAATGTCCCTGATAATTATTGCTCCATAAGAATGAACACTGGGGTCGGAATTCAATACCGCAACCAGTTTGGTGAGCTTAACCGTCGTTTCAGCAAACTTGGTATGTTCGTTTACTTGAGCATAGTACGACCAGCCTTGCGTGCACTGCACACCTAAGCCCTTGTGGAAAAACTCAGCCACGGGGCGATAGTCGTTAGACACTCCCTCATGCACAAGATCAATTCCATTGATTATGATCTGAAGGTCATCAAACAGACCGCTATTAACGTTGTTCACACTCGGTAGGTTCTGTTTCCATTTCCGCTTTCGACTCTCTGCAGCAGAGGTTTCTCCTGCACTCATAATCTATTCTGACACTGGGAATCTAAAGGAACTGAACAGTTTGTGATTTGCAATAGCGTTTCTAGCTTTCGCAAGAGAAGATAGGGTGGAGCACAGTTGTTTAGATCTATTCTTCTTCATCAAAGTCGATGCGATGAGCTATGCACTGTTAAAGCCTTGTAATAGCGTAGAACAAAATTTTCCAAGCAGGAGGGGTCACGTGATATAAAAACAAATCAAGAGGATACATAATGCAGGTGAATAGGTATCGCTCGGTTATAGACTAGTGCATACATCCGAGATGTCAATATCCGACGTCACGAAATGGATTTGCTTGAATGACGGTTGTTGAGGGCAATTTCTCAAAGAGTTTGTCCTGTCTTCTCCATTATGGACGTTATTAGACGTTTATATCGTAATTCAAGTGCTTTAATATTACACTGATGATTGAATGTAGTAAAGTGTATCATGAATTTTTGGATGCTGCCAGGCGGAGTCATCTGTTCGGGGGTTCAACAGCAAGATAGGTACCAGGGGACATACTACAACCCACACAGTTGATTTTATCCGAAAGAAGCAACATTTGTCATGTTTGTGCAGCATTTTGCCAAATGTGCGAGAAGAACATACGCCTCTGCTGCTAGAGCAGCGACTGATGGCAAGAAATCCAGGTTTGACAATACGGCTCTGAAACCGATGATCGTGCTGCTCGTATTCGGTTCCATCCTAACAAGCGTTTCAGCGCAGCAACAGAAGCATGCAGATATGGTCAGAAGATACGAGATGAAGATACGCATTCTGGACGATTTGATCGATCGCTCCAGGAAAGGTGACTTCAATTACAATGCTGACAAGGAGCTTGAGCTTGTGAATAAACTTTTTGAACGCCATCAGAAGGGAAAGTCCGTAAGCTTGGAGGAAGAGGCTAAGATGATTAGAGAGCAAGCTAACAAAGAGGTGCTGGATCGTAGTACTGTGATAAAAAGTCTCAACGCTCAAATCGATGAAGAACCTTTAGAAGCTCTGTTTCAGGACATAATGAAGGACATTGATGCTCCACTTACGCAAAAGGCGTCGCCTGTGATAAGTCTCAGCGATGCGTCAAGGAAAGATGGCTCCGATGATATTATTGTAGATAAAGAATGGCTGGAGCAAGAGGGACAAAATGAGAAGCAAAGATTGGCGTACAAGCCTTCGACAGAGAAGCATGTTATCGTGGAGAACCCTGGGGAGTACAACACCGCTGCTGAAGATACGACGGTGAAAAAGTTCTTATGATCTAAAACCATTCTCATATTACAATTGTCTATAAACTCGTGTAAAGAAGGAAGAAACAAAGAAATGTATATATGTCTCATTCCTTAAGCAACACCAACATGTCATGGTGACTAAGCTGATTCCTCAGCCACGTTTCCTTTATTATCCTTCTTGATTTCTTGAGGTTTAGTGTTGCTTTTTAGGGTACCCTCACTTTTGGCAGGACTTGTTTGACTCTCTTTACGTGGACTGTCTTCTGAAGTCAATGTGCCAGAAGCACTGGCTGGAGTTATTGGGTTCTTCAAAGATTTTAGCTTATCATTTACAATCAAAGGAATGTTGCGTTGTGGGGACTTTTCCGGTGGAGATTTATCATTATTCTGTGACACGTTTTCCGAAAGCTGTGTGTTTGATCCTTTAGAGTGCGCATCTAACAGATCATTTAATTCTGCAAAAGATGCCGAAGACATCGTAGGAAGATTTGATTGTATGGAAGTTAAGCTCTGAAGAATCTCCGGCGGCATATTTCTCAGCTGTTTGAACGCAGAACTATTCAATGTGTCGTAACTACCTGGAGGTGATCCATAAAAAGGACTCTGGGAGTTGTAAAATTGCTGCTGGGAATTTCCCGGAGGTTGAGATTGAGGATTAGAATTACTGTTTTGAGAATGTTGCTGACCGTAACCAGAAGTAGGGTTGTAAGGTGATTGGGATTTGGGCGGCACGAAAGGTTGCGAGACAGGTTCATCAGTCAATAATCCAGGAATCTGTGTCAGTAACATATGAATCCTGTCTAAAGCATGTCCCGCTTTCTCAAAACTCTTCGAGGACATCCTCAGTATCCAAATATAATTTCGTAGGCAGTCTCTGAAGATGATTGCTTCGTCTTTGGTAGGAGCGGTGACATATAAAAGTGCTGAAAACGTACCAATCAGAGCTAAGTTCCCTGTCGAGCATGTATACCAGAACGAATTGATATGTTCGGTTTTTAGATCACGAATGAACTCGATAGCAGCTATCAGCCTTGTCTTTGCAGCACTTCTGCAAACAGGCACCAATTCTTCCGGAGAATCTATCGATAACGTGGATATGATCTTGCGGTGTAATGTGATTTCCGCTGCAAAATATGCTAGAGTTAAGGTTGCATTACTATTATAACTGCCTGGAGTGTAATTTCCCATTGAGAGGGCATGTGGTAGGGAATGGTACCACTCTCGCAGCTTCAATTGAAGAGGTTTCGCCAGCTTCAACACATGTTCTATCTTTGTCGTAGTATTCATGGCGCCGATTGTATAAAAAGTGTCCATGATCTCGCCCAGAATTATACTCAAAGAGACCATCTGTCTAAATAACATTTTTCCATTATTAAAGTCTTCATTGGTGGGAGATATATCAAGTATCGACGAGTTTCCGAGAGCTGCCAATGGCCTGTTTGCGGACTGGCTGTTTTGACTGCTACTTATTACAGGTGATTTGTCTGGAAAGTCGTCATCTGAAAGTAACTTTACCATCCAGTTACGTCCTAAAATAAGATGCGAATGCCGAGACTCTAAAAGAGCAGTCCATTTGTCAAGGCACCACACGGCCCACGCCAATCTTCTTCTGAGTCCACGTTCCCATTTAGGTAGCCTCCAATCCTGGCAGTCTATTCCTAGTCCCAACTCCTCCGATAATGCGACAACTTCCGAACACAGCACCCAGTTATTTGGAGATTCGCTTCTACAATGAAGAATCAACAATCCAGCTTGAACAATGCTTAGTTTTGGTCTTTCGAAAACTTCGTAAAACGTTCGCAGAGCAATATCATTCAATTGTTTGACCACGTCTGGCTTAGGGAAACCAATCAGCTGAGGATGAAAATCCCACCATTGTAGAGCTAAGGAGTAGATTGATGCAAGAATAGGTGGAGTTAGTTCACGGTATGATCTTGAATACTTTTCTAAGAATACGCGTTCATGCAAAATTGGAATGTAGGGATGTATTAACTTGAAGAAAATCTCCACTAAGATTTTACCGTGGGGATGAACTAGTTTCTCTACCAGATCCAAATCATGTTCCTGCTTCAAGTACTGTTCTTGGTTGAAATCATCTTTTAACACGAATTGTGCCGTTGGCGAAACTTTCCTTAACGCCATATTCTTGGAAAGTTGGACTTGTTCAATCTTGTCTAGCTTCATGTGGTTGATCAAATTTATATCAAATATGGATGTAGGGCCCACGAAATAGGATGAACGAGGATATTGTATGGCAGGTTGAGTAAAACCTTGCTGGGGTGATATATTTTGTTGACCGGCGGTAAATGGCGTCTGTTGTGTCTGAGGAACGTTCACACCGTAATTGTATTGGTTGAACTCGTAATTAGAAGATGGTGATATTTTATTGGCCCCATCAATATTTGAATTTGAGTTGCTCCTTTGGTATTGGTTCGGCGAAGCATGTGATCCTGGCTGAGACTTGTACCAGTTTTGGATGGCATCGTGATAATACTGCATCGGCAGCGCTTTTCCGCTATCCTCACCGTTATGTGTTACAATTCGATCATTGTTTTCACCTCCCATAAATCCTGTGATATTGGTATTGCTGGGTTTATCGCCACTGCTCGTCGGAAACACAGTGTTTGTCTTGTTCCGTTTCAGCAACTCGTGCACATTAATATTTTCATCCACTCGATCACGTTTATTACTGTTCTTCGCTGTTTGGTTTGATACCCCACCCCTAATACCCGAGGCCTCTGGATACGTGGTCCTGTATTCTGTGGTACTATCATCTGGATTCCCTATTACATGAGATCTTCCAGGCATATTGGGCGATGGACTTCCATTCGGACCTCCAGCGGGTAAAAATTGAGGAGAGTTCGATGTACTATTCGAACGGTTCAGTAGCTCCTGATAATGCTGCAACAACATGTCCAACGTGCCTTTATCCAAGCCAGCAGAGTTCTTGTTGGGATCGGGTTGCTGCAAGCCTTTGCTCGAATTGCCATTTTCTCGGCTGTTCAGATCATTCAACAGCGTGGTGGGCTCATCAGTCAGCCCTAGAATCGAGCTGTTTTGATTCTTAGAACTGTTCTGCTGTTGCTGGGCCTCACTATTCGTATTTCTTTCAGCTTTGGAATCAGCGCGATCACTCAGCGCCTTGGATCCATCGGTCCCTGGTGACTTCAGAACATTTCCACTTTCTTCCACGCTCTTCAAAGCATCTGACTTCCACAAATTCGAACCAGATGAGTTGCCAGTCATTCCACAACAAATAGTCACTATCGTCCTGTGATACCCCGGTATTCCAGATGATAATCGGATGAATTCCTGTTCGTAAAGGATTCTTTCTAATGGACGAAGTTAGAAGAAACCTGCTGAAGAAGTCGTACAGAGGTAAACACAATTTTCAGCAAGCCCTACCAGAACCCTCGGATTAATCCTCAGTGAGCTGCGGAGCACTGCTTGTGGTTTTCACTCTGCGGGGTCTAAAGTGTTTATCCTTGGTTATCGGTTTCGTTACTTAAGTTTCAGTTTACGTAGAGGAGGTCCGGGTAACATCGACATTTATTAGATACCGTACCTGGACAGATGGCGTATCGAGCTTCTGCGGTACTCAGCACCGGTCCTTCCGTCTGAAGTTATGCAATCTGCAACGGAATTAGTATACAAACTGTTCCAAATACGCTTCAGCCGCGAATCTTGCTCTTGAGTTCAAGAATAACTTCATTTCTGAGATTTCTTTGTCCACTTCTTCCATAAACTCGATGATGAACTCGATCAATTTCTCTGTGATCATCGATTCTGTGTGCTTATTTGTAATGAGGAACGAGATGCTGTATCCCTGCACTGGTACCCTTCTTAGCACATAGAAGTTCTCGGCTCTCTGTTCGAGGAAGCTGGTGAACTTGTGTACCAAAATTTGTTCAATTTCGTCTGCCTGCTTAACTTTGATGCTCATGCGCACCGAATTGACGCTCGGTTCGATCAATACTTGCTCATGCTCATTACGCGCGATGTACATGGGCTGAAGCAGCAATTCTGCGCTCGTATTGTTCACCTCAATCTCCGGCCTGTTGTGTCTCTCTACCTCCTGCGAAGAGAAATTTGATAAATTCAATGCGGCTTGGAGCGAGTAACGCACCGCTGTTAAGTATGGACGTAGCGACTGAGACATGTCTAGCGCTTTCCTAGATATCCAATGATTTCCTCGTGTTCAAAGCAAGGGCGATCAGCGATTGGAATAGCCAGCTGACCTTCGTGTCTGTGAACCTTCTTTGTGTAAATAGGGTCTAATCGATTAGAGTTCGTTATTGTAAAGAAATAGCTTAATGTGGAGGAACATAAAAGAAAGTAAGGCAAAAAGAGCCAGACCGCTGGGATCAGACGTGATCCTATGATTGCATTGTTGTAAAGGATCTCAACCCAGGTTCAAAGCGGAATACAAAGGCACGGCAATACTACGGGCTTTTAGCCATGAATTGAGTCTGCTGAGTGAACGCTTATGTCAGGGTAACTGAGATAATTATCACCAAAGCTTAATCATAAAGCGCAGTGGCTCTGAGCTCATCTCATCGTTGAAGTCAGGATCTAACGTATCGCCTAGTTATCGGTACCAGCTGTACTGAGTGCTGCATTTAGTGGTGATTGTACCAGAACACTTCCCATTGAGGACGCTTCAGAAGTCGAGAGTAACTGGCCGAAGAACAGGGAAAGCCGATATGGTTTGGAAAGAAACTAAAGATGGTCAGGGACGGGTATACTACTATAATGATAAAGGCGAGACCTCTTGGGAAAAACCGGAAGAGCTGTTTACTGAGCTAGAAAAGAAACTTTTGAAACATGGCTGGAAGTCAGCAACTACGGACGACGGTAAGGTATACTATTACAATTCATCTACAAGAGAAACAACGTGGAACCTACCGGTTGATTTAGAGGAAGAATCATCCAACAAGAGCCCAGTACCGGAACCTGTGAGGGCTGCTGTAAAAAATGAGGAAGCGGTGCCTCAGAATGCGATTTCTGATCAAGAAGCTGCTGTCAAAGAGCTATTAAACCACAAAGACAGCAAGTACACGAACAAGTCCGAGCTTTTGATTGCCAAGAAAGCTACCAGTAGAGCCGAAGCGGAACAAAGTTTTCTCAAAATGCTCGCAGAATATGGGGTTGACTCGACATGGTCATTCAACAGGATTATACGCGAGATTGGAAGCAAAGATGCGAGATACTGGATCATAGATGATGATCCCTTGTGGAAACAGACAATGTTTGACAAATTCTTGTCTAATAGAACAGAGTCTGAGTTATTAAAGGAGCACGAGCATCTTGAGAAATTCGAGCAGGCTTTTACTGAAATGTTGGAAAAACTGCCAGACATTCATTATTACTCTCGTTGGCCAACAGTAAAGAGACGCATCAGGAACGAACCGATTTACAAGCATTCAGTGGTCGACGAAAAGACGAAAAGGCAGACTTTCCTGCGATTTGTAGGGAACTTGAAACGTCAAAATGAGACGTCTCGTGAAAAAGTACGAAGCGATGCTATGGGTGAGCTGCATCAGTATTTTGAGAGTATATCGGATGATATTGATCCTATCAATTTACCTTGGAACAAATTCTCGGCCAAATACCTATGGCACTCGCCCAGGTTCGAGTCCAACAAGAAGTTCAAGGTTCTAACGCAGGTCAACGTGTTCAACGAGTATCTCTCATTTGTTAATTCAAAATACAGCTCCTTGAAGAATGATATCGAGAGTTTACGGTCTAAGAATTTCAGAGCAGATAGAAGAGCCAGAGATAACTATAGAAAGCTTTTAGAAGAAATTTCACCACCAATTCGATACAACACAAGGTGGAAGGACTTTTATCCTTTGGTCAGGAAAGATTCGAGATTTCTGGCAATGTTAGGAAGAACCGGGTCATCTGCGCTAGACATTTTCCTCGACAAGGTTGAAGAAGCTAACCTAATCATGAAGGCAAAATGCTCAGTTGCAAGCCAGGTAATAGTATCAAATGGTTTGGACCCTGAAAAAAGCTCGCCAGATGAGATAAGAAAGGCTCTGGCGGACAGTAAACAATTTATCGAAATGCTGTCGGAGGATATCGATGCCATAATTCAGACAGTTAAAGAGAGCACCTTGCGGAAAAAAGAGGAGCAACTACGACGCGAATTGGAAAAGAATTTGATGAGTGCTGAATCGCGTGCTTTCGAAGAGAAAGTAAGCATGATAGCAAGGTCTGCAAATCTCTCACAATGGGATGATGTGTACCCTCTGGTCAAGGAAGAACCGACATTTCTTAAATTACCTGAGGGTTTAGGAAGAATAATATTCGACTCTTTGAAACACAAAGGCTCACTCACACGCAAGAGACCTTTAGAAGCACCAAATTCAGTGGCAGACCTTGACTATTGATCGCAATTATTTATATATGTAACAAGTAGACAAAACTCAGCTCTCGTTACTTATCAATGCCGAAATGGCCAGTATTCCAAGAAGGGCAAACTTAGCGATCTTATTCTCCGAGATCCATATCGTTACGTATCCCAACTGAGGCAAGTAACCCTTGACAGTTCCAATGACATCTTGGGTCTTGTTGAGGTAGTACTTCCCTCTGGCATACAAAGGCACATCATCTCCGCGATTATTGTCACCTTTGGTCAACAAAAGCTGCGAACCGGTAGAACGGTCCAAATGCTGTTTCAGAACTCTGTGCACGATAGGTATAGTTTTACCCTTCACCTCATATACCACCACATCACCAACGTTGTTCACTTCATTATTGTTCCAAAGGAACAGGATATCACCTCTTTGGAACGCGGGCTCCATAGAACCTGACAACACGACGACGATGGGCGAGTGGCAATTTGTGAAAAGGGATAGGGCCATCCAGAACATAAAAGAGCTGGATAGAACGTACCCAAGGGAAAGAAATCTGGTGAGTTCGAGTCTCAGATTCATTTTGCCAAGTATATCCTGAACGAATGCTTCTAATAACCCCACAGGATCGCTCAGACTGAGAGCAATGGAAAGCGCTATCCCTAAGAGTGGTGCACTGTACCAAATTCCCACGTCCTGGCGACTACAGACGGCCAATGTAGGCCTTCAAGCATGTTGATATTTTTAGTTATCTTTGCTTCTGGGAAGAAGCTTTAGCTTTTTCTGCGGAAAGGTACATAAGCTCGAGACCTGATTTTAGGGAAACCGTTCCACTTCTTGGCAAACACTTCACTTGTAAAACTGAGAGTTAGTAGTAGCTGGGCTACTTCAGCGTTACAAAACACATCGAGTGAGATAAAGGTGATATTAAACCACAGAAAAGTACAGTCAGAATGAAGGTCGCAATTATTGGAGCTAACGGAAAGGTTGGAAGACTAGTTTGCAACAAGTTGAAAGAAATAGAAGGGTACGACCCAGTCGCATTTGTGCGTAGTGAAGAGCAACTAGAGCACTTCACGAAGGAAGTTGGAATTGAGGCAACACTTACTGATATCGAGAGCAGTTCCGTGGATGAGATAGCAGCAGCTTTCAAAAATTTGAACATTGATGCCGTAGTCTTTAGCGCAGGTGCAGGTGGCAAAGACATCGGCAGAATCTTTACTGTTGACTTAGACGGGTGCTGCAAGGCAGCCGATGCTTGTGACAAGGCTTACGTGCGCAGATTCATCGTAGTTTCGGCTATCAAGGCAGAGGACCGTTCTTTCTGGTACAACACTGCACTTCGTAATTATTACATTGCGAAGAGATCTGCTGATCATTACGTAAAAGGCACTCACTTGGACTACACGATTTTGCATCCTGGTATGCTAGAACTGGGTAAAGCCACTGGTAAACTATGCACACTGGACCTAATTGAGTCCAAAAGGGACCAGCATTTTGCCATTGACCGTGATGATGTTGCTACGTTCATTGTTAAGATTCTCCAGCACCCTAAGGGGACGCTTCGCAGAACCATTCCTTTGGCAAACGGTGACCAGGCGATTGACGACTTCTTGAAAACTTTGTATGAGTGAGGACCGAGCCTATTCGGCGTGACTACTTTTATGCAGCTATATATGAATACATTGTTTTAATGAGAAACATGACTTGACCTTTGGGATATACATCCTAAATCACTCGCACCGCGTTCTTCAAAAAAGTTTTGCGCGATGTGTCGAATTGCCCTATCAGTTGTTTGAACTCCTCTTGCCCCGTGGCACTGACTTCGTTTGATCTGTTCGTTAACTCAAGTAACAAATCATAGTTCTTTACCCACTGAAGCCAAACAAAACCGTGCAGCAACGAATCACACAGATCGTCGTTCTTGTTTCTGTGTGGATTATCTACGTCCAGAGCGGATCCCTCGGAAATTTGATAGAAATTGATGGCAGACTTATCGCCAGGATAACTTAAGCATCTTTCGGCGAACGTGGGATCAAGGTCAAAGCTGTAGAACTGGCGCGGCAACCCCGATACCTGGTCATAGATCAACGATCTACACAGGGATATCCGAATTTTCTTGGATAACATACTAGACGTTGGTTTTAACGGAGATTTCCTGGTGTGAGAACCGGGAACTCTGGATAGATCGCTCAGTTGAACTTCCGAACACGTAAAATCTACCATTCTTCTAGGATTTGAAGGAAACAGATGCGCTTGAAGATTCTTTTCGATAATGTTGTTCTGTAAATTCGAGTACAGCACATACTCAAGTATGATGACCTTCAGAACATTCTCCAGTATTGTTGCCGAGGAGGCGCTTCGAGAGCGCTGTCTCTCGATAAAATATGCATTTGAGTCAAATTGCGCGAGCCACTTCGCCAGATTTCGGCCCAAGGAAGCCATGATCTCTGGTCGCAGCGGCAGCGTTTTCTCTGAGCTCGGGAGGTTAACAAACTCCCCAGCCAACTGAACCTTGTACATATCCTTCAGCATTGGTCTGTCCATATGTTTGTTCCAATGAAAAGTCGTGCATGCAAAATTAGCGATGCCCAGGTCAATCCCCATGACTCGGAGCCCCTCTTTGGAGTTTCTCAATTTTAGAAGTGTGTCAAGCTGTATAATCTGTTCGTTGAGTCCCTTTTTAAGCTCAGATTTGGTTCCTGACTGCGCAGAACCAAGCATAAGTGCTAGCGTCTTCAACTCGCTATTCTTTATTCCATCGAAGTATTTGTTTAGAAGCCTGAGCTGTTGCATCCTCGAGAGTTCGGACTCAATTGACCAGCCTCAGGCATTCACAGTATATTTTAGGAAACCTGCTCACATTCGTTGCTCAATATGCTTGTTTCCTCTTAAGATTTTACCTTTAACCATCACTATTTCAAGGTTTCCAGTATAATGAAGGCCTTATTATACTGGAAATAATCTCTGTGGCCTATTCAACAACTCGAAAAAAACAGAAGGCTGAACTGACATAGCAGTGAGCTCAGCAGTTCAGTGCCAAATGACACAGAATGGGGGAAAGGTGCTTCGTCAATAACCGTCTCGATGACTCGCTTTTTGATCCCAAATTAACATGACAGCCCCGATGTCACAAAAGACAGAACTATTGACCACCACATGGATATTGTAACAACCCTACAGCAGACCCAGGCGTTGATAAAATGTTGAAAACAAATACGTCGCAATACAGAACTGTAGTAAACGATCACGGCACGTTTCGCGGAATGTATGACTCTTCAGCGGACACTTTGAACATCTTCGAGTCACCCAGTTTCGAGAAGCCTAGCAAAATATCGTTCCGAAGAATCGTCTACTGCCTATCACCCCTGACACGGCGGGTCTCACGAGCACCGGGAATACACAGATTTCGAGTGTGGCTCAACCGGAAACCTGTACTTACGGTCCAGGACTCCAACAGCCCAACTCATGCGGATTATGATCAAGTGTCAGATGAATTGCGCTACGAGCCGTTACAGTCTGCCAATTCGAGAGGGAATACGTATAAACAAAGAAGAACAAGCCTCAGAGATACGGTGCGGCGGTGGATTTTCTGCGAAAAAAAACAAGTACTAGAGGAACCGGCTTATAATCCACAGTCCGAGTCTGAAGCCTGTAAGGACAATACCTTGAGCACAGTGTTGTCCACTTCAACATTGGCTGAACCACAATCGGAGTTAAAAAAGAAACACGCAAGTCATACAAATCACAACTTTGAAGGACCAGCAGCAATTGTATAGATGGATTCTATCTACAGACCCATTTACATGACTGCACATGTCCTCATAACGTTGCCTGGAGCCCAACACATGTGACTTCCAGCTCTTTTGTCTATATGCCTATATTGAGAAAGCTGTTCCTATAAGGCATAAAATTTGAAATCGATTTACTGTAGACAAGAATTGTAACAAATTGCTATGTAGAATAATACTGATATGAGACCCTTTCAAGTCGACTACTGAGCTGAAATTAGTATCATCGCGAAGCCACGGTATCGAAATATCCTTAACCAAGGATGCCTGAGACGATTTCACGGGATTCTGTTAAGCCAGTATCGATTTTAACGAACAGGAACAATTCCAATGCTAGTATAAGTTCTGCAGCCTCTGATAGCAAGCAGACAGGCGAGGTGAGGGACCGGTGCGGATTACCGGCTGGTAATCCGAGGTATGATCTGGGAAGTATCACGGGTAATAAAGCCGGAAAGGCAGTGGGACATGGACACGGACCAGCATTGCAGGTTGTGACGAAGATCCCAGCCGAGTTGGAGAGTGGAGGTGCCCAGGAGCAGAAAAGTGATTCAGAAGGTGGAAACGGTGCACTCAGAACACCGCTTACTGCAACCTCTGTGTCGTTCACTGTTCCGGGGCATCGCGAGAAAGTTATGTCTCACAGACGGTCCATCTCGACCCGTTCTTCTTCTACGAAGGTTACAACACCGACTACGGCAGTGACAGCTACTAGCGGCATACAGTCTATCCACGACTCGTCTGGGGGCATCACGCCCGTGCGCTCTAATTCGTCTATAGATGACACGCTTTTGAAGCCCTCGTCGTCACGGCAGACTCCGGTGCATATTCCAGGCGACTTTATATCATTCGACGCAATTAAGAGTACAGCTGAAGAAAAAGCCGCCACTCCGGACCCTGCTGGAATGACTCCTGACCATGCTGTACATGAGAAGGCCGTACGACCTCTAGATGCGTCGCCCAGACAGACGGCTCGCAGAGGAAGCATCACGGACCAAGTTAGCAAAAAAAACTTGAACAAAAAGCTTATCAGCGAGGAGGAACCACGCATTCCTTTCGGCGAGTTATTTCATGACGAAGACGATAATAAGATTCATATATTGATTGGGGCAACTGGATCGGTGGCTACGATTAAAGTACCTTTGATCATAGACAAGCTGTTCAAGATATATGGAGAAGATAAAGTTTCAATTCAGTTGGTGCTTACCAAGCATGCAGAACACTTCTTGAAAGGAGCCAAAATTAACAAGGAAGTCAAAATATGGCGAAATGAAGATGAGTGGTACGGGTTCAAAAGAATGGGTGATCCGGTATTACACACAGAATTGAGAAAATGGGCGGACATTTTCGTTATAGCTCCGATGAGCGCCAACACGCTAGCAAAATTGGCAAACGGTATCTGTGATAATCTATTGACTTGCTTGCTACGGTCGTGGAAGTCCAATGTGCCCGTTACTATTGCACCAGCCATGAACACCTTCATGTACACTCATCCAGTCACTAAAAAACATATGCTAATGGTGCAAGAGGATTATCCATATGTGGAGATTCTCAAGCCTGTAGAAAAAGTTCTAATATGCGGAGATATCGGTATGGGTGGTATGAGAGAATGGGTTGAAATAGTCGAACGTATAACTAAAAAGCTCAAGCTGATACGTGGAGATTCTAAAAACTTGGAAATGGAGGAAGAAGACAAAGATGACGATGAGGATGACGACGATGACGACGACGATGATGACGACGATGAGGATTATGAGGACGACGACGAAGACGACGACGATGAAGACGACGACGATGAAGACGACGACGATGAAGATGATATTGTCGCTGAAGAAACCACTGAATCGAGCAGTTCTGTCATTGATCAGAAAGCGTGAAAAATCTTTTCAAGTACATCAAAATGCCTGCCAAGACCTTCCTGTTTGATTCCTTCATTTCACCGACATGGCCTAATGCATCCGGTATGCAAATTCACCACCTGCCATCACAGCAACACCTATACATAACTGCATATAGTCATCTAAGTAATGGATTACTACGTCATAATCAGCAACTTCAAACGTCGGGTAACCAATTAAATTATACTCTAAAATTTTTCCACAAGCTGAAGCCTTTACATCATTGAACATAGCAATGGATAAGTATCAACAATCATATATGATTACGGCTAGTTCTTTTAACATCTTTCCCAAGTTCTAGTAACTCGTATTTCACAGCCTGGAGTTTTATATTGAACTTTGGCCTGTTTGAACCACGTCTTCATCACAGAATACTACAATAGAAACATGTTTGGGCTAGGTGGTCAACCGCAATTGGATTCTCAGCAAAAGCTAACTGCAGCTGAAGCTGAACTTGATTTAGTTACAGATATGTTCAACAAGCTTGTCGACAACTGTCATAAGAAGTGTATTGAACTAAATTATAACGATGGTCAACTAAACAAGAATGAATCTACGTGTATTGACAGGTGCGTTGCTAAATACTTCGAAACCAATGTGAAGGTTGGTGAGAACATGCAACAGTTAGGTCAGTCTTTCACTCCAGGAAAGTTCTAAGCTGGATGTTTCGAGCTGACAATGTGATGATTTAAGGAACAGGAGCACTTTTGGACAAGATTCTACCACTTCAAGGACGTCCCAGCTCTCAACCTGGCTCATCGAAGAAGCTTCAGGAAGTTGCATAACCCAGTACCTCATTGAAAGTGCTAAGGGCTGGATTAATGAAATTCGAATGTTCATCATGTACATAATAACATTTCTATATACAGAACGTATATCTATTTACAGATACGAAATGAGGAAAGATATACACTCTCCGACGAAAACCACAGGCCTGTCAGTGAGGATGACTCTGCGAGTGCAGTCAATAAAGAAGTTTTGCAAACTTCTGTGCCCAAATGCGTTTACCATCCTAAGGCCTTGAGAAGACGAAGCTTACAGCCTTCAAAGCTGTTCAACTTGGGCCTGACGTCCAAGTAGATCGGAGGCAGTCCGTTTTTGTCCGCTTCCGGATTCGAGTAAAAATCTATAACGTACCCAATCTCGGTGCCACAACGATCTACTACCCAGTCATGTCTGTCGAAAGGTTTGCTCATGCCCAAAATGGAAGATCTGAACCATGCTCTTGGCGTCAGTTTCTTGGAATCACCTTTGAAACTGGTCAGCTTGATACCGCCACAAGCATCGCCTCCTTTGCCGTCTTCCCATACCTTGATGTAGTTCCACACTCTTTCGTTCACGGTATTGTGGATAGGCACCACCGTCTTCATATCCGCTGCTTCAGGATCCCAATTTTTCCTCTTCATCGCTTCGTAAAATTGTTTCTCAGAGGGATACACCCAGTTGTCTGACGCTCCAGTTCTGGGAATCGAAGATTTCTCCCTCTCAGTAGGCAGCTCCACGTTAGTGGTAAAATTTGGCTGTTCCGGTATCTCGTCGCTGGAACATTCTATATCTTGAGTGATAATAGGGTAGCTTGGGGCGGCCTGTGGTGCAGCTCCTTTTGCATGCTGCAGATGATTCTTCAACCATACATCCTGAGAGGAGTGATCCACAGGGCATACACCTTGTGAGTCACCTGGCACTTGTGGGTGATTTGAGGGCAGTGCTGCGGGATTTGCATCCTGACTACTTTTGGAATTCTGTTTGATCCACGCTTCCTTAGTGGAATCATCGACAGGACATTTTGGCTGTTCTGGCATCTTCTTTCACGTTGAGCAAACACACACCGTACTGGCAGTTTAAAGGCGGAAATACAGTGATAAAGAAGCCGAGCAAGACAAACTACAGCACTCTTTAGCACTCATCGATGCTTCTAATCCCAAACCCATAGCCAATATCACTGGAAAATTTCGAGATCCGGTGAGTTATCGATTACCCGGATATGCGTCAATCCTTATTATGTAAGCAAACCTTTAATCTGACGCGAGTCAGTGATTACATAAGGAAACAGATGTAAACTGGTTTTAACCTCATGAAGCTACTCAAACAAATATGAAACAAGGCCTACATTAAGGCATGTAAGCATGAGGTTAATTTTCCTGCAGTATGTTGTACGGAAAATATTGCTGTACGGATTTAAATGGTGAAATGCCAGTCAGAAACTACCTGAGGAGTGCTGAAGTTGAGGTTTTAAAAGCACTTCGATATTGGCAAGTTTTTGAGGTTGACAGAAGAAAAGGCAGAGCGAGGAATTGCAGCTTGTGCTGTTAGGCAGCGGAAAGGAATAAGGTGCTGCTGTTTTAAGAGATGCTGTGTTTGTTGATATATATTAGCAACCATAATTGGAGATAATATTTAATTGTTTGGAATGTGTGTTTCTCAGTTAGCAGGCTCATCAGGACGACGAGTTAATTGCAACGAAAACGTAGCTTAGCGAGAAGAGAGGCAGGATAGAGTGCAGCAAGAATGGGGTGTGTAGCCAGTACAGGGAACAGTGGCAACGAAGATGATCCGTTCATTCAGAACAAGAAAGTTAACGATCTGATTGAGCAGAATTTGCAATCAGAGAGAAATAAGAACAAGAATGAGGTGAAGCTGCTATTGCTGGGAGCAGGGGAAAGCGGTAAGTCTACGGTCTTGAAACAGATGAAATTGCTACACCAAGGCGGGTTCACGCATCGAGAAAGAGTGCAGTATGGTCAGGTGATACTTGCCGATGCCATTGAGTCGATGCGAACGTTGATACTACAGTCAAGAAAACTGGGCATCGAACTGGACAGTGACAGACAGGAAAGCGCAGGCACCGATTTGCCTCGGTGCAAACAGGTTGTTCTTGCAGCCAACACTTTAGAGCAGATTGACGCGAGGGCTGCTGGAGGGTCAGATTTCTTGAGGGAATACGTGCTGAAATATAACACTGGAAAGAAAAAGGTGTCCAAGACTGGCGAAGCAGAGGACAACGAAGAGGAGTACGAAGAGAAGTTGTACATGGAGGAACACGAACAGAAACGCATCGACCAGAGCACGAATGAGGAGATAGCATACGCCATTCAACAGCTTTGGACGCGAGACAAGGGGATTCGACAGTGTTTCCACCGAGCAAATGAGTTTCATCTGGAGGGATCAGCATCGTACTATTTCGACAACATAGAGAAATTTGCCCGGGTGGACTATGTGTGCGACGATATGGACATCCTGAAGGGCCGTATAAAGACCACCGGAATCACCGAGAGTAGCTTCAAAATTGGGCCGAGTACTTTTAAGGTATTTGACGCTGGCGGACAAAGAAGTGAAAGACGTAAGTGGATCCACTGCTTCGAGGGCATCACCGCAGTGGTTTTCGTGATAGCAGTCAGTGAGTACGACCAAATGCTTTTTGAAGACGAGCGTGTGAATCGAATGCACGAATCGATCATGCTTCTAGACACCTTACTGAACTCGCGATGGTTTGCCAACACGCCTTTCATTCTGTTTTTGAACAAAGTGGACTTGTTCCAGGAGAAAGTGAAGCGGTCACCGATCAGAACGTGGTTTCCGAACTACCCTGGTAAGCTGGGCGACGCCGAGACAGGGCTGAAATATTTCGAGTCTTTGTTCCTGAGCCTGAACCGAGGAAACAAACCGATATACGTGCATCGAACCTGTGCGACAGACACTCAATCGATGCGCTTCGTACTGGGCGCAGTGACAGACCTGGTAATTCAACAGAATTTGAAGAAAAGCGGGATTCTCTAAATTACGGCATAGACACCTAGCGTTCATCCCACAGCGACTCCAGCCGCCAATGCGTTTGCCTTTCCTTTCCTTTGTAACGGTTTAATATGTGTAATAATGTCAGGGATTCTAGAATGTCTGCAGGTGTGCTCTTGACATATCTTGGCACATTCCATCAATGTCCGGGTAACGACACTCTTCAGTTTTACCATTCATTAATCATCGCTGCGGTCTAGCCACACCCGGCTCATCTGCTATATAAGAGCAAAAGCACGCAGACACCTCTGACAGAAACCTGTCCGGTCCGATTCGTCTCGGAACGCATCCCGAGCCACAAACAGATCGGCACCGAATTTCACCATGTCTATGCAAACCTCGCTTCTTAAAGAAACGCACGTCCCATTGAGCCAGATAGTACGGCCCATCCAGCCGGTCCTTGACACCGGCAAGATCGATGCCATGGTTTCCACCTACAAGGGTACCCCCTTACAATCAGCCACTCTGACCCAAGAACAGGCCGAGCAAAGGGTGTCGACGTTACCCGCCACACAGCGTCTACCGCCGATCGACTTGGCGGTAGTACGTTACCCGGCCTCATCTCCTTCTTCCCCAGACGACTCCAGCGAAGACAACGGCCCCAGGACCGTCTACTATGCGTTCGGCGGCTGCCACCGTCTTCAGGCGTACGACGCCTTGAGCAAAGAGCAAAACAACCCGGACATTCCTGTACTGGCACGGCTCATGCCGATGACGCCTAAACAGCTCAAACTTTACGTCGGAGTCAGTCCCTGAGTCCGATACCCGGACACTTTGTGTTCTTTCTTCTGTCTTTCATCCTCGGATCCGAATGCGAAACGCACACCGAGGTCCGACCGGGCCACCCTTGCTAGCGCACGCCGTCGTTGTGTACGACCTCCCAACTCTCTGCGCACGGGATCCCAAGTATCGGTACATAGAATTTCTGAAAAACTGCTGACCGAGCAAAACGTTATCCCAGTACATTGGTCACGCAAAAAACTGTAGCCTATGCCGCGCTACTATTTCACTTATCCATGATACTTTTTTTCTCACTCTGTGGATACAGCTGAGATGTCCGTATATATAAGGGCAAGTGATTGTCACGTCGTTAAGTAATACAATTGCATGTCTGAGAATCTGATCATGTAGTCGCATCTCGAATCCCTTATTACGCAATTGCCTATAAACTCAAGAAACCACACATAATCACACACAATGTCTTCTGCTATGCTAAGTGTCGCTCGCCGTCAATTCTCTTCTACCGCCTTCAACCCTTACAAGGTCACCGTGCTAGGTGCTGCTGGTGGTATCGGCCAGCCTTTGTCCCTCTTGCTAAAGCTTAACCACAAGGTTACTGACCTAAGACTATACGACTTGAAGGGCGCCAAGGGTGTTGCCGCGGACTTGTCTCACATTCCAACAAACTCCAAAGTGTCTGGGTTTGTCCCAGAAGAGAAAGGATCTACCGCCGAGCTAGCCGACGCACTAAAGGACACCGAGGTCGTCCTTATCCCCGCCGGTGTGCCAAGAAAGCCAGGTATGACTCGTGACGACTTGTTCTCTATTAACGCCGGTATTGTGCGTGATTTGTCCCAAGCGGTTGCCCAAAACGCTCCAAACGCCGCCATCTTGGTCATTTCAAACCCAGTCAACTCCACCGTGCCTATCGTCGCTGAGGTGTTGAAGAAGCATAACGTGTACAACCCAAAGAAGTTGTTCGGTGTGACCACTTTGGACGTCATCCGTTCTTCCAGATTCATCTCCGAAGTGAGAAACACTGACCCAACCACCGAACACGTGAACGTTGTCGGAGGTCACTCCGGAATTACGATCTTGCCATTGATCTCCCAGACCAAGCACAAGTCTATGATCCAAGGCGAGACCTTGGACAAGTTGGTCCACAGAATCCAATTTGGTGGTGACGAAGTCGTCCAAGCTAAGAACGGTGCTGGTTCTGCCACTTTGTCTATGGCTCAAGCGGGTGCTCGTTTCGCTAACAGCGTTTTGAGCGGTCTAGAAGGTGAAAAAGACGTGGTCGAATGCACTTTCGTCGACTCTCCATTGTTCAAGGACGAAGGTATCGACTTTTTCGCTTCCCCAGTGACCCTAGGTGTCGAAGGTGTGCAAAAGATCCACGGACTGGGTTCATTGTCTGGTAAGGAAGAAGAGATGTTGCAAGCCTGCAAGGAAACATTGAAGAAGAACATTGAAAAGGGTAAGAACTTCGTGAACAACTAAATTGGCTAGAAAGACAGAAGATCTGTCCGTCATGCACTTATTATTTATTCACTGAATTTACTCTTCTTTGACATACCCCATCAAAGATAAAATCAAAAACATTCACTTCTTTCCCAACTCCTCATGTCTTTATAGTTGATATGTATACGATATGATACATTCGAAACGATACGATACGATACGATACACTCTAACCAAGTAAATATATATTCATCCCTAAAACAGTTTTCAAACTACGGAGTAGCTCTTCTGACGCGCGAAATCGCCACGTTAAGTAACTTAGTCGCGGATGCAGGTGTTGACTGCGTTTCAAGTTCGGCTTCCGGCCGGGTTTGGAGACTGACATCGTCGCGGTCCGAAATAGCCGCCGAGGTCAAGTAATCGTTCAAGTCCTTGGCAGGTGCGGGGAGTGGAGGCGAAAAAGTTACGTCTTCTGTTAACGCCGTTTCCGTCGGCGCCGTCTTTAAAAGCCTTGTGTAGAATTGTATGGTAGCGTCGCTGTCTCCGACGTCGGCGGGTAACAGTCCCATGCCATTGGCTGCTTCTGCCAGCGGCCTCGTCTTCGCGGCGTAAGCCGCGGTGCTGCTGAGCAGCACCTGCAGACATTGCCGCGCGCCGTACTCCATTGCGACGTGTAATGCGGTGTTGCCTTCGCCGTCACGCATCTCTAAGTCTGCACCGCACTGCAGCAGCAAGGACAAGCAGCGATGCCTGTCTAGTCTGCACGCAAGATGGATTGGCGCCCAGCCGGGATCGCAGTGACTTTGCACATCCAAGCCCCAGTAGAAATGCTGCAGGAGTAGATGCACGGTCTGTTCATCCCCGTTCTGGATCGCCAGATGAATGCTAGTTTCCCCTTTATACGTCTGCAGTAGAGGAGGATGGTGCAGCGGCTGCAATGCAGCTGCTGCATTTTCCAATCTTGTATCTGTACCCTGCATGGTGAGCAGTCTGCATATTAGGTATCTGCCATGAAACGCTGCATAGTGCAGCGAGGACCATCCGTTAGAACTGTCGATGTTTTCGTGAAGTTCAGGCCAGTGCCGTAGGATACGGCGCACCACGCCTAGTTTTCCCTGGATCACGGCCTTCCGAAGCCTGATGCTCGGCTCTTCTATCATGTTCCTTTAATTTCAGCAGCACTTGTATGATTCCATAGGATGCCGCTAGTCCAGTATAGATCAGCTTTTGGTTTGGCTCAGGATCACATATGCGGTGATTGATTTTAAGGTTTTCAGAGTTGATTATGGTATATAAATATAGTGAAAGTTAAACTGCGTCGTTCAGTTAATGATTGATCAAACTGGGAGCTACGGCTGGAGGATCAGCGCGGCGAAGGCTTTTTCGATATTTCACAAAGTTTCAGATGGATAACAGCACGCCCAAAGTCATACTTCCTCGCTCGGAGATTGCAGCTCCTGCAGACGATGTCTCTTACGATCTTACCGCAGACCATGCGTTGAGATATCAACAGGTTCTGGCCAACAGGTCAGGCACCAACGCGCCGATGCTCACCAAGAGACTGAGAGAACAGCAGAATCCCAAGTCTAGACCGGAGATAGACTATTTTCACGTCAGAGCGAGGCTTCCTGACAGGACAGCGCTAGAACTACAACTCTCAGTGGAAAGCACTGTACATGACTTGTATGAGTGCGTCAGAGGCTCGCTTGTAGAGTCTGCAAGCAATGTCGTCTCGTTGTATCTACCGACGCCATACCAGGTATTGAAAGATGGGTCCGAGACATTGCAAGAGTTGAAATTCTCTAAGAAAACGCTGGTTCTGATACATTTCGAGCAGCCTTGTTCGCCACCTTATCTAAAGCCGCATCTACTTGAGAGCGCAAAAACCGTAGAAACAGTAAGGAAGGAGGAAGAAGAACGTGCTGATCAGGCGCCGGTGCAACATCAGGCGCAGAAACCAGCGAGAACCCTTTCAAAGACGCCAAAATGGATGAAACTAAGTAAAAAATAGGGTATTTACAAGTATATATCTATAGAGCATTATCAATACGAGTCTCTGATTATGAGAGCCGGTCCAGAATTGCCTCCTGTCCCACTTCTTCCAACTGGGAAAGAAGATCCTCTCTGTTGTAATTGATCAAATCCAGATAGTCCATAAGCTCCAGCAAGAGAGTTTGATAGTTGTCAGTGTTGCTGACACCTACGGACTTTAAATTACGAAATTTGTTGTGGGTCTCGATTTCCCTGAGCTGATTCGCCCACTTTTGAACCAAATGATCCTGCGGGTCTGTGCCATGCTCACTGCGCCGGGCAATCTTCAACTGAAGCTGATCTGCATATTCATTTTTCACACCATTCCGGATGTACTCTATGATTGAATCGTCAATTTCAAGCAACTGCTCTTCAGAAATGAAACTCAGCACTCCTATTAGATGATTCCACTCTCTGTTGGCGCAGAATGCCCGAATAACACAGTCGATCAGTTTAGGATTCATGAGTATGCCATCGTCGATAACCATCCATTTGAACACAGTAAGCATTTTGTAATCGAGGCCAGACTTGATATCTTTCCTGGCTTGAATAGTAGCATGAAGCAAATCTTCAGTATCGGTTTTACGATTCAAAAGCTTGTAGTATTCCTTGTAGACTCGCCATATCTCTAGGTAGAGGAAGTCCGAGAAAGGCACATGCTCACTCATTGTCCTAGCTGAAAGTAACTCATTTACAAGCTGCAGACACGACATCCATTGTCGACGTTGCAACAAAACATTTAGCTCACAAGATATGAGAAGTGGGTCATGCTGCATTTTATGGTCCTTGGCACGCTGTAACATTGCATCTACTTTAGCAGCATAATTTTTGGCATTTGGTGCTCTGCGAATTGCCTTCATTCTGTAGAAGTTGATGAACAAGATGTAATGATGGGAGTTAACAGCAGGATATAGAGAACCGCATGAGCGCTTGGACGGTTCTGATTCTTCCATTTGGCTCAAAATGTTGAGAGCCGCCTCTTCTTTGTCGGCTATTAGCAACAGCTTCATCATCGCTTGCAGCTTCTTGGAGCGAAACTCTACTGCTTCGTCATCATCAGCGCGACCGCGAGATATGAAATCCAATAGATAGGGTTGCAGGGTCTTCGAAACATTCTCAAATTCAACTAGCTGTCTTATGTTCGGAAACAACAAAAACTCAAAGTTCTGTCGAACTTCGGAGAAGCCAGATTGTTGCAAAGATTCTTCATACCAATTTTTGAATTTCTCTAGTTTGTGTGTAGCTTCTTCCGCGGTAAGGTACGGTCTTAACTCGTTGCTGAATAAATCAAACTCCTTCAACCATTGTAACCGAAATTTTACGATTACCTCATCGAACAAACGCTGGTCCATTTTGGTATACTCCTCAAATTGGGCAAATAGTTGCATCGCCTCTTTCTTAAACCCATACTTCAGATAAAATGAAACGACATTAAGGTAGTCTGCCCTCGAAACCTTCTGGATTTCATTTAGGAAATCATTGGCTTCCTCTGAAGATTCAAAGATTCTCTCATCTCTGTTCACAGTTTGGGCATTAGCGGCGTCATCAACTTCTTCATTCCATCCATATACTTTCACCATTGATAATAAGTTGTTAGTCAATTGTCTTGCTCTTGTGAGATTACGAGCATATAGATGCCTTTTGATGGCTAATTTTAATACATCCGGGCGGACGTAGTCGGAGCCAAAAAGACTTACCGATTCTTCGTACACTTTGTTGAATTTGAGGAGTTTATTCCCTCGTAAATATACCATCATTCCAACTTCATACCACCATCTTTGATTAACCCGAGTCTTATAGCTTTCGAAAAGGGCAGCTGCAGTTTTGAATTTCTTGAACCTAAGTAATGCATCGATGTAAAAAGACTCATTACCGGGATCTAGTCTTACTCGTTTGAGCCCATAAATTAATTTACCAGAAAGATACTGACCGCTTAAACGCAAATCCTTGTCGGGGATTAGCTTCGAGTTTTCGAACGCTTCTACCATCTGGTCGAGAGATATGATTGTGCTTTTGTCAGTTGCGTTCTTGTCATTTAAGATTCTTTCCAGCAGATCAATAAATAATTGGGTGTTTGCTAATGGATGCAAATTAGCTTTAACATCACTGTACACAGTCTCCTGGACTATGGTGTCTACAAGTGAATCCAAATTATCATCCTGACTAGGAATTGCAAACCTACTGAAATCTTCAGGTTTGTTCGATGTTTCCAAATGTTTCAAAACTTGCTCCACTCCAGAATTCTTTATTCTAGTAACCTCTAATTGACACTCTCGTATTAAGTACTCGAAAACATCAGAAACAGTGGGATTCTTTTGCCTCTTTAATTTATTGATGTTTGCAACTGACTTCTTGAAGCCTGTATTCGAGGCGGCAAGATATGAGATCAAACTCGAATGAGCTTCAGAATTGATATCCACTTCAGAAAATCCATTTATCTGTTTCAAAGCATCGATCTTAAGGTCTGCATCTGTTTTTTTGTCAGATGACTGGCTTTGGCTGTGGCGAAGACCTACTTTTGAATTATGGTGAACTGCTCGTCGTACTTGCCTTTGTAAAGATATGGAACTGAGACTTTTTCGGCAAGCCAGAAGTCTAAGCATTGATCTCTCAGCGTACATGGTCCCACCACTGTGCAGCTATAGTAAGTGTAAGCAGATGGCACCTGAAATGCATAAATTACCGAATATGTGATGACGTTTTATCCTTTGATTTATTAGATATTGAGATGAGCTTTAATTTTTCAGTATTAATGCGATGAGATGAGGTTGAAGCATAAGCTTCAGAAGGATTTGACAAACAAATGCATTGTTACATCGTATTTGGTGCTTTGGTCTATAGATCTGCAGTTATCAGTGTATAAAAGAGTTTGTAAAATATATGCAAAGTAGAATGTTGTACAAGTCGCTACGAAGGACTGCTCCGTATTAGTGCGAAATAGTATGATATGCAAGTTAGAGTATGACGAGTCTTCTGGAAATTCCAGTATGTGCAACTATAAGCAGGAGATCTGAGCCCTATTATTTCTTCTTTACACTTTTCAGACGCCCTTCAAATCCTGCTCTTTTCTTGACATTTGCTGTTCCCTTGAATTTTCTTTTCATCTTTTGTTGCTTGTTCTTCTTTTTGCCCTTGTTGTCCTTTCTGATCTGTAGGTTTTCTTCTCTTCTCTTGGTTTTCTCGGCAATGGTGTTCTCCACTACTTGTTTACGGTCACGCCATTCAATGGCAGACTTACGTTTTTTCGCTTCTTTACGTTTCAAAGCTTTACGTAGTAGTTTTTCATCGTCTTTTAGTCTCACACCTTCTGCTTGTAACATGGCCTTCTGCCATTTTTCCTTTTCCTTAATTTTGATTTGGTCTAGCTCGTCTTTGGCTGCTATGTTCTGCTTCTTCGTTTCCAGCAGCTTGAGGTGAGACTTAACGTCTTTCTTGGCCGGTCCCTTCTTTCTTTCGGCCTTTCTTACATTCGCTAGATCTGACGTGGCCTTGGAACCGTCACTGAATTGAATGCTCTGAAACATAACACCGTTGGCGTTGATCTCTTCATCACCATCAGGATTCAGACGTTGTTTCTTTGATACAGTTTCCTCGGCGTCAGAATCAGAGTCAGAATCGCCGCTGTCGTCAGAGGAAAGATCTCCTGCAGCATCGGGCTGTGCTGACTTGGCCTTGAGCTCCAGTTTGCGTTTCCTTTGTGCCAGAATAGCTTCTCTAGAGCTTGGAGCACCGTCTACCTTCGTGCCTGGCGCCTTACGTTTCTCCTTTAACGCTTTTATCTTCTCTTGTAATTTCTGCCTCAACTCCTCCATCTTCTTCTTCTTTTCATTTGAAGCATCCTTCTGTGGCTCTGGTCTTTTGACCTTGGGGCTTTCTTGGTCTACAGGATTGCCGTCATCGTCAAAAACCACCGTGATGCTTTCTGATTCGCCGAGCGTCGGCAATTCTTCACCCTCGACACTAGGCGTCGCTTCTTTTGCCTCTTCTTCTTCCTCTGCTGTATCCTCTTCTTGCGGTTCGGCTTGCTTCTTCATATTACTTCCCGGTAAGACCACGGGTTTCGCCTCGGCTTCTTTCCTCTTCAGCACGTCTAAAGCAGATCCGGATTCTTCATCCTGCTGCTCAGGGTCTAATTTCAGCTTTTTGTCCTGTTTGGCCTGTACTTTACTCTTCTTCTTGGCCTTCCACTGTTCCTGAGTCTTGTCATCGTAGTAGTACTTGGCAGGAATCAAAGACAAAAGCCCCTCAAACGCACTTGAGTTCGACTTCAACCTCTCCTCTAATGAATTGCTCATAATCCTATACAGTGCGCTGACCTGAGAAGACAGTATATCGAATGTTTACTCTTCTTCAAGCTCTTCAACCTTTCCAGCATTGCAGTGCGATGAGATGAGCTCTCATATATAGCAGGCGATGAGCTTGGAAAATTTTCTACTTACACGTTGGGGACATCATAGACGGACCAACGCACGTGATTATCATCTGACTATCACGTGATTCTCACCAGTAGTCACGTGGTTATACATTTCAAGCTTATATTCTTGTTGCACACCTCGTTAGCCGTTTTTAGGCCTTAGTCAGGCATGTCATTAACCTGCGATTCAGCCGACAGTTCATAGATTCAAACAAGCAACGGGCGACATTGCAGTGTGCTGTCCAGATTTCATGGACCAGGGTTTTTTCCTATGCCCTACTCTACTGAGCGCCTGCTAATCGCTCCTTACAGTATGGAGCTTCGAAACAGGAAAATTTTTCAGATTAACGTACTTTTCGTTATATATAAGAGAGACTTGGATCTTTTGGCCAGTAAATGATGAACTGATGGTTATGGAGGCAGGACCCAATTCTGCTTTTTAAGGACCTTTTAGATTGTGCAAGCAATAGACGTGTAAACTCCAAAACCCGACACAATGGCTGCCAACACTTTGTTTGTGTTTCCTCAATCGCCAAGAAGCTCCGCTTTGATTGCCTTGGCCAAATACTTGAAGTTTGATGTCAACGTCGTTGACATTCACTCCAAGCCAAATGAGGAGCAATTCGTCAAGAACTTCCCATTGAAGAAGACCCCAGCCTTTATTGGTGAAGACGGGCTAAAGCTACACGAATGTCTAGCTATCGGTCATTACAGTATGTTTTTGGATGGTGGTTTTGAGGTCACGTGGTCACTTCCGAATCTGAGAACTTCGTCTACAATATCCTCGCTGCCGCAGCTCATGCCATGCTCAGTTCGATAATGATGAGAACCTTTTTATTATACAGTTATCCCTGTCTGAATGGGTAAATTTTAAAAATGGTAACACACATATGTCGATATTGTATACTCTGACATCGAAAACTGGGCAGGAGTGAAGAAAAAGAGCTGTGGTCTTAGCTGAAGCATTCTCTATTCGAGGCGATTCACAACTGCCTAAATGAGGGCTCAATTTACTAACAAACTCATTTTGTCGTTTTCAATTTCACGTAACGTGGAATTTTGAGAAACCATAATCATCTCCTGCAGTAACGAACTCTTCAGAAGACGAAGTTGTCAAGGCCGATCTTATCGGTAAGGACGCTGTTGAAGAAGCTGAAATCTTGAAATGGATGTCTCTATCCGCCACTGACTTCCTTAACTTCCTAATGCAGGCCTATTTCCCAGTCGTTGGTGTCAACCCTTACAACAAGAAGACTGTCGAACAGAACTTGGATAAGTTGGTTCTTGTCGCTAAACTTTTCGAAAACAGACTAAAGAACTACACATACTTGGTCGATGAGAGAATCACTTTGGCTGACGTGTTCGCTGCAGCTGTCTTTGTCACCGGCTTCCAGTCCTTCTTCGACGCCAAATGGAGAGAATCTCACCCAGCCATTGTTAGATGGTTCAAGACCGTTATCGCTTCTCCTATTCTTGCTGAGGCTTTCGGTAAGACCGAATTTATCGCTGAGGCCATCAAGTACACTCCTCCAAAGAAGGAAAAGAAGGAACAGCCAAAGAAGGAGCAACCAAAGAAGGAAGCTGAAGCTGCCCCAGCCGCTGCCCCAGAAGAACAAAAGAAGCCAAAGCACCCATTGGAACTTCTCGGTAAGGCTTCTTCCTTGAACTTGGAAGAGTGGAAGAGAGTCTACTCTAACGAAGACACCAGACCTGTTGCTTTGCCATGGTTCTGGGAACACTTCAACCCTGAGGAATACTCTATCTGGAAGGTCGGATACAAGTACAACGACGAATTGACCTTGACCTTTATGTCTAACAACTTGGTCGGTGGTTTCTTCAACAGATTGTCTGCTTCGGTCAAGTACATGTTCGGTTGTCTAGTCGTCTACGGTGAAAACAACAACAACGGTATTATCGGTGCCGTTGTCATCCGTGGCCAGGACTTTGCTCCAGCCTTCGATGTCGCTCCAGACTGGGAATCCTATGAATACACCAAGTTGGACCCATCCAAGGACGAGGACAAGGAATTTGTCAACAACATGTGGGCTTGGGACAAGCCAGTCGTTGTTAACGGTGAGAACAAGGAAATTGTTGACGGTAAGGTTTTGAAATAAGCTTTCTTGCCTGAACAGACATAGATATACACATTACCACAATTGCTCATGCAAATACCTAAAATCCATTACAGGATCATGCCTTTCTTCCTTTTGTCTTATTGACTAAGTACTCAGCTCGGTTTGTATAATTAAATCACTTACGTACGGCTTTCACCAAACCAAATGAGAGCCCATGAATTCAGTTCAAAACTTATGAATGGAGGCGTGAAGGAATCGACGGTTAGCCAAGTTCCTTTTCTCGTATAAAAGTCACGTGACTTTTATACGAGATCGCACTGTTGGACTATCACTAGCGACGGTGTTGATAATATGATGAAAGTATTAGTGGCTTCACTTAATAGTGTATAGGACCATGCCTTTAAGATAGGGGTAAATGATCAACTAGGACCCAAGACAAGCCTAAGAGTTGACATTGAGGCCATTGAGACGCTACAGTGTTCTCAACTAACGAATAAGGGGAAATTCCTTTGCAATTTTTGTCACTTTATTACACCTAAGAACTTACTACTGACACGCAGTGTGCGACTATTGGGAATTACACACGATGACTACTGCACTATATACAGCGAAGGACTTCGTTCTGGTATCGCTGCCTGAGAATGCCAGACCATCTCACAGTCCTGAGACAGACACCGCTGCCTGGTTAGAGACTGGCTTGCTCTCTGGCAGGGGCTATGTTGCAAATTTCCCTATTCCAGATTTCAAGATTGGATCCTTGGACACTTTAGTGTTGCAATCCGAAGAATTGGCCAAAATTGACTCTCAAATATACGCTTCGTTGCAAAAGATCGTTGAAATACTGCATACTTTGACTGAGGCTCAGACTGTGACCATAAACATCAACAAGCAGTCTATTCCAGAGTACTTGTCTCATTTCCAATGGGACTCCAGGAAATTCAAGCTTGACAAGTCCGTAAAAGAACTTATCCATGACTTGTCGATCGAGTCGTTCCAGTTGGATGCAGACGTTAGATCCACATATTCCAGCTATAACAACGCCAAGTCGAATTTGGCCGCAGCTGAAAGGAAAAAGACAGGTGATCTTTCGGTGAGGTCTTTGCATGATATCGTACAGGCCAAGGATTTCATCTTAAACAGCGAGTATCTAACGACAGTGTTAGTGGCTGTACCAAAAAACTTAAAGAATGATTTTGAGAAACATTACGAGACACTGGCTCAAAAAGTGGTTCCGGGATCCGCTTCCATTTTGAAACAAGACGACGAATTCATTCTTTACAACGTTCATCTATTCAAGAAGTACCAGCAAGACTTCCAAAACGCTTGCAGAGAGCACAAGTACATTCCTCGTGACTTCGCTTACTCCGAAGAATTAATCGACCAACTGAAAAAGGAACACGACACGGCTGCTAGTCAAGAACAGAATCTTCGCGGACAGCTAGTCAGGCTAGCAAAGACAGCGTTCCAGGATGTGTTTGTAAACTGGATGCACATCAAAGCTTTGCGTGTCTACGTTGAAAGTGTGCTTCGTTACGGGCTCCCACCTTTCTTCCTGACGAAGATCATAGCGGTACCACCAAAGCAGCTCTCAAACTGCAAGTCTGAGCTAATTGAGCAGTTCAGTTATTTAGCAGGAAATGCCTTCACCAAAGATAAGCGAGGTAAGATCAACAGAAATGACTCGTCGTTGCACGAATACGCGTCCCTGGTTGATACAGAGTATGAACCATTTGTATTATACACTCTACAACCACCGCAGTAGATCAAACTCGGGCCTTTGTTCTTTTCTCCCGGCATAGTTAAGCGCATTGTGCGTCATGTGCCGCTTGAGAAGTCCGGAATTTCCGCTAACGTCTCGTGACCACCGCGGCAATTACGATGTTGCCGCAGACAAGACTCACTGAGTCAACTGAGGTTCCCTTTCAATGCACGCGTACCTACTATGTGCAGGCGGAGTGATCTATTAAGTAATTCTTCATAGTCTTATCTTATTAGCTGTTACACACTAGTCACAATTGGCAGTTCATAATCAAGAATAGCACAAACTTCCACGAGATTATAGTAGTCATCGTTTTGTCAGCATCTACAATATCATCCTGATAGCCTACCGTGGCTGCATGGTTTATGCGCAATCTTGAGCCGAACGGGTCTCTGTCCGCTGTCTCGGAATTCGGCATCATCTTCAATTTTGTCTCAACATGTCTTCTCGAGTCTTTTTCGGTAGCACTGAGGTTCTGCACTGAAAATACTGAATCTGTCCAACGACAGTGAAAAACGGAGACTCCAAGCTGAGGTAAAGAAAAGCCATTGTGGATTGTTTAGACCTCTCGGTAGTACGATCAGTCATATATGTAATTTTAGTAGTGTCAGTTGTCTCAGGTGTTGAAGTAGCGAAGTCTTCGTAGATACGAAAGAAATGATATATAAAAAGGGACTAATGACGATGGGACCTCATTCAGAAGCTAGATAGTTTGAGCTCTTAGTGTCGAAAAATGTTAGTGGCACAGCTATTGCCAAAAGCAACAACAGCTAGAACTGTCTTTGGAGTTTTGTATCTGCAGAGTTGTGATTGATCTTGACAATAGTTGTTATATTACACGATGCCAGTTAACGTGGACACCAGAGTGTATGGGAACTACGACACGCATTTCTATGCTAACCAGGATGAGGTTGGAGAGGATGGTGTCTTGAGAATTGCCAAAGGTTATAGACAAAAGGTTAAGTATCCTGATTTTTTGCCTGCTTGGGATCCTAATCAGAAATACCCTACACTGGAGTTCCACAAGTACGAGGATCCAGCGTTAAGAGCCGATCCATCGTTCCCCAATTTGTTCAAGGGCAAGATCTCCTTGAAGCCTATAACCCCAAAATTGGGAACAGAGATCACTGGCATCCAGTTGACGGATCTTTCTGACGCTGCAAAGGATGAATTGGCTTTATTAGTTGCAGAAAGAGGTGTCATTGTATTCAGAAAGCAGGACTTTGTGGATCAGGGGCCAGGATATGCCGAAAATTATGGAAGCTACTTTGGAAAATTGCACATCCACCAAACTTCGGGAGCACCAGAGGGTCACCCCCATTTGCACGTAACGTTTAGACGTCCAGACCGTTCAGAGTTCCAAAGAGTCTTTCATGAGTCCATAAGCTCTACCGCTTTCCACACGGATGTTTCGTACGAGCTGCAGCCACCATCGTACACCTTGTTTGCGCAGTTAGAAGGACCTGAATCTGGTGGTGATACTGTCTTTGCAGACACCATTGAAGCTTTCAACAGATTGTCACCAACCTTTCAGGAGTTTCTATCCACTTTGCACGTCGTTCACTCATCTCAAGAACAAGCAGAGAACTCAAGAAGAAACGGAAGTATCCAAAGAAGAAAACCAGTAACTCATACTCATCCTTTGGTCAGAATTCATCCCGTCTTGAAAAAGAAATGTTTGTACGTCAACAGAACCTTCTCAAGAAGAATTGTGGAGTTGAAACCATTGGAGTCTGCCAACCTTTTGAACTTCCTTTACTCGGTGGTTGAGGGTAGTCAGGATTTGCAGTTGCGCGCCAGATGGGAGGAAGGCACCGTTACCATTTGGGACAACAGAAGAGTTCAGCACACCGCTATTGTGGACTGGGAAGACGCTGTTACGAGACACAATGTGAGAATCACTCCTCAAGCTGAAAGACCAGTAGAGGATTTGAAGTATTTGAATGACCCAACCTATTACCCACACGTCGACTTAGAATGAGTTTGAGAGATACCAAATAATCTCTCAACTCTAGTGCATCATGAATATGCCAGTATTAGTCCCCGTAACTCTTTATTCCTCCGTTTACTTATATGATAAACGAAATGACTTTAAAACCAACTCTTGACGAGTTTCACGTTGACTGCGTCACATTTTCATCTGTATCGTTTCTAGCTTTATAACAAAAAGAACAATAGATGCTATCCGTAAAGCTTCATATCATTTTGAAAGCATGTGTACTGTTTCTGATGCCCAGCTGCCTACCTTAGAACCCAGTATTGCGGTCGATACTATTGACACAGTGTAAAAATACATTATTGGAGGGAAACGTTTTCTGAATAAGACCTGGAGAGATGCTACAAGCAGCACTTGCCATCTAAAAGCCATGTTAAATAATGCGAAAACGTTTTTCATTCCTGCTAAAGAACTGCCAAACAGCTTGTTTAACTGACTCAAAGAAGAATTGACTTTTTCGACGTCTGTCAAACTTCTGTCTAACCTTTGATCTATAACATCAAACTTTGAAGTGATTGTTTCTGCCCAATTTTCCGATTGTTGGTTTAACTGTACGTTTACATGTTCCAACGTCTCAAACAGCGAATGATTTATTTCGCTAAGGGTCGGTATGATCTGCTCAGACAGTAGTGGCATTACTGATTCTTCCACTAGTTTATTCAAATGATGTATCGTGTGTATAGTTTCTTCATGCACTTGGGTCAGTTCATCGTGGATGATTAGATTCTTTTGCCGCGACAAATCTATAATCTCCGACAAAAAATCATCGAAAACACGGTATAGGGGTTCTTGACGTGATGCAACGTGCACTGAAATATTTTCTAAGTCTTCGAATGACTGCTTCGTTTTTTCTTGATGTTCTCTTAAATGACTGAGATATTCGGACTCCAAATGTTCAAATGTTTTATTTATTTGACACTTCATGTAGTTCAAATCATCCTTCAATTCATCGTCTACAGCTTCAAATGAGGAAATTAACTCTGTAAGTTGCAATTCCAAGATCCCTTTAGTTTTGAGAACCTCACCTCGGGTTTCTTCTTCTTGTACTCTTCTTTCTTCTTTGATATCGCTCATCATAGATTTGAATGAAGTTTGTAAGTCAGCTAAGCTGTCTTTGCTTTCGCGCTCAATATCTACTCTGAAGATCTTCCACCGTTTCGTCACTTCGTCCTGAAACAAGGAATACATGTCTGTGACGTTTAGAAACAGCTCGAGTATTTGCTCTTTTTCGAACGGTAAAGAGTTCTCCATGCAAATTAAAGGAAGATTCTGATAGTTTCCACTATATGTAGTCCACCATTGAGGAGACCGTTCTAGCGCTCTAACACATTCCGCAGAATTCAACCCTCCACTACTTCTCTTCTGACATTCTAAAGGATAGGTAGTCAGTCCTGAGGATTCAAACTCGCAAATTGAGAGATGTATTGCCGTACTCACTCTCAGATCTATGTCAACAGACTCTATTCCACCCTTCAAACACGCCTGAATAAACTGTTTCAACGCAGGTTTTAGACAAGTTGACTGAGTCATTGGGAATTTATGCTCAATATATTCTCTCGATATCACGCTGATCTGGGAATCGTTCACGGATTCCTCCATCATTTGTGAAACATGAGCCAATAATTGGCCTGATACTAAGCAAACAGGTAACAGAAAAATCCTCATGGCATGTCCCCCGGCTTGAGCTGGCCATCAGCTACACACAATTCTCGATGAGGGATAAATACGGCACCAATAAAAGCGAATTTTTGCTGTTCGTTCTTTTTATACTTTGATCTTCCGGCTTTAAGCGAAGTAACCTTTATGAAACACATCTGAAACGTAAAAGGGTCATTATTAGGAACACTAAGTAAACGTACCAGTACATTCCGTAGAAGGGCTGAAGTTATCAATGTCATGCAATCATGTCGTACTACTCGAGATAAGGTGGTCTATCATCATATTTTGGTTTCCAAGAATTGTACTAAATCTTCTTTATCCAATTGTGTAAACCCAAAGTGGGATACGTAAGAAGTTTGATTCCTGACGATTTCTAGCACCGATTTGGTATCAGGCCAAGGTTGCTCATCCAAAATTGTACGTATAGCTCTGAAGTTAGAGTTCGTTACCAAAGCGACGATAAAAGCCAATACTTGGCTTTCAGACAGAGGCTTTTCTATCATTTTACTCGCCAGCCTCTGATACAAGGAGGAGATGTTCAAAGAGTTGTCGACCTGAGAGCCCTTCATCTGTCCTAGTTTCAATACGAGCTCACTTATGCATGACTGTAATATCCTTTCGGAGTTTTTAGACTTCAGAACTAAGTCCAAAAGCGAAAACAATTCGGCTTGATGGACACAATATGGGAGAATGCTATGTACCATCTTTTCGGTCAGTTTGTGATGGAACACAGGCGAAAGCAAATCAAAGAATAACAGCTTCTCTTTTCTTTCTACAGGTTGGCTTTCGCCGTCCTCGATTCTTTGTGTCTGTTTAGAGACTAAATTCAAAAAGGCTTCAGCAGTTGCTACTGAAGGCATCACCCTTCGAGACGAGAGGACCTCTAAAGCATGCTCAGCTACGGCCAGATCTTCATGCCTGATGCTGAAATCTAGGCATGTATTCAGCAGCTGATCGTCAAATTCTGCGATAACATCTAATCTTAGTTTAGCACTGCAATCGTGTAAAAAATTCCTGAAAGAAGCCGTTACTGCACCGGGTACGACCTCTAGAACATTGTCTGCAGACACTAAAGCCTGCAAAACCAGCATATTTAGCGTTGCAGTATCTAAAATATCCTTTCCCACGTACTTTCCCATGGTGCGCAACAAAGTCGTAAACTCTGTTTCTGTAAGATTAGGCCTTTGAAGCAAGTAGAGGAAGATCTGGTCTAGATACACCAAGGCGGCATTTCTCGATGCGATAATCAGTTTCTGAAGCTCATTGTCTAAAACGGAAACGGTGAGGTCCTTATTTTCGCGCAGCAACCGGTCCAGATGCTTCGCTTCTGGCGACTCCGTTGACAACTTGGAAGGCTTCGTTTCAGGCTTCACATTGTCGGGCAGAAACGAAACATGATTCGTCACTCTCAAGCCATGTCTCTTCCAGCTCAACACCCAATTCGATATCCCCTTCACAGTTCCAAATCGGATCTGAGACTCAGTCAGAGTCTGGACCCCTGTCTCTGGATGCTGAACCAAAGCAGGCAGCACCGAGTTTCCATTGAGCAAAGCGGGATTCTTCTCTGTAATGCAGAGAACCGTTCGCTGCGTTGCATTGGGATACGGGTAAAAAGGATGCACAAATTTGTTGTATTTGGGGATCACAGACTGTGGCAGATGCCCCTGCTCATCTACCACTTTGAACGGGTTCTTGGGAATCACCACTCTTCCAGTGGACTGCACAAAATTGCTAACTTTGGGTGCGGCACTCATCGCAAAATTGCCCACTCGATTTCTAGAAATCACAATTGGTGTCAAGATGTGGGAAACTGTCAGTCAAGCTTTCACAACAAGCAGTGAAGAATCCAGGCTCATTACTGCTCGGCATAGCTTGAATCAACCTAACGTTGAACCAAATTTTTCATACTAAACTAGCTGCGATGCCTGAAAAATCTAGGTTAAGGCAAAGAAAATCTGATAAAACGAGCGATGACATCGTACAAAAAAGAGACTGAACACTTTAGCACCGATCTTAAGGGTCGAAATACTACTGTCTCTATTAGAAAACAAACCAATCGAAATTAGGCTATTTTCAGATCCTATTTTGGACCGGCAGAACACTCTACACAGCGTCTTTCTTCTTACAAGTGCTCCGACATTTGTAATGCCGTTTACAGAATATTTCGCAGGCCTAGTTCGTGAATCAGCTAGGTTATAGCATCAACTGAATCCGCAATTTGTTGCCAGTGAAGCACAGCTGAGCCCGACCGCCTCAGCCCTTAGTACACTCCTTTTTGTCCGTAGATCCATCTCTTCTTCCTTATGGAAGAAAATTTTAAGCTACATTGTGCTAGAACGTCATTATATTTGTGAAAAGAATCGTCAACTTGATGCGATGAGGTAGATGCAAATTTATAAAACAGAAGGTCTGTGAGCGCCAACAGACGTATCTGGCCTGCTGCATCACGTACGTCTGGACTACCTTAGCCTGTGCTGCTAAACAGAGACTGTAATACGAGGACTAAATGGCGAAGAGCAAGGCAGTGCAGGTACAGAATCATAAAAATGGCAAGTCTACAGGGCCAAAACGCAGTGTAGCGAACCCGCTAAAGCGTACTCTCGGGAAACGTGTCGTGAATTACCACGACGATGCCAGTTCTAATGAGGACGAAGGTGAGAATGAGTCTGGAAACGGTGACCATGTTTCAAAACAAGAGTTAATGACCAGGGCATCACGATTGTTGAAAGTAAGACAGACGTTGCCGGTGTACCAGAATAGAGACCAAGTCATGCAGCATATCAACGCGAACCCTGTCACGATATTAATTGGTGAGACAGGTTCTGGTAAGTCCACTCAGATCCCTCAATTTCTGATGGATGAGCTGAGCAGGTCGCATTCTAAGGGAGGCATCGCGGTAACTCAACCTCGTAGAGTCGCTGCGATAAATCTTGCCACTCGTGTGGCACAAGAGCATGGATGCAGGCTCGGCCAAGAAGTAGGTTACTCGGTTCGTTTTGACAACAAAAGTCATCAAACAAGAACGAAACTGAAGTATCTCACCGATGGTATGCTCATCAGAGAGTTAATGGTAGACAAGAGTTTATCCCGTTACAAATGCATTATTATAGATGAAGCGCATGAAAGAACCATATTGACCGATTTGATCTTGGGTTTCTTAAAAAAGCTGCAGTCCACTAAGCGGAGAGACCTGAGGATCATTGTCATGTCTGCTACGTTGCAAGCGAATCTCTTCAGCGAGTTCTTCGGGAAGGCTCCAGTTCTATTTGTGGAGGGTCGTAAGTTCTCAGTCGATCGGTTCTATCTGCCGAAACCGTGTGACGACGTCGTTGATAGTATCATTAGATGCTGCGTTCAATTAAACCGTTCTGAGACTGTCGGAGACATTTTGTGCTTCTTGCCGGGACAGGAGGAAATTGACAAAGCGGTCTCAATTTTAAACAAAATTGTGCCCTTCTTGCCCACCGATGTTCCAAGGATTGTAGCATATCCACTATACGCAGCATTGCCGCCAAAGGAACAGGCGAAAGTGTTTGAGCCTGTCAAGGGTTTTAAGCGGAAAGTAGTGTTAGCTACCAATATTGCAGAGACCTCGGTCACCATTCCTGGAACCAAATATGTGGTAGACTCGGGGCTCAGAAAGGTGAAGGTGTGGAGACACCAGCTTGGTCTAGCAACCTTGTTGACCGTCCCTGTCTCTAAGGCAAGTGTGTCGCAGAGAGCTGGTCGTGCTGGTAGAGAAAGTGAGGGCAAATGTTTCCGTTTGTTCACAGAGAAGGACTACAGACGATTACCTACACAGTCCGAATCCGAGATCACCAGGTGCGAGATCACCTCCCCGATCCTGATGTTGAAACAGTATGGGGTCCAAGACATCGTGAACTGGTCTTGGTTGGAGCATCCGGGCAAAGAAGCCATTATCTCGGGGCTGAAGGAATTATATGAACTGGGCGCACTGAACGACCATGGCCGGATCACAGACCGCGGTCGTAAGATGGCCCTATTGCCACTGCCGCCACATTTGAGTACGGTTCTGATCAAGGCCCAAGAGCTGCAAGTACTACCCTACGTGATAGACATCGTTTCTTGTCTGAGTGTTGACAACCTGGTGCTTAACCCATTACCAGAGGAAAGAGACGACGTAAACGAAAGAAGACGGGCCATGTCACCCTTGGGAGCCAAGCACGGAGACCTTATCATGCTGAAAGAGCTCTTTGACATATACCAGACTCTTCAGACAAGCGTTGAGAAACAAGATTGGTGCAAGCAGCTATGCATCTCTCAAAGAGGGTTCAAAAACGTGATCAAAGTCCGGAAGCAACTGACCGATTACATGTCCAGATTGTACGGAAACGAGTTTACTGCAGAGAAGCAGAACGATCTATTGGACGATCCCGAAACCAAACAACTGGTTCAGCTGCCTGACATTGCTAATGTCCTCAAATCTTTCCTACACGGCTTTGTCAAGAACACGGCTATCGGAATGCCAGACAGATCATTCAGAACCACTCCTACAGGAGAAACGATTGCGATTCATCCCTCATCCATGCTTTTCATGAGCAATGCAGCAGGCTCATGCCCCGCGATCCTGTACATAGAGCATGTGTTCACCACCAAGGGGTATGCCAGATCTGTGTCAAGAATCGAGCTATCCTGGCTGCAAGAGGTTGCCTCTGGTGTGTTGAAACAGTCCACCAGATGATCTTCGTATATACAACTAACGTAACTCTGACATATTTGACCCTTTCTAGTTTGTCCTATTCTGTCCCACTTTGGCCCATTTTTTCGCACAAATTGTTGGGACAAGCCTGCCTACGCCGAAATGCCGGACAGGAGAAATCTTTGCGGCTCGAATACCACGCACTACGATGTTTTTTGAGGTAGTGTTTTTCCGGACAGCAGAACGGCAACAACATTAAGGTTTTCGTTCCGGGATTTTTTGGCGTGGTGTGCTGATGTTTTTCCGGAAACTGAGGGGCAGGTCTTCCGTCTGTACCAAACGGCATTCATCTACAGCTTGGGCGAACCTGCCGCCAAAGCTCTAATGAACCGTTTCTTACACACCGAGCTCTTCAAACTGCCCACTTCCCCACACCGACGTCCACGAGTCAGTCTCCCCACATAATAGGACGCTTATTTCCTACAAAGCCGTTTAACCAGTCATACCAACTAAAGGTCATATTGCTAGGTCCATGTTTCGCTCCAACCCGATCCACAAGAGACTTGCGGCCTTTACCTCACTGTCCCTGGCAACAGCCACCGAAACGTTAAACAGGCACGTGACTTCACGGTCATTTCCTATTAATCCGATGCAGTTTTTTTAATTCCCACTCTATTATGTAAGCTGCATCTTCGAAGCGAGCGTGGAACAACTACCGCTTCCTGCCGGCTATTCTGAACCGCAATGCCAATAGCAAAAACTCTCGAGTGGGAACCCCCGGGTTGTCGACCTATTACTAAAGGATGAAACCTGTGTATCGCATGGCGACCCTTCGTAATAGCTAGTAAGAAACCCATACAGACAGCACAACAGTGGCGACGCGGGCCATCCGCACGGCATCTCTTGGCGAAAGCTTAGTGCTGGTTTGGCAGTAGTTAAGGACGCAAATAAAAAAGAAAAAGACGTAAGCGAACGGCGTAACAAAAACAGTAGAGCATTTACTACAAATCTTTTGTCGATGAGTTAGAAGTCGAAGCAGCACTATCATGAAATGACGACAATCGGGCGACTTCTCTCCACACTATTTTGTTACGTTGTTGTCATTTTTTTTTCGTTCCTTGAGAGTTTCTAATTGGATCTGGTATGGTAAACCCTGACCAGATATACATCATATGGACACAGCGTAATACGCCGGTATATGATGTAAGAACCTGAAGAGGAGGAATATGTATATAAGGCCAGTGTTTATCATTTCTATTTTCCTATTTGTAGTCATGATGCGATTGGTAAAGTATTGAAGAGTTGGAAGTGACGTAGAGGTAGTAAGTCCAACTCATCAGCCAAGTCCATAGGTTTAAGATGGTGAAAAATATATTTTCTAAGTTCACTTCAAGGACTGACACAGCTGGTTTAGCCGGCAGATCGTTGCGTCTAGCTATCACGGTTACCGCTGTGACAGGTTTCTCGTTATTTGGTTATGATCAAGGTTTGATGTCCGGTATCATTACCGGACAAGAATTCAACCAAGAGTTTCCCGCCACGAAAGAGTCGGAGCACAACAGCAGACACGCAACTGTGGTGCAAGGTGCAGTGACTTCGTGTTACGAGTTGGGATGTTTCTTTGGTTCGTTGTTCGTCATGTTTAGAGGTGAGAAAATCGGCAGAAAGCCTTTGATCATCCTCGGTTCGCTTTTGACCATTCTTGGTACCGTGATCTCGACTGCTGCATTCGGGCCTCACTGGGGTCTGGGTCAGTTTGTCATCGGTAGAGTTATCACCGGTTTGGGTACCGGTTTGAACACCTCTACCATCCCAGTTTGGCAGTCCGAAATGTCCAAGCCGGAAAACAGAGGTCTCTTGGTCAACTTGGAAGGTTCCGTTATTGCTGTCGGTACTATGATTGCGTACTGGATCGATTTCGGTTTGTCCTACGTGAACTCCTCTGTTCAGTGGAGATTCCCTGTGGCCATGCAGATTTTCTTTGCCCTCCTGCTATTAGTCGGTATCGTCCAGTTGCCAGACTCTCCACGTTGGTTGGTCGCTCAGGGTCGTCGTGAAGAGGCCATGTACCTATTGGGTAAATTGGACAACTTGGAGCCAAATGACGACCAAGTCTTGGCTGAAGTTAGTGCTATTCAGGATGCCGTGAACCGTTTCAAGCATCAGAAGAGATCCATCAAGGAGTTATTAACTGGTGGTAAGGGCCAGAACTTCCAACGTGCCTTGATCGCTGCTTCTACTCAATTCTTCCAACAGTTCACTGGTTGTAACGCTGCTATCTACTATTCCACCGTGTTGTTCAAGAAGAGTATTGGTTTGGAGGACAGATTGTCGTTGATTCTCGGTGGTGTTTTCTCTACCATTTACGCCTTGTCCACTGTACCATCTTTCTTCTTGATTGAGACTTTGGGTAGAAGAAAGTTGTTCATGGTCGGTGCCTTGGGCCAAGGTGTCTCTTTCACTATCACTTTCGCTTGTTTGATCAAGGACACTGACGAAAACGCTAAGGGTGCTGCTGTTGGTTTGTTCTTGTTCATCGTTTTCTTCGGTATGTCCATCTTGTCTCTACCATGGATTTACCCACCAGAAATTGCCTCTATGAGAGTTCGTTCTCAAACCAATGCCTTCTCTACATGTACCAACTGGTTGTCTAACTTCGCAGTTGTCATGTTCACCCCAATTTTCATTCAAGATGCCGGATGGGGTTGTTACTTGTTCTTCGCTTGCGTTAACTACCTGTACATCCCAGTCATCTTTTTCTTCTACCCAGAAACCGCTGGTAGAAGTTTGGAAGAGATCGATATCATCTTTGCCAAGGCCTACTCTGACAAGACCAGACCATGGAGAGTCGCTGCCAACTTGCCTAAGCTTTCCCTTGCTGAGATTGAAGACCACGGTAACGCCTTGGGTCTATACGATGACGATCTAGAAAAGGAAGATGAAATGGACAAGGACGAAGAAAGCAACGATCACCCAGTCGTTCCAGGTCTATCTTTGTTCCAGAAAAAGAAGGCTTCCTTCAGAGGTACCGACGCTGAGAAGAATGCTAACGAGAACCCTAATGCTGATGCCCAAAACGACGCATCAACCCCATCAAGCAATGAATCCATCGAACAGAACTGATCTAACTCCATAACTAATGCTTTCAGCCTGTTTTTGTCACATTTTTTAATTATCACTTACCTTTTCACATTTGTTGCTACTCAATCACTGCGCGTTGGACCTTTAACCTACAGGGTTTCCTTGTGCTAAACTAATGTCACTGAAATGATTTAAATCCTGCAACAGACGAAGAAACCGTTTAATAATTGGTCCTTTGCAGATACTTTTGTACACTATTTCCCACCAATAGAAAGGTGCGGTCAGTTTGTAAGATTTATCTCAAATAGAAATATATTCGTCTTTTTCAATTGCGAGAATTCTTTGAAGCCATTACGTCGATCATTGATCGTCTAATTGGGTACTTGCGCTTAATAAGTCACAACGTAAGAGAAACTTGATGCGATGGGGTACTTTAAGTAAGGTTCAGCAAAGCTCATAGATACTCATCGTCTCGAATCAAGGAATCATTCAAGTCTGGCGCTTACTTTAGGTTTTGGTTGAACCCAGCCTTATCTCTATTCAAGACGATTATCAAAAATATCAACACTTTCCTTAGCTAAGAATCTAGTCAAGAAATATTTCACTTATCTGAGTCACTTTTAGAATAACAGAAAAAGAGACGGTACCTCATCAAATATCCATTGAATCTGTCTGAGGCGTTCGTGGACTCGAGTTATAAAAGCTCTTTTTGATACAATTTAGTTTGGCAAATTGTAAGTTAGGTTGGTTCTTCTTTTGACCAGAGTATTTAGATCAAGTCTAACCGGACTTGTAAAACTACATTTCAGAGATGAAAGCCAGCGTTTCTTTGTTGCAAAAGGCTTCGAAACAGATTGATAAATATGCATTGTACGTTCCTAAGAGTGGAGTGTTTCCAAAAGGGTTCAAAGTTGCTTCTGCAGCTACTGGTGTGAAGAAGAATGGGAATTTAGATTTGGGAATTATCAGAAATGTGAACACATCTCGTGTTTCTAGCGCAGCAGCGGTGTTTACCACGAATAAGTTTAAAGCTGCGCCAGTTCTCGTGTCTAGAGAAGTTTTAGAAATCACAGGAGGCGAAGGTGTGGACGCTATTGTCGTGAACTCGGGCTGTGCAAACTCTGTCACAGGTGAAGTTGGCTTGCAAGACGCTAGAGAGATGGCACGTCTTGTGGATGCCAAGCTTGGGAAAGAAAACTCAACTCTCGTTATGTCTACTGGGGTCATCGGGCAAAGACTTTCGATGGACAAGATTTCGACAGGTATTAGCGACCAATTTGACAACAATGCCTTTGGCGATGACTATGACGCTTGGTTGAATTTAGCTAAGTCGATTTGTACCACAGACACTTTCCCAAAGCTGATTACCTCAAGATTTTCCTTATCGGATGGGAGCGAGTACACTTTGACAGGTATTGCCAAGGGTGCTGGCATGATCTGCCCCAACATGGCCACTTTGTTAGGATTCATTGTCACTGATTTACCTCTAACCCCATCTGCTTTACAAAAAATGTTGCGTTCCTCTACAGAACGCTCATTCAACTGTATTTCGGTCGATGGTGACATGAGTACCAACGACACAATTAACATGATCGCCAACGGGGCTGTGGATACTGCCATTATTGATGAGAACAGTAAGGATTTCGCTCAAGTGCAAGACCAAGTCACTGAGTTTGCTCAACAACTAGCTCAATTAGTTGTGCGTGACGGTGAAGGTGCAACTAAATTTGTCACAGTAAAGGTCAAGAATGCCTTGAACTTTTCTGACGCTAAGATTATCGCTGAATCAATCTCCAATTCGATGTTGGTGAAGACTGCTTTGTACGGTCAAGATGCCAACTGGGGTAGAATTTTATGTGCTATTGGATATGCCAAACTCGGTGATCTGAAGTCTTTGGATGACACCAAAATTAACGTGTCATTTGTTGCCACTGATGGCTCAGAACCTAAAGAGCTGAAGCTGGTGGTCAATGGTGTGCCACAACTCGATATCAATGAAGATAGAGCTTCGCAGATTCTTGCTTTGACGGACCTAGAAGTATTGGTAGATTTAGGAACTGGTTTTGAAGAATGTCAGTTTTGGACTTGTGACTTGTCACACGAATACGTGACCATCAACGGAGACTACCGTTCTTAGGTCTTGTCCTTGAAAGACTGTGGATAGACTGATAGAGTGGTATTTTTACAAACTATAATGTAGATAATATATACACCGTTGAATTCGTAATCTACTGCAAGGCCACTTTGTCACTCAAATAATCAGCGAAGGCATGCGGGTCGAAAATTGCAACCTTGAAATATTGTCTTTTGGGCAGAACTTTCAAAAGCTCTACTATCTCTGAAGGAATAGGATCTTCGCTTGCCTTGAATTTCTTTAAATCTTGACTGTCATCCTCCTCTGCTATCTTCCTCTTCGCAGTAACAGGTCGGTCAAATGCGCTGGCTTCAGGCAGCACATCATGTACCATGTAGTCCAATTCTAGTCTTTGCAAGTAGTTCACATCGAGTATCTTATACTTTTTTGTGAATTCCTCGAGTCTATTTTCATTTGGGAATCTCTCATAGTATCTTCTTTCCAGTGATTGAACGTTGTTAATGTTGCCGAACCTGGTTTCATAAAATAGCACTTTTTGGAATATCATTTGTAACTGCTGAGGGTTCGAAATTTTATCCAAGCTACTCTCGAATAAGGATTTAATTTGTGACTCTTCATTTACGAATATCAAGAAATCCATATACCTGTTGATATAACTTCCGTCCTTCTCAAAATATTTAAGGCCTAGTTCCAGAACTTTACAAGCTGTTTTGGTATCCTTATTGCTGTAAAATTCGATGTAGGCGTTTTCCAAGTAAATATCTGACGTGACAAGCTTTTTAAGCTTACGACACTTACTGAAGATTTTACGAGAGGCTGCCAGTCCCTGTATTCTTTTCATGGTGTTCATGTAAACACAATACACGTAGGTTAACTTAGCTTTTAGTTGTTGAATGGCACTTTCATCTGCGGGTTCATCTTCTGCCAAGATCAATAAATCCTGTTGCACGCAATTGATGCATTCCAACATTACCGCTTCTACCTCGGAAATATTGGTATTGATTTCGTACTGTTCAGCTAGCTTCAACGTTAAAACTGCGGAGCTCGGTAGTGCTTGTCTTGATATCTTCAGAAATTTCGTAGTCACAGATGAATCGCCCGTCAGTTGGCCCTGATAGTTTGAAAAATTGAACCATATCTCGGGTGAGAAACACAGATGTTGTACAGCCTGCATGTATACGTAGTTTAATCTGGCCTTGTGAAGATCTTCCGCTAACTCCATTTTATTGTCGGTCTCCCACTTAATCCAATCGAGCCAGATTTGCAGTTGAGATACATCGTACTCGTTTGCTCTGGGAATATTCGTTTCTGTCACTTGGTTTAAAGTTATAGGTAAGGCTCTTTTTAGACCTTTCGTTATGTTTGACCAATCTTGGTACAGAGATCTAGCATTCATGTACTGAGCAGACAGTTCACCAATGTGCTTACGAGCAGTGAGCTGATTAACGTCTTGCTCCCAGTGTGTATATCTTTCCCACATAGACTCTAAACAGTCTACAGGAAGACATAACAGCGTCTTGTAAAGTTTTCGGATACTCTGAACCCTTTGCTGCTCTTCGTACTTGTTTACTGGCTTCCAACGTTCCAAGAAGTGGAGATATTCGTTCCAAAACTGTGACGATTTAGGCTCAAAACTTGCACATTTATCTATGACTACTTGGAAAGCCTGTATTACGATATTTCTGGCCTCTTCACCACCAGTGATAATGTCATTCTTTCTCCTCACATACGAAATGTACGTCAACCAAAGCGAAAGATCGTTGTTCCCCAATTCATTAGACAAGCAACGAGCCAATACTGGTTCGATCACCTCAGCTTCCAAATCACCTTTCTTGTCCAACTCGAGCCCTAGTCTCATGCACCAAATGTTAGACATTAACGGAAACCGATCATGCAATTTATCAAACGTCTCATACACCAGTTTCCATTCCTTTAAAGACACATAATGCTTCAACAACTGGATATACAGGAAAATCTCTGTGGGCTTTTCTTCAATCTTGTCTTCTAGTTTTCCCGCATAATCGGTCTCATCTCGTACTCTATTTGTAGGCCGTTGTAATGCACCGTTGGAGGTATTGCTTGCAAGCGGATCTGGACTTGCAGTACTCTCTGACATTAAAGCTACCTGATATGAATATGCTGCCAAGCACAAGTGTTCTTTTCTATCGCCAAAAACACAAAGTTCCAGACTTCTAGCGGGACTTGACACACTATAGGCTCAATTCAAATACTTGTGAGTGTTATCCTAGAGCTGGATATGAATCCACGGCAGGCCTAAGGTGGAGCGTTGCTAAGCTACTTCAGTTCTACAACTGCAATCGTCAGTCTATGAGCTTTGAGAAGAAGGAAGTACTAAATGTGCGGGTAACTTTATATCATCTTTAAGCACCGGTTAGAAGTTAAGATCAAGCTGCGCATCACCACTTCCCTTGGATGCTTCATCGGTATCTGAATCGCTTATCCTTCCCTTCCCGGTAGCTCAGATTTGCTGCATAGAATCTGAACAGTTTGGTGCAATAAATGAGCAACTCTAAAGTCTTACACTTGTGGGGACTAGACGGGAAGCCGTCACTGGTATCACCAGAAAGTACAGCTCTAGTTTGGCTAGTAAAGGAGAGAGATCTGACCAGCTCGGTCGATGTGGTGTTTTCCAACAATGTCAATTGTTCCCCTACCGGCGAACTTCCTGTGCTTGTAGACCAGAAAGGAAAGAAGACTGCAGGTTTTTATTCCATAGTGGAGAAGTTATATGACGAGCCAGAAACCAAACAAGACCTTCTAGCCAATGCATTATTGCAGTACACTTACGATGAGCTGAAGAAATACACAATGTACCAATTGTACTTGAACAGTGAGAATTATAACGGTTATACAAGTAAGATATTTTCGCATCTGCTGCACTGGCCATTTTGGTACAACACTCCGCTTAGTGAGAGAAGTCGCGCCAGAGAGCTGTGCGAGGAACTCGCGACCACTGTACCTGACTCAGAAGTAGACAATGAGCGCTCAGAGATCCGGGATAAGGCGACTGATTTGGCACAGTCGCAAGTTTTCAAAGTGACAAGAGCGAATGACAGGAAACACGCAAAACAGCTGCAAGAGTTGAAGACAACGTCCAGGTACAATTCAAAGTTGGATCCTGTCTTGATTCATTGGGAACAAGCTAGGTCCGCGTTAGCAGACCGTGTACTTCCAGCAGATCTACTACTGGCCGCGCACTTTAAGACACAGATGGAGTTGCCCCAAGGAAATGTCATTAAAACGCATCTTGCCAGCAAGTTCCCGTCTCTTTATTCACGAGTCAGTTCTATAATAGAGCAGAACGGTCCTATAACGCTCACGTCGAGAGAGCCGACGTTCACAGAAAGTGGAAACCTCTTAGCCTCCGCAATATATGCAGTCAGTACGCTATTATAGACTCTCGAAACCCACTCAGCTTCAGGTTTAGTTTCTCTTCGGCTTCCGCAGCCCTTTGTAGATAAAGTAGTATACAGTGGTGCCATCATCGTTGATGATGCCTAAGATGAACCTTTTGGTCTCCTTCGGGAGTGTGGAAAACACATGTTCAATGCTGCTAACGGTGAACCCGCTCTTCTTATATTGATGCAGCAGTAGCGGATACACATATTCCTTTCTGTTTTGGCTCGCCTCATTGTCGTCGTTACTCAGAGTGTGTGATGGCTTGCCGTATACCACAGACACATCGTCAAATCTGAGAATCTCGGCCTCAGTCCACAGTTGCTGGTGCACTAAATTAGTATATATGGCATCACACAAGGCAGAATTCATTTCTGAGTTGTTGCGTACTAGACTAAAGTCGTTTAACAGCGGGCGCTGGTCTCTTGTCTTCAATCTTTATCTACCTCATCGCACCTTTCGAGAGATTAAAGCTTGACATTTCCGAATTTTTCAGTGTCCTCATCCTTAAAGAAGATCAACAACTGGATACAACACAGACTCTAAAGAAACGCTTCTGAGGAGCCCTTCAAACTTTGCTTAGTTTGTCCACTACTGGATTTTAGGTGACGAGGAATCTGACATAGAATTTGGCTTTGTTTGGAGGAGGAGATGTTGGCTACAACGTGGTTGGCGTTCTCGCTGATATTCTTAGCAGAGTTTTCTCTGGGCTATAGACGTGTGGTGCAACCAAAACATACCACAACTACCTCTGAGACACCAAAACCATGGTTGCGTACTATATATGGTACTAAGCAGGAAATCGTGACCCCTACTGTGATTGCTGGTGTTACCTTTGCGGCTAAACCTAAAGTTACTCCTGATCCACTTGATTCTTGGGTTTCATTGAAGAAAGATGGATTGCCTGTTACTATTAAACCACAGATGAAGAATGGCCGTACTAAGAATCCCTCGCCAGATTACGGTACCTATTTCAAAACGGCGTCTGTGACCACGTACTCGGAAGAACAATTGGAAGAGATGGGGATCGATCCAGAAGGAGCACACGAGGATGAGACCTGGGTCGATGAGGACAAGACGTATCTCTCACTGAACCCGATTATTAGATGTACTCCTGATCGTTATTTCAACAAAGGGTTGTCTAAGGATGTGAGCAGCGCGCCATTTTGTACGCCAAGAGAGAACTCACAGTTAAAAGTGGATAAAACGTACTTCATTACATGGTACACGAAGTTCTTTGAGCACGATGACGGCTCTGTTGACGATGAGGTGCGTGTTCATCTATCATACGTCAAAGAAAAGGCCTATGACAAGGGCTTTGCAAAGAGAGACATGACGGGCACTTTCTTTTCTAGCGAATGGCTGAAAAACCTTGACGGAATGTATCCCTTGGAAATCATGGAAGACTGGCTACAGAAGAAATACAGTAGAAAAGCAGTCATTTCTGTGCAGCCAAGAAGTCTCCCAGATGACGAATTTGACCCCTTGGAACACGGGGTCTTGGTCGACATAGTCTTAGGTTCAAGAGTGTTCAAAAATACAAAGGAGCAGAGAGCTTTGCAAGACCAGGGAATCACTGACGATGCGTGGTATTACGTCGCTATGACCATTCCTACTGTTGTGATATTTGCTGTTGTGTTCATGTACTTCTTCCTCCAACTTAACAAGAAGTATAGAGACTTCAGTGATGTCAAGAGAGGGGCACTAAACCAAAAACGCAGAGTTCTCGGCAAATTTAAGGACATGAAAAGGTTCAAAAACGTCAAGAATCACAAATATGATGAATTGCCACTGCACAAGAGCAGTAAGCAGAGTTGATTTCATTAGGTAGAGTCTTTCATTTGTATAGAATACCATTATGCCGGTCCTCCTTCAATCAAGTACCTAATAGGAGCTGACATTTATATCTTTTTGACATTAAACCTGACATTACAACTCGCAAACAGGCAATGAACTAATGGGTCCAAATTCAAACGTGATTCATGCCCGTTGGATGCAACTACACACCGAGTTACATATTTAGAGGTCTCAGACAAGATGCCTTATGTACCCTGTTTAATTAAATCCATTTCTCCTTTGCGGCCACTTCACAAATCTTTTCCAACGTTGCCACACGAGGGTCAGGCTTCGCGATGTCTTTCTCAAAGTCGTCTTCCTGTTCCGAGGTTTCTACGTCTACGCTACTAGTATCATCAGGCATGTCTTCGATGTAATAAAAGAACGGCTCCAAAACGAACATGATCTTCCAAAAATTCATTGTTCCGCAATTGGCATACAAGACGTCGATTAAGCTTGGTAAGTAGACCAGCTCGATGTACTCCTCCGCACAGCACACAAACTGGTCTAGCTGGTAATCTTGTTCGTCAACGCTCAACGTAGAGTACATTTCCGACAACAACGTTAATTCTTTGCTGATCGTTTTTGGTATATCCTGTCTGGCTTTCCACAACAGTTTTTGGGCGTTCGCCAGTTTATTTTCACTATTTTCAGGCCCCGGCGAGGCGTCGCTGCTCTGCATCAAACCTGAGTTCTCACTCTTCTCTATGAGATCGTTGTACTCGTTGTACAGCGAGATGATCTTCATCATTGGTTTGTACAGTTGCTGACAGACCTTCCGCTCTGACTTGGGTATGATGACTCTTTCCAGGTAATGATTGATCAGCCCCTCCATGAAATTGGCCCAGATAGAGCTGCAAACGTAGTTTTCGTCGTACACCGACTCGTCGAAGTTCTTCTTGATGTTCTCTCGCATAACGTTCTCGAGCAAAGTGCAAAACAGTTTCGGCTTCCTCTTGATCTTTTTCAGGTCTTCTTCTCTATCATAATCGAAGCTGTTCTGTTTCCCGTGCTTGTCCAACCAGTAGTCGGGTCCCCCGCGCTGGGAAAGCGTCACAAGCAACAGAAACAGCTTGAGCTTGTCCATCGGTCTGATGACTTTCGAGATCACTTCGTCTGGGATTCTGGACACGTCGTGGTCTATTTTCCTGTGAATGCAAGAGATAAACGAGTGGATGATCCGTGCGGTCCGCTGCCCGTAATTCGTGCTCAGATACTCCATCGAAGTGACCGTTTTGTAGTCTGTGTCCTGAAATCTCATCTCTCTGGTGAACTGGAACTTGTACCGCACCTGTTTGCGCGGTCTGTGCATGGCACGGGCTGGTACATTCGCAGACATTGCTCGATATATCACTACAGCTGTACTTTCCCTGCACAGTGAAGCCGTTCCAGGACCGAACAGACCACTTACAGAGCTCTTACCGCACCAAGAATTTCGTAGTGCGATGCCACTTTTCAAGCTTCATGATTTTTCAGTTGCTTTATCAAAACTCTTGATATTGCAGAAAAGCCAAGAGCAGAAACTGATCCAGCGCAGCCGCAGCCTCAAGTGCAAACACAACCTCTAGTAGACAAACCTCATAGCATACAATGAAGTGAAAATACGATACATTAAGAAACTAACTATAGGTAAATAAGAACTGGTAAAAAGTGCTTTAACGATGGGGAACAACTATTCAAATAAATTGGGCAAAAGTTCTATAACGCAAAGCTCCTGCCTGGTGTCCAAGCTCTGTAAGAGCAGCCAGAGGAGAGGAGGAGCTAGTTCATTAAACTTGAGATGACACAGTATCAACAGAATATTTTCATTCGATTATGGGGAACTGAAAAAAGATGTATTATAGGGAACCACGGCATCGATTAAAGCCACTGAGCACGTGACCCGCAAGGGTCTCGCTCAACCACGCTTGGAGGGTTCGGACGACTCTTCTTCGGTGTTATTAGTGTTGGAGTCTTCTTCTTCCTCGACGACACCGCTCAAGCCCAGTTCCTCGATGACCTCTTCCTCCGGTTTCTTGACGCCCAACAAACCGTACACGGACAACACGACCATACCGAGGATACCGGCCAAGCACGAGAACACCATGGCCACGATACCCTTGGCGGTAAACCCGTCTGGTAGGTATGCGATCTGGACGTTTTCTCCCGTCAAGTCCAAGAAGTTCTCGGCGTTAGCGGCGGCGTTACCGTCGACAGGGATACCGTTGTTCTTACACACTTGCTTGTGGTTGTCGGACAACTGCTGGGAAGGCGTGTTCTGGATCTCGTCTGGAGCCTCCACAAAGATCAGCGCCAAACCTTGCTTCAAATGCCATTCGATGTGACAATGGAAGAACCACACACCGGGGTTATCGGCCTTGAAACGCAGCACCATGTTGGACTGTGGATTCACGTACACCGTGTCTCTGATCATTGGGTACTCGGGGAAAGGAGCGTGGTTTTCTGGGTCGAACGGAGTTGGCACCTCACCGATAGCGTCGTCGTACGGACGGTCTCTGCCGACCAATTGGAAGGCGTGACCGTGCAAATGGAACGGATGCTTACCGGTATCGTTGTTGTTCAAAACGATTTCGACGATGTCATCCTTCTGCAGCACGTACGAGTGTGTGTTGGTACCGTAAACGAGCGCGTTAGCCGCGTCCTTTCCGGCAGACAACACAGTCATCAGCGTAGGGACCTTAGGAACTACGTAGGACAAGTTGTTGAAGAACGCGTAGTTGACACCGTTCTTCAAGTTGTCCATGACGACGTCCACGGTGATAGAGTAGTCAGGGTCTGCGAAAAGCTCCTTCTTTTCGATTGGGGTCAAGTAGAAGTCGTCTAAGAAGTCATCTAGAGAGTCCACGTAGTTTTCTTCGGGCTTCTCGCCATCCGGGTTGTACATCATGTACGAGGTAGCGTTCAGCAACAGATCGCCAGGAATGACGTCAAGCATTGTGTCATCGAATTTCTGCATGATGGCGTAGTTCTTGGACGTGTCGTTCTTGGTGTGGATCAAAACAGAGTAACGCTGTGCGACGGTGATGTACAGCATGTTCGTAGTGTTTTTCTCGACGTAAATCCCGTCCACCTCAACCACAGTCAGGTCGTGGTCCTCGATCCAGAAGTACTGGGACACGAAACCACCGGTGTTGATGATACGCAGCAGGTACGTCGTGTCCGGTTTCACGTTCCACGTCATGTTCTTCGTGTTGTTCATGATCAAATTCTGTGGGATGGGCTCGGCGCCTGTGGGGTTAAACACGGACATAAACTGTTTGTCCAAAACGTCCACGTTGTCATGGTACCACTCGGCGAGTTGCAAGACGACGTCTTCGTCGTAGTCAAATGGTAGCGGCTTGTCGTCATCGATCACGAGGGTACCCTTCATACCGTCCTGGTACTGACCCTCAGTGTGCGAGTGGTACCAGTAGGTACCGATGTTGTCGTCCACGGTGAAGTTGTAGAGCATGGTGTCGTTTGGCGCGATTGGACATTGGGTCACGAGTTGTGGACCGTCCATCGAGTTGGTCCCGTTCTGGAACAGACCGTGGAAATGCAGCGACGTGTTTCTGTCGTCGAACCCGTTGGTCAGGTACACCTGGATCCGGTCACCCTTCTTGACTCTGAGGTCGGGCCATGGGAACTCGCCGTTGCACGTGATCACGGGTCTTTCGAATCCACCGTCCACGTTGCGGACCCCCCAGCCGGTGGTCCAGTGGAACGTGTGCGTCTCGGCCTGCGCTAGGCCGGCGCAGCCGGCGAGCGCAGCCAGCATCGTAAATACAGAGACCATTGCCAACAAATACTCTGAGCGTTGCTTGTCCTTCTGCCAAGCCTGGGACTCCAGGCCAATGCCAAGCCATACGCCAAGCCTAACACACCGCTTGAACTGTTGACCCCCCTCCGCTATATATATCTGAACCACTGCCCTGCTCGTCGAGTTCTGGGGTGCACATCGGGCCTTCCAGGGTTCCTACCATGGCTGCGATGGCTCCCGTCTTGGCTCGTGCCTTGGCTCGCTGCCCTGGCTTACTGTCTTGGCTGCAGACGTATTCTGATAAATCCAGGTGCCAAGAGCGCTCGATGCCAAGACCGGAAAAGTTAGCTGCGCGGGGTTCTGGGTGTTGAGATTCATTTTTGTCAGACACCCACTTTCGGGGTGTCTAATACAATGCACCGATAGAGCGCTACGCTGGTGCTGTGCGGAAGAGAAGTCAGTGCTAGCGCTCGAGGTGTGCAACGCTGTGAGCGGGCTGGTGTGACACTATGGGACGGGAAGAGTAAGCGCTGGTGTGGTGCACCAAGCGGGTTGCAGAGTCGATTGTTGCAGTGTGGATTGTTGGAAGGTTATTGGCCAGGGTCCCGGCGCGAGGAATGCAACAGAGGTAGCGAGGCAGGGTGCGGTGGGAAATTTGGGGCTGGGGCGGGACTGTGGGTCACGTGACCGAATGCGAGGTCGGCCGCAGATCTTACCGGTCGATGCAAGATCGGTCCGTCGTATGGTGTCTGGATTGGGTAATGGGTCGGGCGGTGCCGTTTTTGGGAGGTTCCAAAGTGGAAGTCAAAGGGAGCGGTCACGTGAGAAAACACGTGTCCGGGTAATGCGGTCATGTGACCTGGTATTTGGATATCAACTGAAGATGGCTCGAGGTATACAGACAAAGGCATGCGCTGCAGGCCCACCTGGCACGCCAGGCTGCGCTGAGCACTGCAACCGCGATGTCGATCGAGAAGTTCATCAGCCAGCCGCCGCTGATCGTGCACTCGTCGCTGTCCCAGCTGCGGTACCTCGTGCTGTCCGAGGGCCTCACAGAGCAGGACCATCCGCGAACAAGGTCGCACGTCTGGTCAACGCTGTCGCGCGCGTCGCTTGAGAAGAGCACACACGAGTACTTGCAGCTGCTACAACTGGGCGCGCCACCCGCAAACTGGATCTCGAAGATCAGAAACGACACGTTCCGCACGCTGTCTACAGATGACAAGTTCAGAAGCAGAGTCTCTGAGGAGCAGCTCATCCGAGTGCTGACGTGCTTTGCATGGGACGTGCTAGAGCACACCCACACGCAGCGCTCTCTTTCGCCGTACGTGCAAGGCATGAACGTGCTGCTGGCACCGTTCCTGTACGCTTGCCCCACTGAGCCCATCGCGTACAAGCTTTTCCACACTTTGTGTCACCACTTGATCCCAACGTATCTAAATCAGTCTCTGTCTGGAGTTCACGTTGCGGCAAAACTGCTGGACAGATGCCTCAAGATCATCGACCCGAAGCTCAGCAAGTTCCTGGCGGATAACCTGCTGACGGCAGAGATATTCGGGATCCCGTCGATTCTCACGCTATCGGCATGCAACAAACCATTGGATCAAGTCATCAAACTATGGGACTTCATGTTTGCGTACGGATTCCACATGAACATCTTGTTTATTGTTGCCCAGCTGGTCATCAACAGACAAGCAATAATGGACTCGGATTCGCCGATGAATCTGCTCCGCGACATCCCTCCTATAAACGCAGATGAGATCATCCCGTTAGGGGTGGGCTTCCTGGCAAAGATCCCGGACGCATTGTACAAAGACATGGTAGACCATCTGACCGATGACTCCATCATACTGTCTGAAGACACTTCGTCCAGATCAGTGCCAATTGCAACCAAGACCGCCAGAACGGCATCTGTCTCGTCGTTGCAGGGAAGCAATCAAGACGCCATATCCTCTGACACCAGTAGTGGCACCGATGACTCGTAGCATGGTCTACACAATGTGCAAAGGCAAGCGCCCATAGTTTAATCAACGAAAGCTTTTATTCGGATTACTATGTACTATATAATGCCCATATCGTAATCAGTCTCACTGTAATAGCTACAGAGTATGGTTCTTGCACAGAACTGAGAACCTGGTAACGTGATCATAGCACGTTCCGCTCCAGCCAGCTCTTTGAACTTAATGAACACTTTCCCAATAGAAGAATGTATGTGGTTCATGTCATTCCGGTAGTCAGGGTTTGGCAACGGAACCTGGACAGACTCTACCTCTCCACAATTCTTGATCGGTGTACTGTACATCATCGCTTCCTTGATTTCTTCCACAAATCTTTCGTTCTTAAGGTCCATCGGATCCACGCTGTTCAGTACACATATCACTTTGCTGGGTTTACGCTCATGCTTCTTAGCAAGTCCTGGCAGGTTCTTGTAGTTGATTTGTCTGAAATCCTGCACCATCGAGCTATGATTTGGTTTTATTGACGCAGGAAGCCTCTTATGGCTATCAGATTTCGGGAGATACAACACTGCTCGAATCCATGTCTTGTCCTTCAGTCTCAGTGTTTGAAGCCATGTATACTCTATCTCTTCGTCTATCAGCCACTGTTTGGTGCTCTCCTCGTCATCGCATTCAGGACCCAGTTTCATCAACGATACCAGCTTCTCGGACAAAAGCGCAGAGTGCGCGCCAGAGTTGCTTATGCAGCTGCTAGGTCTCTGCCACAGGAACTGATTCTGAATTTTCGATTCTAGGTGCTTTTGACACGTTAATACGATGGCCGTCAAAGATTCTTTGTTAAATTCAACCAGTAGTCTATTCTTCTCTACGCCACTCCCAACAACATCATTTTTGATCTCTGATTCAGACTCAAAATCTATGTTGGTAATGAATTCTTTGATTGCATCAATAACAGAATTGTGGTCCGTAAACCCAGGCGTCATTGGAGTGATGATTAGAGTTTTGTTCATTCTCAAATCCGATAAGTTATTGTAGATACTTTCTTCCGTAATACCCGCTACTTTCGCTGTGACTGCCTCCTGATTTCCCATGTTATAATGCGAGCGATTGGAGTTGTTACGGTCAAAATTTCTGCCGTTCCCACGGGACGTTGTCCCGTGAAACCTGCCGCCTGAAGGTTTCCCATCATCTTTGAATCGACTATTATGAAACGAAGCATGTCCTCCTTCTGAGGATGTGTTTTGCCTGGTATTGGTATTATAATCATTCCGGCGGGGATCTCTGTTTCCATTATCAAATCGACTCTTTCTCTCATTGTTGAAATGTCTTTGTTGAAACCTTCCTTGATTGTCAGACGGTCCGGTATTAATAGACTCCTCGTGCCCAGAGAATCGGTTTGGTCTGGGATTCGAATCATTTCTGTACGGAATGGTATTAACTGGAGGCGATCCTCGTCTAGAATCCTGTCTCCTTCGACTTTCCACGCCTGATTCTGGCTGGAACCTTGGATTCGAAGGCCCGCGTCTGGAATCATTTACCACAGGTTTCCGAGGCTTAGCATCTGTTCCTGTCGCTTTAGGGCCAGCAGGCAAAGAGTTTGTCTGCTGAACTTTCAAGGTTCTATCGTTTGAAGTATTTGCTGACTGAGCAGTGTCTTTCTTTTCCTCAACTGGCTTGCCAGAACCAGTCGTTCCCACTTCAGCCAGAATCTTGCTACGCAAGGCGGCCATGTAGTCTTCTCCTGACATATCAGCACAAACTTTCTTGGCACGATTAACACAGCGTTATAGCTTAGAAGATGACAAACTGACTTCAACCCTCACAGGAGAAGAGATCTGGTAGTTGCTTCCCAATGACACACTCATCGCATACATTCTTTGACTAGTTTATGTCTAAGAAGAGATGCCTTTTCACAGTGAACATACCAGAAACCCACTCACGTGATATTCACGTGGTTTTCTTTGTTCCAATCTACGTGTTAATAAGGCTATTATTGATAGAATTTCGTAGATCCTAGCATGTCCTTCAAAGAACAGTTCAGCACCGTTGCAGCGGCTGCTAACATCTGTAGCCTATATTCAGCCAAGCGCAATTGATGATATTAGGATACTATGAAAATAGTCTTATGGTTTCTGTTCTTAATACAGTCTTTTAAAGGCTGTCTTGCAGCTGTTGTTGGAATAGATTTTGGTACACACTATGCCAAAGAGATGGTGGTGTCTTTGAAGGCTCCACTAGAGATTGTGCTAAATCCAGAATCCAAACGTAAAGACCCTAGCGCTGTGGCAATCAGAGTTTGGAATGACCAGGATGTTGTGGAGCGATTTTATGGGACTGCAGCTACCGCTTTGGCTTCAAGGTTTCCTTCTACTACTTTCATGCACCTGAAGAGCCTGCTGGGGAAGCACTACGAAGATAACTTGTACCACTACCATAAGGAACATCCTGGGCATGAATTTTTAAGTGACGGATCCCGTAATGCAATTGCTTTTGCCGTTGGTGATAAAATGAAGTTATCGGTCGAAGAGTTGGTCGCAATGAGCTTGAGACAATACGTGCATAGGGCTAATCAGTTGCTCCGAGAAAGTGACGATCTGGATCTCGTCAAATCTGCTGCTTTGGCAATTCCTGAATATTTCGACCAGGAACAAAGAGCAGCTCTTCTAGATGCCGCATACCTTGCAGGGATCCATAACACGTATCTCTGCAATGACGCTGTAGCGGTAGCCATAGACTATGCCTCGAGAAGAAGAAACTTTCCACCAGGGAAGATTCAATACTACGTTATCTACGATATGGGGGCAGGGTCTACAACCGCATCTCTGGTCTCTATCAGTCAACCGGAAAATGTCAAATTACCATTGAATATTGAATTTTTAGGCTATGGCCACCTTGAGTCACTATCAGGATCTGCCCTAACTTTGGCAATCGCTGACATCTTGGAAAACGATTTCCTAGAGGCACATCCGGCTATTAGAACCGAGCAGTTCGAATCAAATATCAGCGCGAAGACGAAATTAGTTCAAGCTGCTGAAAAGGCAAAGTTGGTACTAAGTGCCAATACCGAAGCTTCAGTTTCCGTTGAGTCCCTATTTGGGGACATTGATTTCAAGACTACAATTACGAGGAGAAAATTTGAGGAGTTCGTTGCCGATTTGCAAGCAGACGTTATGAGCCCGGTATTCACTGCCTTAGAGACCGCATTTATGGACCATAAAGTGACAGTGGAAGATTTGGATTCTGTAATTTTAACTGGAGGTTCTACTAGAGTCCCATTCGTCAAAGAACAATTAGAGCTTCAGCTAGGTCGCGAACTGATTTCAATGAATGTCAATTCTGATGAGTCCGCTGTCAATGGTGCAGCTGTTCGAGGTGTTCAGTTATCCAGAGAATTCAAGACTCTACCGATGAATGTCACAGATAGAAGTACACATTCGTTCGGCATTTCTATCCAGGACACAGAATACTCCGAAGAAGTCTTCCCAAGGGGTGCATCATACCCGCAGTCTGTGGAGGTTAAACTCCCTGTTACAGAAGGATTTGGGAAGAATAGTTTGCGGATTGATCTAACTGAAAATCAACGCGTGTTTAAGACAGTCACAGCTGACCTTAGAAAGCTTCATAAAAAGGACTTTGGCAATTGTTCTTCGCAGATTGTTTACAACCTGTCGCTCGCTTTATCAAGTGATCAGCTATACGATCTTACCGAGATCTCCGCCAGTTGTTTCGCTGGTGAAGCCATCATAGAAGTGAACGGGACCAATACGGCAATGAATGGAACTGACACTCTTCATGTTATTGAGGAGTCCGTACCTTTCACCAAAGACTATACTTATGTGAAACCACTAACTGACGTAGAGAGGCGTGAACGGTTAAATGCGCTCCGTAAATGGGATCAGAAGGACAATTTGCGTTTAGAGAGACAAGCTTTACTGAACGATTTGGAGTCATCAATATATTCTGTCAGAGAGCTTATCAAGGATGCTTCTGATCTTCAAAATCCTCCTGTCGGCCTTATCAATGATTTGGACACAACGACCGTAAGTTTGTTGCAAGAGATTGAAAACCCGTCAACCCTCAAAACCAAGGATATTCGCACAAAGAAGGCCAATCTCCAACTACTCCGAGAAAAACTTGAAACATTCTTGGTTCATGCTGATGATCCTTTAGATTTGCAGCAGTTTGAAGCTTTGTTGTCCAAAGGGGAGCAAGTTTTGAAGTCTTTAAATGAGACTCAAACCGCCTTTGAGACGGACCTCGCACCGCTAACACATGCATTTGAGGCTATTAATCTAGATGTTAAACAAGAGTATCACAAACTTCAACTTCCAAAGTCTAAGAAGGTTCCTGCCTCCTTCTTCAATTCAACAATAGCCAATCTAAATGTGAAGTTAGTTGAGTTGCATGGAATTATCGATAACATATCATCGTCAAAAAAGGAAGATCTCCTTGAATATAAACTCTCGTTTGAAGAATTGCTATCTAGAGTTGATGAACTCTTAACGAAGATGAAGGCCGAGCATTCTTATCGCCTAAAGTTATTGAGAACTTTATTCGAAAGAAGATCTGCCGCTCTTAAGACGACAACGGCAACTAACTCTACCACCCAATCAACTACGGAAAATAGCTCAAATACAACAGAGGCCGAGGACGATTACGAAGAGCCTATCAACGATGATTTTGAGCAAGATGAATTATGATCGTCATTTCGCATTATTTACATAGAATATTATTCCTAGAAATTATATCAATGTTAAAGTCAACATTCAACAATTATAAGTCACTGTTCGTTATTGTCTATCTGGCGCTCGATGTTGTCAAAAGTAAATGGTTCATATGCATATCCTTCACCCTCAAAAAATTTAGACATTGCTTCCACCCAATGTAAACGTAAAGAGTGCAACATGGCTGATGTCCCTTCCATCAGCACCAATATACACACTGTTAAGACGAACCACATACCAAAGAGTAAAACGACCTTTGCAACAGCCAGTGGTGATCCGGAATTTTGCGGGCTGAACGCATTTGCAATTGTCATTGTCCACAACACTGTTGATAATTGTGCATGTGCAAGAGATAATGCCCATAATCTTAGATAGGAAGCTGTATGTGAGATACAGTTCAAACAAAACTCGATCGTGTGAATAACTTGATGAATCATGATATCTCCGAAGTTAAAGGACGAGTGTTGGTCTTCTTTACTATAGTCTGCAACGACCATAGTATCTTCAGAGCTCTCTTGAACTTGTTGCAGACGTTCGTGTATTTCCTGTTCATGCATATCTGAATACCCCTTTCTCACAGCCTCCCTATTAAGCTTTCTCAACATCAAAGGTTTGTAAAGCAATAGCCACGGCACGCAGACTAGCGCAGCAAGCAAAAGAATCACTTGTAAGAATCCTTGTCCAGTGTAAAGTTGCTCTTCAACTACCCCTGGAGATAAGAACATGTTAATTAACATATTCAAAAGACCAGGAGCTGGCTTTTCGTCTTTGATCCAGTCTTTTGTCCATTTAAAGACGATAGCCCACGACAAATAGCCAAAAATGGACTGCATGAATATCAAACCGGGTATGAAATTACCAACTATATCAATTCTGGATCCCCTATATCTGTAATTGACAAGCGAAAACATAAGAGAGTAGGTCATATGCAAAAATCCCATCAAAATAGAGAGCTTCATTTTGTAGGAGTTAGAGAAAAGTAATGCATTTTCTGTACCATGCCAAGCGTAGTCCAAACCAAATGGATAAACACCGACTTGTGATGCTTCTATTGTATCACCTACCTTAAAGCCTTTGGGCCACTTCCAGCCTGAAGAAAACAACGTCATTGATAAGGAGAAGATATCATTGTACAGTAAGCCGGTATAAATTGAGAACAGGCCCATAAGCAACAAGACATATCTCCCCGAGAACGCCATATCGAATATTTCTCCGCGTTTCATTTGCCCGAACGTGTTCTCTCTTGCGACTAAAACTAATCCACATAACGCTAAAATAAAACCGTGTCCCGTATCACCAAACATAATCGCAAACATGAATGGAAATGTGACTATTGTTGCCAAACCTGGATTCACCTCTTTGTAGGTTGCAACGCCATAGGCGTCGACAATATTCTGGAAAGCCTCTGTAAATTTGTTGGTTCTATGGTAAGTTGGGGGACTCTTGTTAGTTGATATAACATTGAGCACTGCTGTGCTTGCTGATGCCGAAACTTCTCCAAAGTCACGAAGGGCGTTTCGTACACTATCTAATTCTGATGTAGGCACCCAGCCTTCAGCCACTACCGCTTGCGACTCCTGTCTAAACAAGTTGAGAGTCGCGTAGATATATTTCTCTCTTTTCACAAGTACATTCCACATTGAAAGCTGATCATTTACAATAAGGAGCTCAGTATGCAATGTCTGTTCAGTAGTTGTGCAGATCTGTTCCAAGTCAGCAATCTTGTCGTTGATCTCTTGAATCGTGCTATGACTAGTAGAAATAGGGTATAATGATCCATTCAAAGAGTCCACAACTTTTCTTACTTTGTTCAAAAGCACATCGCCATGAGTGAACACTATGAAGCAGTCTTTTTCGACTAGCTCATCCCCATCTAGAAGTTTTTGATCAATTGGTATGTTGTGAAAGAACAGATTTCCTCTCAGAATTCTCCACAGAATTTTATTCAGAATCGGTATCTTGGCCCTATTGATAGACCCCGCCAACATGAACTTATTATGAAGAATCAGCTCTGCACTAACTCTGTTAAGCGGTTCATCGGCATCGAGATCAAATGATATGTCAGAGAGTTGGTCGGCTTGAGCTTCCTGATCAACAGAAAGATCAAACTCCTCAATATCCATTGAAGAACGAACGCGGCCTCCAATTCCAGGATTTACTTCGACAAATCTACCGGTCTCAAACACGACATACCTTTCTTCTATGAGTTTGTTCAAATTGTGCTTTAAACGTATTAACGACTCGTCAAGTTGTCTCACTCGCGCTTCGAACTGAACAATCTCGTCCGAAACGTCGTTTACGGAATCAATTGTGTGACCGTTCAAACTCTGCAGCAGAGATTTCGTAGAGGACTCAAACGTCCCCATCGTATCATCCACATTGACCGGATGGTACGTGTATTTCCACGTGGCTGCAGCATGACGTTCAGATACAGTCAAAAGATACTGAACCAATCTATCTATCTCATCAAACTTTCTTATTTGATTCACGTGCCCTCTTTGGAACGCACTAAGCTCTGTATTCATGTCTTTGAACATGATGGCTCCCAAATTTCCTAGTATGCAAACTACTTCTCGAGACACCTCCGACGGAATGTACAATTCGACGTAAGTCATATCTGCAGATCGAAACACTGCCTCTTCGGGCCTGTCCCCTACTAACGGTCCCATATTCATCATTCCACAGATCTTTGCTCTGGTATTATGCAAATATACTAATTGGTTTCGCTGAGGTCCAGATATCTTAATACCACCAGTGTAAAGCTGCAAAGAAGACTCAAACTGGTTTATACTCAAAGATTCGATTAAACTATTTCACTTCTCCCCAGAAAGACACAACCAGCAAGCAATTTTGAACCTACTCAAGTTCAAAATATATCGATTTCAATTTTGTATAACGGCCGTATAACGTTTTGAGAAGCATATACAGTAAATGTGAATTTGTATGTGCTCAAAAGCTCTCAGCGTTGAACTTGTTTAAGGTTCATAACTGATACGTATTTCGTTACTGAGCTTAAAGGTCTTTCCAGGTAAGAAGATCAAAAGTCGGGTAAGTTTTTTCGGTTTTAAACCTTAACACTCACTGTGAGTCGAGATAGATCCACCAGTGAGTTTGCCTACAGGTCTAGTACTGCCATCTGTTAAGGGATAGACTAGGCTCTGGTAACCACTGATGCAAAACTATAGTCAAAATTCGAGCGGGACTCCGTCAAAAGTAGCGCTTAGCCAAATACCCTCAAAGAGCGAATCAAAGAATGATTTAAAGAAAGCAGGCAAACAGGTCATAAGGATGGCCAAGTACTTTTTCCCAGACTTTATGGGCCTGTACAACCTGGGAATACTTGAGTGTGATGATCTGCAGTATTGTGAGCATACTATTTATGGGTTTGAGCTCTATATAGTGGAACAATGGGTCTCTGCAAGGAAATTCTCGAATGTCATCACTTCATACACTGGAAATCCCAGCGAGGCACTTCATGGGGTTCTAGTACGGCTTCCGGATGACAGCAAGTACTGGCCGGCTTCTTTTCGTGAATATTATGACAAGATCGTGGATTATGTGTCTGTGAAGAAGACCAAAGACGAGATCACCGTCTTCGTGACGAACTTGGCGTATTTCCCATCAACTTTGAATTTGCTGCAGGTCATCAATGGTTCCATGAAAGATGCTTGGCCCCTGTTACAAGTGAACTTTAATTTAAAGAGACTAGGTTGCGGGAGCAGATCCGGAAATTTGTTAGGTACTCCCTCCATAACATCACTGGAGAAATTCTGTCAGATTTATAAGATGACTACGACGGACCCAGAAGAAATGTTACAGACCGTGATAGAATTGGTGCGAGTCATTCAGATATCCTTGATTTATTTCAGACTACTTGATGGTCGATTCAAAGATGGACTTTTGTGTCAGCACACAGTGAATGCGATACATGAGTGGTGGGTAACGTATGGGAAATTGTACTTGGGTATGGACAGGCCAAAAAATGAAGGGGTGTTGGGACCGACAACAGTTGCCGGCATCATAAGTTTTGTGCTTACATGCTACTTCAAGTTTATCGTCGAGGATTGCATTTCATACAAGGATCCCTACATGGAGAGCTCGTTTTATTCCGGAGTTTATACATTTCAGAAGAAACACAACCTTCCCAAGACATCTTATCTAGACATGGAAACTATGAATACGCTCTTTAAAGTGACATCCAAGGTGAACACTGATATATTCAAGTTGAAGCGAGTTCTAAAGTCTACCGTTCAGGATATAGCAAGGAAAGTCAACCCTATGCAACTAGCAAATGAAATTTTAACTTCTGATCTGGATTGGTTGATTGAAAATGTTCAAGGTGGGTATTTAAGTTTGTTTTGGGGCCGCAAGAGATCGCATAAAATAGTTCTGAACAATGATAGTTTCTTTTTGCATGAGTTCACAAACGGGGACCCCTTCATTGACACTCAAGAAACTATTTCCATTAAGGATACTGAAGAACTTCCGAATGATGCTAGTTCTGGCGCTAGTGTACATTCGTGGGATATATCTAGCTCATCAAAGAATGTCGATCAGAAAGAATGCTGTCACAATAACGAACAGTTTCAAAGAGAGTTCTATCGGAGAGCTTCTTTGCCACAGTTGAAGACTGAAAAGAGTGTGTTTCAATTGGATTACAATAACGGTTTCTCAGCGGATGAGATGAAGATTCAACCCGGTAAATTCAAAAGAAGTTACAGCTTCTCTGATGTACATGATATCTTACTTACTTGGGACATCCCATTCCAAGTTTCTCCAGTCAAAATTGCCAGGGATATTCTAGCCACAGAATGTTCAATGAGATTATTCTGCGAAGGAACAGAAGGCCACGGGAAGAGCATTACTGCAGGTCCAGAATCTCTGAACGCTTCTTTAGATTATTGTAAGACGGCTTTCGAAACAATACAAAACACCAAGCACGAGTTGGATGACAAGACCACGGCTATCAGAGCGAATATAAAAGAAGTCAATTCGTTAGAGGCCAAATTCAATTACGATTTGCGTATACTCGACACTCGTATGCGAGATGTGGACGAAAACTTGACGAATTTTGGAAACAGACTGGATGCTCTAGAGCAGAGTTTCAAGATGAAGGGGAAAAGATTCAAGGCATTGGTGGAAACAGACATTTTACACAGTGCCCTAGAGCTTGATAAGCATGCATTTGAGTTTTTCGAAAACGAGCAGGAGTGGAATGAAGGTATTTTCATCAAATCCATTCGACAATATGTCTGGCCCCCAATAAAACGAGAGTGGGAAAGGTTGATTGGTTGGTGGCAACCATCGAATGCTTAGCTATTCTGACTGCGTTCTGTTAAATAGAAATTTGTCCGTAATGATTTGAGTGCCGTATTTGTCTTCAAAGTCTCTAATCTGATGCTTTAATCTGACATAGTTGGGGTCGTCACTTGGTATCTTATTCCATGCTATGCTTTCGCAAGTTTCTACCAGTTCACTGGTAAGCATTTCTAACTTGCTTTTTGCACACTGGTGACCGTCTTTCAAGAGCTCTTCGCTTTTTAACAGCGTATTTATCGGCTGTATAGCATTTCTGGTAATAAAATCTTTATGTCTCTGCGGACTGCTGGTTTTATGATCGACTATAAAATTTCTCATCGAGACTATCATTTCGTTGATCTGCTGTATCAGCAGGCAAATCTTTGAGTGGATGTACTCTTGCTGTTGAATCTGATACATTAGCTTGAAGTTCTCCTCTATGATTTCTTCTTCTGCTGTCTTCTGCTTCATTCTCTGAAACGTTTCAATTTCATCCCTTGTAGGTTCCTTGCTGTATTCTTGGTAATTAAGCTGCGTCTGCTTAGCGAGCCTCTTCAAAGATTGCTCAACTTTCTCTGTCTGTTGCCGCGTAGTCCATGCCTGACTACTCAATGTCTTCATTAATTGTAACAGGTACTCAAAGCTGTCCCCTGATCCCTCCATGATAACGAGATATTTGGAATGCTTCTACTGGTCGGTGTACTGTTAAACGGAACGCGGAAACGGACTCAAGAACCAGGCCCTCTTAAGTGCAGTGAAGATAACCACTTACTCGCTGTAAACGCTATAACTTATTTTAAGGAAACAATACGGTATATGCTCAAGTCTCAAGGAAGAAGCTAAAGCACACCCGAATGTGGAAGCTAATTGGGACACATTTAATACTAGTCGGACGTTGCCAGGCTTAGAACAATTACAAACGAACAAGGTATTATCACTCTTGAGTGCTTTCCCTTCTTGAATTCTGAGGCCCTTGCTTTAATAGCTGGCTTCTTCGGTTTGTTTTCTTCAAGAATGAAGCGGTGGCTCAATGGTAGAGCTTTCGACTCCAGTTAAATCCTGGGAATTTCTGAGGAAGTAAAATTGCAATCGAAGGGTTGCAGGTTCAATTCCTGTCCGTTTCATTTTTCATTTTTTAGTGTTTGTTTCATAAAAATCCGTGGCTGACGAATACCGGCTTTTTGAAAACACAATGTGACGATTGTCTCCAAGCGTAATCGGGGTACTGCCTAAGGTTTGAAGTCTACGGAGGCTTACGCACTGTCCTTGTTTGTCTCTTTGGATTTTCATCATCAAATGCCTGCATTTCAAACTAAATGTAATCTTTTAGACTTTGATTGACTATATAACATAGAGATGAAGGAAAAAGACAAACGCTGCGTCAAAAGTATTGACCTGAGTTAGTCTTGATGACATCATCTGGGACATCTTAGAGAAAGACAAGGCCATCGCCAGAACTGACCATTATGGGTGAAGATGGAAAACATCATGCAGACTATACCTCTTTTCAGACGACTGATAGGAAAGAAGCATTAGAAAGTGTCGTATTATCTTTCAATGCCTTATCTGTGGAGCAGGACAATTGGGTTTGTAATCTAGCCAATGCAGCCTCTTTGATCTGGCATTGCTACCTATCGTTAGGAGTACGGGTCAATTGGGCAGGATTCTACGTTACAAACAAAAAGAATGACCAGGAGTTGATCTTGGGACCGTTCCAGGGCAAGGTCGCTTGTCAATCGATCAAGTTTGGCAAGGGCGTCTGCGGGATTGCAGCTTCCAGCCAACAGACACAACTGGTGCCAGACGTGGAAAAATTTCCAGGTCATATTGCATGTGATGGAGAGACAAAGAGTGAGATTGTGGTGCCTATACTTCAAGATGGCAAAACAGTCGGTGTCATCGACATAGATTGTCTGGATTACGATGGATTTTCACAGCCAGACAAAGAGATTTTGGAGAAGCTAGCTAAATTAATCGCATCATCGTGTGTATTCTAATAGTTGTTACTTCAAAGCCGGATGCTTCAGTCTTCGAGCGTCAGTAGATATGAGATGAAATGGGGTCAAGATTATAATGGGCGTAAAAAAAATGATTTCGCCCAGGATCGAACTGGGGACGTTCTGCGTGTTAAGCAGATGCCATAACCGACTAGACCACGAAACCACAACTGAGAGTTTGGAAAAAAAATTGAGATAAGTCAAAAAACCCAATCATGTGACTAGGAAGAATTTGAGTTGGTGTCTCTCCTATGATAGCTGTCGTCACTCGTTAGACCTGGACGTTCATCTTGTTACGACCCTGTATATTTAAGATACATTTGATTGCTCTGAGTGCATATCTCGCATAACTCATCAAGTGTCAAATATGTACATTAGTTGAAATCGTGATCTGCACGACAGCAGCTGCCAAGACTATGTCACTAGCTAAACTTGAGATATTCTGCAGCCTTCTCAAGGCCATGCGAGCATAAATCCATCATTAACAGGCTGGTAGCATCGGCGGTAACTGCACGTTCCCTTTTTTTCTGGTCATTGTCACTACTGACCGAAGTCTGCTATTTCATTTCTTTTTCCAATCTCTAAAATTTTCAAGGCATCCATATCCATCCATATTGAAGAGATGAGATGAGATGAGATGTATGAGATGAGATCAGAAGCACCTGTGATTCAATAGTTCAGTTCATATATTCAATACCAGCTTGAGGCCAATCTATCAACCACAAGGCAATCAAAAGGCATCATTGCAGTATGGCTCGGAAGAATACTCCTGTCAAAGCTGTTTCGGCTGAAAAGTCTGAGAAGAAGAGAATCCTGGATAGTGATGGATCTGATTCCGAAGACGAGAGAATCGATGTACATGGGCTAATAGACGATGAAGCGAGCGAGGACGAAGAGGAGGAAGAAGATTCTGATGCAGAGTTCAATGAGCTTTTAGCTGAAGAAGAAGGTGAGGAGGATGAAGATTACAACACTTCCGATTTCTCAGAAGAGGATGGCACTTCAATCACCGATAGGCTTTCGAATGTTAAGTTGACTGTGATTCCCGACGCTGAGGACGACGGTGTCATTAAAACTAAGTATTCTGACGGAAGACCGAGAGTCATTAAACCTGAAATCGATCCAGTTTACGACAGTGACGACAGCGATGTTGATACCAAAAACACTATTGGAAACATTCCTTTATCCGCTTACGACGAAATGCCGCATATAGGCTACGATATCAATGGTAAAAGAATCATGAGACCAGCCAAGGGCTCGGCACTCGATCAGTTGTTGGAAAGTATAGACCTGCCTGAAGGCTGGACCGGGTTGCTTGATAAAGATAGTGGTGCGTCTTTGAATTTGACCGAAGAAGAACTTGAACTTATCAGCAAGCTACAAAAGAACGAACAAACGGATGAATCCGTGAACCCATACGAACCCCTCATTGATTGGTTCACCAGACACGAGTCTGTTATGCCAGTCACCGCAATTCCTGAGCCAAAGAGACGTTTTGTTCCATCGAAGCATGAAGCTAAACGTGTTATGAAAATCGTCAGAGCGATCAGAGAGGGCAGAATCATCCCACCAAAGAAGTTGAGGGAGTTGAGGGAGAAGGAAGAGCTAGAAAATAACAATTACGATCTATGGGGGGACTCAGAAGAGGCTTCAGAACATGTCATGAACCTAAGAGCTCCCAAATTGCCTCCACCAACGAATGATGAATCCTATAATCCACCTGAAGAATATCTGATGACACCTGAGGAGAAGGAGGCATGGGAAAAGATGGAGCCTAGCGAAAGAGAAAGGAACTTCGTCCCTCAAAAGTATGGTGCGTTAAGAAAAGTTCCAGGTTACGCCGAGTCAGTGAGAGAAAGATTTGAAAGATCTTTGGATCTATATCTGGCTCCTCGTGTCCGTAAGAATAAGCTCAATATTGACCCGGAGTCTCTCATTCCAGAGTTACCATCACCAAAGGATTTAAGACCGTTTCCAATTCGTTGCTCGACTGTATATGTTGGACACAAGGGGAAGATTCGTACAATGTCCATTGATCCAAGCGGATTGTGGCTAGCAACAGGTTCGGATGATGGGACCGTCAGAGTTTGGGAGATTTTGACAGGTAGAGAGGTATACCAAGTGACACTTGTCAACAATGAGGAAAACAAAGATGATCATATAGACGTAGTGGAGTGGAACCCAGACGGTACGACAGGTATTCTTGCTGTCGCTGCCGGGGAAAATATTTACTTGTTGGTACCACCAATCTTCGGATTTGAGATTGAGAACACCGGTAAGTCCATGATTGAAAATGGTTTCGGTTTTGACACCTTTGGTAACGTCAAGAAGACCGACTTAAACGTCAATAGTGACGATGAGGAAGAAGATGGCAACGCCTCCCAAGCCGTTAAGAAGCAAGTGGCACAATGGAACAAGCCAACTGAAAGACAGAGCGCAAATGACATATGCATTGTAATAACTTGTCGTAAAACGGTGAAAAAGCTTTCATGGCATAGAAAAGGTGATTATTTTGTCACCGTACAGCCAGACTCTGGTAACACATCTGTTCTCATTCACCAATTATCCAAGCATTTAACTCAATCTCCTTTCAAGAAATCTAAGGGTATTATCATGGATGCCAAGTTCCATCCTTTCAAACCTCAACTGTTCGTTTGTTCTCAAAGATATGTTCGAATTTACGACCTGTCACAACAAGTTTTGATTAAGAAGCTTCTGCCTGGTGCTCGTTGGTTATCAACCATTGACATACATCCAAGAGGTGATAATTTAATTGCATCGTCATTTGACAAGAGAGTATTATGGCACGATCTCGATCTGGCCAGCACTCCGTACAAGACTCTAAGATATCATGAGAAGGCTGTCAGAAGTGTCAGTTTCCATAAGAAATTACCTTTGTTCTGTTCTGCAGCAGACGACGCCACTATTCACGTCTTCCATGCCACGGTGTATGACGATTTGATGAAGAACCCCATGATTGTTCCTCTTAAAAAGTTGACAGGACACAAAGTGGCCAATAGCTTAGGTGTCTTGGACACAATTTGGCATCCAAGGGAAGCATGGTTATTCTCTGCTGGAGCTGACAAGACAGCTCGTTTGTGGACCACCTGAAGTTGAGAATCTATGCGCACTTCACGGTCATTGAACGTTGTCATTTTGTAAATTAGTTACACCGTATCAATAGATATAAATCCTTTCTATAAAAGTGGAACCCAAAGCTTGACTTCGGCCGTCACAGGCCGTCCATTTCTCTAAGCATTGCCATCTCCTCGTCAGATGGCGCGCCGTTTCTGGTCAATTCTTCAAGTTCTTTATCATCGGGCACATCAGTGTCTGTGGCGGTCTGTGTAACTCTCCTCTGGAGGCGATGAGATGAATAGAGGACGTCGTCATCATCGGTAGCTGCATGACCAGGCTCCTCTTCTTCCGTGACGAACAGCCTGTTAGTTTCCTGCGGGCCTTGTGCGGTTTGGTGCTGTTCAGAGTTTTGAGAGATTTGCTCCTCCGCGGCAGCAGGTATCGGTGCTGTTCGCTGAGCGTCATCGTAAAAGTCTTCTAACAGAACGCCCATATCTTTCCTCACTAGGTTCATTCTATATGCTCGGAGTTCTTTATCTGTCTTACCAAGGGACTCACACAGTGATACAAAGTCCTTGAACTTGGCCTTCGGGTACAAATCGTGCGACCATAGCTGGTAAAACTGTATGAACGACGTGAGATTGTCGTAAGCAGATCTGCGTTTGCTGATTCGCAGTCTCTTAGGAGCTTCTTCCAGAATATACGGCAGACCTTTTCTCGACATCAATCGTTCCGCCGTCAGCTTCACACGCGGTTTCCTTGTGCTCGTAGTAATTATGGTAGGATCCTCGCCGCTGTTGGTGGCCTCAAGGCCACCAACAGCGGGATCTAGATCGAAATCTAACGTCATGTCCCCATCGCCTTGAAACGCCAGAGGATCACTCGTTGGCTCATTCCTTGGGGATGCGTTTCCTTGCGACATTGTCATTCAATCTCTGCCTATACTTCGCGGACCCCCTATCTCTACGCTTCCATCCCTCGTTGGCATGTATCGCCTCTGGGCCCTCATCGCCTTATATAGTTGCACTGGTAATAAGTCACGTGATTGAACGCGTTAAACTCAATCTCAGATGTCACAATTCAAAAAACTGACGCGTCCTTTGTAAGTCACGTGACTTGATCTGTCCCTTTCTGTTTTCTACAAAAGCATAAGACAAAGTCAAACGCCGTGTGAAAGCCACAGTTTTATTGAAAAAAAACGTGAAATGTGTCAAAACATCACGCCTGCTGGCTATTCACAGTTGAGGCATCGAAAAAGACCGCTGCAGCATCGGCGTTATAACCTGTTCCGCTTGCCGTGGAAAACAGCGGTAGTGCAGAGACTGGAAAGACCATGCGTTAAGACATCACTTTGGCCACAGATGCGGCGTCTTTCCCCTAAGGCACGAGTCCCCAGGCCTTAGATGTTATAATGCCAGGCAATGGGTAGAATAACAGGCTTTGATATATAAGGGATACTCTTAGATTAGGTTTCAATAGAAGAAAACCCCCAGAGGAAAAGAAAGGTGCATTGTTTGATACAACTGCAGGCTGTCGGAAACACATCGTGCTACTATTGATATCACTAGGGCGGAGGAGAATTATCATACAGGGAATCGCTCCAAATTTACCTACCATATACTGACCGAATATACCAATGTTCACAGACAAGTTCAGCAAAGCGAAGGAGACACAGCAGGTAACGCCTGTAATGGTGCAGTGCTCGAAGGGACTGAGTGCGGACTCGAAATCTAGGGCGGAAGTGGCCAGCGAGTACTACGACTCGGATGAAGAAGAGGACTTGATCGTGGATTTGACCACCGGGTCGCTGAAACCAATGAACCTGAAGAGCTACTTGCTTATGAATGAAGTGCTGGACGGACTGCAGCGTCTATGACCACATGCCCACCGCCTGGAGGTATGCCTCCGACATTCAATTCTCAGATTCAGTTCGGAACTGCTCGGTTTTTCTGACGACATATTGTCTCAGGTTAAGTACTAGATGTATAGATGGGTTTTTAGTCTATGCAAGGATAAGCATTTGTTTTCATGAAAGGAATGGTGTGGCCAGTTGAACGTCTGGGGCAGGTCCGAATGGTGAGAGCCGTTGCAGAGGTTTCTGGTCACCTTGTACGAAATACATCGTTTGGTACGGTGTTGATCTTGTCAAGCTTCAAATTTCAACTTTCGTTCTATGAGCCAACAAAACTTGAAATCAAAGTAAACAATACAGGGAGAACTTCTGTGGACCAGCGCGGCTAACTTGTCCTCTATTAATTTTGTCCGTATTTGAGACGGTGTATAGAGTATCAAAGGAGAATCGGCAGATAACTCAATCAGAAATAGAAGCAATCGCCTTATAGAAGATATAGGAGCTGAGGTTTCACAGGGACTTATTTTGTTGTCTCCTCGTGCCAGTAACGCCAATTGAGAAATAGATTAAAGAGTATCTTCGAGCAGGATAATTTCTGAAATCAAGCACAAGCACAACATCTACAATCGGGGCCAGGATCTGTCATGTTTGGATCTACTAGACCGGCTTTTGGCCAGACAAGCAGCTCTCCGTTTGGACAGCAGGCCCAGTCAAATACTAGTGCATTCGGACAGCAGACAGGCGGAACTACAAGTAATTTGTTTGGATCTTCTGCCAATAACGCGCAGACAGGGTTTGGTGGGTTTGGTACTAGCGGTGCGAATGCTAACACCTCTCAAGCCATGAATTCACCGTTCGGTATGTCACAACAACAGGGTTCTACCACTTCTCCGTTTGGCGGGGCAGCAGCAGCTCAAGGAAATACACTGTCGAACCCACCATCCCTATTTGGTGGTAGCCAATCCAGTGGCACGGCCACCGGAAGTCTGGCTTCTGGACAAATGGGCGGTACCGGCATTAAGCCTTTCCAACCGTACACGGAAAAGGATGTGTCCACGGGCTATCCTTCGGTTTTCCAATCCATCACTTGTATGCCGGAATACAGCAACTTTTCTTTTGAAGAGTTGCGGTATCAAGATTACCAACAGAATAGGAAGTTTAGTACCGCTGCTGGAGGTCCGACAGCTTCTGCAATTGCCTCGCCGTTCGGGCAACAAGGGACAACTGGTACTAACAATGCTTTCGGTTTAGGAAACAAGCCTACTATAGGATCTACAGCTTTCGGTCAACAGCCACAACAGGCGACCAACTCACCGTTTGGTCAGCAGACATCTAATACTTTCGGGCAGACGAATACCTCTCCGTTTGGCCAACCACAGCAAACGCAGTCTACTGGTCTGTTTGGCCAACAGCAAAATACGTCGCCCTTCGGCCAAACAAACTCTGTGGCGAACAATTCTCCTTTTGGAATGAACAAACCAGCTACTTCTGGTGGTTTGTTTGGACAAAGCACAAATAATAACACAACATCTGCATTTGGCCAGAACAACAACTCTTTGTTTGGTCAACAACAAAATCAGGGTGGTACCTTTGGTCAAAATACCACAGGAAGTACTTTTGGTAATACGTTCGGCCAGCAGAACTCCTCAAATACCTCAACTGGTTTGTTTGGGCAGAGTGCCAACACCACAGGAGCTCCAGGAGGTGGGTTGTTTGGCCAACAAAATAGTACAACCGGTGCTTTTGGTCAGAGCAATACTAACACTGGGGGTCTCTTTGGTGCTAAGCCCACATCGACGACAGGTGGGCTTTTCGGCCAGCAAGGCCAAGCCACCGGTTCACCTTTTGGACAACAGAATAACGCTGCAAACAGCTCTCCATTTGGACAGCAAATGAATACCAATCAAGCTTCTGGTGGGTTATTCGGCCAAGCTAATACAAATTCCGGTGGTTTATTCGGTCAACAACCGAGCACAAACACAGGGGGAGGCTTGTTCGGCCAGCAAACCAGTAACACGAACGCGTCTGGCGGAGGTCTGTTTGGTCAACAGACTAATACCGTGAATCAACAAGGCGGGGGACTGTTCGGTGCTAAACCTGCCAATACTGGAGGTTTGTTTGGACAAAACAATCAGCCACAGCAACAAGGCGCAGGCGGATTGTTCGGCCAACAAAGCAATACAACTAATCAGCAGAGCGGAGGTCTTTTCGGTGCTAAGCCAGCGACTTCTGGGGGACTTTTTGGACAGACAAACCAAAACTCTTCTACTGGCGGAGGTCTATTTGGTAACCAAAACCAGCAAACAAGCACAGGTGGACTATTTGGTCAACAAAACAATACAAACACTTCCAACACTGGCGGATTGTTTGGTTCCAAACCAGCTGCTACCAGTGGTGGGCTCTTTGGACAGAGCAACCAGCAACAAAACACCAGTAGTGGTCTGTTCGGACAGAACACTCAGCAAAACAATGCTGGTGGCTTATTTGGACAAAACAATCAACAACAGGGATCAGCTTCTGGCGGTCTATTCGGTGCCAAACCGGCTGTAAATACCTCTGGTACTACTGGAGGATTATTTGGTGGTAACAATATGCAACAACAGCAACAAGGAACTACAGGTGGTTTATTCGGTACCAATAATCAACAGCAAAACAGTAACACTAGTGGCGGGCTGTTTGGTAGCAAGCCCTCCACAGGACCTGGTACCACTGGGGGATTATTTGGGGCAAAGCCTTCTGGGTCAACGGTTGGAGCACCTACAAACAACACAAACTCCACCTTTGGAGGCGGCGGATTATTTGGTGCCAATAAAGTAAACAACACTGGCTCAACAGGCTTGTTTGGTTCGCAGAACAATACTACAACTGGTAACGCGGGTGGATTATTTGGCTCTTCTCAGTCACAGCAAGGTCAACAGCAAGCCAACCAACAGAACGGCGTTCAGCAGAATGGAAACCCGTACGGAACAGATGAGTTGTTCTCTCGCGTGATATCTATTCCAAATTCTATCACCCAGCCTGCAAAGCCAAGTGCAACGAAAGTTGCAGCAGACATCAAAAAGAAGAATTCTTTATCAGCAGCTTACAAGCTGGCACCCAAGCCGCTGTTTGATGTCAAGAAGCCAGAATCCAACAACTTGAAAATTAGAATTCATTTAGCCTCACCTCAAACAAAAGACAGTAACCAATCGGCTTCAACCTCTCTAGTTTCTAAGCCTGCAGAGACCTCAATCTTTGATGCTTCTGCAGACAACGTCATTTTAAATGCAGACGAACTTTTATTCAATCCCGACAGGAAATCATTCAAAAATCTCATAATAAATCGCAGGAAAATGGAAAAGGAAGATAACTCATCAGCGGACGTTAAATTCATCACTTTTAAGGAAGAATCAGAATCTACGGAGAAGTCCAAGTCGAAAGAAACTCCTGATCTTTTCTCTAAAGCTCAAGAAACACCTGTTGGTAAAATGTCGGAGAAAACTGCTTCCCAAGACCCATCTTCAAATGTTGGTCTAAAACATCAAAAGTCTTTTTTCAAGAGTAAGTTGATCGGAGAAGATATTTCCTTTTTAGATAACGGGTATTACATCTCTCCTTCTTTAGAGACTCTAGAATCACTGACTCTAATGGAGCTTCGCAAGATTGACAATCTTGTAATTGGTCATAAAGACTTCGGAAAGATCGAGTTTCTGAAACCAGTCGACTTGTCATTGATTCCTTTGTCTTCAATCTGCGGAAAGCTAATAATTTTTGAAAATAGATGCTGCACAGTATCCTATGTTGGCGACAAACCAGAAAAAGGCCAAGGCCTAAACGTCACTGCCAGGATTACTTTGACGGGATGTTATCCAAAGGATAAATCTTCAGGAAAACCAATTAAAGACCCAAGTCATCCAATTTTGCGGAAGCATATAGAAAACCTAAAATCAATGGACGAGGCACAGTTTGATTCATACGATGCGGATACTGGTTCTTGGACTTTCATTACCGAAGAACCGGTGGTCTGATCTACTTACATTGCATTATCTAGTTTTAGAATTATTTGTCATTGTTGAACTGTACATACATGCATTGTTGTAACCAACTCAAATGAAAAACTCCATCTTAGATGACTGTCGAATACAAAACTTGCTGTAGTGTGGTATCCTGCAACGCCCCGGTGGAACTCTTTCTTAACTTGTCATAACCATCTAGTTCAAGTAAAAAATATAACGATTTTTTGATCAAAAAATGCCACCTCCAGGAATCGAACCTGGGTTTCATCGGCCACAACGATGTGTAATAACCCCTATACTAAGATGGCTGGCGAACATAGGTTAAGGACTTTGCTTTCTGACCTATTCAGATGGACAAGTCAGGGACTATCTCCTCAAAGTTCATGTTGGTCGTTATGATACAAAGAAGCAACGCGACTATAGCCTTCGTAATGCTGTAGATCCGTTGATCCAGGTGGACTTACTGAACGAATTTATACTATTACAAATTATGTTAATTTTCATACAGACTCTGTTACTACTGGGGTCTCTGAATCACCGTTGGGGACAATAGGTTCCTCTTTTATTATTTGAGCGTCTTTTGACCAGTCGTGGTTGTCAAACTGGAAGGAATGATCATAAATTTCGTCATAAGCTTCCAGCAGCTTATCCAAAACACCCTGCTCCTCTAGCTGTCTCTTTTTTAGGTTTAGTAAGATACGGAAGTTCAACAGAAGTTCAGCGTTTGAAAGAAAGACTACCCAGAGCTCATCATTTTTACCCTTCAGCGATAGGCATATATTAATTTCGTCGTTCAAAAGATGTATTAGTTCCGGGTCATCACTCTTATCGAGACAATATTCTATGAGCATCCTATTAACAGCATTCAGTCTGTCCTTCAATTCCATCTTCAAGTCGTTATGGATCTCTAAGTTCTTCTTGGTCAACAACTTTGACACGAATGGTGGATAAGACTCCAAATCAAGGTCCTGTGGACCCAAACCGACGGTGGTCCAGTCCACATCATCTTCGTAATGGTAAATGCTAGGCTGCGGTTTTTCCTTCGGCAAGTTGATTTTCAATCGAGTCTTTGTTGGGGGTTTAGCTTTGCTCTTTGCCTTAGTCTTTGCCTTTGGTTTTTGCTCTATCACAGGTTCTTCTACTTCTTCCTCTACATCCTCAGATACGTTGTTCTCACTTCCTTCCGAGTCAACATCCTTCTCATCTTCCGATGGCTTGGTGTTGGACCTAGTAGATCTCCTTGGTGCCGATTTCGCTTTCTTAGTTTTTGTCCTGGAACTAGATCGCGTAGGCTTTCGTTTCATGGTCTCAGAGTCTCCTTCTACATACTCTTCTTCTTCTGCATCATTTTCGCCCTCTGTGTAATCCTCATCATCTGGTTTGCCTTTTGATCCATACTCAGCAAACTCCCATACGTCAATTCCGCTAGTAAGCCCCTGTTTCGCCATGTTATACGCAGCAACGAGATTCTTTGAGGTCTTACTGTTCACCTTAGACAAGAAAGCTTCAGTTTGTTCTAAGGTCAATTCGTGCAGATTCTTTGGGTTTAACCAAATGTACGAATCGTCATGGAAAAATTTGACACAATAGTTCGTTAACTCATGTGTAAACTTCTTGAAAGTGAGCATTGACGAGTACTCAATATATTCTGCGTTATCCGAATCATTGTCAGATTCCTCTGGTAGCTTAGATCTATTTTTCGTAAGCACTTGCTGAGGAATGATCTCAAATGGTATAATCATAGCAGGCCATGGTGGGTAACCCTTCACCTTAGCAATGACAATATCTGTAGGCTGGAACATTTTAACAACCTGATAGTTTCTAAGGCTGGTAGGCGATTCCTACAGTAGCTAAGTAACAAGCCGCAGGCGATTCTCCTGTTCTTTATCTTGCATTGATCCCGAATATTGTACTGGTCCTTTATAGCGTTTTCATTGTTTCAGTGAAAAGTTCTTGTTAAGCCCAACTTTTCGTGTAGCGAAGTATAGCAGATCTGCCAAAACAGAAGCAGAGTCTTGCCAGCCAAGTGCTCGAGCTTCAATTAAGGGAGTTCAGTGGTGGTAACGCACCTTCACTGAATCCGGTGCTTCAAAGGAGGTGTTGATCGGAAATTAGTTCTTGTATAGGAAAGTTTAGTATACACCAATGAAGAATAAAATATACATACACTTAAACACATAGATCGTTAGTTTCCTCTGAGCGAGACAAAGATTGTTTGAAACGTTTCCAGGATCTGAATCTATGTTTTAAGATCGTAGGGCAAGACAGAGTAGAACCGTGAGGGGATGGAAGGTCTGATAGGCTGGTAAAGGAGAAATTATGTCAGAGTTGATAAGACATTCATTAGGAGGGGAGAAATAAACGACGTTTAACCAGAGCTTGACTTTTCCGGATGAAAACTCCTGGTGTAATGTTTAAGCGTACACCGAACAGGGTTGTGAACAAAAAATCCGCGACAAACATAGTTCATAGACGGCTCTAGCTGGAAGAGTGGGTTTCAAATGAAGATATTGGGATAGGGAGACAAGGATGGTGATGTTGTTGAAAGTTTTGTTATTGATGATTTTCGATGTAGAGAGATTATAATTGTTATCACACTGAGCCAGTCAATTTGAGATAATGGGGAACTCATCACACAAGAATATACAAAAAGAAAGGAAGAAAACGGGATCCTCTACGATCAACAAATGAGAGAGGTAAAACTTGGGGTAAGGAAGGAAGAAGAGTGAAGCGGATGGTCGGGGTATGATAAACGGCCGTGGTTTATAACTGTCCTGGAAGCGGCGCTGGGTTGCTTTAACCTTTTATTGTATTTTGGTTTCCAGCCTTTGGATTAGGCATAATTGTTTAGTTGACTGTTCGTCTTAAGTATCAAAGCACGAAAGTTTTCCTGACGACTTCAGAATTGGCCATGTTGGGAATTGACCCCGTTGAAATACTGTTCATAGGCAGCTGCATGGTCTGGGTTCAGATACGACGCGTTTGTAAAATTTGGAGTCTGCTCAGAACCCTGTTGCTGCTGTTGCACACCATGCGGATGCTGCTGCTGTTGTTGTTGCTGTTGTATATTTTGCTGCTGTTGGTGCGGTTGCTGGGGCAGATGGCCGTGCGGACCACCTGCTGGCACCTGGACCGAAGTGGGCACTCCCGCGTGAGAGTGTGGCTGTCCCGCCACATTCACGTTCATGTTCACGCCGTGATCATGCTCCTGGTTGTGCTCCTCATCTTCGTCCTCGTCGTCTTCTTCGTCCTCCTCTTCCTCGTCTTCTTCAGGCGCGTTCAAACACGCCTGAATCAAATTTTTACCCTCGGCCTGCGTCACAATGGGCTGGAATTTGGGCGTGGTGAAAGTGTACACGAGCCCCGTCTCAGAAACCACCAACAGAAGCACCTGCGTCCCTGTCAACACGGACAACTCGTATGCTTTCTTCATGATTCCATGTTTCCGCTTGGAAAACGTAATATGACGCCTGGTCTTGTCCTGGATGAACTTGATCTCGATTTTTCTTCTCTCCTTGGTCTCCTTCGGAACCGTCTCGTCCTTGACCTCTGAATCAGACATCTTTCACAAAGTCAGCCTAACGCACTAGGGATAAACAGGACCAAACTTCACCTCTGAAAAAAGACACCACAAACAGTACTCAATCTCTATTGGTTCTTCTGCTGAAAATTCGCTGTATCTCACAAGAACACGCAACCTATTATCCAGATATGTTGGCACAGAATCCTTTTTCACGGAGCTTTTCTTGCAGTACCAGTTGAACTTGCAGATCTCCAGCCGGTGATTTTTATTCTACTAGTCAGAAACTTTCGAAAACACGGGCAAAAAACACGGATGAAAAACTGATAACACGCGCGTATCACGTCACAGGTTGCTGGTTGTCAAGTAGGCCTGAATTCACCGCTGCAACACTCTCTGGCACTCTGCAAACACTGTATGTTTTCCCTCTACAATTGCCATATTTTCATTATTCATTTCATCTATATTAGAGCTGAAAATGCAGTTTTCTGCCAAAACGACAGGAGGCTGCTGCTGATCACGTGACCATGAGCAACGTCAGCGATATCTGGAGCAGGACTGGCCGGAGTAAAACGCCATTTTACGCACAAGGACAAAAATAGCAGGCGGCACGTACACCAGGAACGCTACATCTGTACGCCCCTGAAACACACTAGCCTGGGTGCCTTGGACCGATCCGTCGCAAAGCCTCCTACAGTGGTCCGTCGCTGCTACGCTGCTCGTCATTTTGTACGTCGATGATAGCTGTAGACAACAGGAGCAGAACAGAAGAGGTGATCACGTGATTGAACCGGATCATTTGTACTGCAGTTTGCAAGTGAAAGGACAAGAATCGGACCTTTCCTGCCTTACATATGGCCGGGTAACCTCTATTATCGGGCACTGGTAGTATCTTATCTCCAGCCGGTGCTTATGTCAGCAGTGGTATGACATGATCTCTGGAGTTCAACACCCAGTCACCACACCAAAGGTAATCCCCTTCTCTGATCTACCACAGAAGAAACAGATCGAATCAGACCACACGTCTGAGCACCGCAATACCTTTGACAGAATGGTCAGATATGCAACGCTAACGACCGGTAGCTCCAGCTACCCCAGCAGTTATGTATGGAAACCGTGCCGAAATAGTCTGATCTTTGAGGTCAAAACTGCTTTTCCCCCTCTTGCAGCCCAACATATAAAAGGGCTCTCTGTTCCATTTAGCAATTGCCCTTCTTGTGACATTGCTGTCTTAATCAGTGTATAAAGTAGATTTTGGATATTCCCCAAACATCCACATTTAATTGGAAAAGCCTGCCTCATCCCGTCAGTACACAATGAACCCAACCCTAGTAAGAAGTTTCCAGAGATCAGCAGTTCACATGCAACACGCTGTAGAAGCCTCAGGTACGCCTGCAGGAAAGTGGTTTTCGACGTTTGTAGGCGTCGCTGCTTTACTAGGAACCGGCGCGTACGGTGTGAAGCTTGCATACGGAGAGTCAAGAATCGACCAGATCTTCCACAACGAGAGGAGAGAAGGCAAGTTGCACAAGTAATGGCCGGACCAGCTGTCGCTGGCCGCCCAGCGCTACATAGTTACATCCACGGCCCTATGTATCATGACTGTACTTTTAATGAATATTTTGACGTTTAACAGAATACTGGCGGAGGTCACGTGACTCTCTAAAATGCCAATCTGTCAGGACTCATCGCTATTTTAAGGTTTGCTAAGGCTCTAAAGGATAAAGGAAGCAATGCTGATAATGACAGGAGACCGTTACAATAGCTTTGAACAATGCAGATTTGGACGTGTAGTCAGCAAAGGTACGCTCCATAACCAAGTTTACGGAACCTGCAACCATGTCTATATATTTCACTGCATTGTTTGTGCTTCTGGTCGTTCAAATGGTTTCTATCTTCACGTTGGTGATGCCATTGCACTATCAGATTCGGAAGCGGATCAGCGAGACCGGAACCAAATTTCTCGAGAATGGGCAGGTAAGAACGGTACTAGTGATCGAGACGGTGCTAGTGCTGCTGTTGTTTGTGGATTCATGGAAAAGAGCCCACATTCCCGTGCTCTCGCACACTCAGGCCACCATAAAGCAGGACGTGGCCAGTTCGTTGCAGGTTTTGACCTCAAGAGCTTACAACCAAAGAAACGTCTACATCTCGGGGTTCATCTTGTACTTCAATTTGTGCATTCCCGTGTTGCTCAACTTGCTATCGCGTCTAGTGAAGTACGAGACGTTGATCAGGGAAATCAAGGCGGAACCAGAAGGCACGGAGGACGAAGAAGCTGCAGAGCTGTTAGAGCTCAAGGATGCATTGAAGGCGAAGGAAACGTCATTACAGGCTCTAAAGACTCAGGTAGACAATCTAAATACGCAGTTCGACGCTCAGAATGCAGAAAAAGAACCTGCAAAGGCTGCAGACAAGAAGAACCAGTGAAACTTGCGCCTGGAAGTTTAACCTCTACCGGGAATCCCAGAATTCCACGTCGAGTTCAACAATTCGCCGAATATACGGGTTTGTACGTGTGCTACAAGCTCGGCCTCTCGCTCATTCAACGTGCCGTCGTTGTCTATAACTTCTCTATAATTTTTAAGAGCATGCTTAACCTCAGCGAGGTTACTACAGCCTAGCACCGTAGGCCCTCGATTCAGCCATGCACTCAAAGCGTATTTCGTTGCCAGGTCAGCAATGTTCACGCCTTGGGCGGACAGGTACTCTTCTGCCTTACGGCTTCTGTCTCTCAGTTCCTGTGAACATGGATGGAAGGGTTTCGTCTCGCCTGGGGCCAGCAAAGACATGGACAAGATGGAACCGTTGCTCACAACTTTCACCCCGCAGTCGTTGATGAACTTGTCGTAGTACTGGTCCAGAATGGTGTTCTGAAGGCACAGGTTGCTGTAAGACAGAATATTGTCCAATGGGCCAATGGTCTTATCTGATTTGCATTTCTTGGCAATTTCGTACAGAAACTTGACAGGGTACCCACTGATTCCAAACTTCAGCACGATGCCCTCATCCTTCAACTTTCTCATCTCCGTCAACGCTTCCAAAATCATCTCTTCCTCCACAAATTCCACGTCATGCAAATAGAGAACATCCAAATACGACGTCTTTAGTCTCTCGCACGATCTTAGCACGCTCGCACGAACGTTTTGTCTGGAATAGTCAAATTCGTCAAGTCTAATTCTGCCAACTTTGGTGCAGATACGATAAGAGTCTCGAGGCCATTGATCCCGAATCTGCTCCAAAGCTTGTCCGTATATTACCTCACTGGGCCCATAGTATGGCGATGTATCAATGGCACTGATGCCGTTTTCAAATGCATACTTCAGCATGTCTACCACCGGTAGCGAGTACGGATCATCGTTATACTGTGTATTTAAAGTTGCACCTCCAAGAATCAATCCCGGTAATCCATCAAATTTAAATGCCATTGTACCAATTTTTTTGGCCCAATCTATCAGTAAATATCAAAAGTCTATATCGCGGTCGAGCTTATGGTTTCAGCACCACTCTAATCCTAAGAATACCCCTCTAAACCTAAACTAACATTATCTCTAAGTATGCTAATAGAGTCCAACCCTTTGTATTACTTTTTCCCAAAATGTGCTTAATTCTAATAGTATAAAAGCGAAAACAAAACGATGGCATTTGGACTAGAACTACTCACTCAAGGTTTGCCACCAGGGCAAGTTTGTAGCGAGCAGATGGTATACGGATTATGGATGTCCTTTAGTTATGGAGCTAATATCTGTTGATGATGCATCTGGACTTATTTTACCTGGCGTAAGGTAAGGACACAGGCAGTGAAACAAGAGACGAGTGCCAGAACAAATAGCTTATCGATATAAAATGCCTTTCAAAAGAAGAATTGACAGTATTATGAGCAATGACCGAGGGTTTGAGCTCGGCAAGAACAAGCGTGTGACGATCCGCCGTTTCAAAAACATCAATTTGATAGATATCCGTGAATACTACCTGGATCAGTCCTCAGGTGACATGAGGCCCGGAAAGAAGGGAATTTCGTTGACCGAGGAGCAGTACGACCAGCTGATCAGACACAGGAGCGAGATCGAGAACTGTTTGATCGATTTGGGGTCGTCCAGATCGTTGACAGACCGTCCTGAGATGGACTCGTTGCTGGAGAAGAAGCAGAAGAAAGAGAAGCTGAAAAAGGAGAAAGAAAAGGAGCGTGAATTGGAAAGGGAGCGCATTCAGCGCGAAAAAGAACTTGAGAGGCAGAGAGAGGACCAGGCCAATACCATGGGTGGTATCGTCGTGCCCACGAACTCCAAAGCCGTGAAAAGCGAACAAGACAATGACAACTCTGACGACGGTAACGTTAAGGACGAAGAAGCTCAGTTCGAGACTGTGAACACAGACCCTGTTAACGCTTCGAGAGCCTCTACTGGAAGCTCGGCCAGCAATCCTAGACTGGACGACCATCTGGAAAAGCTTTCACCTCGCAAGCAAAGGGAGGAAGAAGAAGAAGGTGACAACACAATGGAAAAGGACCTGGCTAAGGCTCTTTCACAGGAACCAGGTTCTAACACCAAGAAATCCGGCCATCATTCGGACGAAGACATATCTGAGGCTGATTAGACTCTGCAGGGAGAGCCTTCTCGATGTGATCCGTTTTCTGGCCCCATTGTAGTATGCAGTTTGTAGTATAGTAACTCAGTCTGGTATCAATTTTAGAACTGGAAGGGGTGCTGTTATCTCATATATACTCTTCTGAATACTAATAAATGGTGATCCTGACATGTCAACCAGTGCCCTAGTCACTGGGTCATTGCATGCCTTGTTCAAGGAGCGAAGAGTGTGAAGAGCTGGCCGTTACCCGGACCAGACCATATTCTAAGCAAACACTTCTAATCGTGATTCAGAAACCGGATAACGTTCGGTAACAAGATGACGAGTTAAGACGATGAGGTTGAAGTCTGTGATGGTACTTAGTAGTCACAATCGACTGTGATGATATTTACATGACGAAATAATTCGATATCAGTGATGCTAGCAAGCGTATAAGGTTTGACATAATTGATCCTCTAATTTGAATCAGCGTGAAGACCCTGGCAATTAAAGGTGTTTTAGGATATTGAAGATGACGGATAAGCAGCTAGAAGTGCCTTTGCTTGGCTCACACAAGCCCAAGCCTAAAAGTGAGAGGTCTAGAAGAAGATCTGTGTTTCAGAACGCTGAGTTGGAGTCTCCGTACCGAGTAAGAGTGGACAAAGCGGACTCTATGGGGATGTTACATGGAACGGATGACGATGACGATGAAGATAGCAGCGTTTTCCATGCAGCTCACCCGAGAAGGTCACACGGATCATATGACGCTCATTATTCTACTTCATACATAGATCACAGGCCCGCTTTGGCCGTGCTAGGGCAGTCTGGATCGTCTACAAAGAAAAAACCTACGTCAAGGTCTTCTCTCGGCGATCCTTTTGCAGGGGAATCATCCAGCAGAACTATCCAGGGGAACTCCAGCAAGCATTCTCATGTATCCAGCGCTAGAAGACGCGCCTCAATGATCCCTGTTACTTCAAAGGGAGGGCCAGGAACAGATCCGGGGTCTGATCGAATTAGATCAGCTGGAAATTATGGATCCCTAAACACAAGAAACGATGTGGTGATCGATATGGACGCTCTTATGGAACACGTGAAGAGAAAGAATAAATCTCGTTCGAGCATCAGTTCCAGACCAAGTTCTTCTTCAAAAGCCTCTTCCGAAGATGAGTACAACTCCCAACCTTCTTCTCGCGGTACAAGTGACTCAAGCTCTCTAGATGACGTGTGTTTACCTCTAGACGATGAGTCGATCGAAGGTTCTAAGGTTTGGCCCGATGTCAAGGTTCTTGAGGAGTTTTCTCGTGAAGAAATTGAAAGGTTGAGAAGAGAGGCGATGAAGGATACAGAAAACTTTCATTTTCAGTACGACGAGGATGATTTCGATCATGAATTTTCTGACGAAGATCGTGTTGTTTCATTTGGGGCTCAGAACACTTCATTAGCGGACTCTCAAGACAATACCAACGGGTTGACATTTACTCGCCCAATTATCACTAACATAGACCTCCCCGAACTAGGAAACACTAGAGTCAATGAAACTGAGCAACTCAGAAATGGCAGGCTCAGGCCCACAAAACTTACCCCCTGGCATTTGAAACGTGGCAATTTGAACCTACCAGGCTTATCAAGTGCTTCACGAGCAAGCCAACCCTCAGGAGCAACGAAACAGGCACACGGGATTGCGTCAAAGAATTCCGCAACCAATGTGTCACCACTTTCGCAGGATGATATTGTGCACTCAAGTAGTCATGATATTCTTGCCGGAAGAAGCATTCAGTACCCTCCTCACATCATTTCAAACAACCCAGAGATCTTCAGATTCACTTACTTTAGAGAAGATTTGGACTCGACCATCCATTCTCCTACGATCTCTGGTTTATTACAGCCTGGCCAGAAGTTTGATGAATTGTTTGTTGGATCAGTTTACGGACATAACTCAAGCCATTCAAACATGGATACAAGAGATGCTACCCCTGCAGCAGGAACGAACTGGATGAATATGAATCAAACCACCTCCAGCTTGCCACCTAAAAATTCTGCATCATCAACTATGGACTTTGATGATGCCAGCCCCTTTTGGCTAGATGTTTTGAATCCAACGGAAGAAGAGATGAAAGTGTTAAGTAAGGCATTTGGTATCCATCCGTTGACCACAGAAGACATTTTCTTGGGTGAAGTTCGTGAAAAGGTTGAACTCTTCAAAGATTATTACTTAGTGTGTTTCAGAAGTTTCGACATCGTTGCCGAAAGACACATCAGAAAGAAGAAGCAACAGCAGCAGCAAAAGCAGCCGGACTCTGATTCGAGCGATTCTGACTCAAACGGAAATGGGCCTCAAGAAAGCTGGTTCAAAAACCTTTTCAAAAGAAAACGCAGGTCCTCATTACAGAGAACTATCAGCTCAACTGATTCAAGTGTCCATCGAAAGGCCAAGAAGGAAAAGGAGGAGATTGAAAAATACAAGAGAAAGTCAGGCGACCGTAGGAAACCACGCGCTGGTGAGTTAGAGCCCTTAAATGTCTATATTTTGGTGTTCCGTACCGGAGTTCTTACCTTCCATTTCGCGCCAACTCCACATCCAATCAATGTTAGAAGAAGGGCCAGGCTATTGAAGGATTATTTAAATGTCACGGCTGATTGGATTGCATATGCGTTGATTGATGACATTACTGACGCCTTTGCTCCAATGATTGAGTTGATCGAAGACGAGGTGTATGACATCGAAGATGCGATATTGAAGATGCATCATACGGATGATTCGAACGACTCTGATTCGGGATCAGAGTCAGATTCCAGCTCGGAGGACGAAGATCCAGGGTTCCAGCAATTTGATAGAATTTCGAAGACCACGACCTTTTCGAGAATCACTAAGAGCAGCACTTCGACTGTAAGCACGAGATCTTCGTCATCCTCCGACTCCACCCTGAACCCTAAAAGCATCATCGGATGGAAGAAAAAGGGTGATATGTTGAGGCGGATAGGCGAATGCCGGAAGAAAGTTATGAGTATCGTGCGGTTGTTAGGCTCAAAGGCGGACGTCATTAAGGGGTTTGCCAAGAGATGTAACGAACAATGGGAAGTTGCCCCTAGATCAGAAATCGGAATGTATCTAGGCGATATTCAGGACCATATCATCACCATGGTGTCGTCCTTGAATCACTACGAAAAGTTATTAAGCAGGTCTCATTCAAACTATTTGGCACAGATCAATATCGACATGACGAAAGTGAACAACGACATGAACGACGTTTTGGGCAAGATAACGATTCTTGGTACCGTCGTGCTACCCATGAACATCGTCACAGGTCTCTGGGGTATGAACGTGCTCGTCCCAGGCCAGGAAACTCAGTCCTTGACGTGGTTCATGTCAATCGCTTCTTTCCTCGTAATTGTCGCGTACTTCGCCTACATTTACGCTAAGAAAACTTTCGGCTTTTGAAGATGCAGGCGTGGCACAATTTACTCATGCTAAGCTGCAGCCAAAGCTCGTGTGTAACACTATATACTCTCTAGCCTAGCCTTGTATTTTCTCTGCAATCAATTAAGCTAACATTAATTGGACTCGAATTTGAGAAACGACACCCATGTGCACCAATGACACCAGTATTCAGCCAGATAGAGCAAATAGAACCAAGCCCAGGTTTAAAGTCCTCAACGCTATTCTGTTTGCAAGTGAGGCACTTTTATTTTACTGAGGCTTTGGTAATTTTTCAGATATAAATGCTCTAAGCTCAGAAAATGGATTTAATGCTTAGCATTAAGGTCTTACTAAGCATGCGATGAGACAAAATAATCCAGTGCTAGACCAGGACCAACCAACCAAACGATAGCTGCTGAAACCGAAAACCATGACAAGAGTTGATGAGGACAGTTTCGAGGCAACTTTCGCCGTTGAAATGGAGTGCGAATCCTGCACTAAAGACATTAAGGACTGTTTAAAGGATGTTGTAGGAATCAAGAACGTCTCCTTTGATCTAAACAACAAGTTGATGAACGTTGAGGGCCATGCCGCACCCAGCAGTATCATCACTGCATTGAGAAACTGTGGCCGTGATGGGATCATCAGGGGCACTGGGAAGCCTAATAGCGCAGCTGTCTCAATTTTGGAAGACCATACCATTGAACAATCGATGAACCCTGTCCGAGGGCTAGTAAGAGTTGTCGAGGTATCGGACAACAAGACGTTTTTTGACATCAACATCAACGGAGTAGAGAAGGCTGGGTTGTACTATGCCTCAGTAAGAGCCACTGGAGACCTGACTAACGGTGTGAAAAGCACCGGCGACGCTGTCTACAGGTTCCCAGAACCGATCAACTGCTCGTTCCCCAGCGACACCATAGCCAACACTTACAGCGGGAGCGCGTTCATCAGCGCTCCATTGCACGTGTGGGAGCTTGTCGGTAGATCGTTTGTCGTCACCAACAACACTCAGCACAACACCGCTGACGCTAATGACATTTCTGTCGGAGGTGTCATCGCACGTAGTGCTGGCAACTGGGAAAACACCAAGGAAGTCTGTGCGTGCAGCGGTAAGACTTTGTGGCAGGAAAGAAAGGACGCCATCCAGCACAACATTAGGTTCTGAGGTGAGGTTCCTTCCAATCGACATAAATGATGCATCTGTGGTTTTATAAGAATGAGGTACATATATACATACAACGTACGGTCTCCATAGTTTAAACTGCAGAGACCCATGCAGAAAGTTCATTGGGACGACGGCAGAGACGCTTCACTCGTTCTTCTTGTAAGGAGCGGCCTCCTTGATCTCCTGCGCCTTTTTGTCGATGTCCGGCGTTCCCTGCTTGTCCGCCTTGACGCCGTTTCCGACGCCGTTCTGCGCCTTTTTCGCGGCCGCCGCAGGGCCATTCGACCTGTCCTGCGGCGACACCATCTCATCGCTGAATTTCTCCTTCTTAGCTTCCGCGCTGCCCCCGCTCTTCTGCAAAATCGCCTCTGCAACGTCCATCTGCGACTCTAACGCGTCGTGACTGACGCCTGCTGACCCCACTGCACGCTCCAGCTCAAACTCGACTTCTTCTGCGTCCTTACCACTGAACGAGAACCGTATTGACACCCACACGAACGACAAAAGCAAAATATACACGATCAGTTTTTTCGTTCGAGTGGTGAGCCATCCTTTAGATCTTCCTTGAACGTTGTAACGAGGCAATAAATCGTTGCCGCGGCGAATACCCCCTTGCATAAGTAATAATAGACCTTTTGACACCTTTTGACACCCCAGCTGCCTGTTCACGGTCCAAACAGAAGCACTAGCCTCGTGTATCGCCCATTTTGCCAGCCTAAACTCTGATCTAAACTGTCTATAATACTGTATGTAAACGATAAATCTGTATAGTTAGCTACAAAGGCTTTAATTCTTATGGGCGATCGGTGAAAAACGAGCGAGATATGGAGTTAATTATGTGGTGTACGGGTGTTTAAGAGCCATAAAACAGCTGAACTAGGCCCCAAAGAGCGCTATAGTGGCCCGTTTTAGCTGTACAGAGGCTCTCAAAGGTGTCTGGCCTGAGTTGAACCACTACAGCGTTGCTAGCTGGGCTTTCTGTGCGAAAACCGTGATTCCGGCATTCTGTTTATATCTAGCCAGTACTAATTGTCTGATATTGACTTTTCCGGACAATTAAGCATTATCTATACTGATTGACAGTATTTAAAAGAGTCATTTGATGGATTTAGAGGTGGATTTGAAAGGGTTACGAGAGGGTTGTGGCGGATTTGAACAACGGATCTGAGAGTTGAGAATCGGTAATATATTTGAGATCGCAGAGCAGGATGACTTTTGGTCGATATGAGGCCGGAAACCTGGGAGCCTTTATGTCTGAGAATTCGCTTGACATTAGAAATGAATCATTGGGTGGTTATCGGGAGCAAAGAGGCACGGGAAACGTGCTTCATGGGGTAGGAAGAGCTGCGGAGAGTGGGGAAGCAAGCGCAGGCGGCACGCCGCCCGCGCTTCGAAGCGTGAAGCGGGAGGCGCTGCGTGGGAACATGGGAGGGACGCCGACCGAGTTGAATGACTTCTTGGCGATGCTTGACGACAAGACGACGTATTCTGAGGTGAAGCAGGCGGACGAGCCGTTTGAGAGTCTGCTGGGGAATGGAAGCGGTACAGAGTACCATACTGGATCGGGTCTGATCCCGAACGGATGGGATGCGGGAAGTGCAGGCACGCCCGTCGGCAGCTACCCTAATTCGTTCAAAATTTCTAATCATAGCTCACGGAACAATACGCTGAATTACTCGCCTGTAACGATGTCGGCAGGCCCGGCAGAGCTTTCTTCTTCCCCGCAAATGGAGCCGTCGGGCTCTGCTAAGAACTTGGCCGTGAACGATGCAGCTCGCCATGCAAGCTCGCTGCAAGAGTTTCTGGATCAGATAGATCTAACCTATTCGGAAGAGCAGTACATCAACCCGTACCTGCTAAACAAGGAGCCGGATGCAGAAAACCATGACCAGGGCACAGCAGAGACGATGTTCGTGGATAAGGGCACTGTCGGAGAGGCGTCAGACAAAGGTTTACAGCATGTGGACGAGACTCAGCTGTTTCTTAACAACGCTTTAACCATCTCACCCGAAATTGAGTTTGGTCACCGCAGAAGGATGAGTGAGGTGGTAGGAGCGAACCTAGTCCTTCCAACTCATTCCAGAGGGTCTATCTCACACCAAGTGGACTTTTGGAACTTGGACGCTGACAAACATAACAGAAACGGCGCACAACGGCACCGCCATTCTCACGGAAATAGCAGTGTTTCAGAAGTCTTCGATTTGATGAGTTTCAAGAAGAAAACTCCTTCGGTTAGTGGCGAGATTTTCCAAGTGCCGGTAACTCCCAGACAAATGTCCAACCACTACGCAGAGTCTTCAGAACCTCAGTCTGTTCAGACGCAAAGAACTAGCGTTTTCAAGATCGATAACGAACTTACACAACTGTTGAATGAATACAACATGACTTCGTCAGACGTACCAGTTAGCGGTAAGAATGGCAACAAAATGAGGGCAGGTTCTCTGAGCCAGTCTAATGTGAAACGGAGTAATTCGTCAAACCAAGATCAATTAAACAGAGTTGGGAAACATCGTTACTCGGCGTCGTTGATAGATGGCCAACAGAATGTCATATCAAAATTGTACGGTGACATGGCACGAGGTGGACTCTCTTGGGAAAATGCTATTGTATCAGATGAAGAAGATGATGATGCAACCGAACGCGACTTCAACGCTGACTCGAAAAGGTCCTCAGTTTTATTCGGAACCACCGAGGATAGTTCAGATAACATCTCAGCTCCTCGCACCAACGGGAAATTCATATCTCCCAAACTCTTGAACAACGATACTTCAAAGGATACCCAAACCCCGGCTACTAAGTCACCTATCGCCATCGATAAGACGGGATTAAACTTCGAGCTTAATTTACCCATCACTAACCCCGAGGCCTTGATAAACTCTTCTAAACAGAGAATGTCGCCTCCAAACCCCTTTGCTGCACCTATAAACACTGATACATCCATTCAACCCTCAAATGCAAGAAGGAAACGCTCAAGCACGTCAAAAACTAAAGCTGCGAAGTCAAACTCTCCGCTGGATGGAGAAGAGAAACCTTTCAAGTGTGAAATTTGCGGCAAGACTTTCCGTCGGAGCGAACATTTAAAACGGCATATACGCTCGGTACATTCGACAGAAAGGCCGTTCCACTGTCCGTTTTGCGACAAGAAGTTCAGCAGAAGCGACAACTTGTCGCAGCACTTGAAGACTCACAAAAAACACGGTGACATTACGGAAATACCACCACCAAGAAGAGTCACACACTCTTCTAATAAGCAATAAGGCTTTTACGGCTTAACAGCAACGATACAATATCAAAAGAGATCAAAAATATCTGTTTTCTCATCTTTTTTCAAGTCACATTGACTGTTGACTTAATCTGCTGACAGGGTATACTTCATAAACACTAAGTAAGGTTCTATACGATACAAGTTTTATCTCTTATAGTGAGTTTCACACACAAAATTGAGGCCAATTTCTCGCTCTATTGATTCTGAACAATCTCATGATCAAACCCAGCCTGAGACTCATGTTGCGTGCTCTGCCATCTCGCTTCTTTAAGGTTTATGTCCTGGATATAATTTTCATGTATAGAAGGAAAGAGACCTCTCAATGTTAAATATGTAAACATCAACACAACCGTATATTCTCAGACTGAATGTAAACATGAGCTCAAGACGGCCTAATCATCGAGAACAAGACTTAGTGGACATGAGCATACGATTCTGAATTCAAACATATGTATCCCACCATTATTCAGTTCCAAGACTCGACGCGAGTACACACAATAGAAGGGGATTGCGAATCATATTTTCAGCTCATCGATGACCAGAGAAGTAAACTTGAACTTGGAGTGGTGAATAAGACAAAACTTATACAGGAAATCACGTCAGAGCTTGAATTCGAAGATGACACTGACGACGAGCAAAAAGTTATAAACCAGTATCGTATTGGAGAGAAACTAGGGAGCGGACAATATGGGACCGTTTACAAAGGCCATTCTACTGGCAGACTGGTCGCTATCAAAAGAATATACAAGAAACCGTTGAATTCTCCGTTTTCAATGAGCCAAGTGATGAAAACGATGAAGCGGTATGAGACATTATCAGGCGACAAGGTTATTATGGAAATGAACGTGAGTAAGATACGATGGGAATGCTTCGTGACGAGTAAACTAAACCATCCGAACGTGATGCCTTTAATAGAATGTCTGGATTCTCCGTATTCGGATCAGATTTGGCTTGTACAGCCCTTGGCACTACTGGGAGAACTGAAATGGTCCCGCGAGACGAAGTTTGATATAATAGATCAATGGCAAGCTTTTTGCCAGGGTCAATTGACCTCTGTGGAGGACTTCTGCGTCAAAGTTCTGCATGACATATCCCACGGGTTAAGCTATCTGGAGGAGCAAGGAATAATACATCGAGACGTTAAACCTCAAAATATACTGGTAGATTCCACGTACCGCTGTTTAAGGATTTCGGATTTTGGATGCTCATTGATAGTGCCTCAGAAGCTCCCGTTTCGAGACTCGCGTATGGATAGTTTCTTTGAAAACGAACTGAACAAGATCGTTGGAACCCCACTTTTCACCGCACCAGAGCTCTGCAACTTCGAAGATGAAACTGTACATGTGGATCCCAAAGAATGTTTCAAGATCGATATCTGGTCACTCGGGATCACCTTATACTCTATCCTATACAATGCCCTCCCGTTCTGGGGTGAGACTGAATTCGATACCTATAAACTTGTCTGCAAAAAGGAACTGAGGCCGCAGCTTCCGGCCAGGTTCAGTACACGAAGACACACAAATTCATGGATACACGAGCTGGTGACGAAACACGCCTTGTGCAAAGACGCTGCTGGTAGACCCTCAGCTAAGGATTTAATACGCACGCTAGAAACACACACTAAGAACGAAACATCGTCCGTGAACCGAATGCTTCTGAAATTTCACAAATGGAAGAAGAACCTTCTGACGAAGAACAAAAGCAGCTTCTCATCCGATGCACCGTATTTGAACCACGAATTGCATTCGGCGACAGAACCTGATGAACCCGCGTCAGACCATCATCAACAACCACTGAATAGATCTCACAGAGCCACAGTAAATCTTGGAAAGTACGTGCAATGATGATCACTCAATAATTTACTTGCAGTAGCTTACTGCAACGATCTAGGATATGCAGGCAGACCTTTCTCTTAATATATATAGAAGCTGTACTTATTCACACTTTTGAACGTCATTACTACACATTATTGACATACAATGTTCAAGCACACTGGCGACTGAAATTATTTCAGAAATGATCAGCTGCATTTTTGAAATACCACACCACTCTGGTAGGTGCTGCAGAGCTCTTGTTCATGTTTGCTATACTTCCCTTTTCAATACTAGGATGGTTAGGCTGTATTTACATTTCGCTATATAGGCAAAGGCCTGCTTTGAGGAAAAAGTTTGTGTTTCTGTTAACCTCACTGCTATCCAAGTAAGACACAAGAGCGTGAAGTGTCTGCTAGTGAATCTACGACTCTTTAGATTGTTTCTGACTAGTGGTAAGAAGGACAAATACCGCTTTTTGATTGAGTTTTCAGTGAGCGTTGACGAATTAAGGCCGTTTAAGTTTAGAAGGGTTCTTTTTGGAATACCAGTACGAAGCCTTGGCTTGACGATACAAGTGAGGATATTTGCTTGAAGAGGGCCCACAATCAGTTGAAAGTAGCAATTCAGATCCATTGTTGATAAATCGCGTGTCCAACGTTCTTTACCGAGTGATCTTTTCTTTTTTTTGGGGTTTTAGAGAGGACTTTGAACTGTATTGGTCTTTAGGGTTCAGTCGCGTGTTTAGTATTACGGGAACATCTGCCGATAGTTGAAGGTCACACAGTTCATCGAGCTCTGAGACTGTATTAAGCTAGGTCCTTGAAGAGCAGCACGATGGGCAGTTCAGAAGAAAGCAAGAAGTCAACAAGAATATTCAAGCATCTGCACTCAATATGGTCTTCTAGTCTCCGAACAAATAAGGATGATCAGCGAGCATCACGGAGAGAGGAATCGCGTTTTGTGAGTCTTCAAAAATCGATGTCTCCGGTTAGAGATAGCACGGTAAGTCCCATGGTCATCAGTGAAAGTGAAACCTCATTGTCAATGTGCCAATCTCCAGTCAGTCGAATTAATTTGACTAGGGAGAATTCGCTTTCAATGGAATCACACCATGAAACGGAGGACGCTTCGTATGCTTGCTCCGATACCGACGAGGGCGCAGATCACGACAAATCAAGCAAATGTAGTGTACAATCGGATAACCTGATGCTTAATGGGAACGAGTCTCAGAACACTTTGCTGTGTGAGTTTAGTAGCCAGCTAAAGACGAAGATGGTGATGCAAGAAGCAACGAAAAAACGTGACATGACATCCTTCTCAAACAACGGAACTGAAAGAATCAAACTCAGGAGGACTCATTCCATGTTCGCAAACACAAACGAAGTAACCGTAGATAGTAGCCATGTACCAAATTACGACTCGTGTTTGGACCTTTGTGAGCTACCAATTTACTTTGAAGAACAGAACAGTGACAGTTTACCAAGAATATCTGTCGATACTCTGGTCTCAATCTTGGACGATGAATACAAAGAGTTTTACAGAGAAATTTTCGTCATCGATTGTCGATTTGAGTATGAATACCGCGGAGGACATATTAAGAATGCCATCAACATATCTAAACAGAAAGACTTAGAAGAGGAGTTTATCCAAAAGAGGCATGTTCGCTGTTTTGACAAGAAACGGCCACCATTAATTATATTTCACTGCGAGTTCAGTTCGTACAGAGGGCCGATAATGGCATCGCACCTTCGAACTTGTGATCGGATCATTAATCATGACGCTTATCCCAAGTTACATTTCCCTGATATAGTTGTTCTTGATGGAGGCTTCAAATCATTCTTTGAAAAGTACCCGGAAAGGTGCGAGGGCAAGTACGTCTGCATGGAATCAAAGAATCACGAGATAGAGTTAAGTGACTTCAAACGTGATAGCAAAAAGCTGATGACCCGTGCCAATTCGACTCAGTTCTTCCAATTGAAAAACCAGATTGACAAGTGTCCAATAGACGTCGGCGAAGTTGAGGGCTTCTACAGTAAAGCCAATGATTCGCCGCGGAAACGTGACTCTCAACGGAGACTTGATACCATGGCGTTCGACGAAGAATGTGATGAATCCCCATTCTCTACGTTCAATGTCTCGGTGCCTCCAAAACTGTCTCTTGGAAGATACGGAGGATCACCGGGAAATAGATCCAATTCTTCCAAGAGCAGCAGCTTGAGCAGCAGCAGTAAGCTATTGTTCTCTGACGAACTAGTGAGCGGCTTCAAACCAAATTTCTTGGAGCACGAGGAATCGGATCTCGACTCAGACGCATACAGTTTCCAATTCGGAGATGAAACTGAAGGGAAAGTAGGTACCCTTACCACGAGGAAGAAACTACTTCCTGAACTTCTCAATGCCCACAAATAGAGCATTTCAGATTAGCATTACATTCATTATTATCATTAGGCATTACATAGAAGCAAAGTCTAGAGATCTACTCATATGAATCTAAGCTGAGTTGGTCAGTTCAGCTGGACTGTGCTTGATCATGCTTTGGAAACACTTTTATGTCTCCACGTCCCTTACTCAGATGCAAGTCAGCTGTCCATCTAGACGGCGGCCAGATGATCTTAACGGCTTTTCCGAGTGCTAGACCAGTGCTAATCGGTCCAAATGTGTTAGAATCTATTGACTGCGAAATGTTATCTCCTTCCACCCACAGATGGTTCCTCGGAATCAGACACGTATCCCTCGGGTAAGGAGCACGGGTCTTCACTTGGTCAAACTGCACTCCCTTGACTCGCTTGCAATACACTTTCTTGGGATCCATGGGCGATTTGAACAGTACCACATCGTTTTCGTTCCAATTCTTGGCTTGTTTCAGGTTAAACTTCCATAAAAGCACCCAATCCGACTCATTATGGAGAGAATCATTGGGATTCAGCGTAGGCCGCATAGATGAGCCCTCGATCTTGGCAACATAGCATACGTGTTCCGTGAACGTGAGCACCACAGGTATCCATGAAATGGTGAGGAAAGCCGATCGCAGCGCGAACTTTCCGTGGTTCAGCATGTCTTGCGGATATGCAGACTGCTTCCCAACCAGACCGAAATACGGTAGACCCAACTATTCAAAAGCCCACAGAGCAGACATCGAGTCGACAATCCTCTCAAAACCCTCCGCTATTACCTCGATGATACTGAGACTACAGTACGAACGGTCTTAGTACGAGAAAAGTGTGTCTAAAATATTGATCACGTGACATAAATTCAACACCTCGCCTTTCCATGCGCCCAATGTGAAACAAAAACCGTTGAATCCTCTGTACCAGCCCAGCTAATGATCCCGGTTCATCAGGTCTCATCTCCGCACTTTTGCCAAGCATCTCGATCTCTCGAGCAGCACACCTTTCTACGTCATTCGAGCGTTAAAGCCGCAATTTGTACACAGTCACGTCTAAGATAAGGTCACGTGACTTCATGCGGTCATTCTCATTTCAGAGTCACAGCCTCTCGCTTCAACAATGAGGGAATACGCGCTGCACATTCCTGTTCGGGGACCAGATACTTCTGAGCATCCAGTTTGACTACGAATTTGGTGCTTCCTTTGATCCTGTCACTCGGCTGTGATGGTTTATCGTGAAAAGTCTTAAACCGAGCCCAGTCATCACAGATAATAAGCGTATAAAAAGCCAAATAGCTTCAAGACATTGTGAATCAGCAAGACTAGTCATAGGAAACTGAGTTGAGTTCTGCAGTGGATTCTAAAGGACTAAGAGCTACTAGATTAACTTCAACGAAGAATCTGCGTTATTTAAGATCGCTGGAGGAGGTTTTGTGCGGAACAGTGTCACCAGCAGCGGATTTTGATATTAAGACTTATACCCCAGACTTATTACAAGCGAAAGTGACTAAGTGACTCGGAAAAGAGACAAAACGTGGATGACAAACGGAGTTACAGAAGCAGCTTCGACGGGGAGTGATATGTCTGTTGAGAGCGAACAGAGGGCCGAGGAAAAAGCCGGGCCCTCGCTGACGAAACAGCGTCTTTCTCGGTTTTATCACCACAAGATCACCCAGTTCGTCATCTCGCAATGGTTCTTCATCGTGCTAGCGATCTTCATTGTGATAGCCAGATTTGCGCCGAATTTTGCTAGAAGTGGAGGGCTGATCAGAGGACAGTACTCTATCGGATACGGTGCAGTGATCGTCATTTTCTTGCAAAGCGGGCTTTCCATGTCGACGAAAAAACTTCTGGTCAACATGGGGAACTGGCGTGCGCATCTTGTGGTGCTTGTGATATCGTTTTTGGTTACTTCTTCTATTATGTACGGGATTTGCTGCGGCATCAAGGCCGCACACGATGAAGCTATCGATGACTGGGTGCTTATCGGCATTATTGTGACCTCGACTTGTCCTACTACAGTTTCCTCGAATGTGGTGATGACCACGAAGGCTAACGGGAACGCGCTACTGTGTTTGTGCGAAGTGTTTATCGGAAACGTCTTGGGTGCGTTCATCACGCCGGCGTTGGTTCAACTGTACACTTCAGATGGCCCCATGGCATTCGGTAACCCTGCCAGCGACACCTCTGTGCAACAGTTGTATGCCAATGTGATGAAACAGATCGGGCTGTCTGTATTCATTCCTTTATTCGTAGGACAAGTGTTGCAAAACGTGTTCCCTAAACAGGTGTCGTGGTTTTTGACCACGTTCAGGATGAACAAAGTGGGTTCCTTCTGTTTGCTCTTAATCATGTTCTCATCCTTTTCCACAGCATTCTATCAGCATGCATTTACATCGGTATCCCACACTTGTATCATTTTCTTGTGTTTCTTCAATGTCGGAATCTACCTTTTCTTCACCGCAGTGTGCTTCGTGTGTGCAAGGCCGTGGTTTATTATCAGAATATTCAATCATGAGCCAAATGAACACTCTTCAAGAAGTTACACGATTTGTTACAAGATCTTCAGGCCGTTCTACTACAATAAGAGAGACACAGTTGCAGTTATGCTCTGTGGCGCAGCGAAGACTGCCGCCTTAGGTGTTTCGCTAATTTCTTCGCAATATGGTGACGATAATCCGAAATTGGGTACTTTACTTGTCCCTCTTGTGTTGTATCAAAGTGAACAAGTGATAACTGCCAATTTTATGGTTCCCTTCTTCAAGAAATGGGTTTCAGATGAGGACGAGCATGGAAACAAAATTGTGAAGCCTAACAATGATGAAGAGAGTGTACTTTCTCAAAAGAAAGAAGACGCTTCTAAAGAAAACACCGATGAAGCTGACTCTCACAACTAATTATAGCATTTTCGAAGTATGTCGTATTTATACACGGTGATGATGATATACTAGTCATCGAACATATCGAAGCATTTTTCAAGCCTCTTACTTTGAATTGTGAGCCAATGGCACACATTTTCTTAATGTATTCGCAGGTATTGATTTCACTGAGAGATTTCAGTCAGTTGAGGAACGTAGTTTAGTTTAGGAATTGTACCACTGATAGCTTGCGTATCGAAAAGGGCACATAAATTTGCGAATATTGGTAAACTACTATAAGACAACCTCTATTAACACAAGGAACGTTATGACTATATCACTCCTCTTCCTCAGCCTCAGTCTCCGCATCAGAGTCCTCATCAAATAACTCTTCAACATTGACTTCAAATTTTAGAGAAGAGAAGTATTCTTTGATCGCTTCGAGTTTACTTGGATGACACGCAATGAAAACAGACCCTTGTTCAGGGTTAAACATGTTAGTATAGACTCGCTGTAGAGTCTCTTGTAACTGCTCTGCAGTAACTGCCTCAAGACGTTTCAACAATTCGACATTAAATTGTGGTCCTCTTCTCTTGCAGAAAATATTCAAGTACTTATTAACAGCAGCACTGAAGTAATTGGATTCCCTGCTAGCAACCGTATTGATGACGCTACTTATAGCTGCTGTAATTAATAAAGGATCAAATTTTCTCGAGCCAGTGGCATAATCCTCTACAATTTGCTTACCTGCTTCGAAACAAGACACTATGTCAGAAGCACGGTAAACATTGAAGCCTACCATGTTTGATTCGAACATTTTAGTAACATAGGCACCGTATGCGAGACCAGAGCCCCTAATCCCTTTCCAAAATGGACCCTCCACACACTCCAGGTAGACGGCAGCTAAATATACTGCTGGGAAATCAGGATGCAAGTAGTTGAAATCTTTTGGAAGAGGTGAAATCGCAAGCATATATGAAGATTCTGACGCTGGAGTTGAAACGATATGCGCTTTCCTTGTAGGGTTCATTCCCCAGTCAGACAGGTGTGAGGTGAGCAGTGGTGTCGGAGGCAATTCTACCTCAGAGTCCTTTAGATGACTGATATTTCCCCCAAAATACTTGGTCCATGGTTCATAAACGGTCTCAAGCTTTTCAATATTACCAAATAATAGAATATGCCCTTTGTTCATGCGATTTGTTAGTTGCGATCTCAATAGTTTTAGCTTGGGCAACACCTTCGCTTCATATTTTCCTTCTTCTATATCTGCTAGGATATCTTCGATAATTGGCTCGACAAAAATCTCGTCCGTGGATTTCTTAGCAGTCTTTGTGTCGTAGAGGCTTCTATTCATTGACGAGTACATCATCTGGTCACCTTCTCTCTTAGTCTCAACTATTGAGTGATAAAAATTCTCCAGCAAAATCGAGACTCTGTTCTCATCGAATATAGCTCCAAACAACACACGGTTTAACCACATAACGGCCTTTTCATAGTTGTTGGCTTTGCACTTGATTTTGAAATCAATTAAATTTGAGAAGCTTCCAGAGATCCCCAAAGCAATTCTGGACTCAATGACATCACTTTTTAGCTGAGAAACAACGTCCTCATAAGAAATCACTTCACTATTTTCATCTAGCATGGGCATAGAAAACAGCTCTGCCAAAACATGGTAATACGGCAATAATTCAGGATCATCCACAAAGTCGGCATTCAGGGCAACATGAATTTCGAGGAAGTTCGAAGGGAATTGTTCAAAATGCATAAACAGTGGAAGTTCCTTAGGTTTGGAGCCTAGTAGTCTCTTAGTCAGTACATCGTCATTGTCATTACTTGCAACCGAAATGGAGGTGATACTTTTAGTTTCGATAAAAGTCACAGAGTCTTGCGGATTCTCGATTCTGAATCTGTTCAATAGTTCATCTGGTATTTGAACGTTATTCTTTTCATTAGCATTTTCTAACAACTGTCTCAGTTCCTCTTTCTTAGCTTCATCAAACGTGTGACGTCTTTTTTGAAGTCTTTCATCCCCTTCAGCTTCAAGTCTTTCATTCAAGCTGGCACTTGGTCTTCCAAGTACAATAACAGGCTTATTATCCACAAATTTTTCAGTGAGCAGAGCTTGCCATTTGTCTTGCGGCCATTTCATTAGAACGTCGAAGTCAGCTAAGGTCTTCACACTTGATTCAATACATTTACCCTCTAGATCCCCATACAAAAAGTCTGTAATGGCGGTCTGTGAAAGAATATGATCGCCATTTTTTTCGAATTTGGATACAAAATCATACTTCATGTTCTCAGTAACTAGTCTCACTCTATCCAATGAAACCTCATGGGTTCTGATAACGTCTAGCAACTTTTCCTTCGCTTCTTGGAGTCTTTCTGTTGGTACACCTCTCAATGAGACGTTTGAAATGGTTCTCATAAAGTCATCAGTATAATACTCTGCTTCTGTGGCGTACGGATTTTCAATCTCGACCAATTCCTTAGTTAATGGGGCCAACGCAGAATCTGTCAAATATTCGAGAAGGATGCTCACAGCTTCATCCTCCACATGATTCAAATAGGCAGCTGATATCCAAGAAAATAAAATCTCCCCTCTTGATTCATCGAACTCGGGAAACTCGACCGTCTTTTCTCGTAGCTCAGAGATGGAGTCTGGAATAACAGAAGCTGGAGAGTCAAGGAAGGGCCTTTTTCTCTGCAGTTCCGTGAATTCAGGCAATTGGCTATCAAATTGCTCTACCTGCTTCAACGCTTCATCAGCTGAGATGTTCCCTGTGATAATGATGCAGCAGTTATCTGGGGTATACATCTTCTTATGAAACTCTCGGATTTCATCGTTGGTAAGCACACGAAGGTTAGCTGTTAGGCCGCCTGTCTCTGAACGGTACCCACTTCCCTCCGGAAACATGAGCCTTTGTCTCTCTAACGCCGTAATAAACCATGATTGAGACTCAATGCCTTCCATCTCACTGAATACAACACCTTTGTCAGACAAATCATCTGGATCGATGTGATAGACCTCTGTGGTGCAAGCCTCATCGGTAAGCGTAGGGTTGAAAAGATGGTCCAAATATACAGGTAGCAGCTTCTTAAAACCTTCCCAGCCCGCAGTAGATAGCGTGTAAACGGTTTGATCGGTTGCAGTCCATGCGTTGGTGTTAGACATGCATAAGTTACCAGCCGTATCTAAAAGCCCTTTGTAAGGATACTTCTGAGATCCCATGAAGACCAGGTGCTCTAGAGTGTGCGGTACACCGGAGTCATCTGAACACTCCGTACCAAATGCAAATAATCCCTGCACCAACGGCGACGATTTGTTTCCCACATGAACAAACTGTAGCTTTGTCCGCTTGGAAACGAACTTAGTAAAGCTATATTGTGGGGCGTACTCTACCTCAAAGGAAACCAGCTTCTTGAAAGTCATTCTGGCGTTCAGCTTTGATGTCGACCACACTTTTTACTGAAGCGTATTTCACTTACCGTGCTCGAACCACGCTCAACACCAATCTACATCGTACTTACTCTAGTTTATTCAAGCAAGAATCTAATTCGAGATTCGTATATCTTAAAAGATGCTTATGTGAACGATGTGACCAATAAAGACTAAAGACTAGAAGATCTGCAAGTGGGCTTCACACCCACTGCGAGCCGTGCTATACTTAGGTGAGACCATGCAGGACAGTAAGTCCAGGAATGCTGAACGAAGGTATGCTCTAACAGCACAGTACACTGCGCCTAAAGATGTCATCGACTCGACGATATGGGCTGATGGAGAAGACGAGCTCACTTTGAACCAAAAGAAGCGACCCAAATATAACAATCAGTCGGAGTATCATCAAAGGATGTTCAAGCGTGATTCAGATAATACAGATGATGAGTTAGAGGAAGTTGCAAACGATACCAAAAAGAAAAGACGAAGAATCGAACAGGATGATGCTGATACTGGTAGGGGCTACAGAATCCCTAAGGCATCACAAAAGATAATTTCAGAAGTTTCCGAGGAAGTTGTTACAGAGGTTCCTGGCGTACCGAATTTGCAGTTCTTCAAACCATCAGATAAACAGCATTTCGCACTTCTGTTTGATGAAAGATCAGACGATGCTATGAGTGAAACGGAGAAGAAACAGAAGCAAGTATTGAAATTGATACTGCGGATCAAAAACGGACTACCTAGTTCAAGGAAACTTGCTCTGAAATCTATTACGCAGAAGGCAGCTGCGTTTGGAGCGCCTCTATTATTCGAGTCCATTTTACCGATTCTTCTCGACAAGTCATTGGAAGAGCATGAGCATCAAATCTTGCTGAAACTCTCGGATAGGATACTTTTACAGCTGCAGGATCTAGTGAAACCTTATACACACGAAATTCTAGAAGTTGTGTCTCCCATGTTGATAGATCCCGTACCACTGACGAGAGAAACAGGAAGAAACATTATTTCGAATTTATCAAAGGCTGTTGGCTTGCCTACCATGATTTATACGATGAGGCCAGACCTCGATCATGAAAATGAATATGTACGGAACATAACTTCCAGATCGATGGCGGTCGTTGCGAAAGCTCTTGGTGTGAAGCAAGTACTCCCATTCTTAAAATTAGTCTGCAGCTCGCGAAAAAGTTGGAAAGCTAGGCATACGGGTATGAAGATAGTTCAGCAGCTCGCCATTTTACTTGGGATCGGTGTTTTGCCATATTTAACTGACCTTGTGTCTTGTGTTGAACAGGGATTTTTGGACGAGCATTCTCCTGTACGCATGATGGCAGCTCAAAGTGTATCATCATTAGCCCAAAGCTGTCAGCCATACGGTATTGAAAGTTTTAGTTCAGTATTAGAGCCTCTATGGAGAGGTATCAAAAACAATAGAGGCCGAGAGTTGGCTGCTTTCTTGAAAGCACTCGGATTTCTCATACCTTTAATGGACCCAGAGTATGCTTCATATTATACCGGTGAGGTAATGAGAATAATTAAGAGAGAATTCAGTTCCCCCAACGATGACATGAAGAAGACTGTGTTGTTCGTGATTCAGAAATGCTCAGGAACTGAAGGAGTTACAAGTCAGTTTTTAAAGACGGACCTGGTGCCAGATTTTTTCAGGCAATTTTGGGTTCGAAGAACAGCCTTGGATCGCCAACTGAATAAGATTGTCACATATACGACAATCACCCTCGCAGACAGAGTTGGCGCAGCATTTACATTAAGACATCTTATTGGACCTCTCAAAGATGAATCAGAGCCTTTTAGAACAATGGCAGTCCACGCTGTCAATAGGATCGTCAAACGAATGGGAATGAATGATGTTGAAGACAGATTAGAGGCTATGATTGTTGATGCTCTGCTGATAGCTTTTCAGGATCAAACTAATGGTGACAGAATCGTCTACGAGTGTTTGGGTACTGTAGCGAAGTCTTTAGATGTCAGAATGGCACCATATATTGCCCCAGTCTCTAGCACGATTTTGGAACATTTGAAACATAAGAAAGCCACTGTACGAACTTATGCTGCCAATCTGTGTAAGCTAATTATCCCTGTCTTAAAGAGCTGTCAGCAGGATCCACTCATAAACAAGTTCAACATTATTCTTTACGAATCTTTGGGTGAGGTATACCCGGACGTCTTGGCTGCGATTATTTCTGCAATGGACACGATATCGTCATGTATCAGACTAGAAGATCTTCAGCCTCAACCTAATCAGATTCTTCCAACATTGACTCCAATTTTACGGAACACTCACAATCTTGTTCAAGAATCAACGGTAAGGTATGTTGGTAGAATTGCTAGGTATGGCCCTGAATATGTCCCACCCAAAGAGTGGATGAGAATCTGTTTCGAACTGCTAGAACTATTGAAAAGTCCTGTGAAGTCTATTAGAAAGGCTGCTAATAGAACTTTCGGTTACATTGCGAAGGCAATTGGCCCTCAAGAGGTCCTAGTTACTTTATTGAACAATCTAAAAATGCAAGAACGTCAACTGCGTGTGTGCACATCAGTTGCTATAGGTATTGTGGCCAAGACATGCGGGCCCTTCATTGTGATACCAGCACTAATGAATGAATACAGAACGCCGGATACAAATGTCCAAAATGGTGTTTTGAAAGCATTGGCGTTCATGTTGGAGTACATTGGGCCCATGGCTAAGGATTATATATACCCCCTTGTGCCTTTGTTGCAGGACGCGCTCACAGATAGAGACCTTGTTCATCGTCAAACCGCAGCGACATGTATCAAGAATCTTGCGGTTAACTGCACAGGACAAGGAGTGGAAGACGCGTTCATCCATTGTCTTAATCTACTGATACCAAACATATTTGAAACATCCCCTCATGTCATCGCCAGAATCACTGATGGTCTTGAGGGCTTAAGAATAGCGTTGGGACCAGGAATGTACATGAACTATGTCTGGAGTGGTTTATTTCACCCTGCCAAGAGCGTAAGAAGGTCTTACTGGAATCTGTTCAACGCTGCCTATCTTAGTCAACCGGACACCTTGGTTCCGGCCTACCCGATCAATGATGTTGAGGAGTTGAGTCTAGTGTTATAAACTTATATACCAGCATATTTAAATTCGCCTCTCTATTTTAATGTTACATTAAACTATATCTTGGCATGGGCGACCGTAGCGAACCAATTACAGTCGTAGCATTTCAGAATCTCCTCGATAATCTTCTTCCGTATCTTGATTTTTGTCACTGTCTGAAGGTCCAACTTTTGAGTCAGAAGAACTCTCAGATTCGTCTTCATCTTCGCTATCCGAAGAAGTGGTTACTGAGCCGCTAGATTCCTCGGAATCTTCCTCCTCAATTACGATTTGCTTCTTCTTTGGCTTCTGCGGTATGTCAGCGAAGAACTCATCCAAGCTTTGCAATTTATATGTCTTACCCTGTGAAGAGGTGAATGTATTTGTGGGTTCTGGGGTCGGAGACTTACTTGAAAGTGGAGACGAGGATTTTGTTGACTTGAATTGGTTCCTAGTTCTGCCGGAGAAATAGCTGTTTGAAGAAATGCTTAGTTTAGTTTTCATGAAATCATTTACACTTACAGGCGACCTATCGACATCAGGAGAAGTTGTACTCCAGTCATGAACTTTGAAGTACTTCACAATCTCTGAGCTTAGTCCGAGGAGGGCAATGTCCTTGAGTTTGTCATGTTGTGAGAACAAAGACAGGGCTGGCCAAGGCTTTGGAGCTTGGAGTAAGAGGCTCAGTATTTCATACCTTTTATTGGACACTAGGGAGCTCAACGACCTGGCTTTGTCTCTTACGTCAAAATCGTCATCAAACTTCGCAAGATACAAAACCGACTCAAAAAGTTTGTTTATCCTAGAGTTCTCGAAGTCGTACGAATAATCGGATTTATCGATATCAAAAGACAAAAGCTTTGCCGCTAGTAGTAATATTTGCAGTCTAGATTCCTTAGACTCGTTTGGGAAGTTGGGAAGCAGCCTCCTTAAAACGTCTGGCACGATGCGAGGTTCCACATGTATGTATTCGCCTATCAACCAAATAATTCCTGCCTTAGCGTAACCGGACAATACGTCCGTATCTGTCACTATTTCTGACAGCTTGAGCATTGCGGAAAGATTCTTTGATGGGTTAATCTGAATTAAGTGGCGAATCACATTCACATATTCACTTGTAATTTCGCTGTCGCTAAGTTTATCACGTTCCATAAAAGTCAATAACCACTTCATAATGTGTGCTGAAAGCGTAGTTGAGATATGGGCACACACTATCAAAGTGTTTAAAGCCTTTTTTACCACGACGGTATCATCTGACGCTGAAATGTAGTATTTTAGCTCCGTAATAACAGATTTCACGTTAGTCGCTGTTATTAAAAGCGCTAAGATCTGCAATTTGTATGTTGAAACGAGGCGGTCATCGGCAGTGGTCAAGAAAAAGCTTTTGTACATGGGTATGAAGGCGGATTGGTCATGTGATGCATAAAATGATATGACCTGGAGTACCATGCACTGATTCTCTTTGCAGGAAAGTTGAAGGCATTTTATCAAGCATTGTGGTATCCCAACTTCCTTTAGAGTGTAGATAGGTGCTAACATGAAATACGCCTTAAAGACGCTCACGATAACTGATGCATTTGATGAGAAAAGTAACGGTTTCAAGGAATCCAAAAAAAGCTCCAAATCTGGATCGATCTTTGCACTGTATGAGTTTCCCAAGTATGATGATACTTCCTCAGGAACTGGAAGAACAAATTCTGAGTTGTCGTCTGTACTGACTAAAATGGGCCTCTCCACATATTGTCTACAATACTGTATGAAAATTTCCACAATGACAGACTGTGCCCAATGTGTCAAAGAGGGCAACATCGCGCAAAATCTGCGGAAGTGACCATGCAAGAGATCGAACCTTTCTGGTACACAATTCTGGTATACGATGATGCAGCTCGACACGACTAAGGGGTCTGGGTCTGCCAAAAGTTGCTTTAAAAGAGACACCAGCTCTGTTACTCGTGTATCTTCAACCTCGTCGTCCGGACGAATATTGCACTCCTGAAATAGCTTGTATATTGTCATTGCAGATGTCGTACGAACCAACGGGCTTGAATCAGTAATTGATTTTTTTACCGATTGCAGCGTTATTGGAAACAGTGAAGAAACATTGATATCGGACAACGCTTTCAATGCCAACGCTTTGGCTTCTGGATCTCTCTCACTGAGACTCTTCTGGATAGTGTTCACCGATAACAACGCCAAATTCGGATCGGACTCTGCAAACCGCAGCAAATAGACACAAACCATGCGCTTCACTTTCAGATCTTCAGACGATATGTTCTTCAGCACGTCTGCAAATAGCGCCTTCAAATCTACCGTCGGATCATTCGTGGCCATTAGCGACATAACTCTTTTCATGGCATCCTTCACTTCTCGCGAGTTCCTCGAGTTCAGAAGCCTCGTAAGAGCATCAGGATCAATAGATTTCGAGTACTGTGTGTAAGAACTTTCACCTATCCGCGACGAGGCCACTGCTGCGGCTCCAAACGTGAGGTCTCTTGCTGATTCCAACACCGCAGTGATACGTTGGATAGAATCCACCATGATTGTGCGTGGCTGAATAAAGTTAGCACCAATTGGTTTCTTGGACGCACAAAAGATACTGCAAATCTTATTGATGCTTACCAAGCGTCTGAAGATCCACGCTGCTGCCCAATTAACCATACAGAGGCCACATTATCAACGGTTCAATGATCAGATGTATACCTTAATAGCTGAATTCCTTTATAAGCCTAAAAATTAATGCACAACCTACAATAGTAAAGGAGATAAAAAAATTAAGCCCTGCGGGGGGCTCGAACCCCCAACCTTGTGATTAAGAGTCACACGCGCTACCGATTGCGCCAGCAAGGCCTTTTTTCTGGTTTCCAGAACGAAAAAGACTACAAATTCTCATATCAATTCCCTACCGTCGGTCATCTCCCGTCAGCAAAGCCTTTCCGTAGTAACAAGGACATCGGCCCTTCATCGTAGCGTGCATCGTTTCGCTTATACAGCAACGCTCGAACGTATACTAGTCGGTGTCTTCCAAATGCCATGTTTCGCATGCAGAACGCACGCTGGACACCTGCTTTGCACGGATCCGCAATGTTTGCCTACATAGGACCATCGCATGCGCTATTGTGCATGCGATCGTTGAGTTTCCAGCGGTGTGTTCTTGGTGGGACGCATTGTGGCTGGTCGGATTACGCAGCGTGGTGTTTGTCGCATTTTAGATAACTCGTGCGAAACAGAATGGACTGCGAAACAAACGGGAAACGTATGAGAAACACATAGTTAAGGGAGAGTCACATAATGAGGAGTTCCATTACGATAGTATGAATCTGACAACTTGGTATCGTGTTCAATGGATACGATTTGTTATGGAGCATCTGGTATGAGCCATTGGGGAGGTTTGTTACACTAGGTGGAAGATAGGAATCAGAAGTTTGGAATGGGTCTATCTGCTGAAGACAAGAGCTGTGCTGTGGCAGCCGTGAAGGAGGCAATCGGGAGGGATATAGTGGATAACGATTTCGATGTATCGGGACAAGACTTCCAAATTCTGGCTACAATACGATATGATCCGAATCTCACGCATGCGATGGTTGACGCGACCTCTGAAGAGTCTTGCATGCTGCGGGTAGATCCGCGCTTGATAAGTATGGTGAGAGGCGAAAGTTTTCTGGCGGGATCTGATGAAGCTGAGTTTTTGGACTATCTGAACGCCTCGAGCCCGCTGTCTGAGGCGTTGCACGGTCAGACAGCACTTGAAGCGCTGTATGCGGGAGATTCCAGCTATACGCATTCTGAAACTGCTTTTGACGGCATTTCCGGTGAATCCCCACTGTCCGAAGATGAGCTATGGACCATTTATTACAGTAGGTTTTTTCTGCTTGGAGAGCATTACAAAAGGCTGAAACTGGCGCTGGCATTCTTTCAGTGGAAACTAGCGTTGACGCCCCGGCTTTTCTTGACACAGCTGGTGCACTCGTTGCCTGTGCAGGGAAACATGTCTATCGAGGACAAGATGCGTGCCTTGATGCACGTGAACGTTTGTTACAAAATGAGAGTCTTACTGTCCAAAGATGGGTCGATGAAGATTGAAGCACACGAGCTGCCGCAATTCCCAAACAAGTTTCCCACTCCCCATGAATACATTGTAAACAATCTTTTGGGCGGATTCCTAGATCTGCCGCCCACTTGGGACGTGTACATAAATTCGGAACCCATAATGGCATCCCCTTTCACCACATTCAAGACCACGAGAAGAGGCCATTACTCGAGAGCCAGAGAAAACATGGAACTGTTGAAGCAGAGGACGAAAGACCAAAGGAAACATTCCGAAATTTTGGTCTATAATGACTTGTATCAATTGATGGAAGGGTCCATCACGAATGTGGCGATAAAAAGTGTGTCTCAGGATGCACCAGATCAAGTCAGATACGTTACACCATGTTTGTCGTCTGGATGTTTGTGCGGTGTCACTCGATATTTCTTGTTAAGGAAAGGCCTCCTGCAGGAAAACCACGTAGATGTCAGAGATCTTTCCGTGGGAGACGAGGTTCTTTTGTTTAACGGTATCATGGGATGTGTCAAAGGCGTGATCAGGAACTCTATAGACTTTTCAAATACTTAGACGATTTATATATGGAGTTTTCAGGGACTAAAGTCACTAATTAAGGCTATCCGATCATGCTTCTTTTCCTGCCACGTAGCCGTACTTCCTCGAATCTTCTTATTAACTCCTTGAATTTTCCCAGGCCGACCTTCCCGTTTTCTGCGAATACCTGTTGGAACCCTTCTAGAATCCATTGATTGTATCTTTCTGAGAACGACGAATGAGTGCTGATAATGGCTCTTTCCAGCACGTAAAGATCCACACCTTTGTCCTCCACCAGGGTTGAAATTGAACCCAAACCAAAATCTATCAGGAACGGTTCCCATTCTTCGTCTTTCTGAACGACCACGATGTTGGAGCTGGTTAAATCACCGTGGCAGTAGTCATTCCAATGCATCAATCCGATCTGCCTTCCAACTTTGATCAGCGTTTCTTTCACAAGATCAGAGTATGGATCTCGCGCATTCATCCAAAGGAAGTTCTTCAAATTGCTGAATCCGAACCCACCCGGAAGGTCACTTCCAAGGAACTCTAGCCATATGCATCCATGGTATGGATCACATCCGATCAATTTTGGCACATTCAGCCCTTCAATTAGTCTTAGTTTTGCTAGAATTCTCGATTCACTCAATGTCCGGTGTTTAGTCAGAGCTTTATCTATGGTTGGATGCCTGTATCGCTTCTCAGGACGGTACTTCAAGATGTAAAGCTCGTCTTTCTTATCATTTTCACTTAAAACGGGCAAGTATGGATGTACTGTGCTAGTGAAAACCACTGCTTCAGCTCCCTGTGAAATAGGCGTTAACGGGATGTTATCCGTCAGCACTTCTGCTATCTTTGCAATTATTTCAGCAGACATTTTCGTCTTGAGCTCGCATCACTTTGATTAATCATTTTCTCCTCATCACTTAGCATACATGATGGATGAGCCTTAATAGTAAGGTTTTTTTCTATATTTCAGCATATTATTAGTGTGATTATAGTGTTTCTTATGGATTAAAGCTCAAAAAGTATTTACTTATAAATTGTAAAGTTCAGTCTGATCAACTGCAGGCTCTCTGAACACGCGAAAGTTGTACCTATGAGTACACATAAATAAGATTCTTGATTTATAGGAAAATCAGCTTTTATAAAGGTCTATTGTGGGATTATTACACTTGTTTTCCTGCGTACTTGTTTCTCCATTTCTCAACGTCCTTCTCATCGATACGGGAGAACAAGTATTCAGCTTTGTTGATATTGTGCCCAGCTCTGATAGGCAGGTTGAACTTGTCATCAATACGGAGTGGTGGGACGTTTAGCATTCTGTAGATAGCAGCAGAAGTTTCTGGAATGAATGGGTTCAAGATAGATGCAACATAGTAGATCATGTTCAGAGCTACCGCAACAACAGCATCAGACTTGGCAGGTTGTTGGGCAAACAACGAGTTATCTAGTTTGTTCTCTTGTAAGAACTGGTTACCACGAGCGGATAAAGTCATGGCAATTTCCAGACCACGTCTCAATTGCACCTGTTCCATGGTGTTGACGTAGTTTGACAAAATATCATCGAGGTCAGAGTGCAGTTGAGCATAGCCTGGCAATGCGTCTAGGTTGTAATCTGGTACGACACCATTGTACTTAGCATTGACAAACTTAACAACTCTGTTAACAAAGTTACCCAAGTTGGCTAGAAGTTCACTGTTGTTTCTAGCGGCAAAATCTGCCCACGAAAATTGTGAGTCAGAGGTCTCTGGACGAACTGAAGCCAGATAATACCTCCACACACTTGGAGATAATCCGATTTCTTGTGCGTTGTTACCGAAGACACCGATGCTTCTGGATTTGGAGAACTTACCACCCTCGTACTGTAGATATTCGGTGGTATTGAGGTGATGTAACATGGTCCAGTTCTCGCCAGTGCCTAATTGAGAGCCAGGGAAGATTACAGTATGGAATGGAACGTTGTCTTTGCCCATGAACTGGTAAAGATCCACGTTGTCTGGATTCTTCCACCATTGTTCCCATTTGTCTGTGTAGTTAGCGGTGATAGATACGTATCCAATACATGCGTCAAACCACACGTACAACACCTTCTTTTTGTATTTTTCCAGCGGTACCGGAGTACCCCATACTAAGTCTCTTGTAATACAACGGGGATGGAGACCTTCCTTCAACCAGGACTGTGTAATAGTCTTGGAGTTTTTGGACCATTTTCCCTTAGAAGACGCCTCTTCGACCCACTTCTTGATGCTTGGCTCTAATTTGTCTAATGACAGGAAAATATGTTCGGAAGTACGAGGAATTGGAATACCGCCATCCAACTTACAACGAGGGTTGATTAGTTCGAAGGGATTCAACAGCGCACCACATCTATCACATTGGTCACCACGCGCATCTGGATAGCCACACTTGGGACAGGTACCTTCCACGAATCTGTCCGCCAAAAACCCCTTGTGGATCGGACAGTACAACTGCATCATACTTTGTTCCTCTAGGTATTTGTTCTTGTTCAATTTTAGGAAGATGTCTTGAGCAATCTCTGTCTGCTTCTCTGTAGTAGTTCTTCCGAAGAAATCGAATCCGATTTGGAACCACTTATACACGTCTGAGTGAATCTTGTGATATTTGTCACATAACTCTTGTGGAGTGACACCGTCTTCCAATGCTTTGGTTTCTGTAGCCGTACCGTACTCATCGGTACCACAAACAAATAGAGTATTGTAGTTTCTACCCTTTGCAAAACGAGAGTAGATATCGGCAGACAACACACTTCCAACGATGTTACCCAAATGCGGCACATTGTTCACGTATGGCAAAGCTGATGTTATCAAAATGTTTCGTTCACCTTCCTTTGGTAAAATTTCAGCATCTTGAGGTTTCAGCAGAAACTGATCGGAAACGTTCACAGCACCGGTATGCTTGAAATCAGCAGAAGAACGGACAACTTTAGTCTTGGCGAATTTCAAAGCTTCTACCAGCTTCTCCGGTAATGCACTGAACTTCTTCTCAACAGCTTCACCGTCAAGAGCATATGTGTTGGCGAAAGTTATGATCCTGGTAGCGCTCAAAGGCATGTCCAAAGACACCAAATAATTCTGCAAGGATTTGCTTACCGCGTCTGCGGCATGTTCTTTTAGTAAGGCCGCATCCTTCTGTGATACCAAGGGCTCTAATGAAGATACTGCGAAGCTGTATTCGTTAGATTCCTCGTCTTCGAAATCGTCAAGCACGTACCTGAGGATAGCATTTGCATCGAACAAACGATAGCTCTTAGCCTCGATGCTTAATAGCGGATTGGAAGACTCTTTGTCCTCCTCAAGCTTCAAATCAGTTGATGATAATAGTGCATATGCCAACTTTATGTTATTTGCCAGCTGTAAACCACTAGAGTGATCTTTCGACTGATCGAACGAGATCTTAGAAGCCATCGTTGGTTGTGTGAGGGATCTTCCACTGGCGCTGGAATACGACAATTCGAGAGGTCTTATTTTACTGATTTGTCTTACTCATCGACTTAAAGATTCGAAGGTTTCCAAAAATTTTCAGCTTTATGCTTGATGATGACACACGCTATGGAAACTGTCTCAATAAAAGTCAAGAAGAACATGACAGAATAAAGAGAAATCTTAGTCTGTATCCGTTGTGGCAGCCTTCTTAACGAGCCGAATATGTGCTGGCGCTGTATAAGGTAAAATCGTAGAACTACTGTTATGTGTTCCAAATTTTAGTTTGAAGTCTATGCTGGTGCTGAATAATGTGTCGCGCAGGTCTCAATGTTAGCTTTAACACTTGAATGTTAAACTTGTGCTCCAAATTTATGCCGAGATTTATAAGATATGTACTGGAGCAACTATACAGCGCCATTTGATAATATACACTTATGCGAGAAGAGTGAATCCTCTGAGGTCTAATCCTTTGTTCTTCTCTTCTTATTTGATGGAGTTTTCCCACTGGCTCCTATCGTTATGTTGACCTTTGGTGGGACTGGGAATCCGTAGGACTTAGCAACCTTGGCAAGATCTAATTTGTCGATCTGGTACACCGTTTTTAGCGCATGGGAAGCGTAAGCTTGCAAGTAAGACCTGTAACCGTCCTTGGCGATCTGATGTAGATAGTAGTTGGATTTAATAAGTTTCTCCAACTGCGCTTGGACGTTGGCTATTTTATTCGATGGGAACTCGTATTCGTTCAGCGGCACCTTAGCGGCTTTCAAATATCTCAGGAAGCCAAGTTCAGTGGGGGTCAAGAACATAAGGGATTTTCCCTTACCCTTAGTGCCTCTTGCGGTTCTTCCGACTCTATGAATGTAGTCTCTTGGGTCATCTGGGGGATCGAATTGGATGATCCAGTCTACGGCAGGAATATCCAAACCTCTTGCTGCCACGTCTGTGCACACTAGAATACCACGTTCGGCGTTACAGAATTCGAAGAAGGTGTTGGTTCTCTTCTGCTGCTTTTGTTTACCGTGCAATTCCAGCACGGGCAGATCGATGTAGTTCAACAGCTCAGCGTAGTACTTGACCGAGTTACATGAAGATAAAAACACGATGATCTTCTTCTTCTGGTTTCTTTTCAAGAAAGAGAACAAGAGCAGGAATCTCTTGTCACTTTCGCATACCACATAACCCTGCTCTAGCCCGTCTACGGTAGATGTATCTTTCTCGGAATCCACGTTGATGAACAAGGGACCCGGTCTCAAAGAGATACGGGCCAAGTCCTCAACTTTGGTAGTTTGCGTTGCAGAAAACAACATGGTTTGTCTGTCATCTTTTGGCAAGATCTTGATGATCTGTCTCATTTCGTCTTCGAACCCAATTTCCAAGATACGGTCTGCCTCATCAATGACTAGCGCTTTCAAATTCTTAAAAACAAAACCCTTGGTGTTCTGCAAGTGATCCAAAAGTCTGCCCGGTGTGGCGATCAGAATACTGACACCCTTAACCAACTTATCGGCTTCCTGTCTACGGTTTGCACCCCCGATCACGATACCAAAGGTCTGACTATGGAACTCCATCAGTTCACGAGCGACACCGAAAATTTGCAGCGCAAGCTCTCTGGTTGGAGTGATCACAATGACACCAGTACCATTTCTAGGCTTGAATTTCAAAGAGTGCAACATCTCAATCGCAGGAAGCAAAAAAGCCAACGTCTTACCAGAACCGGTCTTGGCAGCACCCAGAACGTCTTTGCCTGCTAATAATGGCGGAATGGTCCGCGCCTGTACGGTCGTCATCTTGGTGAAACCCATCTTAGCGATGGCCTTCATAGTACCTTCACTCAGCTTTAACTCGCTGAAGTCTTCCCCGGCAGAACCGTCCTCCTTGACAGTGACTGCATCCTCTTTTGATGACTCCACTGTCTCGACAGGTTGCTCATCGCTCTCTCTAACACGCTTGCGCGATGCTTTCTGTTCCTTATCTCTGGCCATGGGAAAGCTGTTTACTGTGTTGACAAAACCCTGCACACTACGCTACCAAATTACTCTTGAACTCGACCGAATAGACATGCAGCAGTCAAAAGGAAACCCTTATCGAATTACATCTCATCTCATTATATCTCATCTCATCGCTCTATAAAATTTTTTTCATTGGGGACTATACAGTTAAGGCTGAAAAGAAACAAAGTGTTGATCATAGTCACGTGATGGAACTGTTCACAGGTTTAGACAGCAACTGGCAGCGTATGGGGGACGAAACGGCGCAAGCAATGCATACATGCTACCAGGACAACTGCATCAGGGATTGATGCCGAGTAATCGGTGCTCAAGGCAAAACTGACGTGCTTTGTGATGGACCCCTTTGCTATCGAAGCGTGTGGCTTAGTGAAAAATGTCAGCGATGATATTTGACTACTATAAATACAGATAAGAGCAGTTCAGAATATAAGGGAGCCGTCTAGAGATCGCTCTGTGGTTCTCTTGAGGTGTTGAGCTTGAACTGATCTGGTTGTCTGGAATAATTGGGTAGACGTTGTACCCAGGAATCAAACTTTTATTTAATTTAGAGACTTGATTAAAAAGCTGACAGGCCCACCAGAAAGAATTAAAGTGCGAGAATGAACGGGCTTTCAGACTGGTCTGACGACACGAATATCCGTCAGCTGTATGCTGACAAAGTTATCGGTTGTGATAGTTGTGGGAAATCACCGTTAACTGACGTAAACTCGGGAATTGTGTGCGGGCCTGTGTTACGTCTCGTCAATGTGGACTATGACGAAAATGTATACCATGGAACTATGCTTATCGTGATCAAAGGCGACGCAGCTGAGCCGGAGGTTAGATTTCAGATTGATGGCGAAGATTCTGGCGTGTTCCCTTGCACCAAATTTTACTCTGAGCGGGAATATCATTTTTATCGGTATGCGATTGATATCCCATTGACGAATGCCGAACAGATGTGCACTTATGGTGTAGACGGGGATTTCCAGCCTCATTACAGACTTTTCGTACCAAGCGTCACTACAAATTTTAACACAATTTCTGTATCCTGTAACGGATTTTCTTTATCAGTGGACACCACTAAATTCAAAGGATCAATGTGGTACGACATATTGAGAAAACACGCCAAGGTTCACTACCATGTCATCCTTGGTGGAGGAGATCAGATTTATTCGGACTCTATCAAGATTTATTGTGAACGTTTCAAGAAGTGGCTGGGAACAAAACAACCTATCAAGAAATATTCCACCAAATGCTCGCCAGAGTTAAGGGCTGACATGGACCAGTTTTACTTGACAGAGTACTTGGAGTGGTTTGGCTTTGGACATTGGAAAGGCTCGACGCCTAACTCGAAAACTACTCAGAGATGTTTCCCAATTGCTATGTCCACCATACCATCTCTAAACATCTTTGACGATCACGACATCATTGATGGGTACGGCTCGTACTCTCATAAATTCATGTTCACCGACGTGTTCAAGGCCGTGGGACGGTCTGCATACAAGTACTACATGTTATTCCAGCACCATACTTCCATTGACGAGCCACAGGCTTACAATAATGCCCCTTCTTGGGTGCTAGGTGCTAAACCTGGTCCGTACATCAACGAAAAATCTCATTCGATCTATACCAGGCTAGGACCAAATATGTCCGTACTTGGTATCGATTGTAGGACCGAGAGAAAGCTTACCCAAGTATGCTCTAAAGAGACCTACGACATATTGTTCGCCAGATTGGAAGAGGACGTGAAAAAGAGAAAGCTGGACCATCTCTTAGTCATGCTCGGTGTCCCGATCGCATATCCAAGGTTGGTTTGGCTTGAGTATATCTTCTCCAGTAAGTTTTTGTTTATCTTCAAATGGTTGTCCAAAAAGAACATCTTGACGAAGGGACTTGTCAATGAATTCAACGGCGACATCGAACTCTTGGATGATTTGAACGATCATTGGTGTGCTCACTACCATAAAAAGGAAAGAAACTATTTATTGGCCAGATTGCAAGATTTCGGTGCTAAACATGGGATTAGAACGACTATCCTTTCTGGCGACGTTCATTTAGCATCAGTGGGTAGGTTCAGATCGAAAATTCATACCCATCATATCTCATCTGCTAGGGAGGAAAACGACAGACGTGTGCTTGATGAACCTGAACACGATGTCAGATTGATGTTAAACGTAATTTCAAGTGCTGTCGTGAACACACCTCCGCCAGATAAAATGGCGACTCTTTTGCAGAAAAGAGCCAAACTCCATCATTATGACAACGAAACTGATGAAGACGCAGTTCCTCTCTTCAAAACTGACGTTGATGGCGTTGCGCGCGCCAGCGACGCCTTTATGAACCGTAGAAACTGGTCTGATATAATTTCTGTCCAAAATATTCTCAACAACCAGTACCTAAGGGATCTTTATAAGATCGAGATTGGTGAAAAGCTTATGCCAGGACAGGTGGGTGTTAAAGGTCAGACTGATGACGAAACGACGGTTGCTTCCTTGCCTTACCCTGTGACGGAAAAGGGGATCATGGCCACGATTCACGTCGAAAAAGACGCATTATCCCCGGATTCAGAGACAGTGGGCTACACCGTATCCATACCTGAGCTACAAACTACCAACAAAAAGATTTCCCATGCTGGTGTGAAGCATTTGGGGTCGACTTAGATTTATGATGATCACTTGACCGAAATACCCCCCCCCCCCACCTTCCACCAAAATTAATTATTCAGTAACTTATAATATAGCGCAATCGCATTGTATAATCACTACCAGTCTAATAATTACCCTAATTAAAGCTTCTCCCGGCTGAGCTGAATAAGTTTTGCCAAACTGGTGATTCTCTTCACCACCTGATACATGCCAACGCTGTGAGCAACGGCTTCGGATTAAACACATTCTCCGGAAAAATTCCCAGTCGAAAAACTGATTCTCGGATTAAACAGAATATTACGTTTTTCCAGTGAGAAAATTAGAGATTCTCATAGAGAGAAACGCAGAACCCGATAAGAAACGGAAAAACCACCCCACATAGGACGAAGTATATAAGGAATGGGGGAGCGACAAGTTGTTTTCATCGTTGCTCTTTCCTTACGACGTATCTGTTTAAATAGAGGGCTCACGTTGGCTTTATTCACTTGCTCGTTCAAAGCCTCTTGACCATTCATCAGTTGAACGTCGAAGCATAATAATTTGACACAATAGCAAAGTGAATCATCAGATATCTAGCATCATGTCAATGGTATCCACTGAATACATGCTGGTTGACGATAAAGTTTGGCCCTCAGGGAACACCTCTGGTCCTAAAGACAATCCTTCCAAATATCAATGCACCTATGTCACCAAAAAGGTGCCCCTTGGTGACGGACATTTTAGCGTTGTAAAAGAATGTATGAACACTATGACAAAGGATAGATATGCGATGAAGCTGGTGCATAAATCTACCGTTATGGACAAATTACAGTTGATCCAAAGGGAAGTCAGCGTTCTACAGAAGGTCAGCTCGTTGATTAGAGAACTAGAAGCAATTCGTGCGGGCAAGGACAAGGGTGATGTTTTTGAAGGGCATCATCACGTTTTGCAACTGTTTGACTTCTTTGAAACGGATAAGCACATCGTTTTAGTAACACAGCTCTGTGAGCCACATGACTTGTACGATAAAACTATAAATGCTGGTCATTTGGATTTAGAAACTCAAGTTCAACCGTTCACTGCATGTTTACTCAGCGCACTGCAATTTTTACACACTAATGGCATTATTCACCGAGATCTCAAGGCAGAAAACGTCTTATTCAGACTAAGGACGAAGACGAACTTGATAGAACTTCCTAAGGATGATGCAGAATATGACCTGTCAGCTCATGATTTAATATTAGCAGATTTCGGTTTGGCTTTGAGCACTAACGTGGGTAGTAAAGAGTTTGTCGGAACAACCTCTTATTTAGCTCCGGAAGTTCTGGCCTGCAAAAACAGTGCCAGACTATCCGGCGTTCAGAGCAGCCGTTTGAAACCTTACAGCTATGCAGTGGATGTATGGGCACTTGGTGTGTTGTGTTATTTCATGGCCACAGGATATATGCCGTTTGACTGTGACACCGATGAAGAGACGATGGACTGCATCACTAAAGCAGATTACTATATCGATGAAGAATTGGCTAACGACTCCAAATACAAATCCTTTTGGTCCTTTTTGGCCAAGTGTTTTGATACAGACATGGAAAGAAGACCTTCTGCGGTTGAACTCAGTTCCGATGCTTTTGTCTGTCCGCAGTATTTCCCTAATAAGTCTCCAACGCCGGTGTCCGGTGTACCAAACATCCCTGTTTTGAGGAAAAGTCAGTCGTCTGCCTCGTTGCACAACCTCCGTCCTCCTTCAAGGGCCGGGACAGCCGTATCTTATGAACGCTCAGAGCCTATGAACAGAAGTGGCTCCAGAGAGATAAATCTTAATCGTATTAGAGAAACTCTAAAGAAGACGCTATCTATGACGTCAATCAAGAGGGAGTCAAACTTTTTGGCTCCGACCTCATCTCAGGTTGGGAACGGTTCCAACTATCCGGAGGCCGAAAGACGAAACTCAACGTTTGTTCTTGAACCGCTCCCACCTAGTACTGCGTTGATGAACGGCTGTCTTTGTGCCACTCCAGAATCCTATTCTAATTTCACAACCTCCCCTGCAATATCTAGAAACTCGTCCAAGAGTAAGATAACGTCAGCTATAAACTCGTGGAATGAATCGAGCATGTCTACGATCAATTCCGGCCCAGAGGTACTTTCGCTTCGTGATGTACTAGGTTTAAACACTGCAAATAAACCTCAGATATCAACTAGTCCTCCAAGCCCTGATAGAGAGAAGTGCGTCTTTGAACTTTGAGAAGAGCAAGCACAAGACCAATTCCAACGTTTCTCGTCCTTTTGTAATTGCGTACGGTATCTGATAGAGTGTTATTTCATTCACATTCAGTTCATAAGGTCTTCACGTTATTGAATAAAATTGAGCGAGGCACACTGCCGGCAGCTGCAAACGAGTTGAACGTTATATAGACACATACAATATAGTAAAATTATAAACTGGTAAAGCTTGAGAGACGATGAATTGTTTCATGAAGTTGAATGCATGTAAACCCGAATATACAAAGTTGTAAACGAAAAGAAAGATGAGATAAAAAAGACAGGACGATCGAGAGCAGGACAACAGGCTTTTACTAGTCTACTCGTCTAGTCCTGGTAATAAGCTGAGGTTTGAGGCTAAATCTGTTGCAACACCAGCCTTTACTACTCCATGATCAAATCTACCTTTGGAGAAAGCACGAGGCGCTTATAGCTCGTTAATTCTTGGTCCACAAGAAAAGTGTCGGCGTCTGGCCATCTTGAATCTATAATATAGTTTTATCTTGCTGTTGAAACAATGCATAATGGACCATTGTTCTCGCCTATAACATTTGCTTGGGAGTATTTGAATCGCACAGTCCACAATTTTTGGTGAGCGTTGACTGACGCTGGAGATACTATTACAAGATAACGAGAACTGGAAAATTGGCTGTAAAGGGGTTTTGGCATCCAGCATCACCTTCCTCTGCCCAAAAGATTCAAAAACTCTTCTCTAGTTTTGTGAGAATCCCTTAGACATCCCAACATGCACGAGGTGACAGTGGACGATCCGCTCTTCTGAATACCACGCGACACCATGCACATGTGGGTTGCCTCTACGACCACTGCAACGCCTCTGGGCTTCAAGATATCGCACAAAGCCATGGCAATCTGCTTAGTTAAACGTTCCTGCACCTGCAAACGTCTTGCGTACATCTCTGCTAAACGAGCCAACTTGGACAACCCTAGCACTTTCTTGTTAGGAATGTACCCGATATGCACTTTCCCGTAAAAGGGCACCATATGGTGCTCACATAGCGAGTAGATTTCAATATCACGCACGATGACCATTTCATCGTGGTCTTCAGAGAAAACTGCGTTGTTAATCACGTCGTTCTTGATGTTGTCCTGATACCCCTTAGTGAAGAATAGCATGGCCTTGGCGTACCGTTGAGGTGTGTCCCGCAAACCCTCACGCTCGGGATCCTCGCCGATCTCCCTCAAAATCGTATGCACTGCCTCGGCAATACGCCCGATGCGCATTTCATGTTCTTCTTCCGTCTCATCGCATCTCTGGCGCGCGCCAAGACTGGGCCATGAGAGACCGTCTGCGTCCACAGGAGCCTTCAAAGTGTATGGCGACGCAGGCCTCGTGTTCAACGGAGTGTTGTACCTCTCGATCTGGTTCACCTGCGAGATATGCTTGTTTTCCATATCCTTTTCTAACTGGTCTGTGGGCTTCTGGTATAACATGTACAGAGTTTCAATCGATGGGGACGCCTTTCAAGTGAATCTGGATAAACAACTGGCAAGCTCTTTGATAACAAGACCTCTGCTGCTTCACCTTTACTACAAAAAGGTTATGATTCAAATGACAAATGTCTACTCACCGGAAAAGAAAAGTACTTTCGTGTGATAAAGTTCCTGGGCCTGTACTTATATATTATACCTGGCTATTCCGTCCAAGTCCCGCTCGTGACCTCATAACCAAAACATTAATTCACAAGCCTTAAACGATAAATTGATACTCTGTGGGTCAGCTCCATCCTTAAGCCGTTTGACCTCATCGAAATTTTTCACTTTTTCCCGTCACAGATCGTAGTGGCAGTAATAGCGAAAACTGTGTAAAGCCGAAGCCTTACACAGGTCCTACACAGGTTTTCTGCTGGCAGGCGTGTGTTTGTGGTGATGCAGTTGTATTATACGTTTGGACTGACGTTATGTAGAGGGTTTCTGGGTTAAGGCAAGTTTAAGGGTTACCAGGAGAACCTTAGTGATGCAAGATGGGGCTATCATGTCACATGGTCTGTTTGACGACTATCGGGCAAAACTAGACGAAGATTCTACCCAGGCCCATGCATTGTGGACAGGGCTCTTTGTCCAAGAAGAATCGTACAGTGCCCTTGCCGTGGCAGGTGGGACACAGGATGCCTCCGATCCTGGGGTCTCCCGGTTTTACTACCAACGGGGCGTTCTGGGTCACGTGACTAGAATGTGTCGAGTAGAAACTGGTAGGCTGTCCCGGGAAAAAGCCCTGTTGAGGCTGCTGAGGCCGCTGAGGCCGCTGGGGCGGCCTGGGAGCCGGCTTGTAGAATTTGGACCAGCATTTCTTGCATTTCTCCGAGGGATTCTTGATCTTGTAGCCCGTGTTACCGCATTTCTTGCAGTAGTAGCCTGCAGGATACGTCCAGGGTAGTTTCTTACGGCCCTGCGACGAGCTTGTGTATGTGGTGCTTGAGGAAGTTGTACTATAGTGGGACGTAGAAACAGGGGATCCGTAGGACCCGTTGGCTGGGGAGAACCCGTTCGGTTGCGGGAACCCGTTATTTTGGGGCCATCCCTGCATCGGCACAGTCTGTGGTGGCGGCCTCGGTGGAGCCTGAGGCGGTACCTGGGACGGCCGGCTGGCCGCCTGGTTCGTGTCCTCACGGATCACTTCGTCGTAGCTGGGTAGGTGTTCATCAGGGCCTGTATGCGGTTTCGACATCCAAAATGAGTCTTCGAGGGGTATACGTGCCAAGGGATCACTGATATGCTCCAGGAAGTGCGAGAGGACTGTCTGAAGTCTCAAATCAAAAGCCCAGGGTCCGAACTCATCGTAAGGGAACCTGACTCAAATCTGAGAAGGTGATTTTAGATGTCTTACGGGATAGAGCATGTGGGAGAAAACATACTCACCAATACGAAAACAATAGATCACTATACACGAAACAGCCGTTTTAGTTCAACGGGCATCTACTCTTTCGTACCGAAATCACCCTGCGTTCGAGGCTCGAGAAGGTAACAATTGCACGAACGACCTCAGAACGGGCTTAAAACTGCGCATCGGTGTCTTGCGTATGATAACCCATATGAAAAATTGAAGGTAAGAGTCACGTGGCTTATTTTTATTCTATCTTCACCGGTCTTCAATCGGGGTTAAACCAGGCCTCCGCAGAGCTTCTAATAGCCGTGGTTCTCTCATTGAGCTTTTGGGCAATTGAAGGAAGATCAGGAAGGGCACAGTGGCTGCCAAGAAATCAAGGCCAAATCGCGCAAAGTTGCGGCAGCGAGCGTGTCATAAATTTAAACACTTTGGGAGTTGGAATAACGTGTTTTTGTATATGTTAGATCACGTGACTAATTTATCTCAAGAAATGTGATAATCTCAAGTTGGACAGTTTCTCTAGAAGCAAGCAAAAGTGTATATACGATCGGCGAGTTACGATGACAGGTAGAGAGTTTAAAACTGTTTTGAAAGTGAAACTGGCCGTGTACCTGGTGAGTTCAGCCAATAGGTCGATAGAGGAGAATCAAATATTTGATAGTATCTTTCCAGCGGTGGTTTTTAGCTGATAATTGAGCTATATTCGTGGATTTTGGACGAATTAAGACACGAAACCAAAGCCAACACTGAGATGAGCGATAGTGTGCCACCTGGTAGAGTCCAGACGTTGAGTGCCGAAGAAGAGCTCAAACTTAAACAGATATGGGCCCACTTGTTTCACTTTTGGGGAGTTCCAGTGGATTCTTCCAAAGTTTTGACCGTCACACGTGAAGGTTTGCGTCGAGACAGCACCGTTTCATCGATTGGGAGCCAAGAGACAGGAACCAAGAAAAGTGGCGGAGGCAAGCTTTTTGGCAGATTCCGTAAGTCGCATAAGCATGAACCGAAACACAGTGAGAAGCCGCACCGCCGTCACTCGCGGACTTCATCCGTAACTTCAACTAGATCGCGTGAATCGATCGAGGCTCTATACACACCGAACATGATTCACGACTCTTTAAAAGATCTGAAACCGGAAGAGATCAGAGCAAACTTCTGGGATATGCTAAGGATTGACTACCCAGATAATTTGCTGCTGAGATTTTTGCGTGCCAGAAAATGGGATACGGACAAAACGATGAGCATGTTAGCTAACTCGTTGCATTGGAGGCTGAAAGAAGCAGTCCCCGATGAAATAATTCGTAAAGGCGAACTGGGCGCATACCAGGACGGCAAAGATGGCCTGGTGAAAAATATCGAGTTGAGAAAGGCCGTCATACACGGCTACGACAAACGCGGTCACCCCATTGTATACGTCAGACCCAGAAAGCATTTGTCTAGCGACCAAACCGAGGAAGAGGTCCAGCAATACTCCCTTTTAATCATTGAGCAAGCCAGATTGTTCCTGAAGGAACCGGTGGACGCGGCTACCATTTTGTTTGATTTATCGGGATTCACTATGTCCAACATGGATTACGCTCCTGTCAAATACTTGGTGTCCTGTTTCGAGGCTCATTATCCTGAATGTCTAGGAAAACTCTTCATTCACAAGGCCCCATGGATCTTCCCACCAATCTGGAACATCATCAAGAACTGGCTTGATCCAGTGGTCGCCTCCAAGATCGTTTTCACCAAGTCAGCAAAGGATCTAGCGGAATACGTGCCAATGGAGTATATTCCGAAGGAACTAGGAGGGGACTGTGATTACGATTACGACTTTTATGAAAAGCCGGATGGCTCATTGGACACTAAATTGAATGATAAGGCCGGTTTAGAAGAAATAATGATAGAAAGAAACGCTCTTGTAGATAAGTTTATCCAGGCCACTGTCTCCTGGATCGAGTCCCCGGATGAAGCGACTAATGCGAAGTGGCTTGAAGTGAAGATCGATCTCGGCAAACAACTCTCGGAAAATTATTCGAAGCTGGATCCATACGTTCGGTCCAGATCGTTCTACGAGTACAATGGAACTTTGACGGTGTAAAGGGAATCATACTCTACTGCCATTTGTTCACAAACATTGTTTCAGATAGAAAATACAGCACTCATCTAGACATCTTGATAAGTTCTTAAGTACCCATTTATAAACGAGGTTCATGATACCTAAAGACGTTCGTAACGCTCGTACGTGTTTTATTCTTGTCCCAACGTTCATTGCGCGATGAAGTTTACTTGTCATATTATCGTATAAAGGTAAACGTACGAACGAACAGTATTTGAGTTAAGGGAAGAGCAATACGCCAGGTTTGGTTGAAAGTTTCGTTCTGCAATCGGAGAGGGCATCTCAACAACTACACCACATGGGATGAATACATTTGCTGACTGTGTGACACTACTTAACAGCCAGGACGTGTGCTCAGACAAAGATATTAAAGAGAGCATTGACTTTATACATGGCTACGCTACAACAACAGGACTAGACTCTACTGAAATCGTAGATTTAATAGAGTGCATATGTGGTACTCAGAAGTTGGGTGAGGATACGAAAGAATTTATTCTTGGACATTGTCTTTTACCGAAGAAACTCATTGAGCTGAACTGCATAACTTTGATCTTAAGTAAGTTTGGGCTACCGACACCACTAAATCCGTATAGAACAGCTCCATCCCCGAGACTACAAATTGCATTAGCCAAATGGGTTTGCCACATTTATCCCTGGGTACAAGATACAAGTATTTTCAAGGACACGTTTGCTTTGTGGTTTGAGTACTGGAAGTACGATTACTTGCAGCATTGGATTACATTTATTCTTCTGCCCTCTTTTGAGGCCAAAAATGTTACTAAATGGCGCTGTAAGACATTGGTTGAGGTTGGAGGTAACCCAGGCTACCAGGACTCTAGGGCACTAGCCACACTCTTGCTGGAAGCATTTTCTTCTTTGGAAACACAGTGCGAGGACATGATTCTTCAATACATCGCTGACCTGAACGCTAATGAAAAGAGGATTAAGTCTCTCAAAGCTTTTAAGCACGACACGGGCTTCATTTCGAAAACGAAAAGGCTATTAACAAGAAATAATATAGTGTCAGAATCGGCGTTCGATGATCTATGGAATTGTCATTGTGATTTAATAGCTTTCTCATCCAAAAAAGAGGCTACCAACTCACTGTCACTTGAACAGTTAGCTAGAAATTGGACTACATACCAGACACCTTACGATTTTACTGCACTGGCAAAAGAACAGTCCAACATCATATGGATAAAATTTCTTGGCGACGCCAAGACCGGTGACCGAAAGACACGATTTCACGAGTATTGTACCTCCAATGAGAATTTTTACTATTTGATTGAAAAGAACCCTCTTCTTCTTTGGTTGTCAAGTAGCGAATTAGGTCCGTCAACTAGCCCGTCCTGGAAGGAGCAGAATCAAATAATCAAAAAGGCGTCCAAGAACGATGCCAGACAATTTATTAAAGCTATATCTGACTTATGCTTATTCGTACTCCAGGAAACTTCTCCCTCGAGAAATGATCATAAGCAAAATCTGGTAGAGACGCTTGTCACATCGCATCTTATAGATTCACTAATGGTTCAGCACTCGGAAGGCTCAATGCTGCTTTGCGTGCTGATGCTGCGATTTTGTTCTAACAGGGCCTCATATGAACATCATTCGATACTTCACGCGCTTGCGGACTTAAGTTTGGAACAAATCCTTGCTGTGAACGAGCCAATACTCATCTCAGAGGTTTGTCAAGTGCTTACTGATGCGAAAACAATCATAAGTCTTGATACATCTCCGACGGAACTGATAACAAGTATGAATCAATGTATCCACTATATGGTTGGATATCTATGGAATTACAACATCGTTTCGGAGAACAGGATACTGCCCAATTCCTATTGGGAATCTTTGCGGTCTAATCAATATTTGACCCATACATCTTTTCCCTCCAAGTTTCTTTACTCAATACCGAATTTTGGACTAATGTCATTTGCTTTCCGAAAGCTATTATTCGAAAGAGAAAGTGCTTTAGACTATGATCACTACAATGGGGATTTGTCAGAGCCGTCTTTGAAAATTTGGATACAGAACCTTACCCTCAAAGGTAGATGGTTCAAGGAAATCAATCGCTTCAACGATTTTCGAGTGCTGCTTTTACGACTGATGATGTTGGACGAGAGATATTCGAGCATTTCGTCATTTCTATTTACATTTTGCAAAAGTCTGGCTAATGGCCAAAACTATGAGTAGCTGATATTTACAAGGCTGTTCATACTGTCTGTTTTACCACAAGACTAATAATTTTGCCCTTAGTGATAATCTTACTGACAGTGACATTTGTTAAATACTTCTTTCCACCCGGGGTATCCATTAAAGATTCAAACAGACGGTCGGTGTCGCTGATGAACTCTGAACTTTCATTATGCGTGAATCTCATTTTACCATTAATGATAACCTGATAGCTCACTGAGTCTGAAGTTCTACTTTTTTCGATTTCGGGCCATGAGTACTGATTCCATTGGAACCCGTGGTGGTTGAGGATAGATGAGAGCTCCTCTGAAACGCAAGGGACAACCGGATATAGAACAGTAGCTTGTTTTTGCAAATTTAATAAAATCAGTTCTTTTCGTACATCCGATCGTTTCATGGAGTTCTCTATTAGGTTTGACATCTTCATGTAATCGGAGATGACGGTGTTTAACGCCAAGGTCTTTCCCAATGATGTCGTAATTGAGCTCAAAAGCATTTGCATTCCATTGTGCAAGTTAGTCTCATGCTCGTTCAAGTCAGTCGGAGATTTTGATATGGTGACTGGGATTTCCTGTGAGGCAAATTTGGAATAATATTTGACCATTCTTTCTAGCCACCTCTCAATTCCAACAATTTTCGCTTCATCCCAATTCAACACGTCACTGACCGGTGCCTGAAAGAGAATATGAGCACGAGTAGCATCTATACCATGTTTTGTTATGCACTCTTCTGGGTCAGCTCCATTATACTTTGATTTGGACATCTTTTCATAAGAAACGTTTAAAGGCTGACCGGTACTTGCATTCTTTGGGTTGTTGCGGTCGGTGAAATCGATTTCTGTAGGTTTCATGAATTGCCCAGTCTTTGAATCCACAAATGTTTCACCGTGGACCATACCTTGAGTCACAAGCTTCTTGATTGGCTCGCCGTTCGTTGACCCTCCATTCCACATACCAATAGACGCTGTGAATTTTGATATGAACCTTGAATATAGCAAATGCAAAATGGCATGCTCCACTCCACCGATGTATAAATCAATCGGCATATGTTTTGAAGCTCTATCATAACCGAATGGCAGAAGCTGATTGTGTGGGTCAGTGTATCTAAAAAAGTACCAGCTGCTATCCATGAAAGTGTCCATAGTATCTGTTTCTCTTTTCGCTGGGGAACCACAGTTTGGACACTTTACATTGACAAAGTCATCTAGCTTCGATAGGGGGTTACCGTTCTTCGACAAAACATCGACATCTGGGAGTTTCACCGGTAAATCTTCCTCAGGAACTGGAACAGGGCCACAATTGTCGCAATGAATAATTGGAATTGGTGCACCCCAATACCTCTGCCTGCTCACTAGCCAATCTCTTAGCTTGAACTGAACGCACGTTCTCCCCATCCCAAGAGCTGCAAGCTTTTCGGCAACTGCTTTTCTGGCTTCATGACTTGTTAAGCCAGCAAGATCACCGCTTTTTTCGTTCATAACGCCTTCCTTTTTCAAGTATGGTCTTGATAGATCAGTGTTATCACTTTTGGGATCACTAACAGTATGAAAGATGGGACTTCCAGGTGAGTTTAACTGCCAAAACTCAAAATCACGTTCATCATGCGCAGGACAGCCCATCACAGCTCCATGCCCGTAGGTTCCCAAAACGTATGGTGCTACAAAAATCGGAACCTGTACAGAAGGATCCAATGGATGCTGAGCGACTTTTGTCGACAGCAAGTAGCCCTCCTTTGAACCCTCGGGTAATTTTTCAGCGTGCTTGATAAACTTTGTCAATTCAGGATCACTTCTTTTATACTGTTTAACTAGCGGATGATCCAGTGCTAAAGTGACAAATTGTACACTATGTAGTGTCTCTGCTCTGGTGGTGAATACCTTTATAGGTTCACCAAAATTTGAGTTAAACGAGACTTCAACACCTTCTGATTCTCCGATCCAGTTTTTTTGCATTCTCTTCACATGTTCAGGCCATTCGGGCAAGTTTTCCAAATCTTTTTGTAACTCATGCGCAAAGTTTGTAATTCCGAGGAACCATTGGCTTAGCAGTTTCTTTTCTACGAGAGCTCCGGATCTCCACGACTTTCCCTCCGAGTCTACCTGCTCATTGGCTAACACCGTTTGGTCCACTGGGTCCCAATTAATCTCGGCCTCCTTCTGGTATGCATATCCATGTTTAAACAGCTCTAAGAATAGCTTCTGTGTAAACTTGTAATAGTCAGGGTCGCATGTAGTCACTTCGCGGTCCCAATTGAAATTTGCAGCCATCATATTCATCTGCTGTTTCATCTTTTTAATGTTCTGTTTCGTCCAATCTGCTGGGTTGATACCTCTTTCGATGGCAGCATTTTCCGCAGGGAGCCCAAACGCATCCCAACCCATAGGATGCAGCACATTGTACCCATTCATCTGGTAGAACCTGTTCAAGACATCACTTATCGTGTAAACCCTCAGGTGTCCGATGTGCAGTTTCCCAGAAGGATAAGGAAACATACAAAGAACGTAAATATTCTTATCGCTATCGCCGCTTATTACCCTAGGTATTCCTTGTAACACTTTGTCTTTCCATCTATGATCAATTGACACCAAGGTAGATTCCGATGTCTGTGCGAAGTATCTTCGTACCTGCAAAAACTTCAACCATCGGCTACTCATTTCCCCCAAGATGTTGGCTGTCAGATGTACACCTCAGAGATCACTAGGAGCGTTATTACGAAGCTCAGGCCTCATTTGATGAGCCTGAAAGTGTCCTTCGATCAAGTCTTTTGTTAAATTTTTCAGCTAAAGGCCTTAACTGTAGATCGAATCTCGAATCAACACTGGAAAATGAAGCCAAAAGAAATATTTGAGAGCCTTGCAGCAGTCCAATGGGCTTCAAAAGAAGTTTGCAGTAAACCGTGCATTCGCATGAAGTCTGTAGAGAATTGAAATAACTTTCAGAGGTTTAGAATTGGCTATAAGATGGGTGTGAAGTATAGTGTTACTATAAAAACGTTTATTATGGTAAAAAACGAAAACAAATTGTAACGCCAAACGCCATTACACATATCTAAACACCGTGCAGAGTGGCAATAAAGAAGCGCCAGAGAATTGTGGGGGGCTTGAACGCTCAGCAGTTATAGTACCCTGGTGAATGTAACCGAAGTATGGCTTCTAAACGATCCTTAGAAGAGGCAGAAGATGATATTGAACGATTGGAAAGATTGACAAAGGAGTCTGAGGAGCTTCCTCCTAGAAGAAGGAAGTTCCAGAACGTGCAGCCTATGACGCAGTATGATACTCAACAGGATGATAAGGCCAGCCTGATGGTAACTGAGAGAGCCGGGTATTTGAAAGAGATCAAATTGACAAATTTTATGTGCCATGCCAATTTCTCCTTGAGATTTGGCCCTAAGCTCAATTTTATCGTGGGTAACAACGGGTCTGGTAAATCTGCTATATTGACCGCTATCACAATAGGGCTTGGCGCAAAAGCAACCACTACAAATCGTGGTACCAGTTTAAAGGATTTGATACGGCAAGGCTGTAATACGGCGAAAATTACCTTAGTGTTATGCAACGAAGGTTTGAACTCGTTCGAGCCAGAGAGATATGGGAGCGAAATACGAGTGGAAAGAACTCTTAAACGGGAAGGCAGTGCTGGAGGGTTTTCAATCCGCACAGAAAGTAACAAAGAAGTCTCTAATAGGAAAAGAGATCTCGAGGCGATTCTTGATTACTTTTCGATTCCTATTATGAATCCAATGTGTTTCCTCTCACAAGATGCAGCCCGTTCCTTTTTGACGGCGTCTTCAGCTCAGGACAAGTATCTTCATTTCATGAGGGGAACTCTGCTAGAGGAGACTAAGGAGAACTTACAGGCGGCTGAAAGCACCATGATATCATCAAAGAATCGCTTGTCCTTACTAGAAGACTCCATAAGATTATTACAAAGTGATTATGAACATGCACAAACGCTATTACATGAACTTGTGTCCCGAAATGACTGGATTACGAGAAGAAGACTCCTCCAAGGAAAGCATCTTTGGCTTGTGTATCACTCTAACAACGAGAAGAAAGATGAGACAGAAAAGAAGCAGGCTGCTTTAGAGGCTAAGAAGCAGAGCTATTTAGGCAGAATTGCAGATGCACAGAACAAGATTGAAAGGTATCAAGTACAAAAAGAAGAGTGCATGAGATCAGTGAGTGACAAACTCACTGAAAGACAGACAATTGAAGCAGAAAAGTCATCAATACAAATTGAAATTGAGAAGTTTAAAAGAGAACATACCAGCCTGAAGGATCAGCAGCGAGTCGCACAGGAAGATTTGAAAGCCACTCTCAATTTGCAGCAAAGAACGTTGCAAGAGATTGCAGATGCAGAAGCTACACTGCGACAACATTCCGGCGAAGATAGGAACGCTCTGCAGCAAAGCATTTTGGAGAAAGAAGCTGAAATGGAGGAACTTAATGATAAAATGCCGACTCTTTATGAAGAGAGATCAAGGTTGCGTGGTTTGGGGAAATCTCTTTCTGAGGAACGGTCAGTTGTGATTTCTGAGCTCTCTGATTCTGTCACTTCCATGAAGCAGGAGCTAAAGGAGTTACAATCTTCCGAAGACAAACTTGCACATGCTTTTGATAGGAAAATGCCACATGCTCGTCAGATGATTAGAGCTCACGAAAAGGACTTTTCAGCACCTCCAATAGGGCCCGTTGGATACTATGTTACCTTAAAAAGTGGCTACGAAGAATCCGCTTTACTGATTCAGACCCACCTCAACGCTACTTTGGGGGCATTTGTTGTTCAAACGAGTCACGATGCTCTTCTTCTGAGGAAGATCTTCAAATCGTGTAATATGAAGAGGATGCCCATCGTAATTACTTATAAATTGAGCACTTTTAATTATTCTTCGGGAAAAGCTTCGGCAGGTACAACCATCGCAGATGTACTTAGCTATGACATTCCTGAACTTGAGTACCTCCTAGTTGATCAAAATCGGATCGAAAAAACGGTGCTGGTTAAAAACAAGAGCGAGGGTGATAATATCTTGCGTCAACAAACAGCCAGAAACGTTAAGCTTGTTTTAGCATCCAGAGATGGTAGTAGTGGGTTGCACATGGCTTTAGGAAATGGCTCTGCCATGCGTCTAAACGTCGTGCCTTATTCCAACACACTCAGGTTCAAGATAGGTGGTAACAAGGAATATGAATTTCTTAAAAATAAAGTGAAGACTCAAGAACAGAAACTGTCGGAACGGAGAGCTTATTTTACTGAAGAAATTAAGAAAGTGCAATTGAAATGCCGGAATGTCGATGAAGAGCTAGCTAGATGTCCAAAAAGATTAAACTCACTGGGGAGAGAAGTTGAAGATCTGAAAGACAAACTAAATATGCATACCGATTCCAGTCATTTAACAGTGCTGAACGAAACGCTCAATGACCAGAAAGAAGAAATCGAACAACTGAAAGCTAATTTGGAATCACTAGATCAGAAGATTTATGATTTGGGACTAAAATTACGACCAGTAAAGCAATCATACGACAATGTAACCAAAAAATACGAAGAAACTTGTTCAGCATATGAATCATTTCGCAATATGGAACTATCCTTATCAAATAAAATCGACAAACTGTTTGCCCTAGTTCATGAAACCCAGGAGAAAATAGGCAAAAGTAATGAAAAGATACATATATGTGAAGAAGAGGTGGAACGGCTCCGCCACAAATGTCAAGAACAACTTAACCGTGCACAAGCTTTTTGCGACGAAGAGGAGCTATCAGCAAATGACTTACCTACTACTGAAGCTGAGGTTTTGAGGGAAATCAATAAAATCGACGAAAATGTAAGAACCGCAGAGCGTCACATTGGGATGACTCAGGAAGAAATAACGACCTTGTTTGAAACGTCCAAAGCCAAATATGAAGAGTCTGTTGTAAAGTACAATAAATTAGACGTTTCGTTGCAGAAAATGTATACTGCGTTGATGTTACGAAGAGCTGCGCTCGAATTATCCGTGAAAGGTACATGCACCGATGCAGATATCGACTTCAGAACATCCATGAAAACTAGAACAGGGTATTCGGGATCTCTTTCATTCAAAACTGCTGGACAATTGAATGTGATGGTCCAAACGATCAATGATGCTAGCCCTAGGAATGTGGACACATTGTCCGGTGGTGAGAAGTCGTTTTCTCAGATAGCGTTGCTTTTAGCGACGTGGTTAACCATGAGATCTAGGATCATTGCACTTGATGAGTTTGATGTCTTCATGGATCAAGTTAATCGTAAAATTGGTACGGATTTGATTATTCGCAGGCTCGGTAAGGATGTAAAGTCAGACACGCAAACAATCATCATTACCCCTCAAGATATTGGAAAAATGACTAATATCGATGATCAGACAGTGAATATCCATAAAATAAAGAATCCTGAAAGATAGTATGACAAAAAGCGCATTGAAGTAGTAGGTATTTACAAGTGTCGATACATATTTACATGGTGACAAGTCTTTATATGACATCGTTCATCTGTGTATTCATAATTGATAGTTATTGATCTTCCTCAAGCTCCTCCTCGTCATCTGAAGAGAACTCTACACCCATATCAGCGAGCATTTGTTTGTATTTTGCATTTTGCGCATCGAGATCAGTAACCAATATCATGAGATCATCCACTTCCGATTTATCTTCTGCTGCTGCTTTCCACTGCGAGCATTGATCGTTTGACGCAGCTAACATTGCCTTGAGGGATTCGTTTTCCGATACAAAATCCGACAATTTTGACTCAGAGGTTTTCAATGTCATTATTGTCTCATCTTTGTCTTGCAATAGTTGCTGCATTGATTCAAGCTTGGCCTTGAGTGCATCCTTTTCATTGATGGTAGACTCTACTTCGGTGCGAAGCTTCTTTATATGATCTTCATTACTTTCAATTTCAGAGTCTTTGAGACTGATTTCATTCTTCCATGTGCTCTTTAAATCTACAAGTTCTCTTTTTAGTTCAGCGATCGCTTTCTCACCTGACGCTACTTTATTTTTCATTGTGTACAATTCCCCCTCCAGTTGTTGTTTTTCTGCAAGTGTAACTTCATATGTTTTTGAGGTCGTCTTTGATTGTTCCCTACATACTGAATATTCTTTCTTAGTATCCTCCAGTTCTTTTTCTAACGAAGATCTTTCCTCCGAGACAGCAGAACTGCTCAAATTGAGATCTGAGAGCTTTGATTTCAGGCTTTCAATCTCTGACTTCAATAAGGTGTTGTTCTCGAGCTCTTGCTGAATCTGCTCTTTGGCACTCTCCTGCTCTAACTGTGCTTCATTGATATTTTTCAGCTGCTCTTTCAAGTGTAAGAGGTCTTCATCCTTTGCCATAATCATTTCTTCACTACTTTTCAAAGCATTCTGCAACGTCAAAACGAGGTCCGTTTTGGATTCCAGCTGTCCAAGAATCTCTATAAGTTTCTTATCCTTAACCTCATTTAATTTTTCGGTCTGCTTTAAGCTATCTGTCAATTGCTTTACTTGACTGCTTGCGGAGTTCAAATTTTGCAGAGCTTCCGACAAGTCCAAATCTTTGAGTTTGGATCTTTCTTCTAAGTCATTGATAGTCGATTGAAGTTGGTTGATTCTTGAACTGCTGGCTTCAAGTTTCTCCAAGGATTCCTTGAGATTTATTTCATTCTTGGACGCAGCATTTTCAAGCGTTTTAGTATTCTTTTCCAGTTCTTGAAACAGGGTCTTACTAGACTGCAACTGTTCTAAACAACTTTCACGCTCTTTTTCGAGACTACGCTCTTTCCGTTTGACCGAGTCCAATTCAGTCATTAGTTCCTGTATCTCTGCCAATCTCTCTGATAAAGAAGTATTCAAGTCTGCTCGCATACTTTGTTCATGTTGATAATTCAATTGGCTCTCCTTCAATTCTTTTTCACTTCTGTGAAGATTCTCACTCAAATCAGCAAGCTTCATTTCCATAGACTTCGTTGCCTCTTCAAAAGTGGTTTCAGAGGTTTTAATGATATTTTCCAAGCTTGATATCTTATCAGAGTACTGACGGTTGAGATCGGATGATCCATCCAACAGTAATTTTCTTTCACCCTCAAACTCTGTGATCTTTGATTGTAGAGCATTTGTGACACCTGACAGTTGTTCTCTTAATTTCGCCTCATCAGCTTTGCTTCTCGATATGTTGGCCTCAAGTTCATTTGAAACCTTGTCCTTCTCCTTCGTTAGTGTATCGAGTTGGGTGATCAGTGACTCTATAACCTTATCTTTAGAAGTAATTTCTTTTCTCGCTCTGTCAGAAGCCTCATCTAACTCGATTTGAGAAGCGTTATTCGCATCGGAGAGTTGAGACAGTTTTTCCTGTAACGTTTCAATCGTAGTAGCTTTTCCCTCGATGATTTTTCGGTATTTTTCGGACTCTGCATCTAACTTATGCTGCAAACTCGTCTGCTTTTGGACCGCCTCGCGTAACTGAGCGTTCAATTGTAAGAGTTTTTTTGATTTTTCTTCAGTTTCAGTCTGGAACTTTTTAACATCAGACTTTAAGTTGGAGATGATATCATCTGTATTGTTCTTCAATAGCTCTAGTTCTGTCCTCAGACTCTCGATTCGTTCTGACGAAGCCTTCAAATCGGACTTGAATAATTCAATACTACTGCTCATGTCAACAACCTCTTGTGATTTTTTTTGATATTCTGTTTGAGCCGAGTTTATCAAAAGATCCTTCTCAGATAGCAAAGCGGCCTGGGATTTTATCGTTTCTTCGACGTCTGTCAGTTTCGAGACGAGTTCTTTATTTCTGTCTTCCCTGTCCTTCAGCGCAGCTTTTACGGTATCAAGACTACTCTCAGCTTTCTTCAACTCAGCGGATAATTTTTTATTAGCCTGTTCTGCCTCCTCAAGACTTTTCGTCGTAGCGGTGAGAGTTTTCTCTTTCTCCTCTTTCAAGCTTTTGAGGTTTTGCAAAATAAAAGTCTCCTCCTTTCGTTGGGATTTCAGTTCCTCTAAGGTTGTCTCAAGGCTTTTGAGTTCTGAAGCATTCTGCTCTAACTGTCCATTTGACGCCTTGAGTTCTTTCTCATGTTCTGAGGATACAAGGTCCAGTTCGGATTTGACATTATTGATTTCCGAACTCAGCTTTTTATTTGAAGCATCCTTCTCCGCCATCGACGCTTGCAACAAACTTATCTGAGATGAAAGTTGATCTTTTTCCAGTAACAACGAATCCCTTTGTTGAGTTACAGATTGTAATTCATCGCTGATGGCAATAATTGACTCTTGTAAATCCTCCACTGCTGTACTTGACTCGGTGACTGATGAATTGGCTTCAGCCAAAGAAGCTTCCAATACTTCACATTTGGTTTGGAGATCATTGATAAGTGTCTGACTGCTTTCGTTGTCTTTAGATGCTGCTTTGAGATTATTCTCACAGGACTTAAGCTTGAGTTCCAAATCGCTAATAACATTCTGTTTAGATTCCAGCGATGACTCCAGTTCAGCAAAAGAGGACTTGTGGACAGATCGCTCAGATTCAAGTTGAGCTGAAAGATGCTTCAATTCCGAGGAGAGGGATCCCTTTTCCGCGGTCAAAGAACTGATATCATTCTTCAACTGTTTTATCGTATTATCGGAAGTAGCGGAATTCTCTTGCAACTTCGATAATAGGGTGTTTTTCTCACACTCTAACTGTTTGTGATTACTGGCTAAATCTTTAAGCTTTTCCGTGAGTTTTGGAATTAAGGTTGCTTGGTTTGCTAGCTCTCTACTAATGTCATTTTTTTCAGCTTCCAAATCTGTAACCTGCATTCTAGATGATTTGAGTGAAGATTTGTATTCATCAAGCTCACTCTGTAGAAGTTTAATTTGTTTGTCTCTAGATCTCAGCTGCGATTCGAGATTAGATAACTCTCTTTTGAAATCTTTTTCATTAGTTTCTAGTTTCTTAACGGCGTTGTTGACATCTTCTTTCAGCTTTTTGTTCTGGTTATTCAATGAGAAAAGTTCTTTGGACATTTTGTTGATACCAGCCTCTGCTTTCGTTTTCTGATTTGTGACTTCCTTCAGATCCCTTTGCAATATCTCTACTTCATTTTTAATTTTCTCCACCTCTTCCCTTTTTCTGCTTAGCAGTTGCTCGTTATCAGTTTTTGACGTTTCTAGTTCAACACACTGGGTTTTCACCAGATCTAATGCACGATTCGCTTCTTGCAATTCACTTGATAGACGTGTGCATTTAATTTTAAGTTCTGATATTTCTGATTCATATGCCGACTTTTCAATGCTCAAACTATTAATGTTGTCTGTTACAACAGAAAGTTTCGAGTTTAGAGTTTGTATCGCCTTTTCGTTTTCTTCCGATTCAGACTTATATTTTAGTTTCAACGTGCTTAAATCGTTAAACAGTTTGTCATAAATTTCATAGGTTATTTTGACACCTGTCTCAGTATCCGGAAGTCTTCTTAAAGCTGTCTGGATTCTGTAGAAGTTCTCATTAATAAGCTCTATAAAGTATGAGCTGAAAAAAATATTTGGCAGCCCCGTTTCGTCAAAAGACGGGCTCAGATAAGTCTGAGCTGCATTGCGGAACAGTTCGGCTTCCTTGAATTGTTTGATGCGAGATGAATAATTATCAGGAGTCAAACGAGCGGTCAGTAAGTTGTATAGCTTTATTCTGGATATGGGAGAAGATGCTAAAGAAAACTCATACACCACTCCGAGCACCATTGCAGAGAGACATCGAAGAGCAATATCCTGGTGTTCAACCTTGAGAGAGAAAGAGATAAAGCTATTCAAAAGTGATTTATCGCTTAAAAAGTCATTCACTGATGACTGATCCTCGTACAACCAGAATATCAAAAATGAAAGAAATGCGATTGGTATCCGAATGTCCTGAGAGTTGAGATTCGTGATGGAAATTTCGCCCACCATTTGAATTGCAGGAATTTTCTCCTCTTTGTCAGTTTCTTCATTTCCATCTGGGTCATTGATTGTTCTGAGTAGTGAGCGTGCAGGCATGTCTGTATCGTCATGTTTCATAAAAAACATCAGTAAATCCGTTGAAAAAAACAGCTTGTAGGGATTTAAGTTCAAACTGGGATCATAATTGAAGATTGGTTGTAATATATTAAAGTCTACCGAATTTTCTGATAACACAGAAGAATGCTTGAGTTGCTCAATTTGACGTTCCAGAAACTGTTGGATATTTCTGGTATTGTTAATGAAATATGCCTTCAGTAATTCCAATGATGCGACCCTGATGTCAAAAGTATGAACAGAGTTCATATGCAATGTCCACGACAATAGCAATGATACCACGGGATAAACCTTTGATTCCTCAGTGGATACAACTGAGTTTGCTTGAACACTGGGATCCCAGTAGGGGACGTCGATACTGGCAAATTTATCCTGTATCATAACGTTATTCCTAATGATGTCCGCAGCGGTCAATAAAGCAATAATTCTCACGGGATTAGGTGTATAGACGAAGAAAGCCAACTTTAGTACAGTAGCTAGCCCCCCAGATTTGTAGATAGTAGTCTGATGCATACTGGTCACTGAGTTTCCTTCCTCAGCAGTCAACTGGATGATATCCAACACTGTTTTAACATTTTTCAATCGTTGTTCGTTCCAAAAGAATTCCTCCTCGGAGGAGAGAGGCTCTTCTAAAAGATTAACGAGGTGTGGGAGGTTCCCTGTCTCGAAGAACAGAGTTTGATTTGAAGTGTTATATCTTAGAATGTTGTTAATCAATGACAAACAATCGTTCACCACCAGTGAGCCTCTCAGACCACCCTCATCGTCAATAATCGAAAACAGCTTCTCAAATACATTTTCGAAGGCCACTAGTTTTTGACAATGAGTATTGTCGTTCACTACTGCCATGAGCAGTAAGATTGTTTCGTCACGAATCGGTTCGTTTATATCGTCTAATAACTTCACCAAGGTCGAAACTCCTGTAGGGATGTTCAAAATACCTTCCCTTGCCTTAGACGGCCTAGTCGCTACTAAGGCTTCCAATAACTGAACTGAGTACAGCTTGATATGGAAAGTAGACTCGTCTAAAAACCTAAACAGCAGCTTCATGACCTCATTGGTCTGCGTTAAAGCATCCGTAATCCAAAGTGAAAATTGGTCAACGGGCTCGTTTTCCTCTTTCATTACCAACGGGGACGGATACTTCCCATTCTGCAGCCGAGACTGCTGCGATATCCAGTTTCTCGTCAAATCGTCCACTCCTTCCCCGCGTATGAAAAGAATCAACAGAGTTTCCAGCACTGCGCGTACCAGATCAGTATCCTCTTGGTCCTTTATCAAAGTGCTAATCAAAGTCTTCAAACCAGACGCAATGACAGTCTCTCGATATTCTCTGCTGAAAGATTTTAGCCCCAGAACGGCCGACCTTCTGTCGCTTATCAGCGTCCCATTCTCCAGTCGGTCGCACAGCGTGGGAATAGTATCTTCGACAGACTGAGCCTTCGGCGGCTGTATTATCCCTTGAATTAACTCCATCCCATATGCTAATTGTTTGAATCAAGCCGAACCCCTGCAGAATTGGCTCAGAAAAGTGCACAAAGTGCTGCCAGGGTACACTATCGTCAGATTAACGAAAATTGGCCTTTGGAAGGTCTGCGATATCTGCTTAAAGCCGTCTTGAACATACCAATTGTTCTTCTCATTGAAAATACTCTATTTCTTTCTGACAGATCTTGTTTTTCGTACTAGTCAATAAACGCCAAAATAAAACACGAATACGGATTACCCGGAGCTATTAAACTCGGTCTCGTGACAAGAGAAAGCACATGATGCTTTAAATAATTCACGTGACTTTGTTTATTTTTATTAGCGGCCGTACTGTAAGCCACAGTTGCAGTTCTCTGATCTTGATACATCTAAGACATTTGACATACACCAACTGATCTATTGAATTGTCCCAAACTCTAAAGGAGCTGAGATAAAGCGGATAAATCCTTCGCACTTCTTATTTCGAGAGAACTAGTTTCACAGCCCGTAGTTCTACATGGTTCTAGCAAGAAATGAGATATAGGCAGATCAGAGTGTACAGTAAACAGGCACTGTAAGACTTGTTTTGACTCGTATGCCAAGACTCCAGGTAGAGCTATAGAGCATTAGACAAGGTATTAGACTTAGTACCACCACCTGATCATATGAGCCGGTACACTGATATTTCGTATGAGGGGACGAGTTATACTGTGAACTGCGGGCTGGATGCAAAGGATTTCCAAATAGAAGAAGATTGGTACAACAGGCCAGCCTCGGAATGGGCTGTGAAAAGGATAGGACAGTTTCAGGGCAAGGTGGAGCAGTACACGTATAGGATTTACCACAGCAATAGGTATGGCAAGCACAATCTTTCTAAACTGATACCGGGCTACGTGCTGATCAACTTTGCAAATGAGTGTTTTGGGTACGATGGGTGGAGCAGTGCGGTCGAGGATCTGACGACGTTAGAGCACATGGAAAATGCTGCTACACCAGAGAAACAGGCGTCACACACCGTATTGGCAGAAGCCAGAGTTAAGCTTGTACTGAAAGACGACACTTACACATCTTCCGGCGGATTCGGAAAGTCCACCATGCCCTCAAAAGGGGACGCGTTCGCCAAGGCAAAGAAGGAAGCAATCACTGACGCGCTGAAGAACTGTTTATTAGGATTTGAGAAAATTATAGTGGAACATGAGACTAAGGTCAAGCAAAACTACTACCGAGATGGAGTATATAAACCAGGCGCTAAGCTGGAAGAAAAGTCGGCGCTCGCGAAGACCGTCCATTGAGACACATAGTGTTTCAGCCTTGGGCGATTGGCTTTGATGATGCATGCACATATATAAATAGGTTCTAAGATATACAGTAAAGGATAGACATCGCTTATTCATAGTCTAAAAGTCAACAATGTTGCTCTTGGGGAACTCTTTGATTTCAGGTACCGGAATTTCAGGCAAATAATACACTTGTCCGTCATCGTCTATTCTTTCTCTGTCCTTTTCGCTGATGGTGTAAATTTCGACGATGTTTTCCTTTAACGATGAAATGAGGTCTGTGTAACTCTTCTGTATCTGATAAGCTTGTTCTCTCTTGCTTCTTCTAAGCAATCCTTCGATCAATTTTACAGCCTCACGTTGTGTCTGGTGCAGTCTGTCTATCAACCTGCCAATGGATTGGATCAAATATTCTTCTTCATAAATTGTGCCCTTCTTACCACGTGCTCTTTTACGTTCTTGACGACGTTTATTCTTGGCGGTCTTCCTGGATGCACCTGTCTTTGCAGTTCCTGACGTCTTACCGGTGTACCTTGTAAAGAAAGATTCTTTAGTTGACGTTTCTGACGCTGCAATAGAGACATCATCGGCTTGTTCGGTTTCTTCACCGTAAAACGCAAATGGATCTTCGGCCTTTTTCTGGCGGAGCTCACGTAGTCTCCTGAGCTGTGAGTTGACTTGGCCTTTACAGTCGGCTAACAGCTCAGCGATAGTTCCAAATCCATCACCCAAACCGGGGTCAACGATTTCTTCAATTAGTTGAGTTTCGTTTTCACTGATGGCCAGCAATGTAGCAGCTTCGAAATCATAAGCTTTGCAGTATGACGTCATACTAGCTTTTACATCTTTCAAAAAGCGATATTCAATTTGAGCAGCGTCACGGTATTGGTGATCAAATGTCAAAGAAGAAACCAAATCTTCCGCGACTGATGATACTTCCTCAGGAAAATGTGCTATTGCAATAGACATTGCTTCATTCCACTTTTTGCCCAAAGTGTAAGCCTCCAAAGCTTCTTTCCATTCGCCTAGCATTTCATAGATTACACCGGCATCGCCGTATTCCTGTTTGGAGGAAAGATCTTTCGCGAATATGCGGTATATTATGTCCTGCCTGTCTTGTTCTGATTTGAAAATGTTCAAAGCATATCTGTACAGTTCATGATCTTTGACATAATCGATGAATTCTTGAGAGACGTTATTATCCATTCTGTCTATGGCTGCAAGATGTTCTATTGCTGATTCATAGTTGTTGAGGTAATCATCGATGATGAATTTTCTGCGGGTAGAATCTTCGTTCAATAAGGATTGTAAAAAAGGAAGGTACTCCCTTGGATCCATTTGAGACTTTTGAGCGACTGCCAATGTGAGATGAATATCGTATAAAGATAAAGCAACCTTGTAAATGACATTAACATCTTGTAAGAAACAAAGGTAGGTCACACAAGACTCCTTCTCTTCCTCTGATGGTAAAGTACTAATCAACTGCAAAGCCTCTTCAAGTTTCGGTGGGTTCTGACAAGCATAAGCCGTTATTACAGATTGCAAATATTTTTGTTTCAACTGTGGGCTATCCAAAAGTACTTTCAGAATTGCATTGCAGACCCTGTTAACCTTGGAGTTCTTCGGGTCAAACATCTTCTTTTTCATATAAATTTGCATTTCTGTAGGTGGAGGAGGAATGACGTCAAAGGGAGTGTTGGATTCTAATGCCAGTGTCTCTTTATATTTGCTTTTAGTCACGTCTTCATCTACCAAACAAGAAATGAAAAGATCCAAGTAGTCTACCCGATCGATTTCCTCAATAAAATGAGGCAGGTTGTCCATGAAGAGCTGAGGATCATAATCGTAAAGAATGTCCAAATTGATTCTGTGTGCGCGACATGTTATAAAAGCTTCCCTATAATTTTTGGCTTGAATATTAGTACGCACACCTGACAAAACCATAATCCGAGGGTATATTGTCTCAAGATTTCCGCGAGAAGCTTGTAGTACTACAGCAGCGTTAGATGGCACAGTGTTTACAAGGATAGACCCTCTTTCTATGGCACGCACACGCTCATCGTTTGTATTATCTTCAACAACGGGCAATGGTTTGAATTGTATGGTATTTAAATGAACAAACTGCAAGTTATGTTGAGCAGTAGTGAACATCAAGAATGAGTCAGTGATCTCTATTGAAGTGACTGCAGAAGCTAATTGGACATCATTGGCATAAAGCTTTCCTGTGCTAGACAAGCCAAACGCAACAGTCTTCGATATTTCGTTGCCCCAATCATTGGCTGCAGCAGCAGATTCGACAGACTTAACTCTGAAATCAAAAACTAACTGCGGAAATTGCGTTATCAATTGAGTCTGTCCATCTGAGCTCAATTGATATACCTTACCATCTCTGGCCTCATAAGCGACAAAGTTGTAGTCGAACTGAGATCTCAAAAGTATAACCTTTTCGAAGGTCTCGGTTATGGATATAAGCGTTGGATTGCTATTGTCTGTGATGTCAACCAACGCAATTCGTGAGAGATTTTCTGTATCTAATAATACTGCAACGATGTTATCGTTGATGAAGGCAACCTGACGTAGGGTGTCAAGTTCTGTTCCCAATTGGCTCCTATTTAGGGTAGAAACTACCCAAGGATGTTTCCCTTTTTTCATTGCCTCAAGAGACGGCACGGATGCAATTATTAGCTCTTCTTTTGTGATAGCTGCGTATATTTCGTTGGAGACGCTACAAGCGGCGTCTAGAACGTTATCTGGACATTCGAAATCCCTGAAATACATTGGGGGTGGAACATTGGCCATTCCTAGAGGTGTGATATTGACGGTACTTCCGTCTACGACGAGATTCGTTCCATTGTCGAATGGCGGCATAGTTGGGCCAACAGTCATCTTATAGGCAAAATCGACGACTGTGACCTTTTCAGAGTCCCCAACAATGATAGTGAACTCTTTTTCGGGGTGCCACTTGGCAAATGAGATGTTATTGAAGTTAACTTCTTGTTTCAAATACCAGTGGTAGTTCTTGGTGGTCCACAGCTGAATTCTGTCTATTAAAACAATAGTTAAAATTTCGCTGCTAACATTCCAACATAAATCTAAAACAGGTTCGTCTGACGGCATCCTCAGATCGAACTCGCCATGTCTTAATCCATTTCTCTCAAAAAAGACTAGCTCCAAACCCTCTTCTTCCGGTATGTTAGTTTTGCGCTGGATACTTGCAATCAGAGAACCCTGTGGCTTCCATGAAAGTTGCCCGTCCTGTCCATCAACTGGTTCAGAGGCACTATCCAGTTGACCATCGCGGCTGAAAACTCTGATAGCCCTTCTCTTGATAGTTTTCGTTTCTTCTGCAGGATCAGAGACAGTTTCAACACATGAAACAGCGAAGTACTCACAATCGCCCCTCCAAGAGATTCTTATCTTACCGTTATCCAGCTCAGTAGTTTCACCACTATCCACCCTGTAGGGCATGGTAGGATCTCTGAGTTCATTTCCAACTAATCCGGAAGCCTTCAATGACTGCAAAGCTTCGCGTTCCATAGCTCTTGCACCCTTGCCTCTGAATTGAGTGTCTTTTTTACCCCAACCTACAGTGACATGTTTTGAGATTTTGAGATCACCGACACTAAGGGCTGTCTCAGCAATGGGTTCCAACTGTCTACTTAATAGCACCACATTACGTTCGTATGTGACTAATGCCAAGGTCTCCTGATCTACAGACCATTCTGCAGCCTCAATACCGTGATCGATAGAGCCGACTATCCTGACTTCACACTTTTCGTAATCCATAGTGGTGGGATCATACGTAACGGAAATAATATCACCTTGCTCAAACACAAATACCAACTCATTGATGTCATCGAAATGGGCGAAAGAAAGTAGCTTGTCATTGTACGTCTGTACGTAGAAAGAAGCCAGTATACTCATAGTGCCTTCTTTCGTGTACTGTTGTACTTCAAGGATACCAATGTCAGCAGCACCAAGTACACATGTTATACTATCAGATAGTGTATCGAAACAGCTTGTGTATAACTCCAAATCTGGATGAGTTTGAGAAATTGGCTGCAGCTTTCCATGGTTCAAAGTGATCAAGTTACGCATTTCTGAAGGAATGCCTTACTCTTCTATCAGATACGCTTTATGTCGCAGTAGAGGCTTCCCTATTGGGGGTTTTCTTGTCCAAACACTTCTCTGATACTTAGCGGCGTAGCTGAGGATGATATCAGCGCAGTAAACCCTGTTTAAACGCTTCTCTCTTTGTTGATAACTTGCTTGCTCATCGCAGGGACTGAAAAATCACCGATAGCATTACAAGAGATGAAAAAACTGTCACAGATTTCTAGTCACGTGACTTTACAGGTTTCCGTGTAATTAACACGTACATAGGACAGTTGTTAAGCACAATTGGAGAACTGTTCTTTCAGTTGGGATATCAGTTCTGGGATCTTCTGCTTCTCCAAAAATTCCAAGCGTCGCTGGTAATAATAGTTAGCCAAACTTACCAAAGTCTTTGGTTCCTGGATATTTGTGTTGGCAAATAAATCCGTTATCATGGCTTTTATCGATCGAATATTCAGAGATGTCAGTGCAGGCTCGTTCAGCTTTACTAGGTTGTGTGTGGTAAATTTCTCTACAACAGTGTTGTCTATAACAGGTTCTACCAGCAACTGATCTAGAGATAGGGAGGCATCAGAATGAACTAAATTCTGCTGATGAAAGAGCGTTATCTGTAGTAGCAGTAACTTAATCGAATCGTTCTCTGTGCTCATTAGTGGGTACAATTTGTATTGCGTTAGTTGAGGTTCAGATTTGTTCTTGCGACTTTGCCGCCCATTTACCTCTGAGTACTTGTCAATTCAGTTGATGTATTCGTTAAGCTTAAAGCTGAAGGTCTAAATAATATCAACAAAACAAAATAAACAAGCAACTCGAGAACAAGCGCTGATTCAAAAGAATAACTTGGTCACCACGGCCGCAAGGACTACCAAGAACGGCATAGCATTGTAAAGCTCTATTTGGGATCCGTATACAATGGGTATGTTTCTACACATCGGTGCTGCGATTTGTGATAATGCATCTTTATTTGCGTGTTATGACTGACAGTACAGGGCAGGACTCAGAGAAGAAAGTACTCGAATACTAACCAACTGCGGTATACATTCAGAAAAATCAATTGCCAAGGGTCTAAATGACAATATATATGAGAAGAGAAAAGCTGCAGCGCAGCAACTTGAAAAGTACACTAGAGAGTGCATTCAAAAGGATGAGCATGAAGTAGTGGAGAAGATTATTGACGAGCTATGCCGTGAGTATGCATATGCACTGGACAGACCCATGGCCAGGAATGCAGGGCTAATGGGTCTTGCTGCTGTTTCTATCGCCTTGGGGTCTAAACACCTGACAAAGCATTTGGATACCATCCTACCGCCAGTATTAGCCTGTTTCGGAGATCAGAATGATCAAGTAAGGTTTTATGCATGCGAGAGTTTGTACAACATCGCGAAAATCGCTAAAGGGGATATGCTTTTGTATTTCAACGAAGTGTTCGATGTGCATTGCAAGATTATCGCGGACTCTGACCCATCAATCAAAGCAGCTGCAGAAGTGCTCGACCGGTTGATGAAGGATATCGTCTCCGAATGTGCAGCAACTCATATTGTTAGAGTCAATAACGATCCAAAGGATACACCACCAGCAACAGTCACAGATCCCCATACCGGTGAGGTTCTAGCCACAAATGAACCGCCATGCGAGGAAAATGAAGGGAGGCTGGCGTTTTCGTTACCAAAATTTATTCCTTTACTAAGTGAGAGAATCCAGGTGGTAGATCCAAATGCTCGAATGTTTATGGTGGGATGGTTGCAGATACTGGAAAATATTCCTGATCTGGAATTGATTTCATATCTGCCCAGTTTTCTTCCGGCTCTATTCACGTATCTCGGAGATTCTCATAAAGATGTGAGGGTCGTGACTCGATCGCTTATCGATGTTCTCCTACATGAGGTGGAGAGGGTCGCACTGATACAAAAACAAATAAGAGAACATCAAAATGCAGTCCAGCGGGAAAAAAATTCCTCGTTGCAAGATTCTACACCGATCAAACGAACTGATGGAGCACTTATCTCAGAAAGGAAGAAGTCTTTGATTACAGCACTGGAACAATTGTCTGCAAATGAGAAGACTGCCGTTTCCCCAGAAGCTTCCAGTGTTCAGGAACAGGACAATATCAACGCAGAATCTGCAGAATCGATGAACGAATCTGATGATAACCGACGAAAAAGCTCTGAGAGGTACGGAGATGTTTACATACCCGGTCAGGACATACATTTAGACTTCCCTAAAATCATTGACATTTTAGTCAACAACTTGACTTCTTCGGAAACCGAGATTCAGACAGTGGTTCTACAATGGATTGATGTATGTTTGAACATAGATCCTAGTGACTTTATCCCATTTTTGACGAAGCTACTTGCAGTACTTTTGAAGCTACTTAACGAATCAGACCTATCCTTTTGCGAACGTGTTCAGAGTGTAAACCAAAAGTTGATCTCGTTGACTCAAAGGTCTGATGTTGGACCGGACGGAATCAAATATGGACCGATTGTTAACACATTGACCCTTCACTTCTTGGATAGCAATGCCATTACGAAGGAAGCCTGTCTGGATTGGTTGATTTTAATTCATCATAAAGATCCCACCCAATTAATTGAGCATCATGACAGTACCTTCTTGACCTTACTCAAATCTTTATCAGACAAAGATGAAAGACTGGTCTCCAAGTCACTCGATCTTTTACGACTATTATGTGAAACAAGCCCCGATAATTACTTCAAAAAGTTTATTCAGAACCTATTGGCTCTGTTCAAGTCTAATGATAAGTTGCTTAAAACTAGGGCCAACTATATTATACGACAGCTATGTATGAAATTATCAGCCGAACGGGTATACAAGATCACATCAATAATGCTGGATGCTGGTGGAGACGTGGTTTTCTCAAAAATAATCATTCAAATTCTAAGTTCTAACTTGGTCACAGCTCCAGAGCTTTCACAGTTCAGAAAGTCTTTGAGAAAGAGAGAAGATTGGACGTCATTCAGCATACTATTCAAATCTTGGTCACACAACCCCATATCTGTCTTAACGCTTTGCTTGGTAGCTGAGTATTATGAGATTGCTTTCAAAATCTTGAAAATATATGTTGATTACGACCTCTCGGTCAACGATTTTATTCAGATTGACATTCTTGTACAGCTTTTAGAATCACCAGCTTTCACGGGACTACGGATGCAACTTTTGGAGCCAGAAAAATTCCCTTACCTATACAAATGTCTTTACGGGATTTTGATGGTGCTGCCTCAATCTAAAGCGTTTCACATTCTGGACAACAGGTTGAATAGTGTGGGCAGATTGTCCTCTCAGTCGATATATACTTCTTCTGCCTACTCCAACTCTTCTTCGAGTCTTGGACGTGTGCAATCTACTGACTCGACCCACTCCGCTTCTCAGCGAAAGCTGCAGTATCAAGATTTATTGGACCACTTTCAGCGCGTATGTGAACTAGACAACACTACTGGGTCTTCCAAGAGAATAAACAAGAATAATCACATATTGTTAAATGAAATTTTCTCCTCGGATAATACTATGCCGCGTGCTGTGAACTCAACTCCGATAACCGATGCCATGAATAATACTCTAGAACCAGAACTAAGCGATAATGACTCTGTTATTTATAGGTCATCAACATCCAAAAATCGCGATTTGGATATTACAGAATCATCCTTAAGCTCCAATGACTGTAACAAATAATACCCAACTCAGTTTACACCTTGCATGAATTATTGCCAACCGCATTATCTCTCGTGAAAGTGATACATTAAATGCAAACTCTTGATATTTGGTTATTAAACGCTGATAAAGAATATATAGAAGACCTTATCACTGTATCTTTTCTGTCCAAGGAAGAGAAGCTTTAGGCCAGACACGTTTGTATAGTGACATTGCTACGGTATCTTGGGCTGTCAGTTTACCATCAAAAGTAGCCTTGAAATAACCGTGCGTACCCAAGCTTTCTTTGATGAAACCCGATCTGCCTGATTTCGTGAAGAGCGGAATTGACTTAAACCACTCAACATCTTCGGGCCTGAAGAACATGTAGCGAACAGTAACAAGCTTTTTGTGAAATTTGAATGGATGACCAGTTAAAATTATTCTCTTCGCTAGAATCCGGGTATGGTCTGCGCTTAAGAAGCTACCGTGTCCTACAAGTTCGATGTTCTTAGGATCCATTGGTGCGGGCTTGAAAAAGATTGCAGGAGACTGAGTGAAATCAACCGGTGCGATACAAGTAGCTACTGAAACATGGTTCTGATGCAAAAATCTCTCGAACTTATGTACATTGTTCGGACTAACAGATGCAGAGGAGAATAGCGGTTCTATCGTGTATCTTCTGACACCATACTGCACTATCAGTGGTTCCGAAGCAGGAACCGGACTTTCGTAGTCTTCCCATCTTTCTATCGAGAAATTAACCACGGCATTTTTGTGTTCGTGTTTTAGCAGGCCATATACTGCGAATAAATCAGTTTTAGGATCTTTTATCTTTTCCAGCAAGAACTTAGGAATGTCAATGAACATCTTTATTGTGTCACCAGCCACCACTTGAGCCGATTTGATAGCTTCCTTACTGAGTTTTCTCATCGTGTTTTTGTAGTTTCCTATTCTGAGTAGACGATTCCATTCTGCTGGACAATCCGGATCGTTCTCGTTTACCTCCCAAATACAGTTATGAAGGTTCTTTAGACCTCTGTATCGCTTTAAAGCTTCGATAGCTGATTCATTCGGATCCAGTTCAATCTCATCAGGAAACTCAAGGTCGTCTTTCTCCAGCTCGCGGTATTCTCTAAGCTGTCTTTCTTCCTCTTCTGGTGATAAATCAATATGCATCTCATCCCCATCGCCATATTCAGTGTGTGTATCTAAATCGGAATGTGATCCTGCATGTTGCACTTCTGCATCGTCATCCAACATCATGTCATCTTCCTGCATTGCGTGCGAAGACTCTTGTACATCGACATCCTCATCCTCCATCTCATTTTCTTCACCAACTTCAATGACATCGTCCAGATACCACCTTGATTGATACTCTGACGTGCCTTTTGGGAGCTTTACTTGCTTAGACTCATGGTCTCTAGCAGGTAAAAATCCATGATCATCATATCTGGCAGCTTTTAAGTCTTCGTATTCAAACTCATCTTCATAATCAGACCATTGCTCCATTTGCAGATCCTCGTTGGCATATTCTTCTAACGTCTCTTTCTCAGCAGATGGAGCAAATTTTGAACCTACTTCTGATGATTCGGAGTCGTTTCTGTTCTTTCTTGCTGAAGCTGCAATTTTCTCGATAGATGTTACACTAAAATCGCCCATTCCTGGTAGATGTACTAATCTGTTAACATTGAAACCAGACCCACGCACGATACCTTGAACAATAAGTTGACCCTTGGTTTCTGATGTTTCAAGGAAATCAATGTGATCAGCAACTATGTATCCTCTAGCATCCCTCCAGTTGACACTACGAGGATACTTTTGGCACAGAGTCCTTATAGCATTCAAGCTTTCTGAAGGTTTCTCCAAGTTGTAGATACAGTCTTCGCTTGGGAAAAAATGTCTGAAATAACTTTCCAATGACTTCTTAACGTCCAATTGGAACTTTTCCTTAGGATGCACTTGCGATAAGTTGGATACAACACCCATGTAACATGATATACCTTGTAATTCCAGAGCTCTGATGATTTGTTCACCGAATTCGGAATCCACCTCTGATGTTCCACTTAATCCAAAAACAACAAAATCTGCAATTTTGGCTGCGTCCAAGATATTCAAAAAGTTCGACATGTCCGGTATTATCATTTGAAGAGTGGCCTTGTATTTGTTGATTCTAAAATTGGTAACGCTTGGCATACTCAACTCAACATCTTTGATAGCCGACTCAGCGTCGACACCCTCGGCACTGGACACGAGCTTCTTGACGATATCGTCAGCAAATACATCTCTGGTTAATGGGATCACAGTGACTATCTTTTTCGCACCATTGGTGCCTTCAAACAACTTCTTGGTTTCCAGTGTGTCCAATATCTTTTTCTGTCTCAGTTGTTTGGACAGATTCTTTCTTTCGAGCTTAGAAACGTTCTTGTTAGCCTTGTTATGTTTGTCTTCCTTCTCCACTTTTCCCTTGTATGCTTTCTTCAGAGCACCCTTGGAGGCATGCTTGGATTTGAACGGCTTGTGCCCATTTTTGACCGAAGATCTATGTGAATGACCTGCCATCTGATAATCAACCAGATATTAATTGTCTTGAACGAATAATGAAATCACTGATCCCTAAACTTAAGCCAATCTTCAAAGTACGTTCACTGCTATAAAACTTGACACAATGGCTGCAACACATATCAAAAACCATCCGTAATCCCTCTTTATCTTCTATGAGTTAAAACAGCGAGATGAGATGAGATGCGATGAGCTGCTTCTAGGCTCTAAAATTTTCCGCTTGAAGGCTACAGCGAATTTCGATGAGAAAATGAGACTGCATTTCGGGACTGTTTGAAACTCCGTACACCATTGTGTCATATTGTTTTGTCACGTGATATACCGTTTTCTCTAGAATTTCATTTTCGTTTGATTTTTTCCCAAATAGGTAAAACATACGTATTTTTTAAATTAGTCTGCCTTGTCTTAGCCGAATCTTTGTTGATCCACTTTTTCAAAGCTTTAGCATTGAACATCACCAAAGCTATATTGAATTAAATGTGTGAATGTAGCAGCACTGATATGGGCACGTTATTTCGATAGAACGTTAGTGTTTGATTTATTTCTTAAGACCACAGAAAGTATACACAAACTAAGAATCAAATCGTATGTGAACGAGGACAACAGATTGAAGTTATGAGCGAGGAAAACAACGGCAGAATAATCAAAATGAAATAATTTATCAAACGATGATACGACAACTCGGAATGAAGGAGGTCGCAGAAGAATAGCAGCAGGGTAGCAGCAACGGATTATGCGTCAATTTGTAACTCACGGCTCCCATGAATGAGGTTGAGAATGTCAAAGCAGATGTGAGAAATGGAGTGAATGCCATCTTATGAGAGGAATGCAAAAATGCTGTTCACGTTGACAGATTAACGTACAGCAACCGTTGTGTTCGTTATTTCGATACGAATTGATAACTCTTTGATACGTCCTTTGAACTACACATCCATTAGAAATTCTGTGCAGTCCGTGACAGACCCTCGCTCGTACCAGGATTCAACCAGGATTTTCTTACTAACAAAGTTATGATGGCAATCATCGCCCTATCTAATAGAAAATGGCTCACGAAAACGTTTGGTACTCCCACCCAAGAAAGTTCGGTAAGGGTTCCCGTCAATGTCGTATCTCTGGTTCCCACATTGGTTTGATCAGAAAGTACGGTTTGAACATTGACCGTCAATCTTTCAGAGAAAAGGCTAACGACATCGGTTTCCACAAGTACCGTTAAACCGAATTACCAATTTCAATCAATGGGTAATCATAGTCCCGGTTTTTATTGTTTGTAATTTAAAAGGAATCAAAGATTATCATGTCTGACATATTCATTATGCTTTCTGTCCACTTTGTTAATGTACATAGCGTACTTGAAACGTACTCCTCTATTACGAATGATGGGAGATCAGTCAACCGGACGATACCCTCGCAGTACATAACCTAACCTTAAGTAGCCCTACAAGCACAAGTATTGCCCAAAGTTACCCGGGTCGATATCACTAACTCAGTTTTAGTATAAAAGAGTTAACTGAGAAAGATGGTTTAACTTGAGAACGCAACGTTTAGAAAGTCTGCTGCTTCGGACGGGGTTTTGTTATTGTTTTCAGAGGGTGAATCAAAAACTTACCGGAAACAATGCCACAGTTAGCTTATTCTGTCTTCCAACAGTTGCTAATTGCCAGTATTTCAACAAGATTGAGATGCTAGTTTCCCAGAACAAAATCGGCTGGATAGGAAGTTCGTGGTTTGTGTATCGACCCATCAGGAAATTTAGAATGGTGAGATGATAAACCAGGAATGTCGAAGAAAGACGACATTATGTAGATCTGTAAAACTTTCATGTTTGGCCTGTAGTTGGCCCTCTTCTTATGGCATAGTGGAGCATCTTTTTGGTCTACGAATTTCGCTTTTAAGAATTGAACCATGTAGAACGACTAGTAGTGAGATGCAACAGTGAACTTATCTACAGAAATCTATCACAATTTATCTACAGCTTAGGATGGGCCACCTCATAATGCTTGACTGGTTGGCGCACGGGAGCCAAGAATAAGCTTGATTTGAACTCATCAGTATTAGTGATTAAAGTGCCTGTGGGGAATCCTTGTACCACATCCTCAGGAGAATCCCTTTTGACCTTGGATTTCAGGTGAATGATGAGCCTTGGGCTTTTAGTGGAAATCACTAGATCGTCGTAGAACTGTATCATGTCCTCTTTGGTGAAACCAGAAATGATATCCGCTCTTCTCTTCTTTGCCATATAATTGTAGTCACCCAGATATATAGCAGTGCTGAAACGCTCGTGTTCTTGTCTCAAATTGGTCAACTTCTGTAGAAGATTTTTGATCAAGCCAGATTTGTGCTTCTCGAATACTTCGTCCGGCATTTCCTTCAGAGTGCTCCCGAACACTTGTAAGAAATTCACAATTCTTGATTCAAGATAGGCGGAATCGCGCTCGGACTGAATTAATACCCTAAAGTTTGTGGTACCATGTGTGTTAGCCACAGAACTAAAAACAACGTATCCCAATTGTTCCTTTGTCCTTAAAGTATCAAAACATGGTTCATGAATTAATTGAGCGAAAAGACTGGCCTTTGCCGCAAGCTCTTCAGAATAGAGACCAAACTGAATCAAGTATTGGATGCACGAGTTCACATTTTTATCGTCTTCTAAGAAGGCCTCATACCTATAAGCCTTCTCTTCTGGCAAAATGTATGATCTGAGTTTGTTGTTCTGCACTTGTAAATTCGGTATTTGATCGGGAATCAACATATTAATTAACTGGTTAATTTCATGAGCCATATCGGCAGTAAAGTTCCCGTGAACTAGTGATTCGTGATACAACTGCTCGTATATGGTTGGAATGAAATTCTCGAGATGATCAAGCGTCAATCCTTTAGTAACTTCAAGTTTCTCTTTAGTAGTCCATGATCTTTCATTGATCAGGGCATTAAATGCAACACTTATTTGAGAGTATGGAACCTCGTACTGCTGGTTCTTCAACTTTTGGATAATGTGATTCTTTATGACGTTGAAACGCTCCTCTTTCGGTTGAAACTCTTTGATGCCCTCCAAGAATCTTGTCAGCAATATCGTCAACTTTTCATTGTATCCTGATACCTGAATGTCAATTCCTTGATTAGTCTTCCCAAGAGTAATACGTAGATCAGCGCAGCTGGCATCATATTGCAAATCAGTCAAGTCATCCTTAATCATCTCCACATAAAGTGTCGTCAGCATGCTATTCACAACAGTAGAGAATGTCTGTGGTAATTTTAGCGTGACATAAATGCTGCCTTTAGGTACCCAGAACCTATCATCTTTTTTATACCATAATCTGCTATAGCTGTCATCCTTTAACAAGAAGGGCTCCTCTAAAGGACGAATGTCTTCCACTCTCTTTACATCAAACTTGGTACAGATGAATTCGTTTGGCCTAGGTAGATGAAAGTTAGGGTTGAGACCTACGTTTGACAGTTTGTCATTTAACGTAGATGGGTAATCCATTAACTTGTATTCAGTTCCGTACCACTTTTCTTTAGATTCCACTGGTAAGTTTTGCCCCGTTAAAAGAATTCTGGAGTTATTCCAATTCAGATGGCGTACATAATCAACGATAACCTTTGGTTCATACTTTCTTAACAACCCGGTACTAAAGATACAAGGAATTGGGATGTACTCCTTCTCCAAAGACTTTGCTAAGCTTGATACTGTTGAGCTAGGAGCCTCCTTTTGTTTGAACTTGAAGCTCGAAGCAGAGGTATCTCTCAATTCATTAAATATCCATTCTTGAGGCAGTGTGACTTTCAACATCTCCAAATATTGAAAGGTAGATACAACGATTTCGTCCACATGCTCCATTCCTTCATCTGTCAAATCCATCTCGATACAAAACACAGCGTTACCCTTAGAAATAGTATGAGATCCCGCGGACAGCTCAACTGCCCAGCCTTTTTCTTTCAAATAAGACAAAAGGGATCCATCACCCTCATGGCCAATCAGATGAGACAAGTAGTGGTTAGGTTTTGACTCCCAATGTGGATCCATGTCAGGCACTGGAAACGTGAACTCAATCCTTTGCAAATCTTTCACAGGTTTACAATACACGAGTTTCTTCAACTGAGCTTCAGTGTACAGAGGAGCTGGATAATATGGGACTTCTTTGTCTGAGTTAGGAACATCTTTGAAAAGCTCGTATACCCATTCAGATAGAGTGTCTAAATCTTCTCTTCCCAGGACACAGAGTTTCATCAAATTCGCACTATAATTTTCTTTTTGGAACTCGAGCAAGGCCTCCCTAATATTGATACCCTTGGACTTAGGAATCTCTCCAAGGGTCTTCAAATTCCCAGTTGAAAATTTGTGGTATGGGTGCTCCCAGTTGGTCAAACTCTTGTCCAATTGATAAATTCTCCAAACGTCATTCTGCAGATTCTTTTTATTCTCACTGTCAACCGCATTTATCTCCTTATCCGTAGAGTTCTGATTGAACAAGGGGCAGGAGAAGAATCCCGAAAACCTATCTAAGGCAGGATAAAGCTCCTCATGATTGACATGGAAGAAATAGTTCGTATTTTGCGACCCCGTGTAAGCGTTTGATGAGCCCCCATGCTTGGACAAAAACGAGGAATAGTCATTCTCGTCGGGAAATTTTTTGTTACCCATGAACAATAAGTGCTCACAGAAGTGTGCCAACCCAGGCAAATGTTCAGGGTCTTGAAACGCACCGACGTTTACATCTAGTGCAGCAGCAGCCTTATCTGCTTCCGCATCATGAATCAGCATTGCCTTCAAATTGTTAGGGAGCTGGATATATCTGTACTTCCTGTCATCCAAATCAGGCTTCAAAAACTCAGAGTCTGAGCCCAAAATCTTATAGTTCTGTGACATCCTCTTTATGCTGCTATGCAAAAACCGTACCCTTGACGAAACAACCAAGCCAGCTGATATTTTGCCTGCTAAAGCGAGTGTAGAACTGTTTATCAATCCGTTCACAGCTGTCAGCATCAGTCAGAAGTACGACAAGCGGCAATCTAAAAGTGTAAAATCCTCTTATTAGCCTGATGGCAAATATGTATATTAGAGCGCTAACAGTTTAAGGTCGAAATTAATTTCTTTTGTTTTCAGATATCCAAAGATCTAAACCTCTAACAACTAATACGATCAGTGAAATTTGGTGGCTCTCTAGGATGTTCTGTTTTGCGTATCCTACAGTGCCAATATGAGACGCTTTCTAGTATGCATATGGTATCGCAAAGGATGCTTTTCGGCTTTTGATTTTGTCTGAAAGGGCTCACGCCGGTGTATACCTATATATATATCCTACAAGCCACCAGCAATGCGTTAGAGACTGCAAGCTAGTGGTGGATCAAATTCTCTGTAATGACGCCATTATCTTTAACACATGGCAGATCCTGCAGTCAGATAGTAGAAGACGCAGAAGTCAAGCGGTTAAAGCGCTACAATCTTCTTTTCTTTTTCGCTTTTCTACTAAACGTTCGAGCTCTTGAAACTAAACTTGAGCCAGGTTTAAGGACGACTTAAAGCTTAACTTTTCTTGATTAGCCTAGAGACAGGAAGACAGGTGATGCGTTTTAAAGCAGGTGTTTAGAGGCTGTTTACTATAATCCTCAGCAGCAGCAATTCTCAGCTAGCACGAATTGCATAAGTTCCAATATCCGCATAAGATCAAGTTCTAATACTAAGAAAGATGGCAGGTAGAATCAGGGCTACGGACGTGATGATATTCTCCGTCATCTGTGCGATAGGAGTGTACACGGGAACAAGATTTTTTGAGCCCATTGTCATAGACCAGCTAAAGAAGGATGGCAATCTCAGAACGGACATCGAGGTTCCGAAGTACGATGAGGAAGGTAATCCGGAGCTGCCTAAAAGTATGCTTGAACTCAGAAAAGAACTGGACCAGGTAATGGAACAAAAGAAGCTCGAAAGAGAGGCAGCAAAGGCAAGCAAAGACAACCAGTGAATCGGAATCGCGCACAAAACTCACCTGTAGATAATGTGTACAAGTCAAAGTATAGTCACGTGACTGAAATTGGCCTGCTCTTAGTGTGGGCAATTTTTCAAAGCTCATCGCATCGCTTCCAAAGTGGACACAGACGGACTGATTCAGTTGCACAACTGCATGCCAGTTCTGAGTACTGAGCTCCAAGATTTCTTGGGCACCATATCACTTGTAGAGTTCTTGTTTTCAGGTGTCTACCACTCACCTCCCGAGGCTATAAGAGATGGGTAAATCGAAGAAGAGATCTAGGGCATCGAATGCTCGTACCAATCCGCTATTGAAGAACGCTGCGAAAGATGATCAATTGCGAACGAAAAGAATCCAGCCTTTAATTCACCAGCTCTCTAGTACCGTGCCAAATGAAAGATCTATGGCTTTGAGCACTGTTACAGTGTTATGCGAGGATCCTCATATGAGATCTTTGTTCTTGAAAGAGAAACTCGTCAATGTGATATCATCGAAACTGCTGACAGACTCGAATACCGACATCATGGTGGAATCATACGGTTTGCTTAGGAATTTGGCCATAGAAGAAGGGTATGATTTGGCCACTCATCTTTGGAGATTGAACGTGTGGGTTAATATCGAATCTGGACTGTCACAGTTGGAACAATCATTGCAGTCTATGGAGTCTACAGATGCCAAGTCGTCTAAGGAATCGAAGCGTCTGTTGTACGATTTTGCTGATAATTTGCTCTCTTTATTGGTTGCTCTGCTGAATGGATCTGACGCCATTTTGGCTGATTTCATGAGCAGTGATAAAATAGACAAAGTGTTCTCAGTTATCAGTGCTCTTTTGAAATACGGTATGGATATTACCGGAAGAAAGGTGTCCCTCAAAATCACAACTAAACTGTTCAATACCATATTAGATTTCATTTACGACGTTTCTAGTGACTCTTTGGAATTCATTGAGAAAGTGTCAGAGCATGAAGATTCATCACTCTTCGTCGAGCATCTTATTGATTGGGAGTTCACGAATGATAACGAGCTGACAAAAGTTTTGATACAGGGCATCTATTTACAGTTTATGGACCTCGACATATCCTATGAGATTGCTGCTGGTATAATATCCAAGGTGTTGCAATCGGTGCAACATATCGACGTGTCCAGTGTCGCCAGTGATTTGTCAAGCAGAAACGAAGATGAAGAGTTGATGAAAGCGAGTAATGATCAAATCTCGCAAAAGATACAGGAATATACAAAGAAACGAGCAGAAGCAATAATGAAATTGCAAAGTGTTGAAATAGGCCTTGATATCATTACGGCCTCAGTGGAACTGATCGGATCCAAATATGAGGACTCTAAGGGGAAGCCATTAGATGCTTCGTTATTGGAAGTCCTCACAAATGCCATTCCATCTGCGCTTTTGGCATTACACAAGCAGATGACATCGAGAGTTCTTATTGCGTGGAACAATCTACTGTGGCTATATCTTTCGGTTGGCGTCAATGTCTTCGAACTTGGGGATTACTGGAAACAGCTGTGGAGCGCAATGCAAGACTCTTCGGACGCGAACGACTTCAGCATTAGGCTTGGGAAATTAAGTGTAACTTGGGCTCTGCTGAAAAGCTTTCAAGCAAATTACGGAACTTCGAATGTTGGCAACTTTTTCCAAGAGATTCAAATTAATAACGAACAATTTGTTAGCTCCATAATTAAAGCCTTCCAAGAGGTGTCTGATCTCGGAAGTGACCAGCAAGTGGAGTTTCAACAACGTTGTGGCGGTGTTTTGGGTGCTCTTGCAATGTTTCAAAATCAAATCGAGCTTAACAGCTTGATTGCTGACTTCTTCATTAATGTTTTATCCAGCAAAGAGTCTAAAGCAGCAGTGTTAGTGGACTTTATGAACGCCTTTTTCGACATTTTTTCTGACATGAATTTCGACTATGATGCGCCTGTGTTTGCCGGAAAGGGTCTCCTGCCCAAGTTGGAAACACAAATTTTACCCAATTTGAAAGAAGTGTTCAAGTTTGTTGATAGAAATAAGGACGTTCGACTAAAGGATGCCTGCCAAGAGTGTCTTGTCACTCTAGGTGAATTTATTTCTTACAAACAAACTGAGAGAAATTAGCAGCAGTCTTCTACGTATCATCAGATCTAACAGCATGAAATACTTTTCGTAGTTATGTACTATATACCATACAGTACCTTCCGACACAAATGAAAAGTAATCCAAATTTGTAAACTAGGACCGAAATATCTTGTTAATTGTTACAATGGTCGTGAAGCATGAAAGCCAATATGTTAAACACTTTGTTAGTTGAACCTGTACGAGCAGATTGGTCATGTGATTGAGCTTCTCGCTTCTGAGCAGTTCGACTGGAATGTAAGTCAGCTCAAGAGTACGCGCCTGGCTGCAAATAATCACTTTGTATACTTCAGTGCTTGCTCGGATACCTTTCGCTCGTATTCTTTAACATTCTTTGAGAACGCCCTCCATGCAGGCTCTTGGGCAGGGGAATTTGGGTTTGGCGAATTCAAAAGATCTTGCACTCCAAGCAAAATCTGTTTCAAAGTAATAGCGGGACGCCAATCTTGTTCCTCGTTCAAAATGGAGAGACAGATCGTTCCGCTTGGATATACGTTAGGATGGTAAAATCCTGCTGGAAATCTCACTTTAGGAGGTTTCGATGGATAATCATCTGGATACTCAATAGTCAACGGATATAAGCCTCCCTTCCAGAGTGTGCCATCTCTGCCTGGAATCCCTGCTTCCCACTTCTGTAAGTTCATGCTCCCATCGGCTTTCTTGGTAGGTTTGGCAAAGAACCCATACGGATGGTCTTTCCTCCATTTCTTTCGTTCTTCTTGTAACCTTTGAAGACAAAGACTGCTCATTTTTCGACCGTTTCCGCTGGATCTTCTGGTTGATTCCGACTGGGGTTATATTATAAGGCTAGCAGCCAATAGCTCAACGAGTTTCAGCAGCTATCAAGAAACTTACATTAGCTTTCTTCTTGATATGTTTCTTGCATTCTAACATATTCATCATTAGATATTGAAATATCGATGAAATATCAAAATTGATGCATCTTTAATGAAAGATGACTACGAGATGTGAACTATTAAGCGCCCATAGCGACTATTCATGCTCTAAGATCTGGAGGGAAGCATCGGTTAACGGAAGAAGCAAAGGATGAGTGACGAAAGACTGGACGAATTTGACGATTTGGATGACTATTTGGAAGATCCTAGTAAACTCGATGAACCCACTGAGGGGACTTCACTGGGGGATGGCGAAGCATCCGAATCAAACAATCACGAAGACGCAGAAGTGCAAGCTAGCGAAGTGATGGGGAATTTGAACAAACATTTGGATATACTGATGCAGCAGGGAGATCAGAGTGAGGATCCAGATATGGCCAAAAACTGTGAAACTTTGTTGAAAGTACTGAGCGAGGCATCCAAGGAGAAACCTGCAACTGAAGCAGCTATGGAGGGTAGTTCAGCGGGCAGTTCCAATCCTGCTAAAAAAGAAGGGGGGTTCAAAAATATCGTCTCAAACACGTTAGATAGACTTAAGGAAAACAGCACCAAAGTGGATGAGACGTTGAAAGAGGAGAAGAAGAACCAAAACTCCGATGATGTTTTGTCCCAGCTTCTAGATCAGCTAGTTATGAGCGCTGAAAACGGCGAAGGAGACGGAGAAGGGGACGGAATGGATAACGCCATTTTGAAGATGCTCTCGCAGATGTCCTCGAAAGAAGTGTTGTACCAGCCGATGAAGCAAATGCAGGTCGAGTTTGCGCAATGGCTCGAGCTGAACTCAGCGGAGCCAGAGCATGCTGAGAAAATCGACATTTACAGGAAGCAGTATGCTCTTGTGAATCAGACCGTCGACATATACGAAAGAGATGACTACACTAATGAGAAATACCACGTAGAGATCGCAGACCTCCTCGACCAGCTTGAGCAGCTGGGTGATTCGCCTGTCGCAAAGGGTTTCAACAACAGCGACGCAGGAAATGAGATGTCTGAGCTAGCAAAGCTTCTTGAAGTAGAGGGCGATGAGAACTTGGGAAATCTAGACAAGGATCTGGAAGACACTTGCAAACAGCAGTAGCTGTTAGTACATTGAGCGGCCAAGAAACCGCCCCGAATACATTACATATACTCTGCATGTACAATAGAATATTATTACAGTAACTCCTCACCAACTTCAAGTTATGCCATGCTGGAGAATTTTCGACTTTCGGTCCTAAAGGTTCATTTTCCGTCCCAAAACACCTAACTCTTGCATTGGCTGTCTTACATTTAGGTCCAATTTGCGATAACTGGAGTAAAGACTATATGCAAAAGTCTCCTACAAAATTCACAGTAGTACATACAGCCTATCAAACTCAATCATCGAGCGATTCATTGCTACAGCTGCTTACCTGGTTTCAATCCTATTATTCTCTGCTTCACCGTTGAGTGTGCTATTTTTGTAACATCATGATGAAAACATGTTGACCGCACTATAAAAGGAAAGAAGGATTTAAATTGACAAAAACCTTCAAAGAATGATTCAAGATCAAACAAAACAGTTAATAGTTAAACAATTTGACTGATACTGTTTCTGTTAACTTTGTACTGGTTTAGATCGCTTCAGACTCTTCACCACACATATACACGTCCATTCGTTTGCTGATACAATGCGTTTTTCTACTGCTTTAGGTGCCGCCTTTTCTCTAGCTGTTTTGTCCACTGAGGTGGTTGCTACTCCTCCAGCATGCTTGTTGGCATGCGTAGCTCAGGTGAACAAGAACTCCAAGTGTTCAAGCATGGAGGACATTGACTGTTTGTGCTCCTCTGAAGGGTCCAACTTGGCCTCGTGTTTGAAGTCCATCTGCCCAGATGGCGACGCTGACACTGCCCAGGACTCTTTGGAGTCTACCTGCAAGGAGCACGGTTTCTCCTTGCAACAAAAGGACCAGAATTCATCATCATCATCTTCTTCTGCTTCTTCTTCCTCTTCCGCCTCTTCTTCTGCTGAGCCATCTTCTTCCTCTGCGGAGGCATCTTCGTCCTCGGAGGCATCATCATCCGAGCAGCCATCCAGTTCTGAGGTCTCATCTGCCACCGAAGTGTCTACATCTGCCGCTTCTTCTACGTCAGCTGTGACATCCAGTTCTGCTGCTCCTTCTTCTTCAGCCGCACCAACCAGTGCTGCTCCATCTAGCTCAGCCGCTCCAACTACATCTGAGTCCAAATCCTTCGAGCCAACATCCTCCTTCGCCACAGCCAGTGCTACCTCTAGCACCGTTCACGAAATTTCTTCTGACGGTGCCAACATGATGTCTGTTGGTAACGGTGTTGTCGGATGCTTGATCGCAGCTGGTTTGTTGTTGTAGAGACTTTAAAATACCCAATCAGTCATGATCTTACAATACCAACACGCAAAAATTATACCAGGATTTACTGTTTGCAACTAATAATTCACATGGTACAGTTTACTGGCAGAATAGTTGCCAGTCATCAAGAGCGATGACCACTATGATCAAAATTTACATCTCAATCATGAGCGAATAGCTTTTCAATTCTGATTTCTTACTTTCGAATACGACACCCCACATCTCGAATAACCAAATTTAACGAAACAACGTTTAGCTGGTGGTGATTCTTCTACTTCTTATGGTACCAGTATATACTCCGTACTCAGAAATAAAAATACTTCTAGTTTAGAGTGTTATTTAAGTTAGCATTCTTTGAACTTAAACAATTACATCTCACCAGAAACTTGAATTTAAAACTACTTCAGAGAAGGCAACTCCCTTTCAACCCAGCCTTATCCCAGACGGAGTTCTCGAAACCATTGAGCAACCGCAAAACAATATGATGCTAGGCCGCCTCACGCCGAAGAGATGTTTTCATTTTTCAGCTACTAGATTAGGCTTGTTCAGTCGATTGAACAATAACATATTGAACTCAGCGCCAAGAGATGTCAAAGTGGAAGAATTAAGGAAGCCTGTCGGTCTACCACAACCTCCATACAACACCAAGGAATATAAGTATGGTAATGGATTTCTGGATCTGTTCAATTCAGAGAAGACTGAGAAACGTGCTGGGGAATTGGAAGTAGAGTTTAGGAAATCAGGGTTTCACGACATGTACGAGTTGAAAAAGACTAACGGCAAGATCTTCTTGTCGCCTCCATCATATTGGAAAGAAGACAAGGCACTATACTTCCCACATTTGGTGGGCCAAAGTCTCTCTGACTCAAAAGAAGGAAAGGTGGAAGATGTGATGAAGGGTAAAGTTTCTATTGTACGAATGTTCACAACGGATGTGGGAAAGAACCTGATAGATTCATACTTTGTAGATAAGGAACATGAACTGGACTATTTGCAGAATGACCTTCAGCTTCTAAAAGATGAAGAAGGATTGAAACCGGCTCAGATTGTTGAAGTGAATTTAGCAGAAAACTGGCTGAAAAGCTTGGTAGTTAAGATGGTGCAGAAGAAGTACGCTGCTATAATACCACCTCATCGCCACCACACGACTTTTATCTCCAATAGAAGCCAACTACCCTTTCAGATCAGGGAACAGCTTCAGATCAACAACTTGTACACAGGGTACGTCTTTGTGGTAGATGAGAATCTCAAGATTAGATGGATCGCTTGTGGGAATGCCACTCAGAAGGATTTCAACCTACTCTGGAGATGCGTGAGGGCCATCCGAAGTGAGTAGGTCCAATGTCCAGCTTTCCCGAGTAGACACTTGTAAATAAGAACGTAGAATCTACAATCAATTAGCTAACAGGCTACTATGCTGTACTTTTATTCATGCCTTCGGTATGACTTACTGTCGTGAAAGTCAGCTCGCCTTTTAAGATTGTCGTCAAAATGTCCACTTAAGAATTAGACCCTACAACTCAAAGAGTACAAGCCACGGCTTTTGGGAGCTGCGCGATACCCACAATTGACATATCCAGACAAGCATAGTGATCGCCCATACCGATGTTTTTCAGCAAGGCATTGTTTCAAGGATCAAAACCACAACCAAAACCTGTATCTCCGCATGCCCTGATATACAGAGTCTGGGGGAAGCCTGTTACGAGGTTGCTGTTCATCAGCATAGGCACATATTACGGTCTATACTATACATGGGAGCTTTTAGAGAGGCAAGAGAATGAACTTAGCAAGAAGGAAGTGGAAGGCCGGTGAGAGTAAAGCGATTTGGTGAAGAGTGAACGGGAACGTCTGTAGTTCTATCGCTATTGGGAGTCTACGTCCTGGCCGGAGATTACCGATGTTGTACATCCTGCTAAACCTTTTTACCGGGACAAGTCAGTGATACCAGTTCATGAAGCATATAGTTAGTTGCCGGTTATACTTCGGCGTGTTTAATGTCCTCAGTTGTCTATCCTGTATATATCCAAACCGTAGGAGTATTTAAATGGTGAGACCACATAGGGATCAGAAAACTGAAAGAACTGTCAGACCAGGGCCAACCTCAATCAGTTTAGCAAAGCAGTTGTATAGACGGCTTCAAGCGTTGATCTCTGGAAGACAATATCATGTGTCCTACAAAAAGCTCTCAAAATCCGAATAAGTAGCGCTGTACTTTCGGTTTATCCCTAAGAATGAAGCGGTGGCTCAATGGTAGAGCTTTCGACTCCAGTTAAATCCTGGGAATTTCTGAGGAAGTAAAATTGCAATCGAAGGGTTGCAGGTTCAATTCCTGTCCGTTTCATTTTTGTTTTTTAAATCTGAATGTCTAACGTTCAGTATACAAAATGACAGTAAGCATACCTTCGCACCGACCCGGAAATGGTGATGCCCATCCAACAGGACCTCCCCCAAACGAACGAATAGATCTGGCAGAATCGGTAGATGCCAATCATCTCAACTATCCAAATGAGTGATACAATAATAATATTATTAGATTATGCATGATATTGTGTCTTCGAGATCTATGCTAGATGATATACACTTTCGGTTGTTGAAGTCTGGACAAATTAGCAGTTGCGTCAGTAAATTTGTTACTGTAACGACTTCCCACTTCTACCTCTGTTACGGTTCAAGTGGACTCAGTTTGGGACTCATTTGTCTCCGCAACACGGTCCGCTGTCTGTTCAGAATGCACTGGCAACTGCTTATTGGCTGGGCTGGCTGTAATGTCTTCTCCTACATACAGCACGTTGTTGCATCGGATGAATATATCTCCCACTTTCCCCCCTGATACATCATTTACAATCTCTTCGGCATCCGTAAGTTGAATGTTGAAATACGTATCCACAGATACAAGAGTGCCTTTATATTGCATTTTGTTGAATTTTAGCGTTACTATTACATTCTTGTCTATAAGCTGATGTAGAAACGGCTTTGGGTTGATTGGCTTGAACTCTTCGGGGTCCTAATGTTTTTGATTTCGTTAGTAGATGATTACAGTCAATAAACATAGATTAGCTGACATATCTGCTCAGCTTGATAAGTCTCAGGTTATTTTATAACATACCATTGTATTGTTCTTTCAGTCACGCTGTGTTCGCTCAGCAAACGATATTCACTTCTCAGCAGCTGTTCCTCAGCCAGTCTCTTGATGTGAAAGAGACAATGATCTAAAATGTTTACAGTTTTTCATACTTTACGTTAAGGAACGGTAAAGCTTGAGAATGAAAAAGCCAGTCTTCTATCAGAATAACTAAAGAAAGTCCACCTTTTTAACTGACGATATCTGCAGATATTGTTATTTGAGATTCAAACCCGCTAACAAAGTATAAATCATGCATTATTTATGTAATTTAGATTTCTCTTGCCTCTAGGTCGGCACTTGTATCAACGGTGAGTGAAGGGAATAAATCAATGAATAGATGCAGCTAACTCATTTTCTTCATATTTGAGTTAGCTTCAAGGACAGATTAGGTTTCCCCGCATCATACTCAATCCTTAACATTGCCCAAGTCAAATCTACAATCACGGATGAGATAGCAAGCGCATACACCAAAGAAATGGCGTAGAAGAAATTACTATTACCAGAGCCTAATCCAACCCAAAGGTAGTAGAAGATTGGGGACAAAATGATGGCGTGAATGAATAATAGTGTCGAAATGATGGGATACCTCATGTAGCCAAAGATAGGTTTGAAGAAGGGTAGGAAACTCAGGAAGAAACCTCCATCTCCTAAAGTTGGATATGATTTGGTCAATGTAATCCAGCCTAAGCAAAGAACGAAGGCATAGAATGACTGTTGATAAAACCTGATAGTGATAGGAGGAATAAAAGATATGGCAAATATGTTGAACACAGACTTGAAGAATGGGATGAAGAATTCAAACATCTCGATGAAGAAGTACCACCACAGTCCCAAATTTGGTCTCATCTTGCTAAAAGTGAGTAAGATCCAATAGGTAGACGTTAGGTAGTTCCAATTATCGTTATTCAACTTGAAACTGATCAGTTGCAACACAATTGACATCAGGGTACTTTTGATTACCACGCTGAAGGACCTAGATCGACACATTCCTACCAACGGTATTAAAAGTAGGTATGCGTACGGCGACAAGTGCCCGGCAAACGCGATACACATTGCTGCCAAAGATGTCTGTCCCTGCAAAGCAAACAATAAAGAAGTGGAGATAGATAAGTTGACAAACAGACACGTTGACTGCGAAACACACGAGAGTAGAGCCAATGGGTTAACGGTATAAAGCAAACCGGGCCAGAATGCCGCCAGTTTTAACTGACGTTTGAATATTTTGGCGATCTGCATCAATTGGTACGCGATTAGTGTATCCATGGCAGCGTATAGCACAGGAACGAGGTACTCAATGGGTTGCCAAAATGTCATCAAAGCCACCAGAAGCGGCACATGGTGTACCACACCACCATCGTATACTGGCAGGTTGTGTAATAGAAGATATGCACCTTCTTGAAGAGATCTGTAGCTCGTTACCGGAGTGGAAAACTCAACACTTACGTCCAATTGTTTCTGCAAGGAAGGAAACAGATACGATACGGTTAATCTGGATACAAAGCACGCTCCTATCACCTGCCATTCATAGGTCATCATTGTGTAATTGGATTTAATGCTCTATCAAAATTGCAAACCTACAATCTGTGCAGTTGCCGCACAAACACAAAAACACACTTCGTGACGACTGGTATCCAACAGTATGTCTCGCAAATGATCCACAAGACCGAGCCGACGAACAGTAGATATCCTATCTTCGTTAACCTTGCGTCTTTGTTCCACATAAGACTGGCTTATGTCGATGCCAGAATCTTGAGGTTACCCGGAAGGGAAACAATCACGTGACTTTTACAAACACTCGATTTAAAGACAATTACAGAGGCTCTCCCTAGCCGTATGGACCAATAGAGAAGCAGTTAGCGAGATATAGGATGTAAGTCGCTTTACAGAGACGCACAGCTCCTATAACTCGTCGTCACGAGCGTCTTTTCACATAATTTCCTTCAGTTTACAGCAAATTCTTCAGATTCTCTGGCCTTTTCGCCTAAACAATGAAGAAATCTGGCATTTATTGACAAAATATCTTCAACTTTTACCAAGTGTTAGCTCAATCGAATCGGAATGTGATACGCTGCATTGGGCTGCTTTAAGGTGTTAGACTAGAGGATCGTGTTGCTAGTTACATCGGCAATTGGTACAATCGAAGGTTTGTTTTTTCTGACAGTTTGGTGGTTCTTTTGGGCTGAAGATCGGTAAACAATGGATTTTGAAGAGAACGAAGACATCAATGGCGTTCGATTCTCATGGAACGTGTTTCCAGCCTCTAGAACGGACGCCAATAAAAATGTTGTACCAGTTGGATGTTTGTATACTCCTTTAAAGCAGCGTTTGGGGCTACCAATTGCAGGTTACAACCCTGTCGTTTGCGGGAACATTAACTGTAAAGCTGTTTTGAATCCTTACTGTGAGATTGACGTAAGATCCAATTGCTGGACGTGTCCCATCTGTAAGACCAGGAACATCTTGCCCCAGCATTATGCGAATTTGACTCAAGAAACTTTGCCGCTAGAATTGACCAATACTACTGTTGAGTACATCACCAGCGTTCCAGTTCAGGTCCCACCAATTTTCTTCTTTGTCGTGGATACCACCGCTGAAGAAGAGAATTTGCAGGCTTTGAAGGAATCCATAATTACATCACTGTCGTTATTGCCGGAAAATGCCCTGGTCGGATTGATCACTTATGATAACGTGATTCAGCTGCATGATCTGTCCTCTATGTCCATCGATAAATGTAACGTGTTCAGAGGGGACCGTGAGTACCAACTAGCTCAAGTGGTGGAAATGCTTACTGGAGAAAAACAAAATGCAGCCCAAGCTGTCAACATAAATGCTCCATCAAAGGTTACTCCGTTCTCTTTGAATAGATTCTTCCTACCATTGGACCAGGTTGAATTCAAACTGACCCAGCTGTTGGAGAATCTGAGACCTGACCAATGGGACGTGAAGTCTGGATTCAGACCTCTAAGAGCCACTGGGTCTGCTCTGAACATTGCTTCTTTGGTGTTAGAAGGTTGCTACAAGAATGTTGCAGCAAGAGTCATTTTGTTCTCTTCGGGTCCAGGAACAGTGGGTCCAGGTTTAATCGTCTCTCCTGAGTTAAAAGATCCTTTGAGATCTCATCATGATATCGACTCGGATTCTGCTAAACATTACAAGAAGGCTTGTAAATTCTACAACCAGTTAGCTCAAAGAGTAGCTGATAATGGCCACTCTGTTGATATCTTCGCCGGTTGTTACGATCAAATCGGTATGTCTGAAATGAAGAAGCTGACAGATTCCACTGGTGGTGTCTTATTGTTGACCGATGCGTTCTCTACGGCCATCTTCAAACAGTCTTACTTGAGATTCTTCTCTAAGGACGAAGAAGGCTATTTGTTAATGGCCTTTAAGGGTAACATGTCCGTCAAGACCAGTAGTGATCTGAAATTACAAGGGTTGATTGGCCATGCTTCGGCTGTGAAAACAAAGACTGAAGCGTCTAACGTTAGTGATTCTGAAATAGGTATCGGCGGAACCTCTACTTGGAAAATGTCATCTTTGTCTCCTCGCCACACCTATGCTCTTTACTTCGAGATCGTGAACCCTGGCGCTTCTGCAGAGGTCATGTCAGATAGGCCTAAACTTGCCTACACGCAATTCATCACGTCGTATGAGCACTCTTCAGGTACGAATCGTGTCAGGGTCACGACCGTGGCCAACCAAATGTTCCCATTCGGTAACCCTGCTATTGCATCTTCATTCGACCAGGAAGCTGCAGCAGTTCTAATGGCTAGAATTGCAGTCGATAAGGCTGAGTCTGATGATGGAGCCGACGTTATAAGATGGATTGACAGAACGTTGATCAAATTGTGCCAAAAATATGCAGACTACAACAAGAACGACCCATCGTCTTTCCGTCTTTCCCCACAATTCTCGTTGTATCCTCAGTTCACATATTACTTGAGAAGATCACAATTCTTATCTGTCTTCAACAACTCTCCAGATGAAACTGCATTTTACCGACACATTTTCACGAGAGAGGATACAACCAACTCCTTGATCATGATTCAACCTACTTTGACTTCATTCTCGATGGAGGAGGAACCTCAACCTGTGCTATTGGATTCCGTGTCGGTTAAACCAAACACCATTTTGCTTTTGGACACTTTCTTCTACATTTTAATCTATCATGGTGAGCAGATTGCTCAGTGGAGAAAAGCTGGCTATCAAGACGATCCACAGTACGCTGACTTCAAGTCGTTGTTAGAAGAACCAAAACTTGAAGCTGCAGAACTATTGGTTGACAGATTCCCTCTTCCAAGATTCATCGACACTGAAGCCGGAGGTTCTCAAGCCAGATTCTTGTTGTCGAAACTTAACCCATCTGACAGCTACCAAAGTGGTGCTGCAACCGGTTCAACTATCGTGTTGACCGATGACGTTTCCTTGCAGAACTTTATGTCTCATCTGCAGCAGGTTACTGTTAATGGCCAGACCTAAAACAAGGCTCTATGTTGCTGAACCATGCATTCATGTGCACGATGCAAATAGATAAAGTATATATAAAATTGTATAAGTTATTGGAGCGAGTCTTGAATTGATACTCACCGAGTAATATCCACAATAAAATTGAGCATTGCCGTCAGTAAAACCCTAAAGCTCAAAGACCCACATATCCAAGGTGACTCCGTCGAACACCACGAAATTGTTCAATGGACTTTGCCTCTTGCCTAAGATGTTAATTATATCCTGCGAAACGCTCCCTGCAACTATCGACGCTACAGGACTAATTTCAACCCCCGCTTGAGCAACAAATTGTTTAATGGTGGTCATATCGATGTCCTCGATCATTAGTCCCAACTGCTTGCAGGTCGAATCAGATTTCTGCTTGAAATCAGCTAGGTCAATCGAGTCGTATGAATCGTACTGTAAAAGCGTCAGCGTCAATGGAGCTCTGCTGGTCATTCTTTTCAGCTGGCGCTTTGACAACTGATTTGTTAGCACAGCGTCTTTGAGCAGCGTATCGAACGGTTTATAAATATGTTTTGTTTTGATGACCTGGAATACTGTATTCTTCTCCTCATCCTTGCGCTGTCCGACCTCTATGATCTCCTTGTTTGGACTGTATTTCCCGACTTGCTCCGGCTTTGCGCTCATGGCCTTTTCATCAGTGGACACGAACTCGATCAAATCGACAAAAGCATAGCCGGAAAGACCGTTGATTGCGGAGGCGTATAACGGGATGTTCAATTTCCGAGTCAAGTTGTTCAATTCTCTGGTCTGCTTCGGAACCAGGTCTGTGGCCACAATCAAGTTGAATTGCGAAAACCACGTCTCATCTTTCGAGCCAAAATCAGAGGTATCTACGCTTAATTTGACTCTGGGGTTCATATCCTCGATGTGTTTCCTGGCAGCTTCCAGTCTTTTTTTGCCGATATCCTCTTTGCCAACAAAAAACTGCGCGCCGAGGTCTTCTTCTGTCACCTCATGCGAGTCTAAGATGGTTAGGGACCCGATCCCACTGAGGACCAGATTCTTGGTAATTTCGTCTCCCAAAGCTCCGAGATTGACTAGCAGAACACTGGCAGAACGCATGTTCGCTTGAGCCTCCATACCCCATAACCGAATCTGACGATCGTACAGTGCAATTTCGTCTGTAGATATCCTCCGTAAGAAATGGTTAGTAAAATAGTTCCTCCTCATCGCATGGCCTTTGCATCTCATCACGAACAAAATATCACATACCTGCACTCAATGAGCTGCATTTGTGCTCCCCTCCACAAGCCATATCTAGCCTATGTTTCTCCCACTCAAGACAACCTAAGAGCAAGCCAACTAAAACTCCAAAGGCTGTGTAGCTCTCAAAGATCAGCCTTGTGATATGCTTAGTACCTTCTTTTCAACTTTTGATATCCGGAAAAGCTAAACAATTCAACTAAGTCTTTAAAAACACAAAATGGAACTCTTGAGTTGTTAAGATCGAGTTTTAGGAATTCCAGCAGCAGTTGCCAGGGTCTCAATTGTAGGATATCTTCGTTTGGGCTGTGCTGCAGTAGTTGAGAGTAAACCAAGAATGCTGAGAACCGGATTGCGGTACGCGAGAAATGTACAAAAGGGATCAATTAGAGCCTCGACTTTGAAATATGGTAAAGTGTTCTCAAGGTCTGTCTCCGATAAGCCGGAAGAAGTGTTCACGAAGCTTTCGGATGAGAATGATCCGCAAAGGGATGCATTCTTCAAGTACTCATGGGGTTCGTGGCTAAAAAATGACAAGCAAGAAAAGGAGAAGAGAATCACAAAGTTTTCCCTTGAGGGATTGAACAGCGTGCTTGACGGCTTGCACGAACAATCTGTGAAAAATGCCAAGGTTTTGACCAAGGAAAGCGTGCCTCCTCCGGCTTACCTTCCCAATTTGACCGTTTCGCTGCCTCATAACGTGCAAATCAAGAATATCGGCACCATCAATCCGAATGAAAAGATCAGAATCTTGTCCATGGCCAGTATCCATGAGGGGAAACACCACAGGATCTATAAAGTAGACACAAACGCAGGAAAGTCGTTTGTGCTAAGAATTCCTTACTCCTTGGACGATGAGAACACTATTGCCAACCGTTTGAGAAGTGAGGTTGCCACAATGGATTTCGCTGACCTCAAATTGGGACTCAAAGTGCCAAAAGTCTACTGCTTTGGTGTAAATGCCTTAAATCCTGTGAGACAGCCTTTCATCTTAGAAGAATACATTGAGGGGAAGCTTTTGATGAGAGACTGGGCACCATTGGAAAACGACGCCGAAGACGGAAAATCCCACAAGGACAAGTTGAACGCTGTCATAAGTCCTCTCTCTAAATTCCAGGCCGAACTTGCTAAAATCGAATTTAATTCTTTTGGTAGTTTGTATTTCGCTAAGGACTACAAGGAATCCGATAAACCAGCGTATGAAGGTGAAACTAATGAGGAGCTCAAGGACAGATGGAGAGTAGGCCCAAGTATGGAGAGAAGTCTATGGAGAAAGAAATCTGCATTGAAGTTAGATGATCGCAAAAAATTCCTTGGTCCATGGCCACCATCTTCCCCTCTGGATATTGTGAAATGCACTGCTTTGGTTGAGGCCGAAAACGCTCGTGCCAGATTGGGCCTCGTACAAGCCCAAGCGTCTTCCGAAGTAGTAGATGAAGATCTATTGAAGGGCCAAATCAAGACTTTTGAAGACCTTGCCAAACTTGCTCCTGATTTGATCAACACCGAGACCACTTCAATCTCGAAGATGAAAGAATTATTGAAGCCTCGTCTATACCATCCTGAGCTGGATCCGATGAATGTTATTGTCCAAGAGGGCGAAAATGTTCCCTACTTATTAGACTTTGAGGGTACTTCAATCAAGCCATACCTTCTCCAGAACAGCCCTCAGTTTGTTGCTTATGATGGTCCAAAGATCTACAACTTGGAAGCCGACATCGAGGGTTATAAAGACATGGAGGAGTCTGAGAAGGCAAAGTACGAGTTCATGTACAAACGTACACGTAACCAGTTCCTATGGGAATCTGCTTTGAATGAGAACTCTCCAGACTTGATCTCGTCTGTGGCACCCCCAATCAAGGTCTTGAGAGGACCTTACGTTGCTACAATCGAAAGAAAATCAGATGAGGAGTACCTGCTTGTCGAAGAAGCATTGATACAGCTTGCTGAAGTGTGGCCAATTTTTGCAAACAACAAATTAGTGAACTCAGCCGAGTATCCATTGAAATACTCCGAAGAAGAAATTAAGAAGCACTCTGAAGCTTTGACCAAATACCATGAAAAACTGATCTCTGAGCCTTTTGCTGCCACTCAAGGTTGGATGCCACAAGATATGTTTGACAGTTTGGTGCAAAATGGTGTTCTAGTAAAAAATGAGAAGGGTGATTACGGTATCTCTCAGTCCATGCAATGAATTCAGCTCATGAACTTTATTTAGTTAGTACAAAAAATTCGGCTACGACCGTCGATTTATTTATCAACATTCAATCAAAATTCAGTTTATATTATATGACCAGGCTCTTTTAACTATGCTATGCAAGGTGGGGAAAGTAGGACATAGAGCTTACTTTAGTCTGTAGTCGCTCGTTTCATAGCTTTCTGCGTCCTGAGTGAAATTCACTACTATGCTTAAGTACTATAAAAGTGTCATTTCTTGAACCAAAAAGTAAAGACTCACTCAAGTCATCGGACGTTGACAAGTCGGATATAGGGCATCGTAGTCATCCGATAAGCGATCTGAAAGGCCCAGATTTGGTACCCATGTTTGGTTTAGTCAATGCCACTAGTTGTACTAGACGGCTGTACAGCACTAAGGTTGAAGTACTGGACGTAGCCACTGCAGAGGCTTGGAAGCATGCTCTGCGAAGCAACTCGCTACTTTCCGAACTACACACACTACAGCGAGAAGGAAGACTAAAAGTCAAGCCACATGATAAAGTCGATACAGGTAACACTTTGAATGCGAGCGATACCTTACCTATCACTGTCTTACCCAAGACGGGCATCGAGAATGCTGTGAAATCCGACCCATCGATAGGTGAATGGAGAAAGCCGGCAGTCAAATGGTTTAGAATTGGGAAATTCCTGCTGATAATGTACAAGTCTGGTATCAAAAACGCCTGGAAGACTTACTTTGAGACGAAGCAGTTTTCTTATTCCTCTCGAGATCTTCTGAAGCTGATAGAATTCAAGGAAATAGAGAGCCGGATTTTAAAACAAGATCTACGCCAAGAAATCAGCATTACTAGGAAAGAATATCTTAAATGGCTACGCAGACAAGAATTCTGGAAGATACCGAAGTTTTTGATTACGTTTCTTATCTTTGAAGAGGCTACACCGTTAGTGACGTATCTCTTTCCGTCTCTCTGCCCGTGGAATTGCCTAACGCCGGGTGTGTACAAGAAAATATCCGAGTTAAGAACCCTAAAGCCATCGCCAGATTTCAGCATAGAAAGGAAGTATTTGTCACCGTATGACCTGGAAAAGAATAATGTAGCCCAGTTTTTGGTAAGCCAAAAGATCGTACCTCGCTGGAAAATGATCGTCTATAAATTTACAGATGAGTACAGGATCCCACGTTTGTCAGTAGTAGAGATGAATCAAAAGCTTCTAGTGGACGATTGGCTTCTCTTGAGGGAACTCGTAAAAAAAAACGGCGAAACCGTCATTCTCAGTGACAGGGAACTCGTAGACGCCATCCTAAGGCGCCAGCTTTATACCAAAGAAGAAGACTTGAATCATATGATACAGCATGGGCAGGGGCAACTCGTTTTAACTTATCGGCTACTGATTTATCTTGGATTTAGATTCAACGACACCATTTCAGCTGGAAAGTTAGATGGGAAGCTGTTTGCTGAAAAATGGGGCGTGGATAACCTAGCCGTCTTCAACTTTTGTGGATCTGATCAACTACTAACAGAGGAGCATCTGAAAAATATAACTGAAAGATCTTTTCAAGGTAGCTGAATGCTTAACTTAACGCTGTTCATGTATATAGTCTATCGATGTTTGATGGGGGTTAAGTTATTTATGATCTAGTTTTTAGGCATACTAAATGGAAGTGTATTCATGGTCTGAAGATATATGGAATAGTATATATGATGACTGTACTAGTAAATAGCGTTGAACTGAACATAAATGAAAGAAAAAGAACATTAGCCGAATTGGGCTGATTAGAATTCAAGATTGGGGACTTTAAAGACGCCGGATCCAATGTTAGGGTGTGCTAATGACTGGGACAAAATTAAACCTTATATTTCTTCATTTGCCCGTCTTCTTCAAGAATAATTGTGTGGGAGTGGCCTGCGCCTCGTATGACATTCTTTTTATCATCCATAGTGCAGTACGAAATGTTGAGGAACCAATGATCACTATATATGTCCTTCATGGTGGCTCTTTTCTCAGGATCCACGCAAAGTATCTTCGACATAATAGGCCTTGAAGCATGAGGCAACAATCTTAACAATCTATAAGGGCCATGTATCACCTTCTTTTGCTTTTTCTGAGAGGCATCATGCTCGGAAGAAGACGGCTCAGATGCTTGATGCTGGTGTTGGTGCTTTTCAGAAGCAGACCCGACTTGTTTGATATGTTGCTGCTCATCTGGTTGTAGCTTATCCCCTTCTTTCGCAGGAGCAGCATTGTGTTCACTTCCGTGTTCCGGTACTGAGGCATTCTCATGGTTTTCATCATGAACATCCGTCGAACCGCCCACAGCTGCATCAGCACTCGATTCTTCATGATGTTGTTCATCAACTGCAGGTTGTGCAGTTTCCCGTTCCTTCGACGCTTTTATTTGTTTTACCTTTTGACGTTCTTCTCTCTTAGCCTTCATTAACTCTTCGTGTTCACGAGCGGATTTGACGTAATCATGCTCTACATCATCCGGCATTGAATATAAATGGAAGTTGACATCCGAGTCCTTGGGAACCTTCCATGGGAATCTCTTGAGCATCATGCAACAGAAAATAATTCCCATGGACCATATATCTACCTTTGGCGCGTCATATCCATTTGTGTGAGTCAAAACTTCTGGTGCCAAATATGGATCACTTCCGACAATACCATGCGCCAACTTTGTGTCATTCTCGTAGGTATACTTGTAAACGAATGCGGATCCGAAATCTATCAATTTGAGAATACCGTCTTTTGTCATGACACAGTTATCTAGTTTCAAATCTCGATGGGCATAACCCTTAGAATGTAGATAGTTCACACCTTCTACCAACTGTCGGAAGCAACAGTTGATTTCTCCACGAGACATGTCACCGGACATGACTACCGCGAAGAAGTCCACGGGACAGTATTCCATCACTTCGTAGTACTGTGTTTGCTTTGCGTCTGAGAAGATATCCAGCGTTTCGATGATGTTTGGATGATGAAGCATGGAGCCGACACAGAACTCCGAGGTACACTTCCTTGCGTAGTCTCTGATTGGCTCGTTCGGTTTCCTGGGCCGGAACTGCTTCACCGCAAACATAGCGCCATCCGTGGGCCTCACCAAGACTTTGACCGACCCTCCGGCACCGGAACCTAGCAATTTACCCAATTTCCCGTATTTCTGCGCTAGTATCGAGTCGTCGTGGTAGATGTTGGTCTTGTTCGAAAGCGAGAGCGTAGAATCCGTGCTGGGCGGTATGAAGCTCTGCGTATGCGAGTTGTGGTCCCAGTTGTTTGTATGGTCCGGCGAGATCAAGTCCGTGAGTTTCGTGCTCGACATCGTGCTGCTCCCCGAAGGCCTCTTCTTCATATTCGGTCTGAAAAACCTCGTGAGCTTGTGCTGCTGCGAATGCATGTGTTGTTGCGAATCCTTGCCGACGCTCGCCTCGCTGGTATGCGGCGTGATCTGCGCAGACGTCCCGGTCACCGTTTGCACAGGGCCCGCAGCGGTGACGGCAGTCACCGCTGCATGGTTCCCGAAATGATGGTGCGACCCAAAGTACGACTCCACCGCATTCTTCCCCTTCTCATGGCTCTTCTCCTGTGCTGCAGCGACCAGATTCACCTGCGACGAAGAATGAGTCTTCTTCTTGTGGAAACTCAACCCAAGCAAAGAGGGCATAATGCTATCTTCAAATCAAAAACTCTTCTCCCAGGCCGTGAAGTATCCCTCACAAATCTAAAAAACCACTGGTCGTCTTACTCTCAAGCTTACTGCCCTGCCGCAGCTTCACCTCTTAACTACTCATATATACCAAAAACTGATATCTCATCTGTACATATAGCATAAGGCTCAAAACCTTGAATTATATATCGCAAAGCGATACGGTTTTTCATCTTTAACATCACCGGCAGAAGATGCGAGCTACCGGAGCCTTTGAGCCATCTTTGGTGAAATTTCATGAAAAAATCCTGGCTTCTTTGGCAACGTGACTAGTATCCGTACCTTCAAATGCAGATCCGAGCCAATTACTCGGGAAGCACTGGCACTGGGTCCATGCATGGATAGTCAAATGTTTTGCTCATCGGTTCAGTCACCGGTACGGTCAGCTGGCTGGCTTAACCCTCGGGGCTTGAAGGCGAAGCCAGGGTACGCGTCTGGTCTGGCTGAGTCTCGTGTGCATCTCATGTCAGTGTACCTTAATCCGAGATGGAGCTTACCCGGGCGGATCGTTTTGCCAGTATCCCAAGCGTAGTCAGCTTGGCCAAGGCCTGACTTCTGGAAGGAATTTCGAAGCGTCGAGCAGCTTATTTCCGGTTAAGAGCCGATCCGACGAAGGGACCCGAGACACAAGACGTGTAAGAGCCGAGGAGGCAGGTCACGTGACGAGTATCAAGACGAAGGCTGGTCGAAGGTCGAGGTGCAGCGGGCGCTTGTGCGGCGTGGCTCGAGGCCCGGTGTAGTGCAACAGGTGCTGGCAGACTGCGTCTGCCAGCACTCTTTGGGGGTTGGTGTGTTTACATGTTGAATGCAAAATGTAAACAGAATGTACAAGGCACAAGAAATGCGACGTAAGGCAGACCTGTGTAGCCGGCTGAGGACGCCAGATTCGGGCCCAGAGACGCCGGCGAACACTGCGCGCACCGATGATGCTGTCCGATGCGCAGAGAAAATCTTTGAATCGGGCTATCTGCGACTACGTACGACAGAGTGCAGGATCAGAGACAGCAGCGGAAGAGTTGCAGCGAGTGCTGGAGTGCGACTACAGCCAGGAGCAGGATCCCAAGCTGCTTGAGAAGAAGTGGAATTCGATAGTGAGGCTGCAGGCCAGGGTGCTGGAGCTCGAGAAAAACTGCGCAGAGCTACAATCGGCTCTCCAGGAGGCCGAAGAACAGAAAGTCGAGGAGTCTGATATCACCGATGCGGCCAAAGAATGGTACCCGAGAGATCTGGCGTCGTTTCACCTGAAACAGGATGCGGCTGTCACCGCAGTGTGTCTTCACCCTTCATTACCCGTGGTTTACGTGGGTTTGAGCTCGGGCAAGCTCTTGAGGTACGATTTGCTGAGCACGGAATTGCCTCTGCAGTCGACAATGGCTCATATCGATGGTGTCACGTCAATTTCGGTCTCAGCTCCGGGACCGCACAGTAGACCCTCATATCTGGCTACTGCGTCGAAAGACATGAGCTGCAAGATCTGGGAGATTGAGGCCGATTCGAGCTTCGAGCACGTACGCACTCTAGTCGGCCACGAGCATACGGTATCGGAATGCCAGTTCTTCGAAAAGGGCGCAGATCTCCTGCTGGCGACGTGTTCAAGAGACATGCAGGTTAAAATATGGGATTTGTCGAATGGGTGGTGTATTAAATCTTTCCAACCGCATACCCAGTGGATCAGATCAGTTCACATTTACGGCGAATATTGTCTCACTGGATCGAATGATTCTGCTATCAGACTGACACATTGGCCCTCAGCAAACGGATTATCCATGGGAATTGATCACGAGTTTCCAGTGGAGAAGGTGCGGATCTTGATACCAGATTCCACAGACGATATCCTGCCTCAGTACAAACCGCTAGGGTTTCAACATGTAGCATCGGCATCTCGTGACGGAACTGTCAGAATTTGGAAGGTTTCGCTACCGAAATTCATTCCGCATAGGCCGCCAAGACCAAATCCGTTAGATACAACGTTCAAAGTGTCTTGCATACTGCGGGATCATACATCGTGGGTGCGAGACATACGGCAGTTCAGCGACAAACTGTTTTCATGCAGCGATGATGGTACAGTAAAATGTTGGAATTTATCCTGGAAGGAGTTACAGAAAACGTCGTGCATTAGGTCTTGGGACTCGTCAGAACACGGGTTTGTGAACTGTTTATGTATGGACAACATAACATTCAAGGATTTCCCAGTGAGGAAGCTTCTTCTCACTGGAAGCAATGATGGTACTTTGACTTGCTACATGAAATGAGCATTTCTTATCATAATATTCACTGGATTGTCTACATGGATACTTTCAAGAAGTCAAACTCTCAGTTTCTTATGAGTGTCTACTTTTGTAAATGAGATGTACTTACATTACTTAGTCCAAAAGTTTTCGAAATTGTATCTATGATAGAGACTCGGATTCTAGTTCAAGATAAACGAGCTTGAATGGCTCGTATGGAAGGCCTTCACCTTTGAAGAATTTGGACATAGATTCAACCCAATGCAAACGCAAGGAATGCAACATTGCCGACGTTCCCTCCATGACAACAAGAATCAAACAGGTCAAAACAAACCACATGGTAAACAATACGACCGTCATGAATACACCAACAAATCCGGTCATTCCAAAGGCGATTTGGATAGTCATTGTCCATAAAACAGTAGACAATTGAGCATGGGCCAAGGACAAGGCCCATAAACGCAAATATGATGCGGTGTGCGAGACACAGTTCAAACACCATTCAATGGTATGAATCACTTGATGAATAACGATATCACCAAGATTTTCATGAGCAGACGAATTGTCTTCATCATCCTCGTCGTTTTCTGCACCGTTGGCATCATACTCTTGAACATTATGACTCCCTGTGATGGTACCATCCTCGGTAAGAGCAATCGGCTGGTGTTTATGTTTGTCTTGGTTATATTTAAAGTGCAATGGTTTGGCTAGCAATAACCACGGAACACAAACGAGCGCCAACAGTAATAAGAACACTTGAACTTTGGCTTGACCTGGATAAAGTTCTTCTTCCACGGTTCCTGGGGACAAAAACATGTTGATTAACATATTCAACAATCCAGGAGCAGGCTTTCCATCACCAACCCAGTCCTTGGTCCATTTGTAGATTATACAAATTACCAAATAACCAAAGATGGAGGTTAGGAAAAGCAATCCCGGAATGAAGTTGCAGAAAATGTCAACAATGTCGTTGAAATAGAAGTCATTGACAAGAGAATACATGTAAGAATAGAACATGTGAATGAACCCCATAATAATGGAAAGCTTCATCTTCAACGAGTTTGCAAAGAGCAATGCATTCTCGGTACCGTGCCAAGCAGAGTCGATACCAAATGCATACACACCGACTTGATGAGCAGTGATACTTTCACCAACTTCCCAACTCTCTGGCCATTTCCAACCTGATTTGAAAACGGTAAGTGATTTCGAGAACATATCGTTGTAGATGAACCCTGTGTAGATTGAAAACAGACCCATGAACAAAACGATGTACCGACCACTAAAAGCCATGTCAAATATCTCACCTCTTTTCATATTAGATATCTTTTTTTCGTTTAAGACTAGTGTAGCAGCAGCCAAACTCATCAATGCACCGTGTCCCATATCACCAAACATAATAGCAAACATAAATGGGAATGTGACAATCGTGGGTAGACCAGGGTTGACTTCCTGATAAGCTGCAATACCATAACAGTCGCAAATATCTTGGAATGCTTGAGTGAATTTATTTGTACGATGGAAAGTGGGCGGTGTTCTTGAGGTCTGAATAACATTCACAACAGCCGGAGATGCAATTCCTTGTCTGGAACAGGTTTCTTGAAGTCTTTGCTGGACCACTGTCAGCTCATCTGTAGGACACCAGCCTTCTGCGGTCAAAGTTTTTCTTCCGGAATCATATACAAACAAGTTCAATGCCTCATAAACAGCTTTCTCTTGGCAAATGTCCTGATACCATGAGTCCAGTTCTTTTGAGATGGCAAATAACTCAGTTTCCAAAGTGGTGTTGGTGGACTCCAAGACGGTGTACAAGTCGTCAAGACGGGAATTAACGTCTTTCAACTGGTTTGATCTACTCTCTGAGAAGTCATTGACCTCGTAAATGTTTGCATCCAATGACTCTGCAATCTTTTGAATTCTTTGCATGATCAAATCCCCATGAGAAAACACAATAAAAGCGTTCTTGTAGACAGGTTCTTTAGCCTTTGCGTCATAAAAAGGCTGTTCCAACTCCACATGTCTGAAATATAGATTACCTCTTACAGCTCTCCACAAGATTTGTTCCAGTGTACCCATCTTCGTTCTAGCAATGACACCTGTAATGAACGACGCCTTGTGAGCTAGCTGGCGTGCTTCACCCAGCTCCAGCAGCTCTTCGGCTCTCGAGTCAGTCCCACTCAACGTGGAAAGATCAGATTCAGCCGAGAAAAATTGATCTGCCGCGTTCAAGACAGCCCTGAACTGTTCTAAATCCGTCTTCTTGGCTTCTAACCCATCGCTCGACTCGACCAATTGCTGCATTCTAGCCTCCAAAAGATTAGCATTTTCCACATGATCCGAAATCAACGAAGGACTAGCCGGCACTGGACTAATAGCCGAAGGCTCATCCAGCTGTGGTTCCTGGTACAGCGGGATGTTAAATTTCTGTAAAAGGGAAACAAGGTACCTGTACTGTCTCTCGACGTTATCCAACTTTCTGATATCGTTCACAAACGTACGCTGGAAACTCTTTACCTTACGGTTCAAGTCTCGGAATTGCACTAGTCCAGTGTGACCTAGTGCATAAACAGCGTCTCGTGCAATCTCTTGGGGAATGTACATCTCAACTAGAGACATATCAGCAGAGCGGAAAACCGCCTCCTGCTTTTCTGTTTCCTCGCCCATTTTCGAACTATGGACTACGCTGACAATCCACACAAGTGCCCTTATGTTAAGCCTTCTAATCACTCCTTAGGCGCTGCAAGTCGGACTAAATGCCTGAGCTATTCTTCCCAAGTTCAGAGCACTCTTGTTATACATACAAAAACCCATTGAAACTCCTAATTAAATAGGTTTCTAAGTGGAAAAGCCATTACCCGGACGCACGTGACCTTCATATAAGAAATGGCGTAAATCGAGCTGTATAGTACGCTGAAACGGTGCTATGACGGGAACCAGTGCACGCCCATAATTGTTCGGTCTCCACGGCCATATTTATCACGAGTTCAAAGAACTCTTTTACTCTTGACTCACGTGACCTGTGTCTCTTTCACCATTAGAGATACGAGACAAAAGCTACAAACTATACGAAACAAAAAAGCCAAAAGTGATACATAAGCATCAGATACAAATGTTGTAAAGGATGATGTATCGAACGTTCTCTGAGAGGGCAAGGAATTGCTACTCTATTGGTAGGAGTTTGTCAATTTACTGTGAGCGAGATTTGTGTTTTCAGCTCTAGCTTTTGGTTTTATAATAAGGATTTTGTGAAACGTGTTCCTGACCGTCATTGTATCATTGGAATATGACTGTATCTTCAGCTGTGCCCACACCGTTTGTCGTTTCAGCGCCAGGTAAAGTCATTATATTTGGGGAGCATTCTGCGGTTTTCAATAAGCATGCTATTGCCGCGAGCGTGTCGTCTTTGAGGACGTATTTACTGGTAGAACAATCGCCAGACGGGGACGGTGTCGAGTTGAACTACCCAGACATCAATTTTGACTGTAAATGGACGTCTGCTGACTTGAAACATATAAGTGCGGAGGTCGTGAAGGAAGCGATTGGAATGAGGCATCTGTCGCCGAGACTTAAGGAGCTGATACAGCCGCTATTAAAGAATTTAAACGAGCCCTTGGAATGTCATGCAGCATTGTCCTTCCTGTATTTGTACCTGTGTTTGTGCAAAGAAGTGAACGGACTCCGGTTCACCGTGAAGTCGACCTTGCCAATTGGAGCAGGGCTCGGTTCTAGCGCTTCTGTGTCTGTGTGTCTCGCACTTGCTATGGCGAGGTTGGGGGGTGCTGTCACGTGCAACAAAACAATCTCAGAACAGGAAAAAGAGTTTATCAACCGATGGGCATATATCGGTGAGTGCTGTATTCATGGTACACCGTCCGGTATAGACAATGCAGTGGCCACTTACGGTAATGCAGTGGAGTTCCGCAGACAACCGGACGGTTCCATCAAGTTCGAAAAGATTGATAACTTTCCGCAGCTTCCCATGGTGTTGACAAACACGAAAATCAAACGTTCCACCAAGATCCTTGTAGCTGGTGTCGGAGAGTTGGTCAGTAGGAAGCCTTTGGTAGCAGAACCTTTATTAGAGGCCATGGACCAAGTCGCTATAAGAGGGGCGGAACTCCTCTCCGACATTTCCAAGGATATCCATTATGATGAGCTACTGGAGTTGATCAGAATCAACCATGGGCTTCTTGTTTCTATTGGTGTCTCTCACCCAGGTCTCGAAGTTATCAGACAGTTAGGTGATGAACTACAAATTGGTGAAACCAAGCTGACAGGTGCCGGCGGTGGTGGTTGTGCCTTCACTTTGTTGAGGAAGGATGTCGATCACTCTCTTGTAAGAAAGTTCCATGAGACTTTACATGACAAGTACAGTTATCAAATTTTTGAGACAGGCCTAGGAGGTGTAGGGTGCTGTTTTGTAGACCTCTCAAAAGATGAGAGCGCTGTTTTGAAGCGAATTTTTATAGATCCTGTCACTACACAGCAAATTTCCCTCGCATTGCTGCCATCACCCGAGTCAGCCCTTCATTGGATTATATGAAATCATCATACCAGTCTCAAATCTTGATCTTTGGCTACATCAGAATCGTAATCGACTTTACGTTTAGAATTATTCACACTGAATAGAGTACGTGATTTTTCTAAAAGCATTGCACTTAGCCCAACTTGAACAAACGGATGCCAATCAATATGTTACAAAAGGTAAGTATAAATATAGACTATTATATACCTCTGTTGAAGAAGGCAGTTTTAATGGGCTTATCTTTGGAGTCGACCTTGGTCTTAAATTCCGGTTCCAGTTTGTCCACAGATATAGACTGGTACTGTGGAAAAACAGCCAAGGCAAAAGGCAATGCAATAAATGAAGTTATCAGGATGAGTCCTAGATTGGCTGCCGTTTGGGCTGCCACTGATTTACCCTTTAACACTGTTTTCTGTAATTTTACTAAAATCAATGGCGGAACAACCATAATGGGCGTGGCGTTTATAATTCTACTCAATGCAGTTTCTCCAACCGCCAATAGCGCGGCCTTCTTTGACTTTCCAAGTTCTTCGCCCTCAGAGTCGTAAACAGAAATACCGTTGCGGATTTCCCCTCCTCTCATCAGGAACACATTGACAATACCTGCAGAAACAACGGCTGCAAATGGCACCAAACGTCCCATGATCATTTTCGTATTGGCAGAAAGATTCTTCAGCTTCGGAACCAATTTATTTAGACCCACGGCCACACCGCACGAGGCTGTCACTGCCAGAGTGTAATTAGTTATTAGCTGCATCGTCGACATTGGATGCGATTTATTGGCATTTGCATTGTTAACTGCCACATTCAGCGACTGGTTGGCCCATTGCCAGAACATAGTACCAACGGTGCCCAGATTTGGCGTCAACATTCCCGCTGTTACCACCAAATTCGACAGCACGCAGCATGACATTCTAAACGGTAGGATCACCGTCTCTCCGGTGTCTGGATGCACTGTAGAATCCAGCTGTTTCTTGGCACGCCAGAAGTCAGGAGTCGTCTCCTTTAATTCACCATTCCGGAACGATTTTATCACTTTACGTGCATGCTCCAAATCACGGCTCGTGGTTAGAAGCATAGAAGGATCGCTGATCTCTGCACAGTGACGAACTCTGCCCCAATATGTATTAAGGTCATATCTTGACTCAGGAAGCGGGATAGGTCCCGAAATGCTAGAAGCCATAGTTATTTCTGCTCAATTGATCTGAAAAGCTACGCCTTAGCCACTTAGCAGGAATGCAATAGCTTACAACACCGCTTCTGTATTTCATCCAATATTCGCGATGAGATGACTCTTTATAAAGCATCGACAAAAGCTACGCACTACGTAGTGGAAGACCAGAATTTTTCACTTTTCAACGAAGAATCAAAAGGTGCACATAATAAAGCCATTGTCGGCCAAGTTCGAGTCCAATAGAATGAACGGAAGGTGTCTAATCGATTCAGTGAGACCACGCGTAAGAAAACACCTTAAAGAGCATCGTATAGATGCTTCTGTATGCAGTTCACTTCGCTTCGATGCCTTTTACGCCCTAAGTCAAAGAATATGGATCTACGGTCACCCTACTTTCATTTTTTTGACTATATAAAGCGCTTGAAAATGTTCAGCAGTGTCAACGGCGTCGATTCACCAAAATCTTCTTGTTATAGCGCGCGGCCCTTTTTGACCTGTGTTTTAGCTCGGTGATACGAAACATATTAATGCCTTCTATTCACTGTGCCATCTCACATCCGTAGATGAACAGAGGGGAAAAGAACGGCTAGAAGAAGATACGATTCAGATACACAGTGTCTGGATTGTCTACCCTCGAGCGTCCTCATACTGTCCATGGCACTCAACTTTTTCCAATTTATTGGCCATGGTCGGTAGCTGCGTGAGCGGGACATCTTGTGCCCACATGCTTATCTCACTGCATGTCGTTTTGTAACTCTTGTGTATCTATTCTTTCAATCTGGTTCATCGAGCTTAGAGTGAGTACAGTTGAAGAATTAGAGAAAGTCACGTGACCAGGAACGGTCAATGTCAATTTCTTTTCATGTAGCGCCGGTGCCTGCACAAGCCAAAAATTTTCCAAACTCATCGCATCTCATCTCATCTCTTTGCATAAAGACGTAAGCTTAAACGGGTTACACCCACTTTGTACAGCTGTTGATTACTCAAGAGGTTTATTTAGTGGCCAAACAAGTGTGTCAGCATTAAAGTAAAAGAAAAGCGGAGATGTCTGAAGATAAGAGTCAAGTGAAGCTTCGTTTTTTCACTCGGGAAGAAGACCAAGAGTTGCAAGTTAGTGATGCGCCAATTTACGCTCCGGTGTCCTTGAAACGTTACGGTCTCTCTGAGATTGTTAACCATTTACTGGAGCTGCCCAGCCCTGTTCCTTTCGACTTTTTAATCAACGGAGAACTTTTGAGAACTTCGATACTGCAGTACTTGAACAAGAAAGGGTTGTCTTCAGAAACGTTTTTGAATGTGGAATATACCAGAGCAGTGCTACCCCCATCTTTCTTGTCCAGTTTTGATAACGATGACTGGGTCAGCTCCTTAGACGTGGGCAGTAACTATATTTACAGTGGGTCTTACGACGGCATAGTGAGAACTTACAACCTGTCAGGAAAAGTGGAAAAACAGTATAGTGGACATTCCGGACCCCTTAGAGCGGTACGTTTTATTTCAAACACAAGATTGGTTTCAGCAGGTAATGATCGTACATTGAGACTGTGGAAAACGAAGAATGACGATCTAAAGAATATTGAAGACGAAGAAGTCGAAGACGGTAAGACTTTGGCCATCTTGGAGGGGCACAAGGCACCTGTCGTCTCAATAGACGTCTCTAATGATCGTATATTATCTGCATCCTACGATCATACAGTAAGTCTTTGGTCGACCAACTATAAAGATATGACTGTTGTCGATCCTATGGAAGATACAGGAACCAAACTCTCCACTGCTGCTAAGAAGAGAAGAAAGCTCTTTCTCAAGGATGGATCTATCAGAAGAAGAGCTCCTTTATCCTTATTTGAGTCTCACAGTGCACCAGTAGAAGCGGTAATATTCGATAAGACTGATAATACAGTCGGATATTCTGTATCGCAAGATCATACCATCAAGACTTGGGACCTAATAACGGCAAAGTGTGTGGATACAAAGACAACTTCGTATTCTTTGCTTTCTGTTGCTCAAATGCAAAAGTTAAACCTGTTGGCATGTGGTTCCAGTGCCAGGCATATCACTTTGCATGACCCTCGGGTGGACTCATCTTCGAAGATCACTCAACAACAGTTGGTGGGCCACAAGAATTTTGTTGTTGGCCTTGATACTTGTCCAGAAAATGAATACATGCTCTGCTCTGCCTCTCACGACGGCACCGTGAAAGTGTGGGATGTGAGGTCAAACACAGCCTTACACACCATAACAAGAGAAGACGAAACCGTCACTAAGGGGATTAATGATAAAGTTTTTGCTGTCAAATGGGCGAAGGGTGTCGGCATCATCAGTGGTGGCCAAGACAAAAGAGTCCAGATCAACAAGGGTGACAACATTTTCAGTAAATAGACAGTTAAGTGCATCAATAAATAGAGATAGACTTCGTGTTGCTTCTCTTTTCTGTGATACGTCCCTGGTCGAGTATTACGCCCTTGTGTTAAATGAAACAGTCACTTTAAGTATTGACTAACGTGAATATATATATACAATGTATCATCTACCTTTGCAATTCGGTATGGAACTTAATTAAACCATAAAACCCTTGATATGTGGATTCGTAGTCTGTGAGATAGCCATTCAAGTTTTTGACGTCTATTTCTGACGCGTGATCCTTCCAACCACGAAGCTTACGCAACTGAGTCAACTCTTCGTAAGTGAATTGAACCAAAGGTCGCGTCCCGTATTTCAAAGGACCCACGTTAATCCAGTGCAAACGTCCAGTGCAATAATTTGAAAATGATTCCATGGCTGCAAAGTAGTCAAACATATTGGCAGCAGTGTCAATGAAGAAAGCAGAGCATATAATTACATTGCTGTACTTTCTGTCCGGGGTATAACGACAAAAGTCTCCAAAGTGCACCGTGAGGTTCTCCGGTCTATTGAATTTGTTGAGTCTCATCTTGTAGGCTCTTGTCTGCAGGTTTGCAGTCTGTTGTCCACTGAAACACTGACAGAACGGAGCTATGCTGATTTCATCCTTAGATCCCAACACAAACTCGTTACACAGGTACATCAAAGATGAAAGCTCAATTGATGCGACCGAAGCATGAGGAAACTTCTTAGCTATCTCATAAGCTACTCTTCCTGCTCCAGCACCAGGAATCACAATTAGGGTGTCCTTATCGACCTTCGTCTTGGCTAAAGCGTTATCGAAGTATTTCAAAAGCGGTGCTCTTTCTAAATCGTAATCGGGAGACCAGTCTCTGACGATATGATTCATTGCTTCAATAACGCGGCTCTGGCTGCTGGTCTTAGAAAATTGAGACAAATTAACCTGCGTAGCAGTCAAACTTCTGGTACTCTCATCCCATGTGTAACCGGCATCTTTCAAAACAGCTTCAATTGACGAGTCAAAAGCGTTGTTTGAAATGAGCTGGGCAAGCGTATACTCGATTATTTTACTCAATGTATCGTAGTTCGTGTCTACCGCCATGTTGACAGCAACCAGTTTGTCGAAATAGCCTATTTTCTCCAACTGTGAGATGTCGCTTGGACTCACTCCGCCTGTTCTTTGGTAGATAACCCCATTCTGCCTCAAAGCCCGAACTCTGAACTCACTCAAATGGTTGAGTGACGCAGCAATGTCCTTCAAAGACTGCTGCTCGGTGAAAGACGGCGAGTCCACTAACTTGAAGTTTGCAGAAACTGCAGGGTACTTCTGCAATGATGAGATAGAGTTTTCCAACTTGGATATTAGCCAGCCCTTTAGCTTGTTGTTTCTAGTCAATGAGACCATACCCAGTGTGAAAACAACTACAATGATGGTATGTAATGTAGAGTTCATAACCAGCACACGTAGAGATCAATTGCAAGCCCGGCTGTTGATGATGGCTTCTGAGTATATCTGGCAGGATTATACCTTTCAGTAACTTCAGTTTTCCTTTGGCAAGCTGAGGGTCCTTTTGCTGAAAAATGACGACTCTCTAATTAGAGCCATGTTATATGTAAAAGAGCCCAAGGAAGACACCCACCATTGGGAAGTTGGGCCTCCTTTTGGCACCCAGAGAAGTCATTTCCCGATAGTTATACCAGGGCCATGCATCTCTGTAATGGTGTATCACTTTTCATCAAAGCAGTGTAATGCAGAGATTGCTAGTTTATGAGTTTGATTAGGGTATCTCTATCTAAGTACACAAAGAAAAGCTTAATAAAGGAGTGTGAGGGAATATGAACAGTGCTAGGACTGCGTAAAACGTTGTCATGAAAATTTGGGCTTCATTTCGGCGGCCCTTGATGTGTTGGATTGATAGTATGAAGGGAGCACGACTGAAACGATGTTGAATTTCTATGACGTCAGATTTGTAGGGTGAGTGCAGAGAATCCGAAGGTTCAGTGACAACTTCAAACCATATCAGATGCGTTCTCTCTGGTGTGGCTGCGGGACAAGTGTCTGGAGATGATTCTATGAGCAGTAGAACCGACTTCCCCGCGATCATCGTTACTTTCGTTGTCCGATACTGTAGTTTCATAGGTGGTGACTCTTGTCAAAGCTTCAGCCGAGTGATGACTCTCAGCGTCAGTACCATCGGGTTTTCCGTTAGGAAAGTACTTCTCCTTTGGATTGATGTCTTCTTCGTCAATGAGAGCTCCGTCGACTCTACTGTCATTTTCGTCGTCCTCATCATCAACCGCCTCTACGAATGCATCGAATCCGAATTGAGACATCTTTCTCATCTTTGGCCCATAGCGTTCAAAGATCCATGGGATAGGAATCATGGCTAGACAGATGAAGCCGAACAAGGAACTAGCCCAATCGATTCCCAAGTTTTCGTACATCTGTACGGTGAACAATGGGAAAATGCATGATAACACGTATCTCAACATGTTATTGGCAGCCATTGCAGAAGCGACCATGAGGGGAGGGTATGAGGCTGAGAAGTACATGATGACGGAGAAAAATATGAGAATTAATCCAAATCCGAATGGAACGCCTGCGGCAGTAGGTGCCATCCAGTGCACGGATGTTCTAGCGGTCCATCCTAGCCAGAACAACCCAATTGGCAGCGCAAATGAGCCAATCTTCGTTATATTCAAGAACATCTCTGCTTTCAACGGAAGCATATGGCCTTCTGAGTCTCTGTGACCTCTCATTGGAGTGGTACGTGCTGAATGGTGGTGAGGACCATGTGGAACAGAATCTGGTGCTTTTGGAAAGAAATAACGGCGGTCGTACCAGACGTAGAAGACTGCACCTATCCATAAACCGATACCAATCCCAATAAAAGGTAAACCAGACACTCCAATATCCATGTGGTAGACACCACGGAAGATGACAGGGTACGCCTCGAAAAAGCCGAATAAAACAGCAAAGATGAACGCGATGTAAATTGAGAAAACAAGAACAATAGGCTCAACCACTAGCATCTTCAAAGGACGGAAAACTGTGATTGTCATTGTCAGTTTTAAGAATGCTCGCAGTTCTTCTTTACTTGGCTTCCTCAATGGAACATTACGTTTCTTGGCCCGTTTAGTCAAGATCACTGTTTTGTGGGTTTCTGGCATCAAGATGATGAAAGGCATAATCAAACCACCCGCGATCAGTTGGATCCAGGTGGCCCACCTCCAATTCTCATTCTGCGTAGCAAATCCTCCAATGATAGGAGAAATAACAGGCCCCAAAAATGGAGCAGTACAGAAGAAAGCCATTGCCACAGAGATCTCATCGATGTCAAAGATATCAACGATGGTTCCGGAAGCAATAGATAAAGCTGGTGAAGCAAACATACCTGACAAAAATCTCAACGGTAGAATTATGCGCATTTTCCCGTGAGATAAACCAACACCCATGGTGCATAGCATTGACAACGGCAGAGACAACATGTAAATCGGTTTTCTACCGAACACCTCACTCAACGGAGCTCCGACCACCGTGGAAAGACCTAAGAGATAGAAGGTCAAACCTGCTAACAGCAGCGTCTGACTAGTTCCGTACCTGATCATCATATCCGGCACACCTGTGACGAACAGAGACGAACCCATGGTCACCACCAAACAGAGCAGCGCCGCTGTCATTGTGGTGTACCATTTTTTCCAGCCGGCCCAATTGTGTGGATTATCCAGATCATCTATCCCGTCCCAGTCTAAATCCTTCGGATCTATAAGCTCTTCCTGAGTGATACTGGCATGGGACTCTTTACCTGAATCGCTCGAAGACATTTTTGACTATTATAATATTTCTGTCTGCTGATGACTTTACAGCATGCTAATTATCAAGTGATGCTGTATTTTGATCTGTGTCTAACAGTATTGGAATTCACTACGAGGATGGAAACTTAACCAAATTACAGTAACTATTGCAAGGGATGTTCTTGAAATATACACATCTGTATTTATATCTAGATGCATATCTCAAACACGTTACAAAGCCGGTGTCGTTCCGGTTATGTAGGCTGTTGTTCCCATTGACAGGATGAGTATGCAAATAACGAGGCGATGCTTCTTAAAGTCAAGGCACCCTTTCGGGGTTAATCCGAGAAATTTCTCGAGCTGTGTACCGTCTGCGCACACAACGTGACGTACAGAGCTCCGGTGTTTTTCGGATCCGTGATTATAGCCGAAACGAAAATAGATCGCCGATAAGCAAAATCGCGTAAACTCACAATGAGGCCCACGACCATGGCCACTGGGCTTAGTTGCAAGTGAGTTAGTCAGTGGCCGAACACGGCTGAACAATTGCTATGGAAAGTACAAGTTTCGTACAGGTTGGTCAGCATGGAAGTCACTTGGCCGGGATTTGTACAGAGAAAAGCGACCTGGTCACGTGTATTTTAAATACTATCAATTAGGCCTTAGGGCGTGAAGGTGAAAAATTCTGGCTCATCGGCATCAGGATAAGACTGAGAAACAGCTGCGCTCATTGAGAGACTGAATAGTGTACTTTACCGGCTGCGGTATGTAGAAATACTAATTACAACATTGTTTGGTGCTGGGTATATCTGATGCATGAGGTAATTAACGTATCGTTGTCGCATAGATCTAACCATCTCATCACGCAGTTTTACAATGCTTTGGAACCTTTACTATACGACACGGATCACGAGAACGATGTGTTTCTAAGCCAGACAGTGGACAAAGCAAGCAAGACTGTTTCTTACACTCCAAGAGCACTGTTGTGGGATGCGAGGCAAGGGAACGGATCCCTTGGGAAGTATCAATACGTCTCAGAAGAAGATTACTCGAACCCCGAATCCGATCAGAAAAAGTTGGCTGCTGACACGGTGCAGACGCACGAGAGGATCAGAAAATCTCCGTACCAGCTAGCGTTGGATCAGGGAGCCTCAAAACTGCCGGAGCTAGACGACAGCATCGCCAAGTATTGGTCAGATTACAACAAGCTGATATACGATCCAAGCAGTTTGAACGTCTTACAGGACTGGTATCATAATCCAGAAAAGCAGGCCGATCCGCCAAACTACCAGGGCTTACAGCAGACTTATTTTGACAGGTACGACACCGGGTACGAACTGTTCACTGAGTCGTGTTCGGACGAATTTTTCGATCATAATCTGCATCAACAATTAGAGAAATGTGACAGTTTACAAGGGTTCAATCTAATCACAGAATTGGACAACGGGTGGGGAGGCTTTACATCATCGATGTTACTGGATCTTAAGGATGAGCTTCCTAAGGTGTCCTATCACACTTATGGATGGAACCAGCTGGATGTGGCCTGCAGCAGACAGCCTATCCATTCGAACAAGACCAAGTTTCAGTTTTTGTGCAATAAGATCAGGGCCACTGTGGCATTAGTTCAAGAGTCTGACCTCTTTTTCCCTCTTTACGCAGATGTTAATAAACCATTCTGGAGATCTACTGGCGAAACCGTGCTGCTATTCGACTCAATCAACTCATTATTTCATGGTTCACGGAAACAAGTTTCAACAGATGATATTATCAGCAAAAGGATGTCACATCTTACCAATGCCCTCACTCTCGGAGAAAATAGAAGAAACATAGTGGCAAAACTTAATGTAGACTCTTACGAATCTATGTCATTTTACGACAAGATGCCGTTCTACAAGACAGGGGGGACTTCGTTCGATTTCACACAATGTAAAATAGATCGCGTGCAGCATACAGCGTCTGAACCCTCTCCATTCAATTTTACCACTTACCCTTGGACAAGTATAGATACAGTCCCACAGAGTCATAACAGCTGTACTCAAGCTGTAATTGGGGTCACAGAGAAGAGCAGAGATGTACTAAAGACTTGGGAAGACCTCGTCTCTAAGTACTTTCAATATGATCCGGACAGGGAAGAGCTCAAAGATCAGCTCGGAACTCTCTCTATGGAATATGAGCATGGATGGTATGATGACGACTCAGATGTAGATTTGTAAGACTTGAGTACATAAGAGGAGTCCTTACTGCTCAAGGATCACGTGATTAAAATCATCTCACTCAGAGTTAGAATCTGATAGTTTTTCTGTTAACTCGATGCAGAAGGCATTTTGTGTGATCTCATCTCATCTCATCTCATACATAGTGAGTGTCACTGGCATCATCAAAGAAGGATCTTGGCTTTTAGTTTGCAAACTCAAGGAGTATTGGGCATGCTCAGACGACTATCATCTAACTTAGCAATGAATAAACCCAAAATTATAGTTATTGCTGGAACCACTGGAGTCGGAAAGTCGGATCTATCGATCCAGTTGGCGTCGAAATTTAACGGAGAGATCATCAACTCCGACTCAATGCAGATGTACGCAGGAATACCAATAATTACGAACAAGCATCCTATTGAAGAGAGATCTGGGATAGCACACCATCTCATGAACCATGTACCCTGGAATGAGGAGTACTATATTCACAGATTTGAGCAGGAATGCACAAAAGCCATAGCTGAAATGGTAGAAAAAGGTAAGACGCCAATAATAGTGGGCGGAACGCACTATTATTTGCAGACACTGTTTAATAAGCGGGTTGATGACAAAGTACGGCAGATGAACCAAGAAGAAATAGAGATTCTTGAAAGCGATGATCCTCAACTTATTCATCGGACGTTATCCCAGGTGGATCCTGACATATCTAAGAAATTTCACATCAATGACACCAGAAGAGTAAAAAGGATGCTAGAAATTTATTATACCACTGGCCAGAAACCAAGTGTCACTTTCGAACATCAAGACATCTCTCTGAAGTATGATACCTTATTCTTTTGGATCTACAGCAATCCTGACGAACTAGAGAGACGCCTAAACGAAAGGGTTGACAAAATGATGCAGCTTGGAGCTATGGCGGAGATACATGAACTGTACGAGTATTACAAATCCCACAATTTTTCACCAGAGTATTGTGAGAACGGCGTATGGCAAGTCATAGGATTCAAAGAGTTTTTGCCGTGGTTAGAGAATAATACGTCGTGTGATGTCGTCGAATGCATCAACAAAATGAAAATAAGAACCAGACAGTACGCAAGGAGACAAGTTAAGTGGATTAAAAAGATGCTAATACCCGACGTTAACGGAGATGTGTATGTTTTGGATGCCACAGACCTATCTAGATGGGATGAGAGTGTTTCTTCCAGAGCTAATATTATTGCCAGTGAATTTTTATCGGAAAAAACAATCTCCCGCCCACATGCTCCTATAGCCCTCAATTCACTGCTCACCTATCGCTCACCGAATAGTCCGAAAAACGAAAACGACTGGGTTCAATTCATCTGTCCCATATGTAAGGATAAGCATGGGAACAACTTAGTTATTATAGGAACAAAGAATTGGGAGATTCATTTAAAGAGTAGACGTCATCGATCTAAAATGAATCAGCTTCACAAAAAAAAGTCATACGAAGTTTGGTCGAACAGAAAGAGTGAAGAAGTTGACGTATGTACTAATTAGCGCTAACACACAATTCTCTATCTAGTTCCTCTCTCATTTTTCTCTGCTGTTGCACATACTCGTCGATGATGTAACGTTTGGCTTCCAATGCCTTTATCAAATCATTATAAAACTGCTTTCCGGAAGCTATGTTTTTCTTGACTTCTTCGAGCACACTGAAAGAATGCTTCAACTCCTCGAAATGAAGCGCCCTAGGATCCACTCTACTGACTTTTTTCTGTGCCGGTTGGGATGCGGTAATTCTGCTTATAGCATCTCTATTTTTTTCTTTTTCTGTCTGTACCCGAGCCAGATCCTCATCAAACATCTTCACATGGTCTTGATACACCTGCTCAAAGTCCACTGATTGTGTTTTTTTATAATGAGAGATAATCTTCGGCAGAAGCCTGTTCTGTACAGCTTTACGTTCGACGGCAAGCGTAAACTCCTTTCTCTCCTTTATTAACGACAATGCTTCTTTCATCACGGGATCATTAGATTCTGGCGGCTCTGTTACGGAAGTCACTAAATCATGATCAAGAGTGTTGAACAATGATTTAGTCTCTGTATCAACGTTCAGTCCCTGTTCCAGAAAAAGACGAATTTTATTAAGATCGTCTTCCAACGCAGAAGCTTTTTCGTTTTTTGACAGTAAAGTCCATCTCATACTTCCGTGCTTTCTTATCATTTCTTCGTTTTCAGCACGATCTTTGCCAAGTAAGGACTCGGCAGCTTTCAGTTCAGCAGAAACATGACTACGTAGCTGTTTTAGGTCCTCAAAAGAGATCAAATACGACTGCCATTCTTCATCCGACAAAGACTGAGTAGTTACTTGTTCAATTTGAGGCACATTTTCCTGCAGTATTTTGTTCAAAGCTTCCACAGGCTTCACAACATGATCTCTAATATAGCTTTGAACCCTATCATTAAGCGCGTTGCAACTTTCAATGACATCAACCGGCAACAGATTTCGAAATATTGAGGTGTCCTGTTTATCAATCTCATCAAAGTAGGAGGGGCCAACCATTAAGACGGGCTTAACGATTGAAGGTGTCTGCACGGTAGGTTGTAAATAAATTAAGTCATTGTCTCGTTCGGTTGAAACCAGGACTGATTCTACCTCTTTCTTCCACTCAAAGAGAGAATCAGTAGAGGGGATCTTCTTCAGACATGCTAATACGACTTGGAAATCACATATGGCTTGTGCGTAATTCGACTTCTCGATTTGTAGTTGGGCAGATCTGAAATAAGCCACTGCTCTGAAATACCCAGCCTTGGACTTAAGGCTCTTAACCCAGTCTGTCTTAATCAGTGGACTGCTATTTGAAAACCTTGCCGCATCTTCATACAAAAGGGCTACTTGTAGAGCAAGACGAGAAAGTATAGAGTGCCTTTCCTTCGAGTCATAGAAAGCTTTCGTCCATACAGTTTCTTGAGCTTGTGCTAGCATAATGGAAACTAACGCTTGCAGTGTATATTCATCCATAAACTGTGAATTGTTCTGCTTATCATAATCCAGTAAACGCTGAAAGGAACCAGCAGCCAGCTTGAAAAGGGAGCAAGCTTCTCGCAGCCCATCAGATGTTTTTAAGTCCTTATCCACGGCATGGAGCGAATACATAGCTCCAATGTTGTATAGCACATTCCAAATCTCGAATCGAAGGCTATTACGGGTCATACCTGATGACTTTAGACCCAAAGTATTGAACCACGTAAACTCTATTTGATCATCCGGAAGCTTCGAAGAAACTGCTTTCAGTGCTAAATAATAGCGAATCAGAAGTTCAAGACTTGCCTCTGAGACGTCCAAATGAAACAGCTTGTCTCTGTAATCATCCAATGCTATGAGGTCATTTTCAACTGATGCAGATGTCTGATAGAACGTATTGTCAATTACCGAACTCAAGGCCTTCTTGAAGTCAAATGAAAGGGTTCGTTTGAAGGGAACTGCGAAAAAATCTGACATTTGTGTCTGCTAACTGCTGAGCCGGGCCACACCAGCTATAGAGACCATGGGCAAGCTGCTTCTGTCATGGTCAAGCTATATTATGCACTTTTGTTCAAGTACAAATTTCTTGAACATTATGCTTTTCATGGCATTTTATAATACTTTTTATGATTAAGATTATATACTACATTACGCCATGAACAACCTTCCTCTAGAGGAATTGTTAACGTCAACGTCCTCCTGTGCATCTCTGAATTCATCAGGTTCTTCTTTATCTCTCAGCTTTTCTAATGCCGGTACAATGCTTCTGGAATTTGTACTACGGAGCGAGCTCATCTTCATAGAATATGACCTTGCAAGGTCTTGTTTCTCCATACCGATGACATCTTCTTCATCAGGGTCAGCGATCTTTATCTCCACATCGTCATTGCTCAATTCATTTAAGAGGAAGGTGATGTTTGTAATTTTAGACTTAACAGATTGAGATCCTCGTAGCGTTCTGCCAGTATTCTTATTTCTCTTTGCAGAGATTAACTGCTTCAAGTCTTGGACCTTCGGAGCCTGGTGCTGTTTCAAAGATTTAGTCGAACGAGCGTCTGATCCGACTAGCGATTTGTTGAAAATCGTACCGTTGACTGGAGATAAAGGTATTTCCACAGGCGGTGGGTGCGTGGAGAACTGATGATTGACGTCAGCTCCAAGCTCATTGTCTTTTTTGTACTTCGTATCAACCAAAAGAATGGCTTTTCCCTTATCAGAGTATTCATTGGATCCGGAGTCTGAGTAGTAATTCAATAGATCCTCTCTGGTAAAGATCTCGTTGGTCTCTTTTTTGAACTTGGCTTGGCTTTTGTATTCCTGCAATCCTAAGAAGTTCGCTGCGCATGAATGATAAATGTAGTAGTTCACCGATGGGTTATTGTTGTTAAGGTAGTACGCCAATCCAGAGAGCAAGCACGCTGATCTGTACTTGTCAAACGACACCGTCATCGCAATAGTTGCATCCTCCTTAGACAAACCGTTGAGTGACTCAAAGAATCTGATAAAAACAATCTGATGAGGCGGGTTATGATACAAGAGTTCTGCAAGTTGCAACTTCTCTGTGGCAAACGGAAGCAGTTCAACAAATAGATCCAAAACCAAGCACTCATCGTTTGTTACTGCCACAAGAGAATCCAAGTCAAGTTGCAGCAAATTTTCATGTTTAGTCTTTCCGTCATCTAAAAACTTGGAACTCAACTCAGTGAACATGTCAAAAGATTGCTGTTTGTAATAGGTCTTGTAATTCAAATCTTTGATCGTCATTGAAATTTGCAGCGCGATCTTCGAAGAGTCAGCATTCGATATTTGTACGGTGGTCAATCTCCTCAAGATATCGATCACAGACAAACCAATGATACTGACTCCCGAGGTTAGAAGGCTGGAAACCAATTTCAGAAGTACTATGGTGTTACTTTCGGAACTTGTTCCTAACGCCCTTACACATAGCAAAATAACAATATATCTTAACTGGACAGGAATGCCATTGCAGATGAATGTTAATAGCTCTTTGTTGGGTGTTTTCAGTAAGTGTTCTATCAAAGCGTGTATGCTGAGTGTTAATTTGTCCGTTTCTGTTGTATTAAAGAAGGAGTTCAAGGCCAGGATTGAGTAGTCGGAGGTATCGGCGATATCATCTAGCCCAACCATCTTCGATTGTGTTCTAGTCAGCCTCTTACTCAACACTGGAGACCCAGTTTTCGAGACTGTATTGTCGATGGTAGCTCCACTGTACACAGGGTACCTCTCCTGCAGCTTGCTCAAAGCAATGCAAACGCAATTCTTCGCCGTAGAAGTCCACTGGTGAATTGTACCCAAATTTGAAATCTTAGAGAAATCAAGACACCCTTTTAGCACTAAGTCAGCATCCTTTACCTTGGTATTGGCAACTTGAAAGAACAAGTTGACGAAATTCTTGAACAGCTCTAAAAATTCGGAGTCTCCGCTCACGAGAGATCCATCCAAGTGATTGCAGATGGCGGAAAGCACCGACTCAACGAGTCTAACGATGGAAGGATCGTTATTAAAATTATTGTTGTTCAACACCAACATCATGATATTGATGAAATCTTTGACAAAGATGTTCATGTTCTCATTGCAGTTCTCCACAATCTTCGCCAGCAAATCCAGTGTAACTGACACATTTCCTAAACGTTTCCTATTAAGATCAGTGGTAGACTTTTTCACTAGGTAGCTGCTCACTTTCTCCAACTTTGGACGCCTCGAGTTCACGTAGTATAGCAAATATGATGTCTCTGAGCTCTTAGGCTTCTTGTCTGGCGTGCGGCCTGGCGGATAGCACTGGTTCACCAGTTTCTGGTGTTTTGGGGTGAACAGAAACCCCATCGGTGCAGCAACTATGGTCTCAGTGAGCTAGTCGTTTGCTGTGCTGGCTCTATCATACGCTGTGATAAACCTTTCTACATATATTAGAGTGCATTACGCAGTGTTCTTAAAGATAAACCATACCCTTTTCTGAAAATTGTATGTACGAGTGGTGTTCTAGTAAAACATCAAGAATCCTTACCCAAATGGGTTGAAGTCAGCCATTATGTGCTCAGATGATGTATCTCACTAGTGTAGTGTGACGTTGTATGCTATAATATGGTTTGGTGATTGGTACGTGGTGGTAATACACAATCCTCGTCCTAGGAATTTTTACTAGCTACAAAACCGGGAAGAACGGCATGAAGACCGTTAGTGTGACGCTATTTGGCTTAATTTGTAGCTGTAACTGTCAGCGGGAAGTTCTGACGCGGCATGCTGCCCAATGGATAGATCGGGGGTTTGTGAAAGGGATAGACTCTACTTGTGTCATTCCTTTAAGCTCATCGTAACAGTCGTTGTAATTAATTCAGGAACTAAAAAATACAAAAGCCGATGACTTACACTTTCTACCCTCAAAAGAAGCCGCATACACTCCATGTAAAGGCGCAGTCTAGTTGATACTCCCCAGGTAATCACATTTATAACACGCTCAACTCATCGGAACAATGGGGTCGGTTCCAATCTACGTTAAAGGTGGTATATGGACCAATCTTGAAGACCAGATATTGAAAGCTGGTGTTCAGAAGTACGGTACACATGCGTGGAGTAAAATAGCCTCATTATTACAAAAGAAGAACGCCAGACAATGCCAGACTCGTTGGAATGAGTTCTTGAATCCCAGCTTGAATTTTGCTCCTTTTACAAAGGAGGAAGATGACAGATTGATGGAGCTAGCCAAGAGGCTTCCTAATCAGTGGAGGTCAATCTCTGAGCTTCTCGGCAGACCTGCACAGACCTGCATAGACAGGTACAATATCCTGCTAGCTGTTGACAAAGATGATTTAAAGCTTGCTGCGTCGGCTGGTGTGCAGGTTGGCGATATCAACCCAAATAATGAAAGTGTACCAGCGATGCCAGACAAAGAAGAACTATTAGACGAAGAAAGGGAAATGTTGGCGGAGGCTCAAGCGAGATTGTTGAACACTCAGGGTAAGAAAGCTACTAGGAAGATACGTGAGCGTATGCTGGAAGAGAGCAAACGAATTGCTTTCTTGCAGAAACGTCGAGAATTGAAACAAGCCGGAGTTGACAGTAAAATCAAGGCACCCAAGAAGAAATATGAGTCTCAAATTGACTACAACGAAGATATTGTATACGAGCAAAAACCACTAGCGGGTATCTACGATACTTCCGAGGAGGATGAGCGGACAGAAAAGCTTCTCAGATCGTTCGAGAAATTGGTCGAAAAGAGAGGACTGTTGGATCGCAAAAGTGAAAACAAGGCCAGGAGACCACTGAAGAGAAAACCAGATGTTGAAAGTACTCGCTCTGTCACTCCTTCAGGATCTGTACTCGTTGATGACTATAAGAAACCAAAATTAGAACTGTCTGCCCCTGCAGGCAGTGGCACAACAAAACGGAAAAGTAAGAAGACGTCTATCCTGCATCTTTTCGCATCTCTCCCGTCACCCAAGAACGATTTCGAAATAGTGTTGGATGACGATGAAGAGGAACCGTTTGACGATGAAATCGAAGCAGCTCAGAAAGCAGGGCCAACAGATGCTATTTCTGGTGGGTTAACTCCTCCATCTGAGTTAGCACAGGAAGAGCTTACAGAATATCTCCCAAAAGTATTTCAAACACCCAATATCAAAACCTTGCCACTCCCGAAGTATGTAGAAACACCGAGAGACGAAGTGGAAGCAGAAATCAATCTGATAGCTGAAAAAGCAGCTAACAAAGGACCGTTACTTGTGCCGAAACAGGTTGCAATTTACCTAAAACAGATTACAGATTCCATTTCAACACTCCAGATACCGGAGACTCCTCATCCAAACATAAGATCCTTGCTCCAAGAGAGCACCGTTGACGTAGGCAAGGAAGTGGCCTCCTTGCAGCACCACGTCGCCAAGCTACAATCTGAAATTGATCAGTCGGTCAATGATCTGCGTGAAGAAGTGTCGCATATTTCGCAAGAATTAGAAGAAAAAGCACCCTTTAAGATAGCACAGCTTGCACATCAGTACTATAACGATTATATGAACTACAACACAGATCACCTGCAGGTGCAAGAGGACACTGCTCGACTACAGCGTGACTTACATCTTGCCCAATCTTGGTCAACTATGGATTACCCGGACCACTAATTGTCCTCCAAATTTTCACTTCAAGCATATCTATACAAGGAAACGGATGAGTTAAGCTCAAGTGAACACGATTGGCAGTTGTGATTCACAAGGGTCCCCTGCTGTTTCGGCTGGTACATTTGATATTTGATTGCAGTGCCAGTCTACTAAAAAGAGTAAAGTCATAAAAATGCTAAGATACACTGAAGAAGAACTTTTGCAGCTAAAGCCAACTGAACCAGTCACACCAAATTTCGACGTTGACGAATTCAATGCTATCATCGACAAGGTGAAGGAGATTCAGGCCGCTCACGGCGATGAGTTTGGTCATTTCAGGAGAAGATCTTCTCACCACCATACCAAGCCTAAGTTCAAGCACTTGAAGCCAAAGATTAAGACAGATGACGATGGCTGGTCAACTTTGGAAACGGCCCCAGTTGCCAGAAGAAAGTCAGTTGCGGACGAAGAGGAAGCCCCTGTGGTCATTGCTCAGGAAACCTTGAAAGTGAAGCCAAACAAGCATATTTCATCTTCTAGACCTGCAGACGCAAGAGACGTGGTAGCCGATAAGCCTACCCAAACCTTTAATGCATTTGCTGCCTTGGGTAGCGATGAGGAAGAGGATGAGGAATAAACAATCCGAGTCTGTTACTCCCATCAACTGTACATACGGATGTATATAGATTAAAACGGAAGTGTGTGATTCAACATGTCGAGAACGAAACTTGTATACTTTCGATCATCTTCTATTTGTACTGTAGACGTGTTATTTTCAAGCTATAATACGTATTTTCTTGAAAACGTGAAATACATCAACGGCCGTGCAGAGACAAGATAGCCCCAACGTTGGTCTTCAGTCGCTCGTTCAAGCAGTCGTTTCGCTTGGGAAAAGCTGTCGCTAAGTAGCAGACGTGAGTTTTTCTGCGTAGAGATTTTTCGGTCAAGAAGTGCCCACTCTGGTGTTGTGATCTCTACCATTCATTCATTTTGATTAATCGTTGATTCAGCGCCGGCACTACGCTAATTACGTTACTGGATACACTCATTTACTGAACATTCTTAAAAGCTCATAGCTCTGTTTCATCGTGAGATGGTAAGACTCGGATCGGTTTTGTCATTGGCGTGTTTACCTTTGACATTCGCACAAGATTACTATGGAATTCTAGGCGTTGGCAAGCAAGCTAGCGAGAAAGAGATCAAATCTGCCTACCGACAGCTGTCGAAGAAGTATCATCCAGATAAGAATCCTGGAAATGAGGAAGCGCATCATAGATTCATCGAAGTCGGAGAAGCTTACGAAGTATTGGTAGATCCAGAGAAGAGACAGATCTATGACAGACATGGAGCAGATGCATTGAAGAACGGTCGCGGAGGTGGTTCTAACGGAGGAGGAGGGTTCCATGATCCGTTTGACATGTTTGAACAGATGTTCGGTGGCGGTGGTATGCATAATAGAGGAAGAGGCAAGCCTCGGGGACCGAACTTACAGGTTAATCATGAAATCACTTTGAAAGATTTCTATCTGGGGAAAGAGGTCGAATTTACGCTGAGCTTGAATGATATCTGTGACGCCTGTAACGGATCTGGTTCTGAAGATGGGAAGACCGAGGTTTGTCCGGACTGCAACGGTACCGGCTTCATCGTTCAGGTCTTCCGAGCTGGTCCTATCGAGCAAAGAGTTAGACAGCAGTGTCCTAGATGCCAAGGAAAAGGTTACTTGATCAAAAACCCCTGCAAGAAGTGCAAGGGAGCCAAGGTTGTCAAGAAGAACAAACAGTTCACCGTGGATGTAGAACCTGGAACGGAGCGTAATCATGTTCATGTGATGAAAGGCGAGGCCGAGAAGCATCCAGACATTGAACCTGGTGACCTTTTCCAGATCTTCCAAGAATCTGCAAAGGGGACCATGGGATACAGAAGACGCGGTAACACACTGTATAGAACGGAAATTTTGTCCTTTAAGGAAGCCATACAAGGTGGCTGGGAACGCGAAATACAATCATTCGATGAGAGCAGGCCGTACGTAATATCCAGACCAGCAGGGAAGACGGTACAAAACGGCGAGACAGAGACCATAAAGGAGTTTGGTATGCCCCTGCATGATAATCTAGACTTCTTTGGAGACCTCATAATCGACTACATCGTTCTTCTGCCTGGGCAATGGAACTCAGACGGCAAAAGTTTCTACGATGAACTTTGACCATTACACACTCCAATTCGCCAATATTTAAAATTCGATAGAGATAGGTACCTCAGTATCTTGTATAGAGAACGAAACACAATAAAGCACGCTATAACACAACGGCCCTAGAAACATATCAAAAAATGTCGAAAGAATTATGACCAGTCATATCAGAGTTTTATGAGCGAGTTTGAAGAAAAAGGCTTCAAACTCTTTATCAATGGCTGGAGATACATCTTTAACTGTAAACACTTCAATCTACCGTGGGTCGTCCATTCAATGTGGCCCATTAAGAACCTACATTGACCACCAAAAGAAGCATCAAACTGCGTTTATCGAGGCAAAAAACACAGTGACGCTGGCGGAATCCACGGCGCTAATTGAAGTCTATATGAAAAAGGAACCCAAACAAAAGAAAAGGAGCTCTGTAAAATATGCCACTAGTAAGGTATAGAATTGAAAAGTAGTTGAAGCTATTTTTTTTGTTAAATAAGAATAATGAAAACCAATAAGTGAGGGCTCGTACTGGAAATAGGGCAAATAAGGAAAAATATGAGGTAAGGGAGGAGGGGTTAGAAAGACGTGTCTAGCTTACGTTACCAGTCAACCTGTGTCCGCTTCTTTCCAAGCTACTGCGATATCAATGAAACCTCATCTCTTGCATTCAAATCACGTGATATGTATGATCACGTGATTCGAGTCGTCCCACATTTTCGTGGCCTTCCCTCGAGAATGAGCAGTTCTCGAGACTCAAATACAAGACCCAAACATTAAAGATAAACAATAACAAGTTACATCGAGATTGACCGATATTTGAGACCCTTTCTGTATGGGTTTAGAAAATTCTATTCACAATATACAACGCTGTTTGTCATATATCGATACTGTTTCCAAGAGCAGAAGTGTACACTCCTTGACTCAAACTTGCTTCTGACCGGCTAAACTCTTGTTAACAATTTTGTGGAGTATCGATAAACCATGGTGTTACCAGCAGTGATTCTCGGAGCTTTGGCCTCAAGCTCTGTCGTGCAGGCCATGCTGCCTATACACGTTAAAGGCGAAAGATTCATCCATCCAGGTTCTCCCAAGAATGATGCAGAAGACAATACCGTTTTTTTTGTGAAAGGTATTGATTATCAACCAGGCGGGTCTTCTGCTTACAGTTCGTCTTCTGATGAAGATGCATTGAGTAACGAAGAAATCTGCGCCAGAGACGCATTTGTGTTCCAGCAGTTAGGAATCAACACCATCAGAATCTACTCTTTGAACCCAGACTTGAACCACGACAAGTGTATGACTATCTTGAACAACGCTGGTATCTACGTGATCTTGGATGTCAACTCCGGAGACTGGGGTGAACATCTAAACAGAGCTGATCCTGGTGGCTCCTACAAGGACTACTATCTGAAGCGTGTCTTCAGGTTTATCGAGGCTTTCAAGGGCTATCCAAACGTTCTTGGTTTCTTCTCTGGTAACGAAATTATCAACGACGATGCCAACTACGCTGAAATCAACCCACCCTACATCAGGGCTGTGCAAAGAGACATGAAACAGTACATCGAGAAACACTCCAAGAGACCTATCCCGGTTGGGTACTCTGCTGCGGACAACGTTGATTTGAGATTACCCACGTATCAATTCTTGTCTTGCAATTCTTTAAACGGTTCCAGAGTTGATACAGAGCTAGAGCTCTCGAAATCGGACTTCTACGGTTTGAATACGTACGAATGGTGTTCTGGTGTGTCCGATTGGACCTCTTCAGGCTACGACAAATTAGAGAGCGCTTTCAAGAACGGAAGCATCCCATCAATTTTCTCTGAGTACGGGTGTGTTGCCAAGTCAGAAAGATCTTTTGATGAAGTCTCTGAAGGTCTATACGATGGTCTTTTGGATACATTCTCAGGCGGTCTTGTCTATGAATATTCAGAGGAGTCTAACAAGTATGGTTTGGTCACCATTGATGATGACGGTAACGTTCAGTATAAGAAGGATCTAACAAACTTGAAGGACCAGTATGCAAAGCTCAAGCTGCCCACCATCAAGGAATCCGAAGTAGAGGCCAAGAATGTCACCAGGTGTGATAACCAGCAGATTGAGAAGGAGGACTCCAAGTTTGGTACCGATAACTTCAAAGTTCCGGAACAGCCATCTGAGATTGCCGACATGATCAAGAACGGTGTTAACGTCACAAACGTTGGTAAGATTTTGACCGATTGGGACGCCCCAACCACTTTCAACTACACCATCAAGGATGCTGATGGGAAACAGATTGATGCTACTATCACTTATCCAGCATCTAACACCATTAATGACATGGATTCTACGTCCACAGCCTCGTCTTCCAGCTCCTCTAGTACCGCTAGTTCAGCTAGCTCGACGACCGCTTCTGAATCTAAGAGCAAAGGCGGGGCAGTAGGGTCTCACCAAATGAACACTGGCTTCCTTGCTATCGTTGGAGGTGTTATCGGTGCTCTCTTGTGATGTTGCTGAAAGTACCATAGTTTGCCTCGCACATACCCTACTGTTGTCCTACATTTTCTTTACTCTTATTTTCTTTTCCAATTGCCCTGTTGCTTGTAATGTAAGACGCCTTGTCGAGGCCAAAAACCATTGTACTCTTATCTGTACTTTCCATGTTATAATCGTTTTAATAATTGCTGAGTTCGAACATTTGTAGAACCGTACCGCCATACCGCTCAAACCTTGTCTTTACGATAACGAAAGAAAATAATGTTAAAATTGCACTACGAAAACGCATAATGAATATTTATGTATCAATGTGTATACCAGAAGACATCAGCTAAGATCTGTTTATACTTGCCCTTAGTCTCAGACCTATCTGGACAAGCCTAAAACTCCAGTCTTGCCTGTCTCCTTACTATGAGAAAACCCACCGAAAAGCTGAAAGGAACAAACACCGCAAGCCCCTTGAAATCAACAGGTATCGCTGCCTCAATTGATAACCAGCTTAATTGAGGCACTGGCATCGCAAGGAAATCGCTTATCCCTTTTTACTGTTAGTTCTGCTTCTTAATTTCTTCTTCTTCCTTCTTTTGGAACGGTTGATTGACAATAATGTGTCCCACTACCAGAGTAGGCAGCAGCACCATGCCTATTTTCTTGAAATTTGGAATCATTCTGACGGTCTGGATCATTTTGGTTCAGATATTGTAATTGTAAAGTTGTCAGATACTGGTTTGAATAAGCAAATACTCGATTGAGTTAATGTGTGTATCCTTGCTTACTTAACAGACTTAAATATAGAACAGTCCTCAAAAACGCACATTCGTAAACTGTACCGGACAAGACAGCTCCCTTGATCGAAGATGACCGACGCTCACTTATATACCAAAAATCCCTAATCTGAGTGTCGCGTAAGCCTCGACTCGAGCCTTCCTCAAAATAGAAAGGAGAAGGGGTCACAAAATTGCGGATGCCAACGCATTGCTGCACTGTCCACACAGTGTCGCCTCCGAGATGGGCATGAACGAGACTGAGGTATTCACAAGCCAGATATTCGCAGTAGCAACTCAGAACTAGGTGATTACATTGTTCTAATTTTCAAACTGTCAAAAGGTGTACTTTCCACCCATTTTGCATCTCTAAACACCTAGAAAACTAGCGAAAACTGAATGAGTCAATACGGAAGAGACAGATAGGAAAGGATCCCCTTCGCTCCGGATAAGATGCTCATTTCGTGCCTCTATTAACTGGTTTAAGTCGGTGTCTTATTGTGCGCGTTTTCTTCGGGCAGGTAATAATTAAGGTTCCTTTTCATATCGGGTGAAACCGGAACCCCAGTAGTAGGCACATCGGAGTTTCTCGGGGAAGATCATTTGAATTTTGGGTCACGTGCGCAGCCTTTGTCAAGAATGCAGGCGGAAATGGAGAAATTAGTAAATGTATACAACTTTAAATGATACACGTGACCTGTGCCTTTTGGCAGATAGCGTCAGGCACTAGTGTTTAGGGTGACCAGAGATCTCTTTGGACCAGCCGGGGATATCTGTGCCGCTTTGGTACAGCCTTCTTTCGGAAAGCGAGATATCCTCCATACCCAAGGTGTCTGCTAGCCAGGGATGGTTCAGCATGCCTCCTGCGTCAGCTCTTTTTCTAGGATCTATCTCTAACATTGGTAGTAAGAAGTCTGATATGCAGTCTGCCTCCTTCGGGTCCATGTTATATTTTTCGACCAATACGCTCTTCAAGGGCCAGTACTTCAATCTGGTGATGTTTCTGAGTTCGCCTCTGGAGTTGAAGAATGTGCGGACGGTTTTTCCGTTGCTCATTATGTATTCCGGAATGTTTCCCAGCAGTTCGATGATCTGTGCGATGTGGTCGTCGTCCTTAGTGTAAGAATGACCGTTCTGCGGCTCGAATAAAAAATCACCAGTGAGTAGTTCGAAGATCAAGCACGCAAGGGACCATATGTCCGCGCTGGCTCCCCAGGGACACTCCAAGATGACTTCTGGAGACCTGTACTCTCTGGTCTGAATAGCGTTCGTGTAGTGTTCGTCGTACCAGCAGGCATTTCCAAGATCTGCGATTTTTACTTGAATCACGTCAGGTTGCCTTTTAGCCGATGAGATCTCTTCCTTCAATAATGCCGACTCAAACTCGGGTTTGTGTTCGGTTGCTGACGGCGTACTTTCAGTGTTGAGCTTGTTCTCTCCAATTTCCATAGACGAGAAAGAGTGAGCCAATTGATCAGACGAAGTACTAGCCTCTTTATCTTCTACCGTCAGCAAATTGTGAAGACCTGAAATGCTATTGTTGCGAGGACTTTGAATTTTGGGTGAATTAAGTGTAGTAGTTTTACTCGAAGAAAACTCTACACTGTCTGCAGTGACTATAGTGTTTGTGCTGTTGTGCAAAGTGGACTGGGCGGTCATACCACCAAAAGATGCTTGTCTCGATAAAGTATGTGTAGTGTTACCCAGAAATTGAGCTTTCAGCTCAAGGAAACTGGAAGATCCCAGGGGAGATGGCAACGGCTGAGAACCAGTCACGATTGTTGCCTGTCTGGGCCTACGAGATCTGATAGTGGTGGACGAGGAGCTCGCCGAAACAGAAGGGCTGTCTAATGCCGCGTTAAAAGAGCTATGGCGGGAGAGATTTTCCATATGTGCTCTTGACGCGCGACGTTGGAGTCTCCTCTGCTGTCTCTTGACATGATCCATCTCTTCCGCGATTTTCACGATAGCCTCGACGTCTCCTATCTCCATCAAAACATTTTCTGGTTTAATATCGGTGTGAATTACTCCACAAATTCTATGCATGTAATCTAACGCCAGTAGTAACTGTTTAGCAATCTGCTTCACGTACACTGCAGGAATACCTTTATGCTCGTATTTTTTGATTAAAGCAAGTAGATTCTCACCAAGCACCTCAAACACCATGACGACATGGTCTCCGTTGACGCTAGAATGAATGAAGTTATCTAAAAGCTTCAGAATATGCGATGATCCCTTGTGATCTGAAAAGCCCTCGTGCTCTGAAGGGTTTACTCCCTTCAGCAATTTAATCTCGTCAAACGCGGACTCTGTGTATACTTTGTCGCTGCGTACTATCTTCATAGCGACGTGAGAGCCAGTCTCAGTATCTTTGGCGAGCCAGACGGTTGAAAAATGCCCCCATCCTAGTTTCCGTACTAATACGTATCGCCCGTTTTTGTACAACTCGCCTTTGAAGGCTGGGTGGTACCCGCCAGGTTTGTAATCCTTGGCGCTTTCCTCATTCTTTTCATCACAGGACGAAAACTCATCGTCTTCGTCTACTGCATCATCTGCCACCGCATTCTCTTCGACACCGCTGACAGAAATGTTATGCTCCTTACCGGTAGTTCCTGGAAATGGAACAGGGGTGTGGTCGTCTTTATTCATTTCTGTTTGTATAGCCAACGATAAATTTGATTTTGCAGCATTGTTATACTTTGGGACAGGCTCTCGTTGAAAGATAGGACTACCGCTCTGACGACTAGAGCCCGAGTTTTTGGATATAAACCCGTTTAATGAAGACCCCATTACTTAAAAGTCAGTCGATTTCAAATCCACGAATTAAGTCTCCTGTGGATGATCAAAGCACCGAAATCTTTAGCAAGCACAATTGTAGCCAGGTTAATCACGCTCTTTGGCTCCCAGAATACACCGACACAGAACCTAAACTCCCTATACTCTGCTTTCATTCTTCTTTCCTTTTGTCTCAAACAATGTACAAGTTTTGTTGATGTTAATTTGGTTATTTTCAGCCCACGGTAATAGCGCTTTTCCGCGCGATGACTTAGTAGTATCACGAGAACGACCTACAACATCCATTTGTCAGACACGGAGCCAAACTTGAGAGGCCAAATAGATTCCAGATAGCTCGTAGTTTATCTGGAGCAGAACACACTTGCAAATTAGATTTCGATTATACTAGAGTATTACGTTGTCATTACTTAGTTTCAGAGATTGTTTCTGAATCCGCAACAGCGTTCTGTGCAACAGCATCCACGGCAGATGCGGCGGTAGCTGTTTCTCCTGCTTCATCAGTGGATGCGTTTACACTTTTGTCCGGAGGATTGACTTCTTGAGGCACAGATGCAGGTGCTGCGGACTGATCGATCGTAACGCCAGCTTCTGATACTGGCTGGGACTGAGACGCGGGTACAGGTTCTACAGTCTGTTCTGTAGCACTTCCTGAGTTAGCAGCTCCCTCATGTGCGGCTGCTGTTTCAGTATTCTGCGGATTTATGGATTCAGGTTGTACAGCTTGCTGACTTGAAGTATCGATGTTTTCTGCAACGATGGACTCTTCCTGATGTGAAAGACTTATGTTCGCGTTTGGATCGTAGTCCGAACCGTCTGATTCGTTACCCATATTATTTGCTTCTGAATCCTTGGATTGAGCTAACTGAGGTGCCTGGGACGCAGTACTCTGAGTCGTATCCGAATAATCCATTTTCTGCACGGGTTCCCTAGTACGTTGATAACGCGAAGTACCATCCCTGGGCCTTCTCTCGTAAGGCACTGGTGTCCCAAGCACTGGCTCATAAGGCTGTGGCGCACCTAGCCTTTCGTCGTATCTTCTTGGTTCCACGTTTCTCCCACGAGGATTGCCTCTGCCGCTTCTCCTGTCGTCCTGGTCTCTGTAGGCCCTCATTCTGTCCCTAGGCCTATTTTGTCTCGGATCCATGTCTCTTGGGTCTCTGGTGCCACGATTCTCGCCGAATTCTCGTGGAGCTGATTCGTCTCTTCTCCCCTTCGATCTGGCCATTTGAACCCTCAACACGTATGATTTGTTCATCTCAAACGGCACGCCGTCGCATTGACGTATGGCGTTCTCAGCATCACCCGGGGTTTCGTACTCTACGAAAGCGAACGGCGTAGCCTTGAACCGTACCACCTGAGGGATGTCAATTCTCACCAATTGTCCGATGCTCTCGAACTGGGGGGCCAGCTCGTTGGCTCTTGTTCCCACCGGAAAACCAGAGACGTGAACTGTATTTCTGGACATTTGCCACTACGCGAATCAGCTGTACGGTGAGTTAGTAGACAGCGGTAATTATCAAGGACCTGTTCGTTGCAAGAGACATGCTCGTGTCCTGATGCCTATGTTTAATTCTCTTGCTTGTATGCACAGAGATACTGCAAGACAAGAATACAGATCACGTGCCTCTAAAGCAACACGGGAGTATCAGGTCACGTGATTTATCTACTATATCCGGGTAACACAGAGCGGAATCTCTGTCTAGACGACAACGATAAGATCACGTGACTATGTTCTCCAGATCAAGTCAAAAGAGCTGAACGTCGGGTCAAGTCATCGGAATTGCCGTAGTCCGCATAAGACTCACGAGGAAAACGAGACTTACCGGCTGGAAGAGTCCAGTCTGAAGCTTGACATTGCCTACAACACGGCTGCCCGCATACAGATAATGCCGGTTGGCAGTCGACTGGGAACGTCCAACCGGTGTCAATGTGGTTAGCTGCCTTGAGCCCTGGAGTGGAAAAAGAAATTCTCAATTTTTCACTGCAATTTTCGACTCGAAGATATGCATCTGTTAAAAACCCAGATGAGATGAGATGAACCAATTCAGGATGAAAAGTTTTGGCAGATGAAGTTTGATATATGGGCTGAGCGCTGGTTTTGAGGGGTAGGCCATTGCAGATAAGGCTTAGTACAAGTTTTAACCAATTTGCCAGGTTTCAGGGTACCAACGGACGATATGGCTCCAGTGGAAGTTTCTAATGTGTTTGACACCATTTTGGTGTTAGACTTTGGTTCTCAGTACTCTCACTTGATCACCAGAAGACTCAGAGAGTTCAATGTATACGCTGAGATGTTGCCATGCACGCAAAAAATCGCAGACTTGCACTGGAAACCCAAGGGTGTGATTTTGTCAGGCGGGCCATACTCGGTTTACGATAAGGATGCTCCACATGTGGACAAAGCGGTGTTTGACCTAGAAGTTCCAGTGTTGGGGATCTGTTACGGATTGCAAGAAATCGCGTGGATCAACAACACCGAGGTGGGCCGTGGTGAGAAGAGGGAGTACGGCCCTGCCACTCTGAAGGTCGAGGATAAGAGTTGTCCTTTGTTCGCTAACGTCGACCATTCCACCGTTTGGATGTCCCATCACGACAAAGTGCACAATTTGCCTGAGGGTTTCAAGATCACTGCCACTTCGGAAAACTCGCCATTCTGTGGTATTGCTCATGAATCCAAGCCTATTTACGGTATCCAGTTCCACCCTGAAGTGACTCATTCTACCCAAGGTAAGACTTTGTTAAGAAACTTCGCTGTCGATATCTGTAAGGCTAGCCAGAGCTGGAACATGGAGAACTTCATCGACACGGAAATCCAGAGAATTAGAGACCTTGTTGGCCCAGAAGCCGAGGTGATTGGTGCTGTTTCCGGTGGTGTTGACTCCACTGTTGCTGCTAAATTGATGGATAGAGCCATCGGTGACAGATTCCACGCCATTTTGGTTGACAACGGTGTTCTAAGATTGAACGAAGCTGCAACTGTAAAAACAACTTTAGGCGACGGTTTGGGCATCAATTTAACGGTTGTGGATGCTGCTGATGAGTTTTTGGACAAATTGAAGGGTGTCACCGACCCAGAAAAGAAGAGAAAGATCATCGGTAACACTTTCATCCATGTCTTCGAAAGGGAAGCTGCTAAGATCAAGCCTAAGAACGGTAAGGAAATCGAATTTTTGTTACAAGGTACTTTGTACCCAGATGTTATAGAGTCCATCTCTTTCAAGGGTCCTTCTCAGACGATCAAGACCCACCACAACGTTGGCGGTTTGTTGGAAAACATGAAGTTGAAGCTGATCGAGCCCTTGAGAGAATTGTTCAAGGACGAAGTCAGAGAGCTAGGTGAGCTATTGGGAATCAACCACGACCTCGTATGGAGACATCCATTCCCCGGCCCAGGTATTGCTATCCGTGTCTTGGGTGAAGTCACAAGAGAACAAGTCGCTATCGCCAGAAAGGCCGATTACATTTACATTGAAGAAATTAGAAAGGCCGGACTTTATAATAAAATCTCCCAGGCATTTGCTTGCTTGTTGCCAGTCAAGTCTGTTGGTGTTATGGGTGATCAAAGAACCTACGAACAAGTTATTGCTTTGAGGGCCATTGAAACTACCGATTTCATGACTGCCGACTGGTTCCCATTTGAACACTCTTTCCTGAAGAAGGTGGCCTCCAGAATTGTGAACGAAGTTGACGGCGTTGCTAGAGTTACCTACGATATCACATCCAAGCCACCAGCTACCGTTGAATGGGAATAGTTCAAGCTACTAGTTCACATATTGTACCATTTATACAGACGCTGTCTCTAGATTTTATCTAATCATATTGTAAGATACACTAATTCGTTGACATCAAACTATTCATGAACCAAATCATTTCGCGCCTCTCACTTCGATGCATCAATGTCCAACTATACCTGCAGCATAAAACCAAGCTTGCGGAGTCAAGGCCACTTTTGTACCAGTAATTTGTTCTGACTAAATGATTTAACTGTCGTACATATTGTTAACAATGAAATAAGGCTGAAATATTAGCTTTCTACTATTTCGATATAACTATATATATATCACCAAAGTCGAAAACTATAGAAAACAGGATCTATTAGTGAACTCGTCATAACGTTGAAACTCGTTGTTTTAATAATTTGCATGAACTCTACGCTATGACCAAAGTTATTCTCCTGAAGAACAAAACAATTCCAACTGATGCCTATGAGACTCATTTCGGGAACAACGGATTTAATCCAGTATTCGTTCCATTGATTCGGCATTACCATTTACCAGAGGAGGCTTTAGTACTTCTCAAAGACAGGGAATATTTGGACAAACTCAAGTACATCATAGTTACGTCACAAAGAACTGTCGAATGCTTGAACGAGTCAATTCTACCACAACTCCCAGAGGAACACCGTGATCTGTTGAAGCAGAAGGTGATTTACACTGTAGGGCCTGCAACCTCAACATTTCTAGAAAGATCTGGGTTCTCGTCGGTCAGAGGAGGAGTGGAAGTGGGAAACGGTGCTCTTCTGGCAGATTTGATCCTGGAGACTCTCGAGGATAAGGATTTCGATCACTTCTTATTTCTTGTCGGTGAAATCCGTAGAGATGTCATTCCTAAAAAGTTAAAATCCAATGGCTTTAAAGTCAATGAAGTTGTCACATACAGAACAGAAGACCTGAACGATAATCTTGAGAAGTTCAAATTAAATGCGTTTAGCAATTCTTCGAATGACAAAGAAGCCTCAGCGTGTAATTGGGTTGTTTTTTTTAGCCCGCAAGGGACGGAAGATATTATTGAGTTACTAAAAACAACCCCAGGTTTCAGATGCGCTAGCATCGGCCCAACTACAAAGCAGTTTCTTTTAAATAAAGGCCTAACTCCCGATGTTGTGAGTGACAAGCCCGAACCAGTCTCTTTATTTAATGCCATTAAACAGTTTAATGAAAGTATATAGTTTTATTTTGAATATTAAGTTCACAGTACTAAGACCTTATCATTCAAATTGAGATATTCCACCTGCGCAGCGAGCTCTCCTTTGTCATCTGTCACCTCTATAAATGGATAGTTCAGATAACCCCTTCTAAGCGGAATTAGATTCACTTGAAATGAGGCTTCTTCGGACACAATTTCAAAACGGCGCTTCCCGCCTACTATCCACTCAGAGTTGTTAGATATCCTCATGACAGAAGTTCCAGGAGAACAATCTAGATCCCAGTCTTTTGAGATAGTTTTCACTGTTACTAAGAAAGAGGAGGGTGTGCCACTTTTCAGCGCTTCTTGAGTGTCCAATTCGGTAAAGTACACTGAGTACTGCAATTCCTTGGTGGACAGTTTAACATCAAACGTAAGTTCATGAATCCTCTCTGAATCGTTAAATTCAAAAAAGTTGTCTTTCGAAATACCTGCCTCAATGCTTTGCAGGAACTTCCTGACATCGTTCCGAAAAGAAGGGTTTTGAATCAGCGATAAGGACTGCAGTATATCAGAGTCTGTCGTTCTTGCAGAAAGCCTTCTAGCCTTTTCGAACTCTTTCAAATCAATGTCAATTCGGCGAGCAATATTGTTCTTCCAAACATTATAGTCAAGAGTGGTATTGTCCTTTTTAGGAATGAAATACTGGAACATTAGCTCTAAGAAGTCTTTCAATGAAAGATACTTTGCGGTGACATGGAAAACGTCATCAGGCAGAAAGAGACCAGCTTTCTTAGAAACTTGAAAAAAGGTATAGAAAGGCACCTTCAGAGTTTGTCCTAACAGCACAGGCACAGATTCAGCAGTTGGTGTGGTCACCAAATACTTATCGCGATCATCAGTTTCCAAATTCACTGAGAATATTATGACAGTTTCATCACTCGCGGGTTGCAGGCAGCACTCGAATGTTACGGTCTCATCCACATAAAATTCGTTAATTTCCATATTTAGTGGAACACTGCTCCTGACAGTGGTTGTTCCCTTATCAGAATACACTAGCTTGTTTCGAGTAAAAGTCAGTTCAGTGGTCAATTCGATTTCATTATCAGAGTCGCTGTGGAACATCACTCTATTAAAATCTTGACCATTAATTGCAAGTTGCTTTGAACCGTTTTCAAAACAAACATCACTATTCGGTGGTACAGTCAACAACAATGAAAACTCTTCGATATCCTTGAAGTTATGGAATATCAACCTGAAACGTTTTTTAGCACCAATTTGATCAACCAGACTTGCAACTTGAATTTCAGAGGCATCGCTAGCATAACACTTTTCCACAATTAAACTTTCTTCACCCTCAAGCGAAACGAACTGCTTCTTGAACACGGTATTGCCTATTATTAGTTCCAACTCAACCAATTCAAAAACGCACCAGTTGATAGTGTTTGAAGATAGAGTCAACGTGGTGCTATCTTCAGACAAAGTCACGTTGTCCGCGGAAAATGATAAGAACTCGTCTGCATAGTTTTTCATGACAAGTACAACTGAAGAAATTTCAAAGTCCTTGATAGGAAATTTCTTACCGATCGCAACCTCAATGCCGTAGCTATTTGGCCCTGTAGGAAATACCTGCCTTCTAACAGAAGTTGTGAAAAGTTTGTCTAATGGGTAAACCAAATCATCATTGCTATCGGCACTACACGTCAAAAATTCCTTCCACCACTTAGCAGACTCTTTGCCATCGGACGTTACAAGGTTCAAATAAGAATTACTAAGAACGATGGACTTTGGGACCAGATCGCCGTCAATGTCAATTTCCTTGATATCCAAACGGTCAGCAATGCACCGAACAAAATGTTTAAGCAGCCAGCTTGCAATTATTGACCAACTGGACTGCATGTAGAAATCGTAAGATGATTGCAAGAACAATAACGTGGAAAGAGAATCTATATGTTTATCGTGATCAAATTGTAACAGTGCAATTTCAATGGATATCCAATCCATAACCCTTTGCCTTTTAGATGAAAACTCAGAGTACTGTTGGAGAACTTCTTTAGATCTTTTTTGGAATTCAGAACGAAAAGTGTTTACACTGTCAAATGTTTCTTTCAGTGAGTCGCTGACTTCGAAACTACCAGTGTTTGATGAGAAGCTTTTCCACGGCACACAGTAACCCATGGCTGAACAGGCAAGATGCAGCCAACACTCCTTTTGTTCATTTTTCATGTCGCATATGAGCAACTTCCAGTTTTCTGATTGTATGTCTTCAAAATAGCAGAGATTGATAAACTCATCGTATAAGTTGTATTTGAATTCGAACCAGCTAGGACTGTCTTTGTAAGTCGCGCTTAAATTCCACACACAGTTGTGAAATGCAGTCACCAACCTTTCTTCAGCCTCATGCGAGCCATAGCTTATCATAAAAAGCTCTATGTGCGCCTGGAGAATTGATTTCTCTACCACGAAAGAAGTCAGCTCGCCCTGTGAGATTAACGAACTGATTGCATTCACGGAGAACTTTTCGTATTGGAAGAAAGGAGATCGCAGTGCCCCGGGTGATTTGGAGACATTGCTGTTGTTGTTGAGCAAGTCATGCAAACTGACTATTTCACCGTGTGCTTCTTCAGTGAGGTGGAAACTTAGATACAATTTTAGTAAATTTTCATGTATCAATATCGATTTCACTATATCAGTTTCATCTTTGAGCTGCAGAAGATAACTCTCTATCCGCCTTTCAAATACCTCCAGCAGTATCTGCTTCAGCTTCTGAAAGATGCCTTTCCAAAACGCCTCTCTGTCATCGTTTGACTTGTACACTGTTTTCGTTTCCAATGTTTTGAGATCGGGAAAGTCCTTGCTGATCTTCTCAATGAGGGATACCGATTTGAATAAGTTGGAGTCCAAAATCTCCTTGTTTGAATGTAATATTGCGATATCCGTACTGTAAGAGTCCTTCTGCAAAGGTAACCAATTCTTGATCAAAGGCCGAATCTTAGTTCTGTACTCCTCAACAGTTTCACAAGACACAATAACACAGTTAATGAATGGTTTTGAAACCAGGTTATTCTCGGATTCTTCCTCAGCGCTCTCTATAAAATCCAGATTGAGCTTCGTTATAGTCTTCAAAATACCCTCATTGGTCTTCCAGCGTAAGTTCGTCAAGGGCAATCGCTCTTCAATCTGGCTGCGGAGTCCATCAAAAACATGAAATGGATCGAAATAACTTATTTGTACCTTGGGCGTTAGAGCAACAATGCTTTCCAGGCTCATTACAGGGGTTGTATCCATCCCTAGGCATCTTCGTCTTTTACTTTTATACAGTTATTTACACTGACAATTCGAAGTATCATTGAATTCTAAACTAATATTCTATATGATTATACTTTTAACGTATTCGCTTGAACAAAACTGAATCCTTCTGTGCTTCAACTTCATTTACCTATCTAAAATTAAGCCCAATATAATCTACCAGACTTTTCTGAGAGGTTTCCAACCATTGATACTGTGACTAAGAAATGCCGCAGAAGTCGGCTTCGCCTGATACCCTTAAGGATAAACGAAGTAAGTCTGTTCGAAGGTTTAACTCGCCCTTCAATAATGAAAGGATCGCTTTGCAGTACTCTAGAACGGCTGGTTCTAGGGAAAGATTAATCGAATCGAGATCACGCAGGCTTCCCGGAAGAGGTTTCGCAGCCAACGATGCGGAAAGCACGCTGAACAGCGTTCAATCCCTCATTGCCAGAGGAAAGGAGTTATTGAAATCTGTTTCTAGACAGGAGAGAGAAGTCAAGTACGAATTGGAATCGCAGTTAAGAAGCGACAGGCTGCGGAACGGCTACGTGGATCAACTGTTGAATGAAGATACAAAAATCATGCCCAGTTTTGAACAAAAGATTGAGGAAAGGCCAGTGCCTTCAGAGCCGGACGTTTTCTCGGGATCGGATGATAGCATTATCATCCTTAGTGATGAGGAAAACGAAAGTGCTGTTCACACGCCGCAACAGGTGGATGCTTTTGAATCAGCTGAGGACCTTTCAAAAGAAGAACCCTCTCCCTCGTCAAGCACTAAGTCTCCTTCCATTGAGAGGGTTTCTGAAGATGAAAGTATCTACTCGGAAAGAAGCGATACAGGGGATGATGGAGAACTATCTGCTGTGACCGGGTCTGAGCTTCGGTATGATCAAGAGCAATCCGAAGACGATTTGGAACCGGACGAACTAGAAGCAAACACTCAACCTGAGCAGTTGTATATGCATGTCCCTGTGAAATCTGCAGAATCGTACGACAGTGTTGAACGTCCATCGTGGACTGATCAGGATGCAGCCCAATCGGAAGATGAAGAATCCATTGCTGCTGACGAAAGAGATTTGAAAGAAGAAGCTGTATCCTACTCGGATGTTGAAAGTGTACGAGATGAAGATTCAACGTATGAAGACTACAAACAACGTGAAACTCCTCAAGACCAGAATTCAACGGAACCACAAGAATCTGAGCCCAATGCTATGTTTTCAATTGCGCAGCAGGCTCTTCAGCAGCTTGGAAATAGTGACTACATGGATGTCGACTCTGATGAGCAATCGGGTGTAGGGATTGACTTTGAGCCAAAGTATTCTGAAGTCGAGCATCAAGAAGAGGAAACACAGAGCAGCCCGGGCATCGACAAAGATAACAACGATGATGAGCTGCATGAAATACTATCCGATGAAGAGCTACAGCCTTTGAAGTCTGACGGAGTTGGAGAACTGGGAGAATATAGTTACAATACGCAGGCGGACAACACCACATATGGGTTAGTTGTTGATAATGACCATTCAGTCCTTTTAAAGCAGTCCAATGAGGAGGAAGTCGATGTCAACAGCCAAATAGAGAAAAAAGTACCGGTGTCTGAAGTTGATCATTCGCATCAAGTAGTCACCTCCACAAACACCTTTGATGAATTGAAGTATGAGACCGATATAAAGAATGACCGTCATGATGAACCAGAGTTTGAAGACTACAGTTCAACTTCTGTTCAAGAACCTTCAAAGAAATATATACCAGTGGGCGCCGAGAGCGCTGACACTCAAGTCACAAAGTATTTCGTAACGTATTCTGAAACCTATTCTGATGATGAAATGACAGGTCGCTTGCCAGCTGAAACTACTGAAAAGAAGTCATATCATTCAGCTTTTGGTACTGATCCTTTCGAATCACATGAAAGCGATGAGGATGATCGACAAAGAAGCGTTGCTCAACTTCTGGACGCATTAGGGTTGCATAAGGAGAGCGACACTCAATACGCCCCCTGTGAACAAGAGGGCATTGAAACTGAGGCTATCTTTCAAGCGGTAGATATTGAAAATGACGTCGCGAGTAACTCTTCAGATATTCCCCAGGAGTCCAACACTAGTGCCGCAAGTGTTGAAGAAGTGGTATTCTTTGATGCTGAGGACCATGACACGGAATCCTCTAATGAAGACGCCACTTTGAACCCACCTGTAGATCTCTCCCCTCCTAACGTCGTTGAACAGACAATTCCACAGAACGACCTTGCTTCTCCCGGAGAAGGAAAGATAAATATCCCGCTATTCATTGACGCCGAAACCATACGACTGACTACCAGTCCCGTAAGAGCCACCTTGAGCTCCGCTTCTGACGAAGAGTCGAATGAAATCTCTTTCGATCCTCAAGTCACTGAAAGAATAAAATTGAATACATTATCCAGCACTTTGAAGAACGATCCGTCACCAAGGACGGAATTGACCCCAGAAGAGAGGAATCCACCGTATGATGATGAGCATCCTCTTCCTCCTGTGTTCAAAATGAACCCATCTATCAAAAAAAATATCCTACCGCATTATGACGACTCTCTTCGTAACAGTGCCAAAGAAATTCATGTTGGGTCACCAGAATATTTCGGAGGTGATACTAGTTATGCATCGGTTCGTAGCGACACAATTAAAGGAATGGAAGAAACTCCAAATTTTGAAATTGGTTCTGAACAGTATAATGATCCTTTACAGCCGTCTGCTAGCCATTCTTTTGCTGAAACGCTTGAAAAAGCGACTGAACATAGTGAACTAACAGATTACGTCGCTTCGGTGCTCAAAAAAGAAACAGCCTCTGTCCTCGAAAGCTCTATAACGTCTGGTTCCGGACTAGTTGTCGCGGAGTCTCAAAGAAGGACGAGCACTATTGTTGTTGAGGAGCTTCCAAGTGTGAGAAACTTCAACGAAGAATCCGTTCAGCTTATTACAACAGTGCCTGAAATATCTCTGAACTCGTCTCCAGAGCATGATGCTGATAGCGTGTTGATAAACCAGTCAGAAACAAATAACAATGTCGAGATTATTGTTGAGGACAGTAATAGTGTATCTTCGGGCTTCAATGAAAGTGAAGGTGGTGCTGTTGCAGATAGTGAATTTTACTCAATGAAAGTTGATGAGGATGCAAGCTCAAGCAATCAAAAAAGTCAAGAAGTTTCACAAGACTATGAGCATGGTACAAATATTGCAATTCCGGAAACAAAAAACCTAGATACTGCGGAGATAAATGAACCGTTTGCTGACGTTCCAGGACAGGCTAGCGCTTCTGTTGATGAACTCAGCTCTGCCTCTGGTTCAGAGTACGCAGTAGCTGATATTGTCGGTACTGCCATCGATGTTCCCCATAAGCACCCCTCACACGGTACGACTGGTCAGAGTGAAATTGGTACGCAGAACACATCAGAGTTAGAATTCCACAAAGGTAAAACAGAACAAGAGGGTGCGGATGCTTCTATACGCCCGCCTTCCTTAGGCAGTAGACTTCTCTCATCGCCATTCAAATTATTCACTAATTTTGCACACAGTATAAAAGAGATTGGTGAGGCTGCTGCAGAGTTCGTAGCCACTGCTGATGCCGTTAACGCAGAACCGGACTCTTCAAATGAAAGTGAATATATGGAAGGACAGGTCCCGTTGCATATTGAACCTTCATCTAATTTATCTTTGAAAGGGGATAGTGAAGATTACAATGCTTCAGACACTGTAGCCAACGAAACCGCTCAATCACCGGAAGGAGCTTTACCTATAAGTCAGCCGGAGCTGAAATCAGAGCCTTCCCACATAATTGATCACACAGATCTAACGGCAGAAGGTGATATCAAAATGTTTCTCAAGACGGGAGTTTCGATGGTCGAAAGTTCGTCAAAGCTGCTAAATACAACCGATCCTTCGGTAAGTTCCTCTGCTGATCAGAACATTGACGAGAGTGCGAAATTGGTGGCACAGTCCAGTGATCCATCACAGGGATTACAGGGTTCGAATACGATTGAAACAGGTGAGGACTCTGTAGTGAGTACTCCTCCTTCGGAGTCTTCTACAGCAGCCGTGCAGGTAGACAGCGTCATAGAACTATCGCTACCGAATGATCCTGAATTGAAACCTCTTTCTCAACCATCAGGAGACAATACGGATGAGGAACAGTTTTTCACCAACTCGTCGGGGCTAGAAAATATTCCAGTTCAAGTGCAAGATAAGCCTGCTGAAGTCATACCTATTACTGTACATGCGGAGAAAGAAGAACCATCTGTCGAAACCAAGCGTACACAGGTGAACGAAAGGACTCCAGTAAAGAAAAGACCGAGATCTACTGACACTGAAACGATTGTCAAGCCTTCCAAAAAGAAGCGGAGTAAGAAAGAAAAGCAAGGGAAAAGTGCCAAACCAGTGACGAGAAACTTAAGACCAAAACGCTGATCTACTTTTCTGCGTCTTGTTGACTACTCGGCTGACTGCTGGACGTACCTTCATAGATACTTAAATGCTCTCTATAGTCACATGGGAATATCGGAGTATTATCCGGGTAAGTTGTTGTGATGCTCTTAACATTGTTGATAGTCAATAAGCTATATTGTAGTCTCTGCTGTTTGATAGCTACATTCTGAGGTTTCAACACATGGCAGAAGCTCTGGCAGAAGCTCTAGCAGCAGTTTTTAAATCAATCAAAACAATTCACTGGTGTGGATTTCATTGCTATGAGTACTGGTAAAGTTAGGGCATTTAGTGCTCCCGGAAAGGCCCTCCTAGCCGGTGGTTATTTGGTATTGAATCCGGAGTACACTTCCTATGTGGTGGCATTGTCCGCGAGAATGCATGCAGTCGTGCAATCTGATGATAGAGACGATTCCGGCGATAGCTTTGCGGATGTCCTTCAAGTAACTGTGAAAAGTGAACAGTTTAATGGAGATCAATGGCAATATAAGGTTAAACGAAACACAGGATACACGGTCGAAGAAGTGAACGGTAGAAATAACCCGTTTATAGAGAGGGCCCTTTTGAACGTGTTTAACTACCACGAACCTGATCTGAACAATTTGGGTAATGTGACTATCAATATCTATTCGGATCCGGCCTACCACTCTCGAGCCAATACGACAGTAAAGAGCAATGGCGTCAAATCCTTTCTCTTCCATAAAAAATCTATTACAGAAGTACCAAAGACTGGACTGGGATCTTCCGCTGGTCTGGTAACGGTGCTCGTCACAGCTCTCATTTCATGCTTCGAACGCGATTTTGACGTATCCTCAAGCAAGCACATGAAGCAGATTCATAACCTGGCACAGATTGCCCATTGCCAAGCTCAGGGAAAAATTGGTAGCGGTTTTGATGTCGCTGCAGCTGTTCATGGATCTATCACGTACAATAGATTTGATCCAGCTTTGATTGAAGAGTTACCAGAACTCACCTCAGAGAACTACGGGTCTAGCCTCAAAGAGCTTGTTGATGTTACTGATTGGAAAGTTGGCATTGAAATAGTATCTTTACCTCCAAGATTGAGACTGATCATGGGAGATGTGAATACGGGATCAGAAACCACCAAATTGGTTGCAAAAGTCAACGACTGGTACAAGAACAACTACCCTAATAGTCTTGAAATTTATGAAACTATCAATGAGGCTAATTCGGAGTTTATAGAAGGCTTGCGCCAAGTTTCGAATCTTGCTGACACAAGGTTATCTGAATACGAGCAGCTGATTGAGACAATTAATGACAAAGCAAGGAAATTGCATCCGATGCTTCAACGCATTGTAAATGCAGTCGTCACGATAAGAAGTAATTTCAGATTGATCACAAAGCAATCTGGCGCTGAAATTGAGCCAGAAATTCAAACTCACCTACTTGACTCAGCTTCTGAACTACCTGGGGTTTTGACAGGTGTTGTGCCAGGAGCTGGCGGGTATGATGCTATATGCTTAATTTCCACAGATAGTTGTAATATTCAGAGAGAGGCGCAGGACACCCCAGTCTTCAATGACGTTAAGTGGCTAGACCTAACACAGCAAGACGTAGGAATCGTTGAGGAAAGGGCGCAGACGTATGAGAATATTGTTTAGTGTGTATGAATGAATCCGTCTCAGCTATATGTGAGGCTATCTTGTGTATATATTTATAAACACTGTTTCGATGCAAAGACCTTCAATGGAGTCCAAAAGTATTATGCTCCAGTTCTTACACCAGCTAATCCACCGTCAAACCTGGAAAGTATTTTTTTGATTCGGGTGTTTCTTGCAAGCTCGTTTATCTTGATTTGCTCAGGCTCGTGTTTTACAGGTTGATTTTTCTCCGCAACGTAACGGTTCTTTGGGGGCAGTAACCAATCTGACCGTCTAACCGGTTCACGAAGCTTGGAAACTAAATTTTCGTAGAGATCTTGAATCATGGAGGAGCTGTCGGTAGAGTTTTGCTCAGCAATTTCTACCTGATCTGAATCCTTCTTCGAATTTTTTCCCTTATTCAGCTGCTTCTCTTTCTCCTTACGCGTTAAGCGAGTCGATCTTCTCACCGGTCCTGATTGATCGTCATTTATGATAGAGGTCGTGCTAATTTCACGACTGACCTTCCAATTGTTATTTGGTTTGTAATCGGTATCGCTTTCCTTTGGGGTCGAATTGCCCTCTGATTCCGAGGATTTTTCAGCACCTTCCTCAGAACTTGCGCTTCCAGATCTTGATCTATTATTGCGGGGTATTGATGGGCTGTTTCGTCTGGATGCCCGTTTTATTCTCCGGTACGGCCCTCCATTTCCCAAACTCCTTAGTCCATCCACATTGACTCGGCCACTTGCCGACTTCCCAATCTTAAATGTGTTTATCAGATAATAGTCAGCATAGGACTCAAACTCTGTGGGTCTGATTTGCTTTTCTAGCTGCAATAACTCTGTATATAGCCTAAATCTCCTTTCCTTGATCTGCTCAATATATGTCTCTGGTCCTCTATTACCGTTGCTTTGTGTCGTCGGTTTCAAAATATTGCTATCTGGGCCTGACGCTGCTGCCACATTTTTTGGATGACTTGGTTCAAATTCAGAAACCGACTCACCTCTAGACTTTGCCTCAACCTGGCCTGCATCGTTTCGTCCATGTATGATTAAATCCATCAGAAACCGCTAAAACAAGCTCCAAATCTCAAAGCTCTGAAACAAATAATAGATTTCCTTCCTGCCAAATAAATCGTTGATCCCAACGATCCAAACGATGCAACAGTAGTCTCTGGTCCTACTTGAAAGGTCTTTGATCGTCAAGGTTAAAGTTTTGAATTGAATGATATTTCTCTAAACGTCAATTTTCAAGTTTCACTCTGGAGAAGAGCCTGAAAGCTGGACATCTACTAACATCAAGGCCGAAAAAGTCAAAATGCCTGAGCACGTCAAGCCAAGCGCGACCTGATGACTTGTGATAATAGTGCATGTTTTTAATCTACTAATAAACTAATTTGATATTTTCTGTTCCTGCCTCATGTATCATTGATGGCAGTCTGCTTCAATACTATATACTTTATTGAGCTAAACCTTTGCTACCAGAGCTTCGCGGGCTTGCAGCCAAGTTTGTACTGTCGTATGAGAGCCATAGAATTGCCTCTCTCAATATTTTGATTAATCAAGAGATAGTGGAAAGGCTTGTACGCTTGATAGTTTGGAATGAGCACAATTACAATCCAGAATGACAAAAATCATCAGAAGATGTCATGCTGCCCCATAGAAAGAAGATTTAAAACCTTCAACATCAACGCATGCATCGTGGTCTTGAGAACCATTATAATAATTTGCGGACACTGAATGAGGAGTGGCGACTAGCCACCACGAGTCTTGGCAGAAAAGAACCGTAATATGGAGTCTAAGATCAACGTGAGATTTCGAGCCTGATGCATGCAAGCAGAACAGAAATTCTTGTCCATGCTTCGGTGTTGAAAACGTTCTTTTGTAATCAAATCGTCAGCTAGCACTTCTCTCAGACGACTGTCCCTATGAACCGAATAAGTGATACATCATCTGAGCAAAGCTTGGCGAAATTTACCTAAGTGAGACAGATAGTATCTCTGCCGTAAGGTTTCCAATACTTACCGGCTACCTTTATATCTCCTACACCGTGTTTGTCACTTGTCAGAGTTGGAGCGCCTCTATATCTTCCCCAATGAATCTATCATATCTAATAAAGCAGCATCCAATTCCGGTTGAGAGGTGGTTGGAGTTTCTGCCTCTGCAGTTGCATCCTTTGGCTGTTCTGATGCCATTGTGTGTCCGTGAAGCCAGCTTACAATTTGGTTGATGAAAGGTTTGGTATTTGGAATGTAGTGTCCACCAGAATGCTTCAAAAGGGTACGCGAAGACTTGTCACAAGCCTCGAAGAGCTTGTATGATCTTTCCTCTGTGACCAGAGTGTCTAACTCCCCCATGACATGCAAGGTAGGTAGCGTTATAGGATGTTTGTCGTACTGATCGCTGAGGTCTTCAGGTTCAAACTTGAAACCAGAGAAGAATATCGCAAACTCTAAAGGCGGTTGCTCTGTTTCCGTCAACGAAAGAATGGAATTGATGTCTGTGGACAAGTATCCTGCCAGTCCAGCACCTTGACTGAAACCTGATATTCCCTGAAAGGGCCCATTCTCCCTGATATAATTCGCCAGATATTCAAACAGCTCCTTATTCAGAGAGAAGCTGTTTGTGTCATGGTTCTTAATAAACCATCCGTACATAGTCCCTGATTGCTGCGTTTCATTGAGACTGACCTCACTATCGTTAAAATCCTTGGATTGAAGTTGGCAGGGGCCGCACGGATACAAGAATTCGTAGCCTCTTTTCGCCAACTGTTTTCTCATTCCAGCAGTCTTGGCTCTAAATATCACATCGGATTGAGCGTACCCATGCAACATAAGTATCTTCTTTGGACCGTTCATTGTAGCCCAGTTGTTGTTAGTGTATCAATCGACGATTGTCATGCGCTTCTATCTTGTTGAGAAGATGGTACAGGAGAGACCTTATCCTCACCTTTGATCACAGCTGCCGTTAAAATCTTTTGAAGCTTTTCATGCGATGAGATTAAATGAGAATGCAGGCCTTGAAACAACAATAACACATGATAAGAAGACGACAAAACGGATCACAATTTGCATCAGCAAATTCGTTTTTACAATTCAAGTGCGGCATGCTGTAAAATATTGCCTAGGTATCATCGTTTACATACTTTTATCGATATGCTATTTTGAGCGTCAAACTACGATGGGAAGCCCATTGAATGAGTTCATTCATCTGTCGATTCAAGCCAATCTGCGATCTTTTGAACTGTTCCCTTAGAATTTGGAACAAAATGTCCGCCAGAGTGTTCCAAAAACATTCTTGTCCCTTCTTTGCAAGAATCGTGTAGTCGTTTCACCACTTCAGAGTCAGTGACAGTATCGAGTTGACCTTGTACGTGCAAAGACCTTACACTAATAGGGTGCTCTTCGTACTGCCTCTGATACATCTCGGGCCTGAAACGGAATCCCGAGAATGCAATAAAGAACTTTAACTCGTGTTGTTGCTCTGCAGAGAGCCCCAGAAGTGTATTGAAATCTGTCATCAAGTATCCAGCCACCCCGGCGCCCTGACTGAATCCTATGACTCCATCAAATGGGCCATTTTCGACAATATATTGTCTCAGAAATTGGATTGTGACCTCTGGAAGCCTGTACTCGCCATTAATAGGGTCAGGTTGAATCCAAGCGTGGAAATCATCTCCAGAAGAAGCCCCAATATCACCGATGTCGACAGGAATGTCTGCGGGAGTGCATTTAATCGGGGCTGTCGGATAATAAAACTCGTACCCCAGGGGCTCTAACACTCTGCGGAACCCCTTGGTTTTGGACTCAAAATACGGCCCGCTTTGAGCCAACCCATGCAGCATAAGCACTTTCTTCGAGCTCATCGTTATTTGTATTGAAAGCACCTAAATCGCGCCAAAGACAGCCCTAATACGCAATTCCGGTTCACAGAGCCGTTTATCGCCCTTAATTGAACTCAAGCCTTTCTTCGAAGACTTGAATTCACGCCCTTCTAGTACAGGTTGGATCACGCCAAGAGCGCAAGCTCATCGGTGGTCTATGTGCAGCTTTTGAAATTTTCTAAAGTTTTTCACTCGTAGTGCTGCGCAATGACATTATTTGGCTCGAGAATGCATAGAAAGTGGATTTATGTTAAAGGGAATAGTGACTACCGCAAGGTAGGCATCAATTCGTCAGATTAAATTTGCTGATCTAGCTAGAATGATGAATAGCAATAGGATGGGCTTGAACTTGTAATTAAATAGGTCCAAGGCGGCTCGAAATATGTGATCTTACCCTCTGTCTTATTATATCAGCATAGGGTATATAATTGAAACATTTTCTGTATGCAAGGCCTTGAGATGAGGTACTATTCGCCCTTACAAATACCAGAGCCAGAAGGTCTGACTGTTCGTCAGGTAGCCTTTTGAGAGGTAAGGCTCGTTTGGTATCATTGTAGCTGGGCTTGTATCCAAGCAACGTGAGAAGGTAGTTTTGGAGGAAGTAAATCACAGATTCAGCAAGAGACTATGCTTTGCCCGCATATGGATCAGGTCCTGTCCAATAAGGTTCTGGGAGACGCCGTGCTGAGAGAATGCGAGACCGTAAAGCAGTTACTGCGTCAGGCAGATTGGAAAAGCAAAAGCTTGCATGCGATGCGATGCATGGAATGCGGCGAGATCAACTGTGGAGCGACTTTTATATGCTTGCAATGCGGATTTTGCGGGTGCTGGAACAACGGACATTTCATGGAGCATGCTAAGAAACATGGACACATATTTGGCGTTAATTCGTCTAATGGGCTCGTGTTTTGTTTCAAGTGCGGGGATTATATAGCGGACCTGGTCACTGAGATTCCCTCCAGTGAGTGGTCTGCAGTCACGGAAAGAACAATTTTGCCAGCTCGTGTAAGCCGAGATGGGCTACATGGACTTGTCAATATGGGATCCACTTGCTTTATGAGCAGTATCATTCAAGTCATTATGCATAACCCAGTTTTTGTTCGAGAACTCCTGTCTCAAAGGCATTACAACGCATGCCCTATCAGATCCGGGCAAGAATGCGTTTCTTGTGCACTTGATGAGATAGCTACCGATTTTTACGGAATAAAACCTAAAGACCAGCCTGCAGCGGTCAGCAATGGGTTCACAAACCTACTTACTGCGTGCTGGCGGATAAACCCTCATCTTGTAGGGTCTTCCCAACAAGACGCGCATGAATTTTGGCAATTCATCCTTAATCAGATACATTTGGACCACTCAAAGATATACGGTTCCTCTAAAGCTGCCAGTTGCAGATGCATTACTCATAGAAACTTTCAGGGCTACCTCAAAAACACACTACAATGTCCTCAGTGCGGATTCACAAAGACTACGATAGATCCTATCATGGATCTGTCCCTTGAAATCAAAAACAAAACTTCATTAGAGGAATGCCTGGATCATTTCCAAAGGCAAGAGACATTGACGGATTTCAAATATGAGTGTGAAAACTGTAAGTATTCAAATGGTATGAAGAAACAGTTGGCATTGCATAAGCTGCCGAATGTACTGGTCATTCAGTTGAAAAGATTTGAGCATTTACTCAACGGAAAAAGTGTCAAATTGAACGATCCAGTACAATTTCCTTCACATCTAAATCTCAAGCATCACCTTATTGCATCGGACACTAATGAAAATATTCCAAATATTGCATACGACCTTCAGAGCGTCGTATCTCATCAAGGGACTGTAGATCAGGGTCACTATACCACAGTCAGCAAAGCTGGAAATGACCAATGGTTTAAATTCAACGATTCGGTCGTTACTTCCATAACTGAGCAACAGGCCCTTCAGCAGCAGGCATACCTACTCTTCTATAATATTCGTTGAGCTAGTAACTATTACGGTTGCCGCATAAACTCATTGTTTATTTCAACTAAGTAGAATTCTATCTAATCGAAGAAGTCATCATCTTCACCTTCATGATTTTTTCCAATGCCGAGGTTGAACTTCCCATTAATTCCAGACCTAATGCTTTTGTGGCCATACCTGAGCTGTTTCTCTTCTTTGGTGAAATCATCCTCGTAATTCATCAGTAACCTATTGTCGTTCTCCTTGACAGCACCAAGGTCTACTATCAGGCTTTCTAAATCTTTCAATGTCGTATTCTTCCCGCCAAGCTCAAGTAAAGTGACCAAGTGCTTTATGATGTTGCCGTTATAATACACAATTAGAGTAGGACAGTTGTCATCTGGATAGTTTTCAACAGCCCTATTGCCAGGAATTTCCACAAATTTCAGCTCTGGGAATTTTGGTGCTGCTCTTTGAAATATATTTGAGAGTAGTCTGCTCTCTAATTTTCCTTGAGATGCCAAATGCACGAAAACATAAATGCCTTCTTGATGTACAGAAGATTCCCCATTATCCATATATTGCGTCTTTTTGACCCCTTTGCTGCATTCTGTGATTTCTTTGTTGTATTCAGGCTTGCTGATGTGGTACACAGAGCCGAACTTTGACTTCTCCTGCAAGCGCTTCAATTCATTCATCCGTTTTTCTTTGTAAATCTGTAAAAACTCTTCACCTTCTTCATCTTCCAGATCCTCAAGATCCGATAAATCTTTACCCTCTAGTCTATTCTCATGCTGTTTTGCTATCGCCTGTTCAAGCGCCTCTTCGAGCTGTGCAGTAGGAGAAGGCGGCCTTTCAGGAATAACGCCATGAGCTCTTAAAATATCATTCCATTCGGTATCCTCAGTCTCGTCGACCTGGACCTGAAACTTTGGTTCATTTTGCATGGTCAGTTGATGTTCACGATCGGTGCAAGTGACTATTGAAGGACAGCATCTTATGCATCTACTACTCCTACTGCTCTATATTCTGAAATCTTGTCTGTTGAAGACTGATCTTTTCAATATTGAAAAAGTCAAGGCAAAAAGGACCCTGCCAAAGGTGAAAGAAAAGACAAAAAAGAGCCTAGCAACCTTAGTTAACAAGAGTGGAGGTTATTCAATTTTGCATCAAGTCTGGTACTTTTATTTAGGAAAACAGGCTATTCTGAATCAATGCCAATCAAAAGACTTCTGTCTTTTTGACTATGATATGAGATATGGATATTTCGATGCTATTTAGATCTCCTAACTAATAATTCGCTAAGAGCGTCAGTTTTTGGAGTTCGCGTTGCTGTAGATCTGGCAGCTGGTTTTGATTTAGCCTTTGACGCTGTTTTTTGTTTAGATGCTGCTTTAGTTTTCGGAGCGCTTTTCTTTTTCTCTGCTACAGGTTCGTCTCGGTCACTAATCACCACATCTTGATTATCAAGAGAAATTGAAACGTCATCCATCACTCTTGTGTCAGGTTGAGGATATGGTTCTTGGTAGTCAATGTCATCAATAACTTCAACGTCTTCTGGAGAGCTGTCTGGAAGTTCCCTATCGAGATCAAAATCATCGTCAGATTCTTCGTATGAACGTTTTTGCAAGGATCTTGTTCTTCCTTGAGCTGGATCTATCGCATCTTCATTTGCTTTACGGCTACGCCCCGATAACCCTCTTGCATTAATTCCCGAGTTCCTAGATGGGGGTTTTGCTGATACATGCTCATACTGATTCATCATCTCATCATCAGATTCAATGACATTGGCAGAAGATACGGGCTTCTTTTTAGATGTTTTCAAAGCAGAAGAAGCTGATGGTCCAAGGGTATTGCTGTTTTTCACTTCTCTCAATAGCTTTTTAATGTTGGTGTAGTCCTCCGGAATTGAAATGTCCTTACTATTGATCAGTAGATCCACTTCATGAGAAATCTCGGTGTCAATGAATGATTTTAGTGCACTTTTATCATCTTTATCAACAAATTGACGAATTGCCTCATTCAAACCTAATTCTGGAAGTAATGATAGCTTCATTTTGTTCAAAAAGTCGTTCACTAAGGTCTGCACCTGTAAATCTCCAACTTCTGGATCGCCTGACAACGAGACATCAGTTCCATCGAATTTGAGCTTCTTCCTGCCGGAATTAGATGCGATCTTCTTTTTGTAGAACTGAACAACATTGTTCACGTTGGCAACCTTACCCACAAACCTGTTACTAAATCTTCGAGGATTTTCAACCTGGTAGTCCACCTGCGAGCCTGCATCACCACTGTAGTTTACTCTCAATCGTATCAACGGTAGTGGGCGATTTTGGTCATTGACGCCCTCGGTGTCCTTATCCGAAGCCTGATTAGATGCCTCTGCGATCATGGAATCAATCTGTTCATACAGAAACTTACTTATTGACTCCTTCTCTAGTGGTTTCAATTGGGGGAAATCTCGAAGTGAGATGTCTTTCATAATAAATGGCCGAACAGTTTTCAACGGCAGACTTATCAAAGAGGGCTTCTGATCCTTCTGTATCTCTAATAAAAAAACATGCTTAGGTTGCGCTTCTGCGTCCGACAAATTTGTTGCAACACTTGATCCAGCTTGTAGTACGTCAAACCCTTTGATTGGATTGTGAACGAAATGCGGTATGCACTCATGTTCATGCCCCCAAATCACAGTATGTAAAAAATCTGGTAAAAATGTTTCTGGGAGGAATGCTGTGTTCGTATGGCCAGTATGGTTCTGATGCACGCACATAATGTTAAACCAATCGTTTTCCGAGTCTGCTGGAACGTTGAACTTCACTTTACCTTCTTTGAACGTTCTGAACAATCTTTCATCGCGTACGCTAGCAAGCCCATACAAGGCCAGTTTTGTATTTCCCTTCCTGAACAACAGCGGTGTGACCTCGATATTGTCAGCTTCCGGAACTTTTCCAAAATGGTTCACAAGTCCGCTGACTTGTAAAATATCCATTGGACTCAATAAGCCATCTCCGGAAGCGTCATCATGGTTTCCTGATATACTGAACATTGGAATTGAGATATTTAGATTGGGGTCTTCATAATTCACCGTAGTAATATCATTGTACTTAAAACTCTCTGCTGGATCACTCAAAAGTTCGAGCTCGCACGGTTTTTCGCCCATGCAACACGTTCTCAACGTCTTAATAACTTGGTACATCGCCTTTTTAGATGGTTTGTTGACATGAAACAAGTCTCCGCCTTGCAACACCATATCAACGTTGTACTTTTTGCCCAGGAGCATTATCTCATGGAACGTTTTCCATGAATCATCTCCTGTGATAGCATCGTTTTCATTGTAACCAACATGGTTATCTGTAGTAATTAGAATTCGTATTCTGTCAGCGGAGGGAACTTCTTCGATCTCTTCCGTCATTAGAGATCACTCAACCGTTAAAAGCTTGACCATGTATCGACTATCGAGTTTACCTCTTTGCAATCTGTCTCAACAATATACATTACCTTACAGTTCAGCCATTTTCATATTATCACCATGCTGCCTCAAACGCTTCGTTTGTACTGTAATTAATGTGCTTTTAATGCTTTAGCCATTTGATAAGTTGATTCAATCAACAAAAACATAAGAAACTTTAACGGAACGTAGAAGAGCTCAGTTCTGACTTGGTTTGAGTTACTGGTCATTTGCTCTATCCTCAGGCAACAGCTATGACAGGTGATATACCCTTTTACAAAAACAACGAGGACGAGAACGTGCTGCGTCTCTTTGTGATCAGACATGGCCAAACTGATGCCAATTTAAAGAAGATCTTACAGGGCCATATGGACACAGAGCTAAATCAAGAAGGTAGAGATCAGGCATCCAAGCTAGGGAAGTATCTATCGCAGGAACGTAAAATTACCTGGGATAAAGTGTACAGCAGCGACCTGAAGAGGTGTCAGCAGACCATTGAAACGATTTTGAAAGAATTCGATGAGCCAGTCGAAGTGGAAACCTCGAACCAACTGAGGGAGAGATGCATGGGAGTGATAGAAGGAATGTATCTGAGGGATGCTGAAAAGTACGCGGCAGAGAGAGGCCACCCCTCGTTCAGAGACTACGGTGAGCCTTCAGAAGAATTTCGCCAAAGATTGAGCGATGCCCTTGAGCGAATTATTTCAGAATCTAGATCTCATAAAAATGTGGCAGTGATCACTCATGGTGGCACCATCAGACAACTGCTAAAACTACTGAATTACCAGGAAATGGACGTTGGTAAGGTGATAGTTTTCAACACTTCAGTGACGATTATAGACTTCGATAAGACCCTCAAAACGTTCACTGTAAGAAGAATGGGAAACACTCAGCATTTAGGATCAGGTGAATTCATCGTTAGTGATCTACAGTTGAGGTAATGATACCATTGTTTGGCCACAGTCCTTCAATTTAATGTTTCAGCGAAACCGTGGTCAAAGCCCGCTGGCTGATTGGGTTCTGGATCAGGCCTTTTTATAGATTTGTCTTCACAAAGCATCAGTTTTGTCTCTTTAAGTAGTTTTAAATAAGGGAATCATTATTTGACAGGAGACATCACCTACAACACTACTGAATAATTCAGCGATTAGGCCCGACACCAGCAACAAGGAGTACAAAATGGGTTTCTGGGATAACGTAGTTGCAGCCTGGAAGGGCGAAGATAGTAAGCACGCACCTGGTACTACAAACGATGTTAAGAGCCACAATTCTGGCAAACAGTATACATTCCAAGAAATAGTTGACTTGGTGAAGAACAAGCCTGAATCCACAGTTCTTCTAGATGTGAGAGAACCCAGTGAGTTTTCAATTGTAAAGATCCCTGGCTCTGTCAACATGCCCTACAAGACGGCACCTGATGCCTTAGCCTATGGTGAAGACGAATTCCAGTCGAAATTCGGATTTCCAAAACCGGCCAAGGATCAGGAATTGGTGTTCTCCTGCGCTGCAGGCCGTAGAGCTGAGGGAGCGCAAAACAAAGCAATCTCTGAGGGATACGCTAAGGCCTCAATTTATCCGGGTTCCATGAACGACTGGGTCGCAAATGGTGGTGACAAGTTGGAATTCTGAAATAAATCCTGACTCACCATGCTCCGCCTAATTATAATCTTTATGCCAACTATATTCCAACAAGATTTCATCTCCTACAAAACTCATACAAAAACACAGCAATCTCAGATTTAACGACTCCACGCAGCGTCCCTCTTTGATGCCAATTACTTTTTTGTCCTATTGGACGGGAATCTATGGCTCTAAACTACTTGAAAATCAGCTTATTGGACCACAAATTTCTAAGGATGTCTACTATTGTCGTAGTTGCTGAATTTACCAGCTTCAGCGATCACAGTAGCTTTCTAAACTCAGTTTCTATCGATTTATTCTGTAGGGGTTTTCATTATGTCGGCTTTCTATTTCTTAGCATAATATTTGATATTGAATCCCTTATATTGAACATCTTAAAAAGCAGATCATTCGTCAACATTTTCCACTGCTAGGAGTACTCAGAAGCTTGATCCAGTGCCAGTGTGTCTAGCCGGTACTGCGAATCGTGTTCATTATGCTGAGAAATAATTTTGCTCGCAGCGTTGTTCGTAGCGCCCCATTCAACCTAGCCTCTGGTGCAAGATACTATTCCGCAATTCCGAGCAAGACGTATCAGTTTGAGGACATCAAAAGGCTAGTGACAAAACCTGAAGCTGACAAGATACTAATAGATGTTAGGGAGCCAAGTGAAGTGGCAGATCATAGCTTGCCTCATGCCTTAAACTTGCCATTGAAGACAGCGCCAGGCGCATTGAGCTTAGATCAGGACGAGTTCGAAGAGGTGTTTCACGCACCAAAACCAGCTTTAGACAAAGAACTGATCTTCTTTTGTGCTGCAGGCATCAGAGCTCGTGCTGCAGAGGAGCTTGCAAGATCCTATGGTTATAAAAAGACTGGTGTTTGGCCAGGCTCAATGAATGAATGGCTTCAGAAAACGCAATCCAAAAAGTGAGGGGAAAGGAATCTCTGCCTTGATGAGTCCGATCTTTTCACACTGTACGGTGGCAGTACACATAACACGCAAACCTAGAAATAACTTCAATAGATTTTTGGCCCATGCTGCATAAGTCAATAGAGTGTAAAATGATAATCATTTGTATCTCACCTGAAATATAATAATACACGGCACTACGTAATGAATGATACTTTTGGTACTTACGCACCTTCCGATTGAACAGCATCACAGATAAAAAAGCTAACGTTTGTGGAATTCGAACTGTTTGAACTCTTTTCCTAGCCTCTTCTTTCTCTTTCTTTCCATCACCTTTTCTCTCTGCTTTCCCTTCATATGCTCGAACTTCCACTTCTGTATTACCTTACGTTTTTCAGAGTCCTTCAAATGATACTTGGTTTTGTTGTTCTTGTTGATTTCTTCCTCATATTCTTTCACGATCTTCTGTTCCATGTCCATGACTTGGACTGTTTCCAATCTAGACTTCATTTTTTTCACCTGTTGTTCAAGCTCACTCTTCTCCTGGCCACTGATCTTGCTCAAGAACTTTCTGTCTCGAAGCATATCTTCCATTTCCTTGATCTCTTTCTCACGGTATTCGTCTAAGAATTTGTATCGTTGGCGGACCTTAGATAAATCTTCCGATTTTCCTAGCGCTTTATCGAATCTGATGTCTTGGTATATTGTTTTAGCCTTATTACTTTCAAGTCCTGGAATCTGTCGTATAGTTTTTACCCTTTTCTTGGAAGAGGTTTCAGTAGGAGCATGTTTGCTCTTTCCTTTCCTCTTCTTTGTAGTTCTTCTTGAATCGTCATCAGAATCCCCCTCGAAAAACCCACCATCGCTGTCAGATTCACTTTCTTCTCCAAAAGATTCATCTGCAAACATTTTAATGGATGGTTCAGGTTTCTCGACAGCTTTCTGCTTTCCCTGGAATCTTGTTGGCTTCTCTGCAGCTGGTTTAAGCACTTCTGATTTCTGACTTATCGATTTACTGCTCTTGTTTCTCCTGTCTTTGCCCTTGGAACGCTCCTCAGATTCCATCATATCATCAGCCTTCTTTAGTGATGCAAATGAAAGCGTTTTCAACTCATCTTCACTCTCTGAATCCCCTTCAGCCGAGGGTGCATCTCTTCCTCTAATCACTGATTCGAGCTCATCTTCATTGTCATCCGAATGGAAGTCTGGTTTGATGCTACTGAAATAATACGACATGCAGCGCCTAGTCTTGAGTCAGCGGTAACAGTGCCCTCTAAAATAGACAAAAGCAGCACAGAATACACAGAATATTCCACCACCTGCGGTCTTGATCTAACTCATCGCACAACACAAGTGTGCCAAACTAAAATTTTCAATATATTGACTTAATCAGAGCCAGGTACCAAACAGATAATGCGATGAGCAGTGACTATTCAGGAAGAAGATCACAGTTGGGACCATAGCAGCTTGCTATAAGCTTATTATTCTCATCACTGTCCAATACTCAAACTATATAATAATTTACTAACGTCATCGAATTGGTTTTTGTCTATATACACGCCTTGATCATCACTTGTAAAACATTATTGAGACTCAATACTTTCCTTTAGAGCCAGCTTTCTGGAGTGACGGTCGAAGAAGTTTGAAAGCTCAGTAAAGTTCATAGCTGTAGGATCAGCCACAAGTTCGGTCTTGTCCTTGAAGACGACTTTTACAGAAGGTTTTGTGCTGGAGCCGTTCACCAACACTTCATTCTGTAGTTGCAACCCTGATGTCCTCTGAGAAGGAGGAATTGCGCTCAAAAACAGTCTAGCGGTTTTCGCTGTGAATATAGGCCATTAAACTGGTTAGTATGGGCTAAGTTAGCCTGAATTGGCTTACAGTAATGAAAATACTATCAAACATACCTTCTTTGCCCAGTGGATTGAACTTTACCACCGCCTTAGTGAAATATTTTGTGATCATTTTGCACCAGATTGACTCCAGTGTATCTCTCGTATCCTCTGGTTTCCTACCTATAGGTCAGTGAATCGCCTCGAATCACGGCCCAAGCAGAGAGACGACCGTGTATCTCGCATCGCTCGTGGTAGTATTATAGCGTAAACTTTTCATATACGTATTATCCAGTGGTATTTTCTGTTACCCGGTGATAGTTAGGCTCATGAATTTTTCAGTTTTAACAACGATGATTGAAGTATCAATACGAACACTGGCAAGAGAACTCGCATCTAGTTGAAAGCACTGTCTGAGGCATTATACATGGACCATAGTATCTGAGTGTCAGGGGCGTGAGGAACTGAACCCCAGTTGTATTATAGTTTGTCTGTTGCACGCTCTTCCTCCCAATTCAATCGTTATCTTGGGGCCTTTCTAGCTGTGTTTTGAGAGATTGAAACTTTTATCTGCACAAATACTGGTTGTGTATACGGATTAGAGTAGTTGAACTCAAGTTTTAAAGAATACATTGTGATTATCGGATACACACTGCAGCATGTTTTTTTTCAAGGACCTTTCTTTGAACATAACTCTTCATCCGTCGTTCTTTGGACCGCAGATGAAAAGATACTTGAAGACTAAGCTTCTACAAGAGGTAGAAGGTACCTGTACAGGTAAGTTTGGTTACATTCTTTGTGTTCTGGACTGTGAGAACATGGAAATTGAACGTGGACGGATCTTGCCCACAGACGGGTCTGCGGAGTTTACGGTGAAGTACCGCGCAGTGGTATGGAAACCTTTCAAGGGAGAAGTCGTTGACGGCATAGTGTCCAGTTGTACAAATTTAGGGTTCGAAGTGGAGGTAGGACCGCTTTCTGTGTTTGTTTCTCCATTTTTGATGCCCGAGGATCTCACGTACAACAGTGGGTCTAATCCTCCATCATACCAATCCTCAGAACAAATTATCACAAAGGGGTCCCGTGTAAGATTGAAGATCGTCGGTGCAAGATCTGAAGTGAACTCTATATATGCCATTGGTAGTATCAAGGAGGATTACTTGGGTGTAATATGATCCATACCGTCCTCTAGGAACGATACACCTTTTGTATGATATAAAACACGAGCGGAAAGCGACATTCAACAAACTTGTGGTCTCAATTTCTCGCACTCGGGTCATCTAGCATGTAACAACAATTAACAATCATCAATTGCTTCTGAACTACCTTTCTACAGTAACCACAATTAACTATAAAATGACAATATATTTGAAGCATACACAACTCATAGACTATACAACAAGAGCTCTTTTAATAACAAACATCAAACAAAGACGAAGGAATAAACTGTAACAAGAAATAAGAAATGGCTCTTGTATAAAGTGGTTGGGCATTTGGCATAATGGTAACGTAAACAACAGTAATTGAAGAACTTTTAACGGTCGATTCCTACTGAACGAAAGTCTTTAAGATAAGATTTGGATAACAAAGAACTCAAATATTTTTCAGGAGTGAGTTTTCCTGTAAGGAATGCTTTTTACTCTGGGAGGTAATTGGGACTCGGTTTGAATAATTTTTTAAGCACAGCAGATGCCAGATTTTCAATTAATCTTATTGATTTTCTGTACCTTCTTGAGCAGGTAATGACCTCCGACACCAGTGGTTACGTCAGTCTTTACCCAAGCTCCTTCATAGCAGCCGTTTTCTATTGCATCCGCAACGATTTTGGTTTTGGTGAGGTAAAAGCGGCCGTTGTCTTCAAGCTTGATGACACAGTTGTGCCATGGGGTAGGAATATGCAATAGATCTTCGAAAGTTGGCTCCTCCTCGTTATCTAAGGATTTGATGGTTTTGCATTGTAGCGGAGAGATTATCTTGATTCCGAATTTTGGGCCACTGTTGGTGTGCGCGTGGATCGACAATCTCATATGATGAGGGAAAATCAACTCTACCAAGTTAGAATAAGCATCGTTTCTCTTGATCATTTCAAAAGCGACCTTGGATACAATTTTCTTGAAGCCTTTTCTGGACATACCACTGAAAAACGGCAACAAGGCCAAGTCTTCACTCATGAACTTTGAGAAGCCTCTAAATAAGTGCAATCTTGGGTGATCAGGAATATTTAACTGCTTTTTCAATCTACCGTTTTCAGTGTCGCAGCCCTTCATCAAAATTTGTCTTGACAACTCTGATGCTGGACAGATTTTGGTGCCTGTGTAATGTGGCAAGTCTATGTCTTCCACCCATTTTGGCTTGAACGACTCCCCGCTTGGGCCTTCAAAAAAAAGCTCTTTTAAACCAGCAAATCCAATTGCTTCGTGCCCAGGTTCCGACATGCTTTTGTAAAGCTGGTGTAAGTGAGCAGTGTACGAGTCCACGACATCGTCATCAACACCGATACAATCACTGAAAACATGTCCGTCACTAACAATCCAAATTTTCATGCCTGGAGGGTAGAAGCATGAGATTTCCTTAGTTGCCTTGCACAGATTGATAAAGGCTAATTCTTCGCCTTTATCAGGGACTCTGCCATGAACCTTGTTTTGATTTGAAGATTTGCATGGAAACGCTGGAAGAATGCACTCAATTCTCTGATATCTGGAGGTGAAGTATTGGACTCTTTCTTTGAAATACTCCCTACCATTCATAGATATCCATTCATCTCCATGAATGGTGTTCTTTAAGTGCTCCTCGAAGTACTGAGTAAAGAGCTCTGCATAATCAATTTGGTGTTGAATAGTTGGCTCAGAATTATATCCAAGATAACATTTGCACAATATGTGATAAATGAACCAGTCATTAAATTCGTTTTCGTTCTCCACAGTTGTAATAACACCTCTGACCTGATTTTCGCCTGGAATAGTGTACTCAGAGATTTTAATGGATATGTCGTTAAATGGAGTCATTTTTTCAGCCTCTTTCGCATTCAAGACTGTCTCTTGAACACCGTGCTTGTTTATTGTAGAACGTTTGGTCTTCAATAGCTTACTCAAGTCGTCCCAATGCTCCGTAAACTCACAGTTTTGCTTGTCCTGGATGCAATATACCTCATAGCTGTCTTTATTCCTGGTATATAGTGAGAGAAACTTCGAGTAAGTGGACATGTCATTTTGAGTTTGACCATGAGCAATGTCGATGTCGGCATAAGGATGGAGTGGTTCCTTGATCACAGGGAGGCTCTCATTCGTCATAGCGTGTGCACTTGAACGTTCGTAGTATGAACCCGGATCAACCTCTCAAACAAAAAACCGAAATTAAAGTCTTTCCTGAAAACGATGCAACGTTTTGATAAAAGTTACGGCGTAAGTGGTATGCTACAACTTGCAATCACGGTTTGTAGCCCAAAGCTATCGACGAATCTTGTTTCGACTAGAATATTGCAACTGGAACACCACGGAAAGAGAAGACCTTCTATACCAAAAGCTTTCCAAGATCAACTGAGCATCCATGAACCTTGCCGTCAGAGCTTTTACAAAACAACAATCATTTATACAAATTGACACTGATCAAGAAACGGGCCAGGTTTCGTGAGTAAAGAAGTGCCCTCTCTACTGCTGAGTAACTTAATTACATAGTTTGAAAGACAAGATGGTGTGAATCCAGTTCTTCTCAGACTACTTCAGTATTGAAACGTAAACACATTGCGAGCCGATGCGCTCATTGCTTATCTGTCTATGCCTCTACATGGCACTGTAAGGCAATTCGCGTACATGAAGGAACGGAAAAATTTGTCGTAATAGAAACAGTCGCACAACTTCACTTAAAAAAAGAAGAAAAGAGAAACTGCAAAGGCGAATGAGAAAAATGAACGCACAGGAATACCAGCAGCTCCATTTTTGCCAACTCAGAACGGCTGATTCCTGCTGGTTCTCTTGGAAGGTACAGTAAGCAGTAACCAATCACACACCCGAAGCCTTGGATGCTTTACGATTTGTAGTAACCGAAATGCGTGTAATTAACCTCAAAATGGAACTATTATGCTCACTTAATAACAATCGAGAAAAATAAGAGACTTTCAATACGAGTTAAAGCTAATTAAGCTCAATAATTCAATCATTGCAGTGAAACGGCGTGAGAGAAAGAAAGGTGAAAAGGGTTCCAGTGCGCAGCTACAGGAGATTCTGCCGCGAGAACATTTATAATGGTGAAAGCGGCTACCGGTTGATTTTATGCATCGGAATATCTGATTCTTCTCAGAACGAATTTGACCATCTTGCCGTTGCATTCACGTAATGAGGATGACAGACACTTTACCTATTTCGACGGATCAGATCAGATTGTATTCCATATATGATGTTTCCTACGCGTGTCGCACAAGACAAGCGTGACACACTTTTGAGCTATATAAGAACTTTGGTGGTTTCAACGCCAGTCTCGTAGCTGAATCTGCGGCCAGAACTTGGAGTTGAGAATTGAAGCGGAGTTGGAATCTGAGGCTTCACGACAAAAGTCCTGGATTAAGCACTATCGGCAAGCTGTTGTCTACTGGTTGAAGCTCGACATTTGAACGGTAGCTAAGTGTTGTAGCAAGAAACCAAAGCTCATATCAGGGCACCACAGCATTTTTGCGTGAAACTTTGACGTTTAGCAAGGTGTCACAACGTTTTCTACTAAGAACGGTATACGCTTTGAAAAGAAAAAACCACAAAACAGAAGTGACCAGTCAAGCATTGGTAAGACTTCAAAGTTTGAGACACAAGAATGCTATTACAACTTTTTGTTTCAATTTGCTCACTGGGTTTGTTAGCAGCAGTTTGTTTAGTATGCATTCCGGTTGGCTTGCCCTGGAGCCTACCCACAATTCCGATCTATGTCTCTTTCCTACCAATACTCACTGGCATGGACCAGTTGGAGATCTTTGAGCGGTACATCAGACATCCAATGGAAAAGTACGGCGCGGTCAAGATCTTCTTTGCTAATCGATGGAATGTCATGACATCAAAGCCTGAGTTTTTGAACGTCATGTTCAGAGACGAGGATACATTCGCGAAGAGTGGGAATCAAAAAAAAATTCCATATGCCGTGCTCGCAAAGTATACTGGAGATAACGTCATAAGTGCTCATGGAAAAATTTGGACCAAGTATCGTAACTGTATTCAGACTCAGTTGAACGTGTTCGATACCAAGCCTTTAATATATAATGCTCAACTATTTGTGAAATTGCTCAAAAAAAGCCTTGGCCCTGACGGAGAGGGAACAGTGCTTCTACCACCTCTAATTCAAAGACTAACGTTAGCGAACATCTCTCAGATTGCATTGGGATTTGACATCGGAACTCTTAAATTTGGTAAAGATGACGAGATCCTTAGAAGCCCTTTGCATGAAACCTTAAATCAGGTAAAACAGCAGATCTTCAAGCCATTATTCTTATCTTTCCCCTTTTTGGACCTGTTGCCGATTAAGAGTCGCCAGAAAGCGAGGAAAGATGTGGACCGGTTCCGTAGTATGTTGTTGGACACCGTGCATAGAAATTTGATCCAGAACTATAAATTTGAGCAAACAAATAATGCTGCATCTGGTTTGATCAAGGAGTGGAAGAGGAACGGCATCAACGATGAACAATTGAAGGATAACCTTGTTATAATCTTGGTTGCCGGACATGAGAATCCTCAACTCCTACTGACCACGCTATTCTATCTCCTCGCTAAGCATCAAAACCGTCAGTTTGATCTCAGAGAAGAATTGCTCAGCCTTGAAGAAGACGAGGAAGACATATTGAATAATGTCAAACTATCGTGTTTCATTCATGAGGCAGTAAGGATGTTCCCTCCTTTGGGTCAGATTATCAATCGAAAGACTACCAGGAAATGTCAACTAGGCCCTGGAATTATCATTAACAAGGACGTTTACTGTGGATACAATGTTTATGGCACAGGAACTTCCACCTCTGTGTGGGGCGAAACTGCCAAAGAGTTTATTCCAGAAAGATGGGGCTCCTCAATGGAAGAAATTAATAGCAACTGGAAGAAACACAAGTATGACGCTTCGATGTCCGCATTTCATGGGGGCAGAAGGTCGTGTTTAGGTGAAAAATTGGCAATCATGGAAATGAAGTTCACTTTGTTCCATGTCCTCAGAAGCTTCCACATCACTTTGGACCAGGACTGGGATGAGAAGATGACGCCGGCTGGCCCAATCTGTCCTAAGATGCTTAGGGTCAACCTCAGGTTGTGGAAAGATACCACTGAAACTAGAGCGAATTCAGTGTTGTCAAGTACAGCAGAAACCTTGAGTGAGAAGATGAATTGAGGCAAATTTGTACATCTTCTGAGTTTTTTCTTCCTTCGGTTTATTCCAACTGATTGTAAGGCCAAATGCAACCGTTAGTCTTCCTTTCAAGCAAAATTTTCAGTTGGTATTTATTAGTTATTTGATGATATGTGCAAATGCTTAGGCGGCCATTTTATAAGGATCGTGGATTACGGACTGCGGATTCAAGCGCGCTAAAGACTTCATTCCAGAAAAAGTCTACGTTAATATTTTTCCCAACAATTAGTCCAGTAGCAGAGTTTTGGCTGTATTTCTTTTGTACTATAGTACGTCCATAGTCCCTGTTACGACAGTCTTTTATCACGCCCAATTGTAATCTGTCATAACAGAACTGAAGAGTTTCGTTGCTAATATGACCATAAAAGAGAAGAAGCGGCATCAGTGTGACAGGGTCGTGTATCGGAGGCCCCTTTTCGAATCCTTGTTGATTCTTGTAGGTCTTAGCAAAGAATATGAAGAGCTCATAAAACAGCTTTCTAAGCTTAGAGGTACCATCCCCAAGAACTATCTTGTCTACATTGTTCGTAGCAAGACAGGTATGTGTTAAGTCTAGTGGAGATAAGACACATTTGTAGTTCACGTCGTCGTCATCGAAAATGAACGAAGCAGCATCGGGGTCGGCCCAAACGTTAAATTCCGCGGATTCATTATCGTTCCGGTTCCCTGCCTGAATTCCTCCAGCCATGAATGATAAGAATCTAACATGCTCTTTCAAGTGAGGCTTCTCTCGGAATAAAGTGGCTACTGAAGTTAGCGTTCCTGTAGATACCAACGCAATATTTCCTTCATGCGATGAAATAGCTGCCTCTATAGCCTCCAAGTAGTCCCCATTCACGTGCGAAGTTTTCGGTTTCGGAAGCAACGTAGTGCCATCCAAGCCTGATATTCCGTGAATGTCAGGAGCGTATGCAACTTCCCTGACCCAGGGACGTTGTGCTCCTTTATAGACTGGAACCTCGTCCTGCTTTCCGAATGCAGTGAGTAACGAAAGAGTGTTGTACAATGTATTCTCGGGAGAACTGTTACCAAACGAGGCAGAGATTCCTAACAAGTCGAAGCTGGGATGAAAACAACTTAACAATATGGCAACTGCATCGTCATGCCCTGGGTCACAATCGAGCCATATAGGTATCTTTGACTGCCCTGTCATTTCGCAACGGTTCTAGCCTGGCTCTTTTCTGTCAAGTATAGATAACTGTTAACCGTTACTTCGATCAGACGGCACTCTTCCCGTGTAAACGATGTTTAATCGGACGCAACTAAACCTTAATCGTACTGTTCTAAATTGTATATGTTGCAAACCTTAAATTAGTACATCAAGTTTTGTATATATTTCCGAAATCTGCTCGAATGACACAAATGATGTAATTATTCAATGCCACATATCGCACTGAGTCAGCAACAAGGAAACGAGTCTATCACGTGAACGAGTATATATCACTGCATTATTGATAGTTGATGGTACTAGGTACTATGGCTTATGAGTAACGACACACTTACTTGTGTTTTCTTTGTAGACTAGTTGCACCGCTAGGTGTTTGCACACTTACGCATAGATGATATCGTCCGACAGGACGAGGTGATAAGGCAATTAAGTACTTAACCACATTAGGGAATCAGTGAACATGGAAAATTGTAGCCAAACACTGCATACCCGCGGTATTAGCCTTGTGCAGAGGAACCTCAGTTGTATCTTGCATATTGTTACTGCTGATTATCTTTAGGAATCTGTGACGCTACCGTGTTGAAAAATCTGACGTTGCACCAGGTCACGTTTAGGATGAAAAGAGAACAAACGTTGCAGAGCAAAAATATCACAGCCGGGTATAACTACGACGAGAGCGCTAACCAGTAGCTAGAAATAGAAGATATTTTGACCTGTATAATGGCGCCTCAGCCAAGTCGTTTTCACCGGAGTAACGCATTTAAGCTCAAGCCATCTGTCTTCTTAATATTTTTATGAGAAGCCAGCCGAAGGAGTAAAAGGCGGGCAACTAGGTGACAAAGAATTAGTATGAATGCGAGAGCCGCGGAATTTTCAAGAGACGGACTCACAGTTTGCACTAACCTTAGCGTCGACGTGTTTACTGAACTGAACACTTTTGTCACGGCAAATCTAATTAAGCTGACAATGAGACAAAGAGCAGAACTTTTTGATGTAGCCCCAGTAAAATAACTGCCATGACACACTTTCGTTCAAGATGTATAATGGCTATGCAGCGGACAGATCTGTTACTTCTTTCAGGTGAGGTATTAGCGTTCTGACACTTGCTGTCGTTTAAGAGAATAATCTACACCGGAAAAACACGCTTCGCTTATATTCTTGCTCGTATTGACTTGCTCGGAAGCATCTAACTATTGCAGACACTATTGAAAGGTGTGACCATTTTCGTTTGATTCAACAATTAGCATCCGCTCAGCTGGTGGATTTCCTCGTGATTTTAGAATATATGAAAATGAATTTATTAGTGTCAGATAAAAATGAGAGTGAATATTAATTTTAGTCTTCAGTCACCACTTATACGTCATGTAGATGCAAGCGCTGGCAAAACTGTCACCTTCGTTATTGTTACTGCGATATACTGTACGGCAATAGGATATAGAGAAGGTAAGACTAGACTCTAACAGGACCGTAAATTCAAGAGTACACTTCGTCACCCGTTCGACTCCAAATCGGTGATGACTCTAGAATCTAACCCATTGAAGGTGGTTGATATCTCAGAGCCGGCTGAGCTGAGCTCTGCGAAGCTTTTGGATGCTGCAAGAAAGCAAGGTTTTCTGTTTATCGATGGGCACGATTTCACTCAGACGGAGGTAGACATGCTGTTTGATTTGTCAAAGCAGTTCTTTTGTTCGTCTTCTCATGAAGAGAAGCTGAAGTACACTTTTAACGCGGTCAATAACTTTGGTTACACGGACTTTTCCAGCGAACAGCTAGATCTTTCGAAGGGCAGAGATTTCAAGGAATGTTACAATTTTGGGGCAATCAACTTTGCCAAGGGTGAGTTCAATGTTCCTAATCCATCTGCAGAAGTCAAAAATCCCGAGCAAAATGAGACGCCCGCGTACTTCCTAAAAAACAAAGATTTGATTATGACCGTACTACAGAAGTATCACAAGGTGGCTACTGAAATACTTAGGGTGGTGACAGTTGCTCTAGGTATCGAAAGGGAGGACTTTTTTACTGCCAAAATGAGGCCTGACCAAAAGAATGGCTGTGTGATGAGATTTTTGCGTTACCCTTTGATCAGAGAAGACCAACTAGATTCCAGCTCAGGACTAGACCCAACAATAAGGGCTGGCGCTCACACGGATTATGGTGCTCTTGCCATTTTGATGCAGAGAAAAGGACAGCAGGGCCTCGAACTGCAATTTGACAAGAATTCTGACGAATGGGTTAAGGTCCCTTTCGTTCCCTCTAAATATGAAGGGAAAGCACCTCCTCTTGTTGTAAATTTTGGAGACATGCTCTCATATTGGACTAACGGTGTGCTCAGAAGTACAAATCACCGCGTCAAGTTCTCACCAGGTGAGACAAGAAGCTCTGATCGATACTCTATTGTGTTTTTCGTTCACCCCGACGCTGACACTACGCTGGATCCCGTCCCAAGTGCCATAGTACAGCAAGCTTGGAATGGAAAAGCAACGCCTACTTTGACTGCACTGCAATATCTACAGCAGCGTTTGAAAGAAACTTATGAATGGAAGAACAACTGAGGCTGTCGGCCTGTTCTAGCTGTATACTTCGTACCTTCTGTTCTTATCGTTTTTATGTAGTTATGACTCTATCGTATTTTCCCCTAAAAACCCGTTTTGCAAAGTCGAAACAAAAAAGTGAACTCAACTGCTGATCTTTTCAATTTGAAACAGAACGTTACATAAGGCAAACAGATGACCTGGCTTCATCTCAATGCTATTTGGTTGTTCACGGTCACTGCCATCCGTAAGTAAGATATCTTTTTCGTATTCCGTCCTCCTTTCCGAAAGCTTCGCAAAAGCTTGAAAAACAAATCCATTTCGGCAATGGTCACACCCCAACGGAAGAACTCCCTCAAATGCCAAAAAGGACCTAGACAGGTTCAAACTACTGACTTGACCCATTTCGTTCTTTACAGTAGCTGTTCGAAGAGTTCTCTGCCCCACCGACATTAAGGAGTGGGCAACTTGAAGCGCTTTGTCCTAAAGGAAGAAAATTTTTGAACCCTGGCATCTCTACTAAATAAATTAGCTGTTAGTGTCAAAACACTTGTACTAATAAAACAGCAACTGAACTTTCCGTGAAAACATATTTGAAGTCCGCAAATTGCCTACTTAACAAGTTATTTGTCTGTAAAGTCTGTTCTGATGCATGAATTCGCCTTTCTGAATTCGACGACATGTGTACTTTTCTGTTGTCCGGTCATGAAAATTGAGAAATATCGCGTGGACCAAAAAAAGATTGCCCGATCTAACGTCAGTTGAGTACATATGGGGGGCGACACAAGACAAGGAACATACACTCAGCTGGCTAACACCAGTGCCTAAACTCAACGATATAAGATTGCCCCGACTTAGTCGCATTGTACTTACACATTTAGTATTTGTTTTTAGACAAACGTTGTTATCTGTCGCAATACAGTAACCTCGAGTCATAATTGTGCTCTGAATAGCCACCCCTGAAGCAACTCAGCTATAAGGAAAGAGCTGCCCAAAAAGGGAGTGTGTACCAAGTCAGAGTTTTGACACTCATAGTATAGCACTCTCATTTTCCACTTAGAGTCCACAGTTGATTACCGTTTTTTTCATAGTTTTCATGCCAATAATGTGTATAATTGTCATTTATATAAAAACCTGAAATATTCGACGACAGGAATAAGAACAATTAACACCGTCTTTTGGAAAGTCCCTCGAGTGCTGCAAGAACGATTTTTATGACCAGCTTAAGACTTCTCAATACCGTCAGACAGTAAGGAGATGTCATTAAAGGATTCTGATTTTACAAAAAAGGAAATAACATCCTCCTCCGTGGAATCTTTCACTGATTCCAGTGAAAATGACTATAACAAGATTCCAGTCCCGGATGGGGGCTACGGCTGGGTGGTTGTGTTTTCGTCCTTCGTATTTAATTTTTGCACTTGGGGTGCCACAGCCGGATACTCTGTGTATTTGTCGTATTACATGGAAAGTGACAAATATGAAACTGGTTCTGATTTGGATTATGCGGCCATTGGTGGGTTGTCTTTTGGTGTTGGACTTTTACTTGCGCCTCTATTCAACTACTTGTTGATTAAGACGTCTCCCAAGAAGGTTCTGGCATTAGGCATAATCGTTCAAAATGTTTCTGTATTATTAGCCGCATTTGCGACCAAGTTATGGCAGGTTTACCTGACTCAAGGTGTCGCAATCTCTTTTGGGTTAGGCGCTATTTGTTTCCCTAACACGACTTTGGTCGCACCTTGGTTCAGAAAAAGAAGATCATTGGCACTAGGAATAAGTCTAGCTGGATCTGGACTAGGTGGTATTGTTTTCAACCTTTCTATTCAGAAAATCATTGACAGCACCAACGTCAAGTGGGCTTTGATTTCACAGTGTATTATCTGTTCAGTGTTGAGTACCGCAGCTTTGCTGCTCGTGAGGACTAGGGAGGAAGAGGTGGATAAATATTCTGGGGAGCAAAGGAAGGTTGTCGAATGGGGGATGTTCAAACATCCAATCGTGTGGCTTCTGTTTGCATGGGTATGCTTTACCATGTTAGGATACGTCATCCAACTATATTCCTTCTTTTCCTTCACTGTGTCTCTGGGGTATAGCTCGCAACAAGCGTCGGTGGTTTCTTGTATGATTTGCTTGGGTGCTTTGCTGGGAAGACCATCGGTTGGTTTTCTGTCTGATAAATTCGGGCCGGTGACCACTTCTATGTTCTGTCATCTGGTCGTCGGAATACTAGGATACGCAATGTGGATTCCTTGCAGAAATTACGCGACGGCTTTAATGTTAGCTCTTTTGGAAGGTAGTTTAATGGGTACCATTTGGCCGTTATTGACATCCATTATCACTCGAATTGTTGGCTTACCAAAACTGGAGTCAGTATACTCCGTCGTTTGGGTTTTCATTGGTGCGTGTTCGATAGTTTCCCCTGTCATTGGGCTGAGGTTAAAAAGAGACCACTACAAAGAGGGAGAAAACGCATATCTATATACAGCAATTTATGCAGGCACTGCATATATTTTTGCAGCCTTGTCATTGTTTTTGATTCGTGGTATCCTGATTGCCAGGGACAGGATTTGTGAGAAAGAGAAAACTGGCTACGATGATGGTGAATTACAGTTCACACCAACATGCAATAACACTTTTAGATCTCTTCTCTCTTGGAGGGATCTATACAGGAAGGTCTAAGATATTTTGGAGTACTTTTGATTTCATCTTCTTTCCGATCAACGTTTTATCAATATTAGGGTCTCTTTAGATAAGATCTTTTATAGCTAAAGGAGACATATTCACAAAACAAATCTAAGTCGATATACGGTGCATGGATAATGTGACTCACTAAAGTGCCCGATGGAGATATAGGAGATAACAAAATTAGTTGATTGAATAACTATTAACTATACAACTGGTACATGCTAAATTGTTGAGAAGTGGGCTCTCATGGAAGAAAGACATCGTTTCCTTGCTCCATAGCCATTTTAGTGTGATGCACAATGTCGACTGATTCCCATGGGTAAGCATACCATTGGTCAGGGACCTTTCTGCCTGCAATATACCTGTTCTCGTTGTTCAGTATTTCGTCCGGAAGTCCCGCCTTCTTTTCCTTCATCTTATCATGCAAGACAAAGATACCGAAAGTGGTCTTCATCTCAGGACTCGTTTCCAAATCAATACCCTTGGCTTTCGCTTGTTGCTCAGCATCCTTCTGCAGTTCATTTAAGGCATAATGTAGAGTAGTTCTGGTATCATCCACCTCGTCAACAATCAGAACGTTCTTACCCACCAAATCCAATTTACACTGCTCGTAGTCGATCCACTGGGTTCTTTGAACCGTGATACCAACAGTCTCCTGCTCAGAGCCAACACTATAAAGGTCTTCATACAGGGATAGAATGATCGCAAAGATCCTAATAGTTGGGATACCTGGCTCCTTCAAGAAGGTACGAAGAATTCTAGCTGGAATGAAACCACCGCCTCCGATGGCAATGATAATGTCTGGCTTGAACTTCTTGATTCTGTCAGCAGACTCCTGACATAACTGATGCACGTTGTTATATGAGATATACTGCTTATCCTCGGTAGACATGGCTGGCTAAATCAATCAAAATCACTTGTACTTCGCTCAGAAACTGCAATGCTTTACAAAGCAGAAACAACCAACAGGCAGAAACCTTGGGGATTCGACACGCTCCTAATCCGAACCAAATCCCAAAAGGTTATCCAAAGAAATTTAGCTAAGCCGAGGAATGCTTCTGCCTTCAAGAACAGAAAGCAAGAGATGAGCTTGAGATGAGATGAGCTACTTTTAAAAACTTGTTCTCTAGCAGAAAAGACTATATAGAAACCTGCATAGGTAGTCAAAACTGTAAGTGCCAAACTCACAACGCGCATGAAATCATCTCCGGCATTTCCCCTTGTTGACAGCGGAAGAACCTATTCGGGAAATCCGAAGTTCTGCTTCGTTCCTATCAATTTGTTGCCAAGTCGGACTGTTGCTTACGTTGTATGACAATCTTTCAATCTGAATTTAGTGTAATAATGAAGAGCCTACGTTTTCAGATGAGGACAGCTCTTACAGAGTCAAAGTTGTAAAGGCCAAAGTTACCCGGCATTTACAAGACCTTGTAGTGTATTGATCAGTCTTTGACACCAGTGTCAGCGTTTGCAAATGTAGACGTTGTAGTTGAATGCAATGCTTCTGGTCTATGTGCAACTCTACATACCAATTATACGTTAAATAGACAAGATAGGTGGTTGTTAAGACCACGTGTGTTACACTTCCTCGTCGGAGTACCCGTCTTCAGCGTCAACCTTCATTTCTACGTCGTCTTCAAAACCTTCCTCCGTGTAAGCCACCTCAGCTTCGCTTTCGGAGGTGCTGTCCATTTCTTCGTCTGAAGATCCTGAGCTCTGTTCTCCATCGTCTATCAAACCAGCGTCGTCGAGCTCTTCTATGTATTCGACTGCTTCTTCGTCCTCTGTCGTTTGTTCATTGATGTCGCCTGAGTATGAAGGTTCGACTTGTGCTCCTACTTGGTCTTTGCTATACCGAACGGCTCTCTTGCTGCTTAATTCGCGCAGAGTCTGTGATAGCCTTGAATCTAATGCTAGAAGTTTTGGTAGAAGGTCTGCGCGCTTTTTCAGCGTGGAATGTAAGGAAGAAAGAGATGTTATCAAATTGGGGATGGTAACGAGGTACCCTCCGTGGATGATCAAACACCATTTGACCCAGACGTTCAAAGGCCCTTGTCTATGAGTTTGTCTTGCGATTCTTTCTGCCAGTCTTTCCAACAACACAGTCGCTAGCTGTGGGGATAGTCTTGATATTGTTGCCTGAATGACTTTTTCCTCGCGAGTGTTCAAGACGGTCTCCAACAAGGTGTGATCGTTTGATTTCAACGCTTGTGACAGCACCACTGATGAAGTCCCAGCATTGGCTCTTTTTTTGTCCTTTGACTTTCTAGAGGGTGGAGCGATTATATTGAGTTTATCCTGTAGGGTCTCTGCCATCTCATTACTCTCAAGATCATCCAAACTTTGGATGATCGATTCGACATGTTTGAAATTATCACCAGAGGTGACTGTTGCATTGCCCTCTTTGTATGTTTTCGCGGATGAAACATCACTGCTTTCATGATTCCTATTTTGCAGTGACCTGATTGAGGGCAAAGGCTTGTAAACCGTGCTGATAGGCTCTGTCAAATCCGAAATATTCTTTTGTTCGAAATATGGAGTGGTTGCATTTTCGAGCCATGCGAAGTTTACCGTATTCTGGTCTACGAAATTTGCGACAACGTATAACCGTGTGGAAGAGTTGGATCTGAGAAGCGTAATTGTCTTATTGGGTTGCTTCGAAATTTTGCCAGCACGTCTTTTGTTTCCACTATTCATCGTTACAAGCGGTTCTTCGAATATGGCTACGTCCCCATCTTCAGTAGTGACGGAGACAACACTCCAGTCATTGGAAATCGAAACGCAGGCCACGTTAGACTGGGCCACTAAGACGGACTTGGTTTTTGTCGATTCCAGCTCGTAGATGTTCAGGAATCTATCGTCCTCTGATGCACTCAAGAATGCCGTGCGATCCTTAGTTAGCTGAAGATATGACACCGGAGAGATGTGACCAGGGTACTGACTTATCAACTTTCTCGATTTTGTGTCAATCAGGAAGATCTGGTGCGATGCCACCAGTACTCTAGAGTCGTCAACAATGCATATTTTCTTCAAATCCTTGCAACTATCGATGTTGAAATTAAGTACAACGTTCTGGGACAGTAAATCTATCAGAGTAATTTTATCATCTCCGGTCAAACACCATGCGCTTTGAGAGTCTATTGAACACTGGAAGTCTATTACCGGCAGCGTGGAGCCGGTGCTCAATTTGGTAATGATTTCGTTCGACAAAGGAGAGTACAGCCAGATTTCACCTTGGTTCAATCCAAGCGCAACCAACGGCGTGTCATTGAACGTGATCCACTGCATGCACGTACAAGACACATTCTTGCCCTCCAAATATAGAAAATTCTCATTGATTAAATTCGTTTTAGATGTAGCGGCTGGCTCTACTGAGACTCTTTGCTTGTCCAATGCGGTGGAAACATACGCAAAGAACTGACCAGACGGATCGTACTGCGACAGCACAACAGGCGAGTTCGCAACCATAGCGCTAGACGTTGATCTTTGTATGCACCTGCTGCTATTAACTTTACTGCCTTGTTCTAATTACCAAGAGCACTCACATTTTAGCAACATCTAATCGATTGTCTGTAACTGTACGATGCGATGAGATGAGCTTGAAAAGTTTCTGCATTAACTGCCAACTCTATCGCCGACTATGGACAGTAAAAAAGTAAAAAAAAATATAGTAAACACCAAGTGTTCGGGTAATCCAACTTATGGCGTCACGTGAAAAATTCCTCTCACCCAAACCCTCTATTTAAGACGTCAAGACTATTCAGCACACTACTTCATAGTATCCTCTGGCCCCTCGCTCATCGCTAAACTCAAGCATGTTCATGTGTTAGGCTCAACAGAAAACAGGAAGCATTGAGGCAAAACGTAGATGTGAAGATAACAAGCTACAAGTCGAGCCCTTGACCAGCTCTTCAAGACCTTTCGGTTATCCATCCTAAATATAATAATCCGTTGCCTGTCGGTAGAGGGTTGTGCGACGCGAGCTGCAGCTCATTGTTCTTTGTTTACTGTCCCTCGATGCTGTTGTTCTTTTTACGTTTTTCCTTTTTTTCAGCAGCTTCGACTGTGCAGTGCAAAAGGGGAGCAGTAGTTTTGTATATAAAGGATTCGAAAAAGTGACGAATTCTATGAAAGTCGCGCGTAAGTGTGTGCGATGAGCCCTGTCACTATATGTACGGATGCGTTCTGTTAAGGATATGTAAAGTTGGTTCACCGATGTACCAAGATATGGAAATTTATTGAAACTGAAACCAACTAGGTTCGGGAGTTATATCCAACATCAAGCAGCGAGAAGAAGTGGCAATTGCCCGTGTATTCTGAGATCACGTGATGGCGGGTGAAGCAGAGGACATTACGTTGCCCAAGGCTACGGTTCAGAAGATAATATCAGAGGTGCTAGATTCAGATCTCACATTCAGCAAGGAAGCACGTGAAATAATTATAGAATGCGGCGTCGAGTTCATCATGATGCTTGCAGGGTCGGCCAGTGAGATTGCGGACAAAGAGTTGAAGAAGACGATAGCTCCGGATCACGTGATTAAGTCCCTTGAAGATCTTGAGTTTGACGAGTTCATACCACCGCTGGAAGAGATCTTGCAGCAGCATAAAGAGAACCAAAAGATTAGGGAGAGGCGGGATGCAAAATTCAAGAAATCCGGTCTCTCAGAAGAAGAACTGCTTCGACAACAAGAGGAGTTGTTCAGACAGTCAAGGTCTAGGTTTCAACAAACGCCTTCCGTTTCTGAAGCGTCAAACAATGAGCCGGAGACGAGTTTTAAGAAAGAAGATATTTGAGCAAAAGGGGGTTTAGTTCTATGGAGTTGCCTCAGAGAGCTCCATTGCATAGTTTCATGTTGTATATTCTATACGCTTTAAAAGTTAATGCCTTGTAATAGTAGAAACAACTAACTAATACACCATGAAAAAAACTCCAGGTGTTTGATGATACACTGTACGTAAAAGAATACTCTAGCTTTACCAATATGGAAGAGAGTCGCGGTAAACTACAGCACTCGTTAAGACAGAATGCAATATGCTATGGAGGGTTATCTATTCAATCTTCCTTATACGAGTCTTTTTATTTGGGTCAGGAAAACTATGCAGAATACTGTAAAATAGCTTTCAATGAATCCTGTTTGTCTATATCAATGGATTGTGTGAGCAACTGATATCTGTCTGAGTTATATTGCTGCAACGTGGCAAAGAAATCGTGCATATGTTTGAATGCATCAAGTTCGTCTAAGGGGGAATCATTGAAATCGTCATTAATATCGTCGTAGAAGTCCAATCCCTCGTCATCATTGCTATCCTCGTAATCTCCGTTATTTATCTTAGTGCGCATTTCCATAGCCGCGGGCAGCGCCTCAGCAAGTGTCACCAACTTATTGACTAACGGTTTTACAAAACCGTTCACGCAACTAGGAAAGTCGCTTAGCTGAAGCAATGACATGATACCGAACATTTGTAGCTTGATAGCGAAAACTGTTTTGCAAGTAGTTGAGACCCACTTATTCATGAACGCCAATGTCAAACCTTTGCTTTCACAAATCTGAAGAGTCTCCACAGGTTTACAATAGAGACCGGCCATCAACATTTTCACAATCAAGGAATCCTCGAGACCTATCTCCTCATCTGTGGCAACTGTGCAGAATGCGTCAAATAATGGAATATCTTTAAGGGCAACAGCATAAGAAATCAGGAGTTCCACAGCACACTGAACACTGTAATCCACTCCCGATTCCATCACACCCGTCATTATTCTCAAAAATGCTGGCAAGTATGTTTGGTCCTGGGTGAAACCAAAATTAATCACCGTTTCGAAGAACACCTTGTACGATTCGAAATAGTCCAACGCATACGTCTGGAAAGAATCGAGTACATCATGAACCATTTCCCAAACTTCTGGGGTAAACTCGTTGAAAGTGCTCTTGGAGCTCAAGGCTAAGGAATCCATCAAATCAACAATCTCGGTGAGAAATATTATTTGTGCATTCACAATCACAAATTTTACAACAGGTAGGAACTTTTGCACCAAGCAAACTTTATTCATCGACATTACCATCGTGGTCATTGTCTGAAGAAGACCCGATGCCTGCAATTCCTGATCTTGATCTGAAAGCACGTTGCTGTTTGAACTATTCTGAATCAATGATTGACCCAACTGCATAAATTGTTCAACTAAATTTTGAGCCAAGTCATTTGCAAAAGGGGTAAGCTCATCTGCAAACCTTTCCACAAATGCCTCCATCACCTCAGTCAAAGTGTCTATCTCAAATTCCTTAGAGAGCTTCAATAATCTTTCCATAATTTGAGGAGCCTGAGCCTTGATGTGAGAATGAATATCAGGATTTGAGACCACTAAAGTCTTCAAAGCATCTGCACTAACAATTTGAATTGGCAAACAGTTATTGTGGACAAAATTTCCATAAACACCTTCAAAGATTAATGATAGAACTGACATATCCGAGAAGGGGGATTGATAAATAGAAACGGTTTCTAGTGCTCTTGCTACTAGGAACGGATGCCTTTTATCATTTAACAACGGAAGAACAAAATGCGAAAAGATACTTTCCAAGTCAATACTGCTGTTAGCGTCTGAATTCAAGAACGAGGAAAGCGTTGAGAGCATTCTCAAAGCAGCTTCTTCTTGATATGCAACCGATAAAGACTCATTTTGTTGATAGCTCAAGAAAACTTGATTTATCAGAGGCAGCAACTTGTTGATTTCTTCAACACGTTTATGTCCGATAATAAAGATAAAGTCTGTGGCTGCAACATCCGCAGTAGAGCTCTCTTTGTTGACATCGAAGTACCGTCTTGTATACTCCTCTGGATCCTCCTGGAACAAAGCGACAGATGTTTCAGATGCACACAACGAAGGAAAAATGAGGTGATTAATGATGCTTTCAAAATGTGGTTGGATTATTGACCAAAGCGTATTCTCTATGGCACATTTTTCCAGGAATTGGATCAAATAATGCAAAGCGGATTCGCTGAGCCACAATGAGCCCGTTCCAGAGTCCCATAGCTCAATGACCTTAAAGTATTCCTGCAATATTGTAGGCACAATATTTTGAAAAACGTAGTCTACCATCTCTTGTTTGATTGCCTTCGAAGTTCTACTATATTTTGCAATGAACTTGTAAAGATTTCCGAATGCCCACTTATTCACCTTGACTCTCTTATCGTAGCTTCTGTCTGCCAAGTCCAATGCCAAAGTCTCAGCTGGCATATGTTTCGAACAAAGGAACAGGTGCAACTGGATCCAAGAATTCAACTTATCGATGTTAGTGAAATAATGGGGAAAGTTGTTCAAACAGCCGTATTTGAACGATTTCAAAATTAGGTAAAGCATTTCGTTAGATTTATGGTCTTCTTGATTTACTAGTTGTCCAGCGATATGCTCCATTACCGGAAAGACCGCATCGATAAAATTATCGATATACTGTCTGTTTCCGAACATGTCCCAACGGTGAATGTTACACACCTCAAAAATCAAAAGGAGACCAGGATAGATGAACTCCTGTTTGCCTGATTTGAGCAACTCAATGACTTGATCGGTGAAGGTCCAATCTTCGCTCCATTTCAATATTCCTCCGATGGACTCCGTGATATGAGGCCTTAGATGGTTGTTCTCGTAGTTCTTTATTAGTGCGTTTATCAAGGCGGGCTTGAATGCCTGCTTTTCCTCTTGCGATATCACTGATCTCTTACGTGAGTTCCAGCTTCTCTGGATCAGATTCTTCATATATATGGCACATCCCATCCTGATAGGCAATTGAAGCTGTTCGTTGTTCATTGCGTTTAACAAAAGTGAAAGAAAACCAGGCTCTTTCTGCAATTCGAACAATTGCTGCTCTGCAGCTTTGATAGACTCAGCATTGCTGGTCATAGTCTGACTGAACAGCTGCAACACCACCTGTTCTTCAACCATTGACGTAATTATTTGCCAAACCTAAACACAATGGGAATACAATTAATTCAATAACCGTTGATACAACACAGAGATGGCACGGCTCACACTCAGTAACTCTGAAAATGCCACAACTGCATATAAACGCACAATACGTATCAGTTTCAACCGCTAATGCCAATCCATGAAAGGAATATCCAGTACAAATCTTATGTCTTATTGTACATTTAACACTGTTAATGTTGTATCTCATCGGATTTCAAAGAAAATTGTTAAGAATCGTTGAAACTGAAATTTGGCTTCAGAGAATCCCAACACCACATGTTACTGTCTGGTAAAAGAACAGGGTCTGAAGCGATAAGTAGGGCATTCATGACGGCATTGAGACTCAGAATCACAGCAAAGGACCGCTAAGAATTTAGGGAATCGAACACTGCCTTTAGAAACTTGTTTTGCTCCTTTAAAAAAGCATTTGAGGACATTTGCACGTAGTTCGTCTTCATGAAGCTCAAGATCTATGAATACTTCGGATTGGTACTAGGTCTGATCATAGCGTTGGAAAGTTCTTACATCCACCCAGATGAGCACTTCCAGACAATAGAACCCGTTTATACCGCTTGGTACGGAGTCAACGGTACTACTGCATGGGAGTTTCTGCCACAGAATGCCTCCAGAAGCCTGGCTGTGTTGAGAATGAGCTACTGGCCAATTTTATGGCTCAACGATAGGCTGTTTGGATTCAGTGCTCTTGGAATATTGTACTTATATCGACTGCAGAACTACCTGGTGTACACAGTGGTAGTGAACTTCTTTCTGGAGTTTTGTGAGGTATCCAACACTCACAAGACTAAAGCAAAGTTCTTCATCAGGACGTCGTACATCACTTGGGTAATCCAAAGCCATACTTTCAGCAACTCAATGGAGACGGTTCTGCTGCTTTTGGTCTTGTTTACATGTCAGTATCTGCTATACGAAGTACGGAGCTACAGAAGACCTACAATTATGACTTGTTTGACATTGGGAACTTTAATATCGGTCGGAACATTTAACAGAATGACTTTTCCAGCGTTTTTGGTGCTCCCACTGATTTCGATATTTTACCATTGCTTCTTATCGCATTTTCTGTATCTTATTTGGACCATACTTGGCGCTGCAGCGGTATCAATGGTGCTTGTGATAGTTGACACCAATGCGTTTGATAAAACCAAGGATCACAGTTGGGTCATTGCACCATTGAATAATCTAATGTACAACCTGAACTATGAAAATATTGCTAAACACGGGATTCATTCCAGATACACCCATTTAATTATTAATCTGCCCCTCTTGTGTGGTCCACTTCTGGTCTTTTTGATTTCCAAAAAGTACTTACTGAAACTACCTGCTCTATCGGCAATCTCTGGACTGGTGATTTTATCTCTCTTCCAGCATCAGGAGCTCAGATTTATTGTACCAGTACTTCCGTTAGTTTGTGCCTCAATACACCTCGAATCAATCGACACTGTTGTTCAGGCAGAATTTATCATTTGGGTGTGGATGTTATTCAACCTTGTGTTAGGGCTAACGTATGGTGTCATGCACCAGGCCGGTATTATACCGCTGATTTCAGAGTTTTCCTCAAAGCAGATTCCTGTCCATATATGGTGGAAAACGTACTCTCCACCCACTTGGCTGTACCACAATGCACACTTAGTTGTTTCCACCACAAACTTCATCGACGATATAGAGCGTGTGGACAATGTTCCATGGGATTCCGTCTCTAACCATGTTATAGATCTCAAAGGTAGTGACTTGCGTCTGCTAAACTATACGCTTACCAAATTTGCTGCTAAAAATGCGTCAGTTCAGTTGGCTCTTCCGAACAGCGTTATCAAAAGGATAAAAAATCTCGAAACTCAATTCAAATTCACGAAATGCTGGGAGACCTGGAAACATTTCGATTTTGACCATCTTGATGTGGCGGATTTACAAACATTCTACCCCGGCCTATCAATGTATACGGTGGAGCTATTATGAACTATGAATGAAAATCGATTACATCGTGTTCACTAGCCAATTTGCATCAGTCCAACCCAAAGCACCTAAATTATATGTGTGTGAACTTCTAAGTAAGTAAAGAAATAATGATATATAATGACAAGACTTCCAAAACTAGCATCATTTGTAGAAGTCAAATTTATCGACATCACTTCCAGACTTGATTTGGGAAGCATAAGCTTCCTCAAGATCGCTCTGTAGAATGACGTATCTATTTTTTCTGACTGCCCTTAGACCAGCTTCCTGCATGATAGCAGCAATCAAGGCACCAGATAGTGGATCGTTTCTGATAATCAAAGAGTCTAAGTCGGCTTCTGGAGCCAATGACATTTTAGCTGCGATTGTACCAAAAATTAGACGACGCTCACGTCTGTCCCTAAGTGATGGGAACTCAATTTTTCTATCTAATCGACCCGGTCTCAACAAAGCAGGGTCTAATGTATCCGCTCTATTAGTGGCCATTATAACCTTTACATTTGTTGACTGGTCGAAACCATCCATCTGTGTTAGCAACTCAATTAGAATACGCTGGACTTCTCTGTCTGACCCTGTCTGAGCATCAAAACGTTTGGTGGCAATAGAATCGACTTCGTCAATGAAAATGATGGATGGGGCGTTTTCCCTGGCTAACCTAAAAACGTCTCTGACCATTCTGGGACCTTCACCCAAATATTTGTGAACAAATTCGGAACCATTAACTCTGATGAATGCGGCCTCAGTAGCATTGGCAACAGCCTTGACCAACATGGTCTTACCTGTACCTGGTGGCCCATACAGCAAGACACCTCTTGGAGGATCGATACCGATCTGCTGGTACAAATCCGCTTGCACCAAAGGAAGTTCAACAGCTTCTCTGATTTCTTGTTTCTGCATATCCAAACCACCAACATCCGCGTATGTGACGTCCGGCTTTTCATTTGCTGCCATGATGGATATACTGGAATCGGAGTCCGGTGGTAGAATGTCCACTAATGCGTTAGAATGACGATGTAAGGCAACTGAAGTCGATGGCTTCAATAGTTCTCTATCCAATGTTGAAAGTATTCTTACCACGTAGCTCATGCCGGTGGTGGAAGACACTATGCCCGTGTTTTGGTCTACAGGCTCCAAGAATTGGCCGATTACCAAAGGAACTGATTGTATCCTTTTGACCTCTTCCTGTGCTCTTAAAAGTTCCCGCTTTAAATAACGTTGTTCATCTTTGATGTAATCTTCCTGTAAAGTCAATAACTTATACTCCTTCTCCAGCTTTTTGAGTTTCAAATAGACATCAGAGTTCCCGTTCGCTACCGAAAACGAGTCACTGTTTAGCTGAGAAAGTAAAGCTCCATAAGATAACCCATGGTTACTTTTGACTGCTGCATCGTCATTAGCTGCAAGCTGAGGAGTTACAATACCCAATTCTTCCATATTACTCTGCTGTGTTTAACGTCTTTACCCTTCACAAATGGGTTGCAATAAACTTGAATTAATTCAACGAGACGTCTAATAACTCAGTTTGGTTGTTTGACTGCAGTCGAACTATGTCAATATTCGTGATCCAACTTCAATCAACAGCAACAGTTAATGCCAATCCTTATACAGGAATTGTCAAGGTTACAAAGTTTGCATCTATACTCTAGTTCTATATTGTTTGTAGTTCATAACTTCATTATCGATCTTAATTACTATTTCATACAATTCGCCACCCTTTCGTTGTCACGTGACATACTTGCTGGTCGCAACTCGGAAATAGCGACGGAGGGTACTCCCAAGGGCAATTGGCAGCAAGGGTACGATGTGCCTACAATGGCCCAACGTACTCAGGAAGAGTGATTGTAGTAATGTCTCTTCAAATCAGGAATCCCAGCAGAAAGCCGATGGAAAGAAGGATTGAAGAATACGAATAAAAGATAGGCTTAGTCAACGTCACTGATATATCTGGTAAAGCGTCCAGCAGCTTTTGAGAATATATGTGCCATTTAAGACGAATTAGATTCCAAAATTGTTGCGAAATTTGATACAGCGAGGGAGCATTCTCAGTCTGTGAAGCTGAGTTTTCAGAAGGCATCTGTTGCACTTCGTTCAGTTTAGTATCGATTAGAGCATCGATGGTAGCGGACATTTCTGACATTGCCATGCTCTGTCCCTTCTGGTGGTCGTCCAAAGCCATTTTTACCTTGTCCTCGAAAGACCCGACAAGTCTTCTCCTTTTCCATGGTTCTAACAGTAACTGGAATACTAAGAAGAACAGGATATTGACACTCATAAGAATGAATGTACCCCATGTAGACGTCCGTCTAATTTTATCGGACCATATCTGTTCCTCATGGTATCTGGTGAGGATCGCACGATACAAATTTGTCGAAATGTCTTCTTCCTTAGTTTCCAGCTCTGTCAACTTTTTCTTGGCTTCATCTTCTGCCCGGGAATTAATGGCATCGTCCTTGTATAATTGAGTGAATCTGTCCAGGTCGGCCGGGGACCAGGAATGCTTCCGCTGTAACAATTCGTTAACTTCCCTTTGGCTTTCTGATCTGGCTTTAATAGCTGTTTCGTATTCTTGTTTAGCTTCCGCTACCAACTTTTTGGTTTCCTTCAGTTCTTTCTCTAACAGGTCAATCATGTTCCTTAATTTTTGTATACTTGAATACCCTGTCACGTCATTCAGGGCCCGCGTAGCTGTAAATATGGTTTCTTGCAATGAGTCCAGATAGAGTTCCATTTTGCGCGCCCATACTTTCCGATGTTTTTCGCGCTCACTCGGTAAGTCCTTGATCTTACCTTCATCGTTAAAGTTCAATTTATCGTCTTTACTGTCGTGTTCCATCTGCGAAAGCCTCTCGTTGGCATCCTGAATCGATTTCTGAGCCTTTTCCCATTGTGTTTTGATGTTCATAGAATAAACGCGTAATTTTTCTGTGGTCTCGTGTAATCTATGCTGCGACTTCTGCCATTGCAGTCCTAGTTTTTGTTTCCATACATCAACTAAGTTTGGGTTAGATTTCCCTCCGGTAGAGTACTGCGCGCGGTACGTAATTGTGACTAACCGGTAGCATTGCTGTGGTTTTCGATGTAGTACTCTTGGAAACATCAGCCCGGCCTGTTTCTAATCGGCGTCTCGCACTGATCGGACTTGTACTTAGGTTCTGCAACATTTGATATATTTGAGCCTCGGAATATGGTTATACTAGAATCGGATATCTATAATATATTCTTAAATATCAAAAGAAGACATCTCGATCACTTAGCTGAAACCTCTGCATAGAAAAGAGTGTTTTCCATTAGATGCCGGTCTGACATCTCGAGATAATCATGAGTGGGATCAAGATCAGCTTGAAGCCTCCTAATAAGGTAAAGAAGAAGTCTTTAAACAATAAGAATAAAAAGAACAAAGCGTTCGGCAATGAACAGGCTGATGCACACCCTATTGGCATAAGAATTACAGAACTGGAAGACCATAAACAAAATAAAAAAGATGGTAAGCCAGTAGCGATAATACCCATTGCTCCTCTGCGATCTAGTTTACCACATGTGCAAGACAAAACAAGTTGTCTCCAGACGAGTCCATCGAATTTAACAGAGAGCTCATCAGAGGATGTGATAAAGCAGAATTACGCTGATCTACCAGATGCGACCAATCCAGCCGAGTATGATGCAGTTCCTGTTGAAGGATTTGGAGCAGCTATGCTGCGCGGAATGGGGTGGGATCCTGCGAAAGAGAAGGATGAAAAAACGAAAACGACAGTGCCGCCACATAAGATCGGCAGGCCCGAGCTTCTTGGCATCGGAGCCAAGGCTGTAGTAAGCAACTCCTCTCGAAATGAAAATTTCATGCCAGTGGTAAAAGTGCCGAAAACACCAAAACAGTAAAGCAACGGGGCTTTCTAAGAAAGTATATATTTACATATTGTTCCAATGTTCGTATCAATATAACAAGGTATTTCCGACACATGCAGGTTATACATAAGACACTGGATTCTAAACCTGTCCACAGAGGCCCAGGTTCAACGAAAGTATTAACAAGTGTAAATTCATAACATCGTAACCGCCAGCATAAGAGCTCGTTTCTAGACAGAGTATTAAACAATGGCTCCCAATCCAAAGATAAGTAATTGCGATGCTAAAGTTGTTCCCCACAGCCTCATCCAATTATTTCTTTTTCTAAACTCCCATTCTTCTACTGCCTTCATCAAATCTACGTAGAGTTCCATGGCTAGTAGATCGTAGACTCCGCTTTCTCTAAAGAGTGCGACATTCTCGAGTTCATTGATGTTTTTCACTATGCGACATTTCAGTATCAAGTTATTACTGTTAGTGGCGGGTTCATCATGATACTTTATGATTTCCTGGGTGACCTGTACTGCATCCTCACCATCAGGCCATGACACCGATGATGGTATAACAGTTGTGTCAGGGTACGCTTTTTGTCTTTTAATAGAAATTGGTGCTACATTGTTCCAATTCGGGTCCCCTGACTCCACAGTAGTCACTGAATTGAAAATAACTCGTTTATTGTTGATGTAGTTGATGATATGTTTCAATTCATCAAAAGAAATCACAGTTTCACCATTCGATAACGTGGGAACAGTTGCAGGAAATGTAGCCTTCAAATCTTTGAAGTTAAATTTGAAATCCATGACCATATATTTGTTATTATTCTCATCGTCAGAATCCACTACATCATCATCCACATTCGGTAGCATCAAATCGGCAATCAATTCAACAGATCCGTCCTCTATCCAGTTAAAAGAACTTGATTTGTCCAAACCCAAATCCTTTACGTTTATTCTATCCAACCTGAATCTAGTGATTCTCTTCCACGGCGTCAAATCTTTCTCAAATTCTTTCAAATAAGCAAGTTTATGTTGTCTTTTGTGAATCGTGAACAGAGAATGGTTAATCGCACCTGTGACAACGTTGGCATCTAAAAAGTCAGTAACACACCATTCGAAGCGCAAGCGGTTCATGTCCATGTTGTAGATAGAGATTCGATAATTCTGACCATTGTCCCGCAAAGCGATACAGCTGTCACATACCTTAACGGTACCAAGGTGATACACAGGATTGCTGAACCATTTGATTAACTTTCTGTCATTATTTTCGTTAACATTGACATTTCCATGCATTCCGAAAACGGTTACGTTATCAATGAGCCCATGGCCCGTCAGCCATTTACGAACTGAAAGGGTCAAGTCTATCTGGTTAAATTTCAAATCGAACTGCAATTGGTTTGCTTCATCTCGCACCCCGCGATCATTATCGGAGGTTTTGATTTTGACACTGCGGAATCTAATACACCCTTTCTTCCATTCAGGAACCAATGCGTCTTGAAACTCAATGTCACAGCCATCGATGTACTTGTCTAAAGTCTTGCCCACAAACTGTCCGACCAATTCCTTCGCAAACACCGTATTGAAAGTGAAGAGCACCAACGAAACAAAAGTTGTTGTACCTAAAAGCACCCACACAATCTGAGAGATGATAAGCCATGAGAAAATAGTTGATATTTCATCTACACTGAACGGTCTGTTACCGCGAATAAGGAACCATTTCGTATTGATTTTGAACCTGTCGAAAAATCCAGTAGCTTCTTTCAAGAGGGTATGTCTAGTGCTAAGCTCCTTTTCTCTTTGCAGCAAAATATTCTGTACATGCATGTAGTCTGTACTTTTACTAAGCTCGTCCATGTTACTCTTCTTGGAAGCATATCCTCGAAACCGCTGCCGTTGAATCAATACAGCAGATCGTAGGCTCATCGGTGAAGGAATTCCAATGCGACCATGTCTTAGCATAGCCACATTTCGTGACGTAATTCGGCTCAAATTGGGGAATAACATTTTGTCTCCAGTTCCTTGTTGCGCCGTAATTTGATATGAGCCAAGTCAAGCAGCCATTAAACCTCTAGTAATGTATATCTTGTGTCTCGACTTGCATCTAAAACTTTATAATTGTTCTTTAAGGATACAGCCGTAGTTAGCAATTTTCAATGTAAGAGCAGTGTAAAGAAGGGGAGTAATAAAGGTGGCAATACCTCGGGGCGTCCCCATTCTCACCCATTCCCGGACACAAGCTATGTAATAGATCCCCAACTTGATCGCCGAGCAAGCAAAAGGAAAGCTTGTTCGATATGTATCTTTTCGAGGACTCCTTTTAAATCACGTGCCTTAATTTCTTTTAACTAATCTTTTATTGTAGAGATGTCCTGCAGAAACGAAAATTTTAAAGAAATGAATAGATTTAGCGATGAGAGGAGCATCGATGAGGTAGTTGTAAAATGACAGAAGTCATGCACTTCTTGTTCAAAGCTAACTCTTCTTTTGTTTATTGGGCGAGGAGTATCTGCAGAAAGTACTTGTAGGAACCACACTTGTAAGAGTGAGTTTTGGTTGATTAAGGAGTAGTATAGTGGTATTACAGAATGGTCGCACCTACTGCAGTGAAGAAAAGTGCAGGCAGCACAGTTGATGCCCTACCTTCCGATGTCAAGTCACATATTGTGGGTTTGGACAATACCCAAACGATCGAACAAGATGAAGAAGACGATGATAACGTGCTTATAGATCAAGACGGCGATGCCGTAATTGTGGAAAACGAGTCCGATGAGAAAAACCAAAAGGCCAAAGAGGACTCGGGAGTAGTATTAGATGCAGAAGGGAAACCGAGGTTCTCTAGTGCAGCAGATGCAGGCCAGAGTAAGGTTAAACTAGAAAGCAGAAAGGTTGCTGTACCACCTCACAGAATGACGCCTCTGAAAAACAACTGGTCTAAGATCTACCCGTCTTTAGTGGATCACTTAAAGCTACAAGTCAGAATGAACCTCAAGACAAGATCAGTAGAGCTTAGAACGCATCCAAAGTATACCACAGATCCAGGTGCTCTACAGAAGGGTGCAGATTTTATCAAGGCTTTTACTCTTGGGTTCGATTTAGACGATTCCATCGCCCTTTTAAGACTGGACGATCTCTATATCGAAACTTTTGAGATTAAGGACGTGAAAACTTTGCAAGGAGACCATCTTTCAAGAGCCATTGGTCGTATTGCTGGTAAAGACGGTAAGACAAAATTCGCTATTGAGAATGCTACAAGAACGAGAATTGTTTTGGCGGACTCAAAGATACATATTCTAGGCGGGTTCACTCATATCAGAATGGCCAGAGAATCAGTTGTCTCTCTAATTCTAGGTTCTCCTCCAGGTAAAGTGTACGGTAATCTACGTACCGTTGCTTCTAGATTAAAGGAACGTTATTGATTCATACTGAAGCTGTAGAATAGTAGCTATTCAGAGTGTATATTAAGATGAAATTTAGTAAATCGGATAAGAAACGAGGAGAACTGGTCGTAACTCAGAAGCTAAGGAAGTAACTGAGTTTTGGTGGAGATTTAACGTTGTGCGCCTGATGTTATCTAGTTGCAAGTGACATAAAAAATAACGACAACAGCAGGACTCGAACCTGCGCGGGCAGAGCCCAAAAGATTTCTAATCTTTCGCCTTAACCGCTCGGCCATGTTGCCTACTAATGAAGGAGCTGAGATATACATTTCAAACACATTCTCCATTTGACAGTCGTGTTCTAATCTGGCTTGTTGAAGACGGTTGTGCAGTTCTTCACTTATTTCACACTTTCGAAGGAGCTGTCAACTGATGCTGCACGGAGTTACCATTATGAGTTGCCGCACTTAAGCTCCTATCAAAATTCAGTGACTGAATTTCTTTTCTGGAGTTTATGAATATGTACATGAAATGACACTATGAAGAATGCTTTATTTCAATTGAGGGACTAGTGACTTAAGACTTTCAAGAGCTTTTTCGAAAGACATTCTCTGTAAAATTTCTAGTTCATCTTTGTCAAACTTACTCAAAACATAGTCTGCCACAACTTTTGGATCCCTGGACTCTGGTCTGCTTATTCCGACTCCGAGTTTGTAGAATTTATCGTCTCCCTTCATCTTGATGATATCTCGCAGTCCATTGTGGCCTCTGAAGCTGGTTCCGGGTTTTCTGAGCTGAACTTTGCCAATTGCAATATGTAATTCATCGTGTAGGACAACATGAATCGTGTCATGTGGAAGTTTCCTCCAAACTGGAATTAAAGAATGACCGGAGAGATTCATGAACTGAGTTGTATTGAACAACATCAGTAAATTTGAGTTTTTGTCATGACAGTATTGAATATGCGTCGACACATGCGATCTTTTCAGCGGTAAATCAGGGCAGAGCTCTTCCTTGAGCATTTTCAGCAATATTATACCTGCATTGTGTCTGGTGTTCTTATAAAGTGGTTCTGGATTTCCTAAACCGCTTAGACATATCAGTTTCGGAGCAGACATCAATTCTGAACACTACTTACGCCAGAGAAATACTCCTTCATATCGCAATCTATCCTAGACCGTTTCCCTCCTTTTAGCGAAGGCACCTTACATTTCTTGATATTTCAAGCTTGATTTCCGTGTAATTATTAGCTTAACATTTACGTTATATAGAATCGTACTTGATATGATAATTGTATAGCACACAGCTGAAGCGGATTCCATTGAGTTAGTACCCCAGTTGAAACGGTACAGACCATACCGGTAATTACATTAATTCATTACGCGTCAGGCAGTCGAGAATGATGTCTTCGAATAATAGAAAGAAGCTGTTGCTCATGGGCCGTTCAGGGTCAGGTAAATCTTCAATGAGGTCCATCATATTCAGTAATTACAGTGCATTTGATACAAGAAGACTTGGCGCAACTATAGATGTGGAGCACTCCCACTTACGGTTTTTGGGAAACATGACATTGAATCTTTGGGATTGTGGGGGACAAGACGTTTTCATGGAGAATTATTTTACACAGCAGAAAGACCACATCTTTCAGATGGTACAGGTTTTGATCCACGTTTTCGATGTGGAATCCAAGGATGTACTGAAGGATGTCGAAATATTCACTAGGGCATTAAAACAATTAAAGAAGTACTCACCGGATGCCAAAATTTTTGTTTTGGTTCACAAGATGGATCTTGTTCAGCTGGATAAGCGTACAGAGCTATTCAACATTATGATGAAAAAATTGAAACAGGCTTCACTTGAGTATGGCTTCACTGACTTGGTGGGATTTCCTACATCAATTTGGGATGAAAGTTTATACAAAGCTTGGTCTCAAATCGTCTGCTCATTAATACCAAACATGAACACTTACAACAACAACTTGAAAAAGTTAAAAGAGCTGATGGACGCCAAAGAGATAGTCCTATTCGAGAAGACTACGTTCCTTGTGATATCTTCTAGTAACACCACCAGTGGAGAGCTTCTTGACCCAAAAAGATTCGAAAAGATTTCAAACATAATGAAAAACTTCAAACATAGCACTACCAAACTTAAGAGTGCTTTCAATACTCTGGTATTAAGCGATTTGATATACGTTACAGAACTTTCCACGAACATGATGTGTTTTATCGTGCTAAACAGTAATGCTTATCCAAAGGAGTTTGTTCTGCAAAACCTCCATCAAGCCCAAGCTTATTTTCAATAGAGCAGAGCTGAAACTGTAAATTATCGCAAGGCAGTGCATATATCTGTCATTAACTGGCGTAAGCAGGTATATGCGCCTTCTGATAACTTAATTAAGAGTCACACTTAATTCACGGAAGGAAGCATTGTGTTGCACTACGCGTGGTTAATCAAATGTTTGATACATTGTCTAATAACTAGCACAAGAATGGTACGTTCCTAATGCAAATTGAACAAAGCTGACAGCATGTTTGAGTTACGTCTATATACATAGGGAAAGTTTATAGCCGGCGAATTCACTTAAATACATCATAGAAGGATGGAATATAGGTGTTAGCTTTCATCAGTGATCAATGAAGTCCGTATAATGGTTAAATAGTCATTACAGTCGTAATAGAGAAACAATACAAAAACAGGGGTCCAGTAATTCTGGTAGCGTAGAACAGCAAATTAAGGCCTTCATCGCTGTTATTTCACAAGAGAGAACCCAGGGAGGAATATGGTGATAAAAGGATGTCAGTGTGAGGGAATATAAAACATATGATCATATTTTGGCTTGTTGTAGGTAAGTGTTCACAATTCTCTAAGGAAGAGACACATGCAACAACGCATAAATTGGTGATTGGAAAGAAAATACGTCTATAGCAATCGCAGCCGGTTTTGGACAAATAAAGACTTCTTGTCAATAATCATTTGTTTATCTTGACGTTGTTTATTACACTGTGATGAATTCTTTTCTAATGGGGATCTGAGTGATTATAACTCCTTGAAACAGTCTCTCTTGAAGAAAGCCAATTTCAACCAGTCACAAATAACCTTGAATCTAGATCTAGCAGACAAGATCATACCGACGTATAGAACTCTCCAGATGTAGAAGGTAATCAAACCACCACCGGTGTATAGAGAACGCTTACCGTAAGTAATGTTAGCAATAGCTTTTTCAGCACCCAAGTAAGCTAGGGCACCCAAGTGGACGTACTTGAATGGCTTGAAACCGTTTTCCTCAAATAGCAAGTCAATCTTGTCCTTTCTAGAAGCCAAGTCCTGTTGGAAACCTGGAATCTTGGCCATCTTGTCGAACACCTTGGCCAAATATTCAGCCTGTTGGTGAGCAACTTGGGCGGTTGGTGGCAAACCAGCAAAGGCGTTGTCACCAATGGCAAAGATGTTGTTGGAACCCTTGACCAACAAGTGTTCGTCCACGTTCAAAGCCCTGGTAGAGGCGTTTTGTTCGGTGATCTTCTTGAACAAGTCCGTGACAATTGGCCTGGCCTTGTTACCGGTAGCCCAGATCAAGGTACCGTATGGGACCGTGGTCTCGCTGACCTTACCCTCGGCATCCTTGGTCTTGGCGATCAAGTGGTCCTTTTCGACCTTACCGACAGCGGTGTTCAACATCAAATCGATGTTGGTCTTGGACAAGACGTCCTGGGCGTACGAGGTCAATTTCTTCTCGAACATGTTCAAGACGTTTGGCAAGGCCTCGACCAAGTGGATTTGCACTTCTTCGGCGATCGAAGGCATGAATCTCTTCAAGTCCTGGTCGACGTAGTCCTGCAACTCACCAGCGGTTTCGACACCGGTTGGCCCACCGCCGACCACAACGATGGTCAACAGTCTCTTTCTCTCAGGATCGCCCTTTGGCAACAAGTTGGCCTTTTCGATGTTGGCCAAGAACTTCTTTCTGATCTCCAAAGAGTGAGGGATTTCCTTCAAGAAGTGGCCGTGCTCTTCGACACCGGCGATACCGAACGTGTTTGGCTCAGCTCCGACAGCGGTCAACAGGTAGTCGTACTTGATCTCGGCCGTGTCCTCCTGGGTCAACCCCAAGTGTTTTTCTGGCTGCGACAAAAGCGACACAGTAGAAACGGACTTGATCGTGACCGTGTTTCTGTCCGGGTTGATAGACGTGGCCTCGGCCTCGTAGTACGACACGTTACCCTTCTTTTTGAGCGCAAAGTTCACCACTGGCTCGATGATCGATTTTTCGTCCACTGTTCCGACAGGCGTCGAGGGCAACAACGGCGTGAACAAAAAGTAGTTTCTGGGCGACACGATTGACACGTTGTACTTCTTGGCGTCGATGTGCTGCAAGAAAGAGATTGCACCCCATCCGGACCCCAAGATCACGACGTTAGGCTTGTTGTCTGCCTTGTTTTCGATCAGCTTCGCGGTCTTGAAGCTTGCAGACCCGGCTGCCGGGCCGTTGTGCTCCACAGACGATGTGCTGGCATGGCGCAATGCGCCGCTCAAAGCTCCTAGTCTGCGCACAGCTAGGTTTCTGGTGTTCTGGCTCAAAGATAACATCTTTTTTGACTCCTCTTGCTGGCTCTATACCTCAATGCCGGCTTCTATCCAAGACTATCACAATCCACAATCCAATAGACGATTGACAAGACCGAATGAAGTTGGGCCTATATAATTCTTGAAAAATTGAAATTTTATTCGAGCGGAAAGGAATAAGTAGGAAACGAATAAATAGGAAGTGAACAACTGAAATATACAACAAGCCACAAGCAAGATCACTAGAACCACTACCGTAGGCGATGGTACTATCGGTGGTACAAGAATTAGTACAGCAGAAACACCCCACCCAGGTTGTTTCCCTGCGTATATATACGCAGCCAGGGCATATCGCCTGGCCAGAGTGAGTGACCATAAGCACTCGGTCATAGAACAACACTTGGATCACGGCTTTCTGTGCGGTTTCCACACAGCGATCCCATTGGCAGACAAGCCCGATAGCCGGAATACGTAAAGGTATGTATCGTTTCGCACGGCGAAAAAAGGAGGGGTAGCTCTCCAGTTTTCGAGCGGGGCAGCCAACGCGGTGCGTGGGTGTCTGCGTCGGAGGTGCTGGTGCACGAAATAAACGGAGGTTGAGGCGAGCGCGGAGACGAAGACAAAAAAATGCACTGCATTACTAGGTCACGTGGTGCAATAATTCCTTTTGTAAGAGGATTGTTGGAGTTACCCTGGCGAAGAGTTCTGTAGCTGTGTTTAGGTATTGCCGCAACGGATAGAAAAGACGGTAGCTAATGCAGTGGGCGGCTAATTGTACGGATTAGACATGTCAAGTAGTTTTCATTCTGGGTGCGAAACCAACTCGTGTATAAAGAGCACTGGACTGGATAGTGAGCGACATTGATTGTTCGGTTTGTTCGTTGATACTTCTTGCGTAGATTACATCTCTCTGACTTGAACTCTGATTGGTCTCACTCTAGGATGATACGGCCCTGTATATACGATACTTAGCGCCTTCTAGTGCTGGCTGTTTGAAGTTCAAGTGTGTGGTTTTTGTCAAGTAGGGGAGGGACTATGACGTATCACTAGGATCGAGACCGCTCTCAACATCATTGTATCACGTGACGGGCGTCAGAACGGTGGTGTACTAGACAGTGGCGTAGCCATGAGATAACGGCGACCCTCAGCAATGAAGCACCGATATCGAGCTCTGTGAGAGGGCACTTGAGGGTGTTAAGGCCGTGTTGACAATTGGGTCACGTGCTCACTCCTATGCTCAATTATGCACTTTGATACGGTAGATGAGCGTCCCGTTACCCGGCTAGATAACAGTCAATTTCTTCAAGCTAATAGACGTAACTGCGGCTCATCGTAGCTCATCGCGGCTCATCATAGTTCATCACTGGCCAGCCGGACTGGGCCCGTATCCAGCCTCGTCAGCGATCAACTGACAGTACCGCACATCATGTTAAGTGCTCTGAGTGTACGTTGTTGCGCGAGGCACGCGCTGCGAACGCGCGCCACATACTCATACAGCACAGCTTCCACGGACGAAGACGAGGTCGTGTTGTTCTCTCACGACAAAGACATCTTGCCGGAGGTGGAGATCAAGCCGTTCAAGCGCATACAGTCCGAGGCACAGGCCCGGTTTCAGCATCGGTTTGTCACGCCGTCGCTTGATTGGTACAAAAAGACGGCAGGGCCCAAAGACGAGTTCCTTCAGTCGAAGCTCGCTAGCTTGATCACTGGCGACCTGCCAGGCGATCAGCTCTTCAAAGAGACGCTGGAATGGCTTTCCCCGGATTCGTATATGTTTGCCAGAGGCAAAAGTAAGAATAACTGCCAGGTGAAGGATATAAACTTCTATTTCAAACCTTCGGAAGTGACTTCGTCTACTCTGATGCCCGGGGACATCTGTGTCTTGGCGCAACCAGCTTTCGAACTAGTTGTATGTGTCAAAGCACCCTCGGAGCCCATGGATGCAAGATTCACCTTCGCAAAAGCAGATGGAAGCCTCATTTATCAATGGAAGTCTGCTGTCAGAGTTAGATTCCCAAACATATTCAAAAATACCGACTCAAATTTGATTCAGAGGGAAGATCCTAAGAACTTCGCTCCAATTGGCTCAATCAAGAACGATAAAAATGTCACTTATATTATTCCGTCACTGGCACGCAGATTGTTAATCTCAAATGTGACTTTTCGCATATACGAGGCTGCCGTAGAACAGCTGCCGCTGATGAAGAAGAAGCTGGAATTGCTGCACAGATATTTGCAATCGGACTCCGGTGCTTGGCAAATTCCTTTCCTCAAATTGGTGGAAATATGCAGCAATTTGGAAGTTACATCAAATACGGAAGAAGCTGTTGTAAATGCTTTGAAAAGTTCGAATGTCTCGAGTGACGCACTTTATTCACTCGCAAGCTCACATTTTGAACTGAGCTCAAATGTACCAGAAAAAGTCGAATGCTCTCAATTGTTGTCGGTTTACTGGGCATTGTTGCACCAGCAAAGCACTCAGATGTGGGGGGAAGTTTCTGTTCATAGAGGTTTGTTTTTTCCTAGCTCCGTGTTGATCCTTCCATTGCAGTCACAACATTTGAACTATCACAACCTGATACACAAGTTTAGACAATCAGGTGGCGCTAGGTTAACTGCAATGGCAAACCTGATAAACAAGAACGAGCTCGGAACACTGAGAGAGAAGTTTCCCTATCTTCTGCCACTGTTAAGGGATTACGCCGCTGGAAATCTAGAGAAGAATGATACCATTAGCAGTTTGGTGGCATCGCTATTCAGAAAGTTGAACGATTACAAAAGCCTCAATATAAGTAGAGACGTCTGCTTTGATTTGTTGAAACGCATCAACCCTTCAGAGCCACCAAATCCCCTCTTAATGAACTTAGAGTTACAACTTCCTGATAATAATGATCGAGTTAAACTAGAACAAAAAATATACGATTTGGCTATTCCGCCTATAATCGACACACAATTAACGAACAGAGTAGAATACAAGGACTTAGATTGTTACTGCATTGACAGCGAGGATGCGCATGAAATAGATGACGCTGTTTCAATCCAACCGCTGGGGGATTCAAAGTACAGACTGTTTATCCACGTCGCAGATCCGGTGTCCTTGTTCGAGGTCGCAATCTCTCCAAATACTTCAGATAATGATCCAATACTAGATGTTGCTTACCAGCGTGCATTTACTACTTATCTTCCAGATAAAGTCTTTCCTATGATGCCGGTCTCGTATGCTAGAAAGTCCGATTTGGGCCAATACGGCACATCAACTAAAGCTATCACATTCTCCGTCGACTGTAAACTCTCCAAGGAAAGAGGATTTTCTTTATATCGGGACACGTTCAAAATTGAACTCACTTTGTTGGAGAAATCCAGGAGAACAACCTATGATTCTGTGGAAAACATTCTGAGCTCCAAAAGCGGATCAAGCAGTTTAAAGGAGGAGTCGGACTTATCTCAATTGTACAAAATTGCAAAAGCTTTGAGAAGAGAACGCATGGTTGACGGAGGTGCCATACTGTTTGACAGTAGCAATGTCAATGGGTTAGTATCCTTATCACCGGACGAGAACTCTGATATGACAGTTATCTCCTTCAAAAATGCAGAAGAGTCAAAATCGACTATCTTAGTTTCAGAACTTATGATCTTAGCAAATTCCTTGGCAGCATCGTATTTTGAAAAAAACCAAATACCGGGTATATTCCGTGGGTATAGACACCTGAACGTAGTCGATGATGCAACTTCAATCTATGAGTGGGTGCTAAGCAAATCCGCTAAAAATGAGCTGCTATCGGAGGCAGACATCACGAAAATGAAGAGCTTTTTGACGAGTAGTTTCTATTCCAGCTCTCCAGCCCCTCATGGAATGATCGGCTCAGACCATTATCTCACTGTAACATCGCCTTTAAGACGGTTTCCTGACATGGTTAACCATTTGCAACTTCACAGACATTTGAGACAGATGCCTTTAGTGTATTCACAATCGGAAGTGGACGGGATGACATGGCACATGATCACACGTGACATAACGTTGAAAAACGCAAGTAAAGTATCTCACAGCTATTGGACGCTGAAGCACCTAAAAAATGAAATCCGAGACCCTGCCAAAAATAACTGGAAAGTGTTGCTTACCTCTTTGACTGATAATGGGTATGCACACTGTATCATTCAGGACAAATCTTTTGCCATGGGAAGGATAAAGATAAACCCAAACAAACCTCCCGTTCTAGTCGGAGACACAGTGAGTAACTGTAAGGTCTCTAAAATTCAGTGTTTGGATAACATCCTAGAGTTTGAGTTCGGTCCAAATTCCAAGGTCCACAGACGGTCGAAATGATCGAAAAACTTGTCTAAACATTTAATCATTATCCTTTTAGAGTCGAGTCATTTTTGCATATCTTGTAAATAAGCCACACGTATAGCACCTGTTCAACACAACAGCACACTTTCTCCTTTATCGTATAATCGTCTCGCAACTACACTCGAAGTGTCGCAATGTATTATATAATCAGTTTTGACACTTTTTGTACCGTTTAGGAAATAAGTGAAGGTTCCTTTGTTGACATTTTAAGCTTTTCACTTAAGCAGGAACTGAATAAAAGGCAGTAAGAATGAAGAATGACAGTGACCACCAGGAGTTCGCTGGAAGGTCTTTGATCTACAAATAAGTCAACTTTTGAGGCCAGTAATTAGGTGGCTTCAACTGCTCTTCTTTGAGCTTGTTGTGTTATTATCTTTGCTGAACTACCAAGTCGAAACTCCGACGTTCGGCCTTTTGCACTATCGCTCAAGCTATCCAGAAGATGGCTGAAGGAAGAAGACTATCCAACCGCTCCAGCATACGGAGTACAGGTCATCTGTTAACCGATTCCATGGGAAAACAAAAGGGTGGTCGCTTCAAATTCAGAAACGGTTCAGGACCACAATCTCCGTCAAAACAGCATATCAATGTCTCATCGACGGTGGTAGAAGTGCAGACCATAGATGACATCGGTGTATCAAACGGAGAAGAACAAATAAATCGTCTCACTAGCCCACCTTGCAAACGCCCAAACTATGATTCCCCTAGAATAAATGTCAAATCTGCGTTTCAGACAGTCCAGTCGTCCAAGACTGTATTCAAATTGAATGTTCCGATGCAGAACGAGGCTAAAATTTCTGTCTCACTCACTTTAACCAATTTGATAGAAAGGAAGCGTAAGAGTTCGGCCTCTTTGACAATCTGTAATGATGAAAACTATGCTTTCGATTCATTAAGAAGGCTACCAGCTCTGCTAAATCAATTCTTGACACAGAAGATGGGTTCTCAATCGACGCCACAAAGACAGACCTCAAGAATTTTTTACAATAGGGTTGATCAATTGCTGGCTCAAGAAAATCAATTCCTATCGTCTCAGGAAGTCACTGATTTAAGCTTTGATGGCAAGGCTTTGAACAAGAACGATATCTTTAAAATTGTGGACTCGTTTTCGGCGGCATTAGAAGACAATGACGATGAAGCATATGATGATCAATACATCAAACAACCAAGAAACATTCTACCTAGAGAGGTGACCGGTGTTTTCTGAGGATTTAAAGAATGCTCTGCATAGCTTCACGGTAAAATAAATCCAACTTCATAATTATCATTGGTCTCTATATACATGATAAACCTTATATCCACCTTTTAAGTAGAAAGAAGAATCCTTCTTGGTAATGTGACGCCGAATTATGCAAGCCAGGAACTCAGTTCAGCCGCAGAAACTGCAGTTTCATATACGCTTCTCAATGGTAAACCCTGGATTTGATTTCCTCAATTCACGTTGTTCCGCTTTACTGACAGCATTGTCAGAAAGTTCCACGCTCACAAGCTCCTTAATGGAAGCAACGGCACCTGCAATCGAGGGTACAGCCGGCTGATACACAATAGAGCCTCTCTTTCCGAGTCCTAAGCTCTTAACGATAGCCCGTGTTTTTGGAGGTGTGCCGATGACGGATCTCTGAAGTGTAATTTTATAGAAAACCATTGTTCTGTACTAGCAACAAATGTGGATCTGGCCTGTTTGGAAGCTCCTCAAGGCTATGTTATCTTTGTAGAAGTTTAGTACGCCTCAACGTCGTAGAAAGCAAGAAGCCCAGATTCTAGAGAAACTCTTTTCGTTTCAGTATTCAGCTCAATTTAGTATGGGCATCAAATCTTTACTCTTCATTAGGCTTTCAGATTTTTCACCGAAATACAACATAGTAATCCATGAAAGCACGTGATCTATGCTTATGAACAACCGATTGAATTCAAATGGTTTGAAAGGTCGTTACATTGATATATGCGAGCTTGAGTCAGGTGGAGCTTGAAGAATGCTATTCCACGCTTACAAGCTCATATCAATTTCTATTTGAAAGTCCTGTCTCTGCTGATTGTTAGAACCATATTTCAGTATGGAAGTTTTAACATGATAAAGTTCAGAACGCCGGTAAGTATGATAGCTCGAAAGAGGTTCATCGGGCTGCTCCGAAGAAATTGCAACTACCGATCCGTGCTCACAATGGCTGATGATAGCATCCAGAAGGCCACTGACAAAAGTATGGAGAGCCAAGCCTCGGCTGTAAGTCTACCTAACGAGATCATGGAGAACTCGAGTGCTGAAGGAAGAAAGAAATCGAAGTCCAAGGGTAAGAAATCCAAGCTACCACAATATATTACACCCGAATACATTGCTGAGATGAGAGCCAAACGGGCTGCAGAGAAACAGGCCAAACGTGAAGAACTACTTTCTCAAGGAATTGATCCAGACATGCCACCTGATTTGAGATTTATCAAAAGGCCGATGCTGGAGCTCAGCTCCAACGCTATGACATCTGAGGAACCGGATACATTGCCGATATCCATAATGACTTACAATTGTTTGGCACAGGCGTTGATTAGGAGAAAACTGTTTCCCACAAGCGGGAATGCAGTAAAGTGGTTTAAACGTTCTAAGGTGCTGTTGAATGAGATGCAACACTATAATGCCGATGTTTTATGTTTACAAGAGATTGATACAGTGCAGTACAAATCCTTCTGGAGACAAGAATTCGAAAAACTGGGATATCTGTGTCAGTTCCATTATAGCTCAACAAAAAATCACGGTGTTCTCATCGCCTGGAAGCAAGATTTATTTGAGTTGACGGATAAAATGTTGATCGATTATGATTCTGAAACATCAGGAGATATAAAGCCAAGAACTACTACAAAGAATATCGGACTTGTGGTGTCACTGCGATTTTCAAAGAAAATCCTCGAAAGATTCCCGAACAGTACCGTCAGTGGTATTTTGCTCGGGACGACGCACCTTTTCTGGCATCCCTTCGGTACATTTGAGAGAACAAGACAGTGCTACGTTGTCTTAAAGAAAATGAAGGAGTTTGCCAAGAGGGTGAATGTACTTCAAAATAATCATGACGGTGACTCCTCTCATTGGCCTGCATTCTTTTGCGGGGATTTCAACTCTCAACCATTCGACGCACCTTATCTCTCGATCACGTCTAAACCTGTAGAGTATACAGGAAGAGCGAAGAGGGTTTTACAGTGCAGTACATCATACACCTTTTCCAAGTTACGAGATGGAATAGAAGACGATGATGGAGATGAAGAGGGCGGCAATGTGGAGAAATACGGAAAGGATCAACCCGAAAGTCCAGTACCGAAAACTTTCACTTCCAATGAGAAGCAAACTGCATTATGCAACGAGATTCAAAATCTACACAATAGTATCGATATGCGTGCTGTATCAGTATATTCGGTCGCTTACCACATGGTGCACCCTGAAAATTCTGGTATTGATAATGATAGAAACGAACCAGAAATATCAAACTGGGCCCACGCTTGGAGAGGTTTGTTGGACTACATATTTTTCATCACTTCTTGGAATGGAGATGATTGCACTAAAGTTGATGAATTGTCATCGTTCGAAGAATCTAACAGGCTCAAAGTCTTAGGCTTGCTAAGAATGCCTCCAGCAAAGGAACTGACTGAACATGGTCAACCTCATGAGGGTGAGTACCCGAGTGATCATTTGTGCATGATTGCCAAAATGGGCATCAAGATGTCTAACATTACATAGTTTGCATAGGTAAGTGCATATTACATGCTACAACTGAATTTTTGACTTTTTGTTCTTTGCAGGTTTAACGTCAGCCTCTAGATTACTCAGTCGGTTGTAAAATGAGCTCCAAAGTTTCAAGTACTTTACTAGCCTTTGCTGCTTAGGATCGTCAGACTTGGCAGATGTTGCAATCCTTGCATAAATTTGTTTGACCCTTTGCATTGTATCGTCATCATCTTCTTCAGACTGCGTCTTATCCTCCTCAATTTGTAGAAGATACTCTCGAAGGATCCTGAAATGTCTTTGAAGAGCAGGGTTATGGAACTCGGAGGGTTTATAACCATTTTTCAAGTTGAAAAAGTTGATCAGAGTTTCTGTGACTTTGGATAGAACTTGATAGTCCTCCGAGTCTAGTAGATCATTATATTCAAGAACGTCGGGAAGTTTCCTCACTTCTTCCATGAAGGGAATTTTGTATAGATAGAAACCTTGATTGTACTCTACTTCTGGACTTGGAGTAAGCACGAACATAGAAGGCAATGAGTTTGGTCGAAGCTTCCCCCAAACCACAGCAGACTTTTTTTTCGCCAGGAGGGTTCGATAAAGTGAGGCCATCGTTCGTATTGAGCCGGCGTATTCTTCCTCATTTGGAACAATGAAAGATGGTGCATCAATATTGTTAAAGAGATGTAGACACTGATCTGTTGAGCGGAATCCAATAACCTTCAAAAAGGAGTCATACTGGCCATAGCTATTTTGAATCTTGAGAGTTTCGTCATCGGTTAATTCTATCATCTCGTTTCCGAAAGTAAACACCTTCGCCAAATTCTCGGCATCCACCGGAGCACCTGTTTCGGCATCTAAGTATTCTCTATGCGAAAATGCCTCCTGTTTTACGCTGCCATTATCATATACCAATTTATACTTTGATGCAGGTATTTCATGTGATATCACGGTGTATCCGTTTACAGACACTATGAAATCTGCCCTCTCATCCAGGATTAATGGGCATCGAAACTTAATCCTTTTGATTTCTTTGGTCCTGTTAACTTTGGACTTGATGTAAGAGGCACTGATAGGATTGGTGCTTGGGCCATTTGAATACAACCAGCTTTGGGTTTCATTCGCCTTGGACCCCCACTTCAAAATATCAGCGAATATAGAATCATTGAAAGGTTTTTCTTCCGAACCTATGAAAAACGTCACAAAATTGATGTAGTAGTCGTATAGGTCGTCTACGACTTTTCTCAGGCGGGACCTACTGTCAACGTTCAAGAATTCTGCAGGCTTATCGTCATCGGTGAACAGAAATATTTTCTTGTTTGTCAACTGTTTTTGTCCAACAATTGGCTTCAAAAACGTTTCTCTAATTTTGATCAAGGCTGGCGAGAGCTCGACTGCTTCATCTACATGAGCTATAGGTAACTCTTCTTCTAAAGATAATCTTCCTTGTTCAATGTCTTCCAACAGATCTGAAACTCTTTTCATACTTTTGTAATTGACATCTCGAAGCGGTATCAGCTCTAAAACATCATCTTCGGCTTTCGGGTGCGAGCAATTGTAAATGTAGCATCCGACGGCTGTACCAGGCATTACAATCACCGACTGAGACATAAGATCATTCAAGGAGTCTAGAATCTCAATCAGCTGAATCCTGCCATCCAGATCTGGATTAGCATTGTACATTGAGCGCGTTAATTGTACACAGAATACTATTCCCTCATGCGCCTCATATCTTTTCCATTTCTCTTTGCTGGTGTCACTTTCTTCAGTCTTGTGTTGACTCAGTTGACTCTTCAAGAAATCTGGCTCGTTCGAAGACATTTAACCCAGCTCGTCCCTTGATCCAATTCACAATAACTTTCAATTTAGCAATGCCAAATCTAACCCCAACTTCGATGACTGAGACACTCTGTCTAATGTCTAAGGGTAAGGTTAAATGTTGTTAATTGTAAGATTCATGTTAGAGAGGGAAATCCATTGATGTATAGACTAAATCACGTGATCGAAAGCCTGAATAATTTAGCATCGAGGGATGGAAGGATCATATTTAAGACGCTGTATTCACAACTTACTCTTATGCCTTGGATATGTCTCAAGTCAGTTCTGTGAAGTAAGCTAACGTTTGACTTCTTTCAAAGGAAGATCGCTTCATAAATCTGATTTTTAATGTGCAAAATGTACTCAAGCAGTTAACTCTACACTTTCGCAACCAAGTTAAGCTGAAGTCGCCCAAAAAGGCCCAAAAGATCAGTGTATGATTTGGCAATTGGTATCTGGAACTTGGGTTTCGTTGGCTGTATCACTATTCCGTTTCCTTTTTCGATGAGATAGTAGCACTGTAGCACTGTAATTGTGGACATTTCAACCTTGTTAGTTCAGTCAGGTATCAAAACTTATGGTGGTAAAATTGAAGCACAAATGGGTTGGTATTGCGATACCGACACTTTTGATAAGTTTTATCGGATATGGGTCCCATTATTTCATCCTTTCAAGATTTTTGTCCAGGCATAAACAGGCATTCTTCCAGTTTTCAATAACAATGATATGGCTATCTTACTATCTGGCGATATGTATCAATCCAGGAAGACCACCAAAAGATTTCACTCCTTCGGAACTGGAATGGAAAAATTACTGCAAGAAATGTGATGGTTACAAACCCGAACGGGCGCATCATTGCAAAACGTCCAAACAATGCGTTCTTATGATGGATCATTATTGTCCTTGGACCATGAACTCTGTCGGACACGCCAATTTTCCTCATTTCATGAGATTCTTGTTTTGGGTAGTATTCACTGCCAGCTTTCTGCTCGTGGAACTGCTGCGAAGAATTGCGTATCTGTGGGGAGTCAGGCACAAACCTTATACAATAACGTCCCTCACCGAGATCATTGCACTGTGTGTCTTCACCCCAATGGATATTTTCGTTCTCATTTCAGTATCAGCTCTGCTTTTACGCTGTATATATAATCAAGTTTTGCGGGGAATGACCCAGATCGAATCCTGGGAGATGGAGCGGATTGAAAGTTTGCATGACAGAAGGAAATTGATCCCAATACTTATCGACAATCTGCTGAAATTGAGACCAGAACTTAGAGATACAAAGCGGAAAGAGATACAGAACCTGTGTGCGAGACGCTTTGTCGATTTCGAAAGTATTGTGAATTTTCCTTACGACATTGATCCCTGGACAAATCTCACTACGGTATTAGGGCCCTGGTACCTGTGGCTTTGGCCGTTTGCGAAGCCGTCCACGGACGGGACTTCCTTCAAAAAGAATGAGAATTCCGTTTTTCACCCAGACTCCTGCATTGAAGACATGCTTATGTCCTTACCGTGGCCGCCGGATGGAGGAAGACATAACGTTCCAACCGAAAGCATTTCTATAGAGTTTATGAGCTCTGGGGGCGAACAAGCCATACGAGATAAGACGACAGATCCGAGAGATGTACTAAACCGTAACTCATGGTACAACGATTGGGGAGAAGATTTATCTGACTTTGGCGTAGATACGGAAGTTGATTAAAATATTACAATGCGTATATATCTAGTATAACAAAATATCATAGATCGGGACTATTTGGACAAACCTCGTCACACAACATTACATTTGATCCATAGTGACGGAGTCTTTGCCTGGAATATCAGTTACGGGTTCGGTCTTTTTTGCAATAGGTTGAATGTCATCAATGACCAAATTACCTTGCTCTTTGAGTGCTTTTTCTCTCGATACAACACGTTCAACAACATCTTTAGGTAAACTTTTCTTCCAACCATGAGAGCTATTCAAGAAATCCAACAAACGCGAAGAGCTAGCCGTTCCCTGGTTGTTGGGAAACTTGTTTACAGAGTTTCTAGTGAAGACATCGGTTGAGCCAGGCTCAAAACATAAGTGATAAGTCTCCGGGTTTATCTTCACTTTGAGCTTTGAAGTAGAAACACCTTCAGGTGAGAACTTGTCATTGATCTCTTCGTCATCAATGAACGCAGCTTCCCTCTCTATGATCTTCTCCAAGAATGGTTGATTTATCTCATCTTGAGCTATTCCTTCAGTCGGATGAGACAAAGAATATGAGGTAACATAATAATTCCATTTATCTTTCATGTTCTGCGGCTCCTTCAGTGTCAAATCATCCATCGCGACATACTGAATACAAACTCCGGCTGTTTCAGTATTGTACTCGATTCTAAACATGTTTTCTGCCTCGCCAATGATATTCCTGACTTTCAAACGATACAGAATTTGATCTTTGGCTGTCGTATCCTTCTTTGACCGATCTTGCTCAAATAGCGTCATAAGTGTTGCATTCTTTGGATCTGTTATGATGCTATGTGCATGTTTCACAAGTGACTGAATGACTTTGTCGATAGTGTACATTTTGAAAGCTTTGTTTTTGTAAGCTTGGCGTAAACTCTCCTCAAACCACTGATGATCAAGGTCACCTGTAATTAACCTTTTAGAAAGTCTCAGGAGTTCACTATAGGCTTTTGTTCCTTTGAAATCAAGACCCATGTCTGTTAATTGAGTTGAAAGAAGATTCAAATCTTTTGCGAATTGAACCACTGACCTGGTTTGAATTTCATTGGTGACCTCGTCATCGATCACTTTGACCTCCAAGAGTCTTTCATAAAGTGTGTTTAAATGACGGAAAAAAACATAGATAGGAGTGTTCGCAAACAAATTGAAAGTATGTCTGTTTTGAACAACTCCGTAACTGTTAGCCTCATCCACTAAATTACCCAACAGCCATGGTTTAGCTGCTTCGTTGGCTAAAATTTCTGTATCGTCATCCATGTTTGAAGCAGTTGAAGAATTACTTTGGTTTTCATCGGGTGAGCCTGATTTTGCTGCCTTTGTTCGGTGCAAGATATCCTTCATCATAAAGGATTCTTCATTTGACAAAGGCCGTTTATTGGGATTTTCCTTGCCGATGTTTGAAGCATTGTCTTCCAGGACGGGCTCTTGGTGACTTTCTGACTGACGCTGTACCATTGCCTTTTGGATATCATCAATAGGAAACGAGAAAAACAAAGAGAGAAAGCCTTTCAAAAATTGCTCGATTTTAGTTTTATCTGAAGAAGAATATGTTGAATTCATGTTCACGAAAGTAAACGCCAAATCTAAAATGTCATATAAGACACTGGAATCAGATATGTTGAAATCGAGTTGGCTCTTAGGTCTTGGCGTGAGTGGATGGATTCGTTTGTTAGTTTGATCCACTTTGATGCTGCTGATCTCAGAAAGCAGCTGTTTCGTTGTCAAAAGTTTTTTATCTGCCTGCTTGAAAGTTAACCCTAAATGATCCAAAGACTTGTAGAAAACTTTCTGTTCAAGTTCTCTCCAGACCTTGTTCCATTCTCTTTGAGCCCTTCTCCATTCTTCATCCTTTTGTTTAAGTCTTTTAAGAACTATAGGAACAGTAACAGCAGGATGCTCATGAAGAGCATCAATTATGTCAAAGCCTCTGTCTTTGTCATAGACCTTCCGAATAACCTTTTTATAGATAGTTAATGATGTATGGCCCAACCCAGGTGGAAGTTTGAAGTTATTCTTCTCATCATTCGTCATATTAGCAATTTTGTTAGCAATAGTTTCCAGTGTTTGAATTGTTCTCAAGTTGGATTCAATGTAGAAGTCGTATTCGTGTCTTTCTTCTTCGATCTTGAATAGCGTATCTTCATATTGGTTTTTCCTATGAGCGATGAATCCAGAATCCTCAGAAGCCCAAACAGGATGTTCTACCCATTCGTCGTTTAAGACTTCCCAGCACATTTCGTCTCGGCCAGAACAAGGCACAAAAGTATCAGCCTTTGGAAGCTTCTTGTAACTAGGTCCACAAGCTTCGCATAAATCCAAGTCTAACTTATGCTTTTCATGCACAATATTCTCAATACGCTTTGGTTTCTCCACATATCCAACGAAAACTTTGAACCAATCAAAAAGCTCTTTGGAACCGTGTAAGTAAAATTCGACCTTTGATACTAACTCATCTGTGGTTAAGAGATCCTGTGAATATAAGTTAAGCACTTTCAAGAACTCGGCATAAACTTGTTTGTTACTGATAAATCTTTTCACTCTGTCAAAAAACGCCACCTCATCACTGAGAGCTACTGCATCTTCAGGAGGTTGGATAGGATCTGGCACAACTGGGACCAAGCTAGGATCTAAGTCAATTTCGGGCCTAGCAATTGGAGCCTCCATGTAATGGGTGGATTCCGCCGGTTGAGCATAAACATGTCCTTGTTGAATATACTCACCTTGTTGATCGTACGCTCCGTTCATGGTAGATCTTAATTCTGACACGGGAATGTCTTGGTTAGACATACCTTGGGTGACAATATGCTGCAGTGGTGGTTGAGTACCAGGAATGTGATGTTGCATGGATGGCAATAAATTCACATTATCCGCAGGTGAAGCTTGTCCAGATGCGGAGAAATTACCTAACGGTGGTAAATTTGTTTGAGGTAAAGGAACAGTCGATTGTGGGTAAAATCTTTGACCCTGAATACCATGATTTTGAGGCAGGTATGGGTTAGGTGGAAGTATACCCTGCTGATTCTCCTGCGGTAAGGCCTGAGAAAGCTGCTGCTGTGGTTGTACGGAAGAGTCAGGTAAGAACTTTTTAAAGTCGTCCAGAAGATCGGGGTTGTGCTGGAAGAGGATGGTGACTTGAGCGTACACTTCGTTGATAGGTTTTTGTTCCCTTTGATACGTCTGTAGAATCTCTAAGAACTGTTTGTAAATGTCCGGCTGATCCGCAAACCGTGTTTTAATCTTATTCACATAGCTGATAGCGTGGGAAAACTCCACTTCACCGGTTTTCTGCTGGCCTGGAATGACACCGATCATCTCTTGGCTGGGGGCCACGTAGTTTGGTGCGCCGAACTGCTGTGAGCCCGGTTGTTGAACTTGAGGCTCCGGATGCTGCAACGGCTGTTGAGGCTGAGTTTGATTCTGTGAGTGTGTTTGTTGTTGAAGTTGTTGTGTAGGCTGCGGTTGTACTTGTTCTGCAAATTGATTCTGTTGAGCGTGGCCGTTACTCATTAATTGAGGAACGGCTGGTGATGGGAGCTCTGATGGCTTGGTTTCAGAGCTGGGAAGGGCCATTTGGTGCTCTGACGGAATGGCGGACACTTCGCCTATGCTTCCAAACGGTGTAGTAACCCTAATAGGATCGTTTGGGTTCGAAGAGCACTCGATCCTGTACCCATGAGGAAGAAAAGTATTAAACCCTTGAATTAGATTAGGAAACCCTTGGAAGAGGGTTGTGACACGTTGAATGACACCCGGTGTGTCTATTGCCTGAGATTTGAAGTCTTTCATGATGTCTAAGAAATGGTTGTAGACGTCAGGTCTAGAGCTGAACTGGAACTTCACTTGTTCCAAATACGAGAGCGCATCCTTAACGTTTAACGGTCTATAGTTCGAGTCCTGGCCTGCAGCTACAGCCCCGTTTTCGGAATTTGGTTCCTGTGCTTGCTGCATTTGTTGTTGAGACTCTTGCACGCCCTGGCTCATGTTTTGTACAGTGGAACCAGATCCCGAGTTTCGATCGTTGGGCGACATTTCTAAGCTACTGGTTCCTTGCACCGTCCCGTTGGGCATAGCGGGCCCGTTGATGTTGTTTGCTGGCAGCGCAGAGCTCCCGTGGTCTACTGGTGGTAAAGCACCGGGCAGCCCGCCATTGGCCATGTTATGCTGATTCTGAGCCTGACCTTGTGCTTGGCCTTGGCCCTGGATCTGAGGGAAATGGCCGCTTGCCGCGCCTACTCCAATGCTTCCACTGCTGTTGCTTCCTCCTGCACTGCTTATGGTAGAAATCGAAGGCAAGATCACGTGATGTTGCTGTTCGTGTTCTCGTTTTACCTGCAAATTAACCGCAGGCGGAGCCAATTTGGGCAAACGGTTCGCACCGCCGGCGGCACCCGTGTCCGACTGGCCGTGAGCGCTCTCATTATGATTCCAAGGAGCTGACATGGAAAATGTGCCGATACTAACCACTATCCAAAACTTCCAACCAGCCCTGTTCAACACAAAACGATTACTGCAGATGTAAGCCTCTGTCCTGATCCGAGCGCACTTTACCAAATCAAAGCAAAAGTCCCCGATATGTGCCTGTTCCCTATACAACACTCGTATATCGCACTCTCGCAACCGAAAACAGTCTCTCAAGACCTCTTTTCTACATCTGCATCCGTCTCCCCTTACACCAAAATACATGTAGTGAAGAGTGATAGATGAGATTTCACTTTTTTTCATATTTTCATTTCAATGGTTCACGTTCGATGATTCTCAAAGGTATCGGCTCGATTGTCAACAAGAGCTCGTCAAAAACAAGAAAAAGATTGGGGTCACGTGTGGGGAGCCGTCCGGACTTAGTCACGGAGGGTAACAGCAAGAATTTCTGAGACGAACGGATTGCAGTATATCAAGAGTGTTAAGTGAGTGGAGCCCGACGTTTGCCGAGGCAGAAGGTTGCTGTCCTCGGGTCATTTTACTGAGCACGACATCTCGGCATAACGTAAAATTCAAGTCACGTGACATAAGCAGAACGCACTGAGCTCCCGTATTGGACTCTGCAGAAAGAACTGTCGTACTCCAACCGTTTCGAAAAAAGCGGTTCACGTGACTCCCACTTTCTGTCAAAAACACAGAATGGCGTTGCCGTACAACATGACAGCATGTTCTTACTAATTTTTCTCGAAGTTTCGTCGATTCTTTTTTCTTTCACTGGGAATCTGTATGCCATCGATGGCTTTCCATTACTTGACCAAAGATGAGTATTGATGAAAATATTTAAGAAAAAGTGTAACATTGATGACAATACCTCATCTCGAGTCAGAGAGATACAGCAGAGCCAGTTGCAGGACTTTCTAGAAGAGGTTCCATTCAGCAGTTGGCACATCGTTTGATTCTTGACGGACTGGCTTTTTTCAGCTTGTTTTTAGCACTGATCTTTAACTTTAAAGAGGTTTGAACTAGTGAAGACAATCAGCTGGTGATCTGAAACAGGGTACAAGAGGGCGAGCTCAGAGTTTTAAGGTCTAGACTCGATTATACGACAAGTTAGGTGGTATAGTAATACTTTGGTAAGTCTAAGGAGCATTTCTGGGACATAGCAGTGAGATAGAGCGGATTAAGGAATATTTCTAGATACAAGAAACTTGAAAGATGGTTAAGGATACGAAGCTATACGACCTATTGGGCGTTTCGCCAGGCGCAGACGAGAATGCCATTAAGAAGGCATACAGAAAGAGTGCCTTGAAGTACCATCCGGACAAAAACTCGAGCGAGGAAGCGGCTGAGAAGTTCAAGGAGATAACCACCGCTTACGAGGTCTTGTCAGATCCTCAAAAGAGAGACGTATACGACCAGTTCGGTGAGGAAGGTCTTTCCGGCCAAGGCGGAGGCGCTGGTGGTTTCGGAGGTTTCGGTGAAGACTTGTTCTCGCAGTTCTTTGGAGGTGGCGGTAGCTCCAGACCAAAGGGTCCTCAAAAAGGAAGAGACATCAGACACGAGATTCCGGTCACTTTGGAACAGCTATTCAAGGGTAGAGTTGCCAAGCTGGCTCTTAACAAACAGGTCATCTGTAAGGCTTGCAACGGTCTAGGTGGTGAGGCTTGGGCTGTTAAGAAGTGTCCAAGCTGTGGTGGTCAAGGTTTCAAGTTCGTGACCAGACAGATGGGTCCAATGATCCAGAGGTTCCAGGTTGAGTGTGAAGTATGTCATGGTACCGGTGAGATCATCGACCCAGCCGGGATCTGTAAGGTCTGTAACGGTAAGAAGGTTGTCAACGAGAGAAAGGTCTTGGAGGTCAACATCGAACCAGGTATGAAGGATGGTCAAAGAATCGTATTCCAAGGCGAAGCAGACCAGGCACCGGGAATCATTCCTGGTGATGTGGTCTTTGTTGTATCTGAGCAACCACATCCACTCTTCAAAAGAGACGGAAATGATCTAAACTACGAAGCTGAACTAGATCTACTCACTGCTGTCGCAGGTGGTCAGTTTGCTGTGAAGCATGTCTCTGGCGAGTACTTGAAGGTTGACATAGTTCCCGGCGAAGTCATTTCTCCAGGTTCTGTAAAAGTTATCGAGGGTAAAGGTATGCCTATCTTGAAATATGGCGGATACGGTAACTTGTTGGTCAAGTTTAGCATCAAGTTCCCACCAGCTAACTTCACTGATGAAGCTTCGTTGAAGAAACTCGAGGAAGTCCTACCTCCAAGAATCCTTCCAACCATCCCAAAGAACGCAGAAGTCGAAGAATGTGTACTGGCTGACTTTGACGCTCATAAGCACGGATCAAAATCTGGTATGAATGGAAGAGGTGGACAAAGTTACGACTCAGATGATGAAGACGGTCATCATGGCGCTGAAGGAGTTCAATGTGCCTCCCAATGATTTACCTCATTCTCCGATACTACAGTTCGTGTCTTTTTCATTCTCACTTGGTGGAGGAGGTCTAACAAAGTCATTATTTCACAATTATTTGGCCCCTTCATAAGAGCTGTTTGTTCTCTTATTTTCTGATCTTCCTGTTAGCGTTCATCAGTCGATTATCAAGATAATAATAAACTGCCGCATCGAATTTAAACCTGGCCACCGTTTTTCATATTCCTCAACTTTCATCTGAGCTTGAAATGCAATAATACTGTATGGAGATGACTTTTTATTTATAACGCGAGAAGTACACTAAGGAACAGAATCTAGGGCCAAAAGCCTCCATGATAAACAGTTTCTGTTTTCTGTGTCGTCTCGCCAGTCCATTTCGTACTCGTCTCCTATGACCAAAATGATACATCTTAGTGGTGATTTTATTTGATAGCAGTGCTCTTTGCACTGCACAGAGTGATGTCATGTTGATACAAACATGTCCATGCTGCGAAAGAATAATGACACTGAAGACTACTTTCGCCGTTGCTATCTCAAGAAGTAGTGCATACACACTATCTGACACTTTCGAAAATCTCGGATGGAAACGCTCTAGACTGCTGAAGTTTTAATTAGTGTTAGAATGCATTTGTACATTATTTATAGTTTATTTTTTCTCCTCTCTCGCCATATCATACCGTACTTCATTGGTATTAGTAGTAGGAAGTTTCCGAGTAGCACTAATCCACTTACAAAAGTGAAAGTGCCTCCAAGATTCATAGCCTGTTTCAATTTAGTGAAAGCTGCCATAAAAGCCGCTGCCAGGATGCATCTTATAAAATTGAAACAGCTGGTAGCTGTGGACGATTTCGTAGGATACAAATCTACTAGAAGAGTTGTAGAGGTCGCCAGTGTACTCATGGCACAGAACGACCCGAAAAATGATGTGATTAGTATAACAGCCACATTCCATCTGAATTTCATGGCCCATCCGAGAATAGTGAAAGCGACGACCGCAGTGAAATTTTGCGGCATTCCTGAGACAATTCTCGCCCTGATGATGTTGAACTGCCCAATGGAATTTCCTTGTCCGGATTCTATTCTCTGTTGGTATGCTTCATACGATCGTTTGTAATACATGTCAATTACCTTGCCGGTAACGAGAGACCCCAACAAACCTCCTATACCGGACGGTAAGTAACACAACCCGACCACTGTCAATGTGTAGTTATAAGGGGCGTCACCCAATACTGCTGGAAGAGATGTCAAGGAAAGAGTCCACAGAACGAACTGGAATCCTGCTGGCAGTAACGCCAGTGTGATTTCTGGTAATGCCATAATTTTTATAGCTGATGAGATATCAAATTTAACTTTATCAGTATTCAGGGACTCGTAGTCTGGATCATCCAACTTGAATTGTCTTCTAAACTTTTTCACGTATAGTAGTGGTGCAGTATTGAGTAGTCTCTTAGGGCGTATAGAGAGGTTTCCTACAATCGTTCGTCTCGTCTCAACCAGAGTAAAGGACAAAACGATCATCACTGAACCGCATCCAATAGCCAAAAACCAAAATATGGCTCGCCAGCTAAAAGACGCAGTTAGCGCAGCCCCGATCAAAGACCCGAAAGCCTGACCCAACAGCGTCAGCCCTGACACGGCACCAACAAAAGTCCCGCGCTCAGCCCTTACGGTGAAGTCTCCGACGCATCCCGAGTTCACAGCAATGATTGGAGATATACCTGCACTCTGCAGGCATCTCAGAAACACAATGACACCGTACGAATGCGCGCATGCCAAAGCGATTGAGCCCACCACATACACCAACATTCCGAACAAGATGATGGGTCTTCTTCCGTAATAATCCGCTATACCGCCGCTGACTGTCGGCGCAATTCCTTGGAACAGTAGATACACTACCACTGTGACGTTGATCAACTCTTCGCTAACTCCAAAATCCTTTTCCAGCTCTTTTAGAGCTGGATAGTAAATCGGAGACCCTAAAGAGGACCAAAACCCTGCAGAGACCAGTAGCATTACCATGATCCATTTCTGACTATACGTTAAAAGCGTGTACGGGATCTCTCTGATGACCGAGTCGTCCGCCGCTGCGTACTGCTTGGACATCTCATAGTTCTCATATCCAGGGCTGGAATCCTTATCATGACCTGCTAATTCTCGAGTGAGACTGTTCACACGCAAAAACTGCTGTTCTGCTAGCGCCATACCCTTCTCGTGCAGATCGTCCTTCTTTTCGAGAGAGGAATCCGACAAACTGGTTCTACTCATACAGCTTAACTTCGATTACTTAAGTCTTCGGCTGGCTCAACGTATGCCTGTCCATGTGTTGCGTTCTCAGTTTGCTTGACTATACAACTGTACATCTAAGCGACGATGCATCAAGAATAACCAGATTCCAAACCTTTGAACAAGACCTGAAGCTAAGACAAAACTTGCCAAGCAATATATAGGTACGTATATCGTCATGCAGAATATGAGTCAAGAAACAAATTTGTAAGACTTCAACTTTCTATACTGTCTCTACGCCTTATGTATACATTTCCACCATCGAGCTTATAGTTTTTCCGAGAAGATTTCTGAGTCATTACGTCAGCTTGAAAGCTCCGATCACGGCTGTTACAGAAAAAGAAATCTTTATCATGTGCTCGAGGCTTATCGGGTAATCTATCGATGACCAAAGTGGCAGTTGACTCACAGGTGATAGCCCAGGTGTGGCCCATCCGAGCTCTACGCGTCGCGGTACGCAGTGTGACACGCAGGATTGAGTCAGGTGAATGCATATGCGTTGGCTTATATAGCTGATATGTTAGATTGTATAGTGGCTGCACGACGTAATGAGGTAAGTTCTTGTTCCTCTTCGGTGTTTTCTGGGTCGATATTGTTTTCGTTCAGCTCTTCCTGGTCAGCGGTGCCTTTCTGGCCCTGTTTTTGTTCGCGTTTTATTTGCAGTTTTAGACCGTATCTGACAGGCACGACGAGCAGAATAGCGCAGACGCATGACAGGCACGTGAGGAAGGTGAACGTTCCTCCTACTGTCATTTTCTCGTTCATCTTGGCTAGAGCGCCGACCACGATAGCGGTGAACACGCAGCGCACCAGGTTCACGCAGCCTGCCGCAGTAGAGGACGTTTTCGGGTACAGATCGACGAGTAAAGTGTTGCTGATGGAGATGATGCAGTTGCACATCAGGGATGCAAGACCGGACATCACGAGGACTGCGGCCAGCGGTTGGGTGGTTCCTATGCACCATCCGAAAGCAAGGAAGGCGCTGTTCGAGATCGCGATCGGAATGTAGGTGTACTCCAACCGGGTCTTGAAAAGGTCGAATTTATATTTAATGTCGGAGTTCAACAGGCCCTTCACAAATGATACGTCGTAGTCGTTTTCGTCCAGGAGCCTTCCTCTCTCTTTTCGGATAAACTGCTTGTGCTCCTTGAATCTTCTCTTGTAGTTCCAGTTCAGGAACCGGCCTGCCATGACGATGCTGGTCAAGGTACACAGCCCAGCAGGAAGATAGCACACACCGATGGTGACCATGGGGAGCTTGTAGTCGTCGCGCAAAATCTGGGATAACAGAGTCATGTGGCAGATCCAGGTGGTGAACTGTAGGCCCTGGACCACTAACAGGGAGATCAATTCGGGCCTCTTTATTATGGAAAAAGCAAGGAGAGGATCGTATCTTGAATTCTCTGCCTTCGTTTCGACATCCGGGTCGTCCAAATGCAGCTTCTTTTTGTAGTACGGAGTATGCAGTAAAGGAGCATTATTGATTATCGAAGTGGGTTTGATAGAGCCGTTACCGACGATGGATCTCTTCGTTTCTGGCAGACAGATAATCACGAAAACCAACGTGATCCCTGATCCTGCGGCCAAGAACCAAAAGATGGATCGCCAGCCCCATCTGGCTGAGAAAAGAGCGCCTAGCAATCCTCCGAGTGCGTTTCCCAAGATTTGAAATCCACTTGTCAAGCCGACATAACCTCCTCTTTCCGCTTTTATTGTTATGTCGCCCATAACACCATTGTTGATGGCAATGACAGGAGAAATCCCGCCACCTTGCAAGCATCGCAGAAAGATCATCTCGCCAAACGTCTTACAGTTCGCTATTCCTAAACATGCACAAAAGTATACCAATAAGCAGATCAAGGTTATGGGTCTCCTGCCCAGTTTATCTGCCAGACCTCCCATGATCACTGGGAAGATACCTTGGCATAGCGAATATACAACAATGGTAACGTTAACCAAACTCTTCGAAACGTCGAACTCTCGTTCGATCACCGTTAATGCAGGGAAATATATGGTCTGTGCAACTGTGGAGTAAAATCCGCTTAGAGCGCAAATCACTACGAGAAGTCTCTTATCGCCAATAGAGAATCTAGTGTACGGAACATCATCGTCTACATGGGATTCAAACTTCGATGGAAACTGCAAAAGGGCGAGTTCGCGATTAGATGCTTTCTGGGCAGCTTTGCCAGCTTTTGCATTTGCAGGAGTATCATACAAGCTCTGGGGATCCTCGGCGTATTGCTCCATAGCATGTTCATCCTTTTCATATTCAGAATGAGAATGGTTGCCAAGCGCTGAATGACCCGTACTAGGAGTCTCGTCCGCAGAACATTCGGACTGCTGTTCAAGGGACGCACGATGAGTGTCTTTCCGCTGTAACACTGACATTGTATTTTATACGGTTTGACACATTTGGGACTCTTCACAGGTAAAAGCTAGTAGGAAACCGATGCAGCAGAGCATAACTTTCACGGCTTTTGTTTTACGAATATAGGCACAAACTTCTTAGTCGTTATGTAAGTCCTGCAAGAGCCACTCTCTTCACTCATATATACCTCAGGAAGTAGTTGTGAACTTACCTCTGATATTAGGATAGATCAAACAATCAAATTTTAAAGAGCTTTACGGTCAGTCGCCTATCTAAACTTATGCTGATGACCGCTATTCTCCATTTTGGAAACGACACTGCCAAAAAGCCTTACATAACGTTGAATAGGCTCTTTCCTAGGAATTCCTAGAAAACCGCTGTACAAAGTACTAAGTGAAATGCTGAAGACTGACCGGACAACTTCGGGTTCTGCTAGCAATGTGCGGAATTAACGTTATCTGGTCAGTAGTTCTCGCACGGTAACTTAAGGTGACGGAGTGACAACTGGATCTTGAATTCGGCTTTGAAGCAAGAATTATGTCAGAGGTAATCTAGGATCAAGCTTAAGATCTGCCCGTACAGGGCGATGCCGTGGATTACGATAAAACTACATGCAAATGCCAAGCTAAAAACTCTGGCATGAGTCTTGCACTCACGTGAGCAAAAGTTGTCTCCAGGAAGCGAACCACCAAGACAGTATGACACACAGTTGTCTGCCAAGTCCGGGTGGATTATATACCCTGAAACCTGACGAGCGTCGTACACAAAATCGTATACGCACTATCGCCAGTTCTTCTGCTTCCGGCCATTTTTGCTATTGTGAACATATGGAAGAACAATGACACAGCTGGTATTCCGGAAGGGTTGTTTTAAATAAATATGTTGCCCTTTTAAGACAAAAACAAAAAAGATCCCAAACCTTTTAAGAACCGTAATACCTTCAAAGGAGATCAATTCTATAATGATGTGAAGTCGTATGAACGCATCGCTTTTATATCTCTTTTTTATAGGAAACAGTGATTTTCAAAGAATACGTAAAAAAATTCTTAACCAATGGGATCTGTAGTTACCCGGATTTACTTCTTCCTGCTCAACACTAGGTAAGGGCCAGCTGATACTGTATTAGTACATGTGCGAGTAAAATCTTCCTTACCAGGCTTTAAGAGCGCGGTTGTATCATAGTTGATGTTAGGCATTTTCTTAAATTGTATGTATTGGCATATGAGCCCTTTCAGTTAGTGGGTGTTGTTCAAACAGGTTTAACAGCTTTCACTATTGTCAGTCTTCTACTATGGCGCATTGGTACACTCCCAGTCTGTCGGTTCATACGAGAACGGTTTGTCGATTTGGGCAATCTGATCAGCTGTCAATTCGAAAGAGTATACATCGAGATTGCTAGCTAGTCTGGAAATCGACTGAGTCTTTGGTAGAGGAATGTACCCTTTTTGTAATGACCATCTTATGAGGACTTGACCAACGTCGCATCCAATCTCAGAGGCTACACTTACCAAATCTGGGTCCTTCAATTTAATTCCATGAGTCAACGGAGCATAGGCTTCAATCAAGATATCTTTTGATTTGCAATAGTCTGCTAATTCTTGACGCATGATCCATGGGGATATTTCGATTTGGTTAACAACTGGCTTGTACTTCAACTTCTCCCACTTCAAAAGCTCATCAATATGATGTGTTCCGAAATTTGAAACACCAATAGACTTCACTTTTCCAGCGTCCACAGCTTCTTGCATTGCCAGGTACGTTCCCAATCTTAGTTTTGAGCCTCTCATAGGAGAATGGATCAAAAGCAAGTCAATGTATCCCAAGTCCTCAACTTCTTGTAAGCAATGGTCGATGGCTTTCTTCGCCTTATCGTACCCGTTTTGAGAGTCCCAGAGCTTTGTAGTGTAGAACACATCTTCCCTTCGGTGATTCACAGGATCCTTTTTCAACCACCTTGAAATCCCTTGGCCAACCTCGTACTCGTTACCGTATAAGACTGCAGTATCGAAAAGTCTGTAGCCCACTTTCAAGGCTTCATAAACAACATCAGTTGTCTTATTTGGAGGAATTTCATAGGTTCCGAGACCAACAGTTGGAATTGAAATCCCATTGGATAGTCTGTAAAACTTTGGTATTGGCTTTCCTAGCATAGTTAAGTAGTGTCTCGCTCAACGAAGATTTCTAGTGAACAAAGTGGAATAAATCAAACATTCAGCTGACTATAGTATTATCAGTATTCAGAGATCCTGAATATCCCAACCGAACAAGCTTTTAGCTTCCGTGGATCGTTAGTCGTTACGCTAGTGTAATGTTGTAAAAGGTTTATATATGTGATTAAATGTCCCCTAAAAAATATGCACGCTACACGCCTAATGGCAAAAGACGCAGTGTAAGCAATAAAGAGGTCAAAACAAGGCATATGAGGACACTATGTAAAATATTCAGTTATGTATATGGGTTTAACATTACCCGAAGTACCGTTGTGAGAAATTCTGGGTTGGTTAGCAACAGAGTTTCTGGGGTTTTAGTAATGACCTAGTCGCAAATCATGTGGAAACGCCAACCTCAAGTAATGTACTTAGACGTTGCGATATACACAACTTGGAGGCAACATAATGGAATAACTGCAAAAGTTTTACTTGCTATTGTAACAGCCATGGATGAGCATATATTGTAAGACTAGGTGAGCCGCTCCTTCTGCGTCAGTACTTTCAGGTAGTACATAGGAATGGAAAGACTTCGAGATTAATGGGAATTTCGCGTATCCTTGAGTACAAATCAGAAATATCGTTAAATATTAGACTTCAAGTAGCCGTGCGAAACATTACCGTGACACATGAACCAACATAAGTTTCCAAGCCCGGATTCCGTAAGCTCAACTACAAAAAAACTTGGAACGAAGATGTGACAAATATTTGAAATGTCGACTTCTATTTAAGAAACAGTGTTGAGCATAAACGCCGCCTAACAGCTGCTCTAAACCGAATTTCTAAGTACAAAACTATGATCTTCAATGGCAAGCGTTCTTGGTGAGTTTCATCTCGACGGCAGGTTGGAAAAAGTAGTTTAGTAGCTCAGACGTGCACCATTATGTGTTTCTGATAGCGTAGTTGAAGAACTTGACACAAATTGAAACTGGCATGGCTATACACTAATGAAGAAACCGTGGAGGTATTTACAACTCAAAAGTTCTGATCATTTTATTGCAGCGCCTATATATATCACACAAGTGCTGCTCCCTCAGCCGCCGAATTGATGTTACAGTGGCTTGTATGTTCTACTGTTGTCTCTGACGGCGAAACGCAACTTTTCTGCTGCACGTTCGAAACAAGCATTTGTCCTCCAAGCAGAATGAGACCCTGTCAAAAATCTGCCTCAAATAAACAAGCAGCCGAGAGAAATGTTGATTCAAATCCCAGTCTGATGGGCATGGCATACACTGCAGATATTGACTTTTGGGAAGATTATCTAATTGATCAGATGACCAGATGGTTAGATCTTCAAACGCACAAGGTGAGAGAAACCATTTGGGAAACCATTGAAGAGAACCGGAGCATGCAGTCAAGTCATTCTTTTATTTCAGAATTCTTCAAATCCAAGACGGACTTGGTCAGAACCATGTTGGAAACGAATTCCAGTAGCGAGGTTTCATTAGAACCAATATATGATATAAATGCCGCTACTGGCGCCGCTTGTTTTCAGGACGAAGCTGATGGTGTAACTTTGATGGAAGTAGACCTGAAAGAGGAGATTCAACAAATTGAGCTCGAAGTGATGAATAGAGTTTTTCCGGATCATGTGATTGACGACATGAAAGCGACATTAAAAGAAGTTAGTACATAGTCAGTATATAACCTAGCAAAGCGGACCTTTTCTTTAATGAGCACAGCAAACGCAAATCTTACGTACCATTGACTTAGTTTACTGTTGTGCTATCTCATCTTTATGTAAGGAACTATGTTACAGGAAAACTCGCCCAAGGGGTTTTGATAAATTGTTTTAATTTAGTGTAAATTACTGATACAAACCGGAAGTATACGGTATAACATGCAACAGATTGAGTTGAATATTTTTTCTGTTCATACAATTGAAGGATGAATTAATTTCAGGGGAGTGTTCTTTCAGCATGCCTTATTGAACTGCGTTTTAGCACAGTTCTATTGTTTCGTAAAAAAATCGAGTAGACGCCGGTCAGGTGGCATTGACTGTATGCTACTGATTTGTTTGACTGGAGAGACTTAGCATAATAAGATAACTTTGCGCTAACTGCCTGCGTCTGTCGAATTTTCACCGTATCCAAACCAATACTATCAACCGCCTATGAAAATGCAATAATCAGTCTGTAAATATCCTGATATGAAAGGGAGAGAGAGGTGGGAAAAGAATAGAAAGAACAGCAGTAACTGAAGATTAACCATGACTCAGTTGTTATTCCAGTGGTAGATTTGAGTTACAATTAGAGACCCTAGAAAATTCCGGTACGTTCCAATTCCTTACGAATGAACTCGTAGGCAGTGAAAGTGACGGCTTGACCTGGAGCAACACGCATAACTCTTGGTGTAATACCCTTGTATAGAGCACGGAAACCCTCTTCCTTGATTAGTTGCTTACCAATGATGGTGATTCTCTTGAAACCAGACATGTCCTTGGTAGACTTGTCCTTCTGTAGTCTAGTCTTAATGGTATCCAATGGAGCGTTAGAGAAAGGACCAATGGCACCAGAAATCAAACCGATCAAGGAGGTTTCCCAACTTGGAAGCATTTCTGTGTTGTGGTACCCTTGCAAGTATTCCTTCAACTTGGAATAGACGGTGAAGTTAGCACCTTGGTTGGTGGCCTGTCTGGCGGCGGTCAAGGACACACCACGGTACAAAGCGCTGAACCCTTCTTCCTTAACAATGACGTAACAGGCCTGAACGGCGTTCTTGTATTTAGGAGCAGCGCCTTCCACGCTGTTCAAATGCTGAGCCTGCAATCTGATCTTGACCACTTCCATCGGGTTAACGACGATCACAGCCTCAGTGATACCCGCACCGACACCGGCGATGAACGTGTTCCCGGTATTCACCTTACCTGTCTCCTTGTTAGCCAACAGCGTTCTGTAGAACTCGTAAGACGAGAATCTGATGGCCATCTTTGGGGTGATACCGATCACCACGGCCCCTAGACCTTTGTAGAACGCCAAGAAACCCTCGTTTCTGTAAATCTCCCCACCGGTCTTGATGAAACCGGGAGGCTTGATGCCAGATCCGACCTGATTCTTATAGATCTGCATTCTGACCTTGATGGTGTCCAAAGGATGGCAACATAGACCCTCCATAAGACCTGCACCACCACCAGCGATCAAATTGACAGCTGGGTTAGAAGACTTTTGTTTCGATGCCATTGTAAATTCTACCGTTAAAGACTCGTTGCTTGTTGCCGACGAAAAGAAAAGACTCAATTACCTTAAACCCTTTCTCTAGATTCCCTCTACAGCACACTGACTCCTACACACGGCTACTGAAACAATAATACCCCAAACACTCTCTTAACCTAGTCCTTTTTTCACAAATTTCACGTTCACTTATATACTCCATATATCTATAACTCAAAAACAACCGATTTGAACCGAGAAAATAATGATTCACACCAGCTATACAGCTCAGACAGATACGAAACTACGGCGAACTACAAATTACCCCCGCCACACAAAGAAACGGAGCGCTATCCTGCCGACGCGCAGCTCGAGTCTCACTACTCTACGCAAAATCCCGATGCTATTTCTCGTAGTCCACCAATAATCGGTTTTACTCAATTTTTCACTTTCTGCTCAGCCAAAGTGGAAAGCTAAAACACCAAAAAACGGGCCAGTAATACGCGTCCCCTGGCAACTTGGTTTATCAGTGCCAAAGCCTTGGTTCGACAGTGTGTAGCTCTGTAAGATCTTCCATATTGGTGTCGATGACGCATTCGCTGCGGTTGCTGGGTTTTCGGGAGGTGGCGCCCGAGGCCTTCTTCCTGCGTGTCTGGGGACTTAAGGGCCAAAGGGCGGTTACTGGCGAAAGGTGGGTCGCCATTTGCATTTGGCCGGGCTAATCGGAGTGTTTACAAACCGGGGAAATGTGCGGCGGGCAATTTGTTTTCGCTCCCATTGGTCCGAGACTTTCCTGATTCCAGTTTTTTTCGTTTCGATCGGGGGCAACTCGGGTACGGTTTTGAATCTGGGGAAACCCCGATTGTGCTGGGGTAGCTGCTGTGATGAGGCAACGGGTTCGGTCCCGCGACACAGGGGCAGCAGTGTTGAGATCACGTGGTGTGACGACTGGGTTTCAGCCGGAGTAGTCATCTTGAAAAAAACTCCGGGGCACTTGGTCTCGGAGTTAGGTGCGGATAGCAGAAGCGTTTGGTCACGTGCCTTCGCGGTTGTCATCATGTAGCATATTTTGTTACCCGGTCGTGACCGGGTAACAAAATATGTTTTCTTCTTTTTGCGCAAGTTCACTCTACAGCAGATCGCGGAAGATTGCACTTAACGATCATAAAGGAGCAAACATCGTCGGCCTACCGAAACAAGAACAAAGTGGGCTCGGAGTAGACGCTTGCCCAGTACGTGCTCTGTGCTTCACTCAGAGATGCCAGGCTTCGTGTTGCTGTTGGTAATTTACTCTGTACGGTCTTAAGGTGATGAGTCGTGCAGCTATATAAAATGTAAGATCAACAGTTCTGGCGAGCAGTCTTCTAACTCTTGGTGGGAGCTTCAGCTGTACCGATTGTAGACTCATCGGCAAGCTCATCAGTAAGCTCATCATTACATCACCGTGATATGGCTCATACAAGCCGTAGCGTTAGTGAAAATTTGAAAAATTTTCGTCAAAAGTAACTTCGAGATGATTCATACCTCATCGCCAAGACCATTTGTAGGTTATAAAATCTGAAAGCATTGCCAACATCAGATATATATTGCTAGTCGTTTGAGTAATCAGATTGGACAGACACGAGTGTCAGGCAAGCAGTTTACTAATAGAATTGGTGCCAGTTGTCCGAACAAAACATCTGAAGGCACTTTACTGAACGGCACAGAAGCAAGGAAGCTCGAATACATTGCGATGACTTCTATATATTCTTCTACAGAGCCTACTACTTCGGCATTCAATACCGAGAATTATAGCCCACAACTGGTGGAAGGTGTGGAATCGGTCTTGGTGATCGGTTCTGGTGGTCTTTCCATTGGCCAAGCAGGAGAGTTCGACTATTCTGGGTCCCAGGCCATCAAGGCTTTGAAGGAAGCGAACAAGAGAACAATTTTGGTGAATCCAAATATTGCGACTAATCAGACATCCCACTCGCTCGCTGATGAAATCTACTTCTTACCAGTGACCCCAGAGTACATCACATATATCATCGAACGTGAAAGACCAGATGCCATCCTATTGACCTTTGGTGGTCAAACTGGTCTCAACTGTGGTGTGGCCTTGGATAAAGCTGGTGTGTTGGCCAAATACAACATCAAGGTTTTGGGAACTCCAATAAAAACCCTCGAAACCTCAGAAGACAGAGACCTGTTCGCGCAAGCGTTAAAAGAGATCAATATTCCGATTGCAGAATCCATAGCCTGCGAGACTGTTGACAGTGCTATGCAAGCAGCAGAAACTGTTGGATTCCCAGTCATCGTCAGATCAGCTTATGCATTGGGAGGTTTGGGATCCGGATTTGCAGACAATGCTCAAGAAATGAAGGAACTCTGCTCTCAATCTTTGTCCTTGGCTCCTCAAATTCTAGTCGAGAAGTCATTGAAGGGATGGAAAGAAGTTGAGTACGAAGTGGTTAGAGATCGTGTGGGTAACTGTATCACGGTGTGTAACATGGAAAATTTCGACCCCCTAGGTGTGCATACTGGTGATTCCATAGTGTTCGCACCATCCCAAACACTTTCGGATCCTGAATATCACATGTTGAGATCTGCAGCTATCAAGATCATCAGACACTTGGGTGTTATTGGAGAATGTAACGTCCAATATGCATTGAGTCCTGACAGTATGGACTACAGGGTCATCGAAGTTAATGCACGTCTGTCTCGTTCCTCTGCATTGGCTTCAAAGGCGACAGGTTATCCTTTAGCTTACACTGCAGCAAAAATCGCCCTTGGCTACACTTTGCCGGAGCTACCCAATCCGGTAACCAAAAATACTGTGGCCAACTTTGAACCATCATTAGATTACGTTGTCGCCAAAATTCCTCGTTGGGATCTTTCGAAGTTTCAACATGTGAACAGATCTGTTGGTTCAGCAATGAAATCTGTCGGTGAAGTTATGGCAATTGGTAGAAACTTCGAAGAGGCTTTCCAAAAGGCTATCAGACAAGTCGATCCTTCTTTCATTGGGTTCCAGGGTTCTGATGAGTTCGATGATTTGGATCAAGTTTTGAGGGAACCTACTGATAGAAGATGGTTAGCCGTTGGGCAGGCTCTTATTCACGAAGGCTACTCAGTGGAAAGAGTTCATGAACTAACAAACATTGACTCCTGGTTTTTGCATAAGTGCATGAACATCGTGGACATGTACAAAGAATTGGAGGCTGTCAACAGCCTGGAATCCTTGGATAAGGAACTGTTAACGGATGCTAAAAAAATTGGTTTCTCAGATGCTCAGATTGCTCAATGCATTTCCAAGGGCACACAAACAAAGGTTCATGAACTGGAAGTCAGAAATTATAGAAAATCCTTCAATATTGTGCCATTTGTTAAGAGAATTGATACCTTGGCAGCTGAATTCCCAGCTCAAACAAACTACTTATACACGACTTACAACGCGACCAAGAGTGACGTTGAATTCAATGAAAATGGCGTTTTGGTTCTTGGTTCTGGTGTATACAGAATTGGGTCGAGTGTTGAATTTGATTGGTGTGCGGTTAATACCACTAAAGCTTTGAGAAAAGAAGGTAAAAAGACCATAATGATCAATTACAACCCCGAAACAGTGTCCACTGACTTCGATGAGGTAGACAGGCTATACTTTGAAGAGCTATCCTTCGAACGTGTAATGGACATCTACGAGCTAGAGCACTCCGACGGATGTGTCATCTCTGTCGGTGGTCAACTACCACAAAATGTCGCTTTAAAGATGTTCAATAACGGTGCTCATATCTTGGGGACTTCCCCTGTTGACATCGATAAGGCAGAGAACAGACACAAGTTTTCTACAATTCTAGATTCCATCAAAGTCAATCAACCAGAATGGAGTGAGCTTACCTCATTGGAAGATGCTAAAGACTTCGCCAATAAAGTGGGATATCCTGTTCTTATCAGACCTTCATACGTTTTGTCTGGGGCTGCAATGAGTGTTGTGACAGGTGAGCATGAACTAGAGGTCAAATTAACCACTGCATCAGATGTCTCTCCAGACCATCCCGTTGTTATGTCTAAATTCATCGAAGGTGCGCAAGAAATTGATGTCGATGCTGTCGCTCACAATGGTACTGTCATCGTTCATGCAATTTCTGAACACGTCGAAAACGCCGGTGTTCACTCTGGTGACGCTACATTGGTTCTACCGCCTCAGCATTTGTCCCAAGAAATCAAGGGCCGCTTGAAAGATATCGCTGATAAGGTCGCTAAGGCATGGAATATTACAGGGCCATTCAACATGCAGATCATCAAAGATGATAGAGAAGAAGGCACATCATTGAAAGTCATTGAGTGCAACATCAGAGCTTCTAGATCATTCCCATTTGTCTCCAAAGTATTAGGTGTTAACTTTATTGAGATTGCTGTAAACGCATTCTTGAGTAAGGATGTACCAGCACCGGTAAACTTGATGGACAAGAAGTACGACTATGTTGCCACCAAGGTTCCTCAATTTTCCTTCACTAGATTGGCGGGTGCAGATCCTTTCTTGGGTGTGGAAATGGCTTCCACTGGTGAAGTGGCCTCGTTTGGTGTGAACGCTCTCGAGAGTTATTGGACTGCTATTCAGAGTACTATGAACTTCAACGTTCCTTTGCCTCCAAGTGGTATCCTTTTCGGAGGTGATCTAACCAAAGATTACTTAGGACAAGTAGTCAAGTACATCGCACCACTCGGTTTCAAACTCTACGTCACCAATGAAGATGCCAAAAGATATCTACAATCGTACGCCAAGAATTCCGCGGTGGAAATAATTGAACTGCCAAGAAATGACAAGAGAAAGCTGCGTGAACTTTTCCAAGATAAGGATATCAGTGCTGTGTTTAATTTGGCAGCGAAGAGAGCGGAATCTCTCGAAGATGTTGACTACATCATGAGAAGAAATGCAATCGATTTTGCTCTTCCTCTTTTCAATGAGCCACAAACTGCCATTCTATTTGCCAAGTCTTTGAGCCAAAAACTCGAAGAAAAGGTCAAGATTCTAGAATCAAAGGATGTTATTGTTCCTCATGAAGTTCGTACCTGGAGTGAGTTCCTACATGGAAAACCTTTGTAAGGTTTTGAACTAAATGCATCTCTCATATTAATTCCCGTACTAGAGATGAGCCCGCGGTTAAACTTGTATAATATTTTAGTCAGTTAGATACATATAGATGATATATATTTACAACGCTCTGTCTTGACGCGACAGGCTTACACTAATAAGCTTGAATCGAATCAGCTTCTGATAAGTTGCTCACATACATACTTTGCACTGTTTATGTGCAAGCAGAACAGAGTGCAGTTAAGGCACTCAAAAATCAAAGACTCTACAGATGCGATTTATTAAAATTCATCAGAAGAGAGATCGAACAGTTAGCTTGTTCTACTGTCCATACTCCACTACTTGGACGCCGAAAAGATGGCAACTAATGAAAGGTCCAAGGTTCTAGTCAATTTCTCGAACAAGTACCAATTGGTCGTTGATACATCCAACACATAAGTTGCATAAGTGACCTTCATTTGAATTATGGATGAAAACGACCCGTACGGCTGGTATTTGGAGGAACTGGGCGAAAGACAAGATTTGGACGAGGTCGCGCAACGTCTGATTGAAGCTGAAGTGTATACTCGTAGTTTGCAACCGGAAAAGCTGCCGACACTACCTCCTATTGAACGCAGAACAGATGAAAATCTCAAACGAGATCGATCGAATGGCACGAGAACTCCACCGGCTCCACTTCAAACACGATGCGATTTAGTTGATAGAGTACCGTTGGATCAGCACAACGTAAAACGACGGAGGACTTACGAGTACAGTGGTGCATTACATTTAAACAACGAATGAGAGATAAAAGGTGGATCATAGGCGGTGCAGAACATGAAAAGATTCTCTTATGATCCGTTGCATAAGTTTCAGTGTGATATCATCATGGGTGATAAGTGCGGGACCAAACGAATACTCGAACTTCCTTCCAATTTATCGTTGGAAATCGCTCAGATTCCAGAAGGGCATTAATACTTAGTTTATACAAGTGAAAGGACGCGCTGGCCCGTAAGTGCTCTATATTAGAATCTTTTTGTAACGATTGTGACCACAGAAGAAAGCATCGTGTTGGAATTGGCATTTCTGGGGCTCCTTTTTAATCTCATTTTAACCGCAAAACACTTGCTCAAGGCAAACATGCAGCTGGACAATATTGACAATACCGAAACGTATACGATAAAGTTGTTGTACCTCAAAAGAGATCCATCTCCTATTATCACACCAGATACTGGAATACCTACCAAAAACGACACTCCAACAAAAGAATACATGGTAGCGTATCTTCTTCCAAATTCGTCAGTTCTTGAGATCTGGCCACAACAGACTGGCGCGAGGTTAATCAGGGACCCGTAAAATAAACCGTAAATCGCAGAAAATCCATACATGACAGACTTTCCTTTGTCTCCGAAGGGTAGCCAAAATATTAAGGGGATAAAGCCAAGAAAGAAGTTGATCAAGATCATCACATTGAATCTGCCAAGGACCTTGTCAGCCAAAAAACTAAACATGTACCCACCGACAATACTCAACGTGTTCAAGATGGTAACAAGCAGGAATGAAGTGTTATCGGAGTATCCAACTGAGGTGCAGTACGATGTGATGTAGGTTAGAACAGCTCCTGTGGCCACCTCTGCCAAACAAGATGCGAGCACGCAGAAAAGATATTTGTAGTCCGAGACTATTGACTTGTAGTCGAATGAGTCTCTGATGTTGTACATCAGGTTCCTGATGAACGAGATGTTTTCGTCCTTGGGTTCTATTGGAGCACGCTTAGTGGGATCCTCTTTGATCAAAAAAATAGACAGCGTTAAACAGATTCCGCAGATCAGAGCCATGATTCTCATCGTCCATTCGAATCCCAGATTCTTGAACGAACGTTCCAAAAATATGGGGAACACGACACCGCCGATACTGCCTCCGTTAATCGCCACAGCGGTTGCAAAAGCTCTTCTCTTGTAGAAATAATGGCATATGCATCCAAGAAGAGGACTTGAAGTGACACCAGACCCGGTTCCGACACATATACTGAGCGCCAACACGAATTGCCATACCTTAGTACATTGCGCCACTGCTAAGACGCCCCCTACAACCATAACGGTACCAATAACCAAAGGAGCTCTTGCGCCGTATCTATCAAAGTACATCCCACTGAAGACACTTGTGCCCAAAATCAAACAACTCAAGACCGAGAAAATCCACGAAATCGCCGAAGTCGACTCATCTTTCAGCTGATTATTCGCAACGTACGACTGTATGACACCTGCAGAGAAGTACAAGCCCCAGGTTGGCAGGATTCCTAAGAATGATCCAAACACCACTATCCATGCTTCTCGTCCTCCTTCTGCGTAGACAAACCCATCATCGTCATAATTGATATAATCATCAGACAAACCATCGCCTTCAAAACTCTTTACAGGCTCAAGCTCTGTTGTGTTCACTACTTCTTCACTGCCGACCACAGTCTTTCTTCCCTTGCGTTTGGCATCTTCAAGCTCATACGCATCCGCTCTCGAACCTCCAACACCAGAAAGCTGCTCAGACATTACTTTCACGGCTACAGAATCATCTTTCATATCTTATTTAAGTTCAACTCTGATCCTTGACTGATCAGACTCAAGTCGAGGCAGTAGTGAGATGAGATGCCCTATATATAAAGTGTCAAAGCTTAGCTCTGATTTCTTTTTCACTTTTTCAAATTATAGAGCCTTACGAGAAATAGACAGGGTCCAGCTGAATAAGCTATAGCTGTTTTGAGTCATTACAGCCGATTTCGCCAGCTGCATTTCCGAAGGTAGATCGCTGGTCAGCTCCAGCTGTGCAACAGATTTATAAGTGTCAACGTCAGCCTAAATAGCTGTTTTTCATGCTAAGACTTGTAAGAGAATAATTGATTCAACCGTAGTAGGTTATCTTCTCACGTGGTTAGCTCAGAGCTTGATGTGAACATCCGGCTGAGCACCGGTAACTTCTTTCGATTTCAGCAGATGACTGTTGATTATATAAGGTCGATCCTCGCACACCCAGTTTATGTCTTCGCGGTAGGTTTTTTGTTACTGATTATATTTGACACGGCTCTTACTCAATACGCAAGCTGATAAGCGCTCGGATGCTTACCGCAGTCAACCCGTGTGGTTTGGGTTGCTTGTCTTTTTGCTTATTTGTAGCTTGATTGGAGCGGTCAATCTATAGGTGCGTGCCATACTCAAGACTCACTGTGACTCTGTTTGTCTGTACTGAAGTCTAGGATCCACAGGCATCGATGACGGATCTAGATTTCGCCCAACGCTAAATGCAAGCAGCGTTGGTATAAAAGCGTCAAGGGTCGTGGCCCACACTGGACTAGTTGCGAATGATGTCTGCCGTAGATAGGAGCTGTGAAAAAATTATTGCCAGAGCGGTTCTAAAAGCATTATCTCGCCAAGATGACAGTAACTGGAAATGACAAGAACCCGAACTTTATCATCATTGTAGCAGATGATCTTGGCTTTACCGATTTGGGTTGCTTTGGCGGCGAAATTGAGACACCATACTTGGATAAGCTGGCAAACGGAGGATTCCGTTTCACTGGCTTTCATACGGCGTCAGCGTGTTCACCAACAAGATCAATGCTTTTGAGCGGAACTGATAACCATTTGGCAGGGCTGGGACAGATGGCTGAATTTAAGAGACGCTTTTACTCAAAGCAGTTAGATGGTAAGCCAGGATACGAGGGGTACCTCAATTACAAGGTGGCAGCGCTACCAGAAATTGTCAGCCCCGAATACTATACGTTCATTTCAGGTAAATGGCACCTAGGGCTTGAGAAACCGTACTGGCCAAGTGATCGAGGATTTGAGAGAAGTTTTACTCTACTGCCCGGGGCAGGAAACCACTTCAAATGCAAATTGGACAGCAAAGAGGTCCTTCCATGGATTTATCAGGAAAATGGACAGACGGTTGATCCAGAAACGTTCCCGACTGACTTTTACTCCACCACTTACTTCACTGACAAGTTCTTGGACTATCTGAAAGAAGATGAAACAAGGAAAGAGCGTCCCTTCCTCGGTCTCTTGACCTATACAGCCCCACATTGGCCATTACAGGCACCTCCAGAGACAATTGCCAAATACAAAGGAAAGTATAACGGTGGTCCCTTGCTCTTGAGGAAGCAGCGATTAGAAAGAGCTAGAGATCTAGGCCTTGTTTCATCACATGTGGTGGCACATTTGGTGGAGACTCAGAGGGACAAAACTTGGGACGAATTGGACGAAGAGTCCAAACTCTACGAAAGTCGCGTCATGGAAGTCTATGCCGCCATGGTGGACGAATTGGATAATAACGTCGGAAAAATTGTCAAGCATTTAGAAGCTACTGAGGAGCTCGATAATACCGTCATTTTGTTTATGTCGGACAATGGAGCTGAAGGGATGTTAATGGAAGCGTTACCAGCAAATGGATCGTCGTTTAAAGAACGAATTACATCCGGTTATAACAACGACTTCGACAATATCGGGAAGAAAGACAGTTTTGTGTATTACGGAGACTTATGGGCCCAGGCAGCTACAGCACCACGTTACATGTATAAAATGTGGGCCACGGAGGGTGGAATAAACTGTCCTCTTATTTTGCATGCTCCGGACTTGGCGAAAAGCTGGGAAAAAGGACAAATTATCAATCAGTTTACCACGGTGATGGATATCCTTCCCACCGTCCTGGAGCTAGCAAACATTGCTCATCCAGGAATTGAATTTCAGGGACGCTCCGTACACAAGCCGCGAGGTATCTCTTGGGTTCCGTACCTGAACAAAAACTCTGAGCAAGTGTACGACGATAGCAAGGTAACCGGCTGGGAGCTTTTCGGACAACGAGCAATCCGTCAAGGCCCTTACAAAGCTGTGTATATTCCGCCTCCATGCGGTTCAGGTCGGTGGAGCCTGTTTAACATTGACAAAGACCCAGGTGAAACCACAGATCTAAATGAAAAATTCCCCGAAATTTTGGACAAGCTTATAGATCACTGGGCTATCTATCAAGCCGAAACGGGACTCATTGAACTAGATGAAGGTGGGTTCTCTGATGGACATTATAAAAGAACCATAATCGATGACATCTAAAATTGTCCTCCTACGCTGCACTGCAGTCATTCATACCATATCTGACCTTAGGTAAAGTACTATAAAGTCTCCATTTCAACCTGCCATGAAACTGGAATGAATCTTTGACCCGTCCTCGATCGATCCTGCACAACTTACAGAAGCTGCTACCAAACGTCTGGTACTCTCCTCCACTACTAGTGCAGACGTCAGGGCAGTTATTCCCCGGCCGTATGTATCACTTTATACGTTTTGATGTTTCGCTCGAATTTTTCAACGCTAAAGCTCATCGCATCGCAGTAGAACAAATATTATCTGGTGTAATGCGTGCAAACTGGCCTATATGGTTTAATTTCCGGTCAATTTGTAGTCAGTATACCGGGTTCCAAAGATTCTAGAGAAGTAAACAAAATACTACATTAAACCATGTTTGAACTACCACCATTGACCGGCTCTGTCGGTGCTACCGTTGAGGCAGGTGCCAAATTGTCACCACCAGTAAGACGTCCTATTGAACCAGTGGGCAAATATTTCTTGCACCATGCTCAGAGGACCTTGAGAAACCACACATGGTCTGAGTTCGAAAAGATTCAAGCCGAGAAGGACGTTAAGAACGTGGAAGAATCCAACGTGGATCCAGATGAGGTGCTGTTTGACGAAGAGTTGACCGACGAGAGTTTATTGACGCACGATCCTAGAGACTGGAAGACAGCGGACCTTTACGCTGCTATGGGTCTATCCAAACTGCGTTACAGAGCCACTGAGAAGCAGATCATCAAAGCGCACAGAAAGCAAGTATTGAAGCATCACCCTGACAAGAAATCTGCATCTGGTGCGGGATTGGAAGAAGATGGATTCTTCAAAATTATTCAGAAGGCTTTCGAGACTTTGACTTCTCCAACCAAAAGAGCTCAATACGACTCGTGTGATTTCAACGCTGACATCGCGCCACCAAAGAAGGGTAGTGACTACGATTTCTACGAAGCTTGGGCTCCAGTCTTCGAGTCAGAAGCACGTTTCTCAAAGAAGAAGGATGTTCCAAGTCTAGGTGATGAGAACACTTCGAAGGAAGATGTCGAGAAGTTCTACTCCTTCTGGCACAGATTCGACTCCTGGAGAACCTTTGAGTTCTTGGATGAAGAAGTTCCAGATGACTCTTCTAACAGAGATCACAAACGTTACATCGAAAAGAAGAACAAGGCTGCCAGAGACAAGAAGAAGACCGCAGACAACGCTCGTCTAGTCAAACTTGTCGAGAGAGCCATGAGTGAGGACCCATGTATTAAGCAATTCAAAGAAGAAGAGAAGAAGGAAAAGGAAAGAAAGAAGTGGGAAAGAGAAGCCGGCGCCAGAGCTGAGGCCGAAGCTAAGGCCAAGGCTGAGGCTGAAGCAAAGGCTAAGGCTGAGGCCGAAGCCGCTAACGCTGCTAACGCAAAGGCGGACAAGAAGAAGGCTAAGGAGGCTGCCAAGGCTGCCAAGAAGAAGAACAAGAGAAGCATTCGTAACGCTCCAAAGGAAGCCGACTACTTCGGCGACGCTGACAAGGCTGAATTCATCGAAGAACAAACCGGCCATATCGTCGACTCTTTGGACGATGAGCAATTGGTCGCCGTTGCTGAAAAGATAAAGGCTGATGTCACCGCTGCCAAGTCCATCTTGGCTGAAGCTGCTAAGACTTTGACTGACGCAGGTAAGCTGCCAGCTTCTGTCGTTTCTTACTACGTTTAAACAATATAGAATTTACATACAGATAAATTGCCTTAGTTCACATTTGAAAGATACACTAGACACCTACTTTCTACATTCAGTTCTAATATATGGATATCACAACCCATGCTTCGTACAAACAACAAATTCCGTAGTGTATGTAGCCAAGTGTAACCTCAACTTATTGTCATTGTTGCAGAACTATGCTTGTTGTTAATTAACCTGAAAATGTTAAAAACACCATAAAACTCAAAAGACAGATCAGATCGATTAAGTTATTAAGCCACAACGGAACATATCGTGAAAACAACAACCCTATTGCTCCTAATTGACTCACTGTAAACATTACATTGAGTTGTTGCTTCAAAGGTTGTAATAAATCATAGCATAACCCAGCTTTTTGATTTCATAGCGTTAGAATCATCCTAGTGATTCAGTTTGATCAACCTAATTAAGGAAAGCAAACCCAAATTTTGAACGAGCCGTCATGTCATTCAGAGGAAACAGTATGGATGGCTTCCCACGCTCACAGCCAGGATTTCAGGCTCCAGCTTATGGACCGGGGTCTCGTTCCCACAATGCTTCGGGCAAGACCAACTATAGCAAACTCTTTGAACAGTTTTCGAAGAGGGTAGAGGATCTCACTGATCACCCATTGGTGATGAAAATCAAGCCATATACTCCTACCATTGCGAGATTCTTCATTGTGGCCACATTCTACGAGGACTCGTTGAGAATCATGACTCAATGGTCAGACCAGGTGTTCTATTTATGGAATTACAGACATTTCCCATATTACTTTGTCGTCGTGTTTTTATTCTGCGTGGTGGTGTCAATGTTCATCGGAGCCACATTGCTCATCTTGAGAAAACAGACCGTGTACGCTACAGCTGCTTTGATTTGTACTGTGGTTCTACAAGGTTTGGTGTATGGCCTGTTCACAGGATCCTCCTTTGTGTTGAGAAACGTTAGTGTGATCGGTGGTTTACTAATTGCATTCGGCGACAGCATTGTCACCAATAGAACCACCTTTGGTATGTTGCCAGAATTAGACAGCAAGGACGGAAAGTTTAAGAACTATTTACTCCTTGCTGGAAGGTTGCTGATGGTACTGCTATTTATCACCTTCACCTTCACGAAGAGCTGGTTTACTATTATTTTGACTCTAGCTGGTACTGTGTGTATTGCGGTTGGATACAAGACTAAATTCGCTTCCATCAGTTTGGGTCTAATTTTAACCTTCTACAACATTACTGTCAACAACTACTGGTTTTACGGTTCAAGCAAGAGGGATTTCCTCAAGTACGAATTTTATCAAAACTTGAGCATAATCGGCGGTTTGTTGCTGGTCGGCAACACTGGAGCTGGCCAGCTTTCCATCGATGAAAAAAAGAAGATCTATTAGATCAACAGCACATACTGAAATCTGGACTAGCTTTCAGCTTGTCCAACCAGGTCATCTTTCAAGACACAGGTCGTCAGATGCTACGTATATTTTCCATAACCTTACATGAGGTATCACTCATTCACAGCTGTATATATTGTAGTGTCTGTTAAATTCGCAATAACGTTAACATATGTTTCTGTATAAGAATATCGAGGTTGTTGCAGACTTTTCAAACCAAATATGAAGATTGGCACTCCAATGATAAAATCGGATTAGAAACACTCTTGTTTTCCGTCAGTCATTGAATAAAATACTATGCGTCTTACTAAGTGAGATACTCATTAAGGACTAAAGATTTATTAATATAGGGCCATCATACTAGGCTGCATACTCTCTTTCGGCGTACAAAGCCGTGTTCATCTTTCTGTTGTATTATAATAAGCTGTCTTATATAATGGATGGGCATTGCCTTAACGTTTTTTTGAAAAAGGGAAAAGGAAGTGATTCTTAGTCTGGAGTTGAACAAGAATACGGGGAAAGGTAAGGTATAGAGTAATTCGCTGGTACCTTGGTGTCGATATTCAAGTCACACTTGGAGACTAGAGTGGTACTGTAAAGGTTTTGTGCTTATTTGCAGGGAACAAGGAGAACTTTCGTATATTTCTTTGTGTCGATATTAGGAAGCATCCAACTGGAAATATGGGAGGAATCTTAAAGAACTCAATATCCGATGAACAAAGCCCGAACGTGGATTCTGAGTCTGTGAGCCAGTTCAGGAAGCAGGTGCTGAAAAATACACAGCTAAACGCAAAGCTTACTTCGAATAGCAAATTGGCACATCATGCTCGTGGGGTTCCGAAAGACGTTTTGTCCATGAAGTTGCAGGAACATGACCCAGACACTTTGAAATGGAACAAAAGAAACCTAGAAGAGAACGAGGTAACTAAGCAGGAGTTCGGAGACATCCATATCGACGAGCCAAAGACTCCTTACCAGGGCGCCATTGATCCTAACGGAGAATATTACAAAGATGACGAGGAAGAGGAAGATCTAGGGGGTTTTACTTTGGGTGAACCAGAAGTCGATCTGAAAGACCAAGAAGAACCTACCACGCTTTTGAGTGACGAACCTGAAGCTGGTAAAAATGGAAACTCAGTCGAACAGCAGACGGAAGAAGATGAAGAGGCTGCTAGGCACCGAAGATTCGCGGAGATGAGAAAGAAACACTATAACATCAGAGAAGCCTTGAAAGCAAAGCCATCTTTCTCAGATGACGAGGACGATGAAGAGTAAGTTAAGACCAGCCATCAGTATGTAAAATGCACAAAAAGATTTTACCATGTCCATTCCATTTCGTCCATTGGCATACTGGTTTTTCGACAGCCCTTTCTCAATACCTCAGTCTACGAGTGCAGCTCTTCTGAAAAGAAGAGCTGTGAGTTGTATGGCGTAGCTTGTTGAATATCTTTGAATTTAACTGTCGGTGCTGCTGGCGGAGGAGTGTCTCGAAGAATCACAAGCGGCAGCTGGAAACAAAGTTTGGTATACGGGGTCTAGTAAATCGGAAGCTAAATAGGTATTAAGTAGATCACGTGATTTTTGAAAATTTTCTGTATCTGTGTAGTGCTGTGCAGATGGACATCAGAGAATGAACAGAGCTTACTGTCATCTCATCGCATCGCGTAATGTAAACACCATTATCCAAGGCTATTTGTGAAAGATAAGTTCGGAAGGAGAATACAGAACTCGAGCAGAAGCGCACAATGGGACAGCCTCAATCGTTATCAAAAAAGAATGGCAAATCCTTCAAAAAAGGTGTCAAATCAAACAAGAAAGCTGATACCGATGCATTCAAGAGGATCAAAAAGGTGATTAAAGTCAGCTCCAAGACTTTGAACAAATCTATTTGCATACCGACCACAGTCCTTGACCCTTGTAAGAATTTAGAGCAGATAACTCACACCGTATATCAGATAGCGAAAAGCGCATGTTTGTTCAACGTTGCTGAGATAGTAATCTTAGACGTGGAAAAGGAAGACAAGAAGATCGACCTGTCGAAGAAAGACGGTATTGCGAGTAGAAAGACAAGCAGTAAGATCAAATTCGGCGATGAAACGGATGCTACGGCCGAAAGCAAACCTAAAGATGCCGATGAACCAATGGACTGGAAAAAGAAACTCTCGAGACCAATGTTGATAGCGACCTTGCTACAATTCTTTGTGACACCACCGTACCTGGTAAGTAGCGTGTTCAAGAAAGAGTACACGAAATACTTCACATATGCAAAGCAACTGCCCAGAATTACGTCCCTGCCCTTCATGAGACATTTTCGTGAGAACGACGGAAGATACAGAGAAGGTTTAGCCATAAGAATGAGCAAACCAGGTCCTAGGGGAAAGTCAAAGAAGGCCTTCAACCAAACAAAGTTCGTCAATATTGGAAAAGGTGAAAATCTCGAGTTGAGAGGTCAATTGGTGCCGATAAACGTTCGAGTGACGGTGGATACAATAGAGAAAAAAGTCGTTTCGCCCAACGAAGCATACGGTGACTTTGTCGGGGCAAAATCCTCATTCGGATACCACGTCAGAGTCGCAAAGTCGTTTACTGAGCTATTTGTCCAGAGCCCGTTCCCACAGGGTTACACTCAAACGGTATGGATCAACAGCGGTGATTACTTCTACGACGAGACCTTAAAACAAAGCGTAAAAGTACAAACGAACATACCATCCGTCACAAAAGTGGTAACGTCCGTGCTGGAAGAAGCAGATACTATCCAGGACGCTTCGAAAAGGCCAACAGCTAACCTCCTGATTGTATTCGGCAAATGGGACCATATTAAGAAGTCTTTTCAACAATCTAAGGACCAGTTCGAAGGTGCTTCGGACGCATACCAATTTTTTGACGGCCAATTGGATCTTCCCGGAGCAGTCCCAGAGGGACAAATATGCACCGAAGATGCTTGTACCATTGCATTGACCCTTTTGTCAACCATATGAGACGTAGGACGACGGAATGCAGGAACACTGTCACAGCTTATGTAATCACCGGTCACGTGAATCATCATTTCCCTTGTACCCAGTGTTCCCAGACCTAAGTTAAGTGCAACTCCTCATGGATGGTGAGTATAGCACAACACTCCGTAGCATACTCAATCTATTCGTAGCATGACTGCCTCTAGACTGGTATTATCCGAGACTACTTTGCGTCACGTGCCTCTATCCTATTTTTAGCATTTGAATCATTAGCTTTGCAGCTTCGAATCATGAAACAACTATTTCGCTTAAAAAATGAGAAAATGCGAATCGTATATAACAACAACAATAAATGTGAATCGATAATTTCAAAGTGTATTGGCAAAGAGTTTAGATAATGGACATAACTTATCTGTATTCCTGTTGAACGGTTTACGGCTCATCACCTCACTAATTAGACGCGAAACTACTTCAAGATGCGTTTTTCTACACTCGTTGGAGCCACAATGTTGGCAGGTGCGTCCTCTGTCGCTGCTGTTGGAGAGCTAGCATTCAATCTAGGTGTCAAGAAGAATGATGGTACATGTAAGTACCATGATGACTACGTTGCCGATTTTGAGGCATTGAAGGGTCATACCTCCAAGGTCAAGGTGTACGCTGCTTCAGACTGTAACACTTTGCAGAATTTAGGACCAGCAGCCGAAGAATCTGGGTTCACTATCTTTTTGGGAGTTTGGCCCACAGATGATCAGCATTTCGAAGAAGAAAAGGCTGCATTGAAGGAATATCTACCATGGATCAAGGAATCTACCATCGAGGCTTTCCTTGTTGGCTCTGAAGCGTTGTACCGTGACGATATGGATGCCTCAGCGTTGGCTGACAAAATCTCCGATGTCAAGGATTTCATCCAGGACATCAAGGACAAAGACGGTAACTCTTACGCCTCTAAGAAGGTCGGTACCGTTGACTCCTGGAACGTGCTAGTCGATGGTGCTGCTGCTCCTGCTATCAAAGAAGCCGACTTCGTCATGGCTAACGCTTTCTCCTACTGGCAAGGTCAGACCATGGACAATGCATCCTACTCTTTCTTCGATGACATTATGCAAGCTTTGCAAACCATTCAAAGTACTAAGGGCTCTACCGACATCGAGTTCTGGGTTGGTGAAACTGGATGGCCTACTGGTGGTTCCAACTTTGAGAGTTCTCAGCCAAGTCTAAAAAATGCTAAGCAGTACTGGAACCAAGCTATTTGTGCTATTAGAGGCTGGGGTATCAACGTTCTAGTCTTTGAGGCTTTCGATGAAGACTGGAAACCAGACACCTCTGGTATCAACGACGTTGAGAAGTACTGGGGTGTGTGGACCAGTGACAGAACCGAAAAGTACCCAACTGAATGTAACTTCGGATCAAACTGATTCTCAGTGAGATTCTTTCGCCATTATTCTTTCTTCGATTCCGTATACTTCAACACAATTTATCCAGTTCTTTCGAAAATAACATACCCCTGGTACCATTGAGGGTGGCACTTCCAGTCAACAGCTGTGCGATATATTTGCTCTCCTAATCCCTCGTCCCGAACCAACTTCTATGCATTATGAGACCAAAATCCCAGAATTAAAGACGCACGAAAGGATGTGCTACAAAGAAATATGTCTCTAAGACATTGCTCAACGGCACCATTTGCCGCGTTCTCGTTGCCGTACTTCATTTCAATAAAATAACTATATTAGAAATAATGCCAAACTAAGCCACCGTATGGTGACATTTAACTGTCGAGGCTTGAGCTTCTCTGCAAAGAGCAGGAGACCTTTGTTCCACCCTTCAAGCACCACTATGACTTGCCCCTCTATGTCGTGCCGTTCTGTGTCACGTGCTGATGCTTGGCATATTATGTCTTACATTACCCGCACATACATCGTACCTCGTGATTTGAAAAATTTTGACAAATTTTCACTCAAGCTGGGCATCGCATCACATCGAGTAAATGGTAAAAGAACGAAACCGTTGTTAGCTAGCCACATAGGAAAAATGAACAAGGTATAGACTTATTTAGTTTGGCCCAATTGGCTGCTTGTGCCTGTTAATTATTGCTTGGTAGCACATAGTTCGTTGAAGGCGGGAATTTTATTTGATTGAAGTTAGGGACACTAGCTACGTGGTAAGGAACGGCAAGAATATCAGCACGGCATGTCTCGTTTCTTCTTAAAGACATACGAGTATGATTCGACCACTTCAGGCGAAGAAGAAGACCTATTGTCTCAGAGTGAAGAGGACCTTCTTTCTTCTTCCAGTGAGGAAGAGCTGTCTGACGACTCTTTCTTTAACGACTCTGACGAAAGCTCCGACAATGACGAGGATAATGATTCGGACAGCAAGCCCTACGGACCAGACTGGTTCAAGAAGCCAGCGTTCAGAAAAGGCGGTGGTTCTGGTGCAAACAAATTCTTGAAGTCGACAAACTATTCCTCAGACGAAGATTCTTCAGACGATGACGACGGAAAAAAGGTCGTTAAGTCTGCGAAGGAGAAACTTTTGGACGAGATGAAATCCGTTTACCAAAAGACAGAGTCTGCCGAAGCACAGCAGGACTGGGAAGCATTATTGGGCCATTTAGAAAACATTCTGAAATTATACACAAGAGCTCAACAGCAAAACTACGGTACTCCTAACATTTTCATCAAGACTGTGGCAAGGATTGAGGATGCAGTATCTGCTACCTCTCAGGATGAGATCAAAAACAAGGCCGTCGCTAGAGCTTATAACACTACGAAACAGAGAGTGAGAAAGCTTGCCAGAGAGAACGAAGACTTGCTAAAGGCATTCAGGGAGTCCCCGGATGACTTCGACAAGGAACCAGCATTGGATGCTGAGACTGAATCGAAAGAAGGCTCAATGGCTCCATTCTCCTTGAGTAACAAGAAGAACATAGACCTGGCTTCCGTGGCTGGCAACTTGTCCGAACTGGACTTCTTCAAGACTCTAAGTATTATTATCGATTCCAGAGGTAGGAAAAACACCGATCATCAGGCTCAAATAAAGACAACGGAAGAACTTCTCAAACTCGCAAAGACCCCATATGAGAAAATCAGCACTTACTTGAATTTAATTCCAATCAGATTCGATGCTTCTGTTTCCCTTTCATACCAACCTCTTGACCAATGGAAAGCAGCAAAGGAAAATCTAAATGGCCTATTGGATGTGCTTGAACAAGAAATTGACACTTATCGTGTATCTGAATTTGCACAAAGAAACGATTTCATTGAAGATGAACCTGAAGCTAACGAAAGTGGTGTCAAGGAAGTTTTGGGTTCTATTTTCTCTATGGTAGAAAGATTAGATGATGAGTTCAACAAGTCTCTATTGAACATTGATACTCGTTCCAGCGAATACTTAGATCGTCTCAGGGATGAACAGTCCATGTACAACTTGATAGTTAGAACTCAATTGTACTTGGAACAGGTAACACCGGAAGAACATCGTGGCAAAGTGTTGGCTCGTGTATGCAACAAAAGACTGGAGCACATATATTACAAGTCCAGCAAGTTGATTGGCATTATGGAATCCGCAGCATGGAAGTATATTAGAGAGGATACTACCGCTAAAGAGTCCTCATTTACCTATTTGAAGGAATCCACAGCAGCTGACAATGTGTACACTGGTACTCTAATTTCCGAGTTATCTTCCCTATTGATCAAACAAAAGGGCAACAACTACACACATTACCAAAAGGGTTCCTTGTACAGAACGTATTACATTGCATTAAATCAGGATTATGCAGAGGCTAAGAAGTTGATGCTTTCCGCCGATATCTCCAGATCAATTTCTGGATCCGACCCAACGGTGCAAATTTTGTACAACAGATGTGTTATTCAACTTGGTTTGGCTGCATTCAAGGCTGGCTTAATTAATGAATGTCACCAAGTGTTAAACGGTTTGTGTATCAATCCCCATCTCAGAGAAATTTTAGGTCAACAAAGTCTCCAAAGAGCATCTGCAAACAGTAACGTCGCCCAGGGTTCGTCTGTTGAGCAGTTATGTCTTCCATTCCATCAGCATATCAACTTGGATTTAATCGACACAGTGTACATGACTTGCTCTCTATTGTTAGATGTTCCTAACATGGCAGCATACTATAGTGGCATCAAGGTTCAAAGAATTCCTGTATTCCAAAAATCCATTCGTCGTATTCTTGAAAGCTCAGAGAAGGCCATCTTCCACGGTCCACCAGAGACCTTAAGAGACCATATCCTATACGCCGCAAAGTCAATGCAAAAGGGTGACTATTTGGAGTCCATCAACTACCTAAGCAAGATCTCAGTCTGGTCCTTGCTGGGAAAAGCTGAAGACATCATGAACCAGCTTAGCGAAAAGATTCAGGTCGAAACTTTAAAGACATACATCTTCACTTACAAGAGATTCTACTCCAAGATCTCTATCCCCAAGCTATCGAAACTGTTCGATCTTGAAGAAGAAAAGGTATTAGCCGTAGCCCAATCTGTCATCAACGATTATGAGGTCAAGGCTCAATTGAGCGAAGACAACAAATTCTTGAGCTTCGAAAAGGGTGAAGAAATTACCAAATTGGAGGAAGTCGCAATAAAATTAGTTAAGGAAACAAAGTATCATTCCGAACGTTTGCGTCAGTAAAGCCATTATTTGCTACCCGACACCAGATTCTGAACTCACAATCATAACAAGCGCGATCTTCACTCTTCTCAGCTACTTACATCTCATATCCAAGAATTTTTTAGGCACTCACGAGAAGATCTTTTGTTCCAGCATTTGCAGTAAATACGAGTATTTGTACATTATCAGTATTATAAACATATATATTACTTTCCACTGAAAGGTCTAAGTACGAACTTCTAATCGAATCAATCTTTGAACAGAGTGTTAGCAGCTGGATAACTTCAGTGAGGAATTAAGTACAATCAATGCTGAGAAACTATGAAAAGATGTAAAAAATACAAAAAGAACAGAACATTATCAGGAAGATGCTCATCATTCACAATCTGAGAAGGACTAGGTTTGAAAATTCCAGGTTTCAGGCCAAAGTGTGGTTGATGGATGTCATATTAAAAGGGTTTAAACTCGAACCATATTTAAAGGTTAGTAAAGATGGGAAAAAGAGCACTGATATTAAAGTAAGCGTATTATTGGGTTTCCAAGATGACACTTTAGAATTGCGCTGATGTCACACTCCTGAGCAGTATTTGAGGGCTTCTTTTCTTCGGACAAATTACGATTTGGGTAGAGTTTAACGGGGCTACAAATTTCGTGCCAACTGGAAAGCTCATAAATCTTCATCTGCGGCCTTATCATCCTCAAATTCGTTCTCAAGGTTGAATTTCTTGACCGGCGAGAATTTGTACTTGGGATAAACTTGATTGTGGTGATTTTTTTCAATTTTAGAAAACGCGACAAAATGATTCTTCACATCTTCAGACTCGGTTTTCCACATTTCTGTCACCACATATGATAAGACCGTATTGTTTGAAAACAAAGGTTCGATGGGGTATTTCTGCACATCTTCTATTTCCAAATTTAATTTGTTGGTTGGGAAAATGTACAAATGGCTATCGATCAGATCTGATATACGCTTAAAGTCTTTGTGAGCCACGTTAGACTCATTCAATAGAATTTTTCCATTCCTCTGACGTACAACATTCAAGATCTTATCGATACAATCACCCTCACTCAATTCCGAATACTCATTTAGTGTTTTCGAGACAAGATTGGAAACGATGCTCAAAACTCTCAGTAATGACAGCGCTTTTATCAGAACGGAACGATATATCATGAAGCTGTTTAAAGGCCGTTTCATTTTGTTGTCGATGAACTGATAATAGCGGCTCTTCCGTCTTCTATCTTCACTTTCTCTGAGCAGCGGCATATGTCTTAGCTTCATAACATTAAAGTCATCGTCAGATAAAACTTCATGGGTAAAGTCATTGTAACCAGACGACGTTCGGACTTGAATAGCTAACTGAAATGCCCCCATATCATTTCTTTTGTTTTTGATCACGCAGCGAGGAAATTGTTTCAGCTGGTTTTCAGCCCTTTCGTTTTGCTGTGCTAACCACAGACATGAACTGAGTCCAGATACGTCTTTGTCCTCGAGCATTTGGAGTTCCTTTTGGGTATTGTGAAAATCGGCATAATATGAACCAAACTCCGTTGCAAGAATTTCCAACTTTTTGCTTATGAAATTTTGATGGAATGAATTGAATACCTCGTTAGCGGTGTCAACTGAGACACCTTTTTTCCTCAGAGCTGCAGTTATACTTTGTTTTCTCTCATCGGAAAACCCAGAAATTGGTAACCACTGAACTTCGTTTATTAGCTGTTGTTTGATAACATTGCTTTGTTTTGACAACTGCGCCTGTTTCACGTATTTAAAACTCTGGAGTTTGCTGCCTCTGCCTTTTGAAGATATAGATTGAGCTCTCAATCGTGTTCTGCCAGAACATTCTGATTTCCCTACTGCAGTGAACTCCTTTAGATTACTTCTCGAGGTCGATGAGGCTACTAACCCCAAATTATGCACCATTGAATCAAGCTTCGATGCAGTTTCATTGACTTCGTTCGTAAAGTTCACCTTCTCGCCGTTGAGTGTACCTACTTTAGTCTCTTCAAAGTATGTTTTCAACGAATGAGAGCGAGGCTTTTCAAACTCGTAATCAGATATCGGTAATGAGAACTGGGACCGTGTGCCTGTAGGTTCAAAAGGTCCATTGACGAGTATGTCTCCGGTCATTGCAGGGTTTGAATATTTTGGAAAGTGGTCAGGAGGAATCGCCATTGGAAAGGGCATTGAAACTGAATGATGATTTAGACTCCCCGCGCTGTGCAGTGCGTTGTATGCAGGATATGGAGCCAAAGGTCCATTGAAGTTTGAGTCAAGTAAAACTTGCTGCCCGTTCTGGACACTAACGTCACTAAAGGACATAGATCTTTGGTTTTGAGAGCTCAAAGAAGTCAAATGCTCACCTTGATGATAAGTGACATTTTCGTCATTCCAGAGACCACCCTGATTCATCTGCTCATGCTTTTCATTGAGCCGTGCAAAGCCACTAGAAGAAGGATATAATGAAGAAACATAATCATCCATACCATCTGCAGCAGGGATTTTGGGAAGGTACTGCGGCTCAGTGGTTTCTTGTAATTCTGAGTTCAAAATGCTAGTGCTACTATTTTTTCCGTTGATAGACCCAACGAGGTCCAGGCAATCATATCCCGCAATTGTATTGTTAGTCGTACCGTTGGTCATCTGCACGTACGAGCTGACTGAGTTGTCTGATACGGAAGTGACGTCCGGCGAAAGGTCACCGGAGCTATAGTACAAACTAGGATGGCCTTTTTCTGTGAAAGCTGTGAAGGACAATGGACTTCTAGTCCTCTCTTCCAGGTATGCAATCGCGGTACTTTCGGAATTGGCAGTGATGTTTGTTTTCATGAATGTACACGGGACTGATGCACGAATATTTCACTCACTTTTTCGCTCTGCCAGCAGTGTAGTCGAGTCAAATGCCGTATTGGATTTGTGACCGAATCTAGTGAGAATAAGCAACGCTGTCTTCCAGTCTATAGAATTGGAAGTATTCTTCTCGGGATATCAAAAATCCAAACAAATGTGTAGCGCTTAACACAAGGAGCAGAACGGTTAAAGAAAGTACGTCAAGCGGACGTAAATATTTTCAGTGCAATTTTTGGGCAACCAGGTCTTACTTGTCGCGGTTCAGCTTTGGTTAAAATGTAGACACGATCAATTCCCTCAAACAAGACGAACTAATTGCCTAAACTAGGACAGGAGTGATAGACCTTTCAAAATTTAGAAACGGCTCGGTCAAGTTAAGAACGACTTCTCCACACAAACTTTAGAAGACTAAAAACTGAGTTATTCTTTGCTGGAATAACACGACCCTATGTCGATATCTATGGAAACCTATCCTACGAAGCCCATCAAAGGAATCAAGAAAAGACCAGTTTTAACTTGCTGTCCTTTTTCCTGTTGTGCCTGAGAACAACGGATTTGTTCCTTAGTATATATACAATAGCTTCCGTAGACCCCTTATCTAAACATTTTGTCGGCCCTTCTCTGCATCTCCTGTACTAGAGAATAGGAATGATGCCAGGAATTCATTCACCGGGGCAACGCAGCAGCAGCAACAAGTCTCCAGGTGCACCTGTCCAATTTCACTAATTTAGGCTTCCGACCTGCATTTCGCAGAAATGTTATGAAGACCTTTTCAGAGAACACTGTTGTCGCTCTCGAAATAGGAACTGGAGATAAGAGCTGCAGAAAATCGTGCCACCTACACTGCACAGACGGCTATCTACACAACTTCGTGATCCACGTTTACACCAAATTAAATCTGTATCTGATGTAATTGAGGTGCTCTGAAGACAGCATCCCGTGATTTTGTTTTGTTTCTCGGGCTTTCCAACCCAATGAGGGTTCTCGTTAAAAAGCCGGTAGCAAATATGTGCTATGCAGGGAACTGTGAGGAAAAAGAAGGATTCTACAGCAAAAGCGTTCGAAAACACACGTTCCGGAACAGTGCTCTTACGTTAAGGAGGTTAGCAAGATATGACTTGGGGAAACATGTGTGAGATAAAATCCCACATAGCGGAAAAAGGCACAAGTGGTACTGGCAGCGGTGAGTATGAGTGGATCAGGGCGTGTCGCTAGTTCAGCATCCCAATTTGGTTGCTACAAGTGGTGCATGTGACGGTTCTCCGTTACCACCGAGGTACTAGGACGGGTATAGGCACCGCCGATATGACGGCGAGCAACCCACCTGTTTTCACGCGTTTCGATACGTGCGTATCTGGGGCAAGGTGCCAACTAATTATGAACTTTAGTATGCTGGTAGTAAGACGACCCTGCAATGCGTGTCGAATTGCGGCAACTTCTAAGGCATGGCGAACTCCGCTCGGTGTCGCTGTTTACTTGCAAGAACTCTTAGCCAGGATGCCCTAAAAAGTTCAGAGTTCAGCAGCAAAACATGGAAGAGTATATACACGAACGAAAACATGCATAGGAGTCGTACCAGCAGTAGGGGTGCAAGGATCTCCAAGAGGGTATTACGCAGGCGATACTCTCCCCATCTAAGCCCCAGCCAAGTTAAGCAAAGCCTACTCACAGGGGGTCCGACAAAGCGCTCTAGAAGCTCTTCTGGTCCGATCCGGTTTTTTGCTTTTTGCCTTGAAGGCCCTTTTTGGCCGTTCTCGACCCATGTTAAAAATCGCATCACCCAGTATTTGTGCGAATTTTTTAGGGCATGTTAAAAAACGGCTCAGCGGGGTCCTTGGAAGTGAAAACTTGCAATCACTAGTACAGCGTACAGAACTGATTTCGTCAGGAGCCGCATTTCGGAATCAGGACTCGTCGGGTCTAAGAACAGCTCGTTTACACAGCTTCCCAAACATATTTGGCGTTTAGTCTGAGAAACGTTGGACTTACGTAACTGTTGGATGCGTGAGATGTTGTCACTACTGGTAATGAACGTGCAGATGGCTTAGGCACGGCAAAGGCGACACAGCACAGCCAGGTTGCACAAAATATGCTGCAGGTGCGGAACGTGACATTTTAAACGTTTTCACGCTTTTGACGGTGACACTTCTTACATACTGTACTAAACTCTGAAGTCGTTGCATAACTCCGAGCCATGTGGCCAATGTGATTCCAACCACACTCGGCTGCATCGGAGGCTGTCACGTTCTCACGCTTCGAGAATAATTCTTCCATGTTTACATCTACACAGATATTGAGCGGCTTAGTACTCAACCTTCTGTCGGACGTGTACGAATATTGCGCCTCACTCTGCGTAGCTCCGGGGTGGCGCGTGCAGATACCCACAGGCTAACTTTAACAAGATCTTTACTCATTTCAATTCTAAGCGTGTTACTGTGCGTGCCGGTTGTACACATTGATATCCAAAATGACAATAACAATTCTTGAGTTATCACGTGATTTTCGCGAAGATACTGTATTCTTTCTAACTATCCGGCATAATGTGGCTGAGTCATGGGGCTATATCCTACAATGACCTGTGGCATGTTGTCCTACTCTAAGTGCTGGGTTTATGAGTGCCACGACATATTACAGAGCAAAGCTTTAAACTCGCGAGGTGCAAGAGCCGCAATTTGTGTTTTAACTAACAGTATTGTTACTTCTATTTCACTATGAATTATACACGATGCTGGACCCTAGTTCGGAAGCTATTTCTTGCTTTTCTTTTTGCTTTTCTTGTTGAGCCCCATCTCTTCGTTGTAAATCTGCTCCGCGCTCTCTTGCTTTCTTTTATTGACAGATTTGATGGCAACAGTTCCTTGAGATTTCACAGCCCTCTTCAACTCCTCTGGGGACTCGGCCCACTCTTCGGATTTGTCGTCGATTGCATACTTATTGAGATTCAAAGAGTTGATCAGCTCTTTTTGTTTCTCCTTCATAGCAGATATAGCCTCATTGCCCGCAGTTTCCAGATCGTCTTCCATCTTGTCCATAATTTCTGCAGCGTTATAACTTATCACAGACTCACCATTCATATCGGCCATTTCTGCATCGTTGACAGCTGGTAAAGTCTTCTCAATAGACTCACTGAGCAGTCCCCTGAAATAGTTGTTGAACTTTCTGACAATCTTAGAAAACATTGCAATAGTCTGGTTAGAAGGAAGATTTAGTTCAGAGGTGATATCATCGATGCTTTTACGCTGTAACCCAATTGCCAGTAGAATGCAAGATTGTACGCTTGACAAGCTAAGTCCGTCACCTAGCCTTCCACTGAAGTGCAAAAATGCCAGCATCGGAAGTAAATCCACAATGACATGATAGTCTAAGAGATTATTGGCATAGCTCTCCAGTCTCTTCAAGTCAAATGGAGAGAGAATGGAGTCTAGTTCCGGTTTGGTAATTAGCTTTGTGGTCTCTTCGAGGTTATCCAACAATTTTCCTCCATTCTTGGCAGATTCGATTATGTTTAATCCTTCCACAGCAGTGAACTTCTTGAAATCGTAAGACAGAAGGGATAAAAATCTTTTGTGGAAATCCTTTGAGAACTCTGCCAACCATTTGCGTTCACGGCCTTCTAGAACCTTGAGCATGACACATGTGTGTTCGCCTGTCAAGTCGTTCGCTGTTTGACGCAAGTACACTGGGACATACCCATTGTTCTTCCAGAACTTATGTAGCGATTTGGTTAATCCGTACGAGACACCCAAATAATGTAGGAAATGAGGAGGCTGTTCTGAAAGCTTCAGTAACAACGGAGGCAAAGTCTTTGCATCTCTCAGTTTAACCTCTTCTTTTAATAAGTTGGCATTCTTCAGCTCGGTGTCATCCACTCTTTTAATGCTGTAATTCCGCTGCACAGCGTCTTCATTAAGATCGGTGAATTTTCCTTCGAAATGATCCTTAAGCAACTCTAAAGCTCTGGAGCCATAACCCATGGATGCATATTCTGGGTTGGTAGCAATTCTTACCACACGAGCACCGCTTAATCCTGCAAACTCTTCATCCTGAAACTGTTGAGATATCAACCAAGGAATCAAATCACCACCTGCTCTTTCACCTCTGGCTAGCGAGTTTCTAACAGAGTCTTTGGAAATTTCACCTTCAAGGGCGATTTGGATCACCACTAGCGGGTCCGGTATTCTTCCGCCATCTTTTGGATCAATTGGGGGTAACAAAACAAATAGTTGGTGTGCTGGAGCGTCACTCATCAGCTGCAAATCGTTGGGTGAGTTTTTGTAGTGTGATGCTACGTACAAGGCCATCATTTTCTCTAGGAAGTTCTCGGAGACTGGATGGTAGGAGAACAGGGTATCTCTGTTAACAATAAACAAATTGCATTGCGACGGATGAGGAGTTCCTCTCGCTGCAAATCTTGGGTTCTTTATTAGTTGTACGTCCAAACATAACAACTTGTTTAACCATTTTTCAACCGGATCACCAGGGGCATACCTGATCGGCTCATCTAGAGAAACCTCTCTCAATGTACGAGCAGAGGCATGAATTTCTTGCTTCTTCGAGTCCCTTGATACCACGGTTGTCTCTGATTGTTCACGACCGGATGAGTTGGCTTGATTTCTGAGTTGACCTATCAATTTAAGGGATAAAGATCTACCAGTACCTTCGTACCCATTGATAGTAGAAGCCATAAACACAAGATATGGACCTAATAGCTTCTTGACAACAGGTAGCGGAATGGCAGCGGCTTCATCGATCACGACAAGTTCTGCTTGACCGAGCACTTGATGGTCGTTTGGCACAATATACTGGATTGTTTGCCTGTGATCTCTTTTGATGTCGACCCTCACAATGGCCTTATTGAAACTTGGGTTCGTAGACTGAATAATGTCATAATCAATGTGTTCTTGGTATCCAAGTGCATCAAATCCTTTGAATATAAACTCGAATAGAGTCTTCAAATTTTCTGGAGAGGGAGACGTCACGAAGATGTTCGAATAACCATGTGATATAGCTGCAGCTATGGCAATACCAAGGGCAGCGGATTTACCCCTACCTCTACCAGCTGTCAATGCAACGGTCGAGTTCAACGTCTTTTCGGAAATTGCATCAATAAAAGTCAATATCGCGTGAGCTTGATTGACAGTTTTTGATAGAGAAACGAGGGAGCCTGCGGGTTGAACGTCCTCTAAGGATTCTTTTAATTCCTTGAGCTCCTGAGCTTTTGGAGAAAGCTCTTCGTCACTCTTAGGAGGAAGTGCCTTGACGTTCTTTCCACCAGAAATAGGTAGAACATTCAACTCGCCATCCACCACCAGACAGTTTTCGTTAGATCCCAAGGAGAGAATAAATCTCTCGTTGAATCTAGCCACGACATCATTATGTGCTTCGGTTCTGTAACGAGAATGGATATCCATGGTCATAGTATATAACTGCTTCAAGGAAGAGATAGATTTCAGCATGATTACGATGATTCCACCACCTTCAACAGTCTCTATGGTTCTCGCCAACAAGTTCGGGGTCAATGCCTCAAAATCCTGTAGAATACACATACCGTAGGTGTTACCTAAAATCTTTTCTGTTTCCTTATAGTAGCAGTATCTGATGTTTTGATTCGAAATAAAGGTCTCAAAAGGATCTTGTTCATTGATTTCCCTAGTACCTCTCTTAATTTCCTTCTTGATCTTCGCTTCCCTCTTCTTTCTGTGAGACGTGAACCCTAGGAGCTTCTTCTTGTACGTCCAGAGTACAGATTTGTTCATCTTCAAGTCAGCGCTCATCATCAAATAGTGTAGGTTCGGTAGTTGATTACGGGCATTGTCACCCACAATCACAAAAAACGATCTTTGCTTTGTCTGAACGCCATTTCTGATCAGAGCTGGGATACGAGAGTCAATAGCTTTCTTGCCCATCTTTTAAGTAGCTAAACTTTGTGCTAAACAGAACCTGACCTTTGTGAAATGTTTTTCGGTCTCAAGTAACTCCCTTTTACACTTACAGACAAACTCCGAAGAAGCACACAATCTGGAAACTCTTTCCCAATAACCAAACCTGCCAATATGCTCACTATATGTGTTCTCTTCGAGCTCATCTCATCGCATCTCATCTCACTGCATAGCCTAATCTGGGTTAACTAACAGAAAAATTTCAATGAGAAAAATCAACTAAAAGAAACGAGCGAAAATCGAACGGCATGAGATTACCCGGTAGGCACGTGACCGGTTGTTTTAAGGAATTCATGTCCGGGTAAAATACGTCGGATCAGATCTTCAGCGGCTAAATGTAATGTTTACAAAACATGTCAAAACGACAAAGCGGGCAAGGTGGTAACAGTGCGTCGAGTAACAATCATGCACTGCATATCTCAACAATGATGACGAAAAAGGTATAAATATAAACAAAACGATTTTTTGTGTCATAAGAGCTTCACGTTATTTCTTCTTACTGAGACGCTAGGAAACAGGGCTTCAAAGCGCATATCACACTGAGATAACGGCGTAAGTGTCGTGGGTAATTGAGTATAAACCGAGCCATAAAGTGTCGTTTTTAGGCTTCCACGCAGTGCTCTCTGATTTTACTTCAGCTTTTGAAGAATATAAAGGAGCTGGGCGGTTAATTTTTGAAACGGTTTTTGTTGCATAGTACGGTAGGAGATGGAATTCTTGAGTAAGCTCAATGATGAAAATTGTTTGGAAGATGAAGAAATCATGAATGCATTGGCCGAGGCGGATGCTGACGTAATCAAGACTTTTAGAAATGATGATGGCACTGTCAGCAGCTATTTTGATAAACGTAAAGTAAGGATAGCACCGAGATCTACGTTGCAGTTTAAGATAGGACCCGGTTTTACTTCCGTGTTCGCTAATCGGAAGGTTTTGGACTTTCAAGGGGAGATTCAGGACATCAAGCTAGAGCCCAGAATCGATAGAGGGTTTGATTTCATTGATGATGAGTGGATAGGATATAAGAGAAACTATTTCACCGTAGTGACGTCATTTGACACACCGGGGGTTAACCATTTGGAATTCATGAAGAAAGCCTACCAGTTGGATAATGGACTCGAAGTCGAGTATTTCGCAACTAAATTGGCTGCCAAATCTTTAGAAGATGATAAACTCATAAACTTGGTTCAGCACACCGCCAAGAGAGATAAAGGTCCACAATTTGCACCCCCTGTACATCCGATAGCGCCTGCCAATCTACCGAAGCACCAGATTATTCGCGACGCCTCAAATGTAAGGAACGAATCCAAGATGAAAAAATTCGATCGGTACTTCTTCTTGCACAAAGATGAAGTTGAAATCGATTACGGTGAAGTAAGCGTGTTGGAGAATTACCCAACAGACCCTATCAAGAAAGTTGCCAGATATGAGAGAATCCAGTTTGCATCTTCAATAGCTTTGAAGAAGACTACTCAACAGAACAGGAGATTTTTGCTACTTGTTGTTCTAGGTTGTTATGTACGTGGACGGCACAATAACATTCATGAGACGTCTCCATATCACGAATTGGATCACTACGATGAAGCCACAGACATGACATTCATACCAATTGTGATGGAAAAAACACCGCCACTTATTATAAGAGGAAGGTCACCTTCAAACTATTGTCAGCAGATCAAAGTTATGCAAACCAAGAAAGCAGACTACGATAACGATTCGCTTAAGGATAATCCCACAGAAGAAAATGCTGCGAAGAGAGAAAAAAAGAAGCGCGGACGAAAAGGCAAAGTAGAGAGCGATACAGCAGCTGAAACGAAAGTCAACGATACTCATGAACAGATACCAACTCTTGTCACAAATGGCTTACCATCAGCTTTTGAGATCTCACCAAATTGTGGTACAATGAGAATAAAAAATGTACCTCTGCATTCATCAAGTACTGAGAGCTCTTTTCCTCGGGGATTTCAGTCTGAATCGCTATCTGTTGCATATTTGAGTAATAGCGGCACACCAATTGAGGAATCAATTTTTAAAAAAAGGCGGCTCAATATCAGCAAGCCTGTCGTCTTAGAATCTAATCTTGAGGAGCCCATTGAGGACATCACAGATAATATCTTTAATACAATTTCGTTCAATGAAAAGACCCCATCAAAAGAAAATAAGGATATCTTATGTTCCAATAGTGCTTTTCTTCTGAAACATGTCTCTTACGGCACATCAGAACCACCTGCAGTAACAATCCCACGAACAATGCTCCCAAACAAAATGGAAATTTCCTACTGTTTAAACGACAACAATTCGAGCTTTATTGATTACCAGCCTCCAGCGACTTCACAAAGAAGGCTTCCTGGCTCACGTAGACTTTTGACTGCATCCGGTAATCCCTCAGATATACTTAATCCTGGAGACTGGTCCGACGGACCGAGTATATTTCGTCACTGATGCGAACTCCGTTTGCGTTAGAGTAGGATACTATCCTAAAGGCAAACCCGACCCCAATCAATCTTGGTCTTTGTCAACGTTTCTTTACGTTCACTTTGATTTCCGATTCTCAATTGTTCCCCTTTTTCTGAACCTGGTGTTGACATTTTCGAGGAAAAAAAATGAAGAGAAAGCAAAAGCAGCGTATTGTACAGAAGCGCGTGGAACGGGTTTAATGTGTCAATACGACGGAAAGCTCGTTGCAATGGCGACCCGAGGAATATGTTCTCATCCGAAACTGAGACACATTAGTCAGTATTCGTTCCGCACATATATCCGTTGAAGGTTTTCTCGTAGGCTTGTTCTAACACAAGATCCAACAGTGTGCTTCGGACGCACTCATCAAACCAATTGGTAATAACTGCCAGCCATACGATGAGCGACGCTAACAACGCAGCTTTCGTTAAAGAGGGCTCCGGTGATATAGAGACACAAGATCGGAACGAACAAATAAACCGGAATGTGCGTGAATTAGCTACAAGGAAATCGCTAAGCGACCAACTACGAGAAAACTCCAAGAAGAAGCGCCAGCAGTTTCAACGGCTGACAAAGGAGAAGAACAGTTTTACAAGGGTGTCATCGCAAGACCTGAATCATCTCAAAGCTGTGAAACAGAAGGAGCTCGAGAAGTTGCAAGATTTCACTAATTTAGTTGAGGTAGAGGAGCGGAATCGAGCAAAGAGGCAGCAGGTTTTGCAATTGAGAGACAAAGCCCCAAACGACAGCCTTACCGACACCGCAGTCTTGCCATCAAGGCTTGAAGTTGTTCCCAAAAAGATAAAGGTGAGCAAAGAAAAAAGCCAAAAGGGTCAACGAACCTTAGGAATTGTACGAAAACGGAAGATCAGGGGAAATCCAGGCACGGAAGAGTGAGCGAAAATCGTAATATCTCCAGCTTTCTTTCAAGTTCGATTATAGATTTTTCTAGTTTCCATGTGTTGTATCTATTTTAAATAATCCTAACCCTCGGTTACTTCAATTAGTAATGAGGGACTCTCATCAGGATAGTGTAAAAGGGTGTTGTACGGTGTTAGTATTCTAGATTGCGTTTGAGGTAACTTAAAATTTATGTCAAATGTAGTATATAAGGGAAGAGAGCTCACAGTAGCAAACAAGAACAATGCAATTCACCCCACAACCTTTTGGGAAATTGTATAACTACATCCATTGATACTTTGTATTTGCCAAGAAACCAAGGAAAGCAATTCGTATTATCATACCTTCTGCACCTTTAATATATCCAGCGTACTAGCCGATACTCAAATCGAACAATAAAAATGTCTATTCCAACTACCCAAAGAGCCGTTGTCATTGAAGGTGACAAAGCCGTTATCAAAAACAACGTTCCTGTTCCACAACTAGAAGAGGGCACTGCGTTGGTCAAAATTGAAGCCGTTGCCGGTAACCCCACTGATTGGAAGCACGTCGCTTTCAAGATTGGCCCTCAAGGCGCCATTTTAGGGTGTGATCTTGCTGGTACCATTGTCAAGCTTGGTCCAAACACAAAAAGTGACAGATTCAAGGTTGGTGATCAGCTTTACATTCCTGTCCACGGTGCCAGTGTTAGACATCCAGACAATGGTGCATTCGCTGAATACGCTAGAGTCAAGCTAGATTTAGCATTCAAGGGCAACAACCTAACCCATGCAACCGAGACTGAGATTCCAGAAGGTAAAACTCAGCACTTTGAGACTGCCGCTTCTTTGCCAGTCTCTTTGCAGACTGCTGGTGCCGTGCTTTTCCACCACTTGGGTGCTAAAATGGTGTGGAAGCCATCATCTACGCAATTCGACCATCCAGTGTTGATCTGGGGTGGTTCTACTGCCGTCGGCCAACAATTGATTCAGGTCGCTAAGCAGACCAACATTTACACCAAGATTGTTGCTGTGGCTTCTAAGAAGAATGAGGCTCTTCTAAAGTCATACGGTGCTGATGACGTATTTGATTATCACGACGCGGATGTCATTGAACAAATCAAATCTAAGTACAAGAACTTGGCTCATGTCATTGACGCTGTGTCCTCCGAGGAGTCCATCGTCGAAGCTTACAAGACTACTGCAGATGACATTCCAGTAACCCTACTACAGTTGACCTGGTTGTCCGATGAGAACATTCCAAAGGAACTCAGAAAGGATAACGTCAAATTCGATGGAGCCTTGTTATACTGCGCAATGGGTGAGGAAGTTCCTTTCCTAAACAAGACAATCCCTGCTGACCCATCCTACCACCGCGACGTGAGTGATTTCGTTCATTTCATTAACCCACACATTGACAGCGGTGAAATCCGTCACATGCCTGTGAGAGTTTTCACTAACGGTTTGGAGGACGTTCTGGAAATCACTGAACAAATCAAAGAAGGCAAGAACCGCAACGTCAAGCTTGTTGCCAGATTCTAAGTCGAGCCACCGATTGATCCATTATGAACAGGGAACAATGGTGCTTGGGAAGTCTCACGATACCACTGCAATATACACATTAGGTATTTTTATAGTTATGACATAAAACGAATAGGCTCCCCTATTTAGCTGAAGTAGCATTCATGAATGTTTCTAATACCCACTAAGATAATTCAAATTTTGTAGTACTTGGACACAAAATTTACACTGTCTATACAGGATCTAAAAAATGTTTATCATAGAGAGAACGAACTTAAATATTACAAGATTGCAAAACGTCTTGATCAAAGAAAGAAATACTTTCCGTTCTTAATAGCCTGAATAGTCCGAAAGGAAAGATTATTGTAGAAGAACTGGTTTAATTATGGGTGATAGTAGCATGTATCCATCCAATAAATTGAAACTGAAGTTGGGTAATATTAGGTGTAGAACAGAAGATCATAAAGGGTGGTGATATTTGATAGCAGGCACCGCCAGACAAAATGTCAAAATATCAAATTTAGAGCAATAAAGCACCCATGGCACCTAGTCCAGCAACAACAACGTTGGAGTCCAAGACACCGGCACCATTTTTAGTGTAAGGCACTGGAGTAGTAGCATTAGATGGTGCAAAGTGTTTTGTAGTAATAGAGATGATTTCAGAACTAGTTGGACATTCAGTGGTGACGGTGGTTGTCTTGTTCTTGTGGATCCAAGTAGAAGTAGTCTTTGACACAGGTGGTGTATGAGAGGTGGAGTTGTAGTGTGGAGGTGGGTGCACCTTTGTAGTAGACTCGCAGGGGACTTCAGAAGTCTCGGTGTAAGTGTGGGGTGGTTTTGGTGGTGGGACCACTGACGTTGAGTGCCATGGAGTTTCAGTCGTCTCGCATGGCGTCTCGGTACTAGTCCTCTCCCAAGGAGTCTCGGTAGTTGTAGTCTCGCATGGAGTTTCAGTGGTTTTGGTCTCGTGGTGGGTTTCAGTGGTTTTCGTCTTGCGGTGAGGAGGTGTAGATGGAACCTTGGAGGTAGAACTCTCATGTTTGTGAGTGTGAGTGCTCACCTTAGTACTTGATTCATGGTGGTGTTCATGAGTAGAGCTGGACCCCTCAGACTTGGTAGAAGGAACCTCAGAGCTCTTCTTGTCTTCGTGTTTTCCAGCGTTTACAACACTCAAGGTGGACAAGGCAAAGGCAGCGACAGTAGCAAATTTCATTATTGGATATGGATATATGGTCTTCGCGGATATATATATTTCAGCTCGGTGACTCTAAGAACAGAATTACATATATTCTTTACGTTGTACAAAACCCTTCTCCTGTATGCGTTGTAGGTAGTAACCCCTGCTCTTTTATACAGTTCAGAGTACCACACTGTACAAAAGTCCCTTTATGCTATGTAAGTCATCCAAGGTTGCACAAACATACATACTGCATGTATCCTAAAATTAAGAAACTGTCTCTACTTGGAAAAGGTGCAATGGTTCTTTGTGTTGCTGTGACGCAGACGATACTGCGTAAGCTATTGTTCCTTTAAGGTCGATTTTTAAGAAACTGGCACATGACAGCAAAAATGACAGCAGGAAATTGATTGAAGACAATAACAAACAATAATTGACTTGGAAGGATGGTATTTTCAACAGACTTGTTGGGTTTCTGGATCCTAGAATTGCTTCCAGACCATCTTGGATTTGAGAGGTGTAGGGGGTTATATCTCTACATATTTGGAGAGAATTTTGAGTTTCAAATTCGATGCACAAATTTGTTCAAGAAAGAAGGATGGAGTAGGGGACACAAATACATGCCCTGGATTGTTTAGGGGTTACCGCCATGGAGCTAGCTGGGCACTGCTGAAACCTCAATGCCCTGCAAAGAAAGCAGTGCACAGCACATTTGGGTGCCCCCTTCGACAAACACAGAAAATGGAAATCGCTTGCGAATAGCGTAAGAAACTGGCAGATTGAGCTAGCTGATTTTGATTAACAGAGCATTTTGACCTGTACGTTTGTGGACATTTATGTCGGTAAAGTTCCTCGAAGTACGCCTGCATTGGCTGTTGTTGCCGCAAGACGCTTCGCCAATGAGCTATTGTTACCCGGACATAAGGAAAAGTGGCTTACCATGTGAAAAGTTCAAATTTACTGATCTTGGCTGCAGACATAAAGCTTGAAGGAATGCAGAACAAAGGCTCGAAGAAACACCACCAAGCTTGCTGATGGATTAGAGCTCGAAGTCTTAGCAGTGAGGTCCGAAAGGTTTGTTTCGGTTTGCTGAACTTAATCTGGCTCAATTGAAGTGCTGCTGAAAAGCGCTACGAAATGGCTGTCAAAGAGGAGTCAAAACCGGGATCAGACACACAGAAGAAGTCTGTCCGTCGGACGGGCGCCAGGTTTGATCCAATGGTACAGCGATTTAAACATGTATCGTGTGAAAAACACAGACGATCGTCGATCAGAGAGTCTTATGATAAGCTAGTCGACCTGGTTCCAGGGCTGACAGAAAAAGAGCGTCGTTCCGAATGGAAGATATACGTCAAGAGTATGTGAAAAGTGAGAAAAATCAAACCAGATCAATAGTACTAACAAGATATCAATCTGAAACTCAGGCCGACATTATCTTCTATGGCTATACGCGAGAAACGAACATCTGCGACAAAAGCTAGTGAAGTCAAGGACACCGCTACCGCCGTATCTTGTCATCGACGCTACAAACATTGATAACTCCGGCGCTTTTAGTATAACAAATAGTGAGGATTAGTGTGTATTATAGACTAAATTAGGGGCGGATATCTAACGTGCATAACTCAGCCTATCAACGTGGACACCGAAGAAGCATGCGCGAGTCATCTTATGGCTCATGCACTATTTACATTTCTTAACATCAAAAAAGTTTAAAAAACGACCCCGGTGAGGATTGAACTCACGATCTTGCGATTAACAGTCGCACGCCTTAACCAGCTTGGCCACGGAGTCTGATTTTGAGGTTTGAAAGATACCCAGTGTAGTGAGTTCTGCTGAAAAAGTACGTATGGCAGCTAGTCTCAACGACTTCTGGCGCAGATACCTCTGAGAACCTGATCTCAAATATCGTTGAAAGAACGGGCATTTGTAATTTTCTTACATAAAAGTCATAATACGGGTGTATACCTCCTAGCTTACCATTTCAAGACAACCATATTCTTGCCTCCTTTGGTTTTGATACCGTCAGAGATTAAGTCAAGCACTTCCTTATCAGAGGCATTGTTCACGTCCCATTCAAGTGTGCGGATGTCTTCTTTTGGAGATAAAATCTTACCGTCCTTATACAACTTGACCACTTCGTTTACGGTTTTCACCTTGTTTTCGGGGTCCTTCAATGAGTTGGCAGTGACCCAGAATCCATGAGCTCTTAATCCTTTGAAAATGAACAAAGTTGTTGGTAGTGTCAAAGGCTGCTTGGACATACCACCATATGTTAACATCAACCCATCCTTGGTCAACTTACGGGCGATATTTGCGCATGACTTACCACCAACGGAGTTTAAAGCCAATTTGACAGTTGCGTCAGGACCCAAGATCTTTGGTAGTACCTCCTTACCGAACTCCTTTTCACCGTTCTGAGTTTCAGAGATCACCTTAGTAGCACCATATTTCTTTTCTAACGTTTCAGCCACTTCCTCGAAGTTTTCACGGTCTCTGACGACACTCAATGTCTTGATACCCTTTTCCTTAGCAATTTGAGTAACAATCTTTGACACAGAAGAAGTACCCGCATTTTGAATGAGCCATTCGTTGCCATTGCCCCACTCGATATAGTCATTGACCATTTGGTAGGCAGTACAACCATTGACTGCGATCGTAGCTGCCGTGTACAAATCGACACCTTCGACCTTGATTAAATCGGATTCCTTGGCACAAGTTCTGTAAGTGGACCAAGTACCGAAGTTGGCTTGCAACGGAATGACCCTGTCACCGGGTTTCAAGTTCTTAACACCAGATGGTACAGAAACGACTTCGAAGAGACCCTCATTACCAGCAATAGCTGAAGGCTGTTCTGTAGAGTAATCCAGGACCTTTTCAGGTTTCGAAGGATACACACCTTCCAACTGGTTGATATCGGAGGGATTGATAGGGAAAGCCAATGTCTTCAACAGAATTGAAGATTCAGTGCTGGATTTTGGCTTGTAGTTGTGCAACTTTAACACTTTGGTGCAGTCCTCAGAGTCATGACTAGAGTATAGCAAAGACTTAAACTGTAATGATTCCGCCGACATAGCTCTTTGTGTAACGGAGAAAAACCTCTTGGTACCTATTGATGCCATCTTTTAAAACAGCAATTCCTTTGTATAAACCAATTGACAGCTAATTCGTGTCCTTAATTGACGAATATCTACTTCAAGCAATTCTGATTGGCAAATCCTGTTGTTCTTTAATAGTGTTTCACAGTGTTAAGCCCTTAATTGATTTTTTACCTTAAAGATGCTTTGCATATACAAGAAAGATGTCCAAGCATTAGGATTAATAATTGAGCATAATAATCAAATTCAACAAAGCCCCTCAATGGTCATACTTCCTCTTACGATTTTTACGTCAGTCTTTTTCCAGTTGCTTTTCCCCTCATTTGTTTAAGCTTAGCTGGCCCTTTTCATGTATTATTGACGGTTTCCTGCTCTGAGATTATACCCGTTTTGCTTCGAGCCCTATAGAAGCCGATTTTTGCCGATGCTGAACGTGACCGGCTCGATTTCTGCTAGCGCCGGAACTTGATTTGTAACATTAAAGTGTCTTATTTAGAGTATATACAGTATCTGAAGAACGACGGTCCTTATGCAACTGCGGAAGTCGGCTCATAGCGTGCCTGTTCTTTCCAGTATAAAGTTTAATGTAGGGGAGACACGGCTTGAAAAGTGTAACCACCTGACGTAAGCGTCGTTCAGTAAAGACTGTTATCCCAGGTGGACTGCGTTAAATATTCGACTCTGTTCTTGATGTAGCTGCACATACCACGTACTTCTTGCGCTGGGTTTTTAGTATTGCCAATGACGAGTGCCAAATACGAGAATGCTCTGTACTCATCCGGCGTCTTGCACAACACATCTTCGAAAAGCTTCCAGTTGGCCAGTTCAAGGTCATAGTTTGTCAGCTCGTTGAACTTGGTGTTGTACATCCTGTAATGGCCTTTGCCACGTGAAACGGATTTTGCCGCATCTTTGCTACTCTCGTCGGACGATTTCTCAGCGTAGATTGAGTCTTTACTCTGGTACAACTCCCAAGGATTGTATTTGGGCAAATTCGAGTGTAAGAACGTTGGAGTTGTGAACTGGAAAAATGCAAAGAAATCCTTGAGTGAGTACTTACCCTTCATAGTATCCCAGAACTTATCAGACACATCATTCATTTCAGAGACTTTTTTCAGAGCGTCATTTTCGTTCATGTCTTTGAAATCGTCCTTATGCTCTTTGATCCATTTCAATCTGAAAGTTTTTATCTTGTCGTTCAAAGTGTTTCCTATTATTTCTCTAGCTACCGAATCAAATCTCTTGTCTTCGATGTAATCATGCTGCACCATGGCGACTCCACGGTATGACTTCTCATTGCCTTTGACCTTATCCAATTGAGAATCTTCTATTTTCTTTCCTGTTCCCTTCTCAGCCCAATGGCCTTGAACACCAACAGGAGATCGTACCTGATAATATCTACGTCTCAAGGCAGATGCAGCCAGTATAAATGTATCTTTGTCACCTTCTCCAGCAGTACCTTGGGATAGCATCTTATAGTAATGAGAGGGACCGTTAAAATTATAATACAGGGATAGTATTAATGTGTCCAAATGTCTCGATTTGTCCACAAGAATTTGACCAGATTCAGTCGAACCTTCGGGTATCGCACCTTCTAGATCATGGAACGGTACCTTCGACGCGTCAGAACTTGGGAAAAGTCTCTTATTCGTGATATAATCAGTACTGAAACGTGCGACCTTCTGCTGCACGTTTATGTCCACAATTTCATACAAACGCGGACTGTGAACTCTTCTCCAGAAATCTGGCCATAATATCATTCCGGTCTCTCTAAGAATATCAGAATCGAAGAAATCGCCTAGAGAGTTGATAACGTAGTTGTCAGCGTCTAAAAATAAAACCTTCTCAAAGCTGGAAACTAGCAAAGAGATCGGTTTCAATTGATACCCGCCAATATTGTTGATCATATCATGATCAAAATAGTCAGACAGATAGACACATTTTGTCAACCCTGTTGGGTCAACTGTAGGAAGGATATTTTCACAAACAGCTCTGTCTTCGGAGTCAGAAGGAGGAATTATTAGTTCAATCGGCACTGTATTTTTGAGCTTTATGCCGCTATTCATTCTTATCGATCTTATTACCGGAAGAGCAGTCAAAGAATACTTCCCGCCTCCAAGAATGGCAATACCCTCGCCCTTATATACCCGTTTTTCATTTGACTGCATCTTGTCGAAATCGGGTATGATTTTATCCTGTAAAAGTTTCTTGAAATCGGCATGCCTGTCTTTTAACTGCTTGATTTGGTCTTCAGAAATATCCGAACACTTAAGAAGGCTTTCACGAGTCAGATGAGATAGCTTTTCCAAGTCTTCACTATCAAACCGGATTTCCGGCGTCTTGCAATCGGCACCTGGCTTCGGCTGTAGCTTACCTGGCAAAGTTGTTTCATTCATATGTACTAGCAAGTCATGGTAAAAGGCCTTCAATTCCGTTAACGGCACGCTTGAGGCTCCGATTTTCTCATCCTCTGCGGACGAAGGCGCAGAAGCGTCGATGCCCTCTGGTCTGGACAACACTTCTGGTGTAGCAACAGCGTCTGAGGCACCGCCTGTCATCCAACCAGGCCCCACAGGTACATGCGTCTCGTACAGCTTACCGATAGCATCACTGCCCAGTAAGGACACCACTATTATCACAAAAACCACACCCAGAATAATGCAGTTCTGTCTTTTCGCAGCTCTTGAAACCCTGACAGCATAGTGAAGTAGCTGCCTGAAATCTGGTACCCTGGATCCCACGCCTGGTCCAGACATCAATGCTCTTTCAGTTCCACGAGAAACGTCTCTTAATAGAGATATGATGACGCCAAGATTCAAAACAAATTTCAGAAGCCGGCCAGTCTTGATCTAGTACCCTTACAATTCACAGGACAGGCACAAAAAGGACCAGGACAAAACTCCACTACTATAAAAGGCTGCTATGATACGCTAGTCACTGTTTCGCGAGAGTTTCCACTCTCAAACACAATCTGCCTTTTCATTGTGTAACAATCAATGGTTCAATATCAGATCCGATTAGATCTCTTTTCTGAATAGCGTCATTGTGAACCTGGGCGTATCCAGGGTAACTTTTCTTGGTTCGTAAGGCCCTGAAGGGTCCCTCCTTTGCCTGAGTTATGCGCAGTGAAAAAATGTAAATTCCAAAAATCACGTGCAATATGCTTCCTTGCGTAATGTGCGTCCGTGGTAGCTCTTCAGACTGGTAGATTTGCTTTTGCAGTGTGAATTTTAGAATGAAACAGTATGCGGTCTAACTGTCCTTCACACATTCTGTAATGTTGTAATTACTGTGATAATGCTCTTCTGCTCGTATCGGTAGCATTATTTTTGTAGGTTGAGTCTGCTAAGATCAAATTTCGAAAAGACCCTCGAGCGGTGTCAAAAGGGATTACATAATCTCTCCGGCACAAATGACACAAACACGGCGAGTATCACACTTTGAAGCGGTTGGTCGTTGTAGTGGTGTCATTAGCTGGCAGTATATTAGTCGCATATTTTTCTGCTCTACCGGAATTGTATGAATTGTAATTGGTGGGGGTATATGGGGTTTCGATTACAGAAGTTATCTAGGCTGGTTTTTGGAGAGCTGAAGGCTTTTGCCCTAAGCAATGACCAGGAAGGCGCAACTAAGCAAAAAACGGTTGTTAAAATATTTCCCTATGATTTTAAGGGCCTTGGACGAGACAGGAGAGTTGAGTCATTATGATGACAGTTTAGTAGAAATTTTGACACAGCCTGGGACTTTAGACTCAGTAAATACCTCCAGTGATTTGCAACTTGTGACTGCCGTGCTTCAAAATAGCTCGGTGGACTCCTTGATAGAGATGAAGCTTTATAGCCCAGCATTGAAAGGCTGGGAAGTACAAGCCCGAAAACAAGATCTGCTCGAGAGGCGCGTCAGGAAACAGATAGCAAATGAGAAACCAGAGGATCATTTAAGAAGGTTTACAAGGTCCTCTACGAAAGAGGATTCAGCCCCCCGCGAACCACTTTCGCCTGTTTCAATTAATGACATTGATGATAGCGTGTGTCCTGAGACCAAATCCAAGTCTATCTTTATGTACAAAGACGAAAATGAGCACGCGTTAAATGAAATAATTGTGGAAGTGCACTGTAGAAAGCAACCAGTTGAAGAAGATGCGTGCGTCCTATAGATGTCGTATCGACATACACAATACGTGATTGCAAGAGCTTAGAATATTTATTACAAAGTATGAGAGGAATTTTGAGCATTAAAAATGCCTCTCCATGTAGCTTCTACTAGCCACGTAACTGAAGCCTTTGAAGTAGTCCGTAGAGCCGTTGAAAGCTGACTCCTGGGCAATACGCCCACTTTTCTCAATATCTATTCCGTTGTCATAAATACTGGTGTCTAGCCGTCTTTCTGTGAATTCCGTATCGAAGTTTTCTGCTAGCTCCCAGTCAGTTATAATAGGTAAAATGGGACCCACTGATATCTTTTGGAAATCACCACTCATAAGTAAGGGCCAATTTATCTTCCTGAAAATAAAATGGTCTATGTAACTCGTCGTCTTGGCTTGGCCCGCCTTCTTCTTCTTTTTGACACCATCCGTGGACCAGTATTTATCCACATCCCAACGCTTATTAGGATCTTTCTTTAGCAGAGCTCCGAGATAATCTTTAAACCCATCACTTAAATAGCTTGGTATACGAGCACCGTTCTTCTCTTGTCTAATTTTGCCCAGTATGACTTTATGGTTGGCACCCGTAAACGGCGGTTTCCCTATCAACATGTCGTATACTAGGCATCCCAGCGAATACCAGTCGCAATTTCTTGAATAAGGCTCTCCTGCAAGGATCTCCGGTGCACAATATTCGGGGGTTCCAATTATCGAATATAAATGAGCCACGTTTTCGCCTTCTTCTGGCGTGTCTGCAGAATCTTCATAGACACTTTTCTTCGAGAGTCCAAAATCTGTGAGAACTAAGTGCCCTCTTTCATCCAAGAGGCAGTTCTCAGGTTTGAGATCACGGTACACTATACCCTTTGAATGCAAAAATGCGAGAGCGCAGCTAAGTTCTGCCGAATAAAAGGCAACAGTGTCTTCATCTAGTGTCCCCTGCTCTTTCAAATGATAGAAGAGTTCCCCGCCAGGAATAAATTGCAATACTAGGTAAAGTTTGTGGTTATCATGAAACGAGTAAAATAGTTTCACTATATTTGGATGCTCTAATTGAGAAAGAATTGTTCTTTCGGCGAAAGTGCGTTCCACTCTTTTCTCCACGGTAGATTTATTGGATTCTGTCTGCAACGAATCTTCTGCAATCAAAATCTCTGCTTTCTTCAACTGCTTCATAGCGTATAGCTTTGAAGTGACAGAGTCCTTCACCAATAGTACTTTTCCGTAAGCACCCTCACCCAAACACCGTATAGGAACGAAATCATCAAGATTCCGCGTCTCTCCTGTTTTTGAAAAGCTTGATCCGCGTCTTGGCTTGGCGGTGTCAATTGTTGGCACTGTTAAAGAGATATTTGACGGGCCCTCGGGCTGTTCTTCGCTCAACGATAATCTCACAGTGGGGTCTGCAGGGTTAACCGTAAATTTATTGTATAAAGAAGATCTTCTCCTGCCTGTCTTCGTTGATGCTTGACTGATTGGCAGTTTCTCGTGCATAATTGGGGTTCCAAGCTCTCCTAAGACCGGTTCGGAATCTGATACGATCGCCTCTTCTGCATAACCCTCCGGTGGTAGAGCTGACGAGTCCATAGAAAACAAATTCTTATGCCATAGCAATCTGCCGTTCAAAGTAGCGTTATCGTCAACTTCCTGAGGTTGGACCCCACTTTCATTCAATACCTCATCTGCGATAATGGCACATGTGTCATTGACTTTGAGTAATTTGAAGTCCTCATCTAAGTTGAAAATCGGCATAACGTGAAGGCAGAATACTCAAAAAAAACTCATACATTCATAAAGCCACTGACTAGTAAGCCTTATCGTCGCTAATGTCTAGATTTGATGGGATGAACATTGATTCTCTGTTCTGTCAACTGTCGAAGTGTTAAGTGTGCTTTTATCTTGAGATGACTTTTAAAATTTGACTTATTACATAAACGTCAAAAAGTTCGAAAAAGTCCGAAGCCAGATGGAGAATAGTTACGTGCCGATGAGCAAGATCATCAGTTAGTACTCGCAGCTGAGGCCATTGGGTGTGAAGTACTGGTAATGTATGTTACATTTAGATAGACTTTGCTATGATTTTGTACATGAATGTGTATGGAAAGAAAAGAACCAGCATAAATATGATGATTGTACTGGAAGATGGGTGGGTTGAGAACCATCAATATCTAGATCGAAGACTAGAGTTCGCCTTGACTGATGGAAAACGGCTGAGTAAACCAACCACCTTCATTAAGCGGCGTATAATTCAGAGATTTTATCGTAAATTGGTTTACTCAACCTTCCGTTCTCGTAGAGAGTCTTGTTAAGAGCCTGAATTAACTGGATAATCTGCTGCGTATCCAGGTTTATTAGAATAGTAGATAGGACGGTCCCGACGGTGATTCTGCTTTCACTGATGAAAGTCTCATAGTAAAGGTTCATAAAAGAGCCCATGAAGAATTGACAGTCTACTCTGTCGGTGATACCACCATGACCAGGAATGGAGTCGCCAAAGTCTTTGACTTTGAAAGTTCTTTTTAGCCCAGAAGCGAAGAATCCACCGAATGGTGCAAATAAAGATGCGAATGTGGCTAGGTTTAACGAGTGCAAGTAAATTGGCTTAAATGTGACAGCATCAATGCCGAACTTCTCAAATATGATAGGGGGTAATCTGTACTCCTGAGGAATAAAAACTGGATTCAACTCACAAGTCAAGGAACTGAAGAAGTTCGTTCTTAGATCAGTCACGGGACAAGTCATATAAGAGTAGGGGGTCAAAAGTCTTGTGAGAATGAAACTTGCAATTGCCGTGAAAAACCATGCGCCAAGGAATCCTTCCAACGTCTTCTTTGGAGAAATTTCAATAAGTTTCGTACGTCCGAAGGTGATACCACACAAGTATGCAAAGATGTCGTTGACGATGACCAAACCACAAGGCAGAAGGAACCAGATCAAACCGTTTAAGACATTATTAATAATTAGGTGGGCCTGGAAAACTACAAGTAGTAGTACCATGTGAGTTATGCACAAAGATGCAAATTGGAATTTCAAGTGTCCTTTCCTCAAACTGAAAACAAAAATAACAAACCCAAGGACGTACAAGCAATAGCTAATGAATTTGTGGTGTGAAACAACAAAAATGAAGACAGAACTCGTAATGAAAGACTCGTTAAAGAATTTAAAGAGCGATTTGCCGTCCAAAGAGTAGATGGTGGTGAACAAAAAATACCAATTCAAAGTTTTCGTTAACGGTAGATTCTTCTCTCTACCAGACTGGCCAGTGACGGCGATACATTCTTTAAAGGTTGCTATCTGACAACATATGATCAATACCACACAGCAGAAATGACCAGAAGCCAAAACGACAAAAAATCCTGCGATCATAACAAAAGTCCACACTGTTCTAACCACAAAATTGTATAATTTGGAATCCTTTTTGACCTCAGTGTCGATCGCAGTTTCTGTTCCTTTATGCTTGTTTTTCTTAACAGAAGCATCAGTCTGGTGTTTTACACTCGCCTCCCCAGAATGCTTCTTCGGCGTTGATGCAGCAGAGCTGCTGGCAGAAGCATTGCCACCTCTTTTCTTTACTGCCATACTTATATTTCAGGAGTCAGTGGTTTAGTGGGGTGAGATTCATGCAATTATTACAGTATACTGGACAAAACCGTGGACTAAACCTCCAGACTCCAGCGTCTTAATTACTGATGGACGAACAGCTCTTCTCGAGACTTGCTTTTCACGCTTTTATTTGATGTTTGACGAATTTATCTTAATGATAGTACGTATAAATCACGTGATTATAATCATGTGAAAATAGCTTGCCCACGCAGTTGATATCTGCTTTCACAATACTAAGATTGGTAGTGCTACTAATATGTACCAGATCGCCAATGAAACCTACAGCAATCCTTGTTTCTTCAATTCTTCGTAAACTTTGACACTCATCACGTTTCCCTCTTCATCTTCTGCTTCAATATCGAGTTGTTTTACTGGCTTGATGAATGAGTCTCCAGAAACTGGCGTGGAGGATATTGTAAGTGGATGAGCTGATGTCGTTTGGAGCGACCGCCACAATGCCTTAGCTTCTGAGATAGTTGATATGTCGTTGAAGGCCGGTGAAGGAGTTATTCCTAGTGAGCGTAGACCCTCAATATGCTTCTTAGATTGAAAATGCTTTTCGAACTCTTTTCGGCCACGAAAGACTTGGTTACCACAGATCTCACACACGTATTTCACGTCTAGACCTTGAACCTTGTACAACCAACGAGGAATCGGAAATCCGTCCGGTCCCAAAGGAAGGTTGTAGGGGTTCGAGGGATCTACTGAATCTGTCTTCTTTGAAGCAACTTCCATATCATTAGCATACTGTGGCTGGTCTTCTTTCTCAGACGCAGAGTACAACGGAGCCTCGTATTGCTCTTGAAACTTGTCCATCTCTTCTTGAAGTTCCTCGTTAGTAAATGCCATTTTTCTCTCAATGAAGGAAATGGTGTCTTGAATCTGTTTGACCAAAAGTTTTGAGTAAAAATGTAAAGTGTACTCCTTCAATAAATACCGCTTTTCCTTGTGTAACAGAGTTTCAAACTCTGGCGTTTCAACTTCAGCTTTGAAGGCAGCTTTAGATTCAAACCATTTATTGAACACAACTGAAAAAACGTTCCCATCAGGTTTATCCAAGGCCCTGAGTACACCTTCCCTGATCCATTTATCAAACCCATCATGCAGACTTTTTGATATAATCTCCTTGTCGACTAAGGGATAAACCTTGGAGTAGAATGCTTTGTAGTATTTGACCACATCGGTCAAGAGAAGTTGATATGCTTTGCTTCCTCTTTCAAGCACAGGAGCAGTGATGAACTTATCTGACACAAATGACTCTAACATCTTAACAAATGAAATTACGGTGTAGTCTGCATCTCTGATAACGTTAAGCCATCTGGAGTACTGTTCCGACAGATCCAGATACAAGCCAAAATTCTCATCTCTTTTGAAAATCTTGGTGACATCGACAATTTGTCCAGAGCGAGATAGTATGTTCTTGCCCGATTCTGTTGAGGAGCCGAACAATTCATAATCTCTCTTAGTCTCAGTTATAGGTCGACTACCACCAGTCGTTCCATCAAGTATCAGACTAGTTGACTTTTCAAACTTTTCGAATGAAAGTGTATCATCCTTTAGAGACTGCACTTGCACGTCAGTTGTTGCCTGCAACTCTTCCAGCTCTTTCAAAAGCTTTCGGTATCTTCCCAGAAAGACAGACATCTCATACTCTTGGGCCTTTATCTGTTTGCGAGACCTTTTACTCTTCTTAGTCCGGTAGATTTTGTTTGCACTTATATCCGCTTTGTTAATATGAAGCACTGTACCACCTAGGCTCTTCAATACATCGTTGTGTTGATAGAATAGCTCTGGGTTCCTTCGTATCCTGGTAGCGATGGCATTTTCAATAAGTTCGAGCTCCTCTAGAATCCTCCTTTCCAGCTCGAGGCAAAAAGCAGACATATCACTCATAACTAGGATGGTGGAGCTATTAAATCAAAGAATACTCCGGCCTGACCTCAAATGGGTACTGTACTCTTCATTATTCATGTCATCTCAAACATGATTCTTTTATAAGTTTGAAGCTTTACTTTTTCAGTTTTATTAAAAAGTTAGTGCTTAAGTTACATGCTTAAACTCCACACAAAGACTATACACCGAACTTTAAGCAGCCAATGGAGTACAAAATTACCTGTACCAAATGATACTTATGTTCTTCTGAACATGCTTCTTTAACTATATAGCGAATGGTATGTCCTGAATGGGAGAAGTATAAATGTTTAATGTTTCCGTCTTTTAGTAGGACGGGCGTTCTTGGCGCGCTTCTTTTCCTTTAACTCTCTTAGTTTTCTGATCTCTTCGACAGATTTCAACTCTTGCTTGGAGCCAGGAGCATTGTAACCCTTAACCCTAACACCTCTTTCCATGGCAGCCTCAACTTTTTTCTTTTGAATAGCATGATCGTCTCTATGTCTATCTGGTAACTTAGGTGCCTTTTGCTGCTTGTGTTTGAATTTACCGCCAAATGTGCGCCCAGATGAAGCAGACACGCCAGGGTCTGCTAACAAATTCGAGGGAACAGAAGACTCTCTTGCCCCTACCTTGATAGGACCGATCTTCCTTGCTTTGGACCATTCCTGGAATTTTCCGGATCTGAAACTTGCAGGAATCTTTTGACCACTTTCTCCAATAATATATTTCTTGTTGTCGAGACCCTGAGTATTCACATACTTCTTTCTCTTCTTGTCCCATTTGACTGTGGCGGTTTGTTTGTGAATCTGGACTTTATCATCATCCGCTAGGTCGAATGTTGCACTGTGAGCGTCATTGGTGAAACCAGAAGTAATCTGAAGTTGTTTATCTTGAATGTCACTGGCTGGAGCAAAGTGTGACAAATAAAAAGAAGGATCTCTAAAGGACTTCTTCTTTTTCTTATGTGAGATTTCTTGTTCTTCAAGTAAAGCGTCTGCATCTTCAAATTCTCTAAGAACTTCATCAGGTACAGAATAACCGACTTCGTTATCCTCTCCCTTCAAGATTTCATCTTCGATACTATGTCTCAACCCCGCCAGTCTTTCCTTCTCCAAAAGCTCCTGTCTTTCTTTCGCTTTACGTTGAATTGGTGCAATCTGTCTTCTTCTTCTCTTCATCAGCACTGACATTTCATCATCTTGATTACCAGCAAACTCAAACACCGTTTCCTTCTTATTTCTGTTTTGAAGCTTCGCCAAAAAGTCAAGCTTTTCTTTCTCAGCATTCTTGCCAAAATATAGGTTCTGGGCATCCCAGCCTGATCTGAGAATTTCTTTTGATCTCTTGATCGATTCGGCAGATGCTGGTGTTCTAGTCCTCGAGTATAGCTTTTCAGCTTTAAATGCCACTCCTTTTAAAGTATTGAGATCGAAGTCAGACTTTACCAAATTACTGTATAATTCTCCCATTTCATCAATGTCTGAACGAGGGCATGCACCAAGAACCATTCTTGTGGTGAACGATACCTTCGGATCGGTAAAGTTGTAATTTCCTTCAGCCTCCGCTTTCTTCCTCAACAGCATGTTCGAGGACTCATACATTGGTGTTAATAATACTTTCTTACCCAAGAACAGCTCCAGATCCAGAAGGTACGGAAGCTCTGACTCTGAAACAATGGAGTAAGCCCAACCTCTATTACCTGCTCTTGCAGTTCTACCGACACGATGGATAAATATCTTAGAAGAGGCTGGCAATGAATAGTTGATGACATTGGCTAATAATGGAATATCAACACCTCTGGCAGCCACATCAGTAACCACTAGTATGGACGTCAATCCAGCTCTAAAATTGTGTAGCTGCTGTTTACGCGCATGTTGGTTCAGCGTTCCGTATATATAAGAAACCAAATATCCGCAGTTTTTTAAAAGATGGGTGATATACTCCACATGATGTCTTGTTGGAACGAAGATAATTGTTGACATCTCCGAGGGTAGTTCACTTGCGTTTGGCATACGTCTTTTGAGTTTCTTAGCCTTGCTTACCTTTTTCTTTTTCTTTTCGGAGTCACTTTCGTCACTGTCCGAGTCGGCATCATTATGCTTCTTTAGCGCCTTCACTTGATCATCAGTCGCAGCGGGAGTCTTTATCACTTCTTGAAGCAGGTATAATAGGTTAGCCTCTCTTTCACCCTTCTTGATTGATAAGAACAGCATCTCCAAATTTTCAGAAATCTTACTCTCGGTATCAAGTCTGACCAGCACTGGGTTAGTCAAACCGGCCTTAGCAAAGTCCACTAAAGATGCGGGAAGTGTAGCTGAGAATAGAAGTGTCTGTCTGTTGGTAGGGAATGCTACTAGGAGTTCGTTCAATTGCTCCTGGAAACCCATTTCGAACAACCTATCAGCTTCATCGAAGACCACGTACTCGACGGATTTCAGATCAAGACTCATTTCCACTTTTAAATGCAAGAATCTACCTGGCGTAGCGATAACGACATCGGGGTTTCCCATGATCATTCCGAACTGATCTTCTAAGGAATCACCACCAGTCAAAATGACAGACCTCAAGTCAGAACCCTTCGAGAATTCTCTGAACACCTTATGTGTTTGTATAGCCAATTCTCTTGATGGCGACAAAACCACAGCTCTGACACCAATTTTTGCGGAATGCGCTTTTAGCTTCTCTATCATTGGTAGTATGAAGGCCGCCGTCTTACCGGAACCAGTACGAGCCATACCAACAATATCACGTTTCTGTAATATCAACGGAATGGTCTTTCTTTGGATGGGGGTGGGCTGTCTGAAACCCTTCTTGACGATATTGGATATCAAAAACTTTGAGAGGCCAAAGCTGGCGAAGGAACCCTTCTTATGCTTTGTAGCAGCTTCAGAATTCGTGTTGAAGTAGTCATTCATGTCATCGTCTGAATCCTTCTCACCTTTGTTCTCGTCATCAGAAAGCTCAAGCGAGGGAAAACTGCTATCGAATTTAGATCCCGCATCCTTCTTCTCTTTACCATTCTTCTTGGATTTCTTGGCCTTCTGCTGTGTCTCTGTTTGCTCTTCTTCGTCGCTAGAGAACTCGATGACATCCTGTACTTCTGCTCCAATCGTACCTCCTGAGCTGTCATTCTCACTTTCATCACTCTCATCATTCAAAGCTATGTCTCCAGCAATGTCAAAAACATCTTCCTCATCTGAAGTGATATACGGTTCGAACTCTTGAGTTCTCTTACCGTTAGCGACCATTCTTACTGTTATCGTAGGTCTGCTTCAAAGGTCGGCCGGTGTTCCTTTGAGAATTATTGCAACAACAGCTCGATGAGATAATCTAGTCTCTTATCTCTATCAAGGACTGAAAAACTAGTATACCCAAGCAAACAGTCAAGTAACACAAACACAGAGTGCGCTGAAGTTCCTATCTCATCTCATCTCATCTCATCGCATTCTCACGATGAAGCCTGAAATTTTTCAGTCAAAAAGAAATTACGTTTTGACTACTATCAGAACCGATGAGTTTTAAGCGATGAGCTTGGAGTTTGAAAAGCATAACAGAGGGACGTTTCATGACCACTGACGTCTTGGTATACGTCATTCTCAAGTCGGATCTATAAAATACCATGGTGCAGCCAACTCAGAGCAACATTATCGCTTCTAGCTGAGATGTTGAGTCTTTTGGCTTCGATTTTTTTGTAGTATTTATTTCAGATACAGATTATAACGACTCTGAGTATATCAACCATATGTGCAGGGTCCCTGCGCTCACATTGCTTTGAACTTCTTAGCTAATGGCAGCTGCTGACAGCGAGCAGTTCTGCTATGTTACTGAAGAATCTTGGATTTCAGTCTCAAGAGAAATGTTAAATATTGGTGCTAGGTTTTTGCAGCTGTGCAGACAAAGGAAACTCCCGGGATACCACCTACAGCAAGTGCCTTCGAAGTTTGACAACGTTGTGGTTGGACTATCTGGAGGGGTAGATTCTTCCGTCTGTGGGGCGCTCTTTGCGGATTATCCTAATGTTCATGGCGTGTACATGCAAAACTGGGGCAAAGACCAGTCGTTAACGAGGCCCGAAGAAGAGCAGTGTTACGAAAAGGATTGGAAAGACGCCCAAAAAGTTGCTCAGCATTTGAACATACCTATAGACTTTGTGAACTTTGAAAAGGACTACTGGTTCGATGTGTTTGAGCCCATGCTAGAGCAGTACAGCCAGGGGCTTACACCAAACCCTGACGTTGGATGTAATCAGTTCGTCAAATTTGGTAAACTGATGGATCATTTGGACCAGAGATTTGGGGAAGGAAACTATTGGCTGGTAATGGGCCACTACGCTAGAGTGCTTCGAAAAGAAAGCGCGAAGGCAGTAGAATCACCACATCTTTTACGCAGCGCCTTCCCTGGAAAGGACCAAAGTTACTACCTTTCGCAGATATCGATGCCAGCATTACATCAGATGTTACTGCCAATTGGCCATCTGACCAAACCTGAAGTCAGGGAGCTGGCCAAGCAAGCGAACCTTCACACTGCTACAAAACCGGACTCACAAGGAATATGTTTTGTAAACAATTCACAGCATGGTAAGTTCAAGAACTTTCTCAAAGAGTACTTACCTTCAGAAGAAGGGAATATTGTCACAGTGGATGAAGAGACGGGCGTATCGAAAGTATGGGGTCAACATTCCGGATTGTGGTCCTATACCATAGGGCAGAAAGTAGGGCTCTCCCTGCCGCAAGGAGATCCTCGATATCAAGGAGCGTGGTATGTCAGTGAAAAGCGTAAGGATACAGGAGAAATCGTAATTGTACGAGGAAGAGACAACCCACATCTTTACAAAGACACTCTACAAGTTCAAAATTTTAAGTTCTTGACAAATGCTCCATTAACACAAGACGAGCTGCAGTCCCATATCTCTGCCGGCTCATTGTTCATGCAGTATAGATCTTTACAGAGTCCTGTAAAAGTGGATTCATGTCAATGGTCCAGCTCCACAGCGTTCAATATTAAGCTTGAGTGCAAACAAAGAGCAATAGCACCAGGACAATTCTGTTGCTTGTATGCGAATGACAGGGTCCTTGGCAGCGGCGTGATTTCATCCATAGAATGATACACTATGTTTACTTGTATATACTCTTATATAGTGCTGAAGTCACGTGTCATCACTGTAATATCAGCCACATTATAATTAGCTTGTCACTAAGCCTGGCTACATCATCTTGCATTGTCAATGAAGAAGATATACACTTTCAACATCTTATAAAATGGTGAATTTACAGCAGATTGATCGGCAGCAATGCCCAATTAATGCAGACTCGGTCTTCACAACTGGTGTTTATCAAGTTGCTTGCCGTTGTTACAGGTGTTTTTCTGTCGTTGAGATTTTATACCCAAGATAAGGAAGAAGCTACAGAGATGTCCAACCAGTTCGCTAGGGAGTTAGCCGTTGCAACGCAGGCAGTTCGCAAGGCTTCATTGTTAACTAAAAGAATTCAAGCTAGTGTGATTTCAGACAAGGGTTCCACCATCACTAAGTCAGATCAGAGTCCCGTGACAGTGGGCGACTACTCTGCCCAAGCCATTATCATTAACGCTATTAAATCGAACTTCAAGGATGATTTAATAGTAGGAGAAGAGTCAAGCGATGGGTTATCGGACGGATTTGTTTCGGATATTTTAGCTACTATTGAAGAAAATGATAAGTTTTATGAGGAAGTCTTTAAAGGTGTGGACTATGCAGCCGAAAACATCTCAGAAGTTCCTTTTACGAACCAGGAGCTTCCCTTGAACAACATCAACGAGGTAAAGAGGACCATTGATTTCGGAAGCTACAAAGGTGGCGCTACAGGCAGGTTTTGGTGTCTAGATCCAATCGATGGAACCAAAGGATTTTTAAGGGGAGACCAGTTTGCCGTATGCTTGGCTCTGATAGTGGACGGAATAGTCCAAGTTGGAGTCATCGGATGTCCTAATCTGAAGCTCTCGAATTACGGGTCCGAAGACGCTTCTGAACCCTTGCCAGCTGGGTACTTGTTCAGAGCTGTACGTGGTGAGGGCGCAGAGTACTCGGTAACCAATGCATCTGACTGGAAACCAATTCACGTTAGAAACTTGACTGAAACTTCTAAAATGGTCACATTGGAAGGTGTAGAGAAATCCCACTCCTCTCATGACGAACAAGATACTATCAAGACAGAACTAGGGATTTCAAAATCGCAGCATTTAGACTCTCAAGTGAAGTACTGTCTCTTGGCTCTTGGTCTTGGAGACTTGTACCTCCGTCTTCCCATAAGTATGACGTACGAGGAAAAGATTTGGGATCACGCTGCAGGGAACGTCATACTGGAAGAAGCTGGAGGTGTGCATACAGACGCATTACAGGATCAGCCGCTAGATTTTGGTAAGGGAAGAACTCTATTATCCAAAGGTGTCATCGCATCCTGCGGAAATCGAGAGTTACATTCCAAGATAGTGTCTGTCTCTGCAAAAGTGATCTCTAAAAGATGATCGTTAGAGAGCACGCGCTGCATAATAAGATCTAGATTACCTGTATAGTTGCAGCTAAATATGATTCATATCATTAATAGAACACTCAGAGCATTCATCATCAGATACTTTCTGTTTATTGCCTTTCTCCCTTAATGAAAGACTATTTTATACATCCCATGAACCACGGTGGACTCAGGTTACTAACCTGGAAGGCTTATTAACATTAGCATCGAAACAGCCGATCCAGGGGCATACCCTGTGCTTCGACATTTAGCCAACCGGTTATTCCCGAATAAGCCACGGGTGCCTTCTTGCCATGAACCGATATTGCTGGTTACAGGGTTCAGAGACTAATATTAAAAAAGCCTGAATTACAAAATATCTTTACCATTATGAGAAATGTGACGGGAATGTATTGATAAACGATGATAGAAGCTGCAATAGGAACTCTCTGGTTGCATGAATAGAATTATATTGCTGCATATTTCACCCACCTTATCAAAGGAATTTGGAACAGGCAGTGAGCGATCCTTTTAGCGGAAAATTGCTTTTATTTGATGCAAAGAGTGCACGAATACTGATAGGAAAGTTGTGTTAGGCAAAAGGGACGGATACAGATTATAGGGCTGAGGGTTGGCTACATCGACGCTGCAGAGATATACTGATTCTGCAAGGGCACTAACAGACAGAGCTGTGGTTGAGTGGAAATCCTTGGGATTTTGCGAAAAAACTGGCTCCTTAGTTTAGTGTGCTAGTTTTGTTCCGGAAGTGTCCGGAAATCAAGATTCGTGGTCAAAGCTCAGTTGCATCGTCTCTCTCATTACTATACATATTAGCCAAGCTTTCGAATCGAAATGGCTTCAGCTGTGGAGCTTCCCGACGAGCTGATAGGGACTGTTATACACAACAGCAAGATATCGAGATTCCATAATCTGAATACTACCACTGTGAACCAGGTGCTTGGACTTCCCGGGTTGTTTTCGACGTTCAGCGCCCCGGAGCTTCGAAAACTTAGGATACTCGCCATTTGTGCATCGGTGGCATCGATTCTTGCATGCATTATCGGACTTTATTTGTTAGCCTCAATTGATAAGCGACGGAAAGTGTTCAGACACCATCTTATCCTTTTCCTTTTGATCTGTGACTTTTTGAAGGCTATCGTGCTTCTGATATATCCAATAGTCATTATCAATCACAACAAAGTGTACGGATATCCAGCATTCTATAACACAGTTGGATGGCTGACTGCTTACGCAATTGAGGGAGCAGATATAGCAATATTCATCTTCGCAGTTCATTTTGCAATCCTAATATTCAAACCTAACTGGAAATGGAAAAATAACAGCACGGGAAACATGGAAGGGGGGTTCTATAAATGGAGAAAGTTTATGTATCCATTCACTGCATTGACTCCCACGATTTTGGCAAGTTTGGCGTTCATAAACTTGAGGAAATACAACAAATACGTCATCGAGGCTGACTCAAACCCAATCATTGACAATAATAACTACAACTTTACTTTTCAAGCCAGGGTGGGAGGATACAAACCTTTAAGTGCGTGGTGCTATTTACCCCCGTATCCTATCTGGTATAAACTTGCATTAAGTTGGGGTCCGAGATATTTTATTCTTCTGACAATTTGTACGCTCTATGTTAGCATCTACATCTTTGTTACGAGCGAGGGACGGAAGATTAAGTCAGAAATAAAAGTGTTTCAGCACAACAAGAAAAAACCTCCTAAGCTGGTGTATGATCGACGTTCAGCCAATGGCGATTTACAATTCATAAATGGACTCGGACGAATGATAAAGTATTATTTCAGGAAAACCATTTCTGCTCTCGGTAGTTTCTTCTTCCTTCAAGCTTTTGATGACTCCTCCAGTGATGAATATGAACTAACACCCGCAAAAAGTAGCAGGCGTGCTGGCACGCCTGGAATGCTATTAGCTGATGACGCAGGATCAGACCTTTCCAGTTGGTTTGATTTCAGTCCTGATGATGTTGACATTGAAGACGGGTACAACAGCGATACCAACAATGGAGTTCACCTTTTCAATTATAAAAAATCTGGTAATTTGAAACAAGACAACCGTAACCCACTGGAAAGTGGTCCAATGCTTGAAAATGGCAACTACGTGACGAAGCCCGTAAAAGCTCAAACTAGGCAGTCATTCGTCCATTCTTCTTCCAACGTGCATGGCAGCAGACTTTGCTCCTCATCTTCCCCTCACGATACTTCCAATCTCAACAAACATAATGATCCTATAGGGTCAACAGATAAGGATAGGCATCATTCTTTTCCGCCAGCCCATAGTGAACAGTTTAGCAATGGGAATGATAATCAAGACAACTGGGATCATGTATCACAAAAGGACGTTACCGGTATCAAACACAACTTTCAATCGGAGATGTACACTCATTTCAAGAGCAGAAGAGATCAGATAAGGAGACAGCTGAAGTCAATTTTCATCTATCCGGTCGCCTATCTACTGCTTTGGGTTTTCCCATTCATCGTTGACTGCTCTCAATATAGCTACGAGGTTTATCATGGACCTATAGTTTGGTTAGCATATATTGCCACATTCATGCAACCTTTGAATGGGGTTGTGGATGTTGCAGTGTTCATGTTTAGAGAGCTGCCGTGGAGATATTCTTGGGCGTCAATCCAATCGAAGGAGCTTGTGAGCAAATACAGGCTCAAAGGTGAGATTGGCGAACAAGATATAATGACGATGTGCGAGAGTAACCTTGGGCGCCGCGGATGGTACTACCGTGGTAGATGGTTGAAGGAGGATTGCTGGAAGCATAAACCGCAGTTATGGAAACGATATTTGTGGTATGCCTTCCGCTTCATAGTAGGGTTTTTCAGGAATAAATATGATTTCGAAGACCACTGTCAAGACCGTGACTATTGGGATGCTTACTATGGAAATCGCACAAGCAAAGCTGTTACAGATTTTTCAACAGGAAAACAAGATCCTACACACAATAACAGTCTGCCTTCTTCGGTTGATAGTAGTGAAGCAAGCAGTGACCCATATGCCAGAAAATTCAAAGTCGCACTACTGTGGAGAATTATACATCATCTCCCACTTCAACAGGGCATAGATCTTGATGAATTGGACAGGTACTTGAGACTAAAAGATAAGTATGATGATTTCGTCATTCCGGGGCTTCAGCTTGCCATTAACAACAAAGTCGATAATTTGAACGCAACTTCAATATTCAAACCGAACTATTCACTGGATGGTGGTGGGTCTTCTGTGATGAACGAGAGTGCTACAAACCGCACTGATAGTAAGTCATCATCTTTTGTTGCTAATACAGCCAAATCGTTCAATTTTGGTAACGCCCAAAACATAAATTTTTCTGACGTTACGAACAATCCACTAGCTCAAGGTATGTCTACCTCTGCGGCATCGGCATCTAGACCTAGCAAAGACGAAGAACTAGATTTGTTATCATTTTTGAAAGGCTGAATATAAGCTAAACTGTAATTCTACACTAGACGTTATACAATTTAATAAGTTAATCAATTTCAGTTCCGTTACATCACAAAGACCCGAGCTAAATATCTGATTGCATTTTACGCACCAAGCATCACTTTGACCAGTCTCAATGTTCATACACGTCTCTTAATTCAAACAGTGTTTTCAACGGTATCGTATATTTAAAAGAGCTGACAATATTAGGGCACTTATCGTGCAATTGACAAGTATAAACATTGCCTGATACCCTACAAAGTTCAAGAGATCTACAAACATGAACAAGCCAATCAACCTCTTTGCCAGTACATTCAACTGCGCCAAACTGTTCCCCTTTGAGGATGACGTGGCACAGAACAAGATATTAGAACAACTAATACCACAGATAGCGAATCATGATGTCTATATTCTAGGATTTCAGGAGTTGGTATCCATCTGGCAGGGGTCCTTCTCTTACATATGCGAAGAGTACCTGAAATCATTATCTGAGCTGGTGTTGGACAGAATAAATAAAGAAGACTGCCGATACAAGTGTGTTGATTACAGCTGTTTAGGCGCTGTTGGTTTGATCGTTTTATGCAAAGAGGAGTTAGAAGTAACTAACGTTTTGCAAGCCAATGCCAAATGTGGCGCTTTTTACTCCAGTTTGAAAGGTGCTACCGCGATTAGATTCCGGCTGCATCATCATGATGTCCAGGACACAATTACCTGCGTATCTGCCCATCTAGCAGCGAACGAGGGTTTGATAAATCTGGAAAGGAGAATTGCCGATTACTTCACCATTATGGGCTCTTTTAGGAGCGAATTCGGTGAGATGGAATTCAGCCACGTAGTGTTCACTGGTGATTTGAATTTCAGGCTCACTGAAAGGTTTGAAGACGTCGACTATAAAGATCCAGACGTCATTAGCAAGCTGTTAGAGGGTCATGACGAATTAATACATGTAATGAAAACAGAACAGGCTTTTGCACAGTTCTTTGAGCCCAAGATTCAGTTTCCACCGACTTTCAAGTATAGTCTACCCAGTGCTACTGAAGAAGATCCGTTCTACCCGTTGACGTACCAGCTGAAGCGTCAGCCTTCCTGGTGCGACAGAATTCTATGTTCTAAGATCAGCCAGCCAACTAAAGTGAGACTATACAAAGCTGTTCCGAGAACTGAAGATTTCTACTTCACAGATCATCAGCCCGTGATTCTCTCCATTGAACTACCGCATATCGAACAAGATACTACAGAACAACTTACTCCAGGATCCAAATCAGTGTCGTCTTCGTCATCGTCAAGCTCTCTTTCACTTAGTTTTGGCCGAGTGGTAGACTTAGTCCTAGGTTACTCCGGTTGGTTGTACTTTAAGCATTCCAGAATGGTTCTGCTCGGCATTACGATGTATGCTGTATATCTATGGGTGTCATAGCTTGGCGTGTTCACCGTATGTTATACTACTGTTCTTTACTATGTATTATACATGCTTCTATTTTTCTAAAGGCGATGAGCTTTATATGAATAAGGTGTTAGAAATAAAGCTTATCGATATACTATCAACATTTCGGAAATGAATCGAAAAGGGTTATGAACGATCGGGCCAAGTTTGTTTAACTTGGGGTGATAAATTGATACTCCAGGTCGGTGTGTCAGTGTATGAGACTTTTGTTCGACACAGGAAAGAAAGCTTCGAGAGTTATACCAAAGATGGCAGAAACGATCATAAGCGAGGTGGAAGCTGCCAAGAAGAGACCTGTAACCTCTGAGCATGCGAGTGTTTATCATAAGAGCAAGAAGTCTACCAAGGGTATTGGAAAGATGAGGGATGCTCAGGGGTTTCAGCTGAAGATTCAGGATGTGAACGGCTCCAGAAACAAACAGGTTGACCCTGATTACAAAGTGACAATAGAGGGACCCTTGCGTAAAATTGAGCCATACTTCTTCACTTATAAGACGTTTTGCAAAGAGAGATGGAGGGACCGCAAGCTGATCGATATATTTGTGAACGAGTTTCGAGACCGCACCCCGGAATACTACAAGAAGACCATAGAGAGTGGTAAAGTTTTTGTCAATAATCAAGTGGCCGATCTGGAAACTGTGGTACGTAATGGTGACCTTATCATCCATGAGATTCACAGACATGAGCCACCAGTGACCTCTAGACCTATAAAAACAGTTTTCGAGGATGAAGATATGCTGGTGATAGATAAACCCAGTGGGATCCCCGTCCACCCTACCGGTAGATACAGATTTAACACGGTGACTAAGATTTTAGAGAAAGAAAGAGGTTACACGGTCCATCCATGTAACAGACTCGATAGGCTTACTAGCGGGCTAATGTTCCTGGCCAAAAACCCCAGAGGCGCTGACAAGATGACAGATCAGATGAAGGCAAGGACTGTGAGTAAGGTGTACGTCGCTCGTGTGGTGGGTGAGTTTCCCACAGGTGAAATCATCGTCGACAGACCTTTGAGAACCGTGGACCCTAAAGTTGGTTTGAACGTTATATGCGACGCAGACGACGAAGGTGCCAAGGAAGCCAGCACATGTTTCCAAAGGATCAGTTATGATGGCGAAACCAGTATTGTGAGGTGCCAGCCTCTCACTGGAAGGACACATCAAATCAGAGTACACTTACAATTTTTGGGGCATCCAATTGCCAATGATCCGATATATTCAAACCCTCATATCTGGGGCCCTGACTTGGGTAAAAACTATCATGGCGACTACAAAGAAGTGATCGAGAAGTTAGACAAAGTGGGTAAAACTGAATCGGCAGAAAGTTGGCTACATCCGGATTCCGAAGGTGAAGTCTTACTCGGTAAGCAGTGTGAAATTGGTGGTTCGGAGCTCTACTCAGATCCTGGGCCAAACGACTTGGACTTATGGCTACATGCGTACAGGTACGAGTCGACTGAGCTAGACGAGGACGGTAACAAGCTGTGGAGTTATAGAACGGAGTTCCCGGATTGGGCCATAGACCCTCACAGAAAATATTTGGAGCTGGCCATCAAAGAAGCTAGAAAATGTGGTAAAACAAAAACTGCCTTCAATGTTGGAGCACTGCTCGTTAATGGAGTGGATATCATTTCAACAGGATATTCAAGGGAGCTTCCTGGGAACACACACGCTGAGCAATGTGCACTGGAAAAGTATGCTACCAAATGGGATGGAGAAAAATTACCCCAGGGGACTGTAATTTACACTACGATGGAACCCTGTTCTTTTAGACTTAGCGGTAATTTACCTTGTGTTGATAGGATTATTCAGACGGAAAGAATCAAGGCTGTCTTCGTGGGTGTTATGGAACCAGATATCTTTGTTAAAAATAATACAAGCTATCACAAATTGGCTAAACATGGTATTGATTATATTCTGATTCCAGGCTACGATAAGGAATGTCTAGAAGTAGCCTGTTATGGACATGACGAAATCACACACGAGCATTAATAGCCAGCTCAGAGCCAAGTTTCTTTTGTGAAGCTAAGCAGTTTGGCAAGAGATTTTTTATCGGTAAATATGCAATCCTCAATACAACAAACTACTCCGTTATGAGCTGAAATTTGACTGGTGCCGACTGACATACTGGCCTCTATGTACCAGTCGGCTGCTGACTCCATAAGGTCACGCTCAACTTTGATGCGCTTAGTGTAAAGACATATACATTTTAAAGTTAGTTACCCTGATTATGATAATCCTCTTCAATTCTTGAGCCTCTGTAGGACATATGTACGTAGCGATGCATATCAACTTGCCGAGTGATGAGCTTGGCCTGAGAGCTCGTGTGCGGGATTAATATGTAAGTAAAATTCCTTTGAAGTACTCATAACAGCCAGCTGAGTCAAGAATGGAGAAAAAGGACAGCTCGGATTATAGTTATACGGACATAATCAAGATCGAACATGCAGCATCTGATCTTGTCAAACAACTTGGGTTGGTGCTCAAATATTCACCTAACATTAAACAATATGAGCACGCTTTGAACCAGCTATCTACTATGCCTTCCGATATGGTTCCATCATTTGACAGGCCGGCTCTGAAATTAGCAGCTGAATTGAAGACATTGTACGAACTGCGTAAAATACCGTTATTTGACAGCGTTCTGAATTACAGCGAAGCATTTAAGAGTTTTGTACCGGAGCCAGCACTACCTGAATTGAAACAGGTGAATCTCAAAGATCTTGAAGCATCGGGCGCATCTCGGATCAATTTGAAAACAGGATCCGAGTCGACAGTTAAGGAAAATGAAGATGATGAGGATGATGAGGACGGATATGAAGTAATCGATGAGTCTGTAAATGATGAGAAGAAGGCCCAACAGTGGCCACCAAAACTGCCGAAGATAAAGGATCCTGCAATTAGAGCTCGCGTTTTCATTCATAAATCAATGATAAATGATAAACTATACCTAAGTGAAAGAGACATGATCAAGTCTCACAACGAAAGACTCGAATTTCTTGGAGACTCCATACTCAATACAACCATGACCACCATAATATACAACAAGTTTCCAGATTTTGATGAAGGACATTTATCTCAGCTGAGAATGAGACTCATCAACAACGAATTGTTGAAGCAGTGGTCCTTTTTGTATAAATTCCCTGATCAACTCAAGACTCATAACGTTAAACCTGACGATAATAAAGATGGTAAACAAAAGCTATACGCAGATGTATTTGAGGCATATATCGGTGGACTTGTGGAAGACAATGCTAAGAAGAATCTTCCTCGTATAAGAAAATGGTTAGCGAAGCTTGCTGAACCAATAATTTCAAAAGAGTTGTTATCGGATATAACTTTGGAAGATACCACAGAAGTTGACGTAAATGCCAAGAAAACCCTATACTCTCTTATTGGTTATGCTGCATTAAATCTTCACTACCATCCAGTGAAAAAGCCCACCTCAGCCGATCCAAACGCCACTGTGGAATGTAGAGTCGCTGACGGAACAGTACTGGGAGTAGGTTTAGGTAAAAACATCAAGATTGCAGGTATGCGTGCTGCGGAAAACGCGCTCAAAAATAAGAAGCTCATCGATCACTATGTCAATCTTAGGGCGAGCCTTCCCAAGTCGCTTTCTGTCATAAAACCGACAAATACAAACTCCAAGAAAAGAAAAGTCAGCGAAGACACGTCAACTTCCCGAGCGAAAATAACACTTTTGTCTGATGGCTCATTTGCATTGAAATGATAACATATTAAATATGTGTGTATAACTATGTTATGTTTTGATGGTTTCATCGACAACAGCGTTGTCAATATGTGGTTTTTTTGTCCCTGAAAAGTCATTGTTTGCAACATGATGTAATGAATTTGAATTTGCATTAGCCTCTTCGTGAAAAGCTGTTAATTTCCTCTTTCGCTTGTGCTCGACCCCCTCATATTCCCGCTGTATTAGGGTTAGTAAAGTCCCGATACGTTTGGAGAGGTCCAGAGGAGTTCTGGTTTTGATAAACCATGAAAAGGTAAACAAGGGGCTCTTCAACACTTCTTGCTTGACTCTTTCGTACAAATTCTCCGCAAATAGACCGATTTTCTCCACAGTGACCAAGAGGAATCTGTCTTCTAATGAATTGTAAGTTCTTCTAGTATTGTTGGGAGGATAGGAAACTCTTAATTCGACAAGAGGATATTTGTAGTCTTGCAATTTCTGCTTTAGAAACGTTTCCTGCATTTTGAGCTTTTCTGTTTTCTTCTCTGCGGATTCTATGTTGGCGACGTACTTTTCCCATCCCTGAACTTCTTTAAAACGGTCCCAGAACACTTTTGAATAAGATTTCACCTCTTCTGGGGTTTTAGAATGAATATATTGTGATATCAACTTGTAATTCGTCCTTCCATACTTTATGCATGCGCTAATGAACGCCAAAAACTCACGTTTGTTCCAATTACTGAAAGATTGTTCTAAGTAGAAGTGCTTCTGCGTTTCATTCTCCTCTGTGAATTCGTCAGCTTTGTCAATCTTTTCTTGTTCTTCGGATACCCTCTTCTCGATATCATCTTCCCCTTTATTTTGGCTATTGCCATCTGAAAGATCATCATCGGATTTTAAATCGTCTTCATCTTCATCTGAATCGGTCACGCTGGATGGTTCTTTGACATCATATGCAGTGACTTTATATCCGACACTCTTTTTGTACCAAAGTTGCTCTTTCTCTTGCAGCTTTAGAAACTCTGGGTGTGGGAACTGATAATACGCCATAGTAATGACTTTTGGTTGTTTTGGAATGTGCGCATTAGGAGTATTTGTTCCTGAGGCTTTCTGCTTGTTGTTACCTATAACCTCCCTGTAGTAGTCGTCAACGGAGTAAGTAGTTTGATCTCTTCTTCGTTCTCTTTTGGGAGGTTTTATCCATTCCATCACGGCATCTTCGGACTTCTTCTTCTCGAAATTAGTACCATTCCATTCATAAGCAGATTGATCTGCCATCCCATTGAATTTCTGAAGATCATCCAACCCCAAAGTCTCGTATTTGGCATTTAGCTCTTGAGTCTTTCTTTCACCTTTCTTTAAAATCTCGTCAATATCATCTTCGACAGATATATTGCCTGAGGAATTGTGAAGCATGTCTTTCGCCCCAAACTGAATCATATCAATCAAATCATCTTTATTGTTTGTAAGAGCAGATGCTCTCTTGCCAGTTCCCTGTTGAATAACTAACTGATCTAAACGAAGCTTTTGAGCAGCTCTTTCGATGACCTTTTCCTCAATAGCGTTCTCTGTCACAAAACGATAGACAAACACCTGCTTCTTTTGACCAATTCTATGAGCTCGATCCATTGCTTGCAAATCAGCTTGAGGATTCCAGTCAGAATCGTATAGAACAACAGTGTCGGCAGTCACCAAGTTTATACCCAAACCGCCAGCTCTAGTGGTTAATAAAAACACAAACTTTTGTGAGTCTGGCTTGTTGTATTCGTCAATTGCTTCAACTCTTTCATCATGTGAAGTAGAACCATCTATTCTACAGTATTCATAGTTTCTAAGATAGCAGTAATCTTCAAGTATATCCAGTAGTCTTGACATTTGAGAAAAAATTAGCACTCTAGACCCTTGTTCTTTCTTTTTCCTTAGCAGTTTATCAAGAACTATCATTTTGCCGGAATTGAAAACCAAGTGTTCATCCGTAGTATAAGGCGGGCCTGGCTCTGCGCCCTCAAAAAGGTATGGGTGATTACAGCACTTTCTCAATTGCATAACAATGTTCAACAACCTTGTTTTCCCCTCGCGTTTGCCAACTGCTCCGTTTACAGCATCAATATCTTTTTCTAAAAGTGACTTATACCACTGGATCTGCATTTCTGTCATACCAACATACAGGTTTATCTCTTTTTTGGGTAAAAGAGATTTTTCTACCTCAGACTTGACTCTTCTTAAAAGGAACGGCTGTAGAACTGAATGAAGCTGTTGAACGACAACTTCTTGATCCTCTTCTTTCTCATTCTGCTCGAACCACTCATCGAAAACCTCTGCATCACTAAAGACATCGGGAAGCAAAAAGTTGAGTAACGCCCAAAGTTCATGCAGGTTATTCTGAAGTGGAGTACCAGTAATCAATAAACGGTTCTTTGAGTAGAAGTGCCGTATGACTTGTGAAAGAGCACTTTGCTCATTCTTGATCCGATGGGCTTCATCAATCAGTATATACTCCCATGCAAATCGCTTTAGCGTTGACTTCTCTTTCAACACCATTTCATACGACGTGATAAGAACATCAAACTTACAAGGAATAATTTCGTTATCAATGAGATCCTTTCTAGAGTCCTTGTCTCCCTGTAATATTATTGTTTTAACTTCCGGTGTCCATTTAGCAAATTCTCTTTGCCAGTTATCCAGTGTAGATTTCGGCACGATGACGATGAATGGTCCTTCTACACCCTTGATATATCTTAGATATCCCAAAAACGAGATAGATTGCAAGGTCTTTCCAAGTCCCATTTCGTCAGCTAGAATACCAGAAAGTTTGTTATCGTGCAGGGAGATCAACCAGTTCAATCCGTATATCTGGTAATCACGTAGTTTCCCATCTTTGATAAAGCTGGGGGATTCTGTGAGCACAGTTGAATTTTCCTCAAGCTCCTCTTTCTCATCTTCCATCAACTCAGCATCTTCTTCCTGCTCTGTTTTCCTGTAGTGCCTCTCATGTTTGCCGGATCGATTATTGGAGCCATTCGAAGATTTATTCTCACTGTCTACAGATCTCAATAACTTTTGCAAATTTTTATCGTACTTGGCCCGCAATTCGATGAAGTGTCTGAATAAGTCTGTGATCTGTAAAAGGTGCTTGAACCGAATATACGTATCCTCTCTATTTCTTTGTTTCGCTATCAGTGGGTCGACATTTAACAAAAACTTTGATCTTCTGGCAGCCCAGTATTTCTCGTCATGTTTTCCAACCTCAGTAGATGCTGTTCCAGATGAAGTATTCTTAAATTCCTGTTTTTTTCACAACTTGTTAGTATTGCATAGCTTGATCGCCGCATCTTCACTTGTCCGCCGCAAGTGTGTGGTTAATGGAGACTCAAAAAGGCAAGCCGAAGTCAAGACTTCATTTTTGAGTCGCTTGTAAGCAAAAACGTACTTCTTTTTCCATTTCTATGGTCTTCGCTGTAGGGAAATCACTGCTCGAGAAGGCAGTCTTAACAATGGCATCTGGTATTAAGTTATGTTTGTTGATAGTTAATTTCCTATAAATGATAACTAAATATAAAGACTTTCGAAATCTTAAAGCTTTAAGTAGCGAGGCCTGAATAATGTTGAAAATAGAGGAAATAATGACGTTTAGGACATTGTTAAAAGGGAGAACTAATAACCTTGGTAATGAAATATGATACTTTCGGTTGGTAGAGCCGTGATGCGTTTCCCAAAATGTTATATTAGGTGTGTAATAGAATATTTCATTAATGTCTTTATATAAAACTTCTGCTCCTACACTTATGGGAACCAAGATTAGCAGGTTGTTTCTTAAATCGCAATAACTATGTACATGAAAAGGAATTCTTGAAGCATAATAGATGAGTAATGGTTTAGACTCACTGAATTCGAGAATGAGAATTGCCAGAATTTCTATTGAAATGTCTTGAATCTTCCAGAGAGCGTTTACCTTTATGAGGCTTCTTCTTACCCATACCTGAATCGTCTCGCACTGTCTCCGAGACAGTTGATTCTGTGTTTTTTTTGCTTTTAGGTCCCTTATGTTTATTTTGAGATGGTTCGGACGACTTCCTGCGAGATGCTTTCTTGTGTGGTGGTGTTGTGGACGATTCAGCTTTGATAAATTGTTCCAACGCTTCATTTTCAGCCTTGATCCGTTCAGACTCGGCGTTCCACCATTTTAAGAACCTGGCTTCCTCAAGAGCTTCTTCTGTCGTCTTCAAAGGGACACTGCTAGGCTGCTTGTTAGTCCACGCGGAAGAAGTTTTCTTCACATACAAAGGCATTGTTTGTTTGATTCCGTCACCTGACACACTAACTATGCCTGTTGTCTTTTTCTTGGATTTTAAAGCCTCTCCGAGTGTTGGAAACTTTGTAGATACAGGTTTGATGCTCTGTGTCGTGTTCTTATTTTGACTTTTGTCAAAGGAACCTTCAGAGCTTACACGTTGCGCATTGGGAATTGGGTCTTTCGGAGATAACGATTTTCCCCATACACTTTTTTTATCATCAGATTTCAATTCAATGGTATCGCCTTCGTTGAGGCGCCTGATCTTTTCTTTCTGAGTTTCTTTCTTAATCTTAATCTTGGTAGAATTTGCAGGTTTGTTGAGTGACTCTCCAATTGACGGGAACAGTTGCTCACCACTGTTATTTGAAGATGACACCAGAGAACCTGAAAGTTTGATGTCGGAAGTAGTAGGCGCTAATCCACTTGATTGGTACGGCTGTTCAACGATGGATTTTTTCTTCTTTCTTTTGGCGACCTCAGTGAATGAACTTTCATCAGAATCAACAGCTACAGCTGAATCTGACTTTAGATAATTCTCGTTCCACGCAACACCTGACTGGCTGATGAAACTAGGCCTCCTAATATTCTTCAAATCTTCTTGAGAGGAGTAGCTACGCGTGCTTTTAACAAAGCTGGGCTTTCTTGACTCCGCTGAACTCTTCTGTCTTTGCTTTTTCAAGTATGAAGATTCAAAAAGAAGCTTAAATTCCCTACCTGATTCCATGTATTCATAGTTAAACTCATTGAGATGATTCTCGAACCTCTTTGCAAAAGTAACATGGTCTTCATTTTCATACCAGCTTATGTACTCGTTGGAAACATTCGTACCCAAATGAAATTTTGATTCCAAGCTGTTCCACATAGAGGATGTAACACTGTCATTGATCATGTCAACGTATTCTGGTACAAAAATGATTGAGGGATTGAAATAAAGGTAATTCTCACAAGCATCTTTTAATTTTCCCAACATAAAACTATGACCAACAACCCAAAGTAAAATAACGTTTGAAGGTGCGATTAGATCTCTAAGTTCTCTCTCGATGGAAGCCAATATTCCGGTAAACATAAATTTATCTGCAACATGAAGCAGGTCAATTAGTAAGTCCATATAAGCTTGGTGGCCTAGGGTCAAGCCGTCATTCAATGCAGGTCTGCCAACCCGCGTATCTAACAAATCTGACTTAATGAAGTTGAAGAGCGCTTGAAAGACGTTCGGATGTACGTCTGACCAATCCAAAGTAAGATTGTTTGATTGTTCGAGCCAAATCTCGGAAAAGATCTTTGCAAAGAAGGTAGAGTGAGCTTGAAAAGGAAGTGGTTCAAATGTCTTCTTTTGGTTATCTGAGAGAATAACGTTTACGCTCGTCAAACTATCAACTTCTGTTTCTACAAGACGCTCAATATTTTGACGCAGACGATTGGGTGACGAAAATGGACTTGGAAAGTAATAGTTATCAATGAATTTTGACAACACCGAACAATGGGGTATGTTAAGTTTTGAGTCAATGGAATAGAAGCATTCAATACAGTCCTTGAAGTACTCTACAAAAGGAGGTGGTCCTGAAAGATGTATTTCCCACATTTGGGCACTATCCACATTGAGTCTGAAGTTTAAAGATTCACCTCCAAAATTCCACGAAAGTTCATTATTGTTAGTCAGCTCTGTCCAGAATTTTTCTTGTGCGGCAGCCAGAATTTCCCTGTGACATAATTTCTTTGTTCCATCAGAGAAACAAATCCTCAGATTAAAATTTATATTAATTTGTACTTCATGAAGGGGATGTTGCTCTACAGTAGAAGAAATGTGACGATTCTCTCTGCATAACGCACTGAATGAAACAAAAAGCGGATCGCATGAAACAACAGTCAAGGATGATCCCGACATTCCGTCGCAAATCTTAGTAAACTTCCGTCCTATTGAGGGACACGTATAGATGTCACCTTTCGATGTTGAAACAATTAACTGACCTTCGCTTCCAACATCATAAGAAACGCATGAATCCCAGGGATATTTGGGCTTCCAGTAGCTCTGCGGTTTTAATGATTTTTTAAAATCAGCAATTAATGCTATAGTTCCATCACTATACAACAGCACAAGATTCTTCCCATAAATATTCTTGCACTTTATGGATACAATTTGATGATGGTAGAACTGTCTGCTGAAGAACTTGTCGAAAGCATCATCAGGACCAGCAGTGGTGTTTACCCTCAACACTTTATGATTTGCCAATGCAAATATCTGATTACCGCGACATAAAATGAAGGTCACAAAGTCGGTTGCAACAAGAGACACAAATCCATTGACATAAGAAGGCAATGTGACAATGGCACAGGAACTTGTTATACGTCCCTTTTGATCAAGATAGACCTCATTTTTTTCTAGTCTTGAGGTGGGCCCGAACTGCCCTACGTCTAACCCAAATGATTTTAGAACACCGTCTTTCATAAGCACGCTCGTAGCAATATTAGAACATGATATCAAATCTTCAGCAGTGAGCAACCATTCTAGTACATTGGGTTTTTCTAATGATGCAGAGTCATGCGATTTAGAGTTTATTCCGATTTGGCCGTATTTATTCATACCCCATAAAAGTAGAGCGCCAGTCTCTGATTTTGCAACCAAATGATGTGTTGAACACTTTATGTCGACAAGGTGTTCATCTGTCAGCTGTTGATACCTGAGAAGGTCTTTGTTTCCGATTAGTTTGAGCTTAGTTGTTCGCCCTGTGATATATGTTGAGGTGTGTCCATCGGTATCATCTGCAGTCAAAACAGAGTAATATTTAGTCATGAAAGAAGATGAAAACTGCATATCTTGATGAGACATACGCCAGATGTCTAATTCGTACCATGAATTTAACCTGTCATTGTGGTCTCCCGTTCCTAACTGCATGTTAACATTTGAGCCAAAGTTATAGCACTTTGAAAAGGTTGTACGACCGGGATGTCGCTTACTGGTGAGTGAAGAAGATTCAAGCCTGCTCCAGATCATAGATTGTAAAAGGAGTAGCGGTGTCATTCCAGACTTATCAGTCATTTGCCAGGATTTTCCGTTATCCGCAGCGTCCTTTAAGGTTCTTCTGTACAGTTTAAAGCATTTTTGCAGCTGTAAAGTAAGGACAGCTAAATGAAACGCTGTGTAGCCACTTTCTAGATCCTGGTCTTTGGTATCAATCTTAGTTAACTGTGATTCGCTGACCCCTGGAATCATGGTTAAGTGGTAAGATAACGTTTTGCCCATACAGTCTCTCACATTGGTCATAATAGGTTGTCACTGCCGTGTTTTGATTTACTTTCAAAGTTTTAATTGTGGGGCTGGTCGCACAGAGGTTAAAGCGTTCTACTAAGTCTAAAGACCATTATAAAGGTCTGAGAAGACATATATCTCAGCGACCCACGTTTGTTCTTGCTCTTAGAAGTTACATCTGAGATTAACATGCCTGATGCCTTAATGTGAAGTAATCCGGGTAACCACAGTTTTACTCTACCAAGCTGTGGTGGATATGAGACTCATGTCAGTCAGTGGGTGCGGGTCGCTTAGAGTACAGGCGAATCGATTACCAGGTTTGATTTAATCTTAGCGTATATGCTTGAATCTAGATATGTATCATATAATTTGAATAGAGAAATATTAACCAATGGCGATCTTTATTAATGCCATATACTCGAGACTGATCAGACAGATCCGTAGAACCACGACTTATTGACTACAGCGAACAACTAACGCACTTAGTTCAGGTGGCTACTGCTAGCACTCTTTCAGTGGCGTACTGAGCAGTGTTCAAAGTTAATTTAGCCTTTTGTCCCTTTTCAGCTCTGTAGGCCTTCATGTTGTCAAAATACTTATCAAACAAGATCGAAGAGTCTCTTGGACCACCTTTTGCCTCTGGGTGGAATTGAGTCGAGAAGATTGGTCTGGAAACATGGATCATACCCTCGTTTGACTTGTCGTTCAAGTTCTGGAAGAAAGGCTTGAATTCAGAAGCGGGCAGAGTGTCGGCATCAACAGCATAACCGTGGTTCTGCGACGTGATGTGACATTGGCCGGTGGTCAAATCCAGCGCAGGTATATTGTGGGCTCTGTTACCGTAGGCAAGCTTGACTGTACTGGCGCCAGAAGCCAATGCCAACAATTGATGGCCCAAACAAATACCGAACACTGGCAAATTGTGCAAGGACTCTGTTTCCAACAGTCTTTTTAATTCGGGGACAGTTGAGTCCATACATTGCAAAGGATCACCAGGCCCGTTAGAAATAAAAATTCCGTCAAATTGATTGGCAACGGTAGTGATAGGAAAGTCATATGGGAACACGGTGACGTTAGCTCCTCTTTCCACCAAGCATCTGATGATGTTTTCCTTGACACCACAGTCAATCAAAGCCACATTGAATGGTGACTTCACGGAGGATGATGCCTCGACGTAGAATGGTTCCTTAGTAGAGACAAGTTTGACCAAATCAGTTTGTGGTTCCACGGGTTTTGGCTCGAATGACCCCTGGACAGCTATAGTAGAAGGTGAAGAGCCCTGTTCTCTCAATATTTGAACCACTGCACGTGTGTCAACACCGCCGATAGCAGTGACATTTTCTCTCTTGCACCATGCTCCTAAACTCTCGACGGCAGTCCAGTGGGAGTATCTCCACGCGTATTCGGCCACGACGATTCCCTTCACATGGATGTGAGGAGATTCGAAGAACTTCAACAAGTTGAACTCATCGCGCTCTTCTCCGTTTGGCACGCCGTAGTTACCAATCATGGGCTGTGTGAAAACCAAGATCTGGCCCTTGTAGGAAGGGTCAGTCATGGATTCCGGATACCCAACCAAAGAAGTGGTGAAAACTGCTTCACCACTGCAGGAAGTTGGGGCACCGAACGAATAGCCCTGGAACTCAGCGCACTTAGATTCCAAATCCGAATTGGAATTGTGGTAGATAGTAAAGCTCGCTTTTGGAGCAGCAGTCTTGAAATTAGGCATTGTTGTTCTTCCAGATATGGTCTTGAATGTAGTCTTGGCAAGTGTATGAAGAGAAGCAGAGTCTAAACATACAACTTAAAGCAAAGGTGCGAGGCGCTATAGAAGCAAAGAAACGATCTTGAACTCCAAATTCACGATCGTGTCAGTCAAAAAGTGGTACAGAAGTTCAAACTAGTGTTCTCAGTCTGTGTTGAAGTCTTCGTTTAGTACTGTCAATTTCCTAAACTCAATATAAGATGAGCAAACAAATCTGCCAACTTTATCTCAACTATTTCAAGCACAACTTCTATCAGTTACTCTTGGACACTGCAAGTTGAAATAAGTAATCTCAATATATATACTTCTTAAGACAACCATTGTTAGACATCCCATTCTTCTCGAGACTGGTGATGCAATCCTAATGTCATCTCAAATTTTTTCATTTCTTTTCTACTGTGACTAACACTAAAAAGAAATGATTGATGTAATCGGTTACTTAAGCATCAGTTACGGCCCGATATCTTTGCAGGTCATGTGATGTGACTACTGATAAGAGATCGATTGACGGATGAGAAGATGAGCGCTGTTATTAGACTGTTATATGTAAAATGTACGTTGAATTGCAGTGTCATTATTAGGTCAAGTGGTGGCTAATGCGATTGTAGCTCGCACAACGTCTTATAATCTGTGTGACGGGACAGCAGCGAAAATGGCTGTTAGTACTCCCGTGATACAGAGAACGAGTGTGAGACACCACAGAGCTCTTCTCTTAAGGATAGAGTTCACAAACGGATGTTTCACTTTGCACAGACGAGATCTTCCTCCGAGTATTGTTAGCCACAGTGGGACGTCGTGAGTCGAGTGCAGCGTGTTCGAACGGTGGTTATTCATGGCTCGAAGCTCTAGGTCGTCGAGTCTACGCTTGGACACAAGAGTTTGCGTTACGCCGCTGAAAGCGTACACTATGTCCACCAGGTATATGCCGCAGACCAGGTAGTACGATCCTAGCAGGAACGGGACTATGCACACGACTCGTATTCCTCGGGCATACCCGATGAAAATAAGCGTGTATCCTATCCAGAGTCCGGCCAGCCACCACAGAAGACCAATTCCGATTCTGGAGCCAGTAGACCATTGGCTGAACGGAGAGCTGGAGCGGGGATGCTGTTTCTTGTGGCTCTTGCTACTGAACAGCAAAACCTCGTCATGTATGTTGTGAAGCGCTACGCAGCCCAGAAACCGGGGGAAACAATCCATTTCCAAGAACTGGTAAACTATTTCCTTGATAGGCTCGAAGACTTCCGGATCGTGCCTTCGCTCTTGCATCACCAATCGTATCGTTTCGTTCCTCAAGTAGGCTGGAATCTCGTACAAAAATCTATCACTTTGCTCTTGAGAGAGAAGATACGTCGTCACAATATCCTGCGCACTAGAAATTAACTGCTTTGTAGTCAATTTAGGTTTCGTACCCTTCGTCAGGTTCTCCTTGGCCAAGTTATCGATGTACTCACTGAACTCGGCCTGGTCGTTGTTCATCTGCTTCCAGTCGTGCAAAAGCTGCGAAAGCCGCGGTGAATCCGTTTCACCTTTCAGAAACTGACTGACACGTTTACTGTCGTTGTAATCCAGGTATCCATTGCTCATCAATGCCTCCAACAGCATTGCTGACGAGACAGAATCTCTATTTGCCGGATCCTCCACTTTTTCTTCGTTTTGTCCCGCAGGACGTTCCGCATTCTCGACGTCTAGCACAGATTCGCGTATTCCTTTCACGTAGTCCTTACAGAGCCTCAGATAAGCCATCACATCGGTCCAAAAGTCCAGATATACGATAGCATGCGGATACTGGGACAGAAAAGTGTAAAAAGACCACAGATCCAGCGGTGCCGCGGTCTGCTGATTCAGCACCTCATACAGCGTGGGGAGACGGGCCTTCTGAGCCTCAGTCAGTGTCTTTTCCATGCTTTGTGCACTCATCGACCCTGATTACCCTTCAGATCACTTTGGTAATAAGCCAGTTTTCTCGGATCTTGAAACGTCAATTGACAGCCAGGACTCGCTTCTTGCTTCTTGAAACGCCTATAAAAATGATGGTAACACTTAACTATAGGCAACTGTGAACTCTTTGCCGTTCAATTCCCCCTAAATAGCTCTCGTGCCCGTCTTTCATGCTCATCGAAAGGCTGTCATGATCTAAATACAAAGTTCGACCCATTTTTCTTCAAACCTTTCGATATTGTAAAATCTAAACAATAAGTCTTAATATAGACAAACCCAGCACAATATATAAAGCTTATGATTAATTCGGCACAAGGGCTGCTGCAGCGCGTTGATCTGGGACGAAGGGTGCTAAGTGTGTTCAGAAGCCTGCAGGGCATATGCAGCGTAAATTTGAATCGTTACGGAGTTCTGAAATCAGTCTGTGCTAAGAAGTGTTCATCTATAGAAGAAAAGGTATATTGTATAGGTCTTGAACCCTTGTAATGAGCCTGTCAGCGGCGAAACCTTCAAGTTTTGCCCACTATTTAGTGTAAGAAGGATATATCGTGAGACACTCTGGTTTTGTTGGTATTATTACGAGATATCTCTACTTCTTTTAGAACTTAGGTCTTTTAGAGTTTTAAGAGATGACAGAGTCATAGTTCCCATCATGTCAAACTGCGCTGTCTGATGCTTTTTGATACATTCAGGCAAATAGACGCATATTTATTCCAGCACCCACATGAAGTCTCACGCTATAAGGGTTCCGTTAAGAATCGGAATAGTTCAGTTAAACCCTCAGATAGGTCATCTCAAGGAGACTACGGCAAGAGCATGGAAGCTCCTGGAGGAGTTTGAAGCTCGAAATAAAGGTCACAAGCCCGATATATTGGTGTTCCCTGAGTTTGCGTTGACTGGATACAGCTTCCGCAACAGAGAACACATATTGCCATATACAACGCGAGTCACAGAGGGTCCCTCCTTCAATTTTGCCCAGGAAGTCTCCCGCAAATTTCAATGCTACACCGTGATAGGATATCCAGAACGTTATGGAGAGGATGATGCGAACGCTACATTGTATAACAGTGCCGTGATGACAAACTCTGCGGGAGAACTCGTCTTCAATTATAGGAAATCGTTTCTCTACTACACCGATGAGGACTGGGGATGCGAAGAAAATCCTAAAGGATTCCAGCAGTTTGAGATCCCGATGAAGGGTCTACTGGAATCTGACGGTACTGAGTGCGATGTGATGCTGAAAACTGGGATCGGTATTTGTATGGATCTCAGCAATTACAAGTTTGAGGCGCCGTTCTCGGATTATGAGTTTGCGACTTACCATGTTGATCGTGGTACGGAGTTACTGATCTGTCCAATGGCCTGGTTGCACTCTTCTTCAATTACCAATGACGTGAAAGATCCGGAAGAGCATTTTGCACCTGTAAAGTCTGTCCTCGAGAGGGAAAATCTGCCCCTGTGGGGTTCGCAGGGCAATTTCCAGATCGACCTCAACAACAAAGATGTCATTCTCCCTGTACCATTTGATGAAGCCATGAGTGGAAGCACGTATGATGAACTGGAGAAACCAGACATAATGAATATAACTTATTGGCTTTTGCGTCTGACTCCATTCATCGCTACCAAACAACGGCATGACTTGTTCCACAAGAAAGTTTTGGTTCCTTTGTTGTCTAAGTTAGACCGCACAAGCTCTTACATTGGCTCATCTCTGGATAAAGTTTGGGTACACCAGGGAAAGGAAACAGTTGCAGCAATCGCGAATAGGTGTGGTATCGAAGACTCGAAAACGGTGTATGCAGGATCCTCTGGGATCTATAAATTCAATGGTAAAGATAACATGAACGAAAGAATTGATACCACTAACAAAAGTATCGATCTTTGTGGAAACCTCAGTAAGGGTCTCGAAGGTATTTTGGTTCGTGACGTTGAGCTAAAGATTCGCAGAGAACACATATGAAGTTTTAAAACTTGAACCGCTCCAAGTTTTAAAGTAGAGCAGCGACCGCTAAACGAAAATATAAGTCATGCGACTAGGGCGATATATCGCCAAGATGCCGACATCAGAATGAATCCAAACTAGAATGTAATTGATGATAAGTAATGAACTACTTTTACTATAATACATATTATGGTCGTGGAGCGCCGCTACAAAAGCTGGCTTCTTAATACACCATCCATACTGATCCTGCCACAAGGACGCATACGAAGATGGCTGTGATAATACCAGCTCCTGCCTTGTCTCCTCCAGTAATGTCAAGATTTTTCTCCAAAATATTTGTGGTACTGACATTCAACCCGGCGTTTGGATCTCCACGAGAAGAACCACCGTTCTTTTCGGTATATGCAGCTGGTCTTTGGTGAATCAATAACTGATTCATGATTTCTAAAGCGCAAGCTTGCTCACCAAGACCATATTTACCATCCCAGCCATCTTCAAACCAGTTGAGACCACATGTATGCTTATCCGTTCCTCCGGTACAACTCTTGGCTGCAGCAGAAGCACTGGTTTCCACTAAGGGGGTAATGATATCAGTAGTAAAAGGCGCCAAAACGGAAGTATAGCCCAACATTCTAGAGAAGATGGCTTTGAAAACACGTTGATCCGTGTTACAGACATTGGCGGGCTGGCAAGTGGCCTCGTACATAATGTCATTTTTGAAGAAGAACTGTTTAGCTCCACCAAAAATTTGTTCTGTTCTTTCTTTCCATAAATCTGTTCCATTTGTAGCATTGTACATATACGCACAACCTCCCATAACGACACCATGGTTATAAGTCCATTCATACTTGACAATTGCGGTGCAATTCTCGTCAAGACTAGCACCATCAAACACGTTTGCAGCGTCTTTCAATACAACAAAGTTGACGTCGACCAACCACTGGAAAACCTTATCTGCTACTTCCAAGTAAGTGTTATTTCCTGTATATCTTCCTAGTCTTGCAGCAAGTTGGAAGAGACACCCATTTGAAATCGTATTCTTATAGTTGTAGCCTGAGTTCCAGGTAAAGATTTGCCATCTCAAGCCACCACCACAGTGCTCTGCATCCCAACGCGAGTACATCTGATTGAACACGGCCTGAACCATCGCCAACCAATCCGGTACTCCATCTTCGGTAGGATTTGTGAAATTCCTCTCAACAGCACTCATGACTGTTAACGCCCAAACACCTTGGTCATCGTTACCTTCCACCATGGTTTGATTGCCTGGCATGTAATCGAATTTCTTACCTGTTTGAGCGATCATAGCATCATATATCAGGCTCTCATACGTGTTGTTTTCACATAAAAACCAGTTGTCAAGCATACCGCCAAACACAAGTCCGGCTTCCCACCAATAGTACGGGTAGAACATACCAACGGCTCCTCCATATCTGGTACCTTCGTAATAATCTAGAATACCTTTCTGAATTAGCTGGGTAGCTGCGCAAATCGATTCCTTAGAAGACGTGTCTAAGTCAATTGCCGAGACCAATGAAACTATCAGGAACCAAACGTTCCATACTGAAAATCGCATTATATTACCTCTGTCCCTTTATTCTGTGAAAAGAAAATGCTTCAACTCAACACCGGTCTTATAAATATGTGATCAACCGTCCACTTTATAACTCAACTCGAAGGTGCTCAACTGAATCAAGGATTCAGAAATCAGGATCAAACGGTTGTTTGATTGATGTTCGCTAGAGAAGCTGAAGTTCTACCAAAACGAAGCGTGAAAGGGAGCAGTAACTTTACGCACAGATTGCCTTAACTAAACGGTTATACAAGGCTAGATAAATACTCCAAATACAAGGCTTAGTTTCTAATCACCTACTAATAGTGTGCTAAGTTTCTGTTTTCCTTCAAATCTGTTTTTAGAATCATTAGGCGTTTTGAGTGAAATAATTGTGATCACGTGAAATCAAACAAAATTCAAGAAGTAGGCACTACTGCTTGCCTTCATTAGGCACAGCAATATGCTCAGTGGCATCATGGTAAGTGCGCTTAACCTCCGTTCAATTAACGATTTGTTTTTATGTTCCACTATTTAGAGTTTTGATGTAAGCAGTACATAGTGAAAAGAGTGGATATACATCGTTCGTGTTGCTCAGAGTCTACTCATTCGTCGTAATAATTGTTACAGTACTGTTTGAAGAATTGCAATATGTTCTCATTAAACAGTTTTGCTACCGAGTCTGGGAATCTGGAGTGGACCTCGTTGTCAACTCTGATGATTCCCATATCCTCTACAATTTTTGACATTGCACTCAACAAGAGCATCGAAAACTCTGCATACCACCGATGACTCCAGCAGCACAACTTCACGCATGTGTTAATGATCTCTAGGTTGATTTCTTCAGATGGGTTGGTCTCGCGTTCCATCAGTAAGATCTGTAAAAGCTTCCTCGAGGACTGAGAACTGAACCTTTTCTGTAATCCGTTTTCAAAAGCTGTCTTGGCAGTTCTGAACTGCCTCAAACGGAAACTGCATAGGCCGACGAGCTCCCATTCCAAGGTCGTTTCTGGTTTCAAGTCGTTGGATTGCCATTGGGCGTATACCCTGAGATCATCATACAGGAGCATGAACAAGTTATCAAACCATCTCTCACATAAACGTTTGCCCTTGATGTCGCGGGTTACCTCTTTTTCGGACTCAGAATCAGTAGCAATGTCTAAATGATCATATTCTTCTTCCATCAAGAATAGCTCGGCCCTGAGCTGTAGCAGCTTCTCCCATCCAAGACTCTTTACGATCTCACATAACATGTCATAAATCCATTGGAATGTGTTCTTCAAATTAGCTGCCTTTAGGTTGTACAACTCTGGTTTCACAATCTTGTGTTCTTCCATGACAAAAACCGAATTCAGATTGGTTACCTCGTCCAACACAACGTCTAAAGGTAGTGGTAAATGTAACTCAACAGTGGCATTGTTCCCATCCGTATTTAGAATCCTCCTGTATTGATACTTCTGGGCCAGAGACGCTAAATTCATAGGTAACGAATTCAATGCCAACAGAGCGTTTCTGTTGTCCCCTAGAGCAATATAGGATTTCACTAGGAAGAACCACGGCATGAACGCATTTGGTGTCAATTCGACAGCATGTTGACTCTCCCTCAACGCGAGCTGCGGGTCATTGTGGTCCAGTAAGTACTTAGCCTGTAGCACTAGCAGTTCACACTGATACGTGGGATCGTCAATCTTCTGTAATGAGTTGTGGATGAGCTTAATTCCATCGATCTCTTTGTCGTTGGTCAAGTAGACTCTGGCAATGATGATGTCAACTAGAGGGCCAAACGCAGTTTGTAAGTCGTTCAACATTGGAAGACACAGGTCAATGGATTTTGTCATACGCACTATCTCACACAGAGTCTCTACCAGATAGTTGTTTGTCAAAGTCGAGGGCATGTTACCGTAGATACAGGGGGACCCAACTTCGATGCCTCGAGGAAAGAAAAGTGGGAACAGCGAGATAAACATCTCATGAGCGTTGTCCAACTGGCCTGTCATTAACGGGTTATAGATTCTGGTCTCCACCACGTTGATCACTTCGCCGTCTTCTCTGTTCTCAACCATACACATCACGTCCCGCATCTTCCCACTGACAAAGGCTTCGCCCCACGCCATGTCTGTCTCTTCCTCGGCATCAAAAGTGATCTGATTTCCATTCTTATCGATAAAGGACGTCTCAATTGTGCCCGGCAGATGCACCTTGACGATCATATCGCACTGTTTGAATATGTTCCACGTACTAAACGAGATCCATTCGACTGTGAACTTGGTGTTCTTACCAAACCAAAGTTGCGGTTTACTCTCGATGCATTCCATCAACTCTTTGAGCCACACGGCTATCGTGGTGGGGTCAGAGGTGTCCAGTCCCGCCACGTAGAAAAATGTGCCTACGGTTTTCTTTTGCGCGTCGTGCTTCACAATTGTGATCAGATCTTGCGGACCCAAAGTGCTCACGAACTCTGGATCTGCCAGTCTGGCAGCACGCTCGTTCAAAGCCTGGCCTGGAGTCTCTTCGACAACTCTATAATAAATTCCAACACATACCTGCACAGCCATGAGACGGCTTGCCGTCTCATGCTGTGCACGCACAATGGCTCTTGTTAGTAACTGATGTCCTGCGATGCGTTCAGCCGCGGCTTTCATATGCAAACATACTCTGGAATCGAGTCCTGTGACAGATTCATGCTAACTGCTGTTTCAACGGTAAACTCTGCTGCTGCAATGTGACGTTATCGCTCGCCTGACCGCTCCACACGCCGCTCTATCTTCATCCTGTGCATTGTCAACGTCAACTTTTCGTCTTTTCTTCCTTATTATACACCTTAAACAGAAAAACGTACGTGCAACTACACAAGCCAGGGTCGGCCGCGCCTCACTCGTCCACAGACCACTCTTTCGCCGTCAGACAGTACTTCTCAGGGGGCAGCCTCACGCCCCACGAGGAAACCACGTTTGGAAGCTGTTTCTTGTTTCTCTCCTGCGCCAGCTGCAGCATCAGCTCTTTTGGAGCTGTGGGCTTGAACTGGTACTGCGTTCTAGCCCCGATCGCTAGCCGGATATCCTCGATAGATACATCCGACGCAGACCCTCCGGCATGCTCTCGGTACGCAATTGCATCTTTCAGCACTCCTTTAGTGTATCTATGCGCAAAATCCATCAGCTGTAAGGGCACTCGGTCCTCATACTGTAGTACAGACTGTGAGGCTAGCAATAGATGCAACAGCCGTACGTCTCTAGGAGTCTCTTGAGTCTCCTGTGAGTTGTCTTCCATGCTAAACTATACACTGACGTTTCTTCAACGGTCTCTGCCGTTCAGCAGACGCTCTGAGAGCCCTTGAATGCCAAGCTTGCCTTACGTATTAGTACAGAGTCAGATGCTCTTATGGCTTTGATCGTTGTTTCTAGCAAAAACTGAAAAATTGACAAATCTTGATATATAAAGCCTTAACCATGGAGAGAAGTAGAGTGTGAAGTAATTGTGAATGGATTGATAAGAGATTGATCCTTGGTTTCAAACGAGTTCTGTTGCAGATTAGAGCTATATTTGTGTTAGCAAAGTACAGGTATAGTAGTTCTGTTGAGTTTTAATTTTAGCAGAGTTTCAGAGCGTATTTTTGAGAATAGAAGGCATAAGCATTAATCAGAGATGTCTGACTGGGATACAAACACTGTTATTGGACGTAAAGTCAGAATTGGTGCTGGCGGGCCACGCCAGCAGGTTGCCCGTACACAGGGCCAGATTAACGAGGCCAGAAGATCCGGAATGGTTCTGTCGGTGGACAAAAAGTACGGAACAACGAATTCCAAGGCGTCGCCGGAGGGCCAGAGGTTGACGAAGGTGGACCGTGAGACAGACATCGTGAAGCCAAAGAAGGTGGATGCGAGCGTCGGAAAGGCGATCCAGGCCGGGAGACAGGGCAAGAACTTAACGCAGAAGGAGCTGGCCACGAAGATCAACGAGAAACCTACGGTGGTGAACGACTACGAGTCCGGCAGGGCGATTCCAAACCAGCAGGTGTTAGGCAAGATGGAGCGCGCGCTGGGCGTCAAGTTGCGTGGTAAGAACATCGGAGAGCCTCTGGGTGGTCCCAAGAGTAAGTAGCGTGTAGGTATGTGTAACGAACCGATTTGCTCGTATATCCGAGGCAGAAGCATGCAGGTGGCAGCCAGCAGCTGGGCAGCTGCGTGAGCAGCTGCCTGGCTAGTTTTCCGTGGGCAGTCTTTTTTAGCGTGTATGTCTCGCGGATGATCTAATTCTTGGACTTTATCACTCAATGGAGTAGATTAGCAGGAAACAGACTCAAAGGCCCAGGAAGGCCTTCAGTGCAGCAGGCACTACTACGCACCCACAGACCCTTTCTCGTGGCCTTGACTACTACATGGACGCTAAGTTGGACTTCAGACTTGATCACGTGATCTCCATACTTTGCTTAGAAGTTTGACAAGGCGCGTCTAATATCAAAACTTGATTGTACAATATTAGAGATCTGAAGAGATGTAATGCTGCAAAGATCGGTTTTAGCGTGGCTGTTGGGGTATCGAGACTGAATTTACTAGAGTCTGCGTGATCCGAAATTCCGAGTATATTGGTCAAAATGTCGTTCAGTAAGGCAGGTTTGCAACAGAAATGGACCTCTGAGGAGGATATTAAGAGCGTCTTGGATGAGCTGAAGGCGATGGACAAAGTGACCTCTTTGGACCTATCGGGTAACACCATTGGTACTGAGGCCTCTAAGGCGCTCGCACGCGTAATTGAAGATACCCCCTCCATTCGTGATAACTTGGAAGAAGTAAACTTCGCGGACATGTACACTTCAAGACTGGTTGACGAAGTTGTTGAATCGTTGCAAGTTCTCTTGCCCGCATTGAGCAAATGTCCCAAGTTAAACAAAGTGGATCTCTCTGATAACGCGTTCGGCCTGCGTACCATTGATTCGCTGGAGACGTTTATCAGAGAAACAGTCCAGTTGAAACATCTGATTCTGGCCAATAACGGGATGGGACCGTTTGCTGGTGAGAGGATTGGTAAAGCGCTGTACCAGCTTGCGCAGAACAAGAAGAAATCAGACGAGACCATGCTGGAAACTTTTATTTGTGGCAGAAACAGATTGGAGAATGGATCCACCCGTTGGTTGTCTCAAGGGTTAAAGGCTCATGGAGAAGGACTACATACTGTCAGATTGTATCAAAACGGTATCAGACCGCTAGGTTGTATCAACTTGATCAAACATGGTCTCTCTCATAACACAAAATTGAAGGTACTCGATTTGCAGGATAACACTTTCACTGCGCTTGCATCGGATATTCTGGCCGAATACATGGTTAATTGGACGGAACTTGAAGAGTTGAATCTCAACGACTGTTTGTTGAAGGGTCCAGGTGCTCATTCTGTGTTGAAAGTGTTAAAAGATCAGAAATTTAACGACTTGGAAACCTTGAAGCTTCAGTACAATGAATTAACGCAACACAGTTTGGAGCATCTTTTAATTCCAGCCCTCAAAAGTGGTAACTTACCATCTCTTAAGTCTTTGGAATTAAACGGTAATAGATTAGAAGAAGATTCTGAGCAATTAGAGCTCTTACCGACTCTTTTCGATGGAGATCTGGATGATTTGGATGATTTGGAAGAAGTTGACTCCGAAGAAGAAGAAGAGGAGAGTGAGGACGAGGACGCTGAAGCGGAAGACGTCTGGGATCCAGCTCAATTTGTGAAAGACAAATCAGTTGATGAATTGGCTGAGGAATTGGAGAAGACTCATATTGAATAGTGCATGACACTAAAGCTGTCTAACGGATCACTTTGGGTCATGTTTTGCTTGTTAATACAGTGGTTCAAACACCAATCTATAGACATGTTAAACAATCTTTACATCTAACTCAAATGTGTCAATTAGCTTATCCTTGTAGCACCACTGATTCTCCAACCACGCCTCAATCTGTCTAGGTTTTTTGAACATAAGCTTAGTAATATCATGGTTTGTGGAATGAATATACACTATCATGGGACTCTCTAGTGACCAAATTTCCCATAACGAGGGAGTCGTCTGTTCTAGCTTGTATTCGTTTTCTGCCGTTAGTGTCACTTTGTAGTATACTAACGTTAGATCCAATAGATTCACAGAGTCCTGCACGGCGGTTTCAGTAGGTAATATGAGCTGCTCTAGTACCCGGCACCATTTCTTGTTTGAATCATTAGAGAGAGCTTTTATGAGATTGACAAAAGTCCCGAATCTAGGGTATAATACGTTGTGTAGGACAGGCAAGCCCTTGTACTTCTGTTTCATTAGTTTTCTTTCCACCACTTTCACTTCTGGAGTGAATATGTTAACTTCAGGAAATAATACAATGCTCTCCGATCCATAGAACCGTTTAAATTTGGATACAGATACCGAGGCGTTCTCATCGTTTCGAAACACCGTCCAAAAATGCATCAAGCTCGGATATTTCATTAACCTTGTCCAACAGGCAAAAACGACGTTCTCCGCCCCAAGCTGCGACTGGATGATCACATAGTCTAATACAGACCTGTGGTTTGCCACAACAACCTGATGCTTCTCCTTGGTTCTAATGGGATCTCCTTCGAACAATACCTGAATATCTTCTCTCAAAACAGTCCAGATAATGAACTCATTGATCCAGATGTGCACCATCATTTGTAATTTTTCTGCTTCCATGGTAGCACGGTAGTAGTATTTTGAGGATATGAATGCGGTCCATTGTTGCATGTACCACAGCCATGCATCAATGTATCCTTGAAGTAACAACAAGATCATCAATATCAAGGAATACAAGGAACATTTCATCAAATGTTTCTCATGAATGGCGAACCATGGTCCGAAAACATTAGTTTGCAGCATGCTGAGTATCGACATTCTTTAATACCGTCCATAGGACCACCATAATTCTGTATACAACAATATGGCCACACCTAGTACTACACAATAATGTGGTAATCATGTTAAACTGTCATGACAGACACAAATACGTTTTCTACTGGATTTAACCGCGTTGATCCGCAGTAATTCCAAAATTAACCAGCAAATTCATAGACATGCTCTTGAGATTAATTTATCATGATGACAGTATTCATAGACAAGTATAAGCTTCTTGCTTAACTCTGCTCTGCGTATTCTTCCTTTAAAGGCCAGCATTCTGAAATTTTTCAGTATTAATGCTGAAATAGATCAACATTTGAACAAGCTCATCGCATAACAGAAGAATTTGGTGAGGGATCTAGCTCGAGCTGCAGGAGACAGTAGGGTGGCAAGAATAATGCTTAGACCCTTGGCTCCACGTGTACAAGTGAGGGGGATCAAACTCCTGTCAGTCTTCAAGCGGTCATCGTATGAAAAGTTTAAGTTAATTCCGCCACCAGCAGGAGGAGTCACTGGAACAGTGAACGACAAGCTGCCAGTGTCTGAGCCGGACTGGTTTCATGGCTCTTATCACTGGGACTATGAACGTATAACTGCGGTATCGCTGATTCCTTTGACTGTAGTACCCCTTTTTGGTGCTCTGTCGTCAGCATCGTTTAACGCTGCTTTCCCGGTTCCGATCCTGGACTCTCTGTTGGCAAGCACTGTTTTGATACATTCATACTTGGGGATCACCAGCTGCATTATAGATTATATTCCCAAGAGGAAATTTGGCTTCTGGCATAAGGCTGCAAAGTTCGCTTTGGCTTTTGGAAGCTCAGTGAGTCTCTACGGAGTATATGTCTTAGAAACAGAAAACAACGGAATCCTCGACTTGATCTCGGGATTCTGGGACAAGGAGAAAGAGGATTCTAGGGCTTATGTGTTCGGTAGATTCTGATCCTAAATTTTGTCTGCTACGCGCTGTTCCGCAGATATCAGAATATATGCGTGCTCTAATGTATATAGTTAACATTGACGATTATTTATTGATAGTACAAATAGTGTGACGATTAAGCCACTTTATTTGAAACGTCTCAGCAATTCCCACAAACGGCAATCCAAGTGTGTGCAGCTTGCCGCTTGGATTGTTGTGAGGTTCTTGTTAAGTGAAGGTTGTTCTTGATCTGAGCTCTGTGTAATTACCGTATCTGGCATTTACATAGAAAGAATCGAGTTTAAGCTTGAAAGACATCAAGAGGGTTTCTCACATTCATTTGCACGACACTGAGAGTGTTTTGTTAACTGAAGCAGTCTACCTCAAGTCGTTGAAACATGTAGTGTGGGCTGTAAGTTGAGCTTAAGTTGAATTGATATATAAACATGCTATCTGCTGCCAATTGGTTTTGGATCATATGTGTCACCTTTGAATCACAATTGCTGCCGAGGGCCAAGCCTGTCCTTCCTTTGGCTGTCTCAAAGAAAAATACGAACACCGCTGTTACCACCGTTCAAAGATGTCAGAGAAAAGGCCACCTTTGAGTCCATTATTTTACAATGAATCCTACAATCCATTGGAATCGATTTTAACATTTACGTCTATCTATGGAGAGGGCACCGAAATTACGTTCAGGAATTTGGAAGAGCTAGTAAACACAAATGTCACACAGGCGATAATATTCGGTACAAGGATCGGAGCTGCTGGACTAGCATTAATTATCATGTGGATGATTTCAAAGAACAGAAAGACCCCAATATTCTTGATAAATCAGAGTTCGTTGATGCTAACAGTTATCCAATCTTCTTTGTACCTAGCAGTGTTGTTGAATAATTATGGTGGTGTAGCATTTGCATTAACTTTTTTTCCACAGCTTCCAAGCAGGCATGACGTTTACGTCTATGGCGCAGCAACAATTATTCAATGTCTTTTGGTCGCCTGCATTGAAATCTCTTTGGTATTTCAAGTAAGAGTTCTCTTCAAAGCAGACAACCACAGAAAATTAGGCTGGCTAGCGGCCGGTGTTTCAGCTGCGCTAGGAACTGCAACTTTTACAATGTGGATGGTGACCGGTGTTAAAATGATTGTCACAGCATACAAAGATCCGTTGGGCAGTTCTGATCCAGTTTACTTTAACAATTCGATTATCTTACTTGCTTGCTCCATCAATTTCATGACATTACTTCTATCCGTTAAACTGTTCATGGCTATCAAAGCAAGAAGGTTCCTGGGGCTAAAACAATTCGATTCTTTCCATATTCTGTTGATTATGTCAACTCAAACGCTAATTGGACCTTCCATCCTTTACATATTGGCTTATTCTCTCCCAGGAAAAGGAACTGAGTCTTTGACCTCTATTGCTACGTTATTTGTGGTTCTTTCCTTGCCATTAACATCAATGTGGGCAGCCGCTGCCAATGATGGGCCAAACACCAATACTTTTAATCCTCACTTTAGTCCGTATTCAAAGTACAGTGATGGTTCCTCCCATTTGTCTTACGGAAGGACAATGTCTGACAAGTACTCTTTTGCAAGCTCGCCTCAAAAATCCGATTACTGCAGCGCGAAGGAAAATGAACTTTCTACTCAGGTTGATTTAGATCTAGAGTCAGGTACTTCTTTTGACAACAATGACGATGCTAATGAACTTCGCATCATCCCAGGAGGAGTGCGTCCAGCAGTATCAGAAAACTTAGCATATTCAGGTATTGAATCTCCAAATTCAGTAGCAGACGAGGAAACTAGAGCGTTCTGGAGTAATACGGTGCAGGGTCTGAAGGATGACGGGTTGATGCAATCAAAGACAGTTTTCAAAGATTTAAGATGAGTATTACTGATAACTGAGACTCTCGGAAAGTCAGGTATGTCATATTTGTAGCCGAAATTAGTTCTTAAGAGATATCTCATTAATATCAACCCATATCATACATGTTCATTATTGTTTTGAGTCTTTAAAGGGACAGGATAAACAAAATCCCATTAAGGATGTTGTAAATATGATATACCCAGTACAGGTTCCTTATTCCGTAAATGAAGGAGTAGAACGAAAGGTAAAGTAGTACTGTCATTACTATAAGCCAGTTGTACTTCTGAGTTATAATAGGCATCTTCAGGTTGGAATTCTGTAAGACCAATAAAAGTGTAGGAAATATCGCGAAGAAGTTATGATGTGACCTGAAAGCAGTCTCCCACCGAATAGCGAGATTATGCAGAAACACAACAACAATTGGCGCATTAATAGCTACCATGAACAGTGTCAGTATCAAGAACGAGATATTGTAAGAGTGTAAATTTGAGTATTTCATCTCATTTTCATGATGTAAGACCGATAACCTGATACAAGTTAGAACCTGAATAAAGCATATTATAATGAAAGCGAACTGGTAAGGAATGTAGAACACAACCGCCAAAGAGAGGGCACAGACTCCTATCAACCGCCTCGCCATAAACAGTGATGATACTCCGCCTGAAGAAGATTCTTGGACATGAACTCTTACCCTAAACACCCTGCGCATAATGTAAAACGCTTTGACAATGATGTATTCCAAAAGGTCAAGAGCTCTCAAAATAATGAATAATCCCGATACTGATATTATGGAAAATAGTGGAGCAAGCCACCAAGAAAATGACTCTCGTACGCCCAGCATATAACTATTGGTGGAAGTATCGGTGTCAGTTATTGGAGCGTTCAGTGCGACCGGATCCAAAAAGTTTAGCAGCCTGAAAACCGTCTTATGGTTAACGACAAATGACGCAATGGACAAAACAAACAGGCTGAGGACCCCATAGTCGTGTAAGAGGTTTGTCAAAGCGGTCTCGAAGCTAACAAATTTGCTATCAACAGTCTTGTAAAAGTAGAATTGGTAGGCCAGTACCAGGGTAATTAAAGCAATAGGAACAGATGCAATGGCCAATCTAAATCTGATGTAGAGCATCTTCAACGTCAATAGCCAATTCACAGAAAGTGTGATGTCAACTGGTTGGCCACGAGGTAAGAAGAACATGAATTTCAACGATACGTCAACGGACTCGCTCAGTGGTATAAATGGAGAGACGTTATGCATGTTTATATCATAGCTTCTATCATCCTTCAGGAGATGCCACTTAGACTCGTAAGGATTACTGACGAACTGCCTCAGAAACGGGTAAAAACTATGCTGTCTGTCTGAGTATTTCACAGAAAGACGGTAGGAAACTAAAGAAGACCATAAAGAAGGGAATGACAATGTTCGTGCTATCAAGTGTCCATTCTCTATTCTAAGTTTGAGTGGCCGAACACCAAGTTTCCAAGAACTGCATTTGACCGATTCAGTGTTGGGAGAATTAGACAACGAGGTCAATAAGAAATCGTCCACTTCAAAATTGGTTTTACCAATATAAATAGCCTTGAAATTATCCAAAATTGATCTGTCCAGTGAGAGGTACTTGAAGGGCGAAGATTTATCGCCCCATGAAGAATCCGTAGGAAATTCTGTAAATTGTGTAGATCGTGGAACCTTCGAAAGAAGTGAGCTACTCTCAATACATGTAGAGACATTAGCGTTTTCACATAAATATACTTTGAGGTCATGAGCAGCGGTCAGCAGTTGAAAATGAGTTAGCTCATTAGAGGATAGATCAAATAGAAGACTGTCTCCCATCGAGTTAGAGGAGTTGTATTCCATGAGGCCAGTTTCAGTGACAACTTTAAAAGTCTCTTGATTTGGTTTCCCTGTAGATGAATGCACTGTACTGATTATGTCCTGATTTACTATGGGCTCCAAGCCACTCAAAAAAAACTTTCTACTAATTCTCATCCGAGTATCCAGATCTAATGTTTTGGACTCGCTTGTATTGTTGACAATTTCAAGCAGATACCTGGCTAGAATCTGTCTCAACTGATCGCACCAAACAATCGCTAAGTGGTCTACAGGAGTCCATACCTGGGGGATTGTGGTGGTGAATGAAGTAAAACCGTTAGACTCTGGAACTATCCCCCTAAGGTTCGTATAATCTGCAGGAAGAACATCATCAAGTATGCCACCCGTGATTGAAATTACTGAAACGTTTTTCCTGTAGAATCCATCCTCTTTATGCATTGAAGAGATCCAAAAAGAGTTCATCCTTGAGTACAATTTCAAGATGTCCCCATCAAAAGTCACCGGAGCAGCAGAATGAGGGGATGACAGTGTCAGATAGGTGTTCACTGAATCATGCTGAAAATTGGGTAGAGTTGGCATTAACCTGGCAACTACGCCTCCCATGGAATGGCCGAGTAAAATCACTGATTCAGGTAAAACCTGGTTAGATTTTTTATAGCTTGAGCTTTCCGAGTATAACGACAAGATATATTGTACTGCATCATTCAAATATTCCGCTTGATCTAGCATGGTTTGGCCATGAAAAGCAGTGAAGTCTTCGTTGAAATCTGCTGTAAAGAAATCAAGATTCTGAGTATACTTATTTCTGATGGATGATCTCGAGTCAAAATAGATATTTGCACTGGCAGCTGCTATGGATCTTGCCTGTTTGAAGCTTCCTGCATTTCCCGGTATGAAAAGAACAGGAATTCCATCTAATTGGACCGTATTGCCTTCCGATGGCTCTTTGTCTTTACCTTGTTCTCTGTATAAATACAAGTGATACTTCTTGGCCAATTTAGTGTATCTGGAATCAAACCCATCAATTCTGGCATAAGACGGATACATATAGATTGACCGGCATTTCGGTGAATCTACACCGCTAAATTTGTGAAACACATGAGTAAATATTAAAACAGACAGTAGAAGTATCCCGATGGCCGTTATAAAACGGGACCTCCTCCTAAGCCGTTTCGTTATCGTCGGGTACTGTATTCTCCCTGCATCTGGATCTTCTCCGATAACTTCAGCCATGGCAAACTAAATGCAAGGTACCCTACTCATTGGGTGCCTATGCAAACTGTAAGCTCATCTAGCAAGCCATGATAGGCTCCCTTTAACTTGAGTATCCGGAATGGTGCATCTCATCACAAACTGTACGTTGCATCGGATTTTATTTACACTCTAAACAAACCATCACGTGATTGATTTTATCATCAGATCTGCAATCGTATACCGCGTGGATTAGCTGAAGTGAGACCTAAATCACTTAACCAAAGGCCATGGTGGTTAGACAAGGCACTTATGTCTGACTGAGGTACATGAATTAAGACTGATTACTAACACGGTAGAAGCGCCAGTCAATCAGTACCGACCGATGGTGACGCTAGAAAAAATTCTATTAGAAGCAGAGAATAGGGTATGTATATATGTAAAGGTCGGAGGTCCTGGTCATACAGTGCTTTCTTTGGGTATGATGTATTGTGAGATGACTAGAACTTGGCGTAGTAGTGATTCCACTTTTTGATGAAGATGAAATGTTGGTCTCGTATTGGTTCGTACTCGTCAACTGCATTTACAAGCAGGAACGTAGAGGGTAATTCAGCCAAGTGGAGTAGGTTATTCCATCCGAAATGGTATCGCAGCAGAGTAGTTAGAGTGAGAGAACACAGAATTCTGTAATTAACGACGACGTGTTTGTCTTTATACGTGTCCCAATCCATATCCTTCAATTGTGTCTCCCAGTCGTCGGTCCACGAAGAAACCTTTGTGTTTTCTGCCACGATAATGTCCATTAACCACATGAACAAAGAATGGTCCACTCGGGCCAAACAGTTCCAAAAAGTCATGTAGTTCAGATATTGCGAGTTAAATTCCTCTGCGAACGCAGGATCCTTGCGCAGATGCTTTCCAACTACCCCATCTTTGGCCATTATGCGTGCGTCATATTTGTCTCGGGTGTTTGAGTTGAAACAAGTCAACTGGAAAAGATTAGCAAGTCGCCATACTTCTTCGATGTCGTATCCGTCCAGCAGGAAATGATACATCAAGTAGTTGTCACCCGTTTGTAATCCGAATCGTGAGATTGATTTCCATTGCATGAGCTGAACTAGTTTTGCCTTCATCTGGGAAGTGAGCTCAACTGGCATGTCGCAAAGTAAACTGTTTATCTCTACCATTTGAGTTGTTGGGAAAGGGGACATCTTTGTTCGTATTATCTCATCCAAGGTTTCCGTTTCGTCAATAAATCTTGACGATATTATGTTATAAGACGTGTTCAACACGACGTTGTAGATCAAGTATCGGTTGCTTTGGGAAAAGCCTGTTTCCCACGCTACTTTTCTTAGATCTTGGAATGATGATTTGCGATTTAGGCCTCTATCGATTAAGAGGACAAGTTTCTGTCTATTGGTCTCATCTCTTATTTCCTGTTCTTCCCTTCTATGGTTAGTCTCCAATTTCTCTATACTAGCCATACTCAAAGTCTTCCTAACTTCTCTTTCATGCGATCTTCTTTCTCCGGTATCTTTTGGAGGCAGCCAACAGGGCCTGGTGCTTGATGTGATCGACACCTTGTCATCGCTAACCAATTTTAGGTCTTCCATCCCTTCCTCGCTGGCACTCTTGAAATCAAAAGGTAGAAGTTCTACTGAACGGGTTCGCTCTAATATTTTGGACTTCGTCACTTCTTGCTCTGATCTTTTGTATACGGCGCTAAGGTTCTTTCCCATTTGCTGAAAATACTGCAGATCTGAAACCCTTTGAACGCCAGGTATTGGAGAAGGAGGCATCTCATGAGCATCCAGCATTTGCTCGCTCTTCTCCAAATTTGGCACCGAAGCTCTATTTTTACGGTGACCCACAAACGTTGTGTTATGCGAAGCCATTGGAATACTCCAGACAAGATTCTCGTCAAACAGGTCGTTTGAAGTCAATTTAGCTTCTTCATCGTAGAAGAGCTCTTTTTGCTTAATGCTCTGTTGCAAATGCAATTTATTTTGTTCCCTCCTCAGCCGGTATCGTTGAGAAGGAGTTAACGGTTTCTTTTGCTGAAGACTATCCGTGTGTAAGGTTGGTACACTCTTTGAATGAACTCCTGTCGAAATGGGATACCGATGCCCCGGTGGCCCACCACTGCGTTGTGAGGACTGTGTACCACTACTCTGCTGTGTCTGACTGCTGAAGGCAGCTGATTTGGTACGAGAGATCTTTGGCGACGAATTTACGCTCTGGAACGAGTCCGACATTTGTTTACCCTGTGACCCGCTGTTGAAGAAGTATTTTGTGCTCATGGATTTCGGCGTGCTAGCAACTTTCACCGTTGTTATCGACAGGTCCGCATCTGAATACACTGAGGTATCTGTTAGATGCGAAACGTTATCCAAATCGTCCGTATTAAGTACCGAGGGATCCGTCTCTGTATTACTACAGGGTCCGCCCGCAGGACCCTTTCCGCCATTTTCGTGCTCTTCATCGTCGTCTATAATCGAGGTTCCGCGGGATGAGTCTTTTGAAGAGTTGACATTAATCGAAAACAAATCTCCCTCTGTGTTTATCGACTCATTGGAAATGGGCCGTTCGTTCTTCGCAAGCAATGCCTTTCTGTTTGGTGGTTTGAAGTTCAGCGGAGCACTTTGGCCCGCAGCATCTTCGCGTCCCTCCGTGTGACCGCTCCCGCTCTGCTGCGACTTACTGGAGTCCTCTGCCATGTTCAAAAGCATGTTCTCACTCGGCCTTCTGATGACTCCTGAACCCACTGTCTTACTGTTTGTACTGTTGCTGAAAGTCGAGACTGAAGACGAATTCGGCGAATTCATCTGGTGCGCGCCTACAGGATACGTCCTGAGCTTCCGGTTCCGCGCCTGGGTCATATTAGGCTTCTCCTATCCCCGGTCTTCCAAATTCTGAGCTCCCTTTCAATACAAATAACTTCTTAGCGGTCGACCTCCTTCCTAAAATCACTGATCCGGGTCCTGAAAAGCCCAAAAGAAAACCCAATTTCGTTCTAAACAAAAGGAAATTAACAACTTCGCTGCTACACTATCGTAAGCCGCTTGTAGCACGCGCGATTCACCAATTCCTTACCACTATCATCTTGCTCTAAAATCGTTTATTTATCATAAGTTTCCACTTTTCGAAATTCCTCTTTTCTTATATTGGGAGACCATCGTTTTAGTCTTTTGATGTTTTTCCTTGTTTCATTGCACTAAACCCGCATACTGAAAAGTTGCACAATGGCAGAAAGTAGGCCCATTGTGCCTGCTGAAGATGATCAGGGTTTGCACCCAAGTTACTTCATCTCGTATGTTGTACTTCAGCTGTCCTCTTACCGCTTACTCTTATGTAGTTTGAGTTCTATGTAAAATACGTTGAATAGACTTACTTCCACGGGTAGGGGACACAATCTTTCCCGGAGAGGATGGCGAGTCAGCTATGGTTACTGGACAATTGACAGAGATACTCGCCAGGATGATTAAATGGCCTGATGTGTGTCGGCTTAGTTATTCGACATGTCTTTGTTTCGTGTTCGTTGCATGAATAGCGTGCGTTATTAACACCACTCGGGTTTTAAAGTTCTATTTTTATTCACTTTCGAGAATGTAAAAATTTTCGAGGGTGGAAAAGTCCCGGGTTCGAACCCACAAGGAAATGTTAACATTGTGAAGTATGCTACATCCCTGGACACGAATCTTCTGCCCTTGTGGTGTGGTTGTCTGTCTACTCGTCTGTCTCCTGCGGCAAAGAGTTCCGCAAGGTGTGTTCCATTACGGAGAGTCCGTCCTCGAACAGTTTAAGCAACAGGTCGAGTTCCGAAAGAACGTTTGGTTTTTGGTCTGTGCGTTGTCCGTCGTGCAAATCGATGAACATGTCCATCGAAAGCGATTTTGGAGGCGGGTCCATGACAAGCGATAGCGATGCTCCTGGATCACGTGCCACGGCTCCAGTGAGCAGGGTCTCTGGGTTTGCCAAGGGTACAGCTGAGCTTGAATTTTGGGTCGAAATTTGGTTTGAGGTAGCACCGGAGGTACCGGGGCCGGCATTCGACTGAGAAACGGGTTCTGTAGCTCCGTTTGCGTACGAGAAAGCGTTTCCAGCTCCAGCGGGGTCGTTCGTTATGCTGTTGTTTCTGCTGGTGCCAGTAGCGCCGGCACCGGCGTTTGCGGTGACACTGGTGCTTCTGATTCTTGGCTTCGTGAGATCTGCAAATCTTTTCTCGCCGACTGGGGTCATCGCAACAGAAATTTGCGCATTGCTTGTGTTGATACCGAACTGGTTAACCGTTTGTGCGGCCCCAGTGGAAGTCGCAGAGTTGGAACCGGAGTTCTGTTGATGCGGATTCTGCGAAGTTGGGTGCTGGGAGTCGTCAAGCTGCGATGTAGAGTCTAAGAGTTTGTTCGAGCTGATCAGCGTTGTGGGAGATGGCATCTGTAGTTTAAGATGTGGATGCTGTTTCTTGAAATCACGGTTGATTCTACTAGGCTCGTTTTCTTTCTCTTTTCTCTCCATCGGCGAGTTCATCGATTGCAGCAAGATATCATTAGTGTGCTGCAGTTGCCTCATCACAGGAGGCGTATTATTAGCAAGGTTGGCCTGATAAATAGATGGATCCTGCATCTTTCTGTCTGGCGAAACACCTGCTATTCCGCGAGTCGGAGACGGTGATCTGGGGTTTGCATTTGAAGAGTGGAAAAATCCTTTGTTAGCTAATGATGAAACCCCTGGTCCAGCGGGGTTCGAATCATCCCCATTGGCACCCGCTGGGCCCTTGATATTGTTATTTGTTGTAGATGGTTCAGGTCTCTGAGATGTCAGTTGAGAAGACGGCTGCCCACTTACAGTTGGCCTCCTTTGCAAAACGGGAGTCGCCTTTTGAGATAAGGCAGATACGGTTGACGACCTAGGTTTTGTCGGTAAAGTTAGAACCGGTTCTTTGGTCACTGGAAGCTCTTCAGGAATCTCGATTTCTATTGGCGTAGGTAACACTGAGGAACTGTTCGGTCCTCCTATGTTGGACTTGAAATTCGTCTGAAGTATAGATAATGCAGGAGTACTCTGGCTATGGTAATTTCTAATCTCCGGTCTAGAATCATTATCATCCATGTGAGCGACTCCATTTGGCTGCATGTTATAGGATGACATGGTTTTGTTGAGCTTTGGGAAGTCATAAACTTCTTCGGCTTTGTCTTCAAATAACTGCAAAAGCTGTTTCGAGGCTTTCGTTTCAGAACGTTTTGAGGTTCCATGAGTGTTGGTTCCGGTATTCCTGTTGAAGTTATTTGCAGTTCCAGTGACTGTGTTTTGATAATGCTTGGCAAAATGGGAATTATGCTGATTTGTTGGAATGTTCATCGTTGAGTTATTGTTGTTATTGTTAAGCGTGCCATTCGCCTGGATAGTAGACATGTGGGCGGTGCCTGGATTGTTGAATGTCCTTCCGATGGTAGAGCCCTGATAATATGGGAAGTTGGGCTTGTTTGAATTGTAGTATTCTTCTTCGGGGTATGCATAATTGACCTCGTTATTAGGATACTTAGCCCAGTCCGCTTCTTCTGGTATGGCGCCCACATTAATGTCGTTCTCTAGAATGTATTCCTTTGAGCTCAAAGAGTCAAAATCCCATTTTATGTCTATCTCTTCGTTATCTCCTTGAGCTGCGATTGACGATATTTCGTCCTGAGAGTTGTTCCCTTCCAACAAACTGTTACGGTTCTGCTTGGAATGAGAGTTGGCTTCTTCTTCATTTTTGTACTGTTCGTTCTTCTCTCGGAAGAGTAAATACCTAGTGATTAGTTCTCTTAAGATCGTAATACTCGTTCCTTTCTCTTGTTTGATTAACTTGCTTTTGAATAGTTCTTCCGCCGAGGGACGTTCTTTTGGATCTTCATCGAGACACAATGCTATGAATTCCTTCAAAGGTTGGGAGTATTCTCTACCTTCTAACCGAGGAGGCTTAGACTTTGTAATCATTTGCATCGCCCTGATTGCCTCCATATGGCAGTACGGCGGGTTCCCTGTGGCAATCTCATAAGCAGTGATACCCAACGACCATATATCTACCCTCGTGTCGTAGTATACACCCTCCATAATGACTTCTGGGGCCATCCAATACGGGGTGCCCGCCATCGTTTGCCTCTTTAACATTGACTGAGATAACTGAGCAGCGACACCAAAATCACATAGTTTTACACTCCCGTTGTTCGAGATCAAAATATTAGCGGCCTTGATGTCTCTATGGATCACATTATCCCCATGAATCGACATCAAAGCCACCAAAACCTCTCTCATTATTACACCGATGTATTTTTCCTCGATTATTCCAGGTCGAAGTAAAGTTCGAAGAGAGCCTCCTGCACAGTATTCCATGATGACCCATAGTTTTGTATCGTTCAAATAGGAGCCGTAGTAATGCGTGATGTTCGGCGTACGTTTCAAAGAGGACAAAAACTGAATCTCTTTACGAATATCCTCTACTTCGTCCTCTGAGTTGTCAAAGTTCAACACCTTGATGGCGTACAGCTGCTGAGTCTTCACATGATACGCCTTGTATACCACACCAAATTTGCCTCTTCCTATGATTTCTTTTCTCTTGAACAAAGATAAGACAGTATTGGATGCATTTGAATCGCTCATGGACCCAGAAGCTGAACTTAGCCCCATTCTAGCTCACTGATCTTGGTTCAGACCCTGCTATTTGATTCAAAACGGAATAGCTCTAATGCTTTATAATCTTTTGTTTAAAGTCAGTTTGGTTCAGATAGTCCAATAAAGACTGTCTGGAGTATTTCTCCCAGATCGAATTCAAGAACCAATCTTAAACCTGGACACGCAGTATTGTGCAGAACTGCCGCCCTTTTACACATGATTACCGCGTTGCACCGACTCCATCGAAAGGTGTGTCTATTCATATTGATAAACAGCGAAAATCTGTTTGAGAATTCAAAGTCACATGGTATTCACGTGACCACTTTTAACTAAGATACTTCTAACATGAATTACGACACTAAGCAGATCATATGGGTGCCAGGTACACCCTCATAGCCCTACTACAGATAGCGTCCAGCGGAAACAGCCGTACAAGAGCCAATTGGCCCCTGTCACACAGGTATCTCCGTCTTTCGTTGAAGTATATGCTTAGTTATAAACTTTTCACCATATAAATTATCCGATGAGTTCGAACCTCGAGCTTTGATACTCCGACAGAATGAAGCAGTCTCGAGAAAGTGAACATTATACCATGTCGTGAGGATCGTCATTGACACTAGATTGAAAAGTACGAATTTGAATTGTTGTGTTGAATCATAGTGGATGTGCGAGACTCAACATCATCTTTGAGGTAACATGTTAAATGTTTCTCGATGTCTACCACTGAGAGTACTGCAGACAAGATGGATGTCTGGTGTGTCTAGCCAGGAGGTCTATGGTGTTTTAGCATCGGTTAGAAAATCTAGGAAATGGAAAACGCTGTCTAAGGATGAAAAGGTCCAAAAGTTCGTCACAGAGGCGCTAAGAAACCCCACAGCGAAAAATGTAGCCGAGCTTGTGCAATTCAAGAGGAGAATGAAGCGGAAGTTCGGTATAGATTATATGAATGCCGTACGGTGCATCGAAAATGGTATTAGCAGCCAGATCGAACGGCTGAGATTCTCGTGTGAGTTCAGCAAGGTTGTGAATGCAAAGCATTATGAAATTTTCGTCAAATCTTTGAATGAGATTCTGTCAGCGAAGCGTCTCGACAAAGAAACCCGTCGAAAAGAGCTGTACAATTGCATAGAGTTGCATAGACGATGTAATCCAGTTGTGACACTCAAAACTGGTATTCTTTTACCAGAAAGTGTGCATCAATGGTTTTTACACAACATTCCTAAAGAGGATAGGTTGAGTCACTACGTTTTTCTTATAGACAACGTCGTTTTGATCTCGGGGAAATACGCCGAATCCTTGCAAAAGTCTATGCTCACTGGATCTAAGACCGAGTACAGAGTTGTCACATTCCAGTATTACCTGAACAGCGATCGAAAGAACAACGTGTTTAAAGAAAAATTTGCAGTCATGCACCCGTTTAGACCAATGAGAAGAATCGTAAACTCCTTAATTGAGAACAACGAGCTGAAACATATTAAAGAATACCTTGACATGTTGACTACCAGATTCGAATCTATAGAACTCAAAAGCGCCACGATACCGTATAAAGTACGAAAGTTGTATTTTATGGAATTCATGCAAACCTTACAATTATTTGCAAGATCTGCTGACTACAGCGACATGTTTTTCGACATCCTTTCTGCAATGGTGCAATCACTGTCGAGAAACACTCCAAAGGCATATATGCGGAAATCGCTGTCTGAAATCTTGGATTTTTTCCAACAGCAGAACGATACAGAAACCGTTTTCAAAATCATGGGTTTGTTCAACAAGTTCCCAATCACGAAACCCTCCATTTATTTTACCAATGAGGTTCTTGGACGAATTATATACTCCCTTCGCCAATATAACGACCCAAGGCTTTCAGCGTCCTACGTCCTCCAGACTCACCAATTGGAGCCCTCAAAGGTTGTGCTTAACGATCTCGGGTTGTTATGTCTCATATTTGAAGGGAAATTCGGTCGCCGTCCTTCCAGAACAGTCAATGATCCTTCATGGAATCAGAGAATAATAAACTTGAATATACCCTCGGCTTTGAGTGTTGACGATGTTCCTGATACGACCATTATAAATGAGCTCTATCGTGTTGTGTTCAACCATTACAAAACCAAGATGCCCCTGGAAGAGTTCAAAACGCTCATCATAAACTGTTTTAAGTCCTATTGCGGGTTTTTAAAGCAGCCTTCGAGCAAATACAGAAGGATAAGGATCGATACCAGTATTTTGAGAACGATGATCCATTATATGAAATTTGAAGGCAAAGATAATAAATTAGCCTATGAGATTCTGATGTCATTCTTTTCTTTGAAGCCCAATGTTTACTTCAACTCGAAATGCGAACCATTCAACCTGGTGCTGTATGGAAATGAAGCGATTACACAACAAGAGTTCAACGCAGTTTTGGAACTGATGCAGAAGTGCAATGCAGCGATGGACCACAAGACAATAATTACAATGATTTTAAGATATATCAGATCTAGCGACCTGGAGTCGGCCTTTGAATGGTATCAACGTTTCCTGAAGACCGGTTATGAACTGAAGCACTTCAAGCTCATTGAGGAAGCGAAAAAACATGGTTGGAAAGTGTCAGAGGCGTCAGAAGAATATTACAGAGAGTGTGACCTGAAGAATAGTCTAGATAACGAGGGCAGCTTGGACGATGCTTATTTCCAAAACACTTCCGATGATATTTGTAAGGATTCTATCTTGGAGCAAACCTATAAACTGGCTGAACTCACCGACACTTCCAATCGGTTGAGTAAAAAAGGCCCGTCATCATCAGACTGCAGAGCTTTGAACGAAAAATTGCATAATACAGAACCTCTCCCGGCCTCTGATATAAAGTGTATATAGCATAATGTAACTTGTACATATCATATTGATTTATAGATTGAATTAATGGCGAGATCATGCACTAATATCATGCTAAGTCAAGTGTGCTGTTGTAGTGCCTTTTTTATACTGAGTTGATTAAAGCTTATTAACGGTTCATATTAAAAAAGATGCTCTTTTCACTGTAGTACATCGTAGAGCTTGTGCTTTAACACACAATCGCCTCATTTAGCCGTGCCAAACTTTGAACTTTGTTTACTAGCAGGACAGGATGAATCTGGCCTTATTTGCGTTAATCTTGCTCCCTGTTTTTGGTTTGGGGGAGCGAGTAGCACCGGCTATTGTCTTCTCTTATAATTTGTACGTCTGATTGATTCAGCAAGATGATCTTGAAGATCACGAAGCTCCCCACATTGTTGCTGGCATAATACTAACCATGAATAATTAATACAGGGCACCAGGAATACAACAGCTTCATGAAAGTCAGAGTACTCGCTCAGTCGTGACACAGGAACAGTTTCTGAACATAGCTGAACAGCTCATCTCACAATGTCATTCACATACGTACGTCTTTGTCAACCAACCAGGACTTCGAAGCAGCGATTTCAAGCATTACAAGCATTCTATGCGCCACTTATACAACTACGTGCATACCAGCTCCACGGCGCTCGGATTTAAAGGAATTGAGATGTCCGAAGAAGAACAACTATCCGATGCCTTGATTTCTTATGCGAAGAAGGCGTGCACCATTGATGAAACTATTAATCTGGAAGGGAACGTTACAAATAGATATAAGCCGTTTGTGGAGGCTCGTACAAGAATCATTAACCTAACTTTCGCTGCACTGCCGCAAAAGGGAGAAGTTGATGAAGAAGAAAGAACAAGAAGAGATGTGTTGATGGACAACGACGAGTATCTGAGATACGTTTTAGGGACTCTGCCTTCTCCAAAACACACGGTCTTCTATACATCAACCCATGCGGAAGAATTTGAACCTTCTGAGGTCCAGAATATCTGGCCGGAAATCTTCAATGATCCAAAACGTAGTTTGGACATTGACCGAAACGACAGAGTCAGTAAAGAGTTGCCTACCTTCATTCCCTATAGACCTAAGATTCAAGAAGGAGATGATGGGCCTCTTAAACTTGATCCCAAATTTGTCGAAGATAACTACAATCTGATAGTCCTGATAGTTTCTTCGTCCGTTGCATTTTTAGTCTTTCAACTGATTCAAAGGCTAATCAATAAGTCCCCTAAGCCAGTGGTGAGTCAAGAGAAAAAGAAACAGTAAATGTTCCTTTAGAGATGTTGGTCACACTTCATCTTGACTCCACCGGGTAGTAAATATTATTGCATAAAGATTCATAGTACCTTGCTTTCTAACATCTCAGACTTCTACACCCAGTAGAAGAGCATCTCCTATTTAAAGGCATTTAACAAAATCTAAGGTTTAGTGCTATTAACAAAACTTGGTTTCAACGCTAGAGATTGGGCGGACTTCATATGCAACTGGAGTCACTGTGTATTTGTTGCATCAAGTGACTATGATGTCGGACTCAGAAGAGGAAGTGCCAAGATATAGAGATGTGCCGGAGTTTGAAGAATGGTGCGATTCGGTTTCTCATGACCTGTTTGAATTGAACGGATGTCTCTCAACAATGAATCATTTCATCAGTGCCTTAGAGAGTAACGTTGCTCATGGAAAGAGCAATATCAAAATGAGTGACAACATCAACAAGAAGACTTTGCAACTGATAGACAAGAGTAAAACGCTGGTTGATTCTATCAATAAAACTCTTCATAAGATCACTGATCTAGAGGAAGAGACCTTGGACAAACCTGATCTCATAACCAGAGAGAAATTAACCCGAGATGCTAAGTTTTCTGTCCAGGAGTTTAAGAAGTACCAGCAGCTTTTCTTGGACGTCACCAAATGGATCAATGATATGGCAAAAGTAGCATTAGAAGAAGAAGGTAAAGCACAGACATCGATGATGACTGACGTTTTACGGGAAGAAGAAGAGCAAAACTCTGGGAGAGCTCAGGTAGTCATTGAACGGGAGCCAATAAATAACGAAGAGTTTGCCTATCAGCAGCATCTGATAAGAGAAAGAGACCTTGAAATTACAAATATTCAGCAGGGCATTACAGAACTTAACAGCATCTTCAAAGATTTAGGTGGTTTGGTTCAGGACCAGGGACAACTGGTTGATAACATTGAAGCCAATTTGTACAATGTGGCAGATAACACAAGAAGTGCTGCAAATGAGCTCACGAGGAGTTTAAGGTCTGGTGGTGGAACTCGAAGACTAAAACTTTATTTCCTTCTCATGTTATTATTCTTCCTCTTCCTTTCAATACTAGTTGTGTTCAGCTAGGGAAGAACACAGCAGGGGTCTTACTCACATCATTTTTGAGGTAGTTTATGCAGGTTATAGTATTTCAATATATATAGTGAGTTAAATGATGATACATTTAACTACGCAGCACCGAAAGGCACTTCAGTCTGAGCTTGCCTTCAATTCAAGCCTCCAAATATTGACGCGACCATCATCTCCAGCGGTGACAAGCAGCGTCTCTTTGTCTGCGAGCTCAGGTTCCCATTTCACATTGTTTACTTCGTATACACCATGGGCAAGTTCGTGTGAGCATTTGATTATCCATCCGTCATCTGTTTCTTCGTATATGACAAGACGTCCATCTGATCCAGTACTGGCGATATATCCCTTTGAACTCCAACTCACGCTATATATGGCTCGAGAATGCGCATTCGGTAGTATGCATTCTTGCACCCACTCCTGCTCATACTCCCCATTTTCGTCCTCGAGCGACCATATTCTCACGGTGCCATCGTCACTTCCACTGCATAGTCGAACGTTAGTTGCTCTCTTCTCGAAGTCTGATGCCCATACAGTTCCTTCGTGACCATTTAAGACTGCACAGCATTCCCAATCGTCATCTACATCTTTCCAAATCCTGATTGTGTCATCATAGGAGCTCGATGCCAATAACGGAAGCGAAGAATGCCAAACTACATGCTTCACATCCTGAGAATGTTCTTGAAGGACGCTTATGCATTCAAACTCTTCGCCTAGCTCATCAGCCTCCCAAATCCACACACTTTTGTCCCTCGAACAGGTCGCTAAAAGTTCTCCGTCGTGAGACCATGCGACGCCTTTAATCTCATTCTCATGGCCCTCTATTATTGCTAGTAGCTCGGTGTCTGCATGGCTTTCATCGTCATCATCGTCGTAATCATCGTCTTTACCCCAGATAGAAACTGTCGAATCAAACGATCCTGCTGCTAAAATATTAGAGTTAGGTCTCCAGGCAACGCTTCTTATAGTCTTCTTGTGAACAGTTTCGTCTAATTCTTCCTGTACCACACCAGCTTGTAAACTGAACAACTTGATCTTTTTGTCTGTGCTTGCCGTGGCAATAGTTCCATGCTTGTTAACATCTAAACTCCAACACTTTTCATGATGTAAGGCCGCCGATTTGACGAGTTTCAACTCGGACATCAGGGATTTCTGTTGAAGTACCTGATCTGTCTCTAGACTCTGCAATGGCTCTTCAGGCAACACTTCTTTCACTCTTTTCGCCTAACAACGCTCGCAAGCTTTGTCATATTTCATTATCAACTTGATACTTAACAAGATCACTTTCTGATACAAACCTACCTCATCGCTTGATCGAAAAGAGTATAAGATTTTATTCCGGCTGTTTTGATCTGTGTTTTGGAGTTTCTACAGCACTAACTGTCAATGTGTGTTTAGTTAGAAGTTTGGCGGGAAACAAAGAGTCATGAAACTGCTAGTATGGACGTCGAAACGTTTTTACTCTGGTTCAGGATTCGTTAAGCCAAAGGTGAAGACGTCTCTGTTAAAGGCTGGTGCCTTTGCAGCTGGATCATTGCTTGCTGGCAGCATATCATGGAAATATTACATGGATAATCTGCGCCAAGCCGAACTTTCTACTGACTATTTCGTCAAGTATCGTATCAGTAAGAAACTACCTATAGATAAAGATCACTATTTGATTCAGCTCGACCCATTGAAGCCTCAGATTACAAACCTGTGGTCTGTCATGAACTCTACGAAACTGTGGTCGGTTGAGGTGAAACAACCAGAAATTATGGTGGTGCGCAGCTACACTCCGCTGCCTCTTACAATACAAGACGATGGTTCGATTCAAGCGCTAAAAGATGGTGAAACGGGCGACGGCGTCTTGACATTTTACGTCAGACAATACGAGCAAGGAGAAGTTGCCAGGTGGATTAATAAATTACCTATTGGCCATGTTTTGGAGCTCCGGGGTCCGTTTGTGGAATACGAATTCCCAGAGATCAAAGACGAGATTAAAAGAGATAGACAGTTTCTGTGGAACAACGTCAAAAAGACCGACGAACAGTTCAAATACCAACCCTTCGATATTTTATTTTTTACAGCAGGAACTGGTATCGTGCCTTTACTGCAAATGACGCTCACCGAATCGCCTTTCAGAGGCAAGATCGGAGTATACCACAGTTGCAAGACGCTCAGCGAACTTGGGCCTTTAAACAGCCTCATCCGTAAACTGTCAGATAACAATAGGATTGAATTCAGCGCCTGTGAAACTGCAAACACAAGCGCAAATATTCTCTCTATTACTGCAGATCTCCCTCCGCCTGCAAGTTACAAGGAACTGCAACCTTACAAAGGGCTGAGCTACAAACTATCCCCTGTCGTCGCTCTTGTATGTGGGCCTGATGGTTTCATATCTACAGTTGCAGGCCCAAAATTTGACAAAGTTCAGGGCCCAATAAAAGGAGTCTTAGCTAATAACGGCTGGGGCAACAACAACGTGTACAAACTTTCATAAACTTTGATAAACTTTCTGCGGCTCTCTTGTGTAGAGTCGTTGATCTCTCTGATAGTAACCGTAATTAAGACATTCTTTGTATATAAAAACTGAAGATGAGATTCAACACATAGCTTCAAGATAACGATTTGAGTTCAATCAGGTTCTGTGCTATTCATGAGCTATGCTGCCGACTGGGCTAGATTTGTTGTACATGCAGCAATTGCTGGTAGCGACAAGCTAATTATGTTCGGTTCTCTGAAGTATAGACATGCTGTAACATCATTGAGATGCCATAGCACAGTAAAGACCACAGGATATAAGCTGACTAAGTCAGATATGCCACAGAATGCGACGATATTCAGTATGATACAGCCTACGGGAAAGTTCCACATTGGTAACTATCTGGGAGCGGTTCGAATGTGGAAAGATTTGACCGATTTGAAGCACGATAGTACATCTTTATACTTTGGAACTGCGGATTTGCATGCCGTCACCGTTCCTAAACCCGATATTAAAGGATTCAGAGCGTGTAGGACTGAGGCGATTGCCTCGATACTTGCCACCGGTGTAGATCCTGACAGGGTGACGCTGTTCCATCAGTCGCGCGTTCATCAGCACACGGAACTGTACTGGCTGTTATCTACATTTACCTCGATGGGTTCTCTCAACAGAATGACTCAATGGAAATCGAAATCGAATATCAACAGCCAACCTGACGCTGCAGAATTGGGGGCCATTAAATTAGGACTCTTCGCATATCCCGTTTTGCAAGCAGCAGATATCTTGCTCTATAAATCAACGCATGTTCCTGTTGGCGACGACCAATCCCAACATCTTGAACTGACCAGACAGATTGGTAACTCTTTCAACAAATTTTACAAAACGAGCCATTTTCCGGAACCCACTACTATCCTGGCACCGACCAAGAAAATTCTCTCGCTCTTAAATCCCGAGAAGAAGATGTCTAAGTCAGATGCCAACCAGAATTCTGTCATCTACATCACTGAAGAACCTGATGCGATCGCGAAGAAGATCAGAAAAGCAGTAACAGATTCTACTTCCGATCGTTTCAACTTCGACCCGGTAAATCGGCCAGGTGTTTCCAATCTGATTAACATTTTATCGGGAATTCAAAGGTGCTCAATTGAGCACGTTGAAAAGGATATTCAGCACTTTAAGAGTCATGCAGATTTTAAGAACTACGTTACTGAGGTTTTGATTGAGGAGCTAAGAGTTCCACGGGAAAGATTCATACACTACATGCAAAACCGAGACTACCTGGAACAGATATCAGAAGCCGGTGCTGATAAGGCTCGCGCCTTGGCTGAAAAGAATATCACTGAGGTAAAAAAGATAATGGGATTCCTGTAAGCAATTAACTATGTAAATATATGCCTCACTCTCTTGTATATCTTTGTCTACGACCAAAAATTATTAAGCAGTTTCATTAACAATGCCCAGTTCGTCTGCGTACAAAGTTGTAACTCTTTGAACCTTTCGAATCTCAGCACAAGAGAGAATTATTTCTTTGATGAGATTGTGTCTTTTCTCCTCATTCAGAGCAGAGAATTTATTATTGGTCACATCAAATAACCAGTTAAGCGTCTGAGCAAACCTGTCGGTATATCCCATATCAGCCAACCTCAGGCAGTAGACTTTTAGTAGTTTTATTGCTTCATCAGTTTCCTCCAGTTTGAATGAGACCAGAATCTTATTCTCTAAATGAGCTAAGGTGATCACTTCTTCCAAGTTCTCAAATCCTTCCTTCATAAGTAGCACTTTAGCAAATCTTTGCAAATGCTTCATCCTTCCCTTCCTTGAAAGCTCGTCATTAGTCTTCGTTTCGAGGTAATTTATTATGCTATTTTGGTTATCCCTCACCGTCTTTGCCAAAGAGTCCGCTTCGGCATTAGGATATTTGTCCTTCTTCTCAGCAGTTGGGCCACTGAGGTCGATGCCAGACGTTGTCATAAAATTCCAGTACTGAGATCCATACGGCCACCAAGAGTCGTTGATCAGCATCCAGGATTCCATGTTTCGGTCGAACATGAATCCATCTCCGTTACTCAAAGTCACAATTGGAACCCCGCTGGAGGTGATTGCACACATGGTGATGTTTTCAGCCCTGCTCAAAACATCATCAGAGTAACGCAGTAATGGATTCAATAGCGAATAGACATCGTTTACTGGAAATTCAATACGGCCAGTGGTAACATTCCAGCAGTACATTTGCCCAATACTTGTGATGCATAATAGGAAGCTCCCGCAACCTTCAAGGAAACTTATCGGTACCCCAAGTATCATAGGAGGAAACAACATCTGACCGGATGTTGATGATATATAAACTGTCCCATTAGACGAAGTCCATGCCCAAAATGATGCACCAGAGGTGCACATGGTCACAAATTTCGGAAGGAACGTTTGAAAAAGCTGTTTTTCAGTGTCTTTATCTTTCCTGGTGAGAGTTATCATTGTTGGTTTTTGATCGTTACCGGAACCATTCTTAATGTCAAGAGTGAAATTGTCTTTGTTCGTGTACTGAAAAGACAGCCTGATCTTCGGATGTGCTAACCTGACTTTCGAAAATGAGACTGATGGCAGAAACAGGTTTGTGTCCAAGAAGTCTATCTGCTCAAGATCTTTCTTGGCCTTTTTATTATTGCTCTTTGACTGTAGAAGTGCTGGATCTTCGATGGTTGGTTTCCTCTTCAAATCTCTAGGCACGGCGTAGGAGGGCGTGCTAAACTCCATGTTGGCACTGGATGTGACGGAAACTTCAGCAGTCTGGCTTTGCTTTTTAGAGCCGGAAGAACTTTGAGTAACTGCCTTCGCTGGTAACGACTTGGAATCATCCACTTCGAGTTTCGGTTTGACGGGTAAAGCGTCCAACAGCTTGATCTCTTTCCTAGCATCAACAACGGCTTGTTCCGAAAGTACAGTTCCAAGCTCACTTTCTTGAAATGCAAATGCTACCATCTGGCCATCTTGGCTGACAGCAAACAGTCCGAGACCCGATGTGTCCCATTCAAGATCCGTGATGTACGAGTTCACGACTTTAGAAGCATCGAATAATGGTTTGATACGATTTGTGTTCCAAACAATGACATTCCCATCTTCGTTTCCAGAGGATGCCAGTAAATTGAACGTTTCTGTCTCTTCTGTCGCTGAAGTCTTGGGCTTTGAGTACATTCTTTGGGAAAACTTTAGTATCTTACAGTCTTCCACGTACCCCACCAACGAAATCTTGATTTTGAACTTCTGTAGACGGTCCAGAAGCACGGCCGTTGGCACGTTATTCTGTAAGGAGTTGATCATTGGTATCACGTCCGCTTGTGGGGACATCGTCATTCTATAGGGCAAGGGATTCGTCTGCACGAACTGGTTAATCGTTTGATGCAATTTTGAAGACCCGTGATTATCATACTGGTAGATTTGAACTGAGCGGTTCTGCAGTATAACGGTGAGCAACTGCCCCATCGGGTCTGTGATCAAAGAGACTGGTTTCGATTTAAGCTCGATGCTGGACAAGAGCTTCCAGGTACCGCACTCTATGAGCAAAATCGAATTGGAGTCGCTCAAGCTGACGAAAAGAAGCTGATTTGTACTGTCAAATTTCAGGTCCGTAATTGCCTCATTGTTCTTCAAGCTGTATATTTCGCGAGACTTGTAGTCTCCCTCTGTGCTCTGGTCGAGTTTCAAACATGCGAGCAGATGGTCGGATCCGTACACCACCTGCTTCGAACCCGGCACGACAAGCCACCGTCCATCTTCCTGTTTAGTTTCAAGTAAACCCAGCTCTATTTTCTGCAACTCTTTCACCGTCTTCACGTCGCAGCTGCCCACTGCTGCGTCCAAAAGCGTCTTCGTACTCCACACGGACAGCCATTTCCCGCCAATAACGTACAGTTTGTCCTCAAACACGGCACACTGAGTCAATTGGCCGCCGTGCAATTTGTTCGGCAATTTGAGCAGCTTCATCGCTTTGTCGAGTTCCGCAGGGCCGCCAAATGGACTTATTCTTTACGAGACGGACCTATGTATGAATCAAGATTCGTAACTGTTAAGGCCTAATATCAATTATTTAGTTAAAAGTGAAAAATCTTGGAAAAGCATCAGGAGCCTTAGCACAGACAAGACTGAATACAGGGCTCGGCAGCGACCATCAGCCTCAGCAGAGACAAGGAACACAGAGCTAATCAGCGACTAGCCTGCGCAGAAACAAGGCTGAATATCTGACTCCCACTACACAGCCTTCAAAATATGTCAGTGCGAAATGAGCCAACCAATGGCGAAGAGCAGCAAGACGTCGTGATGATGGACGTGACAGAGGACAAATACCAGGAAGAGGGCTCGGACTCAGGCGAGTACGTCGAGTTCTGGATCGATCTGTTTCTCGGGAAAAAGGGACACGAGTACTTCTGCGACGTGGATACGGAATACATCACGGACAGGTTCAACCTGATCAACTTGCAAAAGACGGTGTCCAAGTTCACTACGGTCATCCAGTACATGGTGGACGAGCTAGAGGAGGGCATCATCGAGAGCATGTCGCCTGCGCGGCTGGAGCAGCTGGAGGCCGACGCCCGCAAGCTGTACGGGCTGATCCACGCGCGCTACATCATCACTGCCAAGGGTCTGCAAAAGATGCAGCAGAAGTACAAGGCCGCGGACTTCGGACGGTGTCCGCGGTACCACTGCAACTGCCAGCCGCTGCTGCCCGTGGGGCTGCACGACATCCCGGGCATCGACTGCGTGAAGCTGTACTGCCCGAGCTGCGAGGACCTGTACATTCCCAAGTCCGCCCGGCACAGCGCGATCGACGGCGCGTACTTCGGCACGAGCTTCCCGGGGATGTTCCTGCAGGCGTTCCCCGAGCTGTGTCCAAAGCACCCTACAAAGCGGTACGTGCCCAAGGTGTTCGGCTTCGACCTGCACAAGCAGGCGCAGCTCACGCGGTGGCAGGAGCTGCAGAGACGCAAGCTCGAGAAGCAGCTCACGGCCAAGGGCATCGACCTCACAGAGGCCGGCGGCTACAGGACCTGAGGCAGCCGTGGCCCAGGCCCAGGCCTTCAGGCCTGGGCCACTTTCCACGACACCACGTGACATATCTCTGTTCACGTGACACACCCTTCCCACGTGACCTCCCCTTCCCCCCCTCTAGTGTTTTTCTGATAGGACTCATCTACATACTAAATCTGATCCCTTTCTAAAGCTGACTTCCCCGTTAAATCCAGATCTGAACCTTCGGCCGGCTTTCGGCGTTGCCGTCGTCTTTGTGTGCGGTTACCCTGCCCCCCTGTCCCCACTTTCCCCTCCCAGTTTTTCCGAAACGGGCGCCAGCGTCCACAATCGAATCGCTCTGCAGCGTTCCGAGCCAACTCGGAAAAATTCTCCTGCGCGCGGCTTGTGCCATGGATGACCGGTGACCCGGCCTTGCTTCGAGTCCCGTCAGTCACCTGATGAGCTATGGCTCTTGCTTTTGTGTATATAAGAGGCCGGCATCGAGCAGGGCACGATGACTCGCCGCACTGGTATGCTTGAACGGTGGATAGTGGGCAAGCACAGATCAGAGAAGTGCAGAAAGGTGTTCTGTTTTAGATTTTAGCGTTAGCTGAAAAATTAGGTTTATAGCTCATCGCCCATCGCTCATCGCAGATGTCATCTCAGATGTTTCTCCGTGGGATGCGCAGCGGGTTGTTCAGAGGCATGCACGCCAGAGGCGTGCACGCCTCTAGAAGCGTGAGCACTCGTGCTTTTTCGGTAAGAAAAGCGTTCAAGACCGGGCTACAGGTGTCGCTGGCCGCTTTGATGGCCGGCACAGGGTACGTCTCTTATGAGTTGTACAGGGAAGCGAACCCGCTGCCCCAGGTGCCGCAGTCCGCGACATTTGCGGACGGGTCGCCCAGAAAGACCCTAGTCGTGCTGGGCACCGGATGGGGCTCTGTGTCGTTGCTCAAGACGCTCGACACCACGCTTTACAACGTCGTTGTCGTGTCGCCCAGAAACTATTTCTTGTTCACGCCCTTGTTGCCCTCGACGCCCGTCGGCACAATCGAGCTCAAGTCTATTGTGGAGCCCGTTAGGTCGATCACGAGGGCTTCGCCAGGCGAGGTGCATTATTACGAGGCCGAGGCCAGAGACGTGGACCCGGTCAAGAAAACAGTCAGAATCAAGAGTGCGACGAAGGATCACGATTACGAGCTAGAGTTGAAATACGACTATTTGGTGGTGGGAGTCGGCGCGCAGCCCACGACGTTTGGCATTCCCGGCGTCTACGAAAACGCTTCTTTTTTGAAAGAAATTCCGGACGCACAAGACATCAGAACCAAGATCATGAACAACATCGAAAAGGCAGCCACGCTGTCTCCAAACGACCCGGAACGGAAACGGTTGTTGAACTTCGTTGTCGTTGGTGGAGGTCCCACGGGTGTCGAGTTTGCAGCTGAATTGCAGGATTACGTGGACCAGGACTTGGCTAAATGGATTCCCGAGATCTCAAAGGAGATCAAGGTTACGTTGGTCGAGGCGTTGCCAAACATCTTGAACATGTTCGACAAGTCGTTGTGGCAGTACGCCCAAGAGTTGTTTGCAAAGGAAGACATTGATTTGAAGTTGAAAACTATGGTGAAAAACGTCGATGCCACCACGATAACGGCGAAGACCGGCGACACAGAGGAGCAGATTCCGTACGGGTTGCTGGTTTGGGCCACCGGTAACGCCCCAAGGGACGTCTCTGTCAGTTTGATGCAGAAATTGGAACAGCAGAACTCCAGACGTGGCCTTCTGATCAACGATAAGTTGCAATTGCTAGGCGCAGAGGACTCTGTCTGGGCAATCGGTGACTGTACTTTCTATCCTGGTCTTTTCCCAACAGCTCAAGTGGCACATCAAGAAGCCGAGTATTTGGCCAAAACGCTACAGTTGCAACACAAGATTGATCATATCAAGTGGCAGCTTTCTCAAACTACCAACGCTACGCAGACTTCAAAGTTGCACTCAAAGTTGGACAGATTATTAAAACAGCAAAAGCCATTCGAGTATCACCATCAAGGTACTCTTGCATATATCGGATCGGAGCAAGCCATCGCTGATCTTGCTGTTGGTGAATCAAAGTACCAGATGGCGGGCTCGTTCACTTTCTTATTCTGGAAGTCCGCTTACCTAGCCATGTGTCTTTCCTTCAGAAACAGAATCTTGGTCTGTCTTGACTGGGCCAAAGTGTACTTTTTGGGCAGAGATTCCTCCGTATAATTCAAGTTTCTCGCACGGTCTCTCCGAGCCAAATTAATTTTTCAATAAACCAGGCTATCCATGTCCACACTGTATCCGAAGGCTTCGAAGTACTGTTATAGGGTGTTAACCCCAACTTCTGGTAGAAATGCACAAAGAGCGGTATTTTAAATTTCAAAAGGGCTCACCAGCGATCGCCATCAGTGACATTAACAGTGTCTTTGTTCCTCTAGTCAGAAGGGACATCAACACTATAGGTCTGCTTGCTCTCTTACCTTCGAAAGGCCGTCTTTCCTGCTACACCTACAACTAGTATTAATCGCAGCACTTCACTACAACTATCACATATTCATTACTACATAGTTTTATTTTACATTAGACCATTTTGAAACATGTCGGAATTTCTTCTAACGCGTACAGAGGACTCTCTCAAGGTCTATGCACGGCATCAACTTTCTTACTCTGTCGTCACATGAACTTTGGATAATTCCGCCTTTCGATGCAAAGAACCTTGCGTAAGGATGGAAACCGTACGGAAAAGAGTCAAGATTCCGAACATACTTCTACTCTTGTTTGGGTGACTACAGAACAATGGTATTGCGTTTGAAGATATTTTACGATATCGGGGCTGGTTCCGAGCTTTCGGAATGCTGAAACTAGGTTTTCGCTCTTTACTAGGCTATAGTTCCTATTCAAAGCACTCTCCCGAAATATATTCCGAAGAACTGAAATCAGCTGGGAGGTTCAAATGCCTTATAAACAGTGGGGCTAGGCTCCACCTCCAGGTTTGTAGGGAGAAAAACTTACATTGCGTCTATATGGCTCGAGAGTCGGTTTCGGGTTCTGATATTACGTTGAAAATTCACTCATAGAAATAGATGCAGAGTCGCAAAAGTTACCACTTCTCGAAGTAGAACATGTCCTAAATGGAGAAAACTTAACGTTGACCAAAACCAGTTTCGAGCGTCTTCGAGATGACGTGCCTGCTTACATGCAAGCTCGATTCAAAAAGGCTGACTTACTGCTGTGTCCACTAAACGGAAGTAAGGGTGGATCATGCATTACATTCGTTTGGACAGTATAGCTATTGTAGCCTTTTTGAAAAAATAGAGTTTGGAGAACAAGCCCTCAAAGTGATGTGCCTTAGAAACCGTTCAACCCGGTTCTAGAATTTGAAAGATCGCTACATCATCGAAGCACCCAGAACATCGAATATTCAAAAAGGGACGTCAATGAGGCTTTAAGACAGCTGTCAGTCTGAGCCCAAACTTTTACCTCTGGTCAACCGTTGCGTTGCGTTTGTTTGTTCTTTTTTAGCTTCGCAGTAATTTCTCTTTTCGGATGGTCGAGAAGATGCTGCGCGGATTCCCTCTCATTGCTGCAATGGCTTTCTCGTGCTTCGTCGATACTGTTTTTACGTGGTATCGAGAAGCAACAGTTACATAGTACAGTGCGGGCGCATACTGGTGTTTCATATTGTGCAACGACGCGAATGCAGTACGTGAATACCAGGGAGCAGGCGTTCGTACTTGCACAAAGTGTTTACTTTTTTTAATTTTGGACTAATGATGAGAAGTCTATTATTCTATTCGTCCATGCTGCATAGTAATCGTACCATACTGATGCAAAGGTAATATTTGGTTTCAATCGAATACGGCATGTCATGAGGGGAAAGAACAGAGTGGCAGCTTTGCCCTTAATTCCAATAAGTCCAGCTTCTCCTTCCGTGCTCAGTGGATTAGGTCAACTGGGCTGAACAGATATCTGTCGCGGCTTGCACACAACGAGACATTTTCGAGAAAGCGCTTTGTTGTACTGACCTTGTGTTTGGTCAGATAACCATGTTTCCTAGTTTATTTGCTCCGGAGTAGAATTTAGGCATTCTTCCGTTCATTAGCAGAATACTCTTGTTTTTCCGTTTCAGTTTCTGGTAGTTTCCGTTATAGCATCTCGCTGCCTTTCTCAAGCTACGAAGCGTCTCAGGTACAGCTGTTGTACTTCAGTCGGCAATAAGTCTGTTGTCCGAAGTGATGTTTCCGAGGTAGAGGCTTCCTTATGAGCAGCTTGGACCGGCGAACAGTGTCCACTTTCGTTAGCTTTTAGCCTGAAAGATTTTGGTCAATTGCACATTATTTCGTGTTCTCGAAGCATCTATCAGGGCAGTACGGGACACCGGTTATAGCTGAAAGGGTTTGTTGCTATGTTCGATGGAAATATTTACTTTTTCCCTTTAGGATTGGTACCTGCAGTTCTGAGCTCACTCGAATAAGGACCTCTAAGAGAGTGAGGCATGTACTTCTGTCATCTCATTTCGTCGTAATCGGTAGTTCCTTGTTGCCTTGCCAGTATCTTTCGATGTTAGGGCGGGAAGTGTTCGTACGGTACGTTACGTGAGCCAAGAGCGGAGCCTTTCACCGGTGGTGATTTCTTGCCTTTAGGTTTCGATTGTCAACACATCAATCCCGGCGCTGGGCTTGTGCTTTAGGGTTTTTCTTTGCTGATCTGTATGACGCATGGCATATGTGCGGACTGCCTGGTTGCTGCGCTGCACTATATGGTGTATGAGTTCTTATGGCACTGATATAAAACAAAGGACATCATTACCGTTTCAAGGTTTCCGTACGCACTAAGAGCGGATCAGGGGACTATAGATTCAATTCGGATTTTCATTGCTCAATTGAATTTGAGATATTTCCTTGTCTTCATTCCAATCCCTTAGTGTGTGTGGTGTTAATAATTTGCCGCGTAAGGAACCGCTCAAACCTACTTCGCTAAATCCTGTGTGGTTCAGTCTTCCAATTGCCGCGTACTGTACAGATTTTTTCGTCCCTCATTGTGCTATAAGAAAAGGAACAGCTTTACTGCAGACTGCAGCGATATCATACAACTAGAACGTTGAAGGCGAAAAGTAAAGCGAGGTTTAACCTTGACTTACATTGAATAGAATCCATCTGTCCTCTTACTTTCATCCGAGTCCCTGGTTTTCATTTCCCAAAGCTTATATTCTTCCAGAGTCTGGCTTCTAGGTCTTGATTTCTGAAGCAGTTCTAAGATCCAATGAACTAATGACCAAGAGAGGACTTCCTACTAATGCGTGCTCTGCTTGTCATAAACGGAAGATAAAGTGTGATTATTCAACCCGAAGACCATGTACCAATTGCAGGGTGGTTGGGACTGTTTGTCAATTGCATGTGGATGAAAGACGGAAAAGAAAATGTGACAAAGAAGATGAGCATCTTAGCGATGAGCTGAAACGAATGGCGCCAATTGCTCGCTTAAAGTACCTTCTTGCCGACGGAGCACCATTCGGTATGGATTATATCAAGCATTTGATTAAGACAAAAGACGTTAAGATTAGTAAGGCCCAGACCTCGAGTAAAAAGAGCCATGATCGAAATGTAGTTTATTATTTCCCCTCCAGCTCCCATTTCCAAATGTACGCCTTGACATCTGACCAAATCCATAGCTACGTGGACCCTGCGTATCACGTACGAGACATTTCAGCATTGCAACTACCAGATTCCACAGCTACAGCATGGGAGGTATTCTCGCTTGAGGGAGCGTTTCTATTGCCAAAGAAATCAATATGCGAGAGTCTTATCAAAGAGTTCTTCGAGTTCAATCATTGGATATTTCCCTTCGTCATTAAGAAGTCTTTCATGAAACAATATGAGGAGCGTCGGTGCTCGGTCTTACTTCTTCAATGCATTTTGAGATGCGCCATTATCTCATCCACGAACCCCAACTTTTTCGATGAGAGCCGAACCACTCATCTGGCATCGAAAATGTTGACCAGACGTGTTAAATGTTTACAGCATTACAATTATGAGGCGAGTCCCTTAGCCAGAATCCAGTCGTGTCTTTTGTTGACCAAAGGGGAGACTCTTTCCAGCAAGGAATGGGACGTTGAGGAGAGCATATATGAGGGAGCCAAACTTATTCACTTGTTTGGATTTCACAGATCCAACGTCGACTTGGACCCTTTCTCGCAGAATGAGAAGAAGCTCTGCTATTGGTACTGGTTCATAATGTGCAACGCTTATATGAGCGGTAACGTGTTTGACACTGACGCTGACGTTGACATGCTGACACTGGACGATTTTCCGGAAGAGCTTTCGTATCAGGACAAATACGTCTTCATCAAGATAGTTGAGCTGTCAGGGATCCTAAAAAACATCAGGAAGGTGAACTATAGTGCAAAGATGGAATTCATTCCTGACACCACAGAAACCATAGCGTATTTCACCAGCATCATCGATAAGTGGAAATCGACGCTACCAGCTTTTTTCAAAGAGTGTCTAGAGTCGAATAAAATTCTTCAGAAGGAAGATTCCAGACTGTTCGTATATGTCCATCTGATGTACTGCAAAGTTGTTCTTTATCTCCATAAGAAAACCTGGATGTATGGATCTGTCACAGACAAAGAGTTCAGCAATTCCGGTTACGTCTGCGTCAACACGGTAAATATGGTTCTTGACATATGTGACGAAATAGTCGGTAGCGACTATTTGAAACGCAGGTTGCATGAGCTTTTCAACAGGATCATACAAGAGGTATTCCAAATAGTAAACTACAAATATAGCACTGATCCTGACCCTTCTACTAGAGAAACCTGTCTTTCTTTTGTCCGGAGATTACAGACGTACTTCGACGCCACAGCAGAACATTCTCTCACTGCAAAAGTATCTTCAAAAATCGCAAGGACTTCTTGTTCCAACGTGCAAAATGGTTCGTTGAATCACACTCCGACCCATCGAGACGCACATCCTTTCATGGATCACTTCAGTTTCACTTCATAGTACCTATAGACGTTTTAATATTATCGACACACTAACGTCAAGCTTCGAAAGCATCCAAAAAGAAAGTTTCATTGATACACCTTGAAGCCATCTCTTGCATGATGTTATGCGTCACTGTTAAACCTTATTTCTGTTGTTTACCTTTTCCTAAAGCCTAATTACGAGTAATAAGCTCTTTCACCGTTATTCAGTAACGATGACAAGAAAAGCATCAGCCATTTTGTCTCTTCCCCGATCTTGTGCTTGCTTTGCACTGTTGATGCATACGGTGCTGGTGTAGGCTGAATAAGTTTTTCTGAGGAGGCCCTTAGAGAGTCACACCTGAACACTCAAAGTGTTGAAGCTTCGGGCATCGGTGTAAAGCTACACGGCCTATTGGGCGAGAACCGAAGGGAATATAGAGCAGTTTAGCTAAGGCAATTAACAGTGGCTGGTGTTACTATTTAATGCAACTATGGATCAGTTGTCAAATGTAGAGCTTCCTGAGAAGAAAGAAGACAGGATATCTTTGGCGTTGAAGTTCATTAGGCAGCAGAATCAACTGAAGGGAAAAGGGCATGACGTCTACTTGGGTAGAGAAAGGATACATGACGGGGATCCTGTATTCCCCGTCGACAAGCATGGCAAGAGACGGAAACTCACCATACGACAGGTCGCGCTTTACTTTCAGATTCCGAAGAGTACCTTGTACGATCGTATGAGGGCAGATCAGGGTCAGAAGCGGCAAAGAACAGCTGCTAAAGTTGCGGTTATGGAGTTGAGTAGAGAAGTTCCAATAGTCCGCGTTAGCGAAAGGAGCGATAGTGTTGCCAAAAACGTTCCGAATTCAAAAGAGCCAAGCAAAACTTTCACACATGTGTCGCAGATGAAGTTCAGTCCTGCGGAAGAAAGTAGCATTGTGAGCAAGATACAAGGATTTACGCTAGCGTTTGGTAATCTGCCGCTCATTTCAGATCTGAGGGAATGTGTCTCTGACATTACTGGCGACCATACGCTAGGAAACAAATGGATTACCGGTTTTATTCGAAGACATGCTAATCAGTCAGTATACGGAAGCACCACGGGCACGGTACCGAACCCTAAATTTGAGAACTTGAAGCAGTGGAGAAATACCTTTTCGCAGCTGCACAATGTGTTTCTGACACAATTGCAACACAAGCTTGCTACTTGTAAGCGGTTTCAGTACATATGCCATCATCTTTCTCCGGATAGAGCGAGGACTACCATTTTGGCTTTGGACGTACAAATCCATCCCAGTGAACTACAAAAGGATGTTGAAGTCTCCTTGATTTGTGATCCGGTTGTACGAACTGCAGATTCGTCCTCTTGGCGACCAGATCACACTTCGCAGTTGATTCACGCTGTGTTAGAGAAGATCGATACTGCTGCCTCAGATGTGGTGATCTTGGAGGGTTTTACACCGTTATACCATTGGGACTGGTCGCAATGTCTGGAAACAGTTACCGCACGCAACTTGTGCAATAAATTATACACTGTACCCTGGGGCACGCATCTACTGGCTAATTTCCTTCCAATCTCTTTGTTGGACAGCAACATCTCTGCCTTAACCGCACAAAGTTTCGACTCAGCCATCCCCCATATCAAGCACCTGATAAGCGAACCGACCACCACGGCAATGCCATCGCGCCAAATCACCACGGATGTAAGTCCAAGAGACGCTATGCGCCAGTTATTGGATACGATTTCAGCCAATGAATCTCGTGTGTACAGAGAGGTACAGGATCCCCAGGTGCGAATCACTCTTTGTGACATCTTTAGTCAGGTACGGGTACTTGCTGACTCGATGCCACAGGGATAACGTTCTGCGCTGGATGTTGAAGTAAGCCAAACGTACCGTATAGACCCTGGTCCAATCCTGTCACGTGACTTACCATGTCACATATCACGATGTGATAGGCCCTCTTCGTGGTCTAACGTGTAATAACAAAGTGAAATATGGAAAAGCTGGACTAACAATTAACAAGTGTTTCAAGACTTACGTGGACCGAAGGGCTTCTTAATTGAAGGTTTCACGGCTATTCCATCTCTGTTTTGAGTGGTATTTTTTGTAGGTAGTTTCTGGTAACACCGCAGGAGTTATAGAAAGCGATGTCTAACGAAGCGGAAGAGGATTTATTGGAGTATTCCGACAACGAACAAGAAGTTCAAGTTGACAACAAGGCTGTGGAGGCTACTGCTGAAGGAAACGGTGAAGCTCAAGCAAATGACGCTGATAAGAAAGGTTCCTATGTGGGTATCCATTCCACCGGTTTCAAGGATTTCTTGTTGAAGCCTGAGTTGTCCAGAGCCATCATTGACTGTGGGTTTGAACATCCTTCAGAGGTGCAGCAACACACCATTCCTCAATCCATTCACGGAACCGACGTGCTATGTCAGGCCAAGTCCGGTTTGGGTAAGACCGCTGTGTTTGTCTTGTCCACTTTGCAGCAATTAGACCCAGTCCAGGGAGAAGTGAGCGTTGTTGTGTTGTGTAACGCTAGAGAATTGGCCTACCAGATCAGAAACGAATACTTGAGATTCTCCAAATACATGCCAGATGTTAAGACTGCGGTGTTTTACGGTGGTACCGAGTACAGGAACGACATTGAATTGCTGTCCAAGAAGGAAACGGTTCCTCATATCATCGTGGCCACTCCAGGTCGTTTAAAGGCCTTGGTTAGAGATAAGCACATCGATCTATCCCACGTTAAGAACTTCGTCATTGATGAGTGTGACAAGGTTCTAGAAGAATTAGACATGAGAAGGGACGTTCAAGACATCTTCAGAGCCACTCCAAGGGATAAGCAGGTTATGATGTTCTCTGCCACTCTATCTCAAGAGATTAGACCTATTTGCAGAAGATTCTTACAAAATCCATTAGAGATCTTTGTCGATGATGAAGCTAAGTTGACATTGCACGGTTTGCAACAATACTACATCAAACTAGACGAGAAAGAAAAGAACCGGAAGCTGGCCCAATTGTTGGACGATTTGGAATTCAACCAGGTTATTATTTTCGTTAAGTCCACTGTCAGAGCTAACGAATTGACTAAGTTATTGAATGCTTCAAACTTCCCGGCTATCACTGTGCATGGACACATGAAACAAGAGGAACGTATCGCTCGTTACAAGGCTTTCAAGGAATTCGAGAAGCGTATCTGTGTCTCCACTGATGTTTTCGGTAGAGGTATTGATATCGAACGTATTAACTTGGCCATCAACTACGATATGCCAAATGAAGCGGACCAGTACTTGCATCGTGTAGGTAGAGCTGGTAGATTCGGTACTAAAGGTTTGGCTATCTCTATGATCTCAAGCGAAGAAGACGAACAAGTTTTGTCCAAGATTCAAGAGAGATTCGACGTCAAGATCACTGAGTTCCCAGAAGAAGGTGTTGATCCATCTACTTACTTGAACACTTGAAGAGATTTCCACACAGCTTTTTGCTTCACTTTGTATTCTGAAAGTAATCTGCTGCTTCATACAGTAAGCAATCACAATTAAAAAGTGGGATATTCTGTATTATCTATAATATACTAGGTAGTTTTATATAACTCTATCAATCTTCCATGAGAGGTATTCCAATTTTCATTGATGATCATTTGTGCATTATTGTATTGCTGCAGAACGTTCAGTGTAAGTTTCCAGTAAGTTACATATAGTTACACAATGTCAGGGTATGATGAGTTAAAGGACGTGCAGCCTTTCGATTTCATTCATGATGATATTTGACTCGTTAACACCAGGTTACATGTTGTTGAGAAGAGCATGCCTGGGTTATATATTGTACACGCTGTTTTAGGACCGAGAAACCGTGAAGTGCTCAGTCGGACTTCAGAAGGAGTGGATTTTAAAAGTATTTGAAAAGACTGGAATGAATTCAAGGCATTGATGAGCTGAAAGCTTCGATGTACTTCATGGCTGTCATAGGACATCTCTTACGGTTCCATCGACTGTATTGAAGCTGCGTAACTTCGGTAACATCGTGCCGTTCGGTAGGGGTGGTCTGTTTAAATTCAGGACGGGCAACTCTGTTCCTTCAAATTTCGTGGTTGTATTGGCTACACTTCTCGAGCTGGACCTTATATCTGACACGCTGGATAAGCTTGGTAATTGCTGCGTTGCGCTAACAGAGGGTGCCGGCGTTACAATTGCTGACGCAGAACTGTGGTTTCCATTGTTGCTTTGATTGCTGTGGTTTTCCAATTGAGTGCTGTCGTGCGAGATGTCAGATTCTGTGTTGTCCAAATTCTCAGGCTTCTTTTCGCCTGAATTGAACTGTGCGATTCCGTTTACAGACCCTGTATGCGTGGCCTGATCTGACGGGTTCTGCTCTTCCTTTAAGACCTTAGTGGCTAATATTCCTAACGTGTTTAGCATGTTGGAATCTGAGGAATGCAGCTGCCTTGCAATATACGGTTTTCGCACTGAAGCAGAGGGCACAGAACTTGGTCTCAGCGAAACTGCGTTGTGCACTTGAGTCTGATTTAGTATTCTGGCAAGCCGATTTATCTCCTTGTTTTTGGACATGATGGTCTCCCTATATTTTGTGATCTTCACAGTGCTACTTTCCAGTTGTTTCTGCAACTCCGTCTTTTGAACTATCAAGTTGTACTTCATGCTCTCAAATTGCTGTTTCGCCAAATTCTGCTCTACCTGAAAACCGCTCTGCAGTTCATTCAAATTTTGTACAAGGAACATGTTCTTCAACGTCAATTGTTTTATTCTCTCTTGCGATTTGGTCAGCGCGTTCATCAAATGCTGTACTGTGTCTAATATATCGCTGCCAGTATTAACCTTGTCAGGTGAAACCGGATCCAACCCGTTAGCATGCGGCTCTTTGACATCTGTATCAGGGCTACCATCAGCGAAACCTACTGAACCGTTTTGCTGAGACCATGTATCCATGCTTTGATTCGAATTCAGCAGGTTGACCTTCCGTCGTGCGTTGTCTATTGCTGCATTTACCTGTTCATCCAATGAATCCTCTTGGCTAGATACAGAAGAGGTATTAGAAACCGTAGAGTTCTTCCCTGCCAAATCATCTGGAGTAGCTGTTGCCGATGGGGATTTTACACCTTCGGTCTCATTATCACTGTTCGCCTGAGCTTCTGTCATCTAGAATACCTTAGTAACTACCCATGTATTGTAGCACAGAGAGCACCTTAATTCCTATAAAATAACCAGAAATATAAGGAACACGTCTTCAATTCAGCAAACAACCTAGTCACTTACAATCAGTACTACTGACCTGTTATAATGTCTCGAGACGCCTCTAAGTCCCTGTTGGAGTGCAGTTCATACTCTTACTTTCTTTTATTACGATTTACCTTTCATAATTGTACACAGTGACGCGAAACTACGCGTAATACTCAGAAAACGTAGAGAATAAGATACAGACGAATAACTGGGGGTATGGACAGGTTTTAAGTGCTTTGATCACGAATTGCCTTGTAGCGTGTAGTCACATGTGAGTAGTCAAGCACACGCGACACTTTTCCCGCGATTTTGGCTCTGGTGAGGCCTTCGCGAAGATTATGCATTGATTGATACCCTATCGGAGTACCAGCCTTATGCAGCGCATGTGACCACCGATGATTTATGCAGAAAGTCTGTGATAACGGTCAATAGACAGAATGTTAACGTTCTACCCGTGATATTAGGTTATACAGTATGTAGATGTAATATATGTTGATAATAAGATACAATAGAAAAGTGACATGACGATTTCCATATAATCCTGATTAACGGTAAGACTTTTGGAATCTAGATCTAGCACCTCTACCACCGAATTTCTTTGGTTCAGATCTTCTAGAATCAGCGATCAACAAGGTTCTGTCGTAAGAGGTGAAAGCCTTCTTCAATTCGTTCTTGGATTGCTCATCGACGAACTTTTGGTGGTAGGCAACCAAACCCTTAGCAATGGCTTGTCTGATGGCGTAGACCTGAGAAACGTGACCACCACCGGTGACCTTGACTCTGATGTCGATGTTGGCGAACTTGTCCAAGCCGACCAACAACAATGGTTCGTAAACCTTGAATCTCAAGATTTCTGGTTGCACCAAGGTGATTGGAGAACCGTTGACCTTGATCAAACCCTTACCGGCCTTAACGTGGGCAACGGCAGTAGCAGACTTCTTCTTACCAAAAGTCTGAGTATAATGAATACCATCACAATTCAACGGGGAATTGGTGACAGATAGATAATGTTAGTAAAGATGGCCTCGGGTATACTTTAGGCAATGACACTTGAAGGTGGGCACGAATAGGAGGCCAGAATATACTGTTAAACGGTTCAAAAGATCGGGGTTATCCCAACGGGAGGTATTTTAATTAATGTTAGATCATACAGAGCGCCCCCTGAATACATTCAGCTCGCCTCTAACTGTTTATTTCTGCAGATGAATCATAAATAACTTCTTTCAACGGATAATTCCTGCAGACTGCCTTAGCACAGCGCTGAGACCCATAAACTGGCTGGAGGACCACATAAACTTCCCCACATAGGCCAAACTCTGTCGTGGCATAACACTTACATCCTCTTCACATGACTTGCCTACTCATTACATGCTGTTTCCTTTCGCAAACGGATCCGCAGTTCACACCCACGATCTTACATTCCTCCTCTTCTCATCAAAATTCATTCTTTCTCCTCTAACTCCTTCAGCATATACTTTACACTCCCATTCCCTCAATGAGCATACGTTGGTGCTCTTCATCACTTCCGGTGCTCGTGCTCTCCATTCTCATGCTGCAAAACAGCTCTTCTCATTCTAACATACTTGGACACTTGGGACAGTAGACATCTTCGACTTTGCTTGCTTAGCTCTGAACCTTTATAACCCCTCAAGATAACGCAACCGATCAAATCGATACAATTACACACACCGTATATAACTTACTTGTCTTATCATTAAAGGTTCAATATCATCGTTACCATCTTGTCAAACACATTTTTCAGATTCTGACGAAAACCTGTTCAAGGAATTCCTCTCTAGGCCGAAGCCATGGAAGCTACGCAGGCTCACCGCCCAACGAGGCGCCTGGTACGCTGTCAGTGTCTGTAGGTGTGACCCTGAACCCGGCCGCGGGGTGTAGTGCCCTACATGCCACCGAGGGTCGATGGTGAAGCGTACTGGAACTGGAGCTTCCGCCAGCCTGGAGTGCAGGTTAGGCAGAACCAATGGGACTGGACAGCCCGTCTGGCTTACAGTCTGCACAGGGCTCCCGGTAGGGGATCTCATCTGTAGGCCGGGATACTCATCTATCTTAAACGATTTCATTCTCCATTTCAGGTAACAGAGAAAGACGACTTGTAGAGCGGATACAAAATTCAGGGACTGTACGGGTGTTGAATATTTCTAATAGTCCTGTTTTTTTATAGGACTGTCCGTCTTTAACACCCAGACAAAAGTGATATATTTTTGTAATTCTTTTTCAAACTGACTAATTAGGTATTTTTCATACTGAAGTCCTCGTTTTGGAATTGCGTTGTTCGCTACCGTTGGTTCAACCCAGTAGGACCCACCTAGCCCCTGAGCCTATCCAACCCCTCACGGTGCTGGGCAACCCTGCCTGCGGAGACACCGTCCGCTGCTACCACGGAAGGCTCGGGTTGGGCAGAGACCGCTCTGCCTGGACTGGATGGTGAGACTTCCTCTGCTGGACCGCGGCGCGTTCGCTGTGGCGTGCCATGGTGAGGATCAGTGCCGTAGTGTAGGAATCCTGGAACTTTTCGTCAGCATAATATTGGCACTGAGTTAACAAAAATTTAGGCATTATAACGATTTGATAGTATATGATAGAGGTATAGCGCTACGGTATAGGTCTTTTGCTAGGTGTTTGTGTTGGCATAAGACCGCGTTAAGGTAAACCAAGGATCAAGTAACAATGGGTATGTCTATGAATGCGTTATAATAGCGATTTAGTCGGTGGGTAGCGAGTTAATTTGGAACATACAGTGCATCATCAAGTGAAGTGAAGAGAGTCAGTAGAGAATCAGGCCGTACAGATGAGATAAGATGAATACTAGTGGCCGGAGGGACTAGAGATTGAATAGCAGTAATCAACAAATGATTCATCAGCGTAGCGTTAAGAGTCGTGCGTGGATTGGAGAGATGTTGTGATAGAGGGCCAACGAGTAGACGTCAGATGGAAGAGTGGACGAGACGGACTGTGGTTCATCATCGTATTAGCTGTTTTATTCTAGCCAGATCTGCCATGTCGGGAAGTCAGATTTACCACAAATGAGATATGAGTTGAGGCGAACTTGCACAATGCCCAATGAAGACAGAGGAGAGCCGTACCGCACCACTGAAAGAAGACGCTATTAGCACGGTTTCGCCGTGTGATTCACGTATCATTATACTAACATGCGATTTATCGAGCACTGTGTTTCCTTTATGCTGGAAGACACGTACTATTGGTAAACATCAATTTGAACAGCTATCTCCAAGAACTTACCAATTTTGAAGAACCACTTCAGAAAGCACTGGCAAGAACGTGTCAGAGTTCACTTCGACCAAGCCGGTAAGAAGGTCTCTAGACGTCATGCCAGAGCTGCCAAGGCCGCCAAGATCGCTCCAAGACCATTGGACTTGTTGAGACCAGTTGTCAGAGCCCCAACTGTTAAGTACAACAGAAAGATCAGAGCTGGTAGAGGTTTCACCTTGGCTGAAATCAAGGCCGCTGGTTTGACTCCTGCTTACGCCAGAACCATTGGTATTGCTGTTGACCACAGACGTCAAAACAGAAACCAAGAAACCATGGACTTGAACGTTCAAAGATTAAAGGAATTCCAATCTAAGATCATTGTATTCCCAAGAGGTGCCAAGGCCACCGAAACTGAACAAGTTTTGTCTACTTCTGCTTCTTTCCCAATTGTCCAACCAGTTACTGACTCTGAAACCAGAGCTGTTGAAGACAACGGTGAATCCGCCTACAAGACTTTGAGAGTGGCTAGATCTGACAAGAAATACAAGGGTATCAGAGAAAAGAGAGCTAAGGACAAGGCTGAAGCTGAAGCTGAAAAGAAGAAATAAGCAACCTCATAAACTTGAATTGTATTAACAAGAAAATACTAGAAGAGTATCGTTGTTCTATTTTATAAAATCTTTAATCAAACTATCTTTCCGTCATCAATCGTCCAGATTATATCATTTACCCATTAATCTTATCTATACACCTGTATGTTACTATAAATCAGTTGGATGAGCTTTGAATCTTTCCTCAATTGAATAATTTTGAAACACTGACGGCTTGGCGTATAAGCATTGTCTGTAAGATTAAGTTCTGCAAGTAAAAAGGAACCCATGATGATATTAGCTTATTACTTATTATTTATTATGTATGTTTCCGTGGGAATCCGTATTTCATCCCACAAAACATACACAGGGAGACCGTGTAGGTAAGTAGATGTCAATTGCCAACACAAGATAATGAGCTTTAGGTCCGCACAACCAGGTGTGCAGTTCACTTTGTGACCGATAAGAGTTTGGAAATATTTCAACTAATGTAGTAAAATTGTCTAAGTAACGTATGAATAATAACTGGAGGCGTACCGAGGTACGTCCCGCTTCCCATGTAATATCTTAACAATAGCACTAAGTTTAATCGAACAAACCGAATCCCATGTCGTCATCGGACTCTTCCTTGGCTTCTTCTTCCTTTTCTTCAGCAGCGGCGTCATCACCACCGGCAGCGGCACCACCGGCAGCGGCACCACCAGCTGAAGCAACACCACCAGCACCAGCTTCGAACTTGACTAACAAGTCCTTGATGTTTTGCTTGGCCAAAGCCTTGGCAAAGATGTCAGCCCAGATACCTTCAACTGGAACGTTGGCAGCATCGGTCAAAGCGATCAACTTTTCAGCAGAGACTTCGATTTCAGAGTCAGCCAAGATCAAGGCAGCGTAGGACAAAGCAGTTTCAACAGACATTTCTTGATGATTTTATTTCCAAACTGTTCTGGGGTTGTAGAGATAATCAAATTAAGCTTAAGGTGAAGCAGACTATTTCTTTGGCCTTTTGAAACAAGAACTAGTAAGACACAACAAACAAGAAATAACAAAACCTAAAAGCTAAAAGACATTTATAAACAGGAAGTAAGATATTCCGAATCGAAGATATCTATGCTTAACGTTCAGTCAATTCTACTTCTAATGGTTAAGCTGTAACAATTTCAGATTTCATCTCATCTTGGAAAACTGAAAAATTTCGAGATGGACGGTGCGTGGTTTCGTCTCTAGTGATTATTCGTGTTAGATGATATTGAAAGCACTTGTAAATATTTCGAGCTCAGTCACGTGACGTATATGATAAATCGTACATGACAGAGATGACAGGACTGTTGTGGGGTCAGGACCTTACGACTCCGCCTCTTATCAGTCTAGTCATTATTTTCGGTAGTCCATATGCGAACCATGAGTATTGTCAGATATATCTATGAGCATGAGACCTGTACGGAATATGTATGTAATGCGATTGAAAGGAGAATTCGGTATAGTGTCATGTAATTCGGCAACCGAATGCAGAAGGTATATGATGTGAGCCTTGCGTATTTTCTCAGTGCTCTTGTAAACTCAATTTAATGGCGCGCTGGATCATCTCTTCGTCAAGTTCTTCCAGAGTCTTTTGCCGACGGGTAGGGCTACCTCCGGTGTCAGGGTTTGTCACAGAAGATGAAAAGGAGGCATGCCGCGAGGGGTGGTCTAAATCGATCAACTGATTGCTCATATGGATCGCGGTGGCGTTCGCGCTTCTCCTGGCAAGCCTCATTCTCTCCTTGTTCAAATTTATTTCCCAGTCAGGTCTTATGGTGTCAGATGTCACCACGTCCAGATGGTTCGCTTCGATAGAGCCTTTTCTGGTAGATCCTGAGACTGAAGTAGAACTGTGGTTCCCCTCAGATTCCTCTGCCTCCTCTTCATCCTCCGCTTCAGATAAGACGCCTTCGTACTCCGAGGGATATACACCGTCGATCCCAGTTCTTCTGTTTTTTGGAGGCTCGTAAGTGACTCCAAACTCCGGTGTGGCACAATATGGACAGTTTGCCGGTTCACTCACCAAAAGGTTTGGGTCCTTCACTTCATCTGGCTCCTGAGCCTGGGTTGGATCAACCTCGTCGTGCGGGAAATGAGCTGCTGCCCTTTTTATCTGAACAAAGCATTCTGTACAAATCGGCTGCTTGCAGCATCTGGAGATGTTCAAAGGTCCTGGGAAATACAAGAAGCAGATTGGACATTCCACGCCATTTCTGTAAAGATCACACTTCAATTTGTTGTTCGGTAAATTGGGGTTCTTTGGTACATTAGACTTCCTGTCGGCAAGTTTCAGCTCCAAAAACCGCTCGTTGGCCTTTTCCTGCCAGCAAACTCTCTTGCGGTACAACCTGGCTTTTGATATCGTAGCCTTTTGTCTTCTTTGTTCGCGCTTCGACAGAGTCTTGTCTATCAATGAGTCATAATCATCATCCTTGATGTCCCCTACAGCGACACCCTCGAACTCTTCCGGATCCTGTTGAAAAGTAGCATGTAATGGTAGTCCGTCCACTATTTTCACCAACTCTTCATCGGTCCAATTTTCGTCGTAATCCTGCAACGGGGTGTAGAAAGGGGCCAGCTTCCGGTCTATAATCAAGCTTTTCACCACATCTGCGTCATAATCCAATTTGTCGAAGTTATAACATCCAAACGGCGCCAAAAACCCACCATCCACCGTCTCATCGTATTTCACCACCAACTGCTTGGCATGCCGCTCTCTGAGTCTCTCTTTTTCTCTGCTAGACTTCTTCTTGTATGGATTACCACTGTCCCCATTCCCGTTGCTGTACGAATCCGACCTGGCCTTCCCGCTCGCGCTGAGCAGATTTCCCACCAGGGACGTAGCTCTTCTATTTCGGTTCCCGCTTTTCGGTCCCTGAGGGCCCAGGTTCAGACTCTCAGACCTCTTCTGCTTTCTATACGCTGCAGCGTCTTGAGGCTCGTCTATCTTTCCCGGTACGTTACCCATTAGTCCTCAGTCCCTTTAAAATATATCCCTCTTATTCTCTTGCTGATCTCTCAACGTGACTTTCACAATGGTGTTATAATCGGAAACCACGCAATATGTATCCAGATGAGCTTCAAATGGTACCCACACAACACAGCTGCTACAAGTCTTCCTCTTTTGTATTCATCATGTGAACTACTAAGTCCTTTTCCTAAATGAAGGGACTAAATACGTTATATCGTAATCCTGAAATTTCACTATTGTTGCTGTCATATATATAAGAAGAATGATGCCCAGGCGATGAGCTACACAGAATCCAGCTACCGTCATCTGTAGAAGCAGTTCCGCTCGGTAAGTCTGAATGTGTAAGGGATTCCTACGGGTTACGTAGTTATAGAACATTTTTGCTTATGAATCCGCAACTACGGCCTAGATCATATGCGTCACTATCGGCACAGATACTAGGCGTGAGTCCGCCTGTGGACTGCAGTAGCCTCGATCCGGTTCGGAAATGGGCTGAATGTTTCACGCTTCAGCCCTGTTTCCATTCAAAAAATGAATCCGGGGTAACGTGGCGCACGGTCCTTTTTGTGGTGTAAGAGTGTACGGAATTAGAGTGGCAGGGCGAGCTCTTTTCACTTTACCCTTGACTTGGAATTCCTAATGCTTGTTTCACTATAGGCCCCGCTTACGACGATGCGTCTATGCCTGATCTTAGCTCGCTCATTGTTTTAGTCATCTTTGATTTTGAGCCGAGTCCTTGCCATAGAGACAAGACTTGGCGAAAAAGAAGAAACAGGACGGCCGACGGCACCAATCAGGTCTTGCTTATTTGCATAAGCTTCGAGACCCTGAATGGCCAGGTGCTGCGCAAACCCTGTAGTTCGTTCATGGTGTTCAAATGTGAGCCCTGTTCGCTTTATAAAGTCAGGAATGAAATACAGTATTAAAAATCAGTATGTAGTCTTAAATGTCAGAAGAAGAAACCGTCACAAGGTATCCAAGGGACAGGTGTATCTGTTTAGAAATGACCTTCGTCTTTTAGTTGTTTGGTGAGATCTTCTACAGATTTTGTAACTCTGTCGACAATAGTTGCGACGTCTTCGTCAGTGATTATGAACGATGGAGCCAGTAAGGCTATATCACCTGAAACACAATCGATGTTTCCTTGCATGCCCATCACAGTGATTCCATGTTCGAAACATACATCTTGGAAACGATGGCCGATGTCCAGTTTGTATGGGAAGGGCTCTTTGGTTCCTCTGTCTTTAACAAACTCGAGCGACCAGAACCCACCGATTCCTCTGACGTCGCCCACAATGTTATGCTCTTGTAAAAGCACTTCCTTGAGCTTTGCACCCATCTGATTGCCCTTTTCGAAGATGTTCTGCGTCAGTTTATTACCGATGATCTTCTGCTGGACACCAAGGGCCACTGCACAGTTAAAACCATGAGAAGCGTATGTGTGGGAACCGATGAGCAGATTTGAACCCTGAGCATACGCATTCCTAATTCTAGGCCCGACTAGGACGCCGGCAATGGTTACGTATCCTGAACCTAGCGTTTTCCCTACAGTTTGGATATCTGGAGCATCCTTGGGTTCAAGCCAGTTTTCCCAGCAGTTCAATTGTCCATTGGGATTGCTCCGGCCTGTACCACACATGACTTCATCCAACATGAATAAAATGTCATATTTGTTGCAGAGGTCCCTGATGCCCTTGAGATACCCCTTAGGAGGTGGTGCGGTACCCAGAGAAGACCCTGGCAAAGTCTCTACCAGAACAACGGAAATAGTTGTGGGATCATTGTCCATGATGATCTGTTCCAATTTTTGCAGCAATCTGGAAGAGTATTCTTCCTCGGACTCCTCTTTCTTCTGAAATCTGTAAGGATAGCATACCGGCATCTTCAAGCACACATTCTTCTGGTCAATGAGGATATCTTTGAATTGTTCAGCCCGAGCATTCTGTGAGATGGAAAGTGCACCCAGACTGAACCCGTGATAAGAGCAGTCTCTGGAAATTATCTTTGTTCTCTTTGGCTGCCCACGCTCTAGCTGGTACTGTCTGACAATTTTCATGGCATTTTCGTTGGCTTCAGAGCCCGAGCAACACCATAATGCCGATTCAAAGACCCCCTTTGGGGAGTTGTCGATGTAGAATTTTGCCAATGCCTCTGATTGTGCGTTACCAATTAGGGATGGGAACGAATAGGTGTGCTTCTTGATTGCCTCTGAGACGATTTTCTCAATATCCTGATCGCCCCAACCTAAAGCTCCAACAGCGGCACCTGTAACACCGTCAAATACGTCTTCGTAGAGTTTGCCATTCTTCTCAACGGCAATCTTGCATCCAGACCCACCGACAATGTGTGGAAGCTTCTCTGTTATGTAGCCCTGGAAAACGTAGGATTTTGTGTCTTGGTCGATGGTCATTATGTGTTGTGTTCGATATTTGTTAGTGTAACTTTTAGGGTCAGACCTCAGCCTACATTGAAACAAAGCACGGATTACTATCATTTGGGAAAAAAGAACTTTGTTGTTTCACGAACTTTTACCGCAAACTTGTTGCTTTATATACTCTTTTGTAGTGCCTCGCTTGATGTGAAGAGTGGCTATCGCTCCCATATACCTTAAAAGCTTTGTTTTACACGGCCATCTGAACAGGCCATTTTTTACTGAAGGCACCGCTTAGTGCGATCTCCGATAACTGGTTTTACACACACAACCATCAGTACCAAATGTTCCGCTGAAAGTAACTCACCATCTGCAGTGTCAGTTTTCCTTTTGATTCAAGCCGTGGATCTAAACTTATTATCCATGAAGCAGAAGATTGTGTCGTATAATCAAGATACACAGATTAGGTTCCTGAATCTATTCACAGAAGACCGTCTTCACTTGATAGTATACAAAACATTCATACAAGGCCGTGCTTCACAAACGAAGCTCATCACTTTCATATCTAAAGACTATCTCTATCAGATACATCTTCTTGTCATTACGAGAAAAGACTTGTTGACATGTTGAGCCAAAACAATCAAATTAAACGGAGAATATTGCGTGATTGGTAGTGCGCATAGACAAGTAGGGGATACTCCAAATACGCTTGATAACTGATTGGCTGCAGTGCCGAGCATTGATATTGACTGATATAAGGGCTTCCGATAACAATATGAATCATGTGACATATAACATCTCTCGCTTAAGGTTCGGTTCTAATATCCTAAACTGTAAAGCTTACCCGCATAATATATTTACCCATTTGGGACACTCGAGCCGACAGAATAAGGTACAGTCTTTGGTTCAACTAGCAAGTAGACTTGAGTGAGATGAGATCAGATGATTAACGACGGGATCAGATGTGATTGATTATACCATTGGGCTTGGTAAGACCCTCACGAGAGCTATAGTTACCGGGCACGGCAATTAGCGGCTGTGTGAGATAATTTGGAGTTTGGATTGGTGATAGCTGACGGTCGAATATGAGTTTGAAGTACATTTTGGACATCGAAGGAACTGTCTGTCCTATTTCATTTGTGAAGGATACTTTGTATCCCTACTTTTTGAGACAAGTAGAATCCGTGGTAAAAACGACTGATCCTACGTTGCGGGGGCTCTTGGCTCAATTTCCTGTGGAGCAGGATGCAGCTTCATTAAAGCGATACATTGAAAATTTGGTCAATAATGATGTCAAGGACTCGGTATTGAAGCAATTGCAAGGCTATGTATGGGAGCAGGGCTACAAAAATGGTGAAATCAAGGCACCAGTATATCCGGATGCTATTTCATTCATCAAGAAGCACGCGTCTAACGTTTTCATATACTCTTCAGGGTCCATCAAGGCGCAAGTACTGTTATTCCAAAATGTTGAAGGAAACCTCGATTTGACTCCTCTTATAAAGGGGTATTTTGACATCGATAGTTCAGGAAAGAAGACGGAGCCTGAATCATACTCAAATATCCTCAAAAGCATTGGCGTCCCTTCTGAAAATGCTAACGGTGTGGTTTTCATCAGTGACAATACGCTTGAGCTAGACGCTGCCAAAGAAGTTGGGTTGAAAACGATATTGGCTATCAGACCAGGTAACAACCCAGTTCCAGAGAATAATGCACACGTCTCAGTTACGGACTTTTCGTCTCTGTAGTATGAATCCTCTCTCGTGTGTGTGCTTTGCGAAACTTTTGAACCGCTGTGATCTACTAGTAGCTTCCGGTAGTATATCCCAGTGAACAGCCAAAAAACAGCTAATCACGGAAAAACATCCAGTGATGCTCAAAACAGGTTCAACGAACTCTTCCTTTTTTATTGTATGCCGATTTAACTTCGCAAGCTTAAATGCAACAAAGGGATGTGATGATCTTGTGTATACACCTCATTGTAAAGACTATAATAACAATTCCAAACTAATTAGAACAGATTCTCGAATTATACAGAAGAAACGTTGCAAGCGGTGCATAGAATCGGACGAGAATTTTGCCTCAATCAGCATAGTTGTTGAAGAGCATATTGGCTGCTGTTTCTTCATTTTTGTCGCATGCGAAGTAGATCTGGACAACAAGCGATCTTTCAAAGCCCAACTCGCATAGTCTGCTTATAGCCTGTTCATCTTCCGGCGAGATAGAAACATTTGGGATTGCACCCAGTTGGCCTTGTTCGCCACCTTCTCCCAAGTCTCCTTCCATTAATTGATCTTCTCCCAGATTTTCAGCCAGCCCATCTGTAAGAGACCCTCCAACGGCTTCTAATAGTAAAGAAACGAACCTCTCTGGATCCTGGATCATGGTTTCACGGAGGTGGGGATAACGAGTGCTCAAGCTCTCGAAAAGTGGCATTAGAGCTTCTGGACGCCCTGACACCACATCACGAAGCTGAGTAATGTCCTCCATGGTCAATCCAATAGTACCCATTTCTTCTCCTCCTAAACCAGCGCCTGCTCCTTGCTGTTCTGCGTTAGTAGCTTCAGCTTGAGCGAAAAGGTTGTCCTCATGTTCCATCGTGGTAGCCGCAGCGTCTGCACTAGCTTCCTGCGCCTCAGCAGGCTCTTGCGGAGTTGGTTCATTGACTTCAGGCAGTCCCATAAGTAGGTATTCTACTGCACGGTCTGGATTATTGAACGCGGCCCTTAGAGCACGCTCCACTTGTTCACGTTCGTATCCCATCTCCATTATTCTGTTAACAGTTTCGTTACGAGCACTGCCTGTAACAAACGATTCATCATTGCCGGTCTCTTCTGCACCTGCTGCTGTACCTGCACTTACAACAGCTGGTGCCGTACTGGTGGCAGCGTCAGCAGCCCGTGTGCTAGCGGCTGCTGTCTGCTGAGACTCTTCTTTAGGTTCAGATGATTCAGTGACTTTCACCTCAGCCTTCTTCTTAGACTTGCTGATCATAAAAATGACCTGGTCTCCATCTTTTAGCTTGCATTCTGCCACAGTCTTTCCATCGGCAAGAACCTTTCCCGAATATATCAATTTGATCTGACCCGCTTCACATTGTTTCTGACTGGCGATCTGTTCCTTGGCTTGCAGAATGGTAGCATCAGCCTCTAGTTCTACAGGCAACTTTTCCTTCTTGAAGTCCTTGAAATTAACAATCATTTTACCGGTCAATTACCACAATCCTTTTGGTGTCGCTAGATGTTTTGGAGCAAGCTGTGCTGTTCTTATTTATCTCTTCGCCACCCATGATATATTCTTTTATAACACTAAATCAAATAATTGTCACTTTGAATTTCAGATTAGACAACTTTCCAGTTTTTGCCTATAAGGCTTAGACGAATTGTGAAGGAGAGCTGTCCTCCAGCCGTCGTGTGTCAGGCTCGAAATACCGGTTTTCAGGGCAAGAATTAAGCACCCAGCCGTTAAGTTTGTAAAACCGAGTTCATACGGTTTTCTTTCACAACTGTTACAAGATTAGTGTATAGAAAGTATACATAAGTGTGTAGTGATGTCTTTAGGTGAGAGATGAGATGGAGTTAACGTCAAACAACAATGGGATGTCTATCAAAAATGAAGGAGCCGCGGCTTCTGATCTTCTTTCTGTTTCGTGCGCATGTTGCGTCACCAAACGAATTTTAGAGCCCTAGATACTTAGAAAACCCTAGTATCAACAGAGTCAAGTTCAAGAATATTAGTGCGATGGATCGAAGTCCAGCGGAACTTCATGCGGGTATTTCTGTTTGCCTTCAGCTTTCGCAGTGTCCTCAGACTCGTCGTCAGACCAGTCTACTTGAATCTTTCTGTCCAGCACGTTTGGATCTATATTTTTCAGAATCTGCAGCTTTTCAAGCTCCCATTCGTCTCGCACATCATCGAATCCTATATCCCAAATTCTGGCATAGAACTCTTTGATCTTCTTCTCTTCGACTTGACGTTTTTCTTCCTCGGCCATCCAAGCCATGTGCTTCAAATCGTCACTCGAGGGTTCGTAGATGTGCCAGATAACGTAATGCGGTAACCCAATGACGCTATACTTCATTCTACGAGAAAGCTTGCCAAACGCCTCAGTTTCAGCGTGTTTCTCAAAAGAAAATGCTGGGAAATGCGAACCGCTTCTGAAAACTTTGGCCTTGGATAGGATGGAGACACCGCCAATGCCGTCCAGTTCCATCTCGACTTCGGGATCTCCGCTGGGGTCTCTTAGATATGCTAAATGTCTTCTCCATGTGGCGTATTCTGGGTAGCCTTCCACGATAACGGCGTCCTCGTCCAAGGAATCTGCTAGTTGCAAGCCCCCTTCTGATTCAGCCCACGAGTTCAGATCGTAGGGTTGAATGTTTCCTAGCCAATCGGGTAGGGGCCTCCACACGTTAGGTACAATCACGTCTTTGTCGTGATGCATCAAGTCCTCCAAGATGGTGTCTGGTATCGTTTGAACGTCAACGTCCCTCCAATACACGTATGAATGGTACGGTTTGAGAGCTGCTGATCCCAGCCAGTTTCTGGCTCTGGCCATAGACTTTCTCCTGGGCCCCTGCGCTGCAAATCCGTGTCTGTCGGAGAAAGACTGTCCCACGCTTTGTCCGAAATCCTTCTCGAAGATCTCGATGTTTCCGAACCTCTTTGACTTATCGTGGTTCGATTGTGATTTTTTCAAATGGTTCAGTAATACGCTCATCGTGTCGTCGCTTGAGTCGCTTACCAGGAACGAAAGATCAATTAAGTTATGTGGGTATGTCATTTTGTCCATAGTCTCGAAGAACATATTCAGATGAGAGGCCGCGTCCCTCAAGGGCACGCAAAACAGCACTCTGTCTCCTGTCTGCCATCCGTTAGCGTTTCCCTCGTAGTTTCCGAGATCGTAGTATTCCACTTGCGGCAGGTTTCTGAACCCGCTTCCGGACCCTGGGCCTCCAACAAACGGTACAAACTGCCACAGCATCGGTAGCAGCATCCGCACCACGAGAAACCCTGTCACGAGTGATCCTATCACAGAAACCGCAGTCAAAGCATTGAACCTATTCCTGCTCTTGCTGCCCATACTGCCGTCCAACTTGCTGCCCATTTTCGAAATCGTTCTTATCGGAAACGACGCTCAACTGTCAGCCCTGCCACTGGTATCAAAAAACGCTCACTGGACAAACAAAACTCTGTCCAGACTGTCAGACTGCCTGGCCCAATGCAAAACGGATTCCTGTGGGAAATCCTTGGTAAAACCCGATAGTGGCCGATGGTAAAACACCAAAACGAAGGGAAAATCTCTTCTCAAACGATCTAAACCCCGCAACACGGGTCTCTAACCAGTAGAATATGTTTCCTGAACCACCAGAATCTGTCTTCACGGCGCTTAGTGGCCGATCGCAAGCCAGAAAACGACGCTCTTTCCATTCCTCAACCGACTTGTACACTGGCTATATATTCCATTATAAACTTTTCAAATCGAATTCTTGATCCATACGCTTTCCCATACAAAACGAAAACAAAAATGTCGGTGCAGAAACGTATACAGACAGGGAGCGCTGCTTACGGCTTTTCGCGCAACGATTTAGGACGAGAAACTCAGTGCCAGGGCCCTCGTGCCCTGAGACACCGGATCTGCACTGTGCAAGACCTGAAACGCGTCGCGTCACGTGCACAGTACAGCATTAACTCGCATATGGAAAACCTTAAAATGTCTGGGTTTGCCCTTTTCAACGGTAAACAGACAAAGAAAACATTTCATCGCGTAGGCACAGAATTGGCTTTTGGTGGTTCTCTTTTGAGGTCACGTGACTATAATTCGTTTCTCCATTCTCATCGGTGTTTTCGTACAAAACGATCTGATATACCTGGATTACCCGCACCTCGTCAAAATGGTCACAGGATCTCCACGCCGATTTGAAAGATTTTTTTCGCTATGGCGAAACGTCGATGCAAAAGAAAAAAATTTTCTGGCCGAGTATAAAATGAATTTGAAAAATTAAAGCTTTTTCCTCTACAAGAAGCGATTGAATGGTAGGAACAAAGAGGTTTCATCGTTGAAAGTTTAGCTTTTGAGTAATGTTTCGGCTTTTTATCGTTCGAATTTTTCTTGATCTTGTTTCTTGTTCCCTTGTGCTATTCTCTTTTAAGAATTGTTTCGCTCTGTCTATCTTGTTCCTCCATAGAGTTTCCCTTCCAAGACCAACTAAGCTCAGACTATCAAGCAACACATATCAAAATGGCTGAAGAAGAACACACTTTCGAGACCGCTGGTGCTGGTGCCTCCTTGACCTTCCCAATGCAATGTTCCGCATTGAGAAAGAACGGTTTTGTCGTCATCAAGGGCAGACCATGTAAGATCGTCGACATGTCTACCTCCAAGACCGGTAAGCACGGTCACGCCAAGGTCCATTTGGTCGCCATCGACATCTTCACCAACAAGAAGTTGGAAGATTTGTCTCCTTCTACCCACAACATGGAAGTCCCAATTGTCAAGAGAACTGAATACCAATTGTTGGACATCGATGACGGCTTCTTGTCCTTGATGACCATGGATGGTGAAACCAAGGACGACGTCAGAGCCCCAGATGGTGAGTTGGGTGACGGTATCCAATCTGCCTTCGACGAGGGTAAGGACTTGATGGTCACTGTCATCACCGCCATGGGTGAGGAAGCTGCTATCTCCTTCAAGGAAGCTCCAAGATCCGATTAGATTTCGTCTTAAACAACTTGAAATGAATTGAGAAGTTTTCTTTAGGACTTGGAGGAATGATCTGAGGTAGTCTTCAGGTCGAACGTAACACAAGGGATCGGGTCGGAATCGCGCAGAAACAGAGATACGTTGTTCTGTGGACAGGGGAAGTGCGAAGGGGAAGAACGATGTTTCTCTTTTCCTTTTTGCTTTGTATAGCGGCCGTGCCTGAAGATTGAAATCGAAGAGTCTTGAAATCTCGAGACTCGTCCAATTTCCTTGCATACCTCTTCAGAACAGCAGGAAATACGCTTTCCGTATATCCTTACTATTTTGCGTGCCGAAACACTATCCATAAGCTCTGCCCCTTGCCCGCTAACTATCTTTCCAGCATCCACATGCTTGATCCAAACTCATACTAGCTGTCTGTTCACTTTTGATCTTTTCTCCTGTCTTTCTATAGACTCTCTTTCACAGGTTTATATATGTATATCCCATTATATCTTATCGTCTAATTCTACTTCTAAATATCCGAATCTTACAAGACTTTGAACTGTCTTAATTCAATGAGACTTCAAGTCCTATATTTACATCATTGACACATTACGGCAAGCTTCTAAGAGCGAAAGTGAAATGAACAGATGAAAAGAGGTAATTACAATTACCGTACAGAATGGATAATAAACTCCTGTGGTGCAAGAATTGGCATCGGCAGTGGTTGGGTGGCACTATATTCTGGGCGGCTATCACATTAAGGAAAAGCAGCGTCTAGCGCCAAATGACTCTCACAGTCTAACATAGCAACAGAAGAAAACTTAAACCTTCAACAAAAATAACATGGCAACATGGCCGAGCGGTTAAGGCGAAAGATTAGAAATCTTTTGGGCTCTGCCCGCGCAGGTTCGAGTCCTGCTGTTGTCGTTATTCTTTTTAACGCGTTTTAGCATTTTTTTTAAAAATTGTCACGCGTATAAGAGTTACCCGCGATTACTTGATTTTCCGAATTGGGTAAACATATAGAACTTTGATTATCCCAATGTGGAACTGTTTAATAGAAAAAGACAAGCCAAATATCAGAAAGGTTTAGACGGTGATGAGGTTTTAACATTTTACCAACAACTTCAATTGGATCTTGGTGCTTAGTTCTTTGTTTGAGAAGGTATATTCGACAATCTGTGAAGAGTACTGTGGTTCTGTAACGCGTATTGAAGGAATACAGGAGAAGTGAGGCAAAGATATTGAGGATCAGACCTTCGACATCATGAGTGATGCATTAAACCAAACCAGTGATGCTGTCTTCACAGACAGGATGAGACGGTTTCAAGAGTTTTTGGACACCCATTCTCTTTATACGCGTGAAATAAGATCTATTTTGGAGTTTAACAGTAACGTTGCGGCTGATAACAAGTTAGACGATGATTTTTACGAGGACGCAGACAAAGAGACAGGAGCACAGGGCACCGGCCAATTACCGCTAAGGCTAACCATATCTTTAGACGATTTGAGAGAGTTTGACAAAACTTTTTGGACGGGCCTGCTGCAAGTGCCATCCTTTTACCTGCCTCCAGCAGAGCGTGCGGTGTCAGAGACTGCCATGGCGTTGGATGACACTCCGCTGGGGTTCCGTGGATTCCAGAACGACCCCAGCAGACAATGGAGACTTTCCTTCAAGGGCTCATTTGGTGCCAACTCTTTGTCGCCGCGTACTCTGAATTCTAACCACTTGAACAGGTTAATATCGATCGAGGGTATCGTTACAAGAACATCATTGGTGAGGCCGAAGCTTCTAAGATCTGTTCATTTTGCAGAAGCTACAGGTCACCATCATTACCGTGACTATCGAGACGCCACCACTGTCTTGACAACGTCTGTGCCTACCCCCGCTATTTATCCAGAAGAAGACCAGGAGGGAAATAAACTGGTTACAGAATACGGATTCTGCCATTATATGGACCATCAGCGTATCACAGTGCAAGAAATGCCAGAGAAAGCACCTCCTGGTCAATTGCCCAGATCAGTCGACGTTATCTTGGACGATGACTTAGTTGACAAGACGAAACCTGGTGACAGAATTAACATTGTTGGTGTATACAAATCTTTGGGTGCCGGTGGGTTGGCTGGTGGATCAAACAACAATGACAAAGGTAACGGTGCTCTATCAGGTTTCAGAACACTTGTGATCGGTAACACAGTTTATCCCTTGCATGCCAGATCTACTGGTGTTTCAGCAATTGAGTCATTGTCGGATAATGATATCAGAAACATTAACATGTTATCAATGCAAGATGGGATCTTTGAAATGTTGGCGCAGTCTCTAGCGCCATCCATTTACGGCCATGAGCACATCAAGAAAGCAATTTTATTGATGTTGATGGGAGGTGTTGAAAAGAATCTGGCAAACGGATCACATTTGAGAGGTGATATTAACCTGTTAATGGTCGGTGATCCTTCCACAGCCAAGTCCCAGATGCTTCGATTTGTCCTGAACACCGCCGCATTAGCTATCGCAACAACTGGTAGAGGTTCTTCAGGTGTGGGTTTGACAGCAGCTGTTACCACCGATAAGGAAACTGGAGAAAGACGGTTAGAGGCTGGTGCTATGGTGTTGGCAGATCGTGGTATTGTTTGCATCGATGAATTTGACAAGATGTCTGATGTTGACAGAGTGGCTATTCATGAAGTTATGGAACAGCAAACGGTGACAATTGCAAAAGCTGGTATACATACCACTTTGAATGCTCGTTGTTCTGTTATAGCTGCGGCAAACCCTGTATTTGGCCAGTACGATGTGAATAAAGACCCACATAAGAACATTGCGCTCCCAGATTCTTTACTGTCTCGTTTCGATTTACTGTTCGTTGTCACAGATGACATAAATGATATCAGAGATAGATCGATCAGTGAACATGTCTTGAGAACGCATAGGTACCTTCCTCCAGGATACCTAGAGGGGGAACCTATCAGAGAACAAATCAATCTGTCCTTGGCTATCGGTGAAGATCTTGATCCCGAGGAAGATAATGATGATGACGACGACAAGGTTTTCGAGAAGTTCAATCCTTTACTTCATGCCGGTGCTAAACTTGCGAAGAATAAAGGTGATAATAATGGTAATGAATTGCCTCAGATTGTTGCTATACCGTTCATTAGAAAGTACATACAGTACGCTAAGGAAAGAGTTGTTCCACAACTGACACAAGAAGCTGTCGATGTTATAATCAAATCTTACACCGAGCTAAGGAATGATCAGAACACCAAGAAATCACCAATCACTGCAAGAACTCTAGAAACCTTAATCAGATTATCTAGTGCACATGCCAAAGTCAGACTCTCCAAGAAAGTGGAACTCGAAGACGCTAAGGTTGCTTCCCAGCTATTGAGATTCTCCTTGCTGGGTGAAGACATCGGTGGGGACGTGGACTTCTTCGAGGGAAGAACCTCGGAGAAATCACCCAGAAAGAAGGCCAAGGCTTCGCCAAAAAAGAAAAGAACAGTGGTTTACAGAGAATTAGACTCGGACTCGGAGGATGATCAGGATGAAGGAATGGGGGACACTCAAAGAGACCTAGCGGAAGATCTGCAGTCTACCATGGTTCAGTTGCCTGCAGACCAAGAAGCCGATCTACAAAGACGACTGGAGCAGAACTTGAGAGTAAGTCCCAGACTGCAAAGGTCAGCGGAGAGACGCGTGTTATCTCAAACAGACCACCAACAGCAGACTCCAACGCAAGCATCACAGGCTTCTTCAAGTCCGCTGGACTCAGGATCGCAGCTCGAGCAGTCTCAAATGGCTCTGAATTTCATGTCTATCGAAGACATGGAACAGGGGTCCATCTCTACAGGAAGACTATCGTCGCTTTCTGGTATAGTTGCCAGATTAATGCAATCTGATATCTTCGAAGAAGAGTCCTACCCTGTCGCGTCTCTTTTCGACAGAATCAACGAACAAGTAGCAGAGGAAGAGAAATTCACGGTGGAGGAATACGTCGCTGGTCTGAGAATCATGAGCGACAGAAACAACCTAATGATTGCCGATGGAAAAGTATGGAGAGTATAAGCTGGTCTATATTCCCCTCCCTCAATGCAGCAGTACATCAAACGTTACAGACGATCGCTCATCGCACCTTCGTAATATCTATATCAATACGTTTTTTAGTGAGAGTAGCACACGGCGTACAGAGATACTCAACCGAAGTTTAGGCAAATATCGGCTGTATAATTTAAGATACCTCGATCGCTAAACCAATTGCACAAGGTCTAATCCTGATGCGTGTTGACCGTCGCCTCTGCTAGTGTTGGCAACGACTTTGTTACCCGAAACACTGTGTCCTTTACGTTATATAGTGGCGAAAAGTAACTAAAGCATTATGAAGAAAAAGGCTTGATCTACAAAGAAAAGCTATAGAACAAGACACTTAGCTTCGTTCTGATGGGAGATCCAGGAGGCTTTTTGAGGAGATTTATCATTACTTACTTGCCAAATCAAATTCCAGTTGAATTTTAGTAATTTGGGGGCAGTACTCTGACATTAGCGCAGATACAGATCTTTCAAAATGGCTGTGAAGCAATATGTGGATAGTCCTTTGGTCAAGGACTCCACGCCGTTGGCTATCAAGGCGTTTTCCATGAGGCCCTATGTGCTGCCTTTTATCCCATTGTATGCCACGTTTTTGCATGTGTACTACAGACAATATGACACTTATATCAAGGGTCCTGAGTGGACCTTTGTCTACTTGGGCACTTTGATCTCATTCAATGCATTGATGGCATTGCTTCCTGAGTGGAACGTTGATATTAACGTATGGTTCAAATACGTGCCTGTACCTTTGTCTGAAGCCACACACCTCGTGATACATACCACGCCGAATAACGGTGCTTCAGGGATTGTTGAGATTCAAAGAGTTACGGAGGCAGGGCATCTACAGGTGTTTTTCCAGTTCCAGAAGAAAAGGTTCTTATGGCATGAGGAGACCGAAACTTTCTCGTCCCCCAAGTTCCCAGTCGATGTCTCACCCAAGATCGCTGATTTCCAGAACAACAGAGGCTTGAGTGGTGATTTAACGCATCACAAAAGGCTGTACGGGAAGAATTCTTTTGATATACCAATTCCAACCTTCACTGAGCTTTTCAAAGAACACGCAGTCGCGCCCTTCTTCGTTTTCCAGCTTTTCTGCGTTGGTCTATGGCTATTTGATGATTTGTGGTACTACTCATTGTTCAACCTTTTCATGATAGTGACCATGGAAGCTACCTCGGTGTTTCAACGTTTATCCACGCTAAAAGAGTTCAGGACCATGGGTATAAAGCCATATACCATTTACGTCTTCAGAGATAACAAATGGATTCAAATTAAGACTGATGAGCTATTGCCAATGGACTTGGTGTCGATTACCAGAACAGCCGAAGATAGTGCCATTCCGTGTGACTTGTTGCTGGTGGATGGTTCCTGTATTGTGAACGAGGCCATGCTTTCCGGTGAATCCACGCCCTTGTTGAAAGAATCAATCAAATTACGTCCGGCTCACGATTCTCTGCAATTGGATGGTGTCGATAAGAATGCTGTCTTACATGGTGGTACCAAGGCTTTGCAAGTGTCTGCTCCAGAAAAGTCTACACTGGTTCCATTGGCGCCTGACCACGGTGCATTGGCTGTGGTAACGAAAACAGGGTTTGAAACTTCTCAAGGCTCTTTGGTGCGTGTCATGATCTTCTCTGCTGAGCGTGTCGACGTTGGTAACAAAGAAGCTCTTTACTTTATCCTGTTCTTATTGGTATTCGCCGTCATCGCTTCATGGTACGTCTGGAAAGAAGGTACCAGAATGGGTAGAATTCAATCCAAGTTGATCTTGGACTGTATCTTGATTATCACTTCTGTTGTTCCTCCTGAATTACCAATGGAACTAACGATGGCCGTCAACAGTTCCTTAGCTGCTTTGTCAAAGTTCTATGTTTATTGTACTGAACCATTCAGAATTCCTTACGCGGGCAGAATTGACGTCTGTTGTTTCGATAAGACTGGTACTTTGACTGCAGAGGACTTAGTTTTCGAAGGTTTGGCCGGTCTACATGACGGTTCTGATATACGTACTCTGAAGCCTGCGACTGATGCATCAGATGAAGTGCTAGCAGCTATCGGTGCTGCTCATGCTTTGGTGAAGCTGGATGATGGTGATATTGTAGGTGACCCAATGGAAAAAGCCACTTTGAAAGCTGCTGCTTGGGTGGTTGATCATAAAGATATAGTTAAGAGAAAGGGGTCTGCAAATATCCACGTCTTACGTCGTTTCCAATTCTCTTCCTCTTTGAAACGTTCTTCTTCGATTGCATCTCAAGGAAGTAGGCACTTTGCTGCTGTAAAGGGTGCCCCAGAGACTATTAGAGAGAGGTTGGTTTCGGTCCCAGATGACTATGATGAAATTTACAAATCTTTCACTCGTTCTGGTTCCCGTGTCCTTGCACTAGCTCACAAAGACTTACCTCATTTGTCATCTTCTCAAATTGAGGATATTGATAGGGATGAAGTTGAGACATCTTTGACTTTTAGCGCCTTTTTGGTGTTCCATTGTCCCTTGAAGGATGATGCCATTGAAAGCATCAAGATGTTGAACGAATCTTCGCATCGTTCTATCATGATCACTGGTGATAATCCATTGACCGCTGTTCATGTTGCCAAAGAAGTCGGGATTGTTGAGCGTGAAACCTTAATTTTGGATAAGCCAATCGATGGTTCATCCCACGCTTTGGTCATGCGTAATGCCGATGAAACCATAGTTAAGCCGTTTAACCCTGACTCTGATATTTTTGAAAAAGAGCTGTTTGAGACCTATGATCTAGCTGTCACAGGTCATGCTTTGAATTTATTGCAAGGTCATAAGCAACTAAGGGAGGTGATCAGGTACACCTGGATTTATGCTCGTGTTTCCCCTGCGCAAAAGGAGTTCATTCTCATTACACTAAAGGACATGGGATATTTGACTCTGATGTGTGGTGATGGTACCAACGACGTTGGTGCTTTAAAGCAGGCTCACGTAGGTATTGCGTTATTGAATGGTACGGAAGACGGTTTGAAGAAATTGCAGGAACAAAGAAAGTTAGATAACGCCAAAGCTATCTACGAGAAGCAATGTTCTTTCATGGAAAGATGGAATCAACCACATCCTCCTGTTCCAGAGCCTATTGCTCACTTGTATCCGCCAGGTTCGTCCAATCCTCACTACTTAAAGGCGATGGAGAAGAAAGGTGTTGAGATTACTCCAGAAATGCGCAAACTTGCTATTGAAGTCACCACCAAGCCAGCCGCTGCCGTAGTCAAGAAAGATAAATCTAACAACAAACCTGCCGCTGATCTTGCTGATATGATGATGGGTAGTTTGGGAGAGATGGAAGATGATGAAACTCCAACGTTGAAGCTAGGTGATGCTTCTTGTGCCGCTCCATTCACCTCCAAATTGGCGAATGTCAACGCTGTGACCAATATCATTCGTCAAGGCCGCTGTGCATTGATCAACACGATTCAAATGTACAAGATTCTTGCCTTGAACTGTTTGATCAGTGCTTACTCCCTCTCTGTTATCTACTTGGCCGGTGTCAAATTCGGTGACGCTCAGGCCACCGTTTCTGGCCTTCTACTCTCAGTTTGTTTCTTGAGTATCTCTCGTGGTAAGCCACTTGAAAAGCTTTCAAAGGAGAGACCCCAACCGGGTATTTTCAACACTTACATCATGGGATCAATTCTCGGACAATTTGCCGTTCACATTGCCACATTGGTATACATCACCACCGAAATCTACAAGATCGAGCCTAGAGAACCTAAGGTCGACTTGGAAAAAGAGTTCCTACCTTCTTTGTTGAACACAGGTATCTTCATGGTTCAGTTGGCACAACAAGTGTCTACATTTGTTGTCAACTACCAGGGTGAACCCTTCAGAGAAAATATCAGGAACAACAAGGGTATGTATTACGGTATTGTCGGTGTTTCGACTCTAGCTCTATTGGGTTCTACCGAATTTATCCCAGAGTTGAATGCCGCTATGAACTTCGTACCAATGGACGATATATTTAAAGTCAAATTGACAGCTACGTTGTTATTAGACTTTTTTGGTTCTTGGGGGTTCGAGTTGTTCTTCAAATATTTCTTCATGAACAATAAACCTGCTGATATTGCTGAACGTTAATTCAATAAAATCATGGGATGTTAGTCCTTATAGAAGACGCGTTGTGCCTTATTACCTATTAACATATAGATATCTAACTTATAGTTAAGAATTGTAAATTAAAAGTACAATAGGAGTGCCTTCGATAATTTTACGTGCTTATTTATCTACGTGGTACTCTAAAAATATTTTTCCAGCATAGTCTTATCTAGCGGGATCCATTTATAAACCTTCATGTTCCCTTCAACAGTCAAGGCCTGGAAAATATCTTGTCCAAGCAGGTTATTAAGGTTTGCAAGCACTTGAACACATTCTTCTTTACCCAAAGGGTTTTGTGTATCTGTTAATGAGTCCACAATCAAAGACGTGAGGTATTCTTCCGTGTAAGGAATTTCTGGTTCCAATGTAAAACATATTTCGAATACATGCTTCATCTTCACAGCAAGGAAATGCTCTTGCATAGATTGTCTTTGAGATAACAATGCAGCAGCTCTTCTTTCTTTATCTCTGATTCTATCGATTAGAGATGTGGTGGGGGCAGCATCTTGTCCGAAATTACTACTAGCTACATGAACGTCATTGGTCGTCGGTGTAAGCAGGACAGCTTTTTTGGTCGCAGAACCCTTCAAAGTGGCCAGTTTCCTACGATTTGTCGTTTTCAGAGGCTTCGAATAATTGATCGAACTATTGCTAACCTTACGTTTGCCCAGTTTGAGAATCGGAACATTTTCCGGAATCTCAGAACCGTTTGTTGATTGCGACTGTTGTTGTTCCATTGTGGAAAGCCACTGTTCAATTCTTTCTGAGAAGTCTAGTGTTCTGGACCTAGTCAGTGACAGAGTAGTTTGTAACTTGAAAGATATACCGCAATTAGAATTGACATCTATATCATACGCTTGTGGCCAAATGTAGAGTAGTCTTTGGAAATCAAGCGTAGTGACCTTCGTTCTCATCATTCTTGAGATGCTTGGCAGTAATTTTTCGAGCTCCACGAAATCTGTTCCTGGATGATTGATCTTGTAAAGGTTTATCATAGATTCTATGGTAGAGAAAAGTGTCTTTAAAAACGACACGCATCGCCTCAGGTTCAGTATACGCGTTTCCAATGGGTAATGCTTTTCACCTGTATTGGGGAACTTGGCCAAGTTGACTCGCAGAAGCTCTTCGGCGAAAGGTTGATCTGACAAAGGCGGTTGAATTGTTATCGCAATTGAGTTTGTGGACAACCTGATCTTCGATGTTGCATGAAACCCGTTAGAGAGTCTGGCCAAGTGATTGCCAGTATGGATCAGCAGACAGTCCTCGACATTGATACTGTGCCAGGAGTCATTCCGGAAAACCTTAGCACAGGTAGCGTTTGGAATCACAGATAGCATTCCGACAGATTCAAAGTCAATGTAATCCGTCTCTGAATAATCGAATTGCATGTCGAGCAAATGATCGCTAAACGTCGAATGGTGCAGAGATACGGTGCTTGATAAACCAGAGTTGAATAAGGTATCCGCCACATCAGTACAAGATGCTTGCACACATAGCCGTGCGAAGTACGCGCCGATCTTGTTCAAAATGCTGTAAAGTCTGCCCAAAGTGCCGTTTAACTGCTCGTGCCGAGATGCGTCTTTCAACAGCCATTGTTGGAGCGTGTAGCTCCCCATCGCCAGGGTGCCTGAAAAATCCGCATCAAGCTCAGCACTGCCCTGTGGCGCCGGTTGCTGCGCTGCTTGCTCAAGCACCTCATTGAGTAGCCGTTCTACCAGTTCAATGTTGGCAAAGTTCTGCAACAGAAACGAGTCATGCGACGCCAGAATTTGCTTAATTAGTGGGAGAAGCTCCGATTCGTTACTGATCCTGTCCAAATCCACCACGGGAGGCACATACGTCATGTCTGGCGGTCTGTGGGCATGCCGCCGAACTGGTCCGATTCACGTGTTTCACTCTTGATCTTGATTGTCAGTTGAAGCTTTGACAGTGAGAAAAATGGGTATTTGATAATACAAGCCGTGCTGAAGATAACCGCTGGAGCACTGGTCCAGAATCCCAAGGGCAGTACCGCAAACATTCCCTTGAGACTCTGGAGCAGCCCAGCTACCACCAATCCCCAAGCCAAACAAAGCTCGGGCTCTATCACGTGACAAATCACTCGACTTGAAACCCTTTTGCCCCAGCTGACAAGAAAGAGTGCCGCCCTTTTATACTTTTCAGACCGCACTTCAGCGGCTATTTTCAGCCCCTTAAAATGATCTACCCCTCAATCATACACCGCGGTGTCCGCGCCAGACTTCGGCGTCAGTATTTCCCAATGTGGAGCGTTACCCTCACGAGTCCGAAAACAACCGGAAAACTCGCCGCGCGAGGCGTTACCCGCACGGTGGCGTTCCCCTCCGCTCATGCGAACATGGAGGAAAATTCGTAATTGTTCGATGCGGTTCCTACTCGTATGCAATGTCTGGGTGTTGGTCATCCGAACGACGCTGAAGCTCTGAAAAATCTGAAAATTTTCAGTTTCCCGCTCAATTTAAAGGTTTTTCACATAAAAGATATATAATAGAGCTTATTTAGCTGTGATTTTTAGTACCGATATTTGATCAACAGCAGAGAGACATGTAGGTTTCTTTCTTGGAGGCATTACTTTGCGATATTAAATTTGTAAACTTTGTTAAATAAATTTGTTTCATTTGTTACGTCTGTTACATTTGGTTTTTAATAGGATTTGCTTTGTCTTAGCTGTTGCATTTCTGTTATAGTACATCTGTTGAGCGTATCAGATAGGACAGCTCTTTAGGTCAGGACAAGGAAACATCAAGAGCAACGGATTCAGAATGATTGCTGCCAAGAGAATTATGCACCGTAACATTGGTGCTGCCAGACGTTTGCAGTCTACCAAGGTCCAAGGATCTGTGATTGGTATCGATTTGGGTACTACCAACTCTGCCGTTGCGATTATGGAGGGTAAGGTGCCCAAGATCATCGAAAACGCTGAAGGTGCCAGAACCACGCCTTCTGTGGTTGCATTCACTAAGGACGGTGAGCGTTTGGTCGGTATCCCAGCCAAGCGTCAAGCCGTTGTGAACCCAGAAAACACTTTGTTTGCCACCAAGAGATTGATCGGTCGTAGATTCGAGGACGCCGAGGTGCAAAGAGACATCAAGCAAGTCCCATACAAGATCGTGAAGCACTCCAACGGTGACGCTTGGTTGGAAGCCAGAGGCCAGACCTACTCCCCATCCCAGATTGGTGGGTTTGTCTTGAACAAGATGAAGGAGACGGCCGAGGCTTACCTAGGTAAGCCTGTCAAGAACGCTGTCGTGACCGTTCCAGCCTACTTCAACGACTCCCAGAGACAGGCTACCAAGGATGCCGGTCAGATCGTGGGTTTGAACGTTCTGCGTGTCGTTAACGAACCTACCGCCGCCGCTCTAGCGTACGGTCTGGAAAAATCCGACTCCAAGGTCGTCGCCGTCTTCGATTTGGGTGGTGGTACCTTCGATATCTCTATCTTGGACATCGACAACGGTGTCTTTGAAGTCAAGTCCACCAACGGTGACACTCATTTGGGTGGTGAAGATTTCGATATTTTCTTGTTGAGAGAAATCGTCAAGCAGTTCAAGCAAGAAACTGGTATCGACTTGGAAAACGACCGTATGGCCATCCAAAGAATTAGAGAAGCTGCTGAAAAGGCTAAGATCGAATTGTCTTCCACCGTTTCTACTGAAATCAACTTGCCATTCATCACTGCTGATGCCTCTGGTCCAAAGCACATCAACATGAAGTTCTCTAGAGCCCAGTTCGAGGCTTTGACCGAACCATTGGTCAAGAGAACCGTTGACCCTGTTAAGAAGGCTCTGAAGGATGCTAACTTGGCCACCTCTGATGTCTCTGATGTTATCTTGGTCGGTGGTATGTCCAGAATGCCAAAGGTTGTCGAAACCGTTAAGTCCTTGTTTGGTAGAGATCCATCCAAGGCTGTCAACCCAGACGAAGCCGTTGCTATCGGTGCCGCTATCCAAGGTGCTGTTTTGGCCGGTGAAGTCACCGACGTCTTGTTGTTGGATGTTACCCCATTGTCTTTGGGTATCGAGACTCTAGGTGGTGTCTTCACTAGATTGATTCCAAGAAACACTACCATCCCAACTAAGAAGTCTCAAATCTTCTCTACTGCTGCAGCTGGTCAAACTTCTGTTGAAATCAGAGTGTTCCAAGGTGAAAGAGAATTGGTCAGAGACAACAAGTTGATCGGTAACTTCACCTTGTCCGGTATCCCACCAGCTCCAAAGGGTGTCCCACAAATCGAAGTCACTTTCGACATTGATGCTGATGGTATCATCAACGTCTCCGCTAGAGACAAGGCTTCTAACAAGGATGCTTCCATTACCGTTGCTGGTTCTTCTGGTTTGTCTGAATCCGAAATCGAACAGATGGTTAACGACGCTGAAAAGTACAAGGAACAAGATGAAGTCAAGAGACAAGCTATCGAGACCGCCAACAAGGCTGACCAATTGGCCAACGACACTGACGCCTCTTTGAAGGAATTCGAAGAAAAGTTGGATAAGGCTGAAGCTCAAAAGGTTAAGGACCAAGTTGCCTCTTTGAGAGAATTGGTCGCAAGAGTCCAAGCTGGCGAAGAGATTAACGCTGAAGACTTGAAGACCAAGACTGAAGAACTACAAACCGCTTCCATGAAGTTGTTCGAACAAATGTACAAGAACGATTCTTCTAACCAGGAAGGTGGTGAACCTAAGCAATAAGTGCAGTCATGATCAAGTTCAGGCGCAGATAAAAGGCGCATATTTAGAATTGTCAATTTCATCTGCGTTTTCTGGTAGCATTTCTGAACTCACCTTCACAGTATAATGATATTTGTTATGACCACCTATCTGTTTCACTAGATCAATATCTTTCTGAAACAGGATTGCCGCAACGGGTACCCCAATTCTCGAAGTTAGCATTCTCATCTGCTTCATTCTTGCAGATATTGTTTACCTAGTCAACCGTCTATACCTGATTATCGGTTTGAGTTTTTCCATTGTTGTACATACTTACGTTACAACTCGTTATGTATGAAAACCGCCTGTATATAAAGACTAATTCAAATCCCTATACGTGTCATGTCCTGTCTGGAAACTGAAAAGGGCGTTCCGCTTGTCAGATTCGAACGATCTGATGGATCTTGCGTTCATTACATACCGTACGTGTTTTTTACGTCAAAATCCGTTTTCAGTGTTTGTAATGTTTCATTCTGCTAATATATCTGAACTCAACATATATCATTAATTAATGGCTACTACAAAGTAATCCGTATAACAAAAGATTGTAGGGGATAAAGAACAGAATAGTGACTTCTACAACTCCGGACACCATCCTAATTGATAAGAAATGGCAGTACAGGTTTCCCCCTTGACCAAAATCATATGTCTTAGCGGTGTACTCGCATTAGGGTTTTTGCTGATAATCCTAAGCTGTGCCCTTTTCCATAACTACTATCCTTTATTTGACGTGCTCATCTTCTTATTGGCACCACTACCCAATGCACTATTTGGAAAAAGCGATGGATTCTCGTCCCATGGGGAGTTTCTCAATGAATCAGGAAGAAGTGGAGAAGACTTTGGCGAGTTTATGACAGGAATGCTGGTATCCAGTGGTATTCTATTGCCAGTAGTGTTTTATCACACAAAACTAATCAATTACCAAAGTGCTTTGATGACACTGTCTGGCGGCCTGATCATATATCTGTGCATTGTTGTCTTCACATGGTTCTTCAATGGCTCTTGGGATGCAGAAGATGACAACCTATTTGGATACTAGGGCATTCCTGAAGTTCAGAGTTTGTAGATTTGGGAGCTTACATAAAACGGTATAACGGCATTTGAGGCACGCAACCAAGAACATTTTTGTAATCCTATATGAGCAAATGAGCGTTGCTTAACTGACTGGACTGTTATACACTACCTTAGGTACCAACCCTTTAATAGCACGCCGAAAGTCAAGATTAGAATCAAAAAAATAAGGTCCTACCCGGATTCGAACCGGGGTTGTTCGGATCAGAACCGAAAGTGATAACCACTACACTATAGGACCTGTGATTGTTGAATACTACCTTCTAAGGACGGTATATATCTAGCAACTTCGGAAGTCTTACCAAAAAACTGGTAGGCGTATTTCTAGTAAGAACTCTGCTGCGGGAACAGACGCCAATTGCACTCATATAGGTCGATCAAGGTAGCAGAAGGCTTGTTCGGGCCTTTTATTAACGCGCCTGACCGCCACTGTCGACAGTAGTCGGGTTTCCCGTATTAAGAAGGTACCATGACGGTGCAGTATATACAGTCTATCAACAAGTGATGCATGTACCTAATTATCTCGAAATATTGTCCAGTCAAAGGGAACGGAGAAATCTTCGTCGATGGAGTCGCATGAGTAGCAATCAATACTCTCTATTACTCTGAGTTCCATCTCCTTCATTGTTGTTGGATCACCAATGGATCCCTTCACATTCGCCGACAATTTTTTTGTGATCTCGAGCACTTTGTGTATGACGTTAAGAACGACGTTAGTCTCCAGATGGAACAGATCTAATTTCTGAGTTTTGAACATTTGGTACAGCCTGTGAACCAGCATGGCACTGAACAAATCACCAACTCCGGTGAAATATGACTCAATAACGGGGACTCTATATACAAAAGGTTGAGCTGAGCCGCGTAGAGATGCCACCGAATAAATGTGATCATTATCTTCGAACAGCGACATGGAACATGACGTTACCACTATCACTGGGACATACTTGTGAACCTCCTGAATGGCAGAATACAAATCGTTGAGATTTACGATCGGTTTCCCATAAATTAGTTCCATCTCAAACTGGTTCGGTGTGATAATATCAACACAGCCAGAACGGATGATATGTTGGTACTCCGGTACAACATCTTCGTCCACGTACAATTGGCCCTCGTCACCCATCACAGGGTCTAGTAGCCATAGCAGATCTGGATTCTCACTTTTTATCTCTTTGTAGAAATGCGCCATGCTTGTAAGCGTGTTTCTGTTGGGCATATACCCTGAAAGAAGCGCATCATAGTCAGACTGCAACCGCATGATGCCTTCAAATACTTGCGCCAGCTCTCCCGCATCCGTCTTGGATCCGAAAACTTTACCCATTCCATAGCCGGTATGATTTGAATACTGAACGCTGTTCACACAATCGACGTCCCAGCCCACACATTGCAACGGAAAAGTAGCTGCTTTGTTCCCCACGTACCCATGCACTACATGCGACTGGCACATGAGAATTCTCGGCATGCCCAAGGTCTTGTATTTACTTCAGAAACGAAGGAATTGGGCACTTTCCAATCGAGGCTCCAGCAAGACAGATGGTACGCTGAGGAAAGTGCTGCAATAGAATTCGGCGCTGAGAAGGTATGACTTTAACCAGACCTATCTTGTCCACTCGCTTTCCTGAACTCACTAGTTATATTTCGAGTCGGCCTTTACTCTTCAATATCCAGTATTCATGTAGTCAATAAAAAAAGAACAGAAATCTTGTCAATGAACCATAACCGACATCTATACAAGCATATCTAGACGTGACTGATATTAGAATTTGAAAACCGCCCGTTTAGACTTATCTTTTATCAGATGTCAACAGTGTGCTCTGTGCCGAATTTTTCAGACGGGCCGAAACTGAAAAATTTATAGTGGAAGGTGCTAATTAAATGAATCATATTTAGAAGAGTCGTGCAATTGACTCAGATAAGTACCTCCAAGGAACATGTGGTGCATCAAAACTGTATATTAGAAGTCCAAGTTAAACTCTGATGAATAGCCGGATAACCGAAGTACCTGTACTTATATAAATCACGTGATCCAAGATCTTGTTCGTTCCTTTTCACTTTTGCGGTTCCCCGGATTAATTAGCTGTTCCATTTGTTTTTCCGAAGAATTTCTAGAAGCTCAATCTTGTTTCTTTTGTGGTAGTGGGCGGATGATGTTTCTCGAGAGACTTTCGACAGCAAACTTGACAGGTAAAAATGACGCAATTGTACCACGCGTTTTGCTGATCACTCCGGAGTGGTTCTCAGCGCTGGAAGTCGAACTATAGTCGCTGAAGATCTGTAGCTTCCAGAAATGGAAGCAGGTAGTCAATTTTGAAACTTAGGCATCAAGAACGACGGCGACGTCAAACGGTTATTGCATCTTTTTTGGCGTGCTGCGTTGCCTAGGTGCTGTCCGGCCAGTATCTGAAAAAAAGCAGCGGGGTACAATTTTCCGAGACGGATTCTATTATCCGAGAGCATGCACTCTGCTGGCAGCATTGGTATATAAGGTGGAATCAACAGGATGCGGGACTCTTCATGGACATTCGTGTTATTCACTTAGATATGTCGTGCTGTAGCTGCCCAAGAATACCGACAAAAGCTTCAAGCAAGAAAGAGCGCACATGGAATACCATAGTTTCATCAAGAACAGCACCGAGGACCGTACCGTGCCACAGGCTCCACCTACCGAGCAGTACCCACCAGGCGTGAACTACTTGTCTTTGTTCAGCCAGAAAGGCAAGTTGACTGTCATCACCGGCGGTGCGGGTGCTATTGGTGGCGCGCTTTGCGAAGGATTCGCCTCGTGCGGCTCTGATATCGTCATCTTAGACACCGTTTACCAGCCCGAGTTGTCCCTTCATCTGGAAAACACGTACGGTATCAAGTCGAAATCGTACCAGGTGGATATCACCAATGTGACAGACGTCGACTTCGTGTTCAAAAGGATCTTGGAAGACTTCCCAGACCGCAAGTTGGACACCTTCATTGGTAACGCCGGTATTGCATGGACCAATGGTTCTATCCTCAACGAGGGATCTACGCCTGAAATGTGGCATCGTGTCATGAACGTCAATGTGCAAGGCACGTACCACTGCTGCAAGAGCGCTGCAGAGATTTTCAAGAGTCAAGGTAGCGGCAACATGATCTTGACTGCATCAATGTCAGGCTACATCAACAACGTACCCAACTACCAGACATGCTACAATGCATCCAAGGCTGCCGTGAAACAAATGGCCAAAGGTTTCGCAGTTGAATTTGCATCATTGACAACCCCTGCAGGTAAGATCAGAGCAAACTCTGTATCACCAGGTTACACAGACACAGCGTTATCCTCATTTTTACCACTGGAACAGCGTGTCCACTGGTGGGGGCTAATTCCTATGGGCAGAGAAGCACTCCCTCAGGAATTGGTTGGCGCTTACCTGTATCTTGCATCAGATGCTGCATCTTACACGAACGGCTGTGACATACAAGTGGATGGTGGATACACATGTATTTAGAGTGAAACTAAGGCTTGTCCGCTTTATAGATGCAGTCTAGAGTATTTTATACATCATCTCATTCACCTAGTGTAAACATAGTAATCACGACCCTTTCAATTTAGTGCAATTGGCAGTCTACAAGTTGTGAGAAGCCCATCACAGGTTTCTTCGTCTTTCAGATTAGTATTCGTTACTATAGTGCAGCATCAACTGAGACTAGACATTGTTTTCTTAACGCGTATTACACTGTAAAATAAAGAAAGTTGACACTCATCACTAACCGCAGGCAGTGATAAATGTTGACAATCTATCAATGTTGACCGACTAGGCTTTCACGGCAGACTTGGAGAATTAGTAAAGGCTGGCTGTAGGGTTATTTTGGTGAGAACTGTTACATGAAGCTCTAGCCAAGCTTATATTAAACATGGTGCATGCTATACAGAATTACATCGGCCAGAGACTAATAAACGACAGCAAACCAGTGACGTTCCTGAACCTGTGCGATGAATTTTCCATAAACAGTGCCAAGGCCAAGAATGAGATGATCGAATATTACAGCGCTACAAGACACGAATCGATACAATGCATAGTGGTCTGTGTGCTGAAACACAACGTCGTTCAGATGATTACTGATCCCGAAAACATACCGGACAAAGAAGACATCAGGGACTTCTTCATATACGCTTTCAATCCGCTAGAGACCATCGACTTGCCGAACACTGAAAGAGTGAACGTCACCATAAAAATTCCATACCAGCTGACCGTTCCTGAAGGAACAAGACCGAAGAGTAGTAATGATGCTTCCATCAAAGTAATCAGCGTGCCGACGCAGGACGAGCCTCAGGCCAACCGGAGTCCAGATGCCACTGCTGCAAAGAGCAATCAGAGGTCCAAGAAATTCCCGGATGCAGGAACGAAGCCTGCTAAACCAGCAAAGAGCATGGGACTAAAGTCTACAGAATTACTGGCCAGGATGCGCAAGGAAAGAGAAGAGAAGGAAAGAGTAAGGCAAGAAGAGCTTGAAAAGAGGAAACAACAGAAGCAACAAACTAACCATGTGGTGATAAGTCAAGAAAAACAGAAGCAACTTGACCAGCTGGCTTCCATGTTCGATGATGACGACGACATAGCCACACTCGCAAAAGGTCAAAAAGAGGTCTCTACGGAAAAAGAGCTGCCGGAAATCGTCGAGTCCGTCCCATCCCAAGACCCAGCAAAGCAGGAAGTCGCGGATCCTCAAGCCCAAGCGAACCTAGAGGAGCTGCTGGACACGACGGTGGACGAGTCCCTAATGGAAGTATCGCAGAACGACGACGAAGAAACCGAGGCTCAAGAAGGCGAGAAGGTTCTAGAGGAACCAGAGGAAACTACGTACATAGACGAGGACGGATACATGGTAACGAAGAGACGCACAGAAGAGCCAAAGAAGCAGCGTAAGGCGGCCAAGTCGGCAAAGACCGCGAAGTCTGCCTCACCAAGCGCGCCAGCTCCAAAAGCAGCTCCGAAACCGGCTGCATCCGAAAAGAAGAAGGGCAAGGCCGGCCAGCGCACTCTAGAGAGTTTCTTCGGCAAGAGAAAGTAAGAAGGAAACTGCCTCGCCAGCTCTCTTACGCGTCAGACACTTATATAACAGAAGCGACCCACGCCCAGATCACGTGCATCAGTGAAAGTAAAATCTATAGACCAGTTACCCGAACACCCCGTCAGAAATGACGAGTCATGAATCACGTGCTGTATAAAATTACATGCGTGCTATAAAAAGGGGTGGCTTCCCGCTCGTACAAAACGATGATCCTAGCCCAATTTTTTGTATGGAGCGAGGCCACTTAGCCATTTGAAAGATTACAAGAAATGAATAGCTAAATAACATATTCACTCTCTTTTGTATGACTAGAAAAGAAATTGATTGCGGCTTAAAGGGTCTTACTACGTGGATCATCAGGTACATTCTTTTGTTTTAGAACTTCAGTACACATTTTCATCCGAGTTTTCCAGGAGAGGTTCAGTATTTGCTTGAATTTACTTCTGTTACAGATTGTCCTACCCTTTTTTGCCAGTGTTGAATAAGCTTAGAAACTTGCTTTGAGAACTTGTGCATATCGAACACAGCGTACAATTACTGAAATTCGATCTAATACATTTAAAGTTCAGTGTCAAAGAACAGACTTTGCATATAGAAACGAACTTTATCAACGGGAAGATATCACACTCAGAAACATCATCTTTATCTTTAGGAAATGAGTGATTTGTGTCCAGTTTACGCGCCATTTTTTGGTGCTATTGGCTGCGCTGCAGCCATCATCTTCACCTCTTTCGGTGCTGCTTATGGTACGGCTAAGTCTGGTGTCGGTATCTGCGCTACATGTGTTTTGAGACCTGATCTACTTTTCAAGAACATCGTTCCAGTTATTATGGCCGGTATCATTGCCATTTACGGTTTGGTGGTCTCCGTCTTGGTGTGTTACTCATTGGGACAAAAGCAAGCTTTATACACTGGGTTCATCCAACTAGGTGCTGGTTTGTCGGTTGGATTAAGTGGTCTAGCTGCAGGGTTCGCCATCGGTATCGTTGGTGATGCCGGTGTCAGAGGCACTGCTCAACAGCCAAGATTGTTCGTCGGTATGATTTTGATCTTGATTTTCGCTGAAGTTTTAGGTTTGTACGGTTTGATTGTCGCTCTTCTATTGAACTCCAGAGCCACCCAAGATGTCACCTGTTGAATTCATTTAAACTGAATCATATCGTTCATTCAAACTAGCCCACCCTACCATCATGCCCGGGTGCAAAAAGATGTCATCGTACAATGTAGTTATTCTGCGTTTCTAAATAGAATCTAGACTAAAGGAATTGCTTGAATGAGTTTCATCATGCCTAATTCTTTCTTTTCATAAACAGTACCTAACAAAAGCGACATTGTCTTAATTAGGTAGTGGTAATTGATGTTGATCGCTGCCTGCCTTTCACACAAGCGACTCACTTCGAAATGGAATAGTGAATGGTTACCAGGTTAGTTTTACGTTAGTGTCACAAAGGACTGGGATGACTAGATGCAAGATATGAGGTTTTTATATAAAATCTTGACAAAGTTTATAATTCAATGATGTCCGTAGGTCACGTATGAAAACGTCAAGCGAATCAGGAAGATTGATATTCTCTGCCTCTCTATCGGGGATTTTCAGCTGAGAGTAGAGCGATCTACACGCATCGTTGAGTTTGATTTTGTCCAGGGTCTTGAGAACAGTAAAGATATCGTCTTCTCCCATACGGATTTCGTCATTTCTCATAAACAACGGGTAGAAGAATCTTGCCAATAGTAATATACAATACTGTTGAGGCATGTATGGAAAGCTTATCAATTGTATCATATGACTGGCGGCTTTTTCGATCTCATTTTTCTCAATGAGTTTGTGGAACTCATAGAGGACAGCATATGGAGAAAGAGTTTGTCTCATGACATCCGTGACCATACTTTTGATCAACTCTTCCGGAATATTAAATGACTCGGTGTCTCCATTTGCGATAGCATTGATGGTTATATCATCCAAAGGCTTACCCTGTAGAACGCTTGCCTCAAATATCATCCACGAATAATGCTTTACCCATTCGTACTCACCCGCTTTACTGAAATTACTCATGGCCTCAACTATGTTGTTTTGGTAGAGTGTATCCTGACCCAATATTCTATAAATTGTCTTCGCGACATCCGGCAGTTTCCATTTGGCACATACTGTCAGCAGCCATTCCACGTCATCATTAGTGGTATATGGGAAATGTGGCAACAACTCCGTTAAAATTGATCTTTTGGTGGAGTCAGCAGAGTCTTTGGATAGCGAAATCAAACCGATAGAAATAGGCCATAGGGTCTTATCATCATAACAGCACAGATTCAAAGCTAATTGATTTATCAGGAATTCCGCGATAGTTGGATCTGTTTCGTACTCCATGCTAGGGTTGGCACTATGTCTGTTAGACAGAATTTCATGAAAATCCATTTTTATTATTCCTTTCGACTCACATAATACTGCTACGAATGCTGCAGTTGCTAGATCCAATGACTCTAGTATTGGTAAGATATCCACGACTTTACCATTCAGAATATCGAAGCATGCTGCCTCCCAGTTATTGCAAACATCCACTGCGTTTCTTTCAGTAGCGACTTTACTATACTCATCATTCAGTTCCAATGTTGGAATATAGTATAGCATTAGGCCACAATACGCCTCATACCAGTACTGGGAAAATTCAGAGATTTTACTCTTGGAACCGCTAAGAACCAATAAAATGTTCATAATTTGTTTCTTGATTACAGGGTCAACAGTTTGTTCATCCCAGTTGCTAATTAGCTGGAGGACGCTATTCTTCCATTCACGAAAGGCTGTCTCTGACTCCATCGGATAACCCTCTATGATTGTTATTATATCCGTAACAAAAACTCTGACAGTTTCGTCGTCTGATTCAAGAAGTTTGGAGTTTTGTAGACATTGAACACTCTGAGACCACAAACCTCTCAATAGCAATTGTGCCGTCAAGTCCCAGAATTCGGACGTTTCGTAAACTTTTCTTCGTGTCAATAAAGTTTCATCAAAGATGCTCTCAATTATGCTTTCGTTGGGTTCACCGTCTGCCCTGTTCACCCAATTTATCAGAGATTCCAGAAACTCGCCACGAGTCCATTCTGGCGAGTCTGTGGTAAAGTATATCGTTTTCAAGCAGTTCAAAATGGTCAAAGATTCTTCCAGATCTCCTATTCTTTGAAGCTTATTCGAGTATTTAATCGATTCGATGTAAAATTCAAGTTCGGTGATAAGGGCATGGAACGCAAGATTTACGACGGTAAAGTGTTCTTGTCTAGAGCTTTGCTTGACTAGGCCTATCATCGGTACGTCATTCTTGCGATGCTCACCCAGGCCTTGATATATTTCGAACACTTTAGACACGTACTGGGCAAACTCTTTGGATTCATCCAAAAAAGGAAACTTGACAGGATACAGCTTGCCCTCTGTCTCAGAGTCATCGAATACAAAACTTCTGGAACAGACGTTGTTAAACTTGAACTTCAGTTTGCCTCCTAGCGGCTGTTCTCCAGGGAATCTGACCATTGGTGCATTGCTCACAGGGTCCAAGGTAATCGTGAGATCCTGATCTTCATCTTCTTTCTTCACGCTATTCTGGTCCAAAAAATCCAGGTCATCAACATCCATAAGCAGATCCTGCGTGTCGGTATAATCGTAGCTCGCCATACCCAATGAGTGAGACTAGTATATGCACCAGTATATTTCAACTTCTCAGCTAAAAGAACGGATACGAACGCTAGATAAACGCTTTTTCGGCACGAATTCGTATTTCCAGTAAACTGCAGTAAGCCTCACTCGCAATTGAACCATATCAACCTTCAACAGACCTATATCCGTGTGATAAACAAGATGTTTAAACGCTTCTTGTATAGAGCTACCGTTTTCAATGCCAGTTGTCGTTACTAGATTTTCGAGATCTAGAAATCCGTACACCACATACAAATCAGTCTACTTAAGTGCTATAATCAGGCCGAATCACGGAATCGGAGTTTCAGCAGTCGCTTTAGCTCGACGCTAACCTGCGCACTGCTAACTTGAACTCACAGAGTCGCCGAACGTAATACAAACGGCTTCCTTTCGGTGTATTGCCGTTTTCCTATTGTCTATCATTGTGTAGCATCGCGTACTGGAAAATCTAAAAGTGAAAAATCGATGCGATGAGATGAGATGAGACGTACATGAGGCAGGGAACTGAATCCGCGTTTTAAGAGATTTTCTGCTGTATACTAGCGGTAGACAGCGCATATATAGCGGCAATGTCTTTCCCTCATACTGCTGAAGGCTTGACGAAATTTTTGCGGTCCAAAAATGCAACTACAGAAGAGATCTATGATGTGTCGGTTTCCATGTTCGAAGGAAAGTACGATATATACTTTCCAAACGGGCACATATTTGTGCTGGAGCTGATTATCGATCGGTGGAATGATACTAAGCTGGCGAGGTTTAGAAACGACGCAAGAATATGGAAATTATGGGGGCTGTTGTGGGCTAAAGTTAAGTCTGAAGAGCACCGAAAACGGCTGTTGAAGAATTTGAAAGTGGTGTCCTTGATCCAGTGTACCCTTGAAGAAACCGAGGACAGTGACAGCCAGATGTACGATCTTGTATTTTCTATGCTGAAATCTGTGAACTCCTGTATGATTCTGGCCGTGCCTCCCGAAACTGGTCTGAAATTGCTAGGAAGAACGATTAATGTGGCTCTAGCGTCCTTCTCAGACCAACCGCTGAAGAAGCGCGATGTTATCTCAGAGACGCTAACGTTCACGGACCTGAAAAACCACACTCTGGTTTCGAAGAAACTTACAGGGGTTTACGGTTCAAGCTTACTGATTCCAACGCTGAGGTATTTGAAACAGGTTAACGAAGAGCCTTTCGATCCATTCTCGAATCTGCTTCTCAGTTTCATGAGACAGTACCTGTTTGAATCTGATAAAAACATAAGCAGCACTTTGGAGCTTTTAACAGGATCGAAACGAGACGAATTGACTTCGGACCTTCTTGTACTATTGTTCAGCAAATGCGTCTCTGTAGGCAAATACAGTTCTGATGCTTTACAGTCAACTTTGAAGCTTATTGTAGACATTGACCTGTCAACATGTGCAGATCTACTGGACATTTTGAACACCAACAGGATCAAACTCTCGCAGCAATACCTGGAGTCCCTATTCGATGTCGTATTTGCAGCAAGTAACTGGGAAATTATTACAATGATCATACGAATGGACATCGAAATAGGCATTCTGCGAACCATTCCTCTAATGACCCAACTGGAGACATGTAAACCCGAGACGAGACAACCGGTCTGGGAAGCTTTAGTCGATTGCCACGTGAATGCAAGGGAGTTTACCAAGTTCCTGAAGGTATGGGAAGAATACTGTCAGCGTAACGAAAATTCGGTGTTCTTGAACGATCGCTCAGTCACCTCGGTAATCTCAAAAAACGTACAGGTACTTTCAGTCAAGCAGACTAACATGATTATAATCGAACTTGTAGACAGAATCACTACATCTCAAGACACTTTTGCCTTAAAAGTTCTGCAGATAGTGGTTCTCGGTATCAAGTTGTTATCTTATTCCAACACTTTAGAGTTTAAGCGGCCACTCTCAAAGATTTTCGAAGACAAGAGTATCAGCACTCCAGAGTTTTGGGAGCTGGAATACCACATCCTGGAAATATACGATGATATCGAGTCTATCAAGAACTTCGGCGACAGTGAATTCTCTCAGGTACTGCTGGAGAATGAAAATCAGTACAACATTGAACTGTTCTTCACGATATTCAAATTCTATGAGATAAAACCTTTTGATGTTTCTGATGTGGTAAACCAATTCATGAAGCATTTGACAGGTGCTGATACGAAGGGGTTTGCTGACATCCTAATAAAGCTTTTCACTCGCTGGGCTACGTTTGTGAACAGCTGTTTTGCAAAGCAGGATATCAGAGTACTAGTACGTCTTCTATTGGATAATCATGCTGACATTTTGCCGTTGATATTCGAAGATCAAGAGCTCTTTGAAGAAGAGAACATCGTTTCCGTTCTAATAGCTGAGCTGACGACCAATTTACATTCGTCAACAAATTTGCATTACTTAGTGGAGATACCAATACAATGCTACACCAAGAATACTAGGGTATCTGTATTGGACAGCATTTCCCAAAAGGCATCTTTGAGTAAGTATGACGTCGACCTGTTGCGTCACCTGTTGTTAAATCCAACATTTAAAAGTAAGATTGAGACAGACTACAACACCATGAATTCCGTTGTGGGTTCTCCAATATTCAAGTTTACCTTGGAGAATCCTGTTATTAATGCTGTCTGGAGAAACCTATCTCTACAAAGGAAGGACGAAAAAGTAGCTGCTATGACAAGGTCTCTACTCGAAAACATCGAAGTTGCATTGTCCGATAAGTTCGACTACAACTCGTTTTCATTGGCTCATCTAGTGCTAGAGGCTTTTACTGACGTGGATGACACTATAAAAAATCTCAAACATAGATTCGTCGAAATATTAGTGCGGAGTATCATCCAGTCACCGCATGGTGATGCAACTCTTGCTTGGTTGTACAAAGTCCTATTTCTTCAGGTTAAACAGGATGCAACACTACAATCTCATGCCAGCGCCTTGACGAAAAACCACCCATTACAACAAAATGCCTCTGTTAAGGAAGCCTATTTTTTGGTTCATACGCTGCTGTTTGATGGTAGACTTGAATATATTCTTGCTCAGTACATTGTACTTAGGGAACAAGGCTTGTCAAAGCATATGATGTTGGATGCAATCAGGTACAATTTAGAGAAAAGAGTATCTGTCAAAGAAGCTGAGTTCAATTCTTCCCTGAAAATTGTGTCCGAGACCCTTCCAGTGGCCACAACCTTGAATTTTAATGCTGTCATAGAACTCATGGAGCTGTTCGTTTCATTCATAGGCAGGGAAAACACCGAGGGAACTCAGGTCTTTGTCAGATCTCTGTCAAATTTGCTGACTTTTTACTCCAGTGATACAGTGTCAATTGAAGATACAATACAAATTTTTGCATGGCTGAATGATCTTTTGACGTCAAAGCCATATCTCTTCTCTCAATACTGTACAGAACTGCTTTTCCCTCTCTGCTCCAAGGTGTTGATAGAAAACTCTTCCTCCAATCATCTAGAGCAAATCTTGCTTGAAAGCACTCGAATGCTATCGAATCTATTATTATTTCATCGCCACAAGCTCTCCAATCGTTCACACCTGATGAATATCATCATCTGTCAGTTACTTGATCACTTATCCGGGGATAACAATACCTGCCTTTCGAACCAGTCAGCTAAGGCAGTATCGAGGCTGATATGTAATTTTTGTGAGCCATCCAATCTTAGAACTGCTAAGTCCTCTTCTTTGTCGTCTGCTGTGTCTAACATGAAAAGAACCTTAAGGAAACAGCTTCCAGTTGTGCTCCTCAAATACATCAAACTATACATTATAAAACCATTCCCTGCAGCAATCAGAAAGGAGTTGATGCTAGGGATATTTGCTGTGTTTGATCTTTTATCTCAAACTGAACTGAACATCATAAATGCCAGTTTGGATAACAATGGCAGGTCATATTTCAAAGCTCTGCATTCTGAATACACAAAGGCGGGAAAATGGCATGATGACTAAGTAATGGTCTAGTGATCTGTAACTTCATTAAATGTCGAATATTTATCTTCTGCTAAATTTATCGATACAACTCTGAATAAGGCCAATGGCTTTTCTATCAAGTGTCTCATCGAAAGAGTACAATGGCCCGAAAAACTCTTTGTGTTTAATTCTCATAAATCTTAGAACGTCTTTCTTAGTAACAATACCTACCATATTACCTTCATGCTCGACGATTATAGTTCCACAACCTGTCTTCTGGAACATAATAAAGAGTATACTCAATGGAGTGGAGGGGCTCACAACCATTGGAGCATAGTTAACTTTTGATGTTAGTTCAAGATCCCCTGACTTCTGGAAATCAACGTAACTTTCTGCCGGTCCATCAGACGTGTCTAGGAACGATCTAATATATTTTGTTAGGATAAAACCACAGCAGTAGACACCTCCTTTGGAAGAGTTTCGAACGATAGGCAGGCCACTATAATTGGCACCTGCCCCTGTAACCAAATCTCGCAAAGACTCCCGAGTCAGCGTCTCTTGTATACAGACGGGCTCGCGTACCATCATGTCATCGGCATAGAAATCATCCATGAAGTCTCCATCCCCTTTCTGTTCCTCCATCAATGGGAATCCGTTAAAGACAATCATTTGGTCTGCTATACCGCCTTCAGCTCCAAAGGAGGAGAACACAATCCTCGTGAAAGCGACCACGACCATCGTGGGTAAAATGTAGGTAAATGCTCCGGTGACTTCGAACATGATAACAACGATTGTTAAAGTTAGATTAGTGATACCGCTTAAAGTAGCAGTAGCTCCTAAAAATGCGTAAGTTCCTGGTGTTATCACGCCGGGTCCCGTGATAAACCGCTCGACCAATACACTGACGGCTCTTCCAAAAGTCGCCCCTACGGCCATGGACGGGACAAAAATACCCGCTGGTACCTTACATCCGTACGAAGCAACAATCAATAAGGCCCTAACCACAGTAGCAAATATCAGGGATAAAAACAAGTTAAGAAATGAAAGGAACGACTTCTTTTCAACGTTGCACAACCTGTGTGACCAGATCGGACTCTCAGTATCACCTGATTTACTGTGGCATTGATGGAAGAGCAAACCCATAGACTCGGTCATATCTAGTTTCAAGAACTCATTGAAGTAAGATATAACAGCTGTCAGTAGAGCTAAGACCACGACTTCCTGCAGAGGCCACCTGGATAAATACTTCCTTCGAAATGAAACAAAATGAACGTTCCATCTACTAATATAATTACCGTATAATCCTCCAAAGACTCCAAACAAAATGAAGATAGGTATCTCTTCTACGTGCCATTGTTTGTCATAGGTAACTTCAAAGACGACGATCTTCCCGTTTCTGGATGGATCAATATACTGTAACGCAGATATTCCTGCCAAAGCGATATAATACGATTTCCATAACGTCGATAATTTGAAATGAATAGATGACGACATCTCTTCTAGCGCAAACAGTACTCCACCTATCGGAGAGCCGAATGCAACTGCCACACCGCCGGCCGTTGATGCGGTGAGATATTCTGATTGTTCCGGAAATGCCATCTCCTTGCTCAAAAGCCAATTCGAGATGACGTACCCGCAACAGGTGGCATAGTGCACTGAAGGCCCCTCTTTCCCAATACTTAACCCCGAAGAAATGGCAAGTGGTAATGCAATTGATTTTACGATCAAAGTCTTAAGGTTCAAAAACTCGTTCGTGTATTTGAACCCTGAGACCCAACATTTGATCTCAGAGATACCAGACCCCGTAGCGAACGGGGCGATGTGTAGCACCATGATACAGCTTATCGTTGCAAACGCGACAGACAATATGATAAACGCCAGAAACGATGCAATTGGGTTTCTCGTCTCGATCCAAATCCCGTCTTGGACACATTTGCTCTGTTCGGCTCTCTTGACGAAAGACGCAGCCATTGAGTAGCCCAGATCTCTCTTCTGCGACACCTCCTTTGGGCAGCAGAACGTCCTATTCAGCAGCCAGTTTCTAGCGCAGTGGCCGGACTTCAAGTTCACGAGTAGCTCGGTGAAGATCTGCAAAAACCCTGCGATGCATCCAATGGACAACCCAATCGCCGTCAAAGTAATAAAGCTGCTGCCTCGCTTCCACACGAAACTCTTGACCCGCTGCCATTTTGACGGTCCGGTCTCTAGATCCAGATATATTTCATCGCGTGTCGGTCCTTTCTGCACTGCCCGCTTCTCTTCTTCGATCCAGTCCACTGATCTGAACTTGTCAAAGTTCGCTACCTCTTGTACCGTCTGCAGAGCCTGCTCCTCAGTACCAGGCGCCTGGTAACTCATGGCGCTTGCTGTAAGTAAGAAATCACAGCCGCAAAATTAGACAGACCTTTTACTAACCCCTTACTGAATCATCTCTTTCTTTTGATGTTCAAGGCTCGTAGTAAATTCCATTAGGCGATAGACGTAATAAATAGCTTAAACTTGCTCTGCCAAGAAAAGACATAAATTAAACACTTCAGGCACCAGAAGAAACCAAGCAAAGCCAGAAAATTCACCGCTGTCGTCTGATTTCATACCCAGTACCCATTGGTCAGCATTTAGGTACTTTGAACAGTGTCTATGCCGTGTGTTAGAGCATAAAACCCAGACACCACATTCTAACTCTCAACCGTTTAAAGCTTAGTTTCTTTTTTTTAAAGTTCGCTCGAGACGTTCCTTCACCTTTGGAAAACTTTTCAACTTTAAGCTCATCTCATCGCTTACCTAGAAGTGAGTTCATTTCACGTTTAGGACTCCTGAATCTTATATTTGCGTTTCGGGATTACTTCTTGATCTCAGAACACCAGATTCAAGCGAGCTTTTCATTCTTGCAAGGAACTTGAACTGACCACTTTACATTTGCACTTTTCCAGTTTTTGAACCATGTCTGCTCCAAACCCAAAAGCCTTCCCTCTAGCCGACGCTGCTTTGACCCAACAAATCTTGGACGTTGTCCAGCAGGCTTCCAACATGAGACAGTTGAAGAAGGGTGCCAACGAGGCCACCAAGACTTTGAACCGTGGTATTTCCGAGTTCATCATCATGGCTGCTGACTGTGAGCCTATCGAAATTTTGCTGCACTTGCCATTGTTGTGCGAGGACAAGAACGTTCCATACGTTTTTGTCCCATCCAGAACCGCTTTGGGCAGAGCCTGCGGTGTCTCCAGACCAGTCATCGCTGCTTCTATCACCACCAATGACGCTTCTGCCATCAAGACGCAAATCTACGGTGTCAAGGACAAGATCGAGACTTTGTTGATCTAAGCGGGTTGACGCTCTGCTGCTCCTTCAGGCTTGTGCTGTTGGCCGGATATATCTGAAGGGATCGTCTTAAACTTGAGACCTGCTTATGTTTCCACTATAAGGTTGAAACTGCATGTATTGGACTAAGGTATACTTTCCTTGTATATTACATAGACATAAACTCATTAAAACTTGAAAATCAGGCTTATCACAGCCCAAAAGCTCCTCAAGACTTGAGAGCCGGTAGGTCGCTTTGCTGCTACCTTGAGTTTCTTAACTACACAGAGTACTAATGATCTTTTTCTAAGAAAAAAGGCTTACATGACACAATGTTGCAATGTCAGTCCTTAAAACTATGAGTTAATGTTGGGATGCGATGGGTCCCAACCATTAATTGAGCTTTAGACGTACCGACAGCGTACGAAGAAGGTCCCTGGCAGGTATTTAATGTTATGTTCAAGCTTAATCCATTGAATTTGGCCACAAGAGGAAAAATCAAGGTCAAGTTTCGGAGTTCGGACAGTTTTAATGCACAAGGAGTTACAGGGTACAAGGAAACTCAATGCAAGTGTTGTGGAACGCTATTGCGGCATCCTATCGACGCCAAAAAGTTCAAATGTACTGTGTGTGAAGCCACGAATCTCTTGGAGACTGCGACTCGAACTGGTGATCGTAGCTCTGCAGAAAAGTGCATCGTAACTGAGTTGTCTGAAATAGTGGAAAAGTGTCTTGGCAAGTATCATGAGGTGCTAAGTTCGGAAATTGAGGTTCAATGTGGGGATAGACATGCTGTGTTTGCCCCAGTCTCGAAGTTTATAATGGACAGGTTTAACAATGCAGAGTTGTTGAATATGACTTTCAGACCTGTCATCAAGGATCAGATTTTGGACTACGAAAAAGCCGTTAAATTCTATAAGTTGATCGGGTGCTTACCCACAAAGCAGCCAGTATACCTAGTTTTACGGTTATTTGATGATATGTTGAAGAGACCAAGAATTTGCTTGCAAGAATGGGATGATTATACGTTTATGTTCTTTATCATGGAGGTTCCATCATTGAGACAATGTATCAGTAGCAATAGCACAATAACGAGATCCCCAAAGATCAAAGATTTGTCGTACAGTATCTTGAAACGTTGCATTGGATATTTGGGTAGCATGGAGAGCGGATTGAAGCGCAAGTATCAGCATTTGCTTTATCACTTGCATGTGTCAAAATTTCAAAAACAGTGGGACACATTGAACCTGTACTTGAGCTATCAGTTGCAAAAAATGGGACCTGGATGTCCCAATTCCCCAAAAAGTTTGGCAGAGAATGTATTGAACGAGTCCTCCCCACAGGATGAGGAAAAGAAACCTAATGGGACACATCTTTTTTATCCTGGGAAGCAGAAGATACCGCTACGATATGGGTACAGAATTGAGAAATACGGAATTGATTGGCATGTACGTACAGTTTGTCATCTTATGACTGTGTATTTTTGTGCACAACGCCATCAGAGTAAATGCGAGATATCGAGCTTCTGCAACATGATGCTTGACTTTATAGACTATAAGCGCGACTTTATGGTATGGTACAAGATGAATAAAGAACAGTGGGAGGTGTTTGATTCCCTGTCCCTGACCGGCGTCAACAGGCCACCAGCGTACACATCCATGTGTCAGTTCCCATTCTTGTTGTCTCTAGGTATTAAGATAGCCATAATGGAATTTGAGACCGGGAAAATGATGGAACACAATGCAGAACAGGCATTTCTCAAGGCACTTGACTCAAAACGAATTTACGATGTCAATTTTAGGGTTCGCGTCAGGCGAAGTCATGTCACTCAAGATTCCCTAACAATTATCCAACACCACCCTCAGGACTTGAAAAAAGCGTTGAGGGTGGAGTTTCTGAACGAACCAGGGATTGACGCAGGTGGCTTGAAGAAAGAGTGGTTCTTATTATTAACCAGGGACTTATTCTCACCAGATCATGGCTTATTCCAGCTTGTCGAGGAGAGCCGACTTTCATGGTTTGCGTTTGGCACCAATGGACTCAAAATACATGGAGACCATAACACGGACTTATGCTACTTGTTCGGCATAGTCTTGGGTCTTGCCATCTACAACAGCACCATCCTAGATCTTCACTTTCCTAGAGCCATATACAAGAAGCTTTGTCATGAGCCGCTTTCGTTTGATGACTATCAGGAGTTGTACCCAAACACAGCCCAAAATTTACGCAAGATGCTTGAATTTGAGACCGCTGACGACGCGTATTTCCAGGAAACTATCTCTCTCACTTTCGAGACCAGTTACCAAGAATGTCTCTGTGCAAAGACATTGACGCGACAGCTTTGCCCTCGCGGAGATCAAATCCCGGTAACGTTGCAAAACCGTAAAGAGTTTGTCCGTCTTTGGACAAAATTCTACATGGAAGACGTTATCAAGGACACTTACCAAGCCTTTGAGGCAGGATTCATGAGGGTCATCGGGGACGCGTTAGCGTTCCCGATGTTCACTAGCAGCGAAGTAGAACGGCTCATCTGCGGAAGCGTGGAGCAGGACATGGATTTCTCACAGTTGCGTGCGGTTACCAAATACCAAAACGGATTCTCAGATCAAACACCGCTAGTTCAATGGCTCTGGGACCTGCTCTCCCGCTGGCCCCACGAGAAGCAGCGTCAGTTTCTTCATTTTCTCACAGGAAGCGACAGAGTCCCAGTCACGGGACTTGCAACGTTGAGCTTCAAGGTTACCCGGATAACATCTGGCCAGAGCAACCAGCTTCCAATGGCGCATACCTGTTTCAACGAGCTATGCCTATGGGAGTATCCGTCCAAGACGATACTCGAATCGCGGTTGACCACCGCGCTCGACATGTACGAGGGGTATGGGTTTAAGTAGAGCTGCATTGAAAAATCGACCTTCATCATGATTACTTAAGCAAAACACACCGTCATCCCACACGAACCAATCATATCCAGGGATGACCGCTGAGAGTGTTGTTTGACTAAGGATGTCGGAGTATTCACAGCCAAGAAAGGACCTACTCTACCCGGATAAAGTGGTACAGGGCAGGGTACCAGGGCGAGCAAAAAGCTGGCTGCCTGCTCTCCAATAAGACCGGCCTCAGATGCACTCTAGCCGTTTACCGCTCTTGTTCTGGTCATTGGCTTACGGTATCGCCGAAAACTCCATACACAAATCAGAATTGAAAAATTGAAAAAAAGCTGAAAAATGCGATTACAGCGCAATAGTAAAACTATTGCATTTATATATTGTATTAGTTATTCTGAAAGACTGCAGTTGATTGATTAGTTTAAGTATATTTTGACTGAGTGCGATTTGTGTTAGCAAGTGTTTCGAAGTATTATCAGGTATTAAGAACTTGTGTTTGGGAAACCTTTTGGGAAGAGATTTTGAGTTTTGTTAAGAAACGTTGCTTCTGATTAGGAATCAAGATACAGCTTAAGAACAAGACAAATACATACAGGATAAGATGTTGAGTTTGAGAAACGGTTTGAACGGCTTGAAGTCTGTCGGCGCAGCCAGACTTTTGTCTACTTCTGCTGTGAGTGCCAAGTCCACATACAGAACTCCAGATTTCGGAGACTACATCAAGGAGAACAACGATGCTGACAAGAGCCGTTCGTACGCCTACTTCATGGTGGGCTCTTTGGGTTTGTTGTCCTCTGCTGGTGCCAAATCCACCGTCGAGACTTTCATCACCTCGATGTCCGCCTCTGCCGACGTTTTGGCCATGGCTAAGGTCGAAGTCAACTTGGCTGCTATCCCCGAAGGTAAGAACGTCGTTGTGAAATGGCAGGGTAAGCCAGTTTTCATCAGACACAGAACTTCACATGAGATCCAAGAGGCCGAGGCCACCGAGCTTTCTGCCTTGAAGGACCCACAAACCGATGCCGACAGAGTCAAGAAGCCAGAATGGTTGGTCATGTTGGGTATCTGCACCCATTTGGGTTGTGTTCCTATCGGTGAGTCCGGTGACTTTGGTGGTTGGTTCTGTCCTTGCCACGGTTCCCATTACGATATCTCTGGTAGAATTAGAAAGGGTCCAGCTCCATTGAACTTGGAAATCCCTGAGTACGAATTCGACGGTGACAACTTGATTGTTGGTTAAGAAGATACAGGAACTCCGAATGAGAAATGTCATTTTTACTTTTTGTCTTTTCAACTGATTTTCCCCAAAACATTCTTACTTTCAATCATCCCGCTTCTACTTCATCATCACATTCCGTCAACGTTTCTGACATTTTTATGAAGTCAATTTCAAGACTCTGAAGACTTTAGAACGTTACAACTTTCGACACAAACGATTAAATGGAATCTTGTGTTTCAGATCAAATTGGACGAGAATATGTATATACAAAACAGACCATCGTGATCTATTTTAGTCCAGATTTGATGTACACGACACTCCGTGTTTAATGATTCATTCCAATTTTCTGAATGAGAATGCCGTGCCGTCCTGTGACATTTTCAAATGTTGTTCATTCCGCCGTCTCCTTTCATTTGATATTCCATTACCGCCTTTGTCTTAATGCTCACGGATAAGACCGTTATTTATTCACTTTTCGATTCATTTGATCAACATTTTGACGGACTTGGCCAAACTTTCATGTTTCCCTCCCTTCCTTTTGTCATTGCGTCATATCTGATTCCATATGCTGTAATATGCTGCAAATTTAAGAGATGCAATCAAGTTCGGAAGAAATGACAGCCAATGTTTCTGTTATGGCAATATTCAAATACATGCGACGCTGAAGAGACGTAGACAGCAGGTTGCATATGCACAACTATCATTCACCATTCAATCAAAGGTCTGTCTTCCTATTATTTATATACTCTGTTAACGAATGCCAAGAATATATGTATAAAGTATGTATTTCTTTCACAGCCCACTCTTTATAAAGAGAAATGAACACGCTTACTATTCAATTTTTTCACCGCTCTTCCTTGTAGAAAAAGGTTATCCTTTTTAAAGGCTTTATACATTGATAGGTCGATCTCTTAGCTACTTAATGTCTCGAATAACGCTGAGTGTATTGATAGGTTCTAAATATCACAAGACTGAAGGTAGTTGCAAGCTCCGGTTCTTTGATTTCGCTAAATTAAAGATCAGGGTATTGCAGTAATAAGCTCTGAAGATCATCTGGGACCTCATTCCAATTATTATCATTCCAACTCTGTAACAATTCTGCTGTCTGTTTCTTTAATTTGGCGATATTTCGCCTGCCACAATTGCAATCATCATCAACGTTATCTAAACGCATAAGGGGCTCTGTTTCGACGCCAGGATAAGACATAAGTGGGGATGCTAGGCTTGATCTAAGAAGAGCCTTTCTCTGGGTTTTGTCGTTGTCGTTTTTGGCAAGAGGAATATCTTCAAATTCGTCTATAAGTTCCACAGTGTAGTTTGGTAGGTTTTTTGGTCTGTAATCGTCAACAAGTTTGATTCTCCAAAATACAGACCAATGTAGTTCACCATACTCAGGAATATTTCGTCTTCTGCCTAAATTTGGTACATATACATTCTTCCACTCACAATTTTCATTCTCAATTCGAATGCCTATCGGTATCAACTCCGCAATCCACCAGAAAAGAACCCTGAAGATACTAACATTACCACCACCGTCTGACTTTGAGTCACGTTGTAGAATCTTCCTACTATTTTCATGCTCCCTTGTAAGTCCCTGCTCGAGGTCTGGCGAGTTTCCCGAAGATTTACTTTCGAAGTCGAAGCTTGTGAAGCAAAGATTATTGGTACTCCGATGCCAAGGCAACCAACTATTTTTCTGAGGCATTCTAACTCCATGATATCTGTTAACTTCATCCTTGTCATATTCTCTATCACTTCTATTGTAGAATGGGCTCTTCATAGTAAGATTGCTTTTCCGAAAGCTCAAAAGGTCATGCGAGGCAGACAATAGACTTTGCTCGGAGGTATATCTATTAGCATACTCATGTATTACACCCTTCTTGAAAAATACCCCAATTTTCACTGCTTCTGATAGCATCCATCTCAAAGAAATGTCACTCAAAAAGTGGTTGTCCTCCTTCACGTCTGGTGGCCAGCTTCCTCCAATGTCAGAGTGGTCACCTGGAAACCACTTTTCAACAAGATCAGAAGATGCTCGTTTCGTGCTAAATGTATCAGGTGGAGAATTGACTTCAAAGACGCCTTCCACCCTCTGGTTTAAGAAGTTATTTGCCTTGTTCGAATGCTCAGTCTCTAGAAAAGTGTTGATTCGTGATATCAGTTCTTGAATCGAATGGCTTGAACGAGAAGAGGTTGGACGACTGCCTAACGTGTGATCAATGAAATGATTCTGAACATCTCGATGGTTGTTCCTTGGCAGAACTGTGTTGTATTCAACAACATAGTTTCGATAGTTGAGAGAGAATAAGTTGGGCTTGTAAGGATTTGGTGAAAAAGACTGCTGTTTGAATTTGCCTCTGCGTTCATCGATACTCACAGCATGTCTTATGTGACGGACGATTCCACTTCTGGCCGTGAACGGAAAAAGTCTATCACGTATAATTCCACATGAATTCACTGAATCAAAGAGTCCTTGGAACTCGATTTCAATGTCGATGTTTCTGGAAAATGTCTTTTTAAACTCCTCCACCAAAGTACTTGCATAGCTTGGGTGTACTGGTTGAGCGGCGTATTCCCATGCCTCGTAAATCTTCCATGCCATCCATATCATCTCATCCAATCCAACGTTTAGAAGGCCCACCATTTCTAACATCCCAGCTAAAACTCTTGCAATGAAAGCACCTCTACTATAACCAAACATTACGATCCTATCTCCTGGTTCATATTGGTGCATTAGGTACAGATAAGCTGTAACAATATGATGATCTAAGCTGTACGCAACGGCAGAATCCACAGCCATTTTGAATTTATGCATGGTAAACAATCCACCTATCTTGGTCTGGTTATCCGACACGAGTGATGTGCCTATTCCTGGTTGATAGTAGCAGATTTGCTTCTGATAGTTAGAGCTGTCAAGCATGCGATAAACTTTCAATACATTACTAAACGGGGTTGGTCCAAAGGTGTTGTCTGTCCCATCAAAGCAAAGAATGATGTTCTTGCCAGACGGACATACATCTGAGACTGGACTCGCCATTATGACCTTAAGAAATGGTCTGAAACTTGCGAAAATCGTCGCAGCACAGGAAGAGAGTAAAATCTACAGGTATGGTACCATTTATAGCTAGTCGAAATGGCTTGGGCTTTCCAGAGTTGAGAGCTTGATGCATTATGCAAAGAATCTTTGTTTGTGTCAGCGGAGCAAAGTTACCCGCATTTGCGACGGAACCTATTGTACCTCCGATACAGTATCGCTGTATAGAAAGGTCAAGTCCCGGAGCGTACAAATACCTAATGACTGCCTGGAAGTTCATTTTTTAGTGTCCATACCTTCTTAGCTTTATCAAATTTAGATATTTCTTTCAGTACCTTACGAACTTGCTCAACGTCGACAGAGTTGGTGAGTTGCAATCCAACTCTAACGACTATGTCAGCTGATTTACTCGAGTAGTTAGGGCAGCTCATCAAGTATTTCGATATAGACTCCTTGAGAGAAGCAGAGTTGTTCTCGTGTTCTGGGTTAAAGTTAGAAGATGTACTTTTAGGATCCAATCTAAAAGCTTCTACTTGTTCCTGCTTTAGCCTCTGAGCGGTTTTCTTCTCTTTTGTGGGAACGGAGGTTTTGATTTTTCTCACTTTACCAGCTTTTCCGAACTTTCCTGTCCATGTGGGCGTCCCAATTTCATGCCTTTTTGTCAGCTTCCGCGACTGCTTAAGAGCGTCGAGAGCCGATTTGACATTGAGAGATGCTTCCTTTGTAAACACGTCATCATCACCTGAATCAGCGCCTGGATTGTTATTACTAGTGAAAAGATCCTCCATTATTCTTTGATCTTCATTACTTTGCTTCTCATTTTGTTCTTTCGTATTGAAGAAACCTTCTAATTTGTGGACTCCTGATATTTGAGAAAGTTTGTCGAAATCATCAGCTTCCGAACTCTTGTTGTTTTTCAAGTCAGAAGTTTGTTTTATGATTTCCTGATTAAACTCCTCCGTTTCATACCCGTTGTCTCCACCCAGAGTAAAGAGATCATGTAAATCGCTCATCTTGAAGAATCGTTTCTGTTTGGGATCCTTGAGAATTTTGTTAGACAAGAATTGTTTGAAGATTTGTCGGTGGTAAATTTTTTCCTCGATACTCCCAGCAATCATTAATCTGTAAATGGTAACCTCACGTTTTTGACCGATTCTCCATGCACGTTCTCTGGCTTGCATATCAGTAGAAGGATTCCAGTCTGGATCATATATGATGATTCTATTGGCACCAGTGAGGTTGACACCTAACCCACCTACTCTGGTAGTGAGCAGAAATACATCAAACGACTCATTGTTAAATCTGTCCACCAGAGATTGCCGATTACCAATATTTGTGGTACCATCCATCCGCAAATACTGTAATTCTGATAGATCCGCATCTTTGAATTGAATGAAGTCTTCTAGAATATCTAGCATTTGTCTGGACTGAGTAAAGAGAAGGGCCTTATGGCCTTGCCGTTTCCATAGCAGCAGCAGCTGCTTAACGACTTGCATCTTACCTGACCTTGTAGGATTTCCATAGTCATCCTCATCATAGTTTGCTGTTTTTCTGAGTTTACGATCTAACAAATCAGGATGGTTACAGATCTTGCGCAAGATGTCAATACCATAAAGAACCTGTCTTTTTCCATTACGGATCTTTGCCAACTCATCAGAATGAAGGAACTCTAAATATTTTGACTTTTGAAACTGAGTCAATTTGCAAAAGAGTACCATTTCATTCTTTTTGGGCAAATCTTTTGCAACATCGCTTTTGACTCTCCTTAACAAATAGGGCGAGATGAGATCTCGGAGAGCAACTGCACATTTGTACCCAGTTTTTACCTGAAGGTTTGTGGCGTTTGAATAGCCTCCCATATTTATCGGATTTGCAAACTGCTGTTGAAAAACTGGAAGCGTACCCAGTTTTCCTGGGTATATAAAATCGAAAAGTGACCATAGCTCTGTAAGGTTGTTTTGAATAGGCGTCCCTGACAAGATTATTCTATTTGTTGTCTTAATTTGTTTGCAGGTCAATGATATGTCAGAATCTGGGTTACGAATCTTGTGTCCCTCATCAAGAATAGCATAAGCCCAGTTAACATCTAACAAAGTATCAGCATGTAGTTTCAAGCCAACATAGGTTGTGATTATTACGTGACCGTCCGCGATCACCTTGTTTACAAGTTTTTTGACACTCATTCTTGATTCAAGAGAAGTTCGGGTCTTTTCTTTTTTCTCGTAGTCGTTGTACGTGAATGAGCCATACTGTGAGGACATTAAGATATTTTCCAACTCTTCTTCTGGTATCATTGAGTCTTTATTCATTCCTGCCCCAATTGAGTGTAATATAATTGCTCTGAATGGAGGCCACCAAGTGTGAAACTCATTGCACCACTGTTTCATAACAGTAGCCGGGCAGACAACAAGTATCGGCCCATTAAGTTTCCCTGAATGGTGTAACGTTGCAAGAAAAGCTATGATTTGAATAGTCTTTCCAAGACCCATCTCATCTCCAATAATTCCACCAGCACCTTGCTGATAAAGCTCGCAGAGCCACTGGACACAAGTCTTTTGATAGTTGAACAAAAGAGGAAAAATATCACCCGGCACTTTAAAACCCCCACTGAATTCTGCGTCAGATATCTTTGGGTGAGTTTTGAGCCATTCTGCCTTTTCTGGATCAGTATCCGCAGTCCGTTCCTTACTTCTATTAGCTATCCACTTTTTGAGCCGCTGTTGATAATGATACTCATCGCCATCATCAATAGTTTCTGCTGGTTTACGAGTAATTTCAACGTTCTCAGGCGGTTGTTCCGCGAGTCCCTCTGGTTGTAGCTCATCATCGTCCTCATCCTCATTGATGTTCTTGAGCACCTGCCTTTCAGCAAGCAAAATTGTCTTCGACTCTTCCTCATCCTTCAACTTGAATTCCATGCTACTGCCGAACCCAGTTATTCTACCTGTCCGTAACAAGAAATCCCTCTCAGACTCATCTTTTTGCCTCTCAGAAGAGCTCTTCGTCGTCTCTAGCTCATCTGCATTTTTGAGCCGCTTGATTCTTTCCTTGATCTCTGCAATATCCTCGTTCAACGGGTTCAGTTCATATCTGTCAAGCTCTTCAATCTGCTCTTTAAGCTTCGCTCTAACACTTATACGAGTGGCGTTATTCCGCTTTCTGAGTAAAGACTCCCGTTTTTGTCGAAGCACATTACGCTTATTCACATTTCTCTCCAAAAGGCTTTCTTCTTGGTCCAGAGTCTGCTTGCTGATGATCTCATTAGCATTGTTCTCTATCTTTTGTTCCAACGATGACTGCGAGACGATTTGAACATCTAAATCATTCAACTGTGGCTCGCTCATTCTGTACCGATCTTAAATCGCATGTGCCACCACCGTCCATATAGAAAATTGAAACAGACGAGTATGTGCTGCCTACCCAGTTACCTCATCGACAGACTGCTAAGTCAGACATTAAGGTTGCTGTATGATTAATTAAAGTGACATTTTCATCGATTTTCACAGTAAGAATGTAGAGAGCAATGAAAGATCCACGGAGAAGGAGCTGATAGTGCAAGACCAAAGATGCTCGATCTTTGTTGATGCCAGAACCGACGATGCTGAGAACATCGAGCTTTGTTTGTAACAAGTGGCTTATTTGAGGATGAGTCAAGAATTATGACAAAAAAGACGTTTAATGAAAAAGGAAAATGGGGCGAGCTGGGAATTGAACCCAGGGCCTCTCGCATGCTTTGCAGTAGTAAAACTCCGTTTATCGGAGCTTCGCCAGGCTCTTAACCCAAAGCGAGAATCATACCACTAGACCACACGCCCATGTTTTTCTTGAAATAGAAAAAGTTTACACACTCGCCTAGTTGCAAGGTCAGATTGAGTGGTTTGACTGTAAGGGATCACGGCTGGCATCATGGTAAGTGCCGAAGAAGGTGCAGATTCTATCAGTTCCACTACGTTGACAAAGACTGTAAGAACATCTGTAGGCGTTTTTCCCAAAAGACCGTGTGATTAGAGTACATGCGTACATATATAAAATAAACTTTGTCAAACCACCCTCAAATACGTACGTGGAGAGGTGAAGTCTTAGTGTTGTGGGTTTGGACACCTTTTGGTCTGCTGTATACTAGTCTCGGATAGTATTGTATCCTAACAGGAAGTATGACTGGTTTGAGGACGTTCAAAATAACATTTGAGAATCTTCCGTTGTGATTCCCAACTCCACAAATCAAATATTTACAGGATTATGCTCGTTAGTCCCACTTTATCACGGCGTTCATTGGTGTATATCGTTGAGAAAAGTATGAGCAGAGTTGAATGCAGGAAATCAAATTTCGTAATTACAACAGATAAGCAATTCTTCGTACGTCCTAACTCTTTGACGCACTATCTAGCAGTTTAAGCTTTTCGTACTCTTCCTTTGCGTTGAAATTTCCGGTGGAGAGCTTCTCGTATTGTTCGTCGTACCTTCCGGTAGAAAGACTGCCGTTACCTCTGAATCTTTTAGTCATGTCAACCATACCACGCTTACAATCTAGAAAAGCCTTCATCTGAGCCATACATAGCTCAGGTAAATCTTTGCTCAATTTAGGGTCTTCTATGCATTGTTTTGGTGTGTTCCTCTCTATTAGAACACAAGGTGATCTCTGGAGACAAATAGCCACAGCTTTTCTTTGATCCTTACAACTTGCACCCATCTTTGAGACCTGCAAAAAATCTGTAGCAGCAATATCAGAATGTTAAAAATATCTGAGGAGTCAGGAGACGTTGGAATGGGGTTGAACAATACTGTGCCATTAATGCGTTCAACCGTGTAGAGGTTTGCCAAGTTTACATTATTCGCATTTTAAAGGATTTAAAGCTTTAATATCAATTTAGTCCGTTAACAATGACGATAACATCAAATACATAAACGTAAATAAAGCAGCTTTAAGGAAAGAAACTTTCCAGAACTTTCAAGCGGTGTTGTTTCTTCTGCTACTTAGACCAAGAGTGAGACAATTGAATACCCGAAGCGTCCTGCATCTCTCACAGAAGTTTTGACAGGATATTAACACGAATGACTTTGAATTTCCTTCCTGGTGTTCCGAACCGAACTCCGCAGGCCACATGTCAGCGCTCATGGAATAACAATGATATTCTAGCCTATTGCTCTGGAAATAACTTGATTTTACTATCGAACCGTTCTGAGAGGCTTCAAACAATATATCTGCCGTCTGATTGTTATGCCGTTGACTTGAATCCTAATAACGGGCTCATAGCCGTGGCAGTTTCCAATGAGGTACACATCTATAAACCATTGCATCAGATTATGAAAAATCCCAAATGGGTTTTCTGTACCAAGGTACATCACGATAAATCAAGGGTAAACTCATTGCAGTGGGGTATGAATAACGAATTGGTCTTAGGGTCAGATTATCTTTCGTTTTGGGATATTAAGGATGTGTTCGGCGAGTACAAGGCTAGACTGCTCTGGAGCAAGAAGCAAGCGCTACCGATCTTTCTATGCTCTATAACTGCGGATTCTAAGCTTATATCTAGTATGAGTTTCAAGGATAAAACTGTGAAACTATGGAGGCGAGTATCAACCACAGCAGAGTCAGATTTCTTTGACCTCATAGTATTGCCTCATCCGGATGTGGTGACTGGCTTCAGATGGAAAACCAATGATCATCACTGTGAGAAGGAACATATTACCCACATCATTTATACACTATGTTCCGATAGGAAATTGAGAGTGTGGATAAGCTTTGATGTAGACAATAAAAAGAATGTTCAGCAATGGGGCACCGTTCCGATGGAAGGGGACGAACGTTTCTGTGTTATTCTTGATAGCTGGCTGGTGCAGAAGAGCCTTCGCGGTAAAGTACGAGACATGGAGAACAGTGAAGTATTACAGCAACTTCTAGAAAAGAAACCTGAGCTGGTGCTCTTTACCACTCCTAGTCACAAGCTCCGAGTTGTTGCCTTATCAAACTTCTCTGATGACGTACCGAAAATCATGTCGTCCACAACGCTGCTTGAAACCTCAATATCAGTTCCTTCAATTGGGTCGTCTCCTGACTTCGCTTACTTTCCAGAACCGCAGCTTTATGACGATAAGAAAAGTATATCGCTGATAGTGCATGACTTGCATGGCAGCGTTAGGCACTCCCTATTACACATTGCCTCTATTTTAATGGGAAAAGAAACGATCGGTATACTTCAGCATAAATGGACGGGCCACATAAAGTCGATTCAGAGGGTTTTCAGAAGCAGTGACGGATCTGCTGTCTTAACAACGTCTCGCTTCCAGGAGAACTCCGTATGGGTCCCTTTGAAATTGAAAAGCTCTGTGACTTTGGTAAAAAAATCTATGCTAATCACTGAATGTCCAATAAAGCATGCTTTAGTGCATGACAAGGGTAATTACATAATTGTTTTGCTTGAAAACTACAAGCTCCAATTGTGGGTCTGCCCTTCGAATGAAAAGAATGCAACGTTGAAGAGTAGCATAATGACTGATGCCCAAAGAGGATTTCCGAGCATAATGGTGAATGTTCCTGAAGAGGTACATCATACTGACAGACACTATTTTGCATGTCTATATTCAAATGGACATTCTCAAGGATTTGTTTTTGATCCCACTCAGATCAAGGAAATAAAGAGCAATCATGTTGATCTGGTAAATGAAGAATCGTTCTATATTGTGTCTGCAATTGATCCAGTCAGATACCGTTTTCAGAGCGGTCGATCTTTGTTCGCCTCTATAACCAAAAATGGTATTATAAGGGTATACAAAGCTCATGTTGATGAAAAGGAGCTGATTTGGAAAAAAAGTTTTGAAATCAACACTGATATAGTAAATGCATCTAAAATCACCGGCTCTTCCAATGATAAAATATCCGTTATTGATGAAAACGGAACTTGTATGACTTTGTGGGATTTGAAAAGAGGCGTTTTAGAGTATGATACAAGTTTTGAAGAAAAAGTTATCGATATTGACTGGACTAGTACCGAGCAAGAGCAAAGTATCGTGGCAATTGGGTTTGAAAATCATGTTATTTTGTACACGCAGCTAAGATATGATTACACCAACAGAAATCCTGCATACCTTCCTATTGAAAAAATCGACCTTTCAAAACATACAACACATGCCATTGGTGATTCTACTTGGTTACAAAACGGTACTGTTATCATAGCTACAGGTAATCAAGTTTTCATCAAAGACAAAAGTTTGGATCTAAATGATAAGTTTACTCATAACTCAATTGGATCTAGAAAAATACTGTCAAACGACATTTTGCATCTTACAACGGTCCTTAACGGTCCATTACCTGTGTACCACCCACAATTTTTGATACAGTCTTTGTTTGCTAAAAAGGTAAATCTAGTGCGGGAAATCCTACTAAAACTATTTCACGGACTGCGAAACATTGAGTTCACATCCGAAGAGATACACAATCTGAGTACAGCACTCAAGATGGAACCAGAAAAATTTCTTCATTCCGATGACTCCACTTACGTTTTCGATAACTATGAAGAGCCGTATAGCACATTTAATGAGGCTGTTTCAACGGCCTTAATTGTTCTTCTCTCTAAAATGCCCCTACCATTCCTAACTAGACATCAACAAGTAACTTTGATCTCTGTCATTGAAGCGGTTCATGAGATTAACTTGAACGAGAAGGTAGTCGATATAAATGGTGTGAGATTTATGCTAGGGGCCAAACTCTATATGAGTCACAAAAGTTCACAGTCCAGTGTAATTATGAGAGATGTCAGTTGGGCCACACATTCAGACAATAAAGAGATACTTTATGCCAGTCTCACAGATAGGCTCAAATCATGGAACAATGTAAGGGAATTCAAAATAGCGTACTGGGCTGAGCAACATGACTTAGTTCAGTGTTTTGAGCGTATTGCAAAAATCGAATTCAACAGGGACGATAAGAGAGACCCTAGTAGATGCTCAATTTTTTATCTTGCGCTGAAGCGAAAGAATGTACTGACGGGGTTATGGCGTATTAGTTCAGGACATCCAGAGCAGGCCAAGATGCTGAAGTTCTTGAGCAACGACTTTTCTGAGCCTCGATGGAGATCAGCGGCTTTGAAAAATGCGTTTGTCCTACTCAGTAAGCACAGATTTCAGGATGCGGCGGCATTCTTTCTCTTAGCAGGTTCGTTGAAGGACTCAATCAACGTGATATTCAAACAACTTCAAGATCCGGACCTTGCAATTGGCGTTTGTAGAGTCTATGAAGGCGACAATGGCCCAATCCTAGATGAATTCCTGCATGACAAGATACTGGCTCCTGCAATCATGGAAAGTGACCGCTGGACTACTAGCTACGTGTATTGGAAGATGCGCAAGCAGGACTTGGCTATCAAAGCTTTGGTCCAGCACCCTGTTTCCCTCGCGGACAATAAAAATTGGATTGATAAAGACAAATGTGTTAATAAATCTTTTCTGGTTGAAGATCCATTACTTCTTCAATTGTATTTGCAGTTAAGAGAAAGAAACATCGCATATTATAATGCTGCATTGGAAGTAAATGAGAGCTTGGAATATGAGATTATTAGACGTGTTGTTACCATATACACACGTATGGGATGTGACTACTTAGCTGTGGCGCTTTTGAAGGATTGGACGTTCATGGAAAATAAACACGAGGTGACTTCCAAAAAGATTCCAGAAAGCTCCCACACAAAAGCTGTTGACCAAAGAATAGAAGAGCCTGTCACCACACAAAGAGCTAGACCAAGTCTGTTCGACAAATTTGACTCAAGCTTCTCTGATACCCGGCCACGCTCTTCTTCAACTAGTGAGTCCAGAAATATCCTTGAGTCTTTCTCTATGAATGGAAGTGCCTCGCATATTCAATCTAGCAAAAGCTCCAGTAACAATGATGGTACGTCAGAATTGAGCACTATTCCGTCCATCCTTGATTCCTTTGGTCAAATCGATGAAGTAAAATCAGCTAAAAACGACACAGTATTTGTTTCTGGCTCCAGAAACAAAACACAGGTTGATAACAAAAATTACAAGCCAAATGCCGTTCAAACAAACTCCAACTCAAAGCCGCCTACAAAACCAAAGAATATGCTAGAAGATTTCATGTGAACTCACAAAAAGCCCGGTACTCTTCTATTGAAAGAACTTTCCTAGACTTCTCTTTGTCCTTTCATGCTCCTTTGATATTCTGTCCTCTGTGACAGCGATTTTCTCAGCAGTTTTACCTTCTGACGGCGAGAGCTCGTGACTCTTCTTATAGTCCGCCAGAGCCAGATCTGGTTTCTTTAAAGCATAGTTGCAATTACCTCTTCTGAAGTAGGCCTTTGACTTATCGTCGTCAGGAGCATTCTCGCTCTCAATGACAAATGTGGCATATTTGGTTGCCTCTGTGTATTCCTTTAAATAAAACAGCATAAGACAAATATTGAGATACAGCTTATTCTTTTGCTGCACAAATTTCGAAGCAAACTCTGCGTTAACCTCTGGCTCCGGAATATATTCATTGACGTAGTTCAGGGCTTTCAGATATTTGAACAGCGCATTCTTAAAGTCGCGCCTCTTGAACAACAGAGATCCAGATTCCTTTATGCATTCCGTGGCTTTAAAAGCTTGGGCAAAGTCTTCTCCGTCAAAGTGCGAGTCATCTTCAGGATTTTCTTCATAATAGTCGTTTCCTATTGAATCATTACAAGCATTGTACAGAGGAATTCCCATCTCTTCATTCCACAAGCCACAGTCTTCGATAAGTACAGAAACCTTAGGAACGCCGTTTTCGTCTACAGGACATCTTTCAACAGTGCGGACGACAGATTTTCCTGCAACAACTCTTCCGAATTTAGAGTGCTTTTGATTAAGGTGTGGGGATGGATTGGTTGTGATGAAGAACTGCGAGCTGTTAGTGTCTTTAGAACCAGTGTTGGCCATCGCTAAGATAAAACTCTCGTCAAATTCTCCCAAATTTTCGTCTTGAAAGTTGCCAAAGCACTTAATATCGCTATCTGGTGATTTTATCAACTCTTTCTCGGTAGCATAAATGGAACAGCCGCCTCTACCCACTTCATTTACGTTGACAGATTGTTCCGATCCAAATATCAGATCGCCTGCTTGAATCATGAAGTTCTTGATAACCCGATGAAAATGATTCCCCTTGAACGTCAGCTGCCGCCCATTGATCGAAATATCACCCTTTGTTAAATGGCTGAAATTCTCACACGTCTTAGGAGCCTGGGCATAGAACAATTCACATACAATCCGTCCAATTGGCTCATCGCCTATCTTGACATCTAAGTACACTTTTGACATCCGTTTTGTGTAACACAATTGGTATCAAGTTCTTGCAAAAAACTAGATGATGATGGACCCTCACCGAATCACTTGCTCAAAACTAACTCTCAAGGCCAACTGAATGATGTGACGTGCACCTCGAGTTCTGTCTTCGATGAAGCTCATCGCGAAGGAGATTTTGGAGATGTTAAGATTTTCCGGGTAATCTCGATTTGATCTCAAGCCTTGATCTTAAAGGAATCTCGTAATACATTATGAGAACACTAATGAACCTGTAAACAGTGAAACATAGGCTTTCTTAATACAAGGTTCTTGTTAGTTCGTGGAATTTGTTGCTTTCGCTGAATATTCTAAAACTGATTTACTGAACCAACAGTAGAATTCCACAGATGTCGCGTGATAATGTGGCTGTTGATCCAGTCACAATTGTCATCAAGGAATGCATTTCCTTGTCGACCTCAATGAGGAAGTATGCGAAATATTCGGTGCAAACTGGTGTTGCTGCGCTATTGGGAGGGGGAAGTGATATTTTCAATAATCAAGATGCCTCTTTGGCTGGTACATTCAACAATTTATCCGCTAATAAGTCGAAAGATCCGTTGTTATCTGGATTGATACAGTTAAGGTTGATGCTGAATCATAAGGATAATCTGGACGATATTGATGCATTGACGGTGCTGCAGCCATTCTTGTTGGTTATAAGTACCGCCTCGACTTCGGGTTATATTACTTCTTTGGCATTGGATTCGCTGCAGAAGTTCTTTGCGTTCAACATAATTAGTGATTCATCCAAGAATCACACCGCAGCTTATAGACAGACCATCAATTCCTTGACGCATTGTAAATTTGAAGGATCCGAACACTTGTCCGATGACTCCGTTCTCTTAAAGGTACTGGTGCTGATTGAATCCATTATCGAGTCCCCAGCTGGTGAAATACTTTCAGACTCCTGTATTTACGATGTTCTACAAACGGTCATGTCATTGGCCTGTAACAAACGAAGGAGTGATGTGTTAAGGAAAGCCGCTGAGATGAGTATGCTATCAATAACGGTTAAGATCTTTGACAAGTTAAAGAGACTTGATAATAGCGAGCAGCATATCTACATTAACGATCAAGACTATTCCAAAAATATGTTGAAAGATGACATCATCGGTGCGAAAGTCAGCAATGATACTGATTCGGTTGAATCCGATAAAGTACTGATGTCAATTGATCAACAGAAAGTCGAGGCAGATTATGGGCTTCCTGTGATCAAGGATTACTTAGATATTCTTGTTTCTCTCCTCCTACCAGAGAATCAGCATAAACAAAACAACTCAACGAAAGTCTTCGGTCTTCATCTGCTAAATACTGCCATCGAGCTGGCTGGTGATAGATTTCCACAACATCCGCAGCTTTTTGCTTTAGTTTCGGATCCAATCTGTAAGAACATCGTCTTCATCATCCAGAATTCTGATAAACTATCGTTGCTTCAAGCCGCCTTGCAGTTGTTTACCAATCTTACAATAATTCTTGGAGATCATCTAGCTTTGCAAATTGAGTTTGCTATTAACACTATATTTTCAACGCTTCTTGATTCAAACCTCTCAGAGGGGTCGAAACCCAGATCAGCTGCAGTTAAAGAGCTACTAATAGAACAGATATCAATTTTATGGACGAGATCTCCAGCATTCTTCACTTCGATCTTTGTCAATTTTGATTGTAATCTGGAAAGATCAGATCTGGCAACGGAATTTTTGAAGGCTCTAACTCAACTATCATTGCCAGAAGCAGCATTAACGACATCGGACAGTGTACCTCCAATATGTTTAGAGGGGTTGATTTCTGTCATAGACGATATGCATGAACATTTCCAGATATCCGGTCAAAAGGCTTTTGTTAAAGAGGAAGTTGAGGTATTAAGGCGGAGGGATTTGAAGAATGAGTTCATCAAATGTGCCGAAGAATTCAATAAAAAACCTAAAAAGGGAATTCCTCTCCTTATTGAAAAAGGGTTTATTCCTTCAGACTCTGACGAAGACGTAGCCAAATTCCTTTTCGATAATAATGCCAGGTTGAATAAGAAAACAATTGGCGAATACATTGCCGCCCCTGAAAAGGTATCCCTCCTTACCAAATTCATTGAACAATTTGAGTTCACTGGATTGCGCATCGACGAAGCGATCAGAGCACTATTAACCAAATTCAGGCTACCGGGTGAATCTCAACAAATCGAGAGAATTGTTGAACAATTCTCTGCGAAGTATGTTGAGGATCAGCATTACGATCCAGAGAGAGACGGATTAGACATAGAGGGTGATTATAGCACTGTTCAACCTGATGCAGACTCGGTCTTTGTGTTGTCGTACTCTGTTATCATACTGAATACGGACTTCTATAATCCACAGGTGAAGAAACATATGACCTTTGATGACTACACGTTTAACCTCAAGGGTTGTAATAATCAAAAAGATTTCCCTCTGTGGTATTTAGACAAAGTGTTTTGCTCAATCAGAGATAAAGAAATTGTGATGCCGGAAGAACATCATGGCAGCGAAACCTGGTTTGATGATACGTGGAACAATTTGATTGTGGCCAACACTGTTATCACCGAGTCTCATGAGGTTAGCAAATCTGAAGGCTACGTTCAATCATTGACGGCTACGCAGCTTTTGCAATTCGATCGAGCCATTTTCGAAAGCGTTGGAGGGGCTATCATTGATACGCTGTTCAAAATCTTTGAGGTTGCCTCTGATGATCACATCGCCACCAGGATGCTTACCACTTTGGACAAATGCTCTACCCTAGCTGGTCTTTTTGGATTAAGAGAAATTTACAATTCCATCATTGAAAGAGTGGCCAAGTTCACAACGTTAACGGGGGAGAGAAAACCTACTGATGACCCCTATTTGGATGAAATTCCTGTCGTTCAAATAGACCTGGAGGAGTCAGATGAAAGTATCGCTGTGAGCAATGCTGCTATACAACTGGGGAACGACTTCAAATCTCAGCTTTCTACTGTCGTGCTATTTAGAATCTTGAGACAAAATCAAAACTCTGAATTAATTAGTGAAGACATTTGGAGAAAGATCGTTACGATCTTGCTGTGCTTATATGAGAACATGCTCATCTCTCCTAATGTGTTCCCAGACTTGCAGAAAAAGCTGAATCTTCCAAATCTACCGAACTGCAAACCCGAGGTGTTGATAAGTAAGTCTAGTACGAGTAAAGGCTTGTTATCGACGTTTGCGTCGTATTTGAAGGGTGACGAAGAACCAACAGACGACGAAATTCAAGCGTCAACAAAGGCAATGGAATGTATCACAACAAGTAAGGTTGTGGCCTCTTTATTTGGAAATGAGCGGAATGCAAATGAGTCTTTCATAAAAGTGTTACTTGATAGTATCAAGGTGGAAGTAAACGAAGAGAACAAAAGGTTTTTTGAAACTGAAATGTTGTTTTTGGTGGAATTGACTGTATCTCTTTTCCTTTTCTGCAAGCAAAACGTGGTAGTCGGTAAACGTATCCTGAACAAACTTTACTCCATCTGTGACGATATTGTCTTACCAAAGAACATCGTCGTACGTCTTATTTCTTACAAACTACTAATAATATCGGTTCTGGATGAGCCCAATTATCTGCTCCAATTGATCAACGACCAGCTTCTCCCAAAGAATAAGCTTTTCGATGAAGCTTTTTTCAGAAGCAAGTCAGGGGAAGACATTCTACGAAAACTTTTTGACTTAGTTGTAACACCAACTTATCTCACTATTCTTTTGCATAACGAGGGATTTTGGAAGCTACTAAGAAGATTTACTAGTGCGGGTGAGCCATCAAAGCAAGTGTATGAGTTTTTGGATTCATGTTTGATGCAAAATGCAGGAGCAATTGATGATGTCAACTTCTTATGGATTCTCGGACTTTTAGATGAAATGTCTACGGTTGGGGCTGTCGGAAGCCAATGGGAGGAAGAGTACAATACTCTAGTAAAGACCGGGCACAAGGTGGATGGTGAAAATCCTTATCAGGAAATTGTGGAAGTTTCTTTGAAGTCCATTAATTTGACCAGCCTGTTGCTGAAGAAGAAATTAAACGTCAACAAAAGTGAAATTGTTGCCGTCATTCAAGCTCTGTCCCACCAATGTTTAAACCCTTGCTTCCAAATAAGAAGCTATGCCTTTAGTTCATTGGAGGAAATGTTACTCAATAGATTGAATACATTCGTGCCTGACATTATATCAGTGTCCACAGTGATAGATATGGGATTGTATCCATTGACAAATGAGATAAACGCCAAAACAAAAAATGCCGTTTCGTTACTTGATTTCTTGTCTATGCTGGCAAAGGTATACCTGCATTACTTAGGATTGGAGAAAGTAGACAATGAGACCTATGTGAAGGTCTTGAGTGTCTTCAACAAGCACGTTGATAACGAAAAGGTTGAAATCCTTTTACAGGATATGATAACCAAGAAAAGAGAAACCGAGCATAAAGACACCACAGCTTCTCCTGTTCCTTCTTCGGCGAACTCGGATGAAGCCGCTCAGACCCAGAAAGATAATATTCAACCACCTCAAAACTGAGTGCCAGCCACCTTCTCAGAGTCATTTCGCGGCATTAGCCTCATTTGAAGTCTAATCCCATCTGTCTTGTATAATCATCGGAGTAGCTGTTATTTACATGTAAGCAGATTCCTATTCTAGACGGTTATTCCCTATTCCATATCGCAGACGGTCCCTCATGTAATCAAGTAGAAGAAGCCCCGCAGTGGTTCCCGGTATTATGGCTAAAGTATTTCTGATGAAACCTTTGTAGAGCCAAGCCACGGTTTCCTTTTTGCTTCTTTTCATGAAGAAGAAGACATGCTCAAATGTGTCCATGTACGAGTTATAGTAGATATGAAATCTGCCCTTATCCTTTGGAATGATTATCTTGCTGTTAGGTATTGTTTCTGCGGATGGTACAGTTGCCGGTGAGAGGTTCTTCAAATATATGTCATAAGCTTCCAACCTTGATATGTGAATCTTTTGTAGTTTCAAAAATGGATATTGAACGACCTGCAGGACAAAAGCTGCTGTTACGCCTCCAATAAAAACGAACACTCTTGAGTACCAACGCTCTTCTTTCGCTGACACGAACACAGGTTTCTTGGACTCTATCTTATTACCATGCTCATCAAAGAAGATATCCGAGAGTCTAGTGTGTTGTACTGTATACTTCAATTCCCGATAATTCTTGATAAAGTCTAGCGTAAGCTGTCGTATCGGCCCCCTTATCATTTCAAAAGTGGTAAAGTACAATGCAAAGCCAAGTGACTCTCTGATGAACGACAAACCGAAACCTCCATAACAACCAATCAGACCAATTTCTGCGATCTTGTCACGACTGTAGAGCCACAGGTTGTCGTATTTCTTGGCACTCGAAAGAAGCTCATCGATATTTGCTCTGGTATAAATGGCATCGATTGGAGCCGAGACAATGGCCTGCGCTGATCCAGCAAGGAATCCAGCTCTTAAAAAATCGAACAAGTTATGTTGGAATGCGAGTTCTGTAGACCTTACTGGAAAACAGCTCAATGTCGTCAAATAGGTGGTATACAATACCACTCCTGCAAGTGAATTTGCCACCAAAGGCGGCAGAATCCTATCAGGGATCACTTTCCACCCATACCGATTCAAAGCCTTGGTGACAATTCCAATTGACGAGTTTTCCAGATAATATGTGTATTTGGGGTTCCAGAAGGAGAACCTAGAACGTCGTACCTGTGAATTTGACTTTGCATCATCTGTACCGGTCAACAGTACTCTTACGTAGTGCGTGTAGTCAAATCTAGCTGGTCTGAACAGCTTCAACGGAGTTCTCAAATAAAAAGACGTCAATTGATAGACCATTGATCTGCCGCCCGCAGTGACAGCTCCAGCAAGCGGAGAAGTGGAAGATGTGAGAGCGGACTTCGGATTTACAGATCCGTCATCCGATCCTTCGGCTGCTTGTGTAGCCATTCCTCTTGGCAATGTTCACACTCACCTCAGACTACCACCTTGAAGGATAAATCGGACTTTCCAGCGAAAAAGCTTGCAACCTTAAAATGTCAATCAGTACTACGCCTAGTTTCCCACTGCACGCACGACTCTTTGATTCAGGAAAGCACTGATAGCGTTGCAATGATTTTGCTCTTCTTTTCTGAGCAGGCTTAATTGTTCCGTTCGAGAGCTCATCGATTCCAGTGGATTTCTTAGAGGCTCTAAGGGCTCAGTCCATGACAACGAGACGGGTCACCGGGTGGCTGACCAGGAAGGTCTGGTTGAGACCTTTGACTGGTTAAACAAGCACAGCCAGTCAGGGGGCTTCGTCCGCATCCCGGACTGACAGATGATGTATGGTGAAATTAATTATCACGTGATCGCTTTCTTTAACGTTATCTAAGGCTCTGACTTAGTGCAAGATACATGAGAACCCGAGCTAGAATTGAACACGACAGGTTCTATAGGCCTCCTTCCCCTCTATTGTAATAACTACTCTGCTTCATAAGCCAGCGCTGGGTACGAACCCGAGTTATGTCTCGAGTTGCGAATCCTGTGGTTCCCCAATCATGTCACGTGACAAAGGAGTGTTTAGGCAGTTCACGAATACACTTATCTGAGTAACTACGCAAAGACACTGCACTAAAGTGCATAAACACTCGATAGGTGGCTTCTGTTTAGGAACCAAGGTGTCCACTCCATCGCTCAACTTTCCGAGCTACTCTTTTGTACATTAGGGGCAGAGTTTCCTCAAACTCCCCACCTAGTTCCTAATATTTTTGCTACTCTTTTGAGGAAACTACATATCCTTAAGCACAACCTACTGCAATCATTGTGAACGCTGCTAAGCTCACAGGAGTGCCAGTGCTATGCTCAAAGTAATTGTCTAGCCCTGAAAGGAAGCTTTGTGCATTGTTTATATCTCGAATCTTCATTTACGCGTCGAGATTCGCGTTTTAAACCTTAAAAGACGAGTCACTATGTACGGGTATATTCGAATACAAATCACTATCAACGGTTGCATTCGTTGTGATGGATTCGGATTCGTACCCAGTGCTGCTTGATATTATGCTATGGTACAGTAAGGAAACACGCAACCAGTACGGCCAGAGAACGGTTCCACCTAGATATCAGAGCGTCGACACCATTGATGTATTAGAGCTGAACACGCAGAAACTTGCTCGAGTGTTAGGCTGACCAAATTTTGTCAGGTGTTGTCAGACTTCGGTGTGAATCGTACGGAGCCCACTACAAGCAGTACACTATAAGGACGCATTAGGCACAATGGTGAATTTATCACTGTATACTATCAAGGCTGTGATAGTCTTGGATGGTGCAGGCAAGAGACTTTATTCCAAATACTTTCATGCGCCTCATGAGCCGGTGTCTCCAGAATCCCTGTCGGGAAATATCAAGAAACAGAGAGAGTTTGAATCAAATCTGCACTCGAAGACTCATGGACAGAATTCGAACATAATGGTATTGAACGACTGCTTGGTCGTTTACAGAGAATACGTGGATGCATCTTTATACCTGATTGGAGGAATTGATGAAAATGAGATCGTTTTGCAGGAGGCATTCAATGCTCTAAAGGACGCCTTGGAGTTGATCCTGGACACAGGAATCGACAAGAGGAATATCCAGGAGCACTATGATATGGTGCTTCTAGCAATCGACGAATTTGTAGACGATGGTATCATTCTAGAGACGGACCCAGCCACAATTGCATCTAGAGTAACGAAACCGCCATCCAAGGACATTCCACTGAACATCGAATTGAGTGAAAAGGGTCTATTGAGCGCATGGGGTTTCGCCAAGAGCAAGTTGGCTGAAAGGCTACAGCAAGGTCTGTAGCTACGCAATAACGTAACATGGTCGAGTTAAACGGCTTTCGTATGTGCCTTAGCTCGTCCTGTGTAATTCAAAATAGTTTCTCAATTCAATTAAATTGATATGCGATTACTGGCGATCGAATACTTAACAATCTGTCTATCTATAAATGCTGTACCAATGCTACTTGCAAAAATGATGTTTGAATCGCAACAGATTCAGTACCATAAGAAATCAATGCAGGGGACGAAATACTAAAGTCATCTCATTTCTTGGATTTTTTACCCTTACCAGAGGATTGCTTCCCCTTCGCAGTCTTTCCACCAGATGACTTTTCATTCGAGCCCGGTACTGTCAGTTTCAATTTATCTGAACAGATAATCGGAACAAAGTCCAAGCTTTTGACGAGTTTGATCGCATCATGTTCTCTGGGCCAATCTTCGTCTTTATCTGTTTCAGTGGCATCCACACTTCTATTCAAAAAGTAGTTTAACACATCGTTGACAGATTTGGTCTTTTTTGCCGTGCCTGGCTGGACTTTCACTTTGTACTTGTATTTTGCCAAAGCAGACCATGGTGCAAACACTGGAATAACATCAGATATCTCGTCATCTTTGCTGATGTTCCCCCTGAGCTGGCCCAAAATCTTGGTGATATTGACACTGACTTTCTCAGCTTTGGTAAACTGTAAAACCCTCTGTTGCTCCTGCCTTTGACGAACAAGTTTTTTAAACTCTCTTTTTTCCAAACGTTCAAGTTCGTCCGCTTTTTTCAACTTTTCCCTTTCGACACCTTTCAGTGTGCCCAACGCTTCTAACCTCAGAAGTCTCTCTTCTTCGTCTTGGTCCATATACTTCTTTTGTATTTTCTTGAGTTTTCCCTTCTTGCCACGAACACCGGAATTGATTCTGTCGACAATATTGGTGGCCACGCTTTTGTAATCATCATCCTCAGAATTCTGATCCGCTTCTGATGTATTATTGATCGAAGAAACCGCGATAGGGTTTGTCTCTGTTATGCTATTCGTCAATGGTCCACGTTGGAAATCATTTGGATCAAATCCTAGATTACTCATCTGTTCGTTAATACTAGATGCTTCCTCCAATGGCTGTTTTGAAGAGTGATCTGATTCGTCGGATGAGTCGCTTTCATTATCGTCAGCGTTCTCTATGTCTTGGTCGTCATCTTCCGTACGAATTTTCCACAGGAAACCGAGACCCATTACAAGTTGAGCCGGAGGCAAAATACTTGTTTTACTTGAATCTTTAATCCTGAATGATCCAGCAGGCAGAACACTGCCATCAATATCATCAAATTTGGTCACATTTTTAGCAAAAGTCCACCACGGGGAGCTTACAATTTTTTTGGACCAGGCTTCGCATGCAGAGTTCACAAACACACCAGCCTGCATCAAAGTGTTCGGTGGCACCTCTGTGTTTTCAGGGTTTAAAATCCAACCTTTTATCTCAAAGCTGTTTGAAACCAAAACATCATCGTCATTGACGTACTTACTATAAAGCTGATCAGTTTCAACTGGGCTTTTACCCATCACAATGACGAATCCTTCGCTGGAGATGAACCAGTAATATTTTTCAAAGAAATACGGCTCCCTGATTGTTTTCAAAACGTCATGCGAATCCTTCAACTTCTTTTTGAGATCCTTTTCAATCTTTTGTTCGATGCTCTTCAAAGCTTTTGCAGCATTTTGTTCCACTTTCTTCTGTTTCTCGGACGTAGCTTTCTTTACATTGAAGAAATTTGAAGAATTTGCAAATGCGGACAAGGACAAGTCGATTACTACGCTCAGATATTTATCTTTGTCGAATGTTGTCTTCTTTTTCTTTCCAGGCTTTACCAAATGACTTTTACTTTCATCCTCGCTATCAGACTCGTCAGATATATCTGATATATCTGACTCATCAGACCTTTCCGACATATCTGAGAGATCGCTAGTATCATAATTCGCTTCGCTCTGTTCCCCGTTTGCGCCGGCTTCGTCCTTCGGTAATATTACAGTAATTTGATTATTCTCTAGATTCATCGGAAGCTTGATCATGTTGGCAATTTTATTACCCTTTGATTGTTCGCTCTTAATTAATTTCTCTATACTTTTCCAATCCATCTGTTGATCAAGTAAACTGTTCACTGCGCTTCTTGCTTCTTCAACTAAGTCTGCATGAGTAATAAGTAGATTTCCTTTCTCTTCGTTTATTGACTGAGCATCCAAAAGAGATTGTATGATCTTCTCATTGTTGTTTTTAGCTTCATCAAGTTTCCTCTTTGCTAGCGAATCCTGTGCTTGTAAGCGATGGGCGTACTTGTTGGACTCGATGGTCGAGTAGAAAGTATCCACTGTTGAGTTATACGAGCCCTCATTCTCGATGATCTTTATCTCGTCGCTGGGCTCCAAGAATGGTTTGAAAGGGTAGAAATTCACAAAAGAAAACTCCAGCTCTGGTTTGTCTCTTGTAGAATCGTACAGTTTATTTTTCTGAGCAACGATGTATCCTATTCTTGGTGCTTTTGACGACAGCAGCTCACCCGCCTCTGCCTCCAGTTCGGTTAACAAAGAGACAAAAAACGATGCCTGTTCTTTGAAGTGCAAGCACGACTCCGAGGGGTTGATGCCATGTAGTTTTAATTTGTTTTGAATCAGATCGTTGGAAAGATGAGGAGCGTTGACAAACAACAATTTCTGGATTGATGGAACAACATTTTTTCCTTTACCCGTCTGAGCCTCCGGCAGATGCGTCCTGCTATTGGCCTTGATCTCAGCGTCGACGAACCAGCCTTGTACCTCATCTTCGGTGTATATCTTGGCTGAAGACGCCGCAGGAACCGATTTGCTGATTTCCTCAGCATCAAACATATCGTAAGTTTTGCCCACACTTAGTCTGTATTCGTCCACTACCCTGTGCAACAAGAGGATCTTGCGCTCTGAATCTAACAGCATCACATTTCCGGCACTAAAGAACTCCAGTACGAGGTAATACTTCCCGTCTGCAAAAGTGAACACTATGATACGATCATTGGCGATCTGTCTGATTGCAGTTAACCTTTTTTCCTTCAAGTACTGCCTTAGTTTGGACACAAACCACGACGGCGTAGGCGGCGTTGGTCTGCTGAAGTCAGTAAGATGCACTCTCAACCCACAATCAATGACCACATTCAGCTTGGAATCGGGCTTCCCAAATTTCAGCAAAAACTGTCTGTTGGATTCTGCGATGTTGTAGATATTCCGCAAGCGGTACCCGACAACTTTATCCTCCAATTCGCTGGAGATCAGTTGCAGATCTAAAGAACTCAGTCTTTGCTTCATCTTGAAATGCTATCAGACTGTAGTCCTGAAACTGATTGATCCAATATTCTTCAAGCTCCAACTTCTCGCTAACGACTGAATTGCGAAAAGCGGTCGATATCGCCGTCTGACGATGCAGAACAAGCTGTTGCACCACCAAGACACAGGTTAGATTCTTCGACCTTATATAGCAGAGCAGACAGTTGAAGCCTTAAGACGAATCCTATTTCAAGATCACGTGTTGATATCACCGTGTACGAAGAAATTTTTCATGTTAACAACGAAAACTTAAGGACAAAGCCAGATAGCAGATTATACACAGCATTAAACAAGGATTATTCTGGCTGATAACCGGCGTGCGGCAACTCTTTTAAAGGCTTGTTGGTAGTGCGGTTCGAAGAATCGGAGACCTAAAGAATAATTGTCCTTCTCAGTATTTTTCTCGGCAGAGGTCAGGTAGAATAAGAATAATCTCTGCCACATTAAGCAGACTACGGACAAACCATACTGTTAACCGGTTGATTTTGCTTCAATTGAATTGAATTTGGGTTTGAGATGTCTTTCTTCGGTCTAGAATCGAAGGGTCGAAAGCCGCGTGATTCTCGTGACAGAAAGCAGCGGAATGATGATGGTTCGTTAGACTTTGAGGACACTTACAGGGGTATCGACGACCGTGAACAGGAAGAAGATCTTCTCAATGATGAGACTTTTGGTACTGCCGCGGAATTGGGCACTGATTTTGATTTTGGTTATGGGAAGGGTGCGTTAGACGCAGGAGCAGGTGCGGAAGTGCATATGGCTCCGGCTCCAGCCCCAGCCACAGTGTCTTACGCCGCAATTGCTAACGCCAAAATGAACAGGCAGCAGCAGAACCCGAAACAGGGTTACGAGCAGTCTTTGGACATGCAGCCTATGGAATCCTTGTGGGGTAACAGCCCAGGTGATCAGCCACTTGTGTCGCAACCTCAGCAGGTCATTCCTGTGCAGCCTCCTCAACAGTTCCAGGGACCACCTCAGGGTGCGCCTGTCGAAGGTTTAACGATGCAAGCGTTGGAAAGACAACAGCAGATGGGAGTGCCACCACAACAGGGATTCTACGGTATGCAACCTCCATCTCAGGGTGCAGGGTACGGTTTCGTGCCCCAAGGCTATCCCCAGGGTCAGTTTCAGCAGTTTCCAAACCAGGCTATGCCGCCAGCCATTCCAAACCAATTTGTGAATAATCAGTTTCCAAATCAGCAAATGAACCGTCAAGATCAATTTCAACAACTCCCTCCAAATCTGTACAGTCAGAATCAGGGAGCCATTCCACCTCATATCCAACCACCACAAATGGCTATGCCACCAATGCCAAACAAGCAGCAACAACAACAAGTGCAACTTCAGCAACAGCAGCAAATGGCTCTGCAACAGCAACAACAACAGCTTCAGCAACAGCAGCGCCAGCAACAGCAGCCCGCACTTCCACAAGAGGTGTCTCAACAAGCACCACCCCAACAACCAGTCCCTTCTAACGATGCAGCTAGGCCTCAGGATGTTCAAGACCGAGAACATTCAAGTTCTCCTGCTCCATTGCAGGCAAATTCTGAACAAGTTCCAACTCCACCTCACACTCCTCGGGAGTTCCGCCGCAATCAGAGAAGGTTTGGTCCTCAAGACGCCATGACTGACGAAGAGCTGAGACGTTTACAAGTTAGACAAGCCAAAGTGGACAAAATTTTGAAGCACTCAGGTGTAATGACTCCTAGAGATAAGGACTTCATCACCCGTTACCAATTGTCTCAGATCGTTACCGATGATCCGTACAATGAAGATTTTTACTTCCAGGTGTACAAAATCATTCAAAGAGGTGTAACTGCGTCAGAATCGAACAAAGATTCTATTGCCAAAGCTTACTTAGAACATTCCGGTCATAGGTTAGGTGGTCGCTACAAGCGTACTGATGTTGCATTACAAAGAATGCAGTCTCAGGTTGAGAAGGCTGTTACCGTCGCAAAGGAAAGACCTCAAAAAAACAAGGGTGGTTTAGACAGCGCTAAGGAAGGTGTGTTAGGTAAAATATCTGCTTCACGAAACTCGAAAGCGCCAAGGAAGCAATTACAGATCCCGACACACAAGGATGATTCCCCAGCTTTATCAACCGCTTCAACAACTGCATTGGACGAAGTCGTTGAATCCTTAGAAGATGTGGAAATCAACCAGAAGAGAAGAAGATCTTCATACGCGTTAAGTTCCTCTGTGGATCAGCGCTCTGTTTTGACTCGTTCTGGAGGGCGCAAGTTCATTCTATCTTTGATTGAGACTGTGTACGAAGAAGTACTTGAATTGGAAGCTCAGCTGAGATCTGGTAACCAGCCCGATAGTACTAATTTGTGGGAAGCGTTGCACATCGAAGAGCATGGATACGACGTCTCTCCATTCATTTCAATTCTTTCTTTCGAAAAGGGCGTCAAGATTATGCCACGTATCATGAACTTCTTATCAAGAGAGGAAAAGATTAAACTTTTTAACTGTTTCTTCAAAGAGTTATCCCACTTATCTGTTATTGTTACGTCTTCTTACACCACCACTCCACGTCCTACCAAGGAACAATTGAAGAAAATAGATCTTTTCCAGTCTGTTTTCTTGAAAATAATAGTGTCGTTTTTGTCAAGCTCTGCTGAGTTTTTGGAAGTGATGAACCTGTTGGTTAATGTTATCCAAAACAACAATGTCTCCTTCATCACGACGTCGAGGATTGGTTTGAATTTGATAACAGTTTTGATTTCTAGAGCAGCATTGATGAAGCAGGATGTCAGCAGAGGCAAACTTTTGTCCTCCATGGAGATAGCTACTTGGGGTGAAGTCTACGATAGATTATTCACATCTCTAGAAACTAGGCTAGCTGCAGTGTTCCCTACACCAGAATACATCCAACACATCATATCGGTGAGCGAACAAGACTCCACTCAATACGATCAGTCCTACATCTGGCAATTCTTTGCTTCTCTAGCACTAAGTGGTAAGCTCAACCACCAGCGTATATTGATCGATGAGGTTAGAGATGAAATTTTCGAAGTCATCTCCAAAGCTGAGGAACTTACTGGCCCAGCTCAACAAGATCAGAAACTGGCATACCAAAGAAACAAGTACTATCAGGATTTGAACTTGTTCTTGAATGTAATGGGATTGGTTGCCCGTGATGGTGAAATTAGTGAGCTCAAGTGATTAAATCATCCGTTTAAGTGTATCGTTGAGTTGCATAAATATTTAAGTACCACAATAATGCCAAATGTATAATAGCATCAGAGATTCTTCTTCAGAAGTTTTATACTGATAGGTGCCAACCCTAGTTAAGATCCTTGTGGGGACTCACCATTTCTGTCTTTTTCGTTCAAGATTAACAATTAGTCCCTTTAAAGCAACGTTTGTAACAACCCTTGATTAAATCAAAGATTCAAAATACTTGTACACTTTACAACACTCTTCGTTATCTCAGACACTTTGGGATATCAGGATAGACCAACAGATAGCAAAGAAGCAATGCCGCAGGTTGACAGTAAACTAGAACTAGCGACTAGGTTAGTTTTGAGGTATCTTGAGGACCTTAAGATAATTAAGGGAGCGTTAAACCTTGAATGGCAAGACAAATCATCAAAAAATGTGACAGTGTTAGCACCTGTTGCTGCAGACGCTGCTTTACCAACTGCTAAGAAGGATGTGCAGCAGGTTGAAATAGTTTTGCTTGAAATGAGCAATGCTGAGAAATTCATGGTGAACATTTGCAGCGATGATGCAAGTCTAGCACAAGGAATCTTCCCATATGTGAGTTTGATACCAAACGTTGCATCCATCAAATTTCCCTTAGAAGCAGACCAAGCTGACAAGCTTTATACCAGGGACACTTATGAATCGTTACAGGACAAGTTGAAATTGGGAGCTGAGCAGCCAAAGGTTCAGGAACGGTCTGGAGATCGAAAAGTGCCAGATGACGAGACGAAGAATCATATCTTCAAAGAAAGAATCGAGCGCATGGTAGCTAATCAGCCACCAACTAATCCCCAGGTTCCTGGATTTGATGACGAATATGAAGTTCAAACGGGTCCAGGGATCCCTAGTTCCGGTGAATTTGGCGTGCCTGGTCTGGGAATGCCAGTCGGAGGCTACGGCGACAGAGACTTGTATCCTGATGGAATGAGATTCCCACAAGATTTCGATCCACAGAGGTCCAGAAACGAGAACCCCCAAGGTGGAATGATATATGATCCATTCAGAGGGCCGGGACCCTCTCCGAATCCGCTGTCCGGTAACGACGGTCAAAGATCAGGTCAAAACGCAGCACCAGGGGCCCCAAATTTCCCTGGCATCAAATACGATGATCCATACGGAAGGATCAACCGTCAAGGCGGTGGTGGTGGATTCATCTAATACGTGAGTAACATATATAATACGTAAACGAAGTTTTCTAGCAGTGCACATCGCTAGTAGTCATGGCTTTAGACAACTATTGCTCTTCCTTGGGCTGCGATGAGTGAGTGTACACTGCGACAGTTTTGTCTCCCTGTTTGTATAGCAGAACTTGAACATCATCATGCTGGAGCAAGCCAAATCCCTCGCTATCGAGCTCGACCTCTTGCAATTGAATAACGTCTTCTTTCCTTTCTTTGCCAATTCCGATAGCTTCGATGATTTGACCTGCTTCATCAAAGGCTATCATACCAATGGCGTTTGGCACCATGTCTGCGAGATTCACACTCATCTTTACGCGTGCTATTATGCCGTTCCGTGTTCCTGGCCGATCAACGACTCACAGTAAAAAGCCGTTCTCTTGGTAGGAACCTGGAGATAGTCTTCGAGAGTATAATAGGAACCTATTTTATGACAGTTCTTATATCAGTTCCAGCTACATTGAAAAGGAGCAAAAGGGAGAAGAGACAGTGGCAGGCACCATTGAATAGAGTATCAAGAGGTGTGCTGAGCCGGGATACTTCTGAGGTACATTAGGGAGAACTCTATCCGTGATAACTGATTTTTATGAGAGTTTTATGGCTTATATTGACTTTGGCTGTAGCTATTACTGCTACAGCTGCGTTCTTCTTTGTCAATCGGGTGTTATCTTTTAAGCTTTACAAGAACAGCTGTCCAACAACATTGTTCGTGCTATTCATCAACATGTTTCTGCTACTTTCGATCACTTATATGCTTCCACTAGACGTGTTCTACACTGCCCGTACGTTTGATTCTACACCAGATGATTTCACCAATTCGACCTTAAAGGGGGATATGTCAAAACTTGAGGTATCAGTACGGAATGCTCGTCCAAACTTTCATTTTCTATGGTCGTTCTTATACTGGTCTCAATTTTCTATCTGCTGGTTTGTTCTTCCTGTGCTGATATCGTTCGTCGAATTGAAGTACATGTACCCGCATGACGATGAGGAGTCTCGAAACCATGTATTGAAGAGAATCAAGACTGCGATATACATGAATCTGAAGTTTTACCTTGTTTGCGCCATTGTGTTACTCTTTGGTGTGATTTATTTGCTCATGGCGTCGAAGCATGGCCTCAAAGAGATGAAGCCTTTGGTTATTGCATTGTCTCATTTGTATTCGCTAAGTTATACGTTGATTCTACTCGCAAACGGACTTATACAACTGCCGAAAGCACTCTTGTTCCAAGAGCACGATGAGAAAAAGCTTTTTGTGAAGCTCAGTCAGAATAACGAGGACCTCAATGATGCGAAGCTCAGTCTCTTAGAGGTAGCAGAAAAGATCTTGTCTCCGGGGTCAGATGTCAATACAGATTCTTCGCTACAACAATCCATACAAGAGTGCAGGATGGAGGTCCAACGTCTTTGCAATGAACTCGAATTAACTGTTCCCAGCTTAAGCAATACAGGAAGAGGACACACCATGACTTTCTCTAAGTTGAATGAATATTATAATACTTTCACTACCGAGTACTACAATTACACTTACCATCAAGCAAAATCTGATGAAATTATACATACTCTGGTCAGATCTCAACACAAAGCTATTTCTGTGCCAATAAACATGGCAACTAAACTAGCTGGCTTGTCGCTTGCTTTTCTTTCAGTGTTGGTCATGTTACTTCAGCTGACTCCGATAAAGTTTGGACACGCTTATATCTTTTTGGGAACGACCGTATGGAACTTTCTGTTAGAGGTAGCGATCCTTGCCCACAACACACTGTGTTCTTTGTATTCGCTGTTACATGTCAAGGTCCGAAACTTTCATCTCGTTAGCAATGGTAACAGCAGTCCCAAAAATGCTCTCTACTTTTCGTTATACTCCAGTCGCTTACTGTTCCCTTTGTGCTTCAATTATATGATCTTGATTCCCAGGGATTCTAGTGTAGACCATCAATCAAGCTTTGATAAAGTGTTATACCATCAGTTAGAAAGGGTACCATTAGCGAAGTTTCTCAACGAGTATTTGCCCATCTTCTTTGTCCTTATCGTTCCCCTCTCACAATATTTTGATCTGAAGGAAAAGGTACTTGCAAAAGTGCTTGGCGAAGAGTACTACTATCAGCTATTTGGCTCTAGCAGTTCACATGAGAGGACTTCAGCTGATCCTACACATCAAAGGTCTAGAGTTGCCGAAGACTATGAGTACTCGCTGCAGGATGGCCAGTACTTGTTCGAGAGAGCAACTTCAAACTTCCACATGAATGGCTAGTCATATCGACTAAGCTAAAACCCTGAACGCTCAAGTTAAGCAATCTATATACAGCTTTAGTTGACCTATTGAAATAGAGACGGTTCATATTCGTTTATTGATAGATTATTTTGATCACTGTAATGGTTCACTACTAGTGCTTAGTCTATTCAGATGCAAGTACACATCCGTTCCAAAACCTTCCATAGACATCAACTTCAAATCGCCTCCGAAATATCTTGCGTACAATCTACTCAAGGCTAACCCGTAGCCGTATCCCGCCATTGGTACCCTAAAGTTTTGACTCATCTCCTCGTCTATCAAACCAATTTGCTCATCTTCAGGCATCGTTGTATAGAGATAAGTCCAAACTAAGGGCAAGTTTGATCTGGCGATACCCCCACCTTCATCCGATATTTTCACGGTTAGATCTTCTGTACCTTCAGTGATAATGACCTTTACATCTGGAAATTTGAGGTCGTATTTATCAACTTTGGGGTTTTTGGCGATGACTTTCTCAACGGTCGCTCTGAGAGCATTCTTTAAAGTCTCAAAAAGCATATGGATTAGGTGACCAGGGACGTACATGAATTCAATGTCGGGAGATTCGTTTGGACAGCCAGATTTTTCGTCCGTCGAAGGACGATAGTCTAAAGGAAAAGTGAGTAGTTGAACCTTTGGGGCTTCAAAGAGCCCATAATGTTCAGCGCAAATATGACGTGAGTTTTCAATAGCCGTCTTAGCCAACTGAGTAATATTAGTCTTTGTACAGATGATTCCAACCCAGTTTTCATCATCTTCGTCAATAGGTACTTCCGTGGGCTGTCTTGCAGATTCTAGTAAAGCCAAATGCTGTCCAATCAGCATCCTTATTCCAATTCTTGACAGATAGAACCGATCTAAAAACGACTGTATCGAGTCATCTACCACGTTCTGTTGATGAGTCTTCTTCCACTTTAAGACGCCTTTAGCCAACGTGATCACGGTAGCATCATGACGACTCTTGATATTTTGCAAAACATTATAGAAGTTACTGTTGAAAAGTAACAAGTCTGCTGGCCAAAACCCATAGAAGTCCTGGGATTTATTCCACTCTGATACCGTTGACGAAGGCAGCGGTGAAAAGTATTTTTGAGGTAATGGAACCAACCCGTTTGTATTGGTGTTTGAGTAATGATGGTGGTTTGAAGAGATATTAGGAATTTTCATCACAATTCCATCATCGTTGAAGTTCTTATGTTTGTAGTGTGTATTGGTGCTTCCCTTCTGTGTATGCTCCATGGCTTTAAATTCGTCTTGAGTGAATAAAAGCTTTGCTAAATGATCAACATCTGCGCTTTTAGAACCGTAGAACAACGATTGATAGATCGCACCATGTTTTTGAGACATGTCATGACCAAACTCGTGGAGTTCTTGAAAGGACTGCGTGTACCAGTCTCTGACGGTTATAACTTCTTCGACTTTGTTTAGCCCTCTGGGAAGGGATTCCAGTTCTTTGATCCTATGAGCCAATCGTACTGGAAGTTCTTGTAGCAGAAAGCAAGATGCTTTGAACATCAATCCTGGCGTAGGATGAGACCCGAACTGGCACATTTGCCTCAAGGATACCGCAGTCTGCGGTATCTCTGAGTACTCCCAGATTTTTTTCAGTAAAGAACTGGGGAACTTGACGGCCATTGTGTGTATCTTGAATGAGCGAAGTAGAGTAGGACAAGAATGTAGTCCTTTAATCACTATGTCACGTAAAATTTGTGTGAGCTCTGAGTCATGCGACGCAATAAAGTTGGGTCGGCTCTTCAATCCAAGCTTTCGTATCCCTTCTCAGCCTCTTTTGCGTGTTAATCTCTGTTGCGACAGCAGCACAATGATGGGCACTGTTTGGATTGTCAATGAAGAGCTAGAGGGCAACGACCTATCCACTCGATGAACTATAACTGCCCAAAATTGTTCCGAAAGAAATAAGCGTAGTAGCAGTAACGTAAACTAAATCTAATTCTTCTTTTTCAAACGATGGATAATATCTCAATCAATGCAGTATGCACAATTATAGCGGGGTATTGTGCGAAATTAAAGTAGGAGGTTTTTACTGCAAAAACAATTATCTGGCGAAACGCAGCAACATCGCACATCTACCAAGATGCACGCTGGATAATTATTCTGCAATTCAAAATCAGCAGTTTAAATAACTACACATTACCTGAAAGAATTTTTTCCACTTTGCAGTTGTGATCGCAAGTTATCTCGACAACGTTTTTCCGATAGCCGCTGTTGCCAAATTGTCAGATGCTTGGATCAATGGAGCTTTTGCAAGTGCTCAAAAATCAGAAATAGGCAAGTCGAGCTTAGCCGCAGGCGGTCCCTAGATAGATTAGCCAAGCGGATGTGTAATGTGACGTAGAACGTATCGGGTGCAGCTTAAAATACAAGCAAACTGTATCCTCGGTTACCGACGACACAGCGCATCGATTCAGAGATGAATCGGCTGCTTCCTGTGCTACCGTCTGCCTTGTTTGTTTACATTAACATTGTTAACTTCACGCGTTATAGCTACTGTCTAAATAAGTGTTAATTTCATGCAGAAAAAATCGATGGTTGCGTACATGAGCATGATAAAGCTGGAGAAGTAAGAAATTAAGGTGTTGACCTTTTCGCTTTGAACACTTGATGTGTCGGACAATTTTCACCGACTACTGATTTAGCGAAAAGCTTCAGGGACTGATGGAGTCATTGCTGGGGATAAGTTATGTGGTGTGTTGGTCTGTATCAGTGTATCCTGTTATCTGGGCAAACTGGGGAAATGGGAATCCCAATGCTGTGTCATTCGATTATGTAGTGTTGAACACTGTAGGATACGTGTGTCTGTTGGGTGCCATGCTTTTACAGAAGCTGCTTTGGAATGATGGCAACGAAGAAGGATTGACGGCGCCTGAAATTTCGGGATCTGATTTGGTGTATTGCATTCACGGGACAGCGCTGTGTTTCGTGTTACTCTCACAGTTTCTATGGGGGACACGGCTGTGGGGGTTTCATCACACTGTTAAGAGCCATCCTAGGATGCACTATCTGTACTCGAGGCTGTTCTCAGTTATCATGATCGTCGTCGCAATCACAACAGCAGTATTCTTGTTCGACATTAGTACAATGGGTCTGCAGAACTCACTGTTGGTGTCCTACTGCAACAAACTTTCTCTTGTCAAGATTATCACGTCGTTAATCAAGCACATTCCCCAGGTAAAGCATAACTTCGAAAGGAAGAGCATGATTGGGTTCCCGATTCAAGCGACATGCATCGATTTTCTGGGAAGTGTGTGCTCATTATCTCAGTTAGCACTGCGACTTTCTTCTAAACCGCAAGGACTCAGCATCGTCTCCTTCGTTACGAATTTTGGCAAGATCGGGATTGGGTTAATTACTCTGTTGTTCAATGTGGTCTACTTGTCGCAGTGGATGGTTTATAGAAGATAAGGTTTATAAAGGGATATATCTGTGCATGTAAAGATTCAATAGAATACACTCGGATAATGCTTGAAGTTTAATTGAACTGCCCAAAGTATTTTGTGGGAAAGGTTGAAGGTAGCCTTTGTACAGGCCTCGTCGGTGCTTTGCCTAGTCTTTTGCCTTTTCATAGCGTCTTTTAAACATTAAAAGTCGGTTTGAGTTCAAAATGTGAACTAGAACATCTTTCATCTCACCACAAAGAGCCTTCAAAAAATTTACTGCACATTGATTCAGCACTTTCAGTCGCTGAGTGGGTGTTCTTTGTCTAATTAAAGAATATCTGATATACTGATCAATCTACACATTTACCTCTGCAAATACATCACGTCAAGCCATGCTTTCCGATTCAGACTCACTATCACTGGGCGCAGCCGACCCCGGTGGGGATGACTCAGTAGGTCTTTGGAAATCAGTAGCGTGAGCCCACGGAATGATTTCAAAGACGGACGTTTTCTTGGTGAGCAATGGCATGGAATCAAGGGCATTTTCACGCACCTGAGGTCCTTGTGACTCAAGATCGGATTTCATAGCTGTTAGCATGGCAATATTGTCCATATTATCCGCATTAGCATAAAACTCTTGATCGTTTTGCTCAGGATGCTCTTGAGCTGGAAAGGGTAGCTTCCAATTATCATCTGCAACTTTAAACAAGTGCACATTTGCAACATGTTCATTTTCAACACGCAAAATGACCCAGACAAACCTTCTCAAGATTTCCAAAGTGGCCATTGCCAACGCAATCAAAGGATGACGAACGTAATCAGTATTGTTTTTGAGCATGTAAAATGTCCACTCAAACCGTACTGTAACGTTGAAAACCATAATGAAATAGTACAATAGTTTATTCTTTAGCTTATATTTCCCTGTTTTCCAGTTCTTCTTTCCACCTAAATAGAGATCGTCTCTTAGCAAGAAGTTTTTTGACCGACGCTGCAGCAAAGACCAATCCATGATTAAATCCCAAACGCTGGTGATAGAGGAATTGATACACCCAAAAATAATCAACAGAGTCCGGAACTTGGGATTTTGTGGCCAACTCTTATACCAGTAGAGGGATGCGTTGAAGAAAATACCAATGGCGTACTTGAAGGCGTTTAATAAATGAGGGAACCAGTCGTAGCTATCGAAATATCTTCTAACGCACTGTACAAATCTCCAATAACTTGGTAGACAAGACAAAATACCAATCCACAATAAATTCTCGTATTTACACCGATCATCTTTCAAGTCCTGATCTTTGAATGTGATACAACCCAACGTGGCAAACTGCGACATAGAATAGGTCAAAGAGCATACAATGTCTCCCAAGAAGAAATCACCAAACTGAACGGGGAAGAAACCCGAGAAAACCAAACGGATGAATGTTACTAAAATGAACTTCCTGGACTCCCAGGTCTTATGCCAATAAGGCCAAATATCTATTGATTTGAATTTCCAGCACATCAAAGCGATAGCTAGACAGAGCCATGTCACGAGCCAAGGCTGCAATTTCTCGATCATGAGACTACAGAACGCCAACACTGAACATACGAAAAAGAACGTTGTGGCCAAGTAAAACATGAGCGGAATGTGCGTCATGGCAAAATCGTTGCTAAACAATACTGGTCCATTACGTGAGTGAATTTCACCGAACATGATAAACCTGTAATTAACCTTAACTTTATACCAAATGAAGCAGTCGACAATAAATAGCATTCCGGCTAAAGTAATGTAGTGAAAACTGGACCAAAGTGGCACCAACGCTGCTCTCACCTCATCCGACGAGTTTTTAGAGATGATGATCACCATAAGCAAAAGAAGGGTTAAAGTGGCACCAAGTTGCATACTCCCAAGAAACATCTGAAACACTGAGGCGTTAATTCGATGAATCGTTTGTTCGTTCACGGAGTATTGCAGGGACAAATTCTTGATCCGTTCCAAGTTGTCCTTTTTGTCCTTCGAAGAGGACGTCAAAGTCATCGTATACCATTTGATGGCCCTGTGTTCCCAAAAAGTCAATGGGTCTCGCTTCAAATCTTCGTCATCCTGATCACTGCCGAGAAAAAGATTTACGTTGATTACTTCAGCCTGTTCGACGTTGTCCTTGACAAGTTTCATGTATTCGTCGTACTGGCTGAACATTTTGGAATTCTTCTTGGCGTACTCCATGAATGGCCTTAGCTGATGTTGCCCCAAGACCTTATCGAATTTCTTTACGATCTTCCTGAATCCGTTCACGTTCAAGTCCCTGTAGTTCTTAAGCAACTGCAAATATAGATAGAAGTCCAAGATCGCATCCGATAGCTGATGCCGTATTTGAGCCAACGACAAATGTGATGTAGCTGACTCAAACGTCTCTTGTCCTCCTCTGGAAGCTCTGTGCCTGTTCTTGCTTCTAGATAGCAAAGGGTCCCTATTCTTCCATGCCACAGGCATGGAGGGGTTCAAATTGTTCAAGATGAGCCATTGTTTTAGCTCATGCCATACTTTCTCTTTGAATGTGTGTTTCCACCCGATAGCGTTAAAACTAGGGAAAATTGACCCGTACGAGTCTCCGTACCGCGAATTGCCGCTGTAACTGCCCGCACCCGCGTAAAAACTACTGTTGGTGCCTGCTATACTAATAGATTCGGCTCTGTTCCTTTTTTCTGTCTCTAGCAGGTACATGTGGATCTGTAGTTGCAACTTCTGGTATTTTGCCCTGTACTTGGATAACTGCCACTGATAAAACTCATCGCACTTTTTCAACTGGTCTTGCACAATCCACTCGTCGATAAACTCGCGCACAATCCGGCCTCCCATCGACCCTGCATCCGGCACACTTTTCAGTTTCTTGAACTGCTTGATCTTCTTCTTGCCCAGCTTGTAGTTCACGTACTTGTCGCTCCATTCTGGGACCACAGACTCCCGCAAATGTTCAGCAAATTTCATGCCTCAGATCTGTCGCTCTTAGAATTTCCCAATATTACACGCTAGCTACTTGAAAGCAGCTGTGGCACCCTCTGAATGAACATAGCTTTATTCTTATCCTTGCTTTGTCCATAAATCAGTCAGGGCATCACCCATATTACGCTCATCACTATATATATTCGTCCGAATCGAAAATTGGTAGCATCGGTACTGTGCAGTCAGAGTGGAAAGAAAAAAGGTCACGTGTAAATTATTTCCATTCCTCAAGAAGGACTACGCATGGTCTGGCGCGCCGAGAGTTCCACTGGACACTAGTCCTGCTCATGTTACAACATTTCTCAACAATGGTTTACTCCGGCCCATTGGGCACGTGAATCAGCCTGTCCGGAATCTGAAAAATTCCTTGACGCTGGCCATTTGAAAAAGTTGACTCACATGCCTCTTAGACTCTCGAGAATAGTTCAAGCACAGACATAAGAACCGGTGGTATCTGAATTGGAGAGGTAAACCTCGTGCCTTAACTTTCGATAGCTGAACGTTCAATTGACAGAGTGAAGCGCAATTCAGGGTCGCAATTGGTAGTTTGGACAAATTAGGCCGATTTAAGATGGATTTAGTGAACCATTTGGAAGACAAGCTGTTGTTTGCCATTCCTAAGAAGGGCAGGCTATATGAGAAGAGTGTCTCGATTCTGAAAGGGTCGGACATCAAGTTTCATCGGTCCGCAAGACTGGACATTGCAATCTCAACCAACATGCCGGTTGCGCTCATTTTCTTGCCCGCAGCGGACATTCCAATGTTCGTGGGTGAAGGTAAATGTGACCTGGGCATCACAGGAGTGGACCAGGTGCGCGAGAGCGAGGTGGAGGTCAACATGCCTATAGACCTCCAGTTCGGGGTATGCAAGCTGCAGGTGCAGGTCCCCGTGTCTGGCGACTACAAGGACCCCAAGCAGCTCATCGGGAAGACGATCGTGTCCAGTTTCGTCAGTTTGACCAAGAAGTATTTTGCAGAGCTTGAGGGCGTGCCTGAGTCCCAAATGTCCACCAGAGTGAAGTACGTGGGCGGTTCTGTCGAGGCCTCGTGCGCTTTGGGTGTCGCTGACGCCATCGTCGATCTGGTGGAGTCCGGAGAAACGATGCGTGCGGCTGGGCTAGAGGCGATTGCCACTGTTCTGGACACGAGCGCGTTCCTGATCGAGTCTACAAACCCCAAGAGTGATCTGGAGCTGATCGATACCATCAAGGCCAGAATACAAGGTGTCATGACCGCTCAAAAATACGTCAGTTGTTCGTACAACGCTCCACAGGAGAAATTGCCCGAGCTGTTGAAGATCACGCCGGGCAGAAGAGCGCCCACCATCTCGTCCATTGACGACGACGGCTGGGTCGCAGTGTCTGCAATGATAGAGAGAAAAGTCAAGGGAGACATCATGGATGACCTCAAGAGAGCCGGCGCAGAAGATATCATGGTTTTCGAGATCTCTAACTGTCGTGTCTGAGCTGCGACGCATCTTCCTACGCATACCTTATAAATAGAGTCCGTATCCCACTCGTGCTAACGTATTGTTCCTGCTACTGCAAGATCCCAAATCGAGTCTTCTTATGCTGCATCAAGCTCATCGTCGAGCGGTGTTATAATCGACTCGCTGTTAAAATTCATGTCACGTGCTCTTTAAATAATACACATATCTCATAAAGCATTCGAGCAGCAACTTGAATCTCAGGGATGAGCACAGTCGTATGGATGTCCATTAGAGACCATTTTGCACGCTCGTTGCCAACCGCAATCAATGGAGAAATCGTCTCTGCATCGCATATTCTTGAAGGACGGTACGCTTTCACACCGAAGTGTGGCTTACTTTTAATTTTCCATAGTCAGTTAAACTCTGATATGTGAAATGAGATTATATTAGGACATCAGACAAAAGTAGTCGATGAGAAAGGTTGTCAAGTACTTAAGCAGGCGGCTCAGAGTTAGATTTAAGGGTTTTAAAGCGCCCATAGCACAGGTGTTGCTACTGATTCAACATAACATTCTTTCAGACAGCTCACTGGCACGGAGAAACGATCACTTAATAGTGTAGGAGTTCAGGTTTCAAAAGCGAGCTTTCTCTCTTTGCAAAGACATTCACAAGGATGGTGCTTGACCTTCAACAGACATGCAAGCCCGCCTTGAAAAGGGAGTTTGGTGAGTTGGACACAAACTCTGTTTCTGAGAAAGGGAACGGGGTCTTTGTACCCAGCAAGACGGCCAAGACTGATTCAGAAAAGGACCATAGGCACCAGGGCGAGAACCATACGGACAAAAGATCCGAGAACAGAGGGACAGCGAGGGTACCGAGCCAGTCGGGAATGCCCCAGTTCAACTTTACTCGGTACTGTTACCGTCATAATCCGGATATTCAACATACATGCAAGGATTCGATGGTTTTCCAGGACAAGATCCGTCTTGAGAAATGGATGGAGAAGATGAAGGCGCTGGACAGCGACGCAGACAGAAATCTAATCAAACAGACGTTGGACAACTTTCAAAATAGCAACGACAAGATACGAAGACTGATACTGGAAGGGATCTTGCAGCTCAGCTGTTTTCCTCAGCTGTCCTTCATCGCAGATGAGGTGAAACAGCTAATCAAGATTGACTTCATCTCAACCTTACCTGAAGAGCTCTCCTTGAAAATATTAGGATACTTGGACTGCCAGTCTCTTTGCACTGCCGCGCTAGTGTGCAAGAGATGGAAGGATCTAGCAGACGATGATAGGGTATGGTACCACATGTGTGAACAACATATCGACAGGAAATGTCCAAATTGCGGCTGGGGACTGCCCTTACTCCACATGAAAAGAGCAAGATTCCTGCCCGTGAATGAGACCCATGTGCATAATCAGAACGGTACGTACCTTTGCAATCCTCAAAACGGGTTACATCCGAAGTCTGCGTTAGTCAACAGCGGTGCTTCGAGTCCTCTAGATCAAACTAGTGCGTGTAGGGCTCGCAGTAATAATAGCGTTGGCAGCAATACAAATCGATATTACACAAGGCCGTGGAAGGTCATTTATCGAGAAAGATACCAGGTGGAATCCAACTGGAGAAACGGAAGGTGTAGGATTCAGAATTTCAAGGGACATATGGACGGTGTCTTGTCGCTCAGGTTCAATCATAGGCTTTTATTTACAGGCTCCTATGATTCCACAGTGGCAATATGGGACACAAAATCCGGGAATTTAATAAGACGGTTAACGGGGCACACGGATGGTGTCAAAGGTATTTATTTCGACGATCAAAAGATGATTACTGGGTCATTAGACAAAACAATTAGAGTATGGAATTACATCACGGGTTCCTGCATCTCCACATATCGTGGACACCAGGATTCTGTGCTATCAGTTGACTCTTACAAAAAAATAATTGTGAGCGCGTCAGCCGATAAGACGGTTAAAGTCTGGCATGTGGAATCGAGAACGTGCTACACGTTAAGAGGCCATACAGAATGGGTGAACTGCGTCAAGCTGCACCCAAAGAGCTTTTCATGCTACAGTTGCAGTGATGATAAGACTTTGCGAATGTGGGACATTCGTACGAACTCTTGCATCAAGATATTCAGAGGTCACGTTGGCCAGGTTCAAAAAGTTATCCCACTCACCATCAAAGATGCGGAAAATCTAGTGGTGGATGGGAAGGTCGAGGCTTTACCCGACGCAGGACAAGAAGAAAATGCTGCTGATGACGATTGCACTGGTGTATTGGATCCCAACCTGAAATACCCGACGCATTTACTCTCTTGCTCGTTAGATAATACTATTAAGCTTTGGGAAGTAGCCTCAGGAAAGTGCATTCGGACACAGTTCGGTCATTTCGAAGGTGTGTGGGACATAGCAGCGGACAACTTCAGAATTATTAGTGGTTCTCACGACAAAAGTGTCAAGGTGTGGGATCTTCAAAACGGTAAATGCATTCAGACTTACACTGGTCACAAGGCTCCTATTGTCTGTGTTTGGATAGGTGATAGTTCCTTTGCTAGTGGAGATGAATTAGGGGAGGTCAAAATGTGGCATTTCGATGATGTAACGTGAAGTTTATGTTGACCTAGCCAAAACTAAAGCCAAGTAAACTCATAAAATACATAGCATAGATAAACTGATGTCATGTTCGGTCCAAATTCCTGTGATCTGCATAGAAGCTGTTTAAACAGGTAGTCAGGCTACGTGCAAATCATAAAAGTACATAACGACCGACCGCTTCAAGCCGAAACGCCACTAAGTATTACTGACTGTTTACCAAAGAACTTGCCCCCAAGTGTTACAGAGGATGCACCATCTGACTGTATTGTCCGATGTGTGTATTTTTTAACCTAAAACGGCTTTAATAAGAACGTTGCATCCCACACCATTAATACTGAAAAAAAGGGTTTGTACTAATAAGTCGAATGAGAATATTTTACATGGCACTACTTTGAAAGACTCCTCTAATCGTCACTTGAAGCTCTTTCAACACTCATTTTGTAATATAGGTAAAGTGTAGAGATAGCTCCTGGAATAGGGTGACGCCATAGATCTCGCTACACACTAATACCAGTTTTTTCTCAATTTCAAGAAATTATCCTGGGGCTTGTTATACCCTTCAGCAACGAGGTGGTTATAAAATAAAACTGCATACCAACTAACCCCAGCAATAGCGTTCTGCGGTTGCGAGACGTGTCTAGTGAAGCTACTGAGATATACCTTCTCCGTTAATTCATTGAATTGACTCCTTTCGCGAAGACTATCATATAGAAAAGTTACTAAAGGAAGAGTTCGGACTTGAGACGTGACCGGGAACATGCAGCAAAGATGTATAAACGCAATGCAGTACAAGACACACAGGCTGGGAAGTTTAGCTCGCTAAAATATTTGAGAAAGCCACAGCGAATAACTCACCAGATCGAGACTACGCAGATGAGCGACGTGTTGAAGAGAAATACCAATTTGAACAAGAGCAAAGTGATTGTGGATAAGAGTCAAATCGATGAAAAAACCTATGAGCAAGGGGATGCGGATATAAATGAACTGGGGACCTCATTAGAAGAAACATTGCATTTCAATGAAGGCACTGATCCTTTGAAAGAAGAACAATGGACGCAAGACAGTGTCGGGATGAAAGATTATTTTCCCATAGTGCAGTCGTCTGAGGACCCCACGCTGTCACACCAAATTGGAGAAAATGCTGCCATTGAGATAAAACGAGAAGAGGGACTCAAGGGAGGTAACGTCACTGCAGAAGATGATGATGACGACGAGCCTGAGGACCGATATCTGCATAGCAGAAAGTTGAGTGCCACTTTTAAACCTCCCTCCATCCTTTTGTCTAGAAGCAAATCGTTGCCTACTTCTCCGCTTGGTGGAAAATCATCAGAAGACAACAGACCCGAGCTATTCAAGAGGTCAAAATCTGTTCATTTTGAGCAGAGCGAGAAGTTTGAAGTCAAATATTATAGAGAAGATGAAAGTCCGTTATTCCTACGCAATGAAGCCGGAGAGTACGGCACAAGATCTGGAAAACTACGGAAGAGCAAGAAACACAGAAGGCGGGACCCTCTAATAATAAAATCCAGCGAGTATAATGATAGTACTAGCACGGACAATCTGAATGACAGTGAGAGCGATGGACTTGAGATGGATAAGAATAATAAAACCCTCTCGCTAGTGAACGAGAATCTTATACTCCGTGCACAAACTCCGACTCTGTTAAAATTAGATGTGTTTGGCACTCTGAGCAGACTTCCAGTAGCGTCCGAAACGTTTGCTAATAGGATGCAGCAGAGTTTTGGCAACAACTTTCGTTTTGATAATTTTAGATTCCCGAACAATGCCGGCATGAAATCGTCGGAGCCTAATCATCTGGCACCGCAAGGCATTCCCAGTGCTCCAACTCAATGCAGGTTACAGGGATTTGTATGCCACCTACAGGATCTCCGATTGGGGGAGAATGAGCAAGTCTTGATTGGAAACATCTTTGTACGAAACATCTCGTATGAGAAACGAGTCATCGTCCGATATACGATGGACAACTGGCAAACTCAACATGATATCGAGAGCATCTGGGTCAGCAATAACAACGATTTGAGGATAGGAAACGAGTCGATCGACATTGATGTTTTCCAGTTCGCCATTGATTTGGGAAGAATCTTCACGGTGCTACATGTCGAGATCTGCATATTGTACCAGACAAGAGAGGGCCAATCCTGGACCGATCATTGGGACAACAATTCGGGGCATAATTACAAGATCAGCGTGCACGCTACCTCTCGCGACTGACGTCACGTGATAAGCACCACGAAAGTGCAATGATGCCCCTTTCCGAGAAATGCTCATCTCGCGGCGTGATGCCTGCCACCTATGCCTTTACACATTCAATCATGCTCATGCTAGCTACTAGATCGTCCAGCTATAATGTTACCAACTTAAATAAATTGATCTTAATAAAAACGCAGATCCATAACTATGATCCCGTGAGTAAAGACAAAACGCCCAATACTCCGAGAAACGCAGAATTTTGAAAAGCGCTTCTCTGAACGGACTTTCCACCGGAGACGGAAAACCGTTGTCGGCGACAACGTTGACTCTACCGAAAGAGAACGCGCTATAGAACAAAATAGAAGAAACTGAAAACTAGAAAAGTTGCAATTTGCCTGAGGAACAATACTATCGTTTCCTCAGTAACGCACAACAAGTTCGCAAATCTGGGCTAGAAGACGTGTTCCTGAGACTCCGCTGTTAGAGTAGCGCAGACGCCAGCACATCTTGTGCCGCGGTTTGCAATAAGACCATTCCGCTGTAGCTTGTTGCCAGTTCCGATGTATTTATCGCCCGCCACCTAGTTTTCTAGCGCGTGCCCGTATGTACGTGCTCCTGAGCTGGGAGGAAACTTGCTCGGGAGTGAAAATGGAATCGCAGTGTTCACACTACTGACAGCATTCTGCTTCCTGTTTCTTTTTTGCAAATGGTATCAAAACCACGCTTGCGCAATTGTGTAAACAAAAAAATAACCGATACGTTGCGGGCATGTTACTAATACGACAAGAATGGGTTTATTTTCATCCCGCTGGAGAAATCGGTTTTTACAACGTATACAGTGCGTTGTCTGTGCCCGAAATGTATGAAACTAAGTGGGAAAAATGACGCGGACAACAGAAGCGTAGCGCAAGACAACTCTGAACATGGAATATCTTAGAGAGAAGGGCAAAGAATCTTAGACGGTACTGCCTTTCTTCTTGGGAGAGAATCAGTAACTAAGGTTACCGGGATTGGCGGATGGTTTGTAAGCGATACTTAGTATACCGCTTTGCCTGTTTGAATAGACGGTTTACGTCTGAGAAGTTTTCGGTTTGCTAAGAAACTGCGTACAGTGGGGTTCATTTATGTAGTGTTTGAGGGATAGTGTCATAGTGTGATATTAATTCATCTTCGGAAATGCCAGATTTCTGTCTCGAGAGAGAATATAAATATGCAATACTATCATAAATGTTGCGATGTAGCTTGTTTGATTGTTCAGATGTTTTCTTTAATAAAGCGTGTTTAATATCAGCCGAAAGAGTCTCATTGAACCAGAATTTTTACTGCTTGTTTTGCACGGAAGGGATACCAAGGAATTGCATAATCCAGAACATCAAATAACCATGAACCACTTAGAAGTATTCTGTACCATTTTTGCGCTCATCTTTGTGTGTTACTTCGGGTCACACAAGACCACGATGAACCAGTTCAAGTGTGATGTTCCTTGCTTGCAATGAGCTCTGTCCGCTTTTTACATTTTTGCTCAGACAATTTGCATTACAAATAGATCAAATGCTCAGTTTTATGACCTTTATGACATGACAAAATCCATGAATGAGATAGCCGCTAATACCCATCCCAGTGAGAGCCAGAGGTGGAACCGTCTTTATGAAATATGACGTCTCTTTCGAATGACATTGTATTTGTATCGGGAGCTCTTGGGCTCTGTATCTCACATCTTTTATTCTTTTAATATACCAAGGATGATTTTACATTCAATGCCTAATATGGCACTAATTTCGGTCTATGTTTGTGCGTTCGGACGAGTTGTATCGGATTATACTCTCGTATGAATTCTTCACACATCTTGCCTTTTATACTCAAATATCCTCATTTTAATTCAATTAATCTTATAATTCGATAATACCTTCTTCATTCCTACTACAGAAAGTCGTCCGTTGATAGAGAGACACTCTGGCCTTGTCTATATCCTGTACATAGAAATTATTTCCGAAATCCAGTTGTGTTGTCACGGATTGTCCAAAATGAGCTGTGATAGTTTCAGCTTACGTTGGCAGGCCTTTTAAAGGTGGATCTCACCAATCTTTTGATGTGAGAGAAGCCTAGGAGCGATATTGGAGAGAAATTTGTGGAGAAAAATGCTTCAGCTGTCACGTTTGTAGCACGGATGAGAGCTGATGCCGGGTGCCGACGCTAAGTGATGTGCAGATTACAGGTACGCCTAGTGTGGCAATTATGTCCAAACGTTCTTGAACAAATCGTCGTCCAAAGACAAGCTCGACCTGCTAGCAGTATCATCTATACCACGCGGCACAGCCCAAGGATTTTGGGACTGCATTCCGTTGAGGCCCGAATTATTGTTACCGTTTCTAGTAGGTAGATGCAAAGATGATTGTGATGGCGACTGTGTCTGTGATTGAGGAGATGATCTGGGATTCGCATAAAGCGAGAGGATTGATTTCTTCAGATCAGGTCTATCCGACGGCGTATACACGTTGTTTTTTACGGGCACCGTCGTTGACTTTTGGGGTACGTCTCTCCTTATGGAACCTCCTGTTGCATCAGCTGTCATACTCCCATTAATACTGCTTACATCCAAATCTGAAGACAGCAGAGATTCTGATGACTTAGTAGCAACAGGTTGTTTCGGCTGAGACGTTATGCTTTTCCTGACCGTACTTTTAGCTGGAACAGTTTCCACAATAGGGTCGTCGCCTACCCATTTCTTCAGTTCATATTTCGTTCTGATGAACTGACCTAATTTGCTCTGATCTGGCACGTAAGTCCCGCCTCCAAGTTTGTTTTCATAATGCTCATTGAATTTCTTGTTGTTGCCATACTTCAAGACAGCCGCAAGGTGCTCTTCAGTCCAGGTGTCCAAGTCCACGCTTTTCACCTTAGTAATATGAGTCCCCATTGATCTGTGAAAACCAGCACACTTTATGCAGATAAAGACTCCAAGAGACCATGATGCCCATCTGGGGTGTGTAGCAACTTTACAATCACCGCATCTGTGATTTTCGGGATCACGGAGCAAAGTGTTCAACACCTTCTTGACCTCCACGCTAGTCATTTTGTATATTGAACGAGGCACCAAGAAAAAGCACTGCTCCTGCTCAGCCAAGTCGTTGACAGACAATAGATTGTAGTAAACAAAAGTCTAACGCTAGTCAATAAACTTCTGCTCTGCTAAAACGTCATAAACAACCAGAGTAACGTTCTGCGCGCTGTGATCGATCTGCAACTACAGTAAATGTTGATTTCAGTTTCTGTTAAACTTTCTTTTTTCACTTAGCTGCGAGTTAGACTTCCCAACGAAAAAACGCAAGATGGATTAAGCTGCAAGAAAAACGCAGGAAAACGCGCAGAATTGAGCTTTGTTCTTAACAGTGCGCGCAAGCGGTTGTCTCTTTTTCTTCGCTGCGCATCTAGAACGATATTGTGCGAAAATTTACGGCGTTAATTTTTTGCATTTTTTTTTTGGTTTCGGTTGCCACACAAAAATGCATACAAACACTAACATTAGTTGTACTGTTTTGCAATCTAATGGCATACGGCAGATTTTTCTTTTTTTCCGTTTTGCCCGTTCCCCTGCGTATCAGTAAAAAGCGCTAATAACGGATTTTATTATGCGAGAATCTTTGGTCTTAAGGTTGTAGATTTTCGTCATTAAATTCTTCACCAACGTTAATAGTGTCCTTGTCCCTCAAGAGAAAAGGTTGTAGACTTTTCGAGACACGTAGGCTACCAAGACTGAGGTTCGAGTATTCGATAAAAGCATTAGCATCTGGCAGTTTTTTCTGATCTTTGTTATTTCAAGGCAGATTGTTCTCAGGGTATCTGTTTTATAGAAGGAACCCTTTGGCTTATATCAGAACTTGTAAAATTAGTTCAGTCCATTCAGTCTTCGAGAACATTAGGAGCACTAGCTTAAACTGACGATTCAGCTCTGAAACTCAGAAAATCCGTGTTCCGTACTCTCAATCTGGAATTGTTGCTCCCTTATCCTCCAGGCATTCGAAGTCAAGGTGAGAAGGTCATCCACGTTTCTCTGAACAGCCCTGATATTTGGAAAGAAAGGGGTTTATCACATGCATATATCATTACTGGCTAGATTTACCTAACTTGAGGTACCCAGAATTTGATTTTGTTGCATAATCTGTGCTGGTTGGCGTGCATTCCTTTTCCTGCCAGCTTTTGATCTTTTAATCATTCAGACCTGCAACTTACACCCACCCACAACGCTGCATCATGATGAAGGACCCTCTGATAACTATTGACGAAGTGAATCGACACACGTCAAAAACTGATTGCTGGATTATTATTCACGGCAAAGTGTACGATGTGACAAGCTTTTTACACAAACACCCAGGTGGTGCCCAGGTTCTTTTGAAATATGCTGGAAAAGATTCAACTCTGCCGTTTGACGATATTGGACATTCCATGGAGTCTCTGGCGTATGACTTGGATCCAGGGGCACTGAAGGGAACATTGTACGTACCGAACTCAAAGTCGACGTATGGTGATGGAGGTTCCGAACAAAGTGTTTGGTTCCCATTCCATGTGTCAACGTTTTGTTTACCTTCTAGACTACAGTGGATTTCAGAATTCTTCCAGACCATAAGAAAATCCCTGAGCGTGGAAAAGGATAACAGAATATGGATGTTCAGTGGAATCATCTTTTTCTGCGTCCTTTCTTTGGGGTTAATTCGCTGGGGCCACGACTACAACTTTGTCGATGACACCGACTACGCTCTCCCCAGCTGGATGGATTAAGAGTTTACACATTGTACACGTAAGTCCTTTTGCATCATGCGAGCGGCCACACACTCCCTGTTCATCTCACCATGAAGACATCATCATACTGAAAAACACGTCTGTTTCATCAAACCTGTTTCGATTTTGCCAAGACGCAAAAGCGAAGCCCGAACTGGTCGCTCTGCATTTAATCGTTTACCGTTATATTCATTTCATCAGCCTTCATTTGGTTAGACTGCAATGCTAGCATCGCCCCTGTGACTTTACAGCGCAACTGCTGGAAAGACGGGTGCTGCCAGATAGCCACATTCACTTTCATCTCAAACATTATTTTTCAAAGCTGAGGCAATCTTTATGCCTCCAGTTTGTAACACACTTGGGTCGGTTATTTCATCTTTCTCAGCATCGGTATAGCATATACACTCATATGGAATACGCTTCATTCCGACACATTAATACATTGTATACTACTTAAATGCAATACTTCTTAGAATTAAAAGCTACATGTCATAAAGCCAGCACTATAGAGTATCATACTTCAAACACAAGCAACAAGGATTGCACAGTGTACCGCTGAAACATGGAACTCCAGCCGTTCGGCACCGATCATTTAGTCATCATGATGTTCGAAGCTTGTCCGCACCTTATAAAAGAAATGATCGCTTGAAAAATATAAAGCTTTGACAATACCGACTGAGTCATCTTCACATTCAACAACCACTGATGTGAGGGACAAAGTGAAAGCGTTGGTAGTCGATCAGAAGGTAAACGCAGCTGGTCAAGGTCACAGATACTACAAGTTTCTGTTAACCAAGATTTGAACGAAAAATGAGTGACAAGAGTAATTGGGTTGTACAGAAGTTCGGAGGTACCAGTATTGGGAAGTTTTCCAGCCAGATTGTGAATGATATAATCAAGGTATACTCTGAGGAAAATGGACACAACGTGGCAGTAGTGTGTTCTGCGAGATCTTCGTATACTAAGGCTGAAGGTACTACGTCTAGACTGCTACTTTCTTGCGAGCTGGCGTCCAATAACAATCCAGAGTACAAGAACATTCTTGACTTAGTGGAGCACGATCATCTAAATAACGCCAAGGAGACCATCAGAGATACGTTCATTCAGTCAAAATTGGTAGAAGACACCAAAAGAGAGATTGACGTTGTCAGACGGTACTTGGATGCGTCCCAAGTCTTGGGTGAAGTGTCTACCAGAACGTTAGACCTTGTTATGTCTTTGGGTGAAAAACTGTCCTGTTTGTTCATGACTGCACTATGTCAGGACAATGGAGTCAACGCTAGGTACGTTGACCTGTCTTTTGTGGTTCCTAGTGATTTCGAATGCAAGGATGGAGGTTTGGATAACAGCTTTTACACATTCCTTGTCAAATCGTTCCATGAAAAGTTATCTCCCATTCTGAATGAAATAGCCACGAAAAACATCAAAATTATTCCAGTCATCACTGGTTTCTTTGGTATCATTCCAGTGGGTCTTCTCAACGGTGTTGGTAGGGGATATACCGATCTGTGTGCTGCTTTGATAGCAGTTGGTCTTAATGCTGATGAATTACAGGTATGGAAAGAGGTGGACGGTATTTTCACCGCGGACCCAAGAAAAGTTCGACAAGCAAGATTGTTGGATACAGTTACTCCTGATGAAGCTGCCGAATTGACATATTATGGTTCTGAAGTCATCCATCCTTTTACTATGGAACAAGTCATCAGAACGCATATTCCAATTAGGATCAAGAACGTCCAAAACCCTAAGGGAAATGGTACTATTATTTACCCTAATGATCAAGCTAAAAAGGGCGAGTCTACCCCTCCCCATCCTCCTGTGGCCTTAACGTCCTCTATTTATGAATCAAAGAAAAAGGGGGCCACTGCAATCACCACTAAATCAGATATAGTCGTGGTCAACATCCATTCAAACAAGAAAACATTGTCTCACGGGTTCCTTGCGCAAATGTTCTCTACTTTGGACAAATACAAACTGGTCGTGGATTTGATTTCCACTTCCGAGGTTCACGTTTCAATGGCTCTTCCGGTACCGGATGCTGAATCACAAAAGGATCTGCGGTCCGCTGTTGAGGAACTGAAAAGGCTAGGTACTGTCGATGTCATCAAGAAGATGGCTATTGTGTCTTTGGTTGGAAATCAAATGAAGCAATTTATTGGTATTGCTGGAACCATGTTCACCACATTAGCCGAACAGAACATAAACATTGAAATGATCTCACAAGGTGCTAACGAAATAAACATTTCGTGTGTCATCGATGAAAGTAACTCTGTTAGGGCCCTTCAGTCTATTCACGCCAAGCTTCTCGATGAACCGTTGAACGAGGTTTTTGAGTCTGCCGTGAACGAAAGACTTGAACAGATCAAACGTATGAACTTATAGATATACAGAACAAATAATGTACATAAACATTGTTAATGAACAAAACTCTCCAATTCCCGTAATTGAACTGCTTAGATTGTGGTAGTCAATCTCAGTTAAGGACACAATAGCGAAAACTGATCAAGAACACTTCGAAAATGTGCTCATGAAACACCTACTGTACCTCATGATAAGGAGACTCTTAGATATTGAATTAAGAACTTATGTATGGCGTTTTCAAGAAACGATGCGTTGATGTGTTGATCCTAGAGGCGTCGATGCAAGTAACGTATATTGCTAGATTTGCAATTGATTCAGAAAACGAAGATTTGATCTCCCATCTTTGAGATTGGCTTTGCCTTCTGGAAACCCAAGGCAACAGCGTTACGCTTGATGGAAGAAACCATTGGTGGAGGACCACAAACCAGAAGTTGAACGTCGTCAGCTGGAGCAGGCAGGTGTTGCTTCATGACGTCAGCAGTGATGTAGCCCACGCCTCCCGTCCAGGACTCTGGGGCTTTGTCCAGCATGTAGTGGACAGTGAATTGCTCAGGCTTCTTAGTTACAAACGCGTCCAACTCTTTTTTCAACAAGATATCTTCTTCGGTTTGATTACCATAAACCAAAAAGACCTTGGTCTTGTCGTTATCGTTAGCGAAGATTGCTTTCATGATCTGGTACATTGGGGCAATACCCGTACCACCGGCAATCATTCCGATTCTCCCGTTCATATTCGGCTGGTAGTGATAGAACCCTTTAGGACCACGGACTTTAAGCTTGTCACCAATCTTCAATTCGGCAAAATGCTTAGAGATGTTCCCCTTTTCGTAAGACTTGATAAGGAGCTCAAAGTAGCCCTCGGCATCTGTATCCAACGATGTTGGGGTGTATGACCTGACAATGTCTTTACCGTTGATGTTTGCTTGCACAGAGATATGCTGTCCAATTGGAAGGCCCAACACGGACTTGGGATCAGGCAACCCAAATCTATAAACCGCAGTGTTATGAGTTAGCACGGTCTTGGCTACCAACGGGAACTCCTGTAACTTTTCTTTGTCCAAGACGGTCTTCTTCTTCTTAGCCTGGTATTCTAAAAATACGGAGATGATAACGCACACAAGCAGTGCGCCTGCAGTGTAAACCAAAGTATCAAGAGCCATGTTTGTTACTCCTGTTTGGTTTTTGATTTTACTGCTACGCTGTACACGTCAGAATAGAACGTATGAAGGCCGTAACAGTGAGGAACAATTGAAAAACCTGTTCGACTGACTATAAGCGTCAAAACACGACCAAGGGATACGCAGCAACCCTTTAAACTCTCTCATCGGTGCAATGTTGAGATTCAAATCTCTGATACATGAGATGCTTCTTCATCGTTCAGTTGAAAAACTGGTGCCAAATGCGAAGCGAGGGTAACCTCAAAGTGAACTTATCAGGACGCCATCCGCATGCTAAGAATTGAAGTGCAGGCATGCCTACTTGACCGTCGCCTGGGCATCCGTGAGTTTGTTGACAAGCTCTCGCTTGTTCTGATGTCTAAGTGGTTTGTATTTGATTCTGGAAGACGAGAGATATGCGATCAAGCTTTCGAGATTTTCTCGTGTTACTGATTTGAGATTGCCGTCTTCCAGCAACCATTCACCAGCACGTCCCATGACAGCCTCAAAGTTGGGAAAGGTGAACTTCTTGGTAACACCTGTCCGCTGTTCAATGTCCACTACCTTGAGTTGAGTGGCTAAATCGCGCAATGTCAAAAAATTGCCTCCAACGATAAACGAATCTTCCGGAGTATAAACTGCATGGATATAGCCACAGGGGATCATGAAAACGTCGCCCGCAGTTAGCTCCATTGCTATTCCATCTTCCAACTGGTCGCCTAGGAATATCAGATTCTGGTTATCGTCTCGGCACCATTCTTGGTACCTTTGAAGGTTGCTGGCCGTTGGCGGGAACAGTATAAACTTCTTGCTTCCAGACACTACGTTGTAGTATACGCTGGTACCAGCAAAGTCGAGGTGGAAGTCCGTGTACGCATTGGCTACAGACATTAGAATGTACTTGGTAACTTTAGGTCTTTCCATACCTGAGTTGTACTCTCCGAGATTCCATACAATATCCACCAAATCGTTGTCCGCGACAGCAGTTGGACGACGAATCTGCTCGGTGAACTCTTCGACGTGGCTTACCTCCAGGGATATTACGTTCTTGATCCGATCTCTGTCATTGGGATGTGTATACGTGAAATAGTCATTCCACTGACCTAAGGTCCATTTCTCATTCATCTGAGTTTGCACGTCCATTACGTCCAATGGATAGTCTTGACCCATGACTCGTGTCAAAAACTCCACATTCATTGCGACGCTGTTCTTCGAATCCACGAAACCCAGTTCATTCGCCGAAACAACGTGCATACCACTGTTTTCGGGATCCTGAATCTTCAAGGGTCTGTTAATGCTCTGAAATTTGGTCACCAGGTCTTCCGAGCTGATCGTGTCTAAACCCTTCCACTTCTCAAAGCATGCCAAGAATGCTTCCTTGTGAGGATGTTCATGTTTTAGTCGTTTATCGCTTCCCGCATCTAACGCAACATAATCAATAGCCCTTTTTCTTCGTAGACCTGATCTTTTCGGCGATTTAGCAGACGCTGCCATACCTGCAGGAGGGAATCCTTTGAGTTTCAAGATCGGACCATTGCAATTACTATGCAGCTGACACTTGAAATAGGCAACATGTTTCTCTTTTACGCTGAACAACAAATCTCTTCGCTCCAATTTCGGTACAATGTATTCCAAAGGAATGCACGTCAGATGAGCCCATATATCACAGCACTCACAGCCGACCCATATCGGATTTCCAACGTCTTCAGAATCGTCTTTGTTGCAGAATAGACATCTCACCACATTATCATTCGTCATTATTAACAAAACAGCCTAAATAGCCCAGATCACCCCAAAAGACTGCTCACCCTTTGCAAACCATACCGGTACGACGACTGAAGCTTGATAATAGCAACTGACGATTATTCAGACTGCTGTTTGCCCAACTTTCCCCTAATCTGGTCTGTATCTTCTCAAGGTATACAAAGCTTACTTAGCTATAAAGGATTATTCTTAAAAATCATGCTTCACCCTCTATGCTTATGTGAATAGGCAAAGAACAAAGCTTTTAAACCGTTAGTAGTTGGCTTACTGCTATCATCTCTCTATAGAACGTGGAATTACTGCACGACCGATTAACCGAGGGCTCAGTGACAATTCTACTCCTAGTGGCGGACCACCAGGAGGGGTTTTTTCATCTAATAGAGAATAGCGCTGTCATCAGCGCGTGTTGCAGAGACGACAAACTGCTTGTTTCGTTTAGGGATATGGCACGACATAAGCGCATTTCTGGTGTGACCCCAATGAACACTTTGTCAGAATACAACGGACGTATGGTTTCTTCGACAAGTTATGACCAAGCACGGTACAAACGAAAGAGAGAATTTATGCCTGAAAGCTTCTCAATACCAAATAAGGGCAAAGATGAAGATGGTGAGGATGATACATGCGATGTGATATCAGAACGGAAGTTCGGCATAGCAGAGCAAGATGTGAAAGGAACTACAGCGGGATCTACTGAAAAAATACCCGGAATACTAGGAAACGCCAGGCAACATACAAGTCGGTCAACATTTTGTCGAACGGAGGGCGTATTGAAAATCGTCAGTAAAGACTCCGAGGACTGGATGTTTCGACTGAAAACAGGCCTGATTGTAACTTTCATCAAGGAGCAAAAGTTCAAGAAGCCAGATCTCCAGTTCCAGTTCTTAAAGTCGAATGAACCCATCAAAGGATTCTCCTTCACGTTGAATGAAGGCACTTTGAAGTTCTGTTACGAGTCCAACGGAAAAGGATTCGGCATAATATTCTCTCATGAGATGCGATTTTCCGTGTCAAAGGAAAAATCGATACGAACTCATTGTATGTCATGGATATGCGCCAAGAAATCATCTGAGTCAGTGCATCTTCTCCAAGCTATAGACTCTTATAAAGACTCGCTTTCGCGCCTAAACTTTTTAGACGTCTACTCAGATCGTATCAGTGGCGTAGAGGAGAGAACGATCGATGAAATGATCGAGGAATATAGGTCTTGCATTTGTCGCAAAGAACCTCGTTCACCGTTTTCTGCTGCGCCCAGAAATTTGGATCGATTAACCCAAAAGTCCTTGAATTCATTACAAAACACCACCAGCCGTAGAATTAAAAGAGGTTCTGACAGTGCACAGCCAATTCTACTACCAGAGTCCAACAATTCTCCAAAAGAAAGCAGTGGCACAAATGAATCAATTTCTCAAGACAAATTCTATGGCAAGTCTCAGGGCAACGTTACCTTACACGATGCTCCTGCATTTTCGTACGTGTCTAATTTGAAAAGAGTCACACGTTCGTCATCGAATACCGAACCCACAAATGGCATGTACAATCTGTCTGATGAATTATTCGAGCATGAGACCCCAGAGATTTTTGAGCCAACTCTTTCGTATACTTTTTCTGATGATTATAAGATTTCTGTTACAAACCAGGATTTCAAGTGTTTGTATAATCACGATTGGGTGAATGACACAATCCTTGATTTTTTTATGAAGTATTTCATCGAAGAAGCTATTCAAAACGGCTCAGTATTACGCGAGGAGGTATATTTATTCTCATCCTTCTTTTACACTAAACTAGTGAGCTCAGAAGAGGACAGATTTCTTAACGTAAAGAAATGGGTGGTCAACACAGACCTTTTCTCGAAAAGATATGTTGTTCTTCCTGTTAACGTGAACTTTCATTGGTTTGGTTGCATTATAATCAATCTTGAGAAAGTAAAAAAAGCACTGGAAAATCTCAGTGCGGATTCAAGCAATGGTGATCAAAAAGTCCTATCAAATTCAGAAATGCCCCTTGGCATCTCAGACTTCGATAAGAAAGTTGCTCCGCGTGAAAACGATACGGAGGAAATGTCTACAGTCGATCTGCCGACTATTGAACTTTTGGTATTTGACTCTTTGAGGCAAACGCATTCGAGGTTGATGGATGCTGTAAAGGTGTTTATTATGGATTATGCGAAGGACACATATAATTTTCTGGTACCGAGAGAGCGAATAAAAGTAAAAACGTGTCTTGTTCCCCAACAGCCCAATATGAGCGACTGCGGAGTTCATGTCATCCTGAACACCAAAAAGTTTTTCGAACGTCCAGATGAAACTCTCATGCTTTGGCATGCTAGATCGTCCCATGCTAATTCGAAACAGGTAAATGAATTTTTCGAGAAGAAAACTCGGCACACTGCTCGTAAGATGCTTAGAGGCGTTTTGAAACAACTGCAGCAGAAGCAGATAGCAGAGTCAGGAACAGAAAGTACATCGCCCAAGCAGGAACACGACGAAGAAAATCACTCTGATCTCGAAATCATAGAAAACTATGGTGAAGACTCGCTAGAAGAGGATAAAGGCAACAGCAGTGATGATCATAAGTTCGATAATTATGTTACAAACGCTCAAAGTCAGGAGCACAAGGATGATACTTGCCGTTCACCAGCCAAATGTAGAAACTACAACGAAGCGCAAGCTGAACCTAACAGTGAAACTTCAGTTTATTTCTCACAAAAAACACCCAATAAAAGAGAAAAGTCAAAGTCAACAGAAGCCTCGAGCAATTCGCCAAGCACAATTCCGGTAGCATCTCAAACCGAACTGGCAGCTGATCTACCGGTGGAGAACACCAAAGCAAACGGTATCGGTCCACGTATTATAACAAGTAGCTTAAGTGAAGTTGATTATCAAAACGAAATTGATTCTTCAGTTGAACCTGTTCCAACACAACCCCCACCTCATTCTGAATCTCTAACGAAGCGTTCGACCGACGAACTGGAAAACGTCTACGAAGAAATTGCAGAGCTCGAAATTAACCCAACACGAACCCCGGATATTAGTGTCGAAGAGAATTTAAAACTTTCGCCCATATCAAACAGTGTGTTAAATGAAAAGTTCAGAAAGTTTACATCAACCAACAAGGAATTTGTTCCTTCAAAGAGGCAGAGAAGAAGTGGCTCGTTGTCAGCTAACTTGCTGGTCGATCAAGACAGTAATACATCTGAAATACTGGAATTACATCATGCAAAAGAATCAACCCCCTTGTCAACTGCCAAAACTGAAGGTGCTATTGAGCAGGTCTACGACGTTCAGGACAATTCAAACATAGGAGAAGAATCTGTATATTTCAAGAACAAAGATAGTGTGAAAGTCGGACGATCGGAGAAAAATACCAGAGAAAGGTCTTTTACGGTACAAAATAGTGATATAACCGAAATATCATCTTCGCCAGTGCGAATCATCGAAGATTCGCTTCATAAAGGGTCGCCAAATTCGACTAGCAACTTAAAAAGTAAACTGTCGAGGAGAAAAAACATTAATCATTTGTTGAATAACACTAATGGTAAGCGAACCAACCCTTACAAAATATCAAAATCAAATCCGTTTGATTGCGCACCCTCTAGATAAATTTCTATATATGTTACTACTCAGTTAAACTCATGCATTTTTAAAAGCTTTGTGTGTACCATTCATTTCTAACGCTTGACATGAAAAAACACAGTTACCAACAGGTGCGTGTCTAGTCTACAGTTGTGTTAGCTAACCTTCATAATTCTTCAAAACTCTGCCTCTCGCATAAAGCTCATCTCTAATGCTCTGAGACATGGCCTCGTAATGTACTTTCCATAAACCAGACATCAACAGCAGTAAAACTGAAGAAACAAACAATACATCCGTCAGATAAAATGCCTGTTCAATAAAACTCAAAGAGTTAACAGCTGACGAACCAAAAGGTTTCACAATAGTAAAGTAGATAAAACATGCATTCAATGAGGTATAGGACTTTTTGTTTCTTGCATACTCCACTATGCACCAGAAATACTGCATGAAAAACGGAACTGCTAGCATTAACGCCAAAAAGAGTACTGTTAAAAGTGAAGAATTCATCAATAACTTTGATTTAGTAATATGTTTGTTGCGTTTGGTGATAACTTTCATTGAGAGATAACCAATGGTTAAAGTAAGGAAGGAGAAAAGGCCCAAAACGAGATTGTAAGATGTGTGTCCTTTCCATGTGATCATTGCGCTGTAAGATGCAAGCGAATCATAATCACGTTGATCAGAAGGTATGTCTTTGAGTGAAGCGCCACCACCATTGTAGTAAGACTTGAACAAGAAGAACAGGAAAAACGAATGATATCTTACGTTTGCTCTGAAGAGGTAAGGGACAGAGTGAAAAACGAAAAGAGGATATATCATGGATGCAAATTTTTTCACATCAGTCCACATATTTCCTTCAGGGGCTCTTTCTTCCATCCTTATGTTTTCAGCATTTACATGTTGCGCTGGTGCATTGATGTCAACATGAAGCCTTTCAGCGGGATTAACGTCATTAACGTTTGGTTGATCCGGAATATCAACTTCATTATCTATGAGTCCATCGTTTTCATTCCTAACTTCAACAATTCTTTGATGTTGATTAATGTTGTCCAGTAGATAGGAATGATACGTTGTTAATAACCTTGATTGTACAACCAGGCCAATACAGCAAGAGTATAAATCCAAGCGCCTAAAACGAGAGAGCAGACCAGGTGTCAATGACAAGAGTACTACGCTTGATGGTAGCAGAGCTATGACTTTCTCCAACATCGCAAGGAGAGTACTTCCAATCACGTTCGCTAATAACAACACCGCAATAAACAAGAGCGCAGAAAAGAGCCAAATAAACACTATCAACAGAGAATAAGCAAGTGTAAAGTGAGGAGGAACATAAACAACCGCGTACTCATCAAAGTCAGTAATCTGCTTTTCCAAATAACCAAACTCTCCTGCGTTTTTCTTTTGTCTTTCTTTGATCGCTTCCACATCAATTGGTTTCAATAGTTTATCATCCTTCGTTACAGGAACAAAGAGCAGCTGAGCGTATCTTTTCGAAATTATATCGCTACCAGGAACACGCATCATTGTCCCGTCAGGGACAAAGTATGCATGGGTAGAAGGATCCTCTTTGAATAACACTTTAGCTTCAATTAATGACTTAGGATGGGAATACAATTTTAAGTTCGAATATTCCGCAGCTTTGGGCCGAAGCCATTTGTAGAACATGTTTCTGTACACAACATGACCTCTTTCTGTGGGTGAGTCTTTACCTAAAATGAAAGACGAAAGTCTGAGCTTGCTACAGCAAATATCGAACACAAACCCCCAATATTGTCTCACGTATATGTTGATAGTTCTATTCTTTGACAGTATTGTATCCGTACAGCCTATTGCCAAATTTCCAAACAGCGAATACACGTTGGTGATGACTGTCAAATCATGTTTCATGGGCAGTAGCTCCGATTTCAGAATGAAGGGAAACAGAAACCGAGTTATGAGTCCAAACCCTAATACAATAAATGCGACGTAAATTGCCATAGAAAGAACAAGCCTGGATAGCTGAAGTTTCATAGGGTAAATCAATGAATCTTGTACCAACTTTATGTTAGGATCTTCCGGAGATCTGATGAAGGAAAGAACCCCTGGTCTGATGATATACTGTCTTATCATGCCAACAAATTGCGCAAATCTGTACATGTACAGTGTGCCAATGGCCCAGTAGACAACAACTGAAGCTGCTGGAAAGGTTGAACAGAAACCGGGGATGAATAGTAGTTTTTCTTGTGGTTGCAGCATCGGTGAGATTAAGGAAAGGTCAATTAACAATCCAGCAAATATAGGGAATCCGGCTAGCTCAAGTGTAAATAGTGTAAGAGTTTTTAGAGAACATTTGATGATGTAGGTTACTCTGAAAATAGTTCTTCTTAACGGATCCTTTAGTGGCTGTCTCTTAGAAGACCCTTTCGATATTACCTCTGGTATAATGCAGCATAAAAGGATAAATGTCAAATAGGTGCTTGCAGGCGGAATTGTTCTCAGCAGGATGCTACTTCTGGGCGAACTCTCAACAATTTTGTGATACAGCGCCACAATTGGGGAAATTGAATAGGCAAGTATGGCCTTCTCCAGAGTTGCAACTACTGGCCACTTCAATGCTAGTTGTCGCTCATAATACGGCAGTTTCAGCCTTGTAAAAAGTACCAAAATGCCATTAAACATGACAGATGCGATCTTGAAATAGAAAAAGTTCAAAAGGTATCCTATTACAGTGGTTAGTGCATATGAAATGCATAAATAGCCTCCAATAACGGAGAATGCAACGCTAAAATAGCTTGGAAGGTACCTGTAGCCCAAATTTAAATTCAAAATTGCTGCTGCTTGGTTGTCTTCATTGTCTACCATTATCGGTGCCTCGACATCAGCCCCTCCTTCTGGATTGCCATCAGCTTCATTCCTGCGTCTTCGCAGCTGGGCGTCAATCTGTGCATCGAACTGCCGTTGCGCAAAGTCCTCATCCATTTTGAATAACCTTGAACTAACTCAAAAAGTTCGATATTTGTGGAATGTTTGATTCTTGGCTGTGCTTTCAGTTTTATACTTGCTGGACGATTCCAACAGGGGGGAATAAACCTCAGTAATGATAATAAAGATCTCTCTTGTGATGGATTCGTTGATGTCAATGATCTTCGGTTATGCTTTATAATAGAGGACCTTTCATTGCGATAAATCCGGGTAACCTTATGCTGCACCATGAACCTCGACTGCACCGGTAGAGCTTAGTTAGACTTGGCCAAGTACACGACGTAGTCACATATGTTGTAGATATACACGTTATAAGTTTGCTGAAAGTTTCTGAAATAGGTTGAGCATTGTAATTTTGTTTCATACGATAACAGAATTGATAAGTCTTTTTAGTCTTCATGTATCTCCACAGGATTAGGTTCATCCCTCATTGGTTCTTCATCAGTAGAGTCTCCGGCAACATCTTCTGGCTCATTTCTATGTAAAGCATTGATGAGCATATCAATGTCTCTTGCGTCCATGTTCGGAAACCTGCCTCTTAGAGTTTGCATTGCGAGCTCTTTCTTCGTGAATCTTGGTCCGATTTTATGAATAATCATCTTGTTGAACACTGGTTCTCGTACGACCATATCGTACTGTAGATACGCAATACCATGAATGACAATAACGAAAAATATTTGAGTCAGCGAAAAAGCATAGTTTGATACCAGCTGGTTTAAAACTTCCAGTTTATTAGGATTTTCCGGAACATACTCTTCGAAACCGAATACGAGATTGACATACCAGCTGTTTTGTCTAGGGAAGGAAAAGTCATCAACAGCTGCTGTGAAGAGCTTTCCCCAAACGTTCCACGATAGGGGAATGCCGATCACAAATAACACGAAGATCAGAAAATACTTGAAATACTGATCGACCTTACGATACCCTTTTATGACGCAATGTTTTACAAATACGGTGAATGGGATTGTCTCTGGCATCGATTCGTCATACAACGTTTCAAACTCGAAGGGATGATTGCAGATGGAGCATACCATGTTCGCATCTGGGTTATTGATATCAACGTTCTTAGACTTCAGCCATTCGATTAAGCAAGACTGATGGACGTATCTGATGGAACCTTTACATTTGCACGGATGAAACAACGGATTATCAGGAGTTCCTTCTAACATGCAAATTCTACACGTCGGTACATTTCCGGACTGTTCTTCATATGTATCTTTTTCCTTCTCACTGTTAAAATCACTGCTTTCCAAGTCAGAGGACATCTTGCTGGTAATAAGGTAACTAACTCTAAAGCAGTAGATTCTTGACTAACGTTCTTGAGTCCTTTTCCCTCCTATGCCAGTTAAAGACGATACGCAAGAAAAACCTTTCTAGTCTTCAACTGAAAAGAACTGCTGGCCACCTAAAAATATGAGCTGTGTTTCCACTTAAGGTCACAACCTTGTTCAGTATTAACCATATCAGTACTAATAGATCAACACTTTCTATCTCATCCGAAGAATTACAAAAAGAAATCGTTATATGTGTCAAAAAGAGTAGTTAAGCCCTGCGGGGGGCTCGAACCCCCAACCTTGTGATTAAGAGTCACACGCGCTACCGATTGCGCCAGCAAGGCTTAGTATTTATGCGTTTGCTAGAAACTCATATTTGAATTCATAACGACGATTGTTTGTCAAGCCTAAGGAAGTGAAACGGTGCCTGTTGTGCAAGCAGAGACGTGACTAGTTGGTATGCTAGTGAACAATATGACTAAGATTAGTTTAGGCTTCAAAGAGTATAGACATATTTTTTGCCGCTACTGACTTCTTTCGTGTTTTGTCTGTTACTCTCGCCGTTGATAGTATCACAAAAGCCTTACCCATTGCATGATTTGAACATCTACGCGGTAGAACAGTTACCGATCTTGCAAGCTTAAAACCACAGCCATAAGCAAGCTTCTGGCTCCAATATAATGCTCAGACGCGAACCTACTGTTTTGTCGCTTACGAATGATGATATTTCCGAGCTTGAAGAGCATCTAGAAGAGTACAAATTGCAGAGAGAGATCAAAGCTCAGCATCTAAATCTTATGAAAAGCTCTAAGAACTGGAGCGAAAGTGGCGGCGACCCTTTTGAGGATGACAAATTACCACAGCATGATGGTACTTTGTATCCTTTGCACAAGGTGACTGCATCTCAACGAAATAGACAGTCAGAATTGTCCGAACAGAGGATAGAACAAGCGGGAAATCCAGACGATCATGAAAGCATCAATCCTTTTTATGCCTCTGGTAATAACATCGGGGAGTAAAATTGCTGCTCTCACATCTGTAGTTGGAAAGCTGTCAATCTCCCGACGGATGATCTGCGCAGGACGTTCATTCTCAAAATGCAGCCTTTTAGGTATATTTAAGTCTATTAACTAAACCGGACCTTGCCTACTGATCTTTAGATTCCGATTCTAGATACTTCTTCATTTGGTCCCTTTTGGCATGAATATCTACAAATGAGGGATGATAGTTGATTTCCCCAAATTGATCTTTGTTTATCATGATGTCAATGTCTGACTTCTTGTTTAATGCAATGGGTTTTAAGTAGTCGTTCGTCCTAACTGCTCTTTCGGGTCCACGAATTGTTAAATACTCCAATGGACTGTGACTGATAAACTCAGCCAGTATGAATACAAGAAGTCCGGATATTGCTTCAATCTTTATGTCCAATGGCAACGTTGGGTTCGGGGCCGATGTGGTGGTCAGACCCGTCTGCTTTATAACTTGATGAAATTCATAGCTTGAATACCCTGAATGCAACAATTGAATAACCGCTAAGAGGAACAAAGACTTCGAAAGCAGCGACATTGGTCTTACTAATGCCTTGATGGGTTTGTGTATTTTCTCAAGGGATACAAGAGGCCAACCTACTTTTAGCAGCTGAAATATCGGTGTGATGTCTCTTCTTTTAGATATAGAAACGTTTTTTCCTTTGTATGTGAAGTGAAAACAATAATGTTGAAATGAACCTCATGCAAAAGATACGACTCTGCGTTACTTACCATTAGAAAGCCTGGACTAGCTACGTTATTTTAATTATAGCAAACGTCATAATGTGCTAAATCTAGCAATTATCCTAGCTCGATCAATGATCTCTTGTTAGCTTGCTCTGATTATAAAGGTGACGACATGATAGGGTCTGGATGCTGCGAAGGAGAACGGACGGCTTCATCCTGAGTAAATTCTTCGATTGGTTCCAAGGATTCGTTGGTATTTATTTGGTTAGTTTCTGGAACGGACTGGCTGACAATCTTCTTCATGTCTCTGTTTTTGTTTTTGAATTCTTCCTCGAATATAGAATCACTGACGATATTCTTGAATAACAGCCCTAGCACTTCAGAGTTCAATGACAGTCTTGTTTGCAATTCGGTGTAGTGTAAAACTCCAAGCTGAAAAAGGCCTTTCACCTTAAGAGTGAACAAACACAGCTCTCTTTCTGGATCTTCCCCTTCTAACAGTTTAGCGTCGGTGAGATTTACGTCCTCTTCAGCGACTCTCTCCAAAGTTGCGCCGATAGCGTTAGCCTGACAACTTTCCAGGTATAGGAAAACGGTTAGCATAAGATTAGCCAACTGCTGATCTAGTTCCACATGATAGTCTGTTCTCAACGCCACTTGCCAGTTAGGGTCTTTCTTGGACACATTCAACTCAAACATCTTAAACGCAATGATGCTGTCAAGTAATGGAGAAACGATTGCATATAAAACACGGTACTTGGTTTTGAGATCCGCCACAGAGCTGCATCTAACTTCGTTTGCAGTTTTAGTAATTGTGTTGATAACAAACAAGACGCGTGATAACGTTGAATGAGATACTGGCGTGGGTACTTCATTTTCATCCAAAATTTTACTCCAGCTTTTTAAGGTCCAGCTGATGAGTGATGTGAATATCCTCATATCTATTACTGACAATGTGTCTTTGTCTAATGAGGTCAATTGATTAGGCAGGGGGGAGATCAGCTTTTCCATCAGCACATCCACAATTGAATCAGATAGTTCAACTGGAAATTGCTTACCCAAAAGGGTCAGTTTGTTAATATATTGAGCGTATAAGGTTGTGATTGAGCCTCTTTCATTGATTTCGAAAGTCTCCAAGAATTTTCCAAGTGACACTTGAATCTTGACCAGCAGTGATTTCCATGAGTTCACAACATTCGAGTTGTTCAGAGAAACTAGATATGGAATCAACTTTTTATAGGCTACAACCACAGGGTCAGTTCTCGTTAATAAAGTAGCAGAGCTCTCAAAATGTTTCAGAACTATTTCATTGATGACTCTCAAATGATCTCCATTATTTCTTTGAGACCAGTCTTCATTGCTGAATAACTGAATTACATCCAATAATTGACTGTAAATAACATTTGAGTCGATGTTAATCTTTTCAAATAGTTTCACGAGTTCGGGAATGATTGAGTCGGTTGTATATTTGTTTTCATGACTCTTGTTGCGCGAGAAAGCACCTTCACATAACCCTCTCAACACTATAACATAAAACTCAACACTGTTATCCGTAACAGGCAATAATAGTTCAATACCAGGTGAAGAAGACAGAGACATTTCCGAGGTCCCTTTTCCGTATTCTTCTAGACGTTCATCTTTGTAAAGAAGCTGTGCGACGGTCGAAATTGAATGACTGAATTTAGGTGCTAAGAATTCTGCTGCTTGAGCTAACAGCTCAATATTATTATGAATGATTGAAAGTTGCTCGTGGTTTTCGTTTCTTGCCTTATATTGAGAGAGTGAATCACTTAAAATTCTCATTAAGACACCAGTCTTAACAAACGCGTTTCTGTCAATTGAAGATGCCAAGCCAGCCAGATTATCCTGATTGTTATCCAGGAATTCAGCGGCTTTTTCTGCGGCAACTGAAGACAAGAATTTGGAAACTTCATTCAGAAACTTCACATCTCTTGAGGATGATGTTATCTTGACTTCTTGATCGGAGAATATCAGGCTGGTAACGCTAAGTATCTCGTTTTCATCCAAATATCCAAAGTCGTTTATATGAGATAGCACCTGTACTGCCGATATTCTAACTTGAATATCAACATCCTTATGAGCCATTTCAAGAACCCTTTCTTTGAATCGCTCAAAAAATTGTCTAAGAGCGGCATTGTCCGTGATGTTCTTATTGCGTTTGTTTGAGAAGCGTATCAAATCTTTTAGAGTGTTTACGACTAGTAAGCGAACGGTATGACTGGAATCTGAGAGTAGCCAGCCAAAGTATTTCAAAAATGTTACTTTAAAGAAATACTCTGGGTATGTTTGAATGTCGATACTCAATGCTTCCAGTGTTAATATTCGTATGTTTTCATCCACGTCTTTGAATCTGTGTACAAGACAGAGCTTAATGACATTATCCATATTTTTCTCAAGAACGGTTTTAGTAGCCTCTGCGTCTGTAATAGACGCTTCCAACGACTTAATGGTGGCGGCACTAGATCTCTTCTTTTTCTTTTCCATGGCCAATTGCTTTCTCAGTTTAAACAAGGTCTCATTCTCGAGCTCATAACAACACGAGGAAAGCACATTTTGAAACTGGTACATAGCCCTTGTGGAAACGTATCTCAAACTTCTTATTTTCGACACGGACATGGATGGAATCCATGTGAATAAATCAATCATCAATGGGCTTGTTTCAACCACAATCTCGTCGGAGTCGTCTTTTGCAGATTCTGTATAAATGAGTTCCTTATCAAAGATTAATCGCATTAAGCCCTGGAAGAAATCATTAAAGTTAACATTTAGAACTTCACCGTATTTGCAGCGTTTGCTACGGCTTGTGGAAAGAAAAAGGTGGAACTCTTGCAGCTTCTGTTCTTGAAACATAATTTGGATTTCTCCTATTGTCTCATTTGAAGAGTCATTGTTGGCAACGTCGTGCTTTCCAATATGTGACAAGCAGCCAGCACAGTCCAGCAAAAAGTTCACCAGGTCAGAAAGAGCTCGATTCCGGTCTTCACTGTAGCTGTCTAGCCAATCGCTTACTACTTCTTCGACTGAAGCATCAATCGATGTTGCTAAAATGTGAAAAAGTTCCGTCGGTTCGAATTCATGTTGCATCAAGACATATGATTCCTGGTCCTTCTTCGTACTTCCGTGAGAAATCGCCTTTTGACTACTAGAAGAACCGTTTGTGGATCTTGATTTTTTACTTTTGTTTGTCCTGGATCCTCTAGATCTGGGCCGTTTCTTAGATCCGGGAGCAACGTAATCCTCATCATTTGCAGCATCATCTTCTTCAGAGCTACACGATTCAGAAATCAGTTCATCATCTTCTACCGCTGTGGTTTTGTTGCCCTCGGCACTCTCATCTGCTACCACCGACCCTAGTCTCTGATTTCCCCTTCCTGTATCAGGCTCCGAATCAGATTCTGCATCTGAACTATCAGCGTAAGAGACCTTACTTTTAGATCTCGTAGAACGTCTCACTGTCATACTCTTGACGAGACTTTTACGTTCGGATGCTAATCAACCATGAAAAGGTGTTCGAAACCGACCCCAATGCCTTACCTAGTGTTGATGTTTAATTAGTTCGCATAGTTTCTTACAGTTTACATAGGTTACTAAATAATTAAAGGATTTTCACGCGACGCGTTTATGAAAAGTCAATTAAGGACGGCTGAATTGTTTAGATTTGAATTGACTAACTTGCAACAGATCACAGCAAAGCCACTGTATCGTCGGGGTGGCGTGCTAATTTAATTAAGAAGTATAAACTATAGGAGTATTCCGTGGTATGCTTAGTGATAGTAGTTACTCGCAAAGCGAAAATGGGGGTATAAGTGAATGTATAATAAAGAAACATTGAAGGATAAAAGACCCGGAAGACATCGCGTTTGATATCAATCACAAGTGAAAAGCCAGCAGATGAGAAACCAAATGTATTGTGAAGCAAAATGCCACCAATGTTTTCTTGAAACAAAAGTGCATGAAGAAAGGAAATATTAAAAGGACCAAAGTGGACAGATGACTCGAGGAAGCAAAGTTTCCCTCAGTGTTGAAATTAGTTTAGAACGAGAGAAAGAAGATCATGGTTCAACGCTTCCAGTATGTAGATGCTCGTCTTAATGTAGCGACAAGCCCATGTATCGGATTATGCGATGAGTGGTTTAGTCTTTCATTCGGCTCGGAATAAGAGCTGCCTTCGTTGCTTTGAGATTCTGCGTTTTGCAACTGCTGAGTTGTATCAAACTCGTCCAGCATGTCGTCTATCGCCCCTGAGGCTACCCGAGGATCCAGCTCGACGTCTTCGGAGGAGCTGAGCTCGCCTCTAGAAGTTACGTGTATGTAATCATGATCGTAGTTCGGACCATCAAGATCTAGTTGATCCACGGGAAGGTCCGAGGGGGTCAAAGAGCTACTGCTGAACGGCTTCAAATCCAGTTCCACATCTTCCATAACAATATCAGCCACCATTTCTTCCGTCTCGAGCCAAGCCTTGCAATGGAGTAAGTTGTTCTCATGACCCGTGTCGTCGGTGAACGTATCAAAGCAGTTCAAAGCTCTCCAGTCGTGCCCGTTTACGACAAACTTGCATACAAAGGTCTCGCTCACTCCGTCGTATGGCAAATGAACGATAAAGTATCCGCTTGCAGGATCGTAGTTCAATGAATACTGACCAGGATTCCAGTCATCGAAATCACCGGTTATCACCACGCTGTCATCCTTCGTAAATCCGCAAGAATTTGGATCAATCCTAACACAAAGTTCCTGACAGTCCTCCATTGTAACCTCAAGTCTTTCAAACAAACTCGGTTCGTGTTCAGATCTTGGATATAAATGTTCCGCTGATGTGGTACGTCTTCTCTATAATACAAAGACTCGTCTTAAAGGACTCCCCGCACAAAATTTAATCAAAGTCGGGACAGAGATTTGGTATCGATAAGTTAAGATACAAAGTCAGTACTGTGAGTTTTATCTCGTAGTATTCAGACAGAAATTGCGATACCTTATTATTGTAAGGAGTGTTTATCGACAGAATAAACACAAAATACCGAAAAAGACGCGAGACAAGCAATATTGTCAACGCCACTCCTCAAACAAAAATGCTCACTCGTGCACTAGTGTCTCAGCAACCTATAAAAGAAACAAACTAAGTTAGCCGCCAGGCAAACATCACTTCTGTTCTTATGTTTCATTGCAGATCAAAAACCGATATCCCTATTTATATTCTGTATAAGACGAAAACCGAAATGATTCAGCCTTAAACACAAATTCCGAGACAGAAACTGGTTGGCTATGACAACAGAATAAGGGCCCAGTTACTGAAGGCCGAATAAACAAACTCCGGTCGACCAACACAGGTATGGAATGTTGAACAAACGAACCTTCTGGTCGATTGGAAAGGGCCTATTTGTCATGTTAAATTATCTAATCAACATTGCGTTGATGTTATTTAGTAGAGATAGTTCAGTCACCACAAGTAGTTAGTTTTAGAAAAAGAGGCACTTACACATCTTGTAATGTCGACGCGTCACACAGATAGTGCATTTGTTCATAACCGAGGACTGTGTATTCTGTGGCCAATGATTCATATCTGGATCTGAGGGATGTTAGCTTTTGTGGACCGGAGTTGGTTTTTGTTTTGTGGCCATGAAGGAAGTGTATAAGAGATAAAGAGCATTCTATAAATATGACAGAGGTGGCAGCTTGCTTTTGGACCCAGTGACCACCGGAGTTTGCAGGTAGTATTTTGATGGATCTGAGTGAGATATCTTAGAATCCAAAATAACACGGCGCATAAAGATATAAGAAGCTTTTTGTTCCTCATCTCATATATTTTCAATAACTAATGTCAGAAGACAAAGTGCAGGGTCCTAGACCAGGACAGGGTTCATTACTCGTTGACGTTGATTCTAATGCAATCAGCAACATAGTTGAAATAAGTGACTTTGGAATGATAGGATCAATTCTCCAAAGTTTGCTAGATTTTTTGAACTCGCCAACTTTCGCGACAATAGTACAGATCATACAACAGATTGTGGAACTGATTATCGGAGCTTTCTCTTTGCTTTCATTTTTGGGATACCATGGATTCCAAGATGAAGTGATCAGACAGTACATTGGTGCGACTTCGTTCTTTGTTGCCACCACTCAAAATGGATCCACTTTGTTTGCTAACTCAATTCACTTGGTGATTCTTCTCTTCAACGTGTTTACGAACGATGATACACCACCCATTGTTATTGATTGGAGGAGAATTATTCTACAAATAATCCTTTGGATTGTGGAGAGATTGTTGCGTGGTGATAACGGCGGGGATGATGACAACACACGGGTGAACAAACAATCTGTGTACGGTTCTGCACTAGCAACAGCCATAAAGCTTGTATCTGTTTTCATCTGCTTACGCTATATTCTGGCCTAAGCAAGTCATATGTCAAGAGATATCTCCTCGTGCCATATTTTGGTCAGGTCCCAGAAGGGCTTCAAATCACTTTGTTCTTGAGACATACCTCATAATTATGTGTTAAAAGGAAACTGCGTCGTGTGCCGTTCCATGAGCAGCTTCCAAAGCACTTAAAGAGAGTGCTTTATTAACGAGCATCTTTCCAATTCGTACTGCCAATTCTTCTTGATACGATACCCTCATTTAACCCTTTTCATGTAAATCCAAGACAATCGGCGTGCTAATTCAAATAACGAGATCATGTAACGTGTAGTAAGCTTTGAGCAGAACTCTATATAACGTTGATATTCCCGAAAATCACTACGCTTCACACTGTCATGTCAAGTCAATGATTTCAACTTTGCCACCATCAGGTTGATCGTCTTCGTCTAAAATTTCAACCACTAGCTCATCCTGGGACGGAATCAAATCTTCATCCTGCTGAGAGCATGCCTTATTATCAGATATTCGTTTGTCTGCTGCGATTGCGGCCATTTCCCTTGCACTTCTTCTTGGGGCTGCTCCGGTTGCAGCCCTCTTACCTCCTAACTTACGGCCCTTGCCTCTGGAATACGTTCTCCCTACTAAACTGGACCCTCTTGGAACTCCACCCAAACGGTTTCCATTTCCGATAAAACTGTCGTACAACCCCATCTGTTCAATAGACCATTGTCGTCCCATTAGTTGATCTAACTTTTCGTAAAACGTTTTGTCATGAGGGCCATGCAGATTGTGCGTTAGCTCGTGCAGCATCGTGCCCATCAGGGACTCTATAGGCAGAAACTTGTGCTCATCCAGAGGGTCTCTCAGTCGCAGCATAATTTTCATGCCTCTATTCACATTCATGCCTAGTAATGAACGGTCTTTCGGATAAAACTCTACAAGCTGTTTAACCTTAAATTTCTCCTCTTTCATCAAATAGGACACATTATGCGCTATACGTTTAAGCATATCCAGAGCATCTTCTTTACCTGGCTTAGATTGTAACACAGCAATGGTCTCTATATGTGGATTCTTTCGTACTGGAGGAAGCATTTGCACCTAGCAGAATACTGAATAGATTACTCGTACTTGTACTCTATCAATTCCGAATGAGTAGTAGAAACTACCTTCTGCATTTTATACAGTAGTCGCTTTTTGATATCAGCCTAGCGTAACCTGAAGAAGACTCGAAAGATCATCTCTTTCCCCAGTACATTACAGTCTATTTGTTGAATATCTGATTTCTTGATAACTAATTACCGATTTCTCGTTAAACATATATAGAGTCTGAAAGCTATAAAAAAAGAGTACTCTCAGAACAGAAGATACTTTCCCCCATGGAAGAAGGGTGATTGATATAGTGATATATAGCGCAACTGGATTGAGAAAGTAGGAACAATTGGCCCTTGGATTTGTCAAGGTACCCAATTGAGCGTTATTTGGACCATTTCTGTTGAGTTTTTTGATATCAGAGTCGCAGCACAATGGGAGATATCGATGAATCAATGACCACAGGGTCTCAATATGGGAGCTCAGAATCGTTCAATTCTCTCACAAAACCTGCTTTGTACGGATTATATGACGCTGATGTGGTGAAAAGCGAGGATACCGAGATTTACGAGGAAGTAAAGAAGGCTTCAAGCGGAAAACAGATAGAAGAAGAGTTAACAAGACGTTACAGACAAATTCCCAGTCCCTTGGTGATCTTGTTTGCGTGGGTCGTATTGTCCGCTGCAGGTATCGCGTATCACGAGCTTTCGAGAAACCTGCATGATAACCACGAACTTCACAACGATTTTACGTCGAGACCGCTGTTGTTAGGAGCTACAGTGGCTGACCAACTGAGCTTTGGGTACTTGCCTCAATGGGTTTCTTACGCTATTGAGGGTATTTTGTTTGGAACTATCGTGCCTTTTGTGGATTGGGCCGCAGGCAGCATAGACACCAACCCAATCACAATATCAAGCGTCTTGAGAGCCACCAATGCCATGCTGGGAGTGTCCTTTGGTATTCGCAGAATTGAATGGTCTTCGAGTCTGCAGGCAAGTATTGCGTGGATGTCGTTGAATATCATTCTGTGGCTTTTCTTCGATGGGACGTTCACTATGCTCGCTTCAGGATTGACGATCGGATTAATAACATGTCTGACATGCTACCAGGACATCATGGACCAGGCACAGCTATTATATTTCATCGATTTCTATTTCCTAGGCCTGCTGTTCTTCACAAGACTGGGCAAATACCTATACCGCAGGCAGTTATAAACAGTCACTCGAACCTACAGATATATCAGATCATGGCATTCGAAATCTACAGTTCCGGTTTCTATTTCACTCATCGTTGATCGCTGAAAGTATGACCCCAGTCAACAGGTGAACCACTACTTATACATCTGTGTAGTACTTCTAGATACTATCAATTGAATCTGCAAATGAGACTCAACAACCATGGGTGTGAACAGCTAAGAGGTGTGGTCTCTGTCTTCAAGTTTCATGCAGGCAAACATAATTAATTAAGTTCTATGTTTTACATGGTGCGACGTATAAATACAGCGATGTTACGGCAAACCGGTTCATTCCAGACCGTAATTCACATCGCTACTTGTTCGGGGACCTTGGTGGAGGTCCACTCGATATACTTCCCTGCCTGCTTACTGTGTTGGCATCAACGTTGCTACCACTGTTGGCACTGCTGGACATTCTGCGTTTTATGATGCTTTCTCTCAATCGGCTGGGATTAGTCAAGGGTAGATTGTTGCTTGCCATCGGGCTTGACTGAAGGTCATCCGATTTTACTCCGGCTCTGCGCAAGGCATAATCACCGCTGTCAAAGTATTTCCGTTCCTGTAACTTGTGCTCAAAAAGATCCTTCTTGCTGGGTAGCTTTCCATACATCTTATATATCTTTAACTCTTGTGGTGAAAGCTTGGAAAGATCTATGTTGTCAGGATTAGCAACTGGAGCCTTGGGATCAACGCTATCAGAATCATTTAAGTCACTTGGTGTGCTCTCTTCGCTTAAATGCGAGCTATGCTTAGGATTGAACATTGCTTCTATGTCTTCGCTTGTATGACCCTTCTCCGTATGATGAAAATTCTTGTTCCGCTAAATGATCCCAAAGTAAAAGCAATAGATACACCAATGCTACTAAATGAGATACGTATTTCCTCACGATAACACTACAATAGAGCAACAGAACTAAGAAGCCTCACTCCGATGTAACTCCCTTTAGGCAGATAGTGTGATGAATCAACTTTTAAAGATTATAACGGAATCGCTGTAGTTCATTAGATAGCCGGGTAACTTTCTTGGTTTCAACACCATATTTCCCCACAAAGGTTGCTCTGCAAAGGGTGAGCCGGGAGCCCAGTGCATTCGGCATGCTTTGCGGCCGCCGTATGCAACTGTTGTGACCTCAGCTCAGTGAAAAAGATCACATGTGATATCATCGTATTTTATGTCTTATTTGTATGCTTGATTCATTGTTCAAAGCCTTAATATAAAGAAGGGAAATTCTTGATATAAACGACTAAACGTGGTAGACATTGGATGATTGGGAGTTGATCCTTCAGGAGCCGTATGGTAGATCATCTGCAAATTTCGATCACGAAATCAGTCTTTACACAGTTAGATATTCGAAAACTGTGTGGTCATTATACAGTTTTTTGTCCGGTTCGAAGGGTTCCTGCAAGGCGTAACCATCGACCCATACTTTAAAGATCATCGCCAGAAGAGAAATAGGAGTTTTGGTGGCTGCTTGTTAAAATTGTGTTAAAACACATAACATTGATCTGTTAAGACCGGTATTGGTGCGTGTGGTAAATTTAAAGAGTGCTAGACTCGAGATTTTGTTGTGGCAGATTGCTAACCCTTTATCATTGTACTATGGAAGTGACTCTCGGACACTGGATTGTGACGATAGCGTTGCTATTTTTGAGTGGAACAGACGCGAGAGACTATTCGGACTACATCGTATGTCGCTTCAACGATACCTCTGCGTTTGACAGCCTTCTGGGGCAGTTTAAGGACTTGGCCATGGTTAAACAGGAGTACGAATTTGACGTGTGGGCAAGGTCAAAATTGCATAGGTTTATGGATGTCCGGTTACATAAAGACGTGGCAGGAAAGTTCTCAAGCTGCAACGTAATGATCGAAGATATGAATGAAGTCATTTCACAGGCAAGCGTAGTCTCTGAGGATGCTGTTCCATCGGAGTTCGGCGTCCAGACCTTTTTTGACGCAGAGAGTAACAAACCAAATGATATCTTCTTCAATCAGTATCGAGACTTAGAAACAATTTACACGTGGTTGGACCTTCTCCAGTTATCCTTCCCTGACCTTGTCACTATCGAATGGACAGGGCAAACCTTCGAAGGTAGAGATTTGAAGGCATTGCATATCTCAACTAAGAATGCAAACAAAAATCCTGACAAGAAAACCATCATCATCACTGGAGGGGTCCATGCTCGTGAATGGATCAGCGTGAGTACTGTGTGCTATACCATTTTCCAATTGCTGACCAAGTATGGAAAATCAGCAGCGGAGACAAGATATCTGGACCACTTAGACTTTCTAGTGATTCCTGTGTTCAATCCGGACGGATATGTGTATACCTGGACTCATGATAGACTATGGCGAAAGAACAGGCAGCAAACAAACTTTCCGCGTTGTTTTGGTATAGACATTGATCACTCTTTTGACTTTCACTGGACTGGCTCCCATAGCTTCCCATGTTCTGAAGAGTACAGTGGCGAGGCTCCATTTGAGGCCCTCGAAGCAGAATCTTGGGACAAATACGTGAACAAGGCCAAGTCTGAATATAGCATCCATGGCTATCTGGATTTCCATTCCTATGCACAGGAAGTGTTATATCCTTATGGATACTCTTGTGAAGCATTGCCAAGAGATTACGAAAACTTGCTGGAGCTGTCATATGGGTTATCGAAGGCTATCAGACGTCAGTCAGGAATGAAGTACCATGTTTTATCATCCTGTGAAGATCGTGGTTCAGACCTTGAGCCTGGTTTGGGTTCAGGTTCTGCATTGGATTATATGTACAATCATAGAGCTTATTGGGCATTCCAGCTAAAACTACGAGACACTGGGAATCACGGCTTCTTGTTGCCTTCGAAGTATATTGTTCCGGTGGGTGATGAGATATACTCAGCCGTTCAGTACTTCTGTGAATTTATACTGGATCCAGACCTGTGATAAATTAGTGCTTGTGCTACAAGCGTGGACAACAGGACCTGTATTAATTTTTGAATCTAATTCCCAGGTAAAGTAATAGTGAGTTAAGTTTGTCAATTGTGTTACAATGCATGTACTAAAAGGTATATACATACGGTCAATTTGTTTTCATTGGTTTATTGGCATTCAATTTACTACCACCAAATATCCCAAAAGGATTAATTGCTCTCGCTGCCAGAACGGAGATAGATACAACGGTAGCAAGGTATACTATGATAGAGTAAAGATCTACGGGAATTCCTAGTTTTACCGTTGCGACACTTACGTCAATACTGGCAGCGTCTGTGAATAGCGGATATGAATCCGAGTCAATCTCAATCCTTAGTATTACTCTAGTCTCGTCCGACGATGTTCCAAGGTACTCAGTATCATGTGGTATGATTCGGTGTTCAATTGATTTAATCGATATTGGATCCGCCGCTGTCCAGCATACTTTTACTTGATAGTTATTATTATTCTGTAGTCCTATCAGCTCCAAATAAGAAACTGATTGAGGTTGTACTTCAAGTTGTACGGTCCTCAGTGTTGTGTTCCATAAGTTTATGAATGGTAAATCAGGAACATATGTCTCTTTCACTTTGGGTAGTCCTTCTGGAACATGAAATTGATAGGTCTCTGTATTGGCAACAACTGTCCTTAGAAGAAACGAAAGAAAGAGAGTGTAAACAGACAACAGCATTTCTACAGTATCTCCGTCTTCATGGAAGTACTCCTTACTGAACTAACAATGACTAGTTTAGATGTCGACTTAGATTGAATCATCGTTCATCAGATTTGTAGTTAGGCTCTAGCTATTAAACAAGCATAATACTTTAAAATTTGATTTAAGACCCTTTCCAATTTCAACCTTGCTTCAAAGATTTAACCCTAAGTGGGGCTTGAAATCTGACGATACCAGCGGTGCTAGCAATGATCAATGATGCTGATGACGTGCTCTTCCAGCAGTTTCAGCAGCAAATGGAACGCAGGCCTTCGGAGGACTCGCTCGTTAATCCTACAGAGTTAGCAGACCTGCTGCGACAACTGCAGAACGAAGAAGAGCGAGCTTTCATCGAGAGGAATGTTAGGCCTCGCAACGCACCAGCTCAGTGGCCCGAGTTTGTGAACAGAAGGCCATATCTGCGATTTGTCCTCAGAAATCTTCTGATCCTAGACCACATATTGATGGCTTTGTTCCTACCATTTTCCATCTTCACCGTGTTAAAGACCCTTATCAATCAGGTAACATTCACACAGACAGATGTTTTCAAAGAGATTGTTGACTATGCCCACAACCGAATTGTTGTTGATTCGACGTCCAGCATTGTTTACCTGTACCGAAACGATAGCAGTCTTTTGGGCTGTTTCCATAACTCAATAGTGTACCATTCAGCACCATATTTCAAGTACCTGATGAGAGTTTTTGAGGGCTCCGATTTTTTACGCCAGTGCTACACCATATACATAAAATGGCTAACTTTGGTACTCTACATTACCTATGGCGTCAGCGTGAGCTCCTACATTTCCTTTGTTAGCTTCTTTTTCGTGGTATGCTCCACTCTTCTCTTAATCAAGAAGTTCAAAGGAGTTGATGTCATCGTAACGAACCTACTTCAGACAACAAGCCTAATTTTCTAATCGTAGGAAGATGCTCTCATACCCACTCACAGACCAATGAAAGTTTCAGACTGCTTCTCAGGATGTCTAAGTGTAATACCGGAATGCTGTTACGACTCTTACGGGCCAAGTCACGTGACGCATCATTTCCTTATCTCCTTCGCTCTTATCAGAATGCTCGCCTATCCACTGTACATTAGGCTGGCTGCCGTACGACACAAGCCGATTTGTTTGGACGTCATATATCACAGAGATATAATTGCAATGCTTTCCTTCTGGGTATAGTACTTATGTGGTCGCTCATCCCTTTTCTGATGATACGATGGTTTAGTATAAAACAGTTCATTGAATACCTAACAATGTACGTCTGGCTTTGCCAAGATACGACGACTTGAAAATGAAACTTACTGAGATCATTACTTGTGCCTTCTTCTTACCTCTGATCCAGTGCCACCAGCATGTCAGAGATGCAGCTCAGCACGCCGAACCTACCTTGGAACAATTATGGGGAGAAGACTGGCCGTTCTCTGGAATCCAGACGTTTGCTCACCTTTCCCACCACAAATGTTTGTTGGATATGGAAAAGAAATTCGATATTGGAGTGATTGGTGTTCCTTTCGATACAGCAGTGAGCTTCCGTCCGGGCGCCCGATTTGGGCCTCAGGGTATTCGTAAGGCATCTCAACGACAGAACTCTCTACGAGGTTTCAATTTCAGAGCCGGAATAAACCCATATAAGGACTGGGCATCCGTAGTTGACTGTGGCGACATCCCAGTAACTCCAATGGATAACAACCTAGCTCTTAAGATGATGACTGCTGCTTATGAGAATCTGCTTGAACATAAGTCGTTGACAGATTCAAATGAACTGCCACCTCGGTTTGTTACTTTGGGCGGAGACCACAGCATCATTTTACCAGTGCTGCGGACTTTACATAAGAAATATGGTCCGTTAGCTGTTATTCATTTCGATTCCCATTTGGACACATGGCTACCATCAAAGTATCCATCATTCTGGCACAGTGACACTTCTGAGTTTACCCATGGATCAATGCTGTGGATGGCTTACGAAGAAGGTTTATTGACTGAAAATAACAATGTGCACGCAGGACTTAGGACAAGATTAAGTGGAACTTCCTTTGAGGACTATGAGGATGACTCTAGCATGGGATTTCACCGCATTGAAGCAGATGAAATCCTTGGACACAAAGGCGTTGAGTCGATTGTGCGAAAGATTAGGGCAAAAATTCCTACTGACGTTCCCGTATACATCAGCGTTGATATTGACGTTCTGGACCCATCCGCAGCACCCGGTACAGGAACCATGGAGGTTGGTGGCTGGCTGACTAGAGAGCTTATTCGAATGATACGCTTGTTGGATGATTTAAACATAGTTGGTGCTGATGTAGTTGAAGTCTCACCTCCATTTGACCCTACTGAGATCACCGCACTAGCAGGTGCCCAGATCGCATATGAACTAATAACAAACATGGTTAAGAAGGGCCCTCTGGACCCGGGCCTAGTAAAGTCGAATCTTGAAGATCCTAGGCAGCAGTCATCGATATTAGGATTTCTTCACGATTACGGAGTCTTGCCAATGCTTTAAGGACAGACAATTAAGCAAGTTTGATATATAATCACGGGTACTCGAAGGCCCCCGTAAAGATATCTCGATCCCGTTGGGATCGAGATGTGTTCCTTCTATAAACTGTTTTATAGTAGTAAATCGTCATTTATTATGATATTTTAACGTTGCTCAAGTGGAGGTGTTCTTGCAACAAAAGAACAAAAAAGTACAGCACAGAACGTCGCCACGACACTTTGTACTGTCCAATATACAACAGCAATTATCGTGTGGAAAGCATGCTACCACTCCGGCCATTCATCATTGCAAATAAGCTGCCCTTGCCCAGACAACTCCTTCAATTTGCACGATGTCTATACCAGAACCACTCGGACACGAACCATTTGGCTATTCTGCTACAGAAAAACCTTGCTCAAAGAAACAGCTCACTGTACAATCCTGAGTCGGAGACCATCCGTTGCACGATATTTGACAGCAATGGTGTTATGCAAAAACCTTCCGTCGATCTAAGAAGAGACGAGCTGATACATACACATGGGCTGCTGCCTCGAGACTTGCGAAAAGTGGAAAAATCCAGGAGGAACGATTTGGTTCCGAGCGTTCTTGTCCGTGAGAACAGTATGTTTGTCAGCATCTTGAATATTAGGGCTCTGATTAAATCGGATATGTTAATCCTGTTCGACTCAATGGGGATAAAGCTGGATTCAGTGTCGCATCAGAACTTTGTTGCCGACTTGCAGATGAGGCTCCAGAACAAAAGCGGTTTCGATGTACCTGATGTGATCAGCAAGGATCCCTTGCCATACGAGTTCAGGGCCATGGAATCCATCTTCATATCCGCGATCTCTAATTTGAACGCAGAACTCAAGGTCCACCTCAACGTTTCGAATGGAGTGCTGCAGGACCTCGAATACAGCATAACAAGGGACAAGCTACGATACCTGCTAATCCAGAACAAGAAGCTCAGCGTATTTCACAAGAAATCTTTCTTGATCAGAAAGATGATCGACGAGCTGCTCGACGAGGACGACGTCTTGTGCGAGATGTACCTCACTGAAAAACAGCTGGGCAGGCCCAGAGAGGAGCATGACCATACGGAAATTGAGATGCTTTTGGAAACGTACTACAACCACGTCGACGAGGTCGTGCAGACCGTGGGAAACACCATGTCGAACATCAAGACCACCGAAGAGATCATCAACATCATCTTGGACTCGAACAGAAACCAGTTGATGCTGCTGGGTCTGCGCTTCAGCATCGGCCTTCTATCGCTAGGAGGTTCCATCTTCGTAGCCTCCTTATTCGGAATGAACTTGGAGAACTTCATGGAGGAAGGAAACATCGGATTTGCGCTCGTGTCAACGGTATCCGTCATAGCCATGGCCTACATATTCATGTTTTCCATCAGACACTTGCACAAATTGGAGAAAGTCCAGCTAATGAGCCACGGAAAGGGCACAACTATGAAGTGATACACTACGCACCACCTGTATATACAGCACGCATGCTCACATAGCCTTGATACAACGCTAAAGAAGTAAGAATAGACTGAATCACGTGATCTATAATTCTCTTGTCGGAGTATTCACGGCTTTTCATCATTTCCGGGGTGCCAAAGGCACAAACATGAAAAAATTGAAATAAAAGCTTCTTTTCCTTATATAAAGGCTAACTTGCTGATGATTCAATGATTTGATGTATTCAACTCAAGGGTCTCAGGGTCTTAATCAAATTTAGCTGCGATAGATTTAGTTTAAATTTAGCAGTTTGCATTTACGAAAGTTTTGTTTCGGGATTTGAGAGAGTGTGAACTCAAAAGAAGTGCAAGATGAGTAAGTCAGGGTTTGAGAATTATTTCTCATTTCAGATTTTCTTCATCTTTTTGAGAGAGTCACTTGAGATTATTATCATCGTGTCTATCTTGTTGACTATCGTGAAGCAGGCTTTGTTTTCAGAAGAGAATGGGGAAGTTTCGGACTCAGACTCGTCCAAGAGCGGCGTTCCTTTGAATGTGGAAGAGGAAGAGGCAGCAGATTTGTTGATGAGAGTCGACGGAGCAGAGGCCTCGTCGCACGCCATGGAGGTAGACAGCCAGCAGTTGTACAAAAAGTTGAAAATTCAGATTATTTCCGGCGGTTTGCTCGGTCTCTTCGCTTGTATGTTGATTGGTGGAGGATTCATCGCTATGTTTTACTACGTCGGAACAGATTTGTGGTCTATGAGCGAGCACTACTACGAGGGTGTGCTCAGTGTTGTTGCATCTACCATCATTTCTATCATGGGTTTGTTCTTTTTAAGAATGGGTAAGCTCAGAGAAAAGTTCAGAGTCAAGTTGGCCTCCATCATCTATTCAGACAACTTGCTACCGTTACAGGACGGTGAGAGCAGAGCTAAGAGTTTCAGTGAGAAGTACGCTTTGTTCATTTTGCCCTTTGTCACCTCTTTAAGAGAAGGTCTCGAAGCCGTTGTGTTCATTGGGGGTATCGGAATCGACAGTCCTCTAACTTCCATTCCGTTGTCCATGTTGTCTGCAACCGCGATCTCAGCCGTATTCGGTGTATTCTTCTTCAAATACTCAAAGTCTTTCTCCTTGCAGATTTGTTTGGTCATCACTACCTGCTTCCTATACTTGATTGCTGGCGGGCTTTTCTCCAAAGGTGTTTGGCAATTCGAACTACAAAAATACGTGGATGCATGTAATGGACAAGACATGAGCGAGGTCGGAAATGGACCAGGCTCTTACGATATTGCTCGTTCAGTGTGGCATGTTAATTGTTGTAATGGTGAAAGAGATGGATTCTGGATGATCTTGACCGCGATCTTTGGTTGGACCAACTCGGCTACCTATGGCTCTGTCATCAGTTACGTGGCTTACTGGTTAGTCGTTATTGCTGCTATCAAAACCATGATGATTGAGGAAAAGTATGGCTACATAACATTTTTGCCTGTTCGTTTCCAAAGAAAGAGAATGAACAAACGGTTAGCCATCGTGGAGAAATCGCTTGAGTACAAAGCACACACAGCATCTGGTGCTTTGGGATCTTCTCCCGCTGGTAAGACTCAGGATGAGGCTCCTAGAGCTTCATCGGAAACTTTTAATAGCGCCAGCCATCTGCTAGATCCAAACGTGCCAGTCACAGGATATCAGTAGATATGAAAGGGCCTGACATATTCGCTTGTCCGTTCAGTCTTACCATTTTATTGCATAAAGTGAAGCAGTAAGCTTCAATATCTCGTTTTGTGTTCCTATTCTAATATTTTACTCGTTAAAGTTACATAGCTTCGTTCAGTATACCATCATATCTGTAATTAGTTTAAATGCTGCATGTAAGGATAACTAATCCATGATTTGCTTGGCTGACATGAAAGAACTAATCATTGCTTAAACCATTCGTATACTTCTCAAATTACTGCATAGCTAAATCAGGACTGCAACCAAGTCGCCTGCCTCTACCATATCACCATTCTGGTGAAGAATCTTATGAATAGTCCCACTTTTTGTAGCTGAAACTACCATCTCTGTCTTCATCGCTTCGATGATAACGATACCATCTCCTTCCCTAACCATTTGCCCTACAGAGACCAATGATTTCCAGAATCGCCCTGTGTACTCAGAATAAATAAGTTCCGCATCAGCAGGGTAGTCTTCCATTGTATCAGATTTTTGTTCTTTGATATTTTCATTGTCTGCATTTGCAACTTGAATAAGTCGTGCAAACTCATCAGCTTTCTCGCCGCCTTGGCTGCGTTGAAAAACTGTAATAGAGTCCATGTTCTCGTTAATCCAGGATAAATAGTTCTTGTGGTCAAAAACTGATTCCTCAATTTCAATTTTGAACTTACCGTTATCATTGTCTTCGATAATGACCTCTAGCTCTTCTTCAGTGATGGGATAAAATTCGACCTGATCGAAGGGCGATAAAAGCCATGGGTGTTCTAAAGCATGATCACCAATCACCAGCTTATCCCAAGTAGGAATGGTTCTTCCTACCAATTGATAGCCACCTGGAGATCCTTCCGCGTTGTAAATACACATGTACATTCCACCGATCCCGACGACACCCCGAGCAGTATACGTTCTAGAGGGGTTATATTTGGTACCGAGGTATCTATGACGAGGATCCAAAGGCACAGCACAAGGAGAACCTAAGAAAACATCTCCTAAACCTAAAACCATGAACTTGGCAGAGTACAGCATACTTTTCACATCGTCTCTACTGATGTCATTGACATCAGCAATAAAGTCCACATTGTTTGGTAACCACGGAGCGTCAGAACGAATAGTTTCTTGATAACGAGTGACACAGTTCAACGTCTTGGAGTCCTCAAAAGCCATTGGCAATTTGAAAATCCGAGATGGGACAGACCAGTTTTTGTTGAACTGAATCTCAGCTTCATATGACATGAGACACTTGAGTAAGGCCTCTTGGTTAATTTTGTACCCATCAAACTCAATCAATACAGATCTGACACCTTGGGACATTTCGACGATACCAATAGTCTTATGTTTGTTAACTTCTTCAATTAACCTTCTAATTCTGTAACAAATGTTCAGGTCTAATTCTAGCTCCCCATACTCAACCAAAATATACCTGTCACCAGCTTGACGATATGTGACTTTTGGTGACATATCATTACCCTTTGTAAGAACTGCCAAAATGGGATCTTCATGTTTTGGCAATATTAAAGAGTCTGCTAGGAGAAGAGGAGATTCATTTGAAAAATGCTCAATGGATTGATCTTGACTCTCCTTCAACTGTCTGGCAACTTTGTAAGAAACAGGAACAAACTGAATTTTATCACCTGGAAGCAGCTGACCAACCTTCCAGAGCTCAGCTTCTACTACAACTGCGTGGCAAACGAAGCCTCCAAGAGAGGGTCCGTCACAGGTAATAATGACAGGTTCATCTCCTGTAAAGTTGATGGCACCCAATGAATACACATAGTCATGTGCATTCGAAGGATGCAGGCCTGCCTCACCACCATCTTTTCTCGCCCATTTTGGTTTAGGACCTATGAGTCTGACGCCAAACCTGTTAGAATTGTAATGAACTTTCCAGGTATCTTTGAAAAACTGTTCAATGTAGCTCTCGTTAAAAAGATCAGTTGAACAATGAGGGCCACAAGTCACCGCAATCTTCCATTCCCTGGATTTTGGAATGACAGGAATTAGCTTATCAGGTGCTGCTTGCGGATAATGGTCCGGTGACGGTAATGTTGAGATCGGCAAGTCTGGCTGATCTAGGAAAAGGACATCTCCCATCTTCAAAGGCCGTCCATTGTAGCCACCCAAAGCTCCCATCGCAAATGTAGACCTTGATCCCAGATACTCAGGAATATCAATGCCTCCTCTTATAGAGAGGTACGCTCTAGAACCATTAGTGACTTTCCCAATTGTTAAAATATCGCCCTTTTTAGTGGTTATGGGCTTATACTGATCTACTAGGATATCGTTCAAAGAACATGGCACCTGCCCTCCAGTTACAGAAATGACACATTCTGTATGAAACAACAACCTTGGTCCTGTGAGAGTTATTTCGATTCCAGGAGCTTTTACGTTGTTTCCTACGATTCTGTTAGCCAACCGGAATGAGTAAGAATCCATTGGGCCAGAAGGTGGAACACCAATTCTCCACAAGCCAGTTCTACCAGGGTAGTCCTGTACAGTAGTGTATGCACCGGGAGAGAGCACTTCGAATGCTCGAGGTTCATAACTGTAAGAGTCCAATACTTTAGTAGTCATTCTGGCTTCTTTGAATATATCAGACGACGCAATAGATCTCAAATAATCAATGTTCGTCGTGCAACCGTGAACAGATGTTTCATTGAGAGCTTGGTTTAATTTCATAATTGCATCGTTGCGATCGCTTCCATGAACAATTATTTTCGCAAGGGTGGGATCATATTCCGCCGAGATGTTCGTTCCTTTTCTGACCCAGGTATCCACTCTAGCCCAAGTTGGAAATGTGACGGTAGTCAGCTGGCCAGGGGATGGTCTGAATTCCTTTACTGGATTCTCAGCATAAAGTCGGGCTTCAATTGACACGCCTGACAGATGGATTTTTGTTGATTCGAAATCAGGAGAGTCATTGCCTGCAATCCGCAGCATCCATTCTACCAGATCTAAGCCGGTAACCATCTCGGTAATAGGATGTTCAACCTGCAACCTGGCGTTAACTTCAAGGAAATAAAACTCATCTCGCTGTTGATCATATATGAACTCAACGGTCCCGGCACATCTGTACTTCAAAAGGGATCCTAGTCTTTCTGCCGCCTTTCTCATTTTGCAACGAGTAGCATTCGGAAGGTTTGGAGCAGGTGTCTCTTCGATAATTTTTTGATTACGACGCTGCAATGAGCAATCACGTTCGCCAATCGCAATAGCTTTACCATAACCGTCGCCCATAATTTGAACCTCAACGTGCCGAGCATTACTCACAAAACGTTCCAAGAATACACCAGAATCACCAAAGTGAGACTTGCCCAGATGCTGGACTGTTTGGAATACATTTTCAATCTCAGCTTCGGAATCTACTTTTAGTATCCCTATTCCACCGCCACCTGCGGTTGACTTAACCATTACCGGATAGCCTAACTTGTTGGCTACCTCTTTAGCGTTCTGTGCGTCTGTAATGAGATTTGACCCCGGGACAAGTGGAACCCCAGCTTCCTGTGCAATTTCTCTAGCCGAGTGTTTCAGCCCTAGCTTTCTAATTGCGTTACCAGAAGGCCCAACAAATACCATACCCTCTGAAGCGCATCTGTCAGAAAAGTCAGCATTTTCTGATAAAAATCCATATCCAGGAATGATAGCTTGAGCGTTAGTGCTCTTAGCAGCTCTGATAATCTTGTCGATATCTAAATACGTCTCTGCAGCTGTTTTGCCTTGCAAATGGACTGACATGTCGGCATCTTCAACATGCTGTGAATATTTGTCAAGATCAGAGTAAACCGCAACAGCTTTGATGTTCATCTTCTTTAAAGTTTTGATTATGCGAACAGCAATCTCACCCCTGTTAGCAACCAAAACAGTTTCAAAAGGCTTCTTTCTTTGGCGTTCCGAAGCGCGAAGATGATCTACGTATGGTCTGAAGCCACCGAACTCAGTAATGTCAACAGTTCCCTTCTCTTTGTACCCAAACTCTTCGCATATGAATGACTTCACCCATTTTCCACTTTCCAGCTCGACGGAACCGATCCCCAATGGCTGTGGTACCATGGAAATGAATTCACCGAATCTCTCATAGGGAATCGAATACACTTCTAACATGATTTTATGCCCCGTTCCATCTGTGACCCTTCTTAAACCAGGTTTCAGAATGGTACCAGTCTTTGGCAAAGCGTATAACCTGTACTTCGCTGACGACAAAGGAGATGAAATATAAGTTGCGTTGCATTTCTCCAGTTGCCAGTGCAAAGGTAAGCCCTTCAGATGAGCACCTACCACAGCCAAGTGAATGCCATTTGACCTGTCTAGCGGTGGTCCACTGACCTCATCTTCGAGTGTAATAGTTTGGTGGAATAATACTCCGCTAGTTCGGGTATTATTAGGATAGTTCACTGAGAAGAATCTTCTAGCTAGGTTCATCAAAGCATAGTCTGAGAACTTCTGACCAATTAACGTTATACCATTAGGAAGTCCGTCTGATCTGAAACCCCCAGGGATTGCCAATGCTGCTAAATCAGCCAAATTAACAAAATTGGTCCATGTGCCTTGTTTTGAGTTAACTAAAAAAGGCTCCTTCATAACATCATCCATGGAAGGATTTAATGGGCAGGTTGGAACACATAATACATCAAAATTTGCTATCATCTTTTTGACTTTTTGTAGGAGTCCTTGTCTCTTGTACTCATATTCAAAAACATCGGATGCATCGAAAACCGTCGCACCTTTGATGATCTTCATGACGGTAGCGTCCAATGTTTCATCCGGAGGGTTGCCAGCTAGAAAGTCCTTTATAGCGCAGTATCTTTCAACTACCCATGGTCCGTCATAAAGGCAGCGCGCAAGCTCGAGGAGAGGAGAAAAATCTAAGCGTTTAATTGTAGCACCCGACTGTTCCAAGGAATTCAAACATTTGAAGTAGATCTTTGAATTCTCTGTGTCTCCGAACCATGAAATATCCTTTGGAACTCCGACTACCAAATCTTTTGGGTATTGCGACAGTGGGTTTTTAGGGAATTCCCGTGAGTACTCATCATCACCATCGCTCTGGCACAGGATATTAAATGCAGCCTCAGCATCGCTCAGGTATAAACTGAAAATAGAGACACAGTCCAACGACTTGCATGCAGGTACCACTCCTCTACATGAAAATACCCCTTTGGTGGGTTTTAGTCCTATAATATTGTTTAGAGCAGCAGGCACTCTCCCAGAACCAGCAGTGTCGGTACCAAGGGAGATAGGAACAATACCTCTGGCCACCACAGAAGCAGAACCAGCAGATGAGCCGCCACTGACATGTTTGTCACTGAAAACACATGGGGTTTTGCCATATGGTGACCTTGTGCCCACAAGTCCGGTTGCAAATTGGTCCATATTGGTTTTTCCCAAGATTATGGCCCCCGCGTCTCTTAGCAGTTCTACAACATAAGCGTCATTACAAGGCTTATAAGAGAAAGAAGGACAAGCGGCGGTAGTCGGTAACCCTTTATAGTCAATGTTGTCCTTTACTGCGACAGGAACACCATACAGCGGCAGCTGTTCCTTATGGCTCTTGGACTGTAATATGTTCCACTGATGATGAAGATCATCAATGCCAATTAGCGATATCCACGCTGGATCTTCTGGTGAAGCCTTTTGTGAGGAAAGTAGGTCCTCCAGAACCTTCAAGGAACTATTAGGAGTAGATTTGGTATGGTGTTCAAGCCACTGTTTTACGGACCATCCTGTAGTGTTAATCATGATTTTCAATTTATCGTAGCAGAAAAACACTATGCGTATCCTTTTCTCACCGCTTGCTCGAACTTATTGATAGTTGATGAGTCCGAATGAGGAACGGACTTTCAGTTTGTATCTAACACTACCAGCAGGCGATGCTCTAACGGCACTTTTTATCTTGTGGTTGAAGGTAGAACCAAACCTTTGATTAATTGACCACGGAGACACCCTTCGTTATGGAAGTTTTATTACACCCAATCCATGACATATATATACAAATCAACTCGAACTGCATCCACAAGCCGCATCGTCATCCTTACTCTTAGCTGTATCGTTTCCTCCCTTTTTATGTGATTCACTAGCTAAACCTTATCGTACGCATATGTACGGCAAAGTGCCTCCTAACGGCAGCTATGAGCGGTGGTGGCTAAGATAGTCCGCAGCAGATTCATCGTAGGTGCGAGTATTTGCGAAACAAAATGGGGTTTGCCCTAAAAACTTGACAAAAGCTTATCAAGTTCCATTTTTTTTATTGATATGATCCTTATCTTTAAGATTTAAAGATTTGAACATCACCGAAATATGTCCAAAATTCGCAAATTCGGACAAACAATTGACAAAAGCTGGCAGGACGTTTGCTGTAGGTTTGAACCCTCCGACTCCCATGAGTACTCGCTGCCAGCTCATTTGGTCTTCTCCCAAAAATTGTGATTAGATTTACGAGCTTTTTCCTTCAAAATTTGGCAGTTCTCTCGAAGTGTAATGTATTCGTTAGTGTATACGATTGTCGTATTGTTTGACATCACTTTCCGTTGAGAAGTAAGCTTTAAAACCGTTCGGGCCTGTCCAAAACCCTTAGGCTATTTACAGACGTTTGGGTCTTGTTACATATACCTAAAGCCCACAATACAAACAGTGTTTTTACTGACTAGGGTAGTCCGAGCCGCTATGCCACTGACCTATAAACTAATTATATTTGAAGTTTCAGTTTGTTGTTGAAAATATTACATATCCGAAGTTATGAAGTCTGTCTGGAAGATAGTTTCATGTAATGAACTATGGTCGAGAAGATACCATCAACTATTGGGTGAGCGATCTAAAAGTTGAATCTATCAAATCTTTGAGCTCTTTGTAACTGATTATAATACAGTTCATCTCATCCGCAGTGACAAGCATGATTCTCTCTGATATTCCTGCATCCAGTTTGTTCAAACACCGAAGCACATGAGTTAAATCCATGATGTTTTTCCCAGTTTCGTCCTTTTGATGGAATACGTAGTCGAAGAACAGTATTATTGGGAATTTTTCTCCAGATTCTGCCCAATTGATGTCTATTCGAGACTCCATTCTTCCATAGATGGCATTGAGCTTGCACATGTGTCTGAACAACCTTGCGTTCTCCAGTTCACACGATAATTGCTGTTCAATGTACTCAACGTTGAACTGTAACGCGTTGATCACTGAGAGCATCTTATGACTAAATAACATGGTAAAGTCTTGGATGTTTTTGTTGTCGTTAGTTGTGTCTTGCAAGTAGATGATGCATTTTTTGAGCAGTGGATCGATGTGGTATGAATTAAGATTCTCAACGGGCAGTGTGGATCCGCAAAACTTATGGATTAAATTCACCATAACTTCAGCCAACGCAGCGTAATTCTGTTGCTGTTCGTTATGAGTGTTTCTACCCTCTCTATGCCAATTTAACGTATCATACACACCAATATCTGTTATCTTGATTCTTCCTGGACTCCCGGTAATAATTATCTTTTTCCAGTCGACGTCGTTCAAGGATAAACCATGGGCGTGAACCTCTTGAAGCGCATTCGTCAGTTGAATTAAGAAGGACCATATGTAGTCTTGGTTTAGCTCCAGAGTTGACGAGTTCATTCCATAAGTTTCATAGAGTGAGGCAGACTGCGGATAGTAGTCATAAACCATACACAAGGAGTTATCGTTAAAAGCCGTTGTGACAAAGGAGTCCTTAAGCGTGGTGATGTTGGCTGAGCGTAGTTTACTCCAAGCTTGAAAAGGTTTTGAGACTTGAGAAGGTTCCAAAATCTGGCATTCATGGATTCGACGCATGAAATATATCTTTCCATCCACATTTGAAAACACTTTGTACAATGAGTTCTTATGTCCATTGTACCGTTTCTTGTCTGAAGTTCTGTTGTGGAAATCCATGGGAACCAAGCCAAAGTAATCGCCTACGAAATCGGGCAAAGAGCCCCTGGGAAACACTTGTAATGCCGTCTGATTTTTCTTCACCAATTCCTCTCTAATCTTGTTGTTGATGAACAACGTTTCCGGGGTGCGTTCGTTCGGCTTCAATGCGATCTTCAAATGTGGCGGTGGATCCGGCGCGTATAGATGGTATTGTAGCACCGAGTGAGAAGGTGGATATATAGCTGGAAGACGATTTAAAGGATTCATCGGGATAGCCCCTGGAGGAGGCCCCATGCCTTGCATAGGGGGACCTACACCCATCATTCCTGCCGAAGGTAGTCCCGAGCTTCCCAGGTACGAATTGGAGGGTACGGGCGATGCCACAGAAGGATTCCCGCCATGTATAGTACCCGTTAAATCCTGCGAGGATGGTATTCCAGCCGACACAGAAGGCGTAAAACTCTCCGAGGCATATGGGTTGAAGGACGGAGTGAATCTTCCGCTATTGTTTGCGTTTAGCATCTCCGCGTTCATTCCGCTGCTTCCAACACTATTCTCACCTCCGATTGGCGGTTCATTCATCTGTTGGCCCGGTTGAAACGACGGAACGGATGAAAAATCGGGACTCTTCCCTACAGGTGACCTACCAGGAGTGAAACTGGAACTTGTCTTGGCATTGAATTTTAAATTTAGCGGCGTCATTGATAGCAGCGGTACTGCAGGCCTCTACCCTAATTGAACTGACGTGTCAATTCCGGTTTTGCAATTACCTAAATGCCTCAAGTCTAGAAATACTATCTATCTCTCTTTTTACTCGCCGTATGTATCAATAGTCACAATGTTTCACTGATTTGAATATTCACTTTATTAAAGCTATGCACTGTTTGAAGAATAAGCTTTGGCAAGAAAAAACGGACCCGGAGACACAGCTTCATAAGCATGTAACTGGGACAACTAAAACCTAATTTACTCATTGGAATGCTCGGCATTAAGAGCTCTCAGTCTTGAATCTTACATCCGCTCGAATGAGGAACTATTCGTTTTACTATCAAAGGGTATCCGAGTTAATATCAATCACATATAAAAGCTGACTATTATTCGGTTGATGTGTAAAGATACAAGAAAATGGTCAATGTCAGAATTAGAGCTACTAAGTCTTCAAAACTGCTAGTCAAATAAACACACCAACTAAATCAGGAAACATGTCTCAAGTATTCTTAGTTACCGGAGTTACCAGAGGGATTGGCTCATGTATCGTTGAGAAGCTTTGTTCTTTGGGCACAACCAAAGTCGTAGTAGGCATTGCTCGGTCCAAGGACAAGCTCGAAACGCTGAAACAGACTTACGGAGGGAAATTTGACTACGTGAGTGGCGACGTTTCTGACGAAAAGGTAATTCAGGAAGCATTGACCCTAATCGAGTCTAAATACCACAGGTTGGACGGACTAGTGGCCAATGCGGGAGTCTTGGACCCGGTTCAAGACGTCAACCACATCGAAGTCAGCAAATGGAAACAGTTGTACGACATCAATTTTTTCAGCGTCGTGTCCCTGGTCTCTCACTCGTTGCCCTTATTGAAACAGAGTCAAGGGAACATCGCATTTGTCAGTTCTGGGGCAAGTACAAAGCCATACGTATGTATAATCGTTACAGATCGTTGCTGCCAGAAAAATTCGTTACTAACAATCTCATCGGAAAATAAATCGTCGTTGATTTATCCACTCGTGTACAGAACGGATGGGGTGCATACGGCTCTTCTAAGGCTGCGTTGAACCATTTTGCTACCACCGTCGCTGCAGAAGAACCTAAAGTGAAAGTCATTTCTGTCGCACCGGGCGTCGTAAGGACCCAGATGCAAGAAGACATCAGAGAGAAGTTCGGGCCCCAAGGAATGACTGCGGAAGCTCTACAAAGATTTGTAGACTTACACAAGAACGACGAATTAGTGGACCCAAGTGTGCCGGGCAACGTGTATGCCAACTTAGTGTCAAAAGGTATTCCAGCTGAATTGAATGGATCATATCTAAGATACAATGATGAGAAGCTTGCATCATTCGCAGAGTAAAATTCGGCAGTGAATATATCTCAGCAATTCCACAGCTCTCATCATCTGCCTCTCATCTATGATTGTCGCTAGATATCTAGTTAAAAGTATGATCCTGTGACAGATTTCTATACCTTCTAAACTGTATAACACATTTAAAGCAATTATGGACACATTGAGTTTCAACTGGGTAAGCTGAGCCCTTTAACTGGCCCATTTGTCCCGATGACAGTGCTGGTCTGCTTCAGGCATGCTGATCAAAGCTCGTATAGAAAAAATTGAATGAAAAGCTTGAGCTTATAATCCTACAACACAACAGATAAATCAAATCAAAATATTCGTTACTTCACACCTTTTGTTAGCCTGTTTCAATTACGGCTCAGTAGTTCATTAAGTGAGGTAACGATACATTAGGTAAAATGCTTCGCTGCGGTATTTCGGCTTCAAGATTTGCAGTGAAACCTAAATTCAGTTCGAGCACTGTCTTGAAAGTTTCAGCTGCCAGCAAGCTTGTGAACATTGCAAGGATTCAGCAGTATTCTCAGAGTAAGAGGCCAGAGACTGGTTCTGGAGGGAACAATGGCAACGGTCCCAGAGGAAAACTCTTACTTATATTGGGGTTGTTAGCCTTAGGTTCTACAGCCGTGTCGTTAACATACCAGAAAAATCCTCCAGTAGCATTCGAAGAAGAGCCTTTGTCACCCGCTAAGAAGCAACCTGCATTCACCAAAGATGATGTCATGGTTGTCTTTGTCCTTGGCGGTCCTGGTGCAGGGAAAGGTACGCAATGCGCTAAGCTAGTTCAGGACTACGGATTTGTACATCTGTCTGCAGGTGATCTACTGCGTGCGGAACAAAACCGCCCTGGCTCCGAATACGGTGAGTTGATCAAGAAATGCATAAAGGACGGCGCAATCGTTCCACAGGAGGTTACTGTAGCCTTGCTCAAAAACGCTATCACGTCCAACTACAAAGCCGGAAACAAGAAGTTCTTGGTAGATGGGTTCCCAAGAAAGATGGACCAGGCCATCACTTTCGAGGAAGAGATTGTTCCAAGTACAATGACGCTGTTCTTCGAGTGTCCTGAACAAGTCATGCTAGAAAGACTCTTGCAAAGAGGTAAGACCAGTGGAAGAATCGATGATAACATCGAATCGATTCAAAAGAGATTCAAAACGTTTGTCGAAACAAGTATTCCTGTCGTTGAATACTTCGAAAAGCAGGGGAAAGTGGTTAAAGTCAGCTGCGACCATCCTGTAGATACCGTCTACAGACAAGTAACTGAAGCTCTCGAAGCCAGAATCAATAAATGAACTCTTCCGTATTCGGACACGCCTCTTGACTGTATATATTTTTATACGTTGCTTACTTGTGCCCATACATGCATGTGCGTGCCCCTAAGTGTTTGGCCGCTGGTCTGAAGCTCTATCAAACCGTCATTCTCTCAATTCTTGCGAAGAGTTACTAGTGTGCCAAAATATATCAATTATCGAAAGCATTATATCTATAATCGACAAAGAGATGAGATTAGAAAGAATACACAGCCAAGACTAGGATTGAGGATGGAAATAGGATTGCAGACTTTAGAGTTTCGTTATATCAGTCTATTTTATTGCACGGTACCTCATACACAAAGTCGTGGATAAGCATGCCAATAGCGGATTAAAAGTTGGGTAGAATTGCTGCTGAATAGTACTTGAAGAGACTGTGTCAGATAATTACTGGAGTGGTGTGCGATTTGAGATATAGGGCTGGTTGAATTTAAAACCGATTCAATGGAAAGCCTGAACGAATCTTGTTTGATTGACTTTCTGTTGCAGGACGATCCGTTTTTAGATGTGGTATCCTCACAAAACGTTCCTCTATGTCTGAGACACATTGATGCGTTCTGTAAGAATGAGACTAAGGTCAAGAGAAGTAAACGAAAGTCCAAGCTTAAGGTTGTTGTGGAGACGAGTGTAGACAAATCGTGGAATGATGATATCCTGTATATCTTGGAGCACATGTGTGGTGCGAATAAAATACCAAAGAGTACCAAGAAGTCGTTGAAAGCTCACAAAAGAGAAAACGCTTTGAAGAAAGCCAAAGAGAACAAGCATGAGCGATCGTCTTCAGAACACGATGATGCATCAATTTTACTAGATCCGTTTAACGAAAATAAGGGCCGCAAAGCACCTCGAGATAAGTTAAAGTTGGAGAACGTGCGGCAAGATAAGGCTGAATCCAAGTCTAGGAAGAAAGTTAGTGCGAAGAATGGTACCGCAGTGGACGTACCTATAAAAGTATCCGATAAGGACTCTGAGGAAGAAGTTTTGGTTAATGTGGAGAAAGATGCTCGCAAAAAAGAGAGACGAAAGGCACGGAAAAAGGAAAGAAAGGAAAAGAAGCGAGAACATAAACTTAGGGAGGAAGAAGAAGAACAAAAACGAATACTCAAACCTTCTGCAATAAATGAGTCTGGTGCCGAGCATTCCGACAAGGAATTATCACCAATGGAATGTGAACGCGGCAAAGAAATCCCGACTTCGGTTGAACGGACTTCAGGTAAAGCGAGGAGAAGGCACAGGAGAAGAGGAGGGACCTCTAAAAACCATTTCACTGACAACTTGGTGGGGGAGCCTCCGTCTGACTTTAAAGCTGCTTCAATACCGGTTAGCGGGGGAGAAAGCACAAAACTTCCGAATGACTTGAGTGCGACAAAATAGTAATGTTTTCGATTAACGGTCTTATATAATCGGTAAACAATTAACTATATTCGTCCATTCAGTTTAGTTGAGGCTTTTTTACTACTCAATGTCCATTGAATCCCCTTCATTATCTGAAACTCCTTGTTTTAACCGTTTTGCCTCGGTCACAGGATCAAAAGAGGCAATACCAAGTGCAGTTCTTTTTCTATCATTGTTTGCGATTGGTCTTCCTGGCATTGTCCGGATGTTGGATGAGATTATCATCGGGTGATCCTCATCTATTATCATGTGCGCATTTACCTCTAAGGCTGTCTTCAACAACTTGTTAGCTGCCTGGTTGCCTTGATCAAGTGCCAAAGCTTTATGAAAGCTATCTATAGCCTTTTCAATCTTCTTCATTCTCAAATACAAGAACCCCAAAGAGCACCATAAAGTGGCAGTTGGTTTACTACTCTCTAATACTGTCTTAAAGCATTTTACCGCCCTTTCGTCCTCGCCCAATTTTCTGTAAGTATGGCCCAAATTGATCACAATTGAAATCCACGCTTTACTCTCCGACCTCAAGGTTTTGATTGCATCATGTGCTCGCTTCATGTACTTTTTGGCTTTAATGTAGTTTTGACGCTTGAAATATATTACCCCCAATTCATTGAGTAAAAGCGGATCTGTGGGACACATATCATAGGCCATCATGAAATACTCCTCCGCAAGTGAAAGATCGTCCATTCTGTTATACTGCATTCCAAGATAAAGATGCGGAAGATGTGTACCTGGAAAAAATCTCGCTGCAGTTGAATAAGCAGACAATGCTTGTTCGTGCTCGCCTTCAGCTACGTAAGTGTGAGCAAATCCTAACCATGAGAAGCCAAAACTGGGGTCCATTATGGATGATCGAGAAAAATACTTTCGAGCCTCCGACACTTTACCCATGCAAAGGTAATAGGTTGCTACAGCGAACCAAGTAACTGCGGATTTTGGGAAGTTCTCGGCTAACTTATGAGAAAGTAGAAACAACTTGTTCTTTGCTGAAAACGAATGTAGGCATTGAATATAGATTGGTAACACTTCGACGTTATACTCATCATCTTTGAGGACCTGTTCGCATAGTTTCATGCACTGTGTGAATTTACACTGATTGTTCAAAAGCTCGATCTCTGATAAGATAACCGCTCGATTTTCTTTTAGATCGTACTTATCAATGAGTACTGTGCGTGCTTCCTCAATCTCATTTTGATTTTGATACTTTGACATTCTAGAAATATAGATACATCTCATCATTTCTTCATTATCATCGAGGTCTGTGAAATTCAAACTTCGTACAAAATCTCGTTGCTCGGCAGTTGTCAGTAGATGTTTGGAAAGTAAGTAATCGAAGGCCTCATAATTTTTCACATCCACTTGCACTGCTTCTTTCAAACACTCTTTGGCTCTTTCCATATTACTTAGTGCGATGTAGAGTCTTCCACGCAATAAGCACATTGAAGACTCGAGTTTGACACCGCCGTCTGCGCTTCCGGAAGAAGCTGGGTCGTTCTGGAATGGATTGGCATCTCCGATAATATCTAGAGCGTCTTCATATTTGTTTAGTTTAAACAAACATAACGCTGCCAAGTATCGACACATGATACTCTGTGCGTCTAATTGGCCTCTGAAGATTAGTTCTACTGCTCGTACGTAGGAGCCCTGGTTGTAAAAAACTTGAGCAAGCCAAAATGCATCATTGGGATCTTTTGTCAACGAGTATATTATGTCACCCACATGCTCTGCTGTCTTGTAATGATGCTGCATAAGCGCATCATGTCTCCATAGCCGTAGCTTTTCGACTGCCGAAAGATCACTGACATCGAACACGTCTTCATCGCCACTTTGTTCCAGCTCTTCACCATTCGTCGAGCTGTAAAGTTCCCCACCATCAGTTGATGTACTGCTTTTCCGCAGCGTCGAGGGCAGAGCTGGTCCGAACAATCCGTTTTTGTTCATTGAGGCAAGAAGACTTGAACCAGCAGTTCCATTGTGTCGCAGTATAGCTGGGGTAGCAAGGTGCGAGACGTCTCTGATCTTTTGTACCAACGGGCTTCTGTCTTGATGCGGAGTCTGCGTTACCTGAGTTCCCGCTCCAGTTACAGGTACGGCGCCAGCACCGATTCCTCTTTCTGCTGCGCTTCGGTTGGAAAAGCGTATCTCTGGTTGGCTTCTATCTATCTCCCCACGATTACCTCCGGTTGCACGCTGAATCAGCGGAGAAATAGCCAGCGTTGACTGTATATGCGACGGTGTATCATGAGAAGTGGGCATGTATCCGAAAACCCAGTAAGTAGCTCGTCAGCAGTTAACGTTATGCAATGCTCGAGACAGTTTCGCAAATACTCTGGGCAAAAGCAAAATTCTGGAATGCTATGTCAGTCTAAAATCTGATTCTGACTAGTTTATGCAAACAACGTATTTATAAACTCTCAAGCAACGCCAAAAGTACAACCCAATGTACATGATGCGTACTTTCAATCAAGTGTTTTGGAAATGCTGCATTGTGCCATCGGCCTTCTATTGTTTGTGTCTTGCCAGATTTCCACTGTTTGTCATTTTTGAGTTTTGGGGTCCGAAATAACATTTCTGGGCCCCGGAAATCCGGGATCCAGAAATCTCAAATTCCACAGGAATTTCTGCTCGAAGGAGTCAAGATACGTTAAGGCTTCGAGCATCGCATAAGCTTCAACATATCTACAGCGCAGAGGCTACATGACTGAATTGAAATTCCTTTGGAAATAGTCTGGTCATATTGAAGGGTGCTAAACATAACTGGATTTCGTTGCTGCTTAAGTGGTTTTGTACCAGTGTATGACTCAATAAGAGTATTATATATAAGGCTTAGTACTGAAAAGAACTTAGCTGTTAAACGATCACTGTACTGAGTAGTCGAGGTCAGAAATACCAGAGAAGGAAGAATCAGGTACACATCGTTCAGTGAGTTAACTAGTCGCAGTTCAAACTAATAGAATGGTAGTTGAATTACATTTGAGGGCTGAAACAAAGCCTCTGGAAGCACGTACTGCATTGACTCCAACCACTACCAAGTATTTGCTGGATAGAGGATTCAAGGTATACGTTGAGGAGAGCCCACAGTCTGCGTTTGACATAGATGAGTACAGAAAAGTTGGTGCCGTGATTGTGCCCACTGGGTCCTGGAAGACGGCACCTCGTGACAGAATTATTATTGGCTTGAAAGAAATGCCCGAGACAGACACTTTCCCACTGGTGCATGAACATATTCAGTTTGCTCATTGCTACAAGAACCAGGCCGGATGGGAAGACGTGTTGAGACGTTTCAAGAACGGCAACGGTGTTCTGTACGACCTTGAGTTCCTAGAGAACGACCAGGGCAGAAGAGTGGCAGCATTCGGATTTTATGCAGGCTTCGCAGGGGCTGCGGTCGGTGTTAGAGACTGGGCATTCAAGCAAACTCATCCTGATTCGGAGAATTTGGGCGGGATCGATCCATATGAGAATGAAAGTGCCATGATTAAGGACGTTCGTAGCGACTATGAAGCTGCTTTGAAAAAAGGCGCTAGAAAGCCAAAGGTATTGATTATCGGAGCTTTGGGCAGATGTGGCTCAGGTGCCGTGGATCTGCTTCGCAAGATCGGGCTTCCAGAAGAAAACATCATCAAATGGGATATGAAAGAGACTGCGCGTGGAGGACCTTTCCAGGAGATTGCTGACTCCGACATATTCATCAACTGTATCTACTTGTCGAAGCCAATCCCACCTTTCATCAATAAAGAGTTGTTGAACAAGCCCGACAGAAGATTGAGAGCGGTCGTTGATGTCTCCGCTGATACAACTAACCCACATAACCCCATTCCAATATACTCAATCAACACTACTTTTGACTCACCAACTGTTGTGGTTCCAACTACTGCAGGACCCAAGCTAACGGTATGTTCAATTGATCACCTGCCTTCTTTATTGCCAAAGGAAGCATCTGAATTTTTCTCTCGTGATTTGCTACCATCATTGGAGCAACTGCCTCAAAGAGACAGTGCCCCTGTTTGGGTGAAGGCTAGAAAGCTATTTGACAAATTTGCTGCAAAAGTGGGAAGGAATTCAAAACTATGATAGATGTTCTACGTCTTGGGATGCTATCTGATGGATTCTCTGGGAGAGTCATCCTCATTATTCACTAGACAATAGTTTTGTAGATTGATACTATTGTAATGCAAGAATTTCTAAATAATACTATCTATTTGTACACTAATCAACACCCCTGTCGATCGATTATACGGGTATTTACTTGGAAGACTTAATCGTAAAAACAGTAAAATAACCGTATAGGCTTATTCGAGTTGAACCTCCACCTTTCTCTTCTTGTTTCCCTTCTTCTTTCTGTTCTTCTTTCCAAGCATGATCTTTCTCAACTCTTCAGGATCTGCCTCAACGTCACTAATTCCGCCAAGCTCTGTCTCTTCCTTGCTTCTTTTCTTAATTGTGTCGTATTTCTCAACACTTTCATCACATACAGCTAAACAGTTCAATCTTTCACCGCTATCATAAACAGCAATCTGATCTTTTGCTTTCATGTCCCATACAACAATCTTACCATCAGAACTGATACTTACCAAATAATTTCCGAAGCTGTTCTGATAAAACTGAAGATCTTTTACACGGGTGCTGTGTCCCAACAAAGAGAATTCTGGCTCTAATTTTCCGTTTGCTTCTTCTTTAGTGTCATTTTCTAGATCCTCTTCAAAGAGTTTTGAGGTCTTCCAGAATTGAATCTGGCCATCATTTAAGCCAACTACCAAGTACTCTTCTCCGTCAATGATCTCTCGTTCTAGTTTCATCAACGTTTTCCTTCCCAAATCTATTTCTCTGTGAACTTTAGCAGTTTCAGTCTTGTAGATCAAAACTTTGGTCATTAATCCCACTGCAATATAAGATCCATTGTCACCACACCATCTCACAAATTGACCGTTTTGGTTATATTTTCTGAGCTTCAGCACACCTGCCTTCTTCACTGTCATAAGGTTCCACAGTCTGATCGAATGATCCTCACTCACGCTAACAGCAACTCTATTCGACGGATGGATGTCAAAGTCATTGATCCTTGCCAAATGCCCTTTCAGAGACCCATAATTCTCCCAGTCCTTGACTCTCCAAACGATTATCTTGTTATCCTCTGAGGATGAAAGCAGCCATCTGTTCGTCTGAGGCTGATTCTCCTTCTGATCTGCAGATTTGGAGAACCTTAGTCTTGTGATCGAACCTTGATGGCCCATCAACGTTCCTAGTTCTTTACGCTTCTGAAGATCGTAAATCCTGATATGTTCATCGTTCGACCCTGACACCAAATATCTCTTGGAGATGGCTAAACACTTGACACTCAAGTCATGCGCTTGAAAATGAAATATAGGAGTGAACAGAGGCTGAGAGAGTGAGAGGTTCAAAGACAAACACAACAAGTTGTGTTCGTACGAACCAACAATAACTCTGAACTGATTGTCTGGCATCAGTTTATAATCTGGCCAATAATGTTTCCCTACTGAGAGAGTCTTCTGCGTCAGTACTACAGTAACTTTGGAACAAAAGACTACTAACAGCTTTTACCAACAATTTCTTCCAGTATAGTTCCCTTAGCTCATCTCATCTCATCGGCAGTCTCTGACAAGCTAAATTTTTCAGATTATACACATCACGGAAGTACTTTCGAAAAGAGTAATAAAAAGAAAAAACATCAACATTTGCGGGTAACGTTATTCTGTGTCATGCTGGGTCAATTTAAATGAGCTTTGTCTCGAAGCCAATATGTCAAATTAAGGTTCAGCAATGTTAATTACAGTAACCAAATTTGGAACAGTCCGAGAGGTAGGTGCGTGTTTTCAGCTGGTTTGCAGTTTGTGGCTACAGCATGTTTCTATAGAGACACAGATCGGAATCAGTTGCGATCTTCTGAATACCTGTCGCCTTGTCTGGAGGGAACATCACGAATTATTTTTAGTTCCACTTTATAAGTTTTGACATTCTAATACAGGGAAAACATTTCTAATGAAACTTAACCATCCCGTTTGATCTGCAATGGTCGGAGGTTTAGCTATTGTAGATGTTTGTGTTCCAAAGCATTTCGCTTCGGAAAGAGACTATTCCATCTGTGAAATATATATACAAAAAGCTTGATACGGGAATAAACGATGTCGAGCCATTCGAGTGAGAATGACACTCCACTGATAATAGATTTGAGTTCGCACAACATAGCGAGTCGACTTAACGACTCGTTGGTAGACTCAAACCGAGCGTTGTATTCTACTGGGATGCAAGATCAGGCAGAGGATGATGACAACCATATCCAATATCACAATCGAAGACAACATGACTTTGAAAAGGAAGAGGACTTTGATGAAAGAAGAAGTACGGATAATCTGCTGCTCAGTCCTCGTGAAGAAGATGCGTTTAGGCGTAGCATGAATTTAAGTCCCGTGACGTCTAACGTTGCGGGTATTCCAACAGTGACAATTATTGGCGGTGACAACGCTGACCAGAATCAGAACACCATTCCACTGCCGTACATGGCCGATTTTGATGCGTTTCAACTCGCTCAAGAAAGAAACAACAGAAAAAGAAGACAGGCCAAGGAAGATTCTGACACCTGGATAGAAACGTTTACCAGATGGTCCGCATATTCATCCAAGAAATTAAAGAAATTGAAACCACCGACAAAGCACAGACATCTACAGCGGAACCATTCGTCTGTACGACGCAAAGACTTTTCTGTTAGATCAGAACTATCGAAGTACAGCAAAAATAAAAAATTCATTTTTCATCGAGGCTTCTCTCAAAGGTCAAATTCAAATAATACGTCACGAAAGAATACTAAAAAGCGGACACACTTTCGGAAACGATCCAGGTTTCAAAACGAACAAGAGCTCATGTCTTACATGAACTATATCAGCATTAACAAAATGGATATCACTGAAGTTGTAACTGCAGAAAGCATTCGCATGTTTCTTTATTCCAAAAACTCGATTAACAATATTTTGATCAATCCTTCAATTCGACCCATTACCGTTCCATTAAAACAATTCAACGATTATTTACATAAGTCTAAAAAAGCGCAACAAGAGGGGAATGTCATTAGGAGAACTTCCATATCATCAAAATTGCCCACAAGACGTAGAGGTGCTCGCAGGTCAAGCACCTTACCTATTCATAGAAGGTCAATTGCAGAGAAGCTCAACCCTGAGCTCTATCAAATTTGGAATGCATATCTGAAAAACATTATCAAGAAAAGAATAGACTTGCGTCTGTCATGCCTCCTGGCCGAGGATTTATCTTCATTTACTTCCTCCATTGAACGGTCATCTACAGATTTGAGAGCTACTCAATCCTCAATATCACAACTAGGCTCTTCTACCGACCCTATAATAATTCCAGATGACGATTCGAACGAAGAATATACTACCAACGAACCAGAAGCTTCACGAAATACCCGATATGACTCTGGAATCAACACGGAAGGATCTAATACCAGACCAACCACTAGCATATTCTCGTTCAGGCAATCTTTAACCAGTGCAGACCAAAACAGGCGCTCATTTTTCTTTCCCTCGGATCATCAGAAAATGAATAAGATTGATGAGGAACGTTCTATTCATAGTGTCACTTCGAGAAACACTCTTGCATAACATCGACAACATCAGTTTATTACGCCGCTTATCGGTTCGGTTATAACTATGTAGCTTTTCCATAATGAACCACTGCTGTGGTCAGAAGGCATCCTCTCTAGCTTTGCAGTTGTTTTCCGTATTTTTATGGGCTAAGCCTATCAAAAACGGATTATAACTACGATTTAGAATCCTAGCATACATCTATAAATATTCATGCCTGTGGTCTCATTCTCTTTGACATTTCTCCACAAAACATCAATCCCGATCGGTTCCCCGTATACGGCATTCTTTTTGGTAACAAATTGATCAATTACTTCTGGTTTATCCATCCACATTTGAAAGATCACATAACTAATGTGAAGTAAGGTCTGTCTGAGCTTCAAATTGGTCTCAGAGGCTTGAGCAATTGACTTCCGAGCCCACAAATCAAAGTTGAGATTGAACCAGTCCCAGCATATATCACGTACAGTTCGCCGGGCATTTCCACTTGACGTCTTGCTGAAATTGTAGTTTAGACCAAATAAAGCACTTTCCACATTGGCACAAGCAATATTGGAAGATATGAAATTCAATGTTTTGTTTATGAGTTCTTCGTTAGTGTTAAATCCTAAGTTTTCAAGTGCAAGGTCCTGTAATTGCGAAGCTGTGGCTCCTTGTACGTGAGATTCTACGCCCTTTGATGACTTAAACAACTCATGCAGTTTCTTCCATTGTTTTACCGATGTTTGATGATATGAAATTGTAGCAAAAACGCTGCCACATAATTCCAATGGAATGCTGTTATTCGGTCCAGATGTAATCTTTTTCATCATTTGATTTGCTACTGCCAGAGTCGATTCGTGCTCCTTCAGCCCAAACATCACTTTAGACATGACTTGCAATTTATATGGCGATACGTTAACATTGCTCCAACAAAGTTTATCCCACAGTGGCAAGTAGATACTAGGAACGAACAATTCATGTGACTTCCCTCCGTAAGTTCTAACAGCATTTTCAGCCTTCTGTAGTAAATCAAGTCCGATAGATAGCCCTCTAAAGATAAACTCTTCTAATTCACATTCTGTCGCGATAGTATTCAAAACCGAAACTAATCCATCAATATGGCATTTCTTTTGGAAGCCTGTGCCAAGAAATGCCTTCATGTCAAGGAATAATTTGAAGATGTTCATATCAGATAGCATTTTTTGCTTCAAGGCTGCGTTAATCGCAGTATAGCATTCTTGAGTTTCGTATGACACCCGATAATAACCTTGGTATGCTCCGTTGATCAACAATTCTGGTTCTGATAACGATAAGGTTCTATCAGTCAGCAATCCATTCTTGCGGTCATCTTTTCCAGATGGTAAAGTCCCAAATATTGGAACCTGATATGGAATGTCTTCAGTCTCTTCCTTGTCCACCAGGAACCTGTGCTGCTCAAGAACGGTATGCTCATTGTCAGTACGAACCAATACCACGGGGACACCAGGTGTTCTTGTCCACGAGGTGTAAAAAGCAGCGATGTTCTCAGATTTTAGAATCTGACCCATTTTAGTAAATAGATCAATTGGTTTTATCGGCGATTCGTGGTACTGTTTGTTGGATAAAATATCAGTAATTGCCGTATTGAACGGCTCCTTCCCAACACTTTCATACATCGATCTTAGGATGGAAACACCCTTGTAATAAATATGAGCATTGAAAGCGTCAGTAGTTGCGCTTAATTTCTTTGTGTCAATTATGGCTTGCTGAAAGATACTCTGTGTAGAAGCTTTTGCATCCGTTGCAATCACTGTTTCCATTTGTGCGATGTACGGATCGGAGTACCAGTAATTAGTTCCATCATGCTCATCAAGCAGGTCACATGCAAACCAAGTAGAGAAAGCCTCATTGAACCATAGGTGATCCCAGGAGTCAAAGGAGATGTAATTGCCCATCCACTGGTGACATAGTTCGTGCGTGATTAACTGCCTCAGCTGCTGCGTTAAAGATGAATTGGACAACGCTTGCGGCGGAAGCAACAAATGGCTCATTTCAAAGGTGATTAAACCCCAGTTCTCCATAGCCAAATCTGATAGGAACGGTAACAACACCACATCCAATTTTTCCATTGGGAAATCAGTACCGAATCTTTTTTCCACCAAAGGCAGTAGCTCCGCGATAGAATCGAATCCGTACGCTGCGTTTGCAATACTCTGTGGAGCCAGTAGTTGCAATGGGATCGTTTTGTTCTGCAGTTGAATGTCTGTCTTTAAAAACTCAAGATCTCCAATACAGAACCCGAAATAGGAAGTGTTCATTAACGGGGTCTTCGCGAACTGAACGGTTTGCAAGCCATCGGAGACTGTCCTCTTCTCTACCGCAGCATTTGCAACAGCCTTGAATCTTTCGTGCATGGTAAGCGTCAAGGTATACTTGCATTTCGAGGCAGGCTCATCGAAGCATGGGAAAATGGTTCTCGCGAATACAGGCTGGGTGTGCGTGGCAAGCAGGAAACAATCACTGGCGCCGGTCTTCTCGTTCATGAAATTGGTCTTGAACAACCCGGTAGTCGGGTCTCTATGCGTCTTGATGCTGTTAACCTTCCCAATATAAGAAACGCTTAACTCCGACGTCCTACTCTCTGTATCGAATGAAACTGGCTCCAAACATGTAAAACTAACGGTCTGTGCATCTGCATCGTACGAAACCTTCAGCGGCCGATCTTGCAACGTAGCCTTCGTTACAATCAAATTCTTCGCATGAAACCTGAAACTGGTAAACGGCTTGTCCAACCTCTGTCTGACCACCGCACTTAACTGACCTTTGAAATTGGGCACCTTGTGATCCACTTTCAGGTCCAAGCGATACTCCAGAGGAGTCAATGGCTCGCTCAAAGTTAGCGTACTCATCGTCTGCTACTACTTTAGGGTGTCGAGACACTCTCTTGCGCCAGCTGCATCTGTTCTCATATCTTGAACTGTATAGCTGGTAATGATTATAACAGCATTAAATCTTCACTGAAATTTCACCATGTAAGCTACAATACGCACTCCACGCGTGTACAAACCCAAACGGCACTGCAACCTGCCACATCCCAGTCATTTCCTCAACTACCATAAATCAAATCCCCAGCCTCACAAATGCCAAGATCAGCTCGAGCAGCCTGAGGCCTCGAGGGCATCTTCTATGCATCTTCCATACGTAAAGCGCTAATTACATATCACGTGACACACGTCAAGAATTTTCATAACAGCCTTGCCGCTTACATAATCGACATTCGGTTTCTAGAAGTTTCGTGACACTAAAGCGTATCGCAACGCAGCCGTTTCTCCCCCTTGTAACTACCATTTGTAATGGCCTTAACCGGGTTTTAGGGGGTTCTTTGAACTTCCAGTATTCACCGTTATATCGGTGCTGAAATCATCGCTCAGAATTCTCACTGGGATGAGTATTTGTTCTGAGAAAAAAATGGATGAAAATGGAACATTAAGAATGGAACTGAAGAATTATCGAAATATGCACTTTATAAGTCTGGCGACGGCTTCATAGATAGGTGAGAAGCGGCGATAGTGAGCTTAAGTTTTTATTGCGTTGTGTTGCGCATTCTACAAATAGTCCATTAAGTGGATTCTGAAAGGATTTTACGGAGTTCAGATTACTTTTCACGTTATTTTTAGGTTCATCACTTTTGATATAAGATCGACGGGTGATAAGGACTAAGCTGAATCAGTCATATCTGCATTTTGAGGTCTTGAAGGAAATAGAGGGCCAGTTTGGGTACTGGAGGTTTAACTGAATAGTTTACTTTAGCGTTCTCAATAGTAGACGTTGCTTGAGAGGCTTTTATTCGAGATTAGTCAAGTGATTTGCAGCACAAGAGGAAAGAAGTGCAAGGCTTTCCCGCGTGCGAGCTAGAGAATAATTAAGTGGTGCCTATAGGTATCGCTGTTTGCTGTTTTACTTGTTCTTTGGAGCAGTAGCCAGCATTATGGATAGTTTGATGCGATAGTAATAAGAGAGAAGTTAGTAGCATCCAGACCACCAAAGATTTTTAGAGTTGTTGAGTGCAGTAAACGTTTCAATATTGTTCCTGCGTGTCTGAATGGTTATGGGGAAGAGGACGGAGCTTTATGATATTTTGGAAGTTCACCCAAACGCGTCAGAACAAGAGATCAAAAAGGCCTACAGAAAAAAGGCGTTGAAGCATCATCCGGACAAGAACAACCACAGCGCTGAGTCGATAAAGCTGTTCCAAGAGATCAGTCACGCGTACGAGATACTCAGCAACAGTTCCAGAAGGGAGCTGTACGACCAATATGGTACTGTGGACGAGACAGAAATAAATGAGATGATCGCCAGGCAAGAACAGAGGCGAAATGGCCACGGAGCTGGTTTCGGGGTTTCTGCCGGTGACTTGTTTGCACAGTTTTTCGGAAGCCGAGGCTCTGGCTCCACTGGGATGTCCGGGACCATGAACGCCGCAATGGACGGCATGGGTAACGGTTTTTTCAGTTCATTTTCGCCCAGTTTTTCTATGGATTCTCCAGAGAGCTCAAGTGAAATGGCTTCGGGACCCGGTATAAAGCACAATTTGAAATGTAGCTTGGCAGACTTGTACCATGGGAAACACGCGAAACTAGCTCTCAACAGGACAAGAGTTTGCCAGGCATGCCACGGGTACGGCGGTAAGAAAACTGTCGTTTGTAAGGCTTGCCGAGGGACTGGTATGATAACAACGACTAAAAGAGTAGGTCCGATGGTGCAAACGTGGCAGACAACGTGCAAAGAGTGCGGTGGTACCGGCAAGTATATCAGGGCAAAGGATGTGTGTCCAGAATGTTCTGGAAGCGGGTTCATTAAAGAACGTAAGATATTCGACGTCGATGTTCTTCCAGGTATGCGTGATGGCCAAGAGATTATATTATCGGGCGAAGCTGACGAAGTCATCAATACCGAGCTGGGGAAAGAACGAGTCGTGCCAGGTGATGTAATAATCACGATCCAACTCACCAAGAATAACGCCAACATGAAGTACAAGTATATGATGCACGAACATGATCTCATACTGGATAACTTCGAAGTTGATTTGAAGACCAGTCTTTGCGGAGGTACCATTGTAATGGAAGAACATCCGAGCGGCTCCCCATTCAAGATTGAAGTGCTTCCGGGGGAGTTGCTCAAACCGGGAATCATTAAATGTGTGGAAAACAAAGGAATGCCTGTCGATGCAAATGGCAAGTTCGGAAACTTGTACATCAGGTTCCAAGTGAAATTCCCCGATCAATTGAATCCAAGTACGATCGAAAAAATGTCTGAGATTTTAAGAACAGACGAAAACGTCTGCAGGTCACTGTCGGGCCCTCAGGCGTCAAATGGCGCTGCCGCTGGCGCATTAGACCCGTCTACGATCGCAGACGAACAGGTATTGAGCGCTTTCACGCCGGAAGAGCTGCATTTAAAGTTCAAGGAAGCCAATTCCAACAACCGTCCCAGAAAGAGAAACCGCTCGGACCGTTCGTCCCAACCGCATGCGTTTTCCTCTGACTACGACTTCGATCCATCAGATTCTTGTCAAGTGAATTGAGGCGGAACACGCCATCACAAGGCGAGCTTCCCTTCCAGACATCCAATCCCAATGTTATAGATTTTAGAAAGTCTCATCTCAGACGTCTCGGACATCTTTACTCGAGTCCCACTATCAGATCTGGAACCAATTGCCCGCACAGCCATACAAACATTCATCGCATCGAAGAGACAATACCCGTTGCCGATTCTCGTAATTGAAGCATAAATACGCCTATTTAACTGTACTAGCAGCAATTAACATACTGCCCTATTTTTCAAGACTCATTTATACAACATGCCTCAAAGATGTGTTCAAACTGTTGGACTAGTCCCTTGATGCCAATTCCAACAATCGACAGGGTTCTTCATGCCAGGTACCTATAGGAACCGCATGGGGCGAGGGTTCTGTTCTACGCAATCCCTTGCTTTCACACCATTTGCAAAAATACTGCACCAGTAGTCAGTCGAACAAATTCCTTTTTAAATACCTTACTCGACTGTCGGCTATTGGTCCCTGTTCACATCAAAGCACAACTCTTCGCCATTCCTGGTCACATGGACAGAAAGCCCTGATCTCGGAACCACATCCTATCGGATTACGTTTTTTCCCTTTGGCTGTCTGGGTCTAGCAAGTTTTACAGCTTTTGCTCTTAACCTTTTGCTGTTACCATACCAAACGTACAAGACAATAGCTAAAGACCGCACAGAATATGTAAGAAGACAGCAATATAGGAATAGCTCGGAGTGGTACGTTATGCGAGGTGTGTAACTAAGCTCAGAGCTACGTACCATAGAACTCAATCGCTTGTAAATTACGTAACGGCTCTCTCATCACTCTGAGAAGTGTAAGTCAGAGACTGTCTCCTCTTACTGCTGTCAAGAAAAGGGATACCCGAACTTCAGTCCGAGAAGGAAGAATGAGAGGACCGGTTTGTGCTGTCCCTGGTGATGAATCCCAGACAATTTGCTATCAGATAGAATTGTAGACTTGTGTTCTGTTTCCGGGGAAAAGGTGTAAACCGATGTAGTTATATATATAAGGGGATTAAGGTAGGTTTTAATTTTAAAGGGGGGAGTCAGATATCTATGAGTGAGTGTTTGAGTAGTCGATTAGTTCTACTGAGTATTCCCAAGAGTTGAGTTCAGATCCAGACAACCGTAAACAGATTAACATAGGTCTACTGTTACTCGTGTAAAGGAAAGAATATCAAGTGAAATGTCTAAGAAAGTTATTATTGGAGGTGTTGCCACTGTGGCAGCCGGGTACTTGTTGTACGAACGCCAGGTGCAGTTGAAACGGCAGCAGGTCGGCCAGGTTCCTGTGTCGCCTGTGGTGCAGGACCAGAGCACCTTTGAGAAGAAGGGTGCCAAGGCAGGTTCTAAGTTGGACGACTTGGCCGTGGACACCAAGGAGAAGGTCGCCGAGTACAGGAACCAGGCAGACTACAAGTTCCAGGACATTGCGTCCCAGGTCGAGGACAAGAAGGCCGGTATCGCCGATTGGGCCGCTGAGAAGTTGGACGACGCAAAGTCCTCAGTTGAGGAGTCACGTGACAGGTACCGTGACGCCAAGTCCACCTTGCATGAGAACGTGGAAGAGTACAAGCACAAGGACGAGCCCAACGTGATCGTGCGGAAGCTCAGCGACACCAAGGAGACGATCTCTAACGATCTTGGCAACATTAAGGAAGGGTTCATCGACGATCTGAAGAGCATAAAGGGTGCCTTCGTTGGCACTGGCAACCAGGTGCAGGACACTGTTCAGAGAAATGTCGATGAATTGAGTGACAAGAGTGCGCAGAAGGTGGACGAGGCCCGGGACACCGCCTCGAAAGTCGCTGCCAGCAGCAAGCGTACCGTGAACGAAGCCGCCCAAAACGCCAAGGACAAATCCGTGAGCATCTTGAACTGGGGCTTCAACAAGGCCGAGAAGGCCCGTGCGCAAGCCATCAACAACTACGACGAAGCTAACAAGAGGTACCAGGATGTGCAGGAGAGGTACAACGAGTCCAAGAAAGGGCTGTTCAACAAGGGCGATGCCGAATTGCAAAAGCAGTTGGACGATGCCAAGCACTACTTGCAGCAGACCAAGCAAAGGCTTGACGAGGCCACCAGAGAGTTCTCCGAGAAGGCTGCCAAGGACTTCAACCAGATGGCCGACCAGCTGCACGAAAACGACGAAGCTCTGAAACGCCAGGGCTTCTTGACCTGGTTGAGAGGCAAGGCCGACTCCACGGTGGACGACCCAGACGCCATTGCCAGCAACAGCGTGTCTGGCTGGGGTGAGACTGCCGAGCTCTTGGCCAAGGAAGAGATCGACGAAAAGCTCAGAAACAAGAGCATCGGGCCCAGTGAGGCGCAGAGAAGGCTGGACAGGTTGAAGCAGATCAAGGACGAGGGCTGGTTCACCTACCGCGGAAAGGACGAGGAGTTCCTGGCCCAGAAGAACGCGCGTGCGCTCGAGGGCTGGGGCGAAACGGCCTCCATCATGGCCCAGGAAGAGTACGAAGATCTGGTCAGATGGAGAGAGGCCGGCAAGAAAAAGTATCAGGAGTCCGCCGGTGTGGCACGTGACAGCGCCCAGAGGACCGCTGACGCGGCCAAGAAGAAGCTTGAGGACGCTCGCGCCGAGTTGAACAAGCAGACGAAGCACTGGTGGCAGGTGGGCGCCGAGAAGAACGAGGAGCTGCAGAACGTCGCCAAGGCCAACTACGAGGCTGCCGAGAGAGAGTACCAGTCCGCAGTGCAGACTGTGAGCGACTGGAGCGACAAGGCCGCCGGCAAGTTCTGGAGCAGCGCCGACGACGCGTTGCACACTGCCAAGAAGGGCGCCGCCCGCGTGCACGAGTCCACGCAGCAGGGCATCGACAAGGCCCAGGATTACGTCCAAGAGAAGAAGTGAGCCGTTTTATGTATCGACTATGTATCGATGATCGATGATGTATCTACGTAAACGAATTATTGCAGATTAAATGCCGCCAGCACACCGGTCGCTCACGTGATCCGGATTCGGAACTCGGCCTCCGCCCGTCCTCCCCTGTTTCCCCGCCCCCCCCCGCCCCCCCCCCCCCCCCGTCTCCCCCCCGGCCCCCCCGCAGCCCTACTCTGCCCCCTCCACGCTCGCGTGTACCACCTCCACCGTCTCGTGAGTTCCCACCTCCAAGCTCTAGTCTGCCACCTCCATCTTCAAGTGTGATACCATCCTCAA